>CM040421.1:25808461-27100505 GCA_022702705.1 Papilionanthe hookeriana x Papilionanthe teres
TTTTGTTTATGTTCTAATCAAATGATTCAAATAAACTAATAAATTATTTGATTTGACTACTTATTTTATAATAAATGAGCTTTGTTGAGCTTGTAAGAGTTATTGGTTGGACTTATAAAAATAAACAATCTTAAATGAGTTACTCATTGAACTTCTACAAATGAAATAATTTTTAAATGAATGAGTTACTAAATAAATAAATAAAATAAACATAAAAGTACTCAAAATAAATGGATAACTAAACAAATAAATTTATATCTTGTTATATTATACATTATGCATTATGAATTAAATTTTTAATTTAAATTAATATAAAAGAGTTTTAAATTTAATTTTTATTGACTTTATTCACAAATTTTAATTTAAACATTAATTGTTTTTATTCATTAATATTAAATTGAGCTTTAATCAAACTTATTCATAAATTTTAAATGAAATACTTTATCAATATTTTTTATACTATAAAATATTGTTTAAATAAAAAGTACTTATTTTTAATAAGGTTTATTGTATATATAATATTTGAAATTCTTAATTAAAAAATATGTAGATATATTTAAGCAATAATAAATCAAAATATCATTTCTTTATAAAAAATCAGGTGCAGTTTCTGCAAGGCCTTTGTCCCTAGCAGTGGAATATTAGGTCAACTTAACAGCTGCGATAAGGTTCATGCTGTCCCTAGTAACACACAAGGGATGACTAATCATCAAATTAATCATATTTTATTGCTATTATGAAGATTATTTTATTAATGATGTTAGACTCAGCATTAGCATTATATAATCCTTAGCTGTGTCTGATGCCAATTCTACCTAAACAATTGTCAAGTTGCAGACTTGAAGCATCCTATCCGTTACAGTACGTATGCAATTATTTATCAGTTTAGAAAGAGATGAAGATATATTTATCATTAAAGTCAATGCAAAGAGAATATTATTAAAATAGGCAGAAAAAACGTACCATTTTTTTTAGTGTCACTGTCCAATCAACCAACTATGTTACTATAAATTATACCTAAAGTAGGTATGACAATCTTGATGCTGAAGAATTATATCTTGATGATTATGATGATACGATATATGTTTAGTGGGGGGTCATTTTTCTTCTAAAGAAAATATTACGTGTATTGTTTGAATGTTCGGACGAAACATGAATCACATCGTCTTTTTATACGTGATTCATATTATCGTCCGCGCATTCAGACGTATGTAAAAGATTAATAAGAAATTAACTTTGAACTATACAAGATAATTATTAACAAATATTGCATGCTAAAAATAAAAATGTATTCATAAATTTGATTTTCTAGAAAAAAAAAGAGCTATCCACTCATATATATAAGTAAATATGATTTGACATATTAAAGTATGGTTTATTTTTTAAAAGAAAATAACGAATCATATTCTTTTGACTAGATGTAAGAGTTTATTATTATTATTATTAAAATTTCATTGTTATTCTTAAAAATACTTCTAAATAATCATTATTTTTAATCACATGTCATAATCTAGAGATTAAGGAAATATGAGCAAAAGATAACAATTTTTTCTTAAAAAGTGATTAATTTAATGATAAGTACACAATTTAAAAACATGATTGCTGCTCAAAACTAGCTACAATGCTTTTTAGTTGCATTGATTATCCATTAACCATATTTTAATAATTGTGATTACTACTTTTGTGGCTGAAAATCTTATGACTTAAAATAATAGTTTACTCCTCCTTTTATAAAAACAAGCAATGTAATTAAATCTTCAGTGAACACATGTGATGGAGATATAATTTATATAATCATGGTTGTACTTAGTAAAGAAAGCCTGACCACAGCATAAACTCCAAAAGTGCTTAGGCCTGGAAACATATCATTAGAAAACCATTATAATTAAAAAACTAATCTGGTGAATATAATGTGCAAGATGTTGGGAGAAGTTGATAGTTTTCTCTCAAACTAAGAGTCATTTGTTCGCTAAGGCTATAATAATAATAATCACAATAGCTCGTTTTGTTATTTACATTCACTTGCAGAGGTGGCTGATCACCAGCACCGCTTGTGGTAATCTGTAGCAGGACTAACAGTAAAAATAAATAGGAGCAGTATACACAAATAAAAGGAGGAATGTGCAAAATCTAAACAGAAAATATATCGTAACTATGTCTAAAACAAAAGTAAGAAACATGACAAATATGACAAACGAAGAAAAATCAAACAAAAAGTTCATGGATATATTCGTTTAAAAAAAGTTTGACTAGGAGATCATAAAAATGCGTGCACAATATTCTATGCAAGATTTTTGCTTAGAATGACTTGGAAGAAGTCAAATTAAATTTGACTTTTGGATATTTTAATGGGGTTTTTACATACATATCATGAAATTCTTAAGTGTCAAGCTAAATTAGATGTTTTGAATCGTTAATTAAGCATCATGTAGACTCCAAATAGATGCTTTGAATCGTTAATTATATTAATCACAATGCAATTAATAAATTAATAATAGCTTAATTCACTAAATTTTAATCAAGTTCCATGAGCCATTGCTCAAGCCTATTAGATCAATTAATTGGATTAGATCCAATTAAGACCATATAGACTCCAAATGGGTCACGTTGGCTTATTTGGTAATACCTATAATCAAAATAGGTTCAACAAATTTAAATAAAATGCATCCTAGAATAACTCCATGTTTTAGATCATAATGTCAACATACCTCTCCTCACATCATCATTAGTAAAGACCAAAATTCAAGTATCGTAAGTCAACATACAAAGATAATATACAAATAATTTAACTCATCTTCCTGATTGTATTTGATAAATTGATCTTGTATATAATCATCTAACTTGTAAGCATTTTTAATCCTCTTTTGTAAAAAAGTATAAAAATTTTATACAAATTGTCACACGAGTGAACTTCATCTTTAATGTATCAACAAACATATTAATTTTATCAAGCTAAAATAAAATACCGAATTATAATTTTTTATCAACTACAACCATCGACTTTTTTTCTAAGTTCAATTCCATCAAAGTGAAGATTAATTTAAGTTCCACAAATCCATATGTCTCACATCTCATTCTATACTAATACAATCTCCAAATTTTCAACACAAATACAACAATTACCAACTCCAAACCCAAACTTAAACTAATCTAAAATATACATAAATATATTCAAAATGTTAATCAGTAATAAAACTAATTAAATACATAATTGAATGACTCAAGCAAAAAAAAACACTCAACCATTCAATCCTAGTTCAACCCTAAACCCCAAAATCAACTCTAATCTCACCCAAACCCGCTTTTATACAATGCTTACGCATAATTCTTATGCATATAAATAGCAAGATTGTAATACATATCACTGAATATTTATGTATATATATACATATATATATATATATATATATATATATATATATATATATATATATATATATATATATATATAGCAAGATTGTGATACATATGACTAACACCTAATTTTATGCGTATACATTCTTAACACCTATATTTCAAATGTGACATACATATCACTGAAATCTTATTCATATACATTCCTAACACCTAAACTTCAAATGTTATATACATACCAAAATTTGAAAATGGAAAAAATGGGGTGAAGTTACATTTTCTGATCCACTCACAAGAAGCAACATGCTATGGTCGCGACAGAGGGAATAAAGACGACCAACAACGGGGAGGTACAGCAACCGACAACCGGCAATGCCTAGAGGGAGAAAAGGAGATGTTAGGGTTTTGGTTGTCGTGGGAGGGAGGAGAGGAGACAGACTTGCGACGAAAAAAATGAATTGGAAGGCACAAGAAGGGTTTTCTTAGGCCTATTACGTTGGATTTATCATCTACTTTGTATTAATTATTTTTAACGCTTTTCAGTAAAGCTTTTGTGCCGATTTATTTGACTCAAATTCGACGCAGAAAGCACAATAACAACAACCTTAATTTCATCATTGTTTGTGTCAAATATTCAAACGTAAATCCAGCTCGACTTTTAATTCAAATCATTCGCAAAATTCGACGCAAATATATGCATCAAAAATTTTTGACGTAAAATATCTGTGCTAATGGAAAGCTCTCTTGTAGTGATAGTAGTTGTTTTTGCTCCTCCATTACCAACGTGCAAATTATCCAACTATTCATTACAATAGTCAAAGTTATTATTACCTTCCTCCTAATGTTGACTATCAATAATTTTGTTGATAGTCATTTAAGGCACTAATTTTGGCTATTTATATAAAATCCTTATTTCACTTATAATTTAAGCGTCATCTACCAGCATTGACATTATCCCATTTTTATTCATTACTTTTTTAAGGATAGACCATGTCTTCAGTACTATAGATTATTGTTCCTATGTATTCTACATATAAACAATAGAAAGTAATTTCTCAATCAAATGTTTTCTTATTGAGAGAAATTCATTTTGATTAAAATTCTTGTTTAACAAGACCTAAGTAGAATAGTAATAGTTGCATATGCTTTAAGAAGATGATTAAAAATTTAATAGAACAATGTGAAATTGATTCATAGAATAAATCTAAACAAGACCACTTATGCACTCTCACTAAAATTCCAGAGAACAAACATGTGTGATCGTGATTATTATTTACCTTCAGAAGAACATGTTTAATATCTAAAAATATGTTGATAATTTTTGAAACTCCGCTCTAGTTTATTAGTGTGAATAATCTTTTCATCAGTAGAAAGACTGATAATTTTCGAGAATCAACGATATTTGTGAGATTTAAATTGTTAACATCAATCAAGTTTTGTAAGCATACTATATTTTCTAGAATTGAAGAAATTATAGTTGTTGCACTTGCTCGATGAAATCAACCTAGCAAATTAGGAACATATTTATTAGAATAGCCTTTGTAGCTATCACCTTTCTAATTGTGTTGAATAACAATAATTTAGTTATTAGTCACATTAGAAAAAATGTTTATCCTCATAAATCTTCATTTCAATAATCATATAAGATGTAGGCTTAAATCAGTATTTCCAGCATTAATAATTTTTAATTTGCATTTAAAAGTTTTTCTAGGGAAAAAAATCACTAAAAATTAACATACTCAAGTATTCTATAATATGAACAAAAGGAAGTAATATTCTCAATATTCGCTTTTTTGTTACTTTATAATATTTATTTGGTTCCAAATAAATTTTCTTCTAGAATTATTCAATAATATTCTTTTCTTCTAAAGTTTTAATTATAGCAAGCCAATATAATCTAGTTTGACAGGGAAATAAAAAATAAAATAAACAAATAATAATATAATGATTCATGAAAAAAACATGAGTTCTATGAAAAGAATATATCCAACAACAACAAACCTTTATCACACTAAGTGGGATTGGCTACATGAATCCTTTTTCTCCATTGTGTTCTATTGAGTGTCATATTTTCGTTTAATTCTAATAGATTAAGATCATTTTGTATACATGTCAAGGTCTTTCTAGGTCCCCACTTCTTTTATTAACGTAAGTCAAATCTAAAACATCTACTCTCTTAATTGGATCATCAAATGGTCGACGTTTAATGTGACCAAACTATCTAAGACAACTCTCTCTAATTTTGTCCTCCACTGGAGCTACACCCACCCCCATAGATATATTCATTTCGCATTTTGTCTCTAAATGTAAAGCCACTCATCCACCTAATCATTCTCATCTCGACAACACTTAACTTAGTTTTATGCTTCTATTTTAAAGCCCAACATTCAGCGCCACTGAACATTGTTGGTCACACCACCATCTTATAAAATTTTTCATTCAATCTATAAGCAGTAAAATTCTATCACACAATAGGCATGAGGCATTCCTCCACTTAAATCAACCAACTTGAATTCAACTAATAACATCCCCATTTATATCACCATCACTATAAACAATATACTCGAGATCTCTAAAGTATTCACACCTTTTAATTATTTGATCACTCATAATTACAACTCTGTCACTAGAGCTACTACTACTAAAATTACATTTCATATATTTGATTTTAGTTCTACTCACTTGAAGGCCTTCAGACTCCAATGTAGACCTCCATAATTCAAGTTTTTCTTAAGCTTTTTCTCTAGTTTTATCCACAAGAAGGATATCACCAGTGAAAAAGATACACTAAGGTGCATCCTCCTGTATACACTAAGGTGCATCCTCCTGTAAATGTCCACTAAGAGGGTCCATGACTAAAGGAAAAAGATATGGGCTTAAAGTCGAACCCTAATGTAATCCAACTGAAATAGAAAAATATTTGGTCAATCCTCCTTCTATTCAAACACCAGTAGCAACCCTTGTAAACATATCTTTAATGACTTGAATATAAGTCATATCAACACATTTCTTCTCTGGAACTCCCCGAAGGATATCTCTTGGAACCTTATCGTAAGTTTATTATAAATCAATAAAAATCATATATTAATTCTCCTTATTCTCTCTGAACTTCTCCATCAAACCTTTCAATAAAAGTATAGCTTCCATAGTAGACCTGCCCGACATAAATCCAAAATTGATTATGAGAAATCTTTGTAATACGTTTTAACCTTTTTAAATTACCATCTTCCATAATTTAAAGAATGACACATCAAATTAATTCTTCTATAGTTTGTAAACTCTCGTGCATCTTGTTTATTCTTAAAAATGTGAAACAAAATACTCTTCTCCCGCTCCTTAAGCATCTTTTTAGTTTTTCAAACTAGTATTAAAGAGTTTAGTAAGCCAAAAAACTCCAAAATATCTTATATATTTCCACACTTCAATTGGGATATCATCTGCTCCTACAGACTTTCCACCATTAATTTCTTTAATGTCTTCTCAACTTCTTTTTTACTAATGCGATAGTAAAAAATAAATATTTTACTATTATTAACAATACTAAGATAGCTAAGGTTTATCTTATTTTCAGAAGTTTCATTAAAAGGTTTATCAAAATAACTCATCCACCTATTTTGAATATTTTTTTAGAAAAAAAAAGAATGATTTTCTTCTTTAATACACTTTACTTGAGTTAAAACTTTCCTTTATTTTCTCTTTGTTTTGCTAGTTTTTACATATATATTTCACCCTATTTAATCTCTAATATATTATAAAGATCACTAAAAGCGGATTTTTCTAGCATCACAGATTGTTCTCTTAGACTTCCTTTGGGTCAATTTATCTTTTTTCCAAGCTCTTTAAGCTTTTTTCATTTAAACCAATTTTTATAACATAACTTAATATTATTTATCTTTTTTTCACATTATTATTCCACCACCAATATTGGTAAGAGCGTTTAGGTTGAGTTGTGCATACTGTGGATAAATTTAGACTTTAAGAAGGGAAAAGAGTAGAACAGATTTAGTCACACATTTGAATTTGAAGGCAAAATAAATAAATAAATAAAAAGAACTTTTGAATACTTGTTATTATGTGGAGTTTGACTGTATTGATAAATTGTTCAATTATAGCCCATAGAGAGGCATTCGGCAGCGCTGCCCTCGAATTTTCTTTCTAACTAGGGTGCCCAATGCCTGAGATACAATGTCTTAATGCTCATTCCATCTTTTAGCATATAAGAGCACGACACTCTAGAGCTAAGATGTGAAAGCTACAATGCCCAAATTCAGCACCTAGACAAGTAGCTTCACAGCTCTCAGTCAAATTCAAAACACGTGAGCACGCACTATAATGCCCTAGCACTCATTGGAGTGCCATAGCGCATTATTGCGGCACTCCGATGCCAGTAATCAAATTTGAATCATTCTTTGATTAAAGTTTATGTTTTGCCGATTGGAGGGTATGCAATTTAAATTTTTCTTATGCTAAAGACAGATGAGGAGCGTCCTAAAGTGTTCCAAATTTTGAGGGGACGGGAGGATTGTGTAATTTGTATAATTTTTCTAACTTTCTTCACACTAGATTTCTTAAGTGTGGTGTGGCTCCATAATTTTTTCCAGTAAAAAGGTTTCGAAATGTTAAATCTCTAGCTCTTTATTTTTTTCGTTTTCTTATTTTGTGCGCTTCTATTCAAAATTTTGCTTCACATCTCTCCAATCTACTTCTGCGAATTTATCTACATCTCTCCTATCATCGCCTTGTGGCATGAAATATAGAAGCTTGTTACTATAAATTTATTATTTAAATTTTATTATTTTAATGTTTTATTCATTTAATTAATACTTCAATTAAAAATATATATATGGTAGGAATAAACCCTAACATTGTAAAACTTCAAATGCATCCCCATCAGAGGTAGGTAAGTGAACCAACAATGGGTGGACAACCAATCATAGAATACTTACGTTGTTAAGTAAGAATATAAACTCTATAATATGAATATTAATTATTTAATATTTTAAAATTTTCATTTACTACTGGTCTTTTATTGGAAGATTATAACAACTAAGATATATGAATAAAAAGCCCAGAAAGGGAAGGATATGTACAGATTAGGCACTCAAATACATAGCTTAAATGATGCCCAATCCTAATAACTATGTTGAGTAAACTGCAACATTAGTCTGGCTTCATGTAGCTACTACAACCACTGCAGATCCATATATAAACACGTAAAAATGGCTTACTGCTACAGACCGGGGAGAAAATAATCATAAGAGTGAATAGAATATAGATGATATTTATAATGGATAATGTTTATTTTTAAATAAAACTTCATTGTGTGCTTGCTATTATTTTATTTTAGAAGTACAACTTTTGTATTTTTATTGTACAAATGATATTGTTTGATGGAAAACGTGAATACAATGATTGTGTAAATCTGAAAGATATTAAAAGTAATGGAGATATATTTAAAAATATAAATAAAAATCATAAAACTCAGATTGAATGATTGAAATGGAGATATATTTGAAGTGTTATGCAATAAGATAATGTTGTAAAAATTAAAAGTATACTTTAATGGTAAAAATTAAGCCTTCCATTTTATATGAATGTGAGTTGACAATAATAAAATCAATAAATAAATAAATAAATCATTGGTAGTCAAATTAAGAGTAGAAAAACAAGAATATTAAAATATATGTATGGCAATCCTATGAAAATAAATTAATGGTGGTAGCAACATCTATATATTGAATAAACAATAATGAAAAATAGTTTTAGTTGTGGTCTAAAAACAATAAGTTCAAATTCATAAAACACATTAATGAATAAAGATTTAGAACTCACAAATCCAACTAGTAATAAAGACAAACCTAATGATATAATGATGTACAATGAGTATAGCAACCCAAATCTAGTCAGTAATTGACAAACCTTCTATCATCTTTCATTATAGAATAGCTAAAACAAGATACAGAAATTATAGCTATAAGTTTTGTAAATCAAACATCATTTCATTCACTCATTAAAACAAAAAACTTAGCTATATGCTGATTTCATGCACCCTCATGAATCACATAAGCGCAGGAATCACATTTCAAGGACAGATGCGATACAATCTGAAGCATAATAAATCAAATATTTTTTTGAGTAACAACAAAGCCAGACTGCAAAGCATCTAATTTTGCAGTATTTAGAGCTTTCTTTTTTACAAATTCACCAACTAGATTGGCTCTATCCAAAATGTATGGGATAAGCACTCCATAATTCCACTATCTTGCATTTGGAATTAATAGGATGCGACATGTTAACGAATATGCTGCTGATAGATTTAAGCCGGACTAAGAAAACGACATAGTGCATGTGCACTAATACAGTTTCCCATGCTTTATTTTCCCTTTAGAGCAAGTAGAATTTGTAACTATTCTTGCTACATTGCATTCCACCACAACAAACGGCTGTTGTTCTAATTGAGATCCTACCTACCCCTCCCTTAACTAGTAGTATATAATCCAATATATAGCATCTTTCCTTTACTATATATGCTACCTTAAATCATCAAAACATAGTTTTAAAATCATCCCTCTCTCTCCCTCTCTCTCTCTCTCTCTCTATATATATATATATACATACATACATACAACATTATCTTATCTAGATATATTATTTAAAAGTCAACTGCTTATATAATGTTTAATCTTAATAAATACAACTGCCCCTAACATCTTTTAATCATTAAAATTTCTCTACATAATCTTAAATTTAATAAATCCAACAACTCTATATCATACTCATTTCTTCCCACCCCCCAACCACAAAGGTACACAAAACCCAACTTGCAAAGCATTTAACTGCATCAAACAGGACAAAACAACCACCATAATATTCTAATTGATAAATGCATGCCCACCTGCCAGCCCCTCCAATCATCAAGATACTCTACTTTGATGAATAATTAAGCTCCAAACAAGTTCAAGTCCACCAATTCATCAAACGTGAAACCCCATACTGACCTATCTACTCCATTCCCAAGTATTTCCGGATTGAATCATTACAGAAATATAGCCTCTTTCTGACGGTACTATGGCCTCAAAAAATATTAAATTTTGATAATTTTTTGATGGTTTATAGAGCATAACTAATTCACTTGTTGCTAATCTCATAATCTATGAACTTTCTAACAGATTTTATCAGCTGATAGCTAACCAATAGGCAATGCCCGTAGGTTTATTTTGAAGAAAAGATTGATAAACTATTGATTGTAGTTGGTAATATAAACGGTGGTTGTAGCCGTCAGATGTAGTTATCCATTAGTTGACTGTTCGGTAATATCTATTTTTCGCCCAATGTAACATCTTTCCTATAGTAAATACTTAGATGGTCAAGACAATAATTATTATATACAATCATTTAGTAAAACTAGACTTTAACTATTTACCGCAATAAATAAAAAATATATAAATAACAAAGCAAACAGCATGTTATAACAAATCAAAGCTTAGCGCCAAACAGTGCTCCCACAGTTCACATACTGGTGCAAAAACAAAGAAATTCAAGTTATATCCAGAACAGTAAAATGAAACCAAATTCAATCTTCATAACACAAAGAAAATTAAATAAATAAAAGCAGATCCATATAAGAGAGAACATTTCTAAATTAAACAGAAAAGCCTAGGTTTTAATGCACAGAAAAAACATGAAAGAAATAGCCATGCGAAGCAAGAACGAGAAAGAAGTTCTAACCCAAAAAAGAAAAAAATGGAAAAAAAATCACCTTCCTTTTTCGTTTCCAACACAAGAAAGATAAGAAAAATCACTTTTTTATCAGAAACTTGGCGGCGGCCGCGGAGCCCAAGCGGCGGCGAACACATCGTGTGGCATTTGTCCGTTCGGCATCAGATTAGGCGGCAGATTATAGAGCGGCATAGCAGACCCTTCGGCTCCAAACTGCTCCCCTCCCTCTCCAATACCCGCCGTCGCATCCGGCGGGCCGGCGGACGGAGGCTGCTGGTCCTCTTCTTCAAGCGGCAGACGCTCGTAGGTCGCGTTGGAAAACGTGGCGGCGATCACCATCACTGGACCGGCTGCGATGAGCTCACCAACAACACTGCCGCCAACAACCTGCCCCTGACCGCCGGCGAGGTAGACTGTGAGTCCGGTAGCCCCGGGAGGAGACGGAGCGGGGAGAAAGGCACCGGAGAGTGAGAGGATCTCGAAGCGTCCGTGAAGAGATACGACGGCGCCGGGTGGAGCGGCTGGTTGGCGGATGGTGACGTTAGCGACTACACCGCTGCCGCTAAGCACGGCGACACCTCGCTGACGGCGGCGAGCGAAGGTGTTAACGGAATCCATGATGTCAGCACCGGAGGCGATTTCGAGGACGTGGGAGCGGAGAGCGTTGGGGCTATCGCGGGTGATGATGATGGGGGGTTTTGCTTTATTCTTGGAGCCAGGAGGACGACCGCGAGGGCGGCGGCCGGAAGCAGAGGCGGACATGATGGCGTTGTCGCCGGGATTTGTGGTGCCGGCTGATTGGTCATCGTTGGGGTCGTCGTTGTTGGTATTGCTTCCGCTGCTGTTGGTAGGATTGGAGTCGTCGGCGGTAGGGAGGAGGAGGTGGTGGTGGTGGTGGTGGTGGTGATGGTCGGGAAGGGGGTTGCGTAGGTGGAGGGAAGGGATTGTGGCGCCCGAAGTAGCGGCTGCAGCGGCAGCTGCGGGGGAGGAGGAGACCGCTGGGTCTACTCCTCCTACAGAACTACCCGCCCACCAACGGTTCGCCAGCTTGTAGACTTACCTTCTAAACTCAAATGACAAAAAAGAAGAAAGCTTTAGAGCAAAATCTCTTTTTCTCACTCTCTATCTATCAATATAACTATCTATCTCTATCCATCTACCCCTCTGAGGAAAATCAAAGGTGAAAGATTCAACGGCCGTAAAACATGGAAAAATCTCTGCAAAGAGGATGATTTCTGAATTAAGCGCTCGGGTCTTCTTCTATCTTAAGCTTTCTAAGGCTTCAGATCTGGGAATAAGCGTGATACCTGATCTTCACCAAAACTTTTACTGCCTGTAGAGATGATGCCGATCTTGGAGTTTTGCAAGGGAAACAAAGAAGGGGGGATGGAGTGAGAGAAGAGGGGATAAGGGCTGTATTTTTCACATGGTTGTGAGTGGTATAAAGGGGTTCTATTTACTCTAGTTTCAAAGTGAGTGCGTTTCTGATTGCTAGTACTTGTTTTGGTGGGCGGTGGCGGAATATGAGAGCCCGTATTTCACCGAGTGGGGCTCTGACAAAGCAGATTGTGGAGAAAGAGTGAGTTTTTAGGAGAAAATATTGCATTGATCGAGCGACAGTCCTGGTCAGCCCCACCTTATCTTTGAACATTCACCATTCGCACAATATTTTCTCGAGCCCTAGAGGCTCGGGTTACAAGTTCAATCGCACCTCAATAAGTCTGTATTCACTTACAATTATATCCTTTATTATATTCATAGGTAGAGTGGTGGCCATCATTTTAAATATATAATGCCAATTTGAACCCTAATTCACCAAGTATCTCCTCATATCCACATCAAAGTAACATCTTCCCTTCTTCCCCTCATATCTAACAACTTCTTCTCACAAAGATAAATTTGTTCTCTTTATGGTTGATATTGTATTTCATTGATTGTCAAGTTCTTTTAAAATATTTGTGGTGAGAAAAGTCATAGTTGATGGCCTAATTTGCAATTAATTAAACATTTATTTCAAGATATTTCTCTTGGTAATTTCTCTATTGTAATGTTCTATGTAAATTACAACTAATTGAATTTCTTCATATTGAGGACAATAATACCGTATTCTTAAAAAGAAATTTGATGGTAGATCGCTTTGTAAATAGGATTTCAAAGAAGACTTTGAACGTTTCAATATGTCTCATTGTTTCTATATAGATTGTGTTTCTACATTTCAAAGTACACATATTTTATAAATTCATTATAATATTTTTGGAGAAGAGGTAAAGCTATTACTATCACTACCTCTGCTATGTATGGCAATCATATTTGGTTAGTGTTTATCACATCATTTTCTAGTGATGGAACCAGAGGGTGGCTAGGTAGGCATTTACCACCCCAATATTTTTATTAAACTCTTTAATATCATATAATTAAACACTTAAAGTTTTGCTCTATAAACTTAAAATAATTAGTAATAATTTAATATTAATTATACTTTTAATTAAATAATTTATATTAGTTTTACAGTTTTAAAGAGAAAAAATTTTTAAACTTAAATATTTTTACCACCTGTTTTCTTAAGTTTTGATTATGTCACTGATTTCTTTGATTATAATTAATACATCTAGATGCTGACTTCTCCCTATAAGTTGTTATGTCACCTTCATCACCTTTATATCCTCAAAATACTATTGATATCACGCATGTGTTGAGTTTCCTAATGCTTAAAAAGACTCCAATTTATTCATGCACTAACTATTATATGTGTAACTCAACATCAATCTTCTTAACATGAATAAGATCATTTTACTATTAATTACTACTTATTTTATTAGATATGGAAATGATTTTTAATTGAAAAAAAATAGATTATTTTTTATTAACTCAATATTAGCAATCAACATGAAAGGGTTAAAAGAAAGTTCATAAAAAGGGAACACATAATACTTGATCATTTGGATCCCCCCCCCCCCCCTCTCTTGTTAATTTTAAAGTTATATAATGATAATTACTTTTTTGGCGTTGAGGCATTCGATCTAGGTGGCGTGGCAGCAGTGACCTAGGGCATTGGACTGCTTATTTATGGAGCCAACTTTTCCTGTTCTCAAAATTTTGGGTTTGAATTTCTTCTATATGGGCGTTATGGTGCACAATGATGGCGTCAGGGATGTAGCATGCTAACTTAACCCATTTTGTGCTATAATTTGTTGTAATTAGTCTATCTATAATGACATAATGATTATGAAAAACACGTGTAACACAACATTACATCTTACACACACTAGTGTCGTGTTATATGTACTTTGTCATTGATAGAAATGTTTGAATATGGTGCATTGATGCCTATGAATCTCTATTTTATATGATTAGTTAGGTTTTACTTTTTAAATTTAAATTATAAATTTAAATTAAAACTAAGTTTATAACATGTGGAACTAAAAATAATGTTGATGAACCACACAACTTGGTGAAGCCTCATGATGCTTGCGGAAACCTGTATCAAGACAAGTCAAAAGGTGAATTAAAGATCAATAATAAAAAAGTCCTATAAAACAATCCTTTAGTTTACTAGACGGGGCTATACAAAAGTAGAGTTTGGTTGTACATTTTATTTTTCTTCTAGAGAGCACCCTAGAACCTGCTAACTACACTAGTCTATTTTAGTATCTTGTTTGTGTGTTCCTAGCAAGTGTTATATAATGTGCACATTAAAAACATTTCGTTCTTCTTAAATGTATTTGTGATATGCCTTGCTTTGATCCAATAGGCTCCTAAAATAAATATTTCTTTATCTCCTATTAATCAACTCAAATAAATAATAATAATAAAATGAGCTCACCTTAGGAAAAATAAATTACATTACATTAGAAATCATTTATATAATTTAGCATTTCCATAACATATTATTCATAGTGTGCTTTCAAGCACTTCATACACATAAGATAGTTTTGGCCTTAAACACTCCATAAAATTCAAATCAATCATTTCATGTAAAGATTGCAAAGTCTGATAAAAAATAAATACAAAGTGATAAATAAAATTAAAATCATAAAATATTTTATTAGCTAGGAGCATTTGCACACCCTAATCAAATTCTCAAAATTTCAACAATAGTCGTCTTGCTTCATATTTGGGTGTGATCATATTGCATGCTTTTATGATAAATTAAATTCAAAAAGTTTAAAGAAGAATTGATCAAAAAAATTTAAGGTCATTCAATAATATAAAAATTCCAAAACTGTTAGTTCAATTTTAAATTTGTTTATTTTTTTTATGAAATGTTCCTCTAGCCCTCCAATCTCTAGAAATATTTTCATGATAGAGAAGTTATTGGAGTAGAGATATTAATTTTCATTAATAAATTATTAGAATGTGCCATTCAATTCAAAAAAATTCTAAAATTTTTATGATATGATTTAAAACTTATTCTAAACTTTAAAAATTAAGTCCATATTTTAACTGTTTGCTTATATTAAAATTAATTAAAATAATACTAGGTGTAATAACGAAGCAATAATTCCAAAATGTCACCCATTCATAAAAATTAATAATAAATCCTTAATAATAAAAATTCATAAAATTCATTACTTTTAGTTTATATATTTTTAAATCATTAGAAAGTCTATTTAACCTTTGAGGGATATGTATACCTTATTATATCTAGGATATCTTGATGGCAAGTTTCATCTTAGAGTGGTGAGTGTTTTAGGTTTATGATATTTTAAGAGACCTTTAAATAGAAATAATAATAATAATAATAATTTAATGAATTTTTTAAAATAATTAATGAAATATACTTGATACTACCCTAAGATTAAATTGAGTTATTTTCTAAAATAAAAAATTAAACAATAAACAAATAATAGAATGATGACTCTCTTAGCATACTATATATTAGATACTATATAGGACATAAATCATAAGCATTTGAGATAATGTTATTTGGATTTTCAGATGTTACAATACCTAATTGTGATATTATGTTGTGAAAATTATTATGTGCATATCATGCACTTAACAACAAATAAATGAGAATGATGGTTGGGTGGTTTTCTTTTTTTTTTCTTATGTTAATATCCATTTTGTAGGGTCATGTAGGATATTTTTAATGCATATAATTCCTTTTTCAAAATAAAAAAATCATCTAAGCACTAGTATTTTATAAAAGTATAGGGATAAAGATAAATTTTGGTGATAATTTAGAGAGTTTTTAGGAAATAGCTTAAAGACTAGTATAATAAGAATCTTTTTTTTTGTATAAAATTAAGTTGAGTTATACTATGATAGAGACTAATTATTTTTAAAATTTTCTATGATTTATTGTAGACCCAACCACACCAAGCCTTTTGTTGTGATTATTGTGATTTCTTTTTTATTATTGTTTGCTTATATATGTGTTGCATTAGATCAGTTATGGATTTTTTATCAATTTTCTCATATTATTTGTGCAGATTGGATTGAACTTATCATATTGGCATGCTCCTAATGGATAAATTTCTATCAATATGTAAGAAACTTTAAATGTGATTGAATTAAAAGTCAATTTATAAACATACTTCATTTAAATATGTGCTTGAATATGGTGGAGACTATTATTGTTTGCTTTCTATATTGGTGTGTCCATTATAGATCCTGAAAAAATTTTATCTAAATGATCATATATGATATTTAAATAAAAAAAACACTACTCGAGGAAAGACCTAATCATTTGAATGATAAAATCTTTAAGATCGTGGGTGTACAAGAACCTAGGGTTTCCCCTACCTTATGAGTGCAAAATAGTGTTTATACTATTTTAGGTTCTGATATCCCTACACGAGCAAGCCCAAATAGATAATTACATCTTCATAGCTATGAACTCTGATAAAAGATTTTAATTAAAATATTAACTTATGCAACTCTGATTTCAAGGCCAGACTTTTAAAGTTGAGATCTCAAAGGAGACGAATGGATTCAAGTTCAAATTTTGGAAGATTTAAGCTCAAAGGTTGAGACTTACAATCCAATGACAGTGTGTCACGGACATACACGGGAAAAGGGATTTGATAATTTCAGGGGTAAGATTCACCGAGAAGACTTAGACTTGGTGATGACTTTGGGCTGAGGCTGACACGCCTTAAAACGTGCTACTTTTATATATACATGTCATGCTCATTTTTAAGTATATTGCACTTTAATGAAAGTTATTTTGTGTGTTTTTTATTACAGCTACAAAAGATGGAGCTTAAAGAACAAAAGGAGAAAAATCGGAGCGAACAGAGGTCAAATGGAGTAAAGAAGCAAAAATTAACTTGGTACCTAAGCTTCGGGTAGTTACTATTGGCTTCTAGAAGGTTGGCGATGATCCAAGATATTTATGCTTATGTTTTATATATGAGTTTATACTTTATATTTCCTTTTAATTACATCTCTTTCTTTACAACGACGCCATTAACTTGATGCCGATGCAAATGAGAGTTTAATTAATATTATTATAAAATAGGATTTTACGCAAGTATATGTATCGTTATCAAGTAATATAGGGCTTTCACATTAATCCCCGAATATCGATACCACAGAGATCGAGGTTAATTATGGTGTCTTTCAAGAGAAATTCTAGTCTACAATAACATGTCCTAGCTTGAAAAATCGATAAAAGTTTTGTTTTAATTATATACTATAATTATCACTAAAATACTACTTCTAATTGATAACTAAAATACTTAGTGAAAATTAGAAAGTGGGATTTATATATATTATAAGTACTCTTTCTCATACAATGAAATTAGTGATATGTGTAAAAGTAAAACAAGTAGCGAGAGAGATTGTGACAAATATGAGCAATTATATTCTTTACTCTTACTTGGTTCTATAAAGAACATAGGTTAACCTGATGCTTTGAACTTTTGAAGATGGGTTAGGTAGGGAAGATACTAGCTCTCACTCTAGAGTTCTCTCTTCTCCCTCCACCTGGGGGCTAACATCTCATAACAAAACTTAAAACATCAAATCAAATTAGGGGCTTCAGCCTGTCACTCTAAAGTTCTCTAATTTTACATCCATTAAAATATTTATCCCTATTTATTTGCACTCAATTATATTGACTACATTCTCACTCATATAATCTCATGTGATTCTTACCAATAATTAACTGAGACAATACCGCATTAGTTCTTACATGTTCTACAATAGATTTTAACATGCAAGTTGATCAAGTTTACATCTAAATGAAGATCAAAGTTAAATCATCATAATATATTCTCACTCTACTCAATTTTATATCCTACACATACATACTAATTCATTGTTAGAGGGAAGAGTAAAGAAAACTACTCACTAAACATGGATAAACAACAATAACTTTTCATTGAACAAGACTTTGAAACCCCACAAATAAAGTACTAGATTTAAATCAAAATACAATGAAAATACTTATCTTTGATGAAAATCAAGCTCTCCTTGTATATCAAAAGCAATCTTCTTCCATTCCTCTCCAAAAATAAAGTAAAAAGAAAAGAAGAAATTCTCACACTCTCAGTAATCTTCTTCTTCAAGCCTTCTTCTCCTCTTCTAATTAGTTTACCCCTTTCAATTGTTCAATTTCAAGAGTATAAAGAGTGTTTTTATAATTTTTCGAGAGGTGATTAAGTGTCTCTTCAAAAGAGTCCATATTCAATGAATTTTCCAAAGGGTGCCTTAAGTGTCTTTTCACTCCAAGAGACACATCTCTTCAATAATAAATCTTTTTAACCACCCCAAAATTTTCTAGAAAGTCTATTTTAACATTCCCAATGAATTCCCCAAGAGACACACTTCGCGAAGCTTCAAAAATCATCCAAATCCGACATTTCATTCAAACATTATGGCAAAAATCGTCACCAACCGTTTTCTGCAGCCTATGCATTCTACCCTAGACTTCCACCTGGTCGAAGTAATACTTGGGTCGTGTCTCAGATCGAGCCAAAAATTTAAGGACGTTCATGGCACTCCAACAAAGTTTTTGTAGCCATCTGATTGAGGCCACGTTCTCAGATAAAAGTATGAATCAAAATCCATAATTTTTGCCTTTGTTTGGACCTTTGTGAAGAGAACTTGTATTTCATATGTTATTTAACCTTGTAGAAAGGTTCATCTCACCTAGATGGAGGTGTAGGAAAAAACTCCATGTGATTTGGTTAAGTATCGAGTAAGATATTAGGTTTAGAAAAAGGAAGGTTCTTGGGATAGGGCGTGTTTGGGACAATGAACAGATGTCATCCATTTTTGTGTGTTTCGAGTGGTTGGTCCAGATTGCGTCAGATGAACTAGTAGAAGGGAAGTGAGAGATCTCTGGCTGAGTCAGCAATTGATGCGTAAAGTGGAGCCAATCGCCGTGCGACGCGTGTGCGCTTGGAGATGCCAAGGTTGACGTGGATAAGTAGAAAATAGGGGTATTTTTTAATTAAATTAATTTAGATTTAAAAATGGATATCATTGTGTAGAAGAATCATAAAAATAAAAGAAAATTCCTCTTATGCTCAGTGAACAGAGGAGAATAATGTGGGATAAAAATAAAAAAATATTTATTGAATATTTAATTTTAAATTAATTAAATGCATAAAACATGTTTTAGTTCATAATTAATTAAATATTAATCACTACATTGTGAAATTTGTAGGGCTTGATACTCGTGTTCTTAGGAGTTTTCTTTCATTTTTTCAAAGTCGGAGAATAGCCCTAATTTTCCAATATTAACGACATTTATTTTAATTAAAATTTATAAAAATTAAAATATAAAGTAAAAAATCACAAAATTAGTTTGAATAGGTTTACTGTGGTTAGAGAACCTTAGAAAAAAAAAATTAGATTTAAAAAATTAAAAATTTTTTTCTCATTTAAAAATCAATAAAATTTCTAAAAATTAAAAAATACAAAATAATTCAAAAAATCACCAAAATATTCCAAGTTGAATATAATCATCTCAAAAAATCTTTGTAAAAATTTGAAGGCCATAAAAATTATTTTTAATGTATAGAAAAATTTTCTAAGTAAATAGTGATTTTTGGCTTAAAATAATTATATAAATTAAAATTAAAATAAAAAAAATTTATGAGAAGTGATCTGGAGTGTTTCTTGATAGTAGAGAAACCTATGAAAAATAAAATTGCAGTTAAAATAAAATGTTCATTTTTGAGCTATTTTTCAATTTAAAAATAATTAAAAAATAATTAAAAATAATTAAAATAAAAAAATGTAAATATATTTGAACATATCACAAATAATGTTATAACACAAAAATCAAATTACAATTATTTTTATAAATATTTAGAGGTGTAAAATGTCTTTTTAGTATTTAAATGTATTTTTCCTTATTTTTGAATAAAATAAAAATCACAAAATACAAAGTAAATTTCTTTAAGTTTTCTAAATTAGAGATATTTATGAAAAATATAAAAATGAAATTTTGAAATAAAAATGTATTTTTTATTTAATTACTCATTAAAACTTATTAAAAATTATAAAAATTGAAATATTATTAAAAAAATTCATAAAATTTATTCCTATAGGTCCTCTGACCTATGTGAACCTTTAATGATTTTCTTAAGAACAGAAGATTTGTTTGGGTCAGTTAAATTAATTAACATTGAAAATCCCTTTTTTGACTTAAAAAATTATTAAAAATTAAATAAAAATCAGAAAGAAATATAAATTCTCTTCTAATATTTTAATTGATGCATTAGTGGGGTAACTATAAAGTTTTAAAGTCATTTGAGTTAAATTTAAGAAATTTTATAGTGGAAAGCCTTAGGACCAAAATGTTAATTATGAGATTTGAACCTCTAATTAAAATTTAGGCTAAACTAGAAGGTAAATGGGCAATGTAGATCTTAATTAATCCCCCTGGATGATTGAAACTTAAGTGTTTAAAAGTTAGTAACCAACTCACCACTTTTCTACAAAAATGTAAAGTTGTAAATTTCTAAATTATTGTGATTTCAAATTAATCTAATTAGATGATCATAATGCAAAGGGATTTGGTTAGAAAGATAATAACTCAATAATGTAAAGCCCTAAATCAGTGATTACACGATAAGTATGATCTTTTAATAAAAATTAAATACATTTGATTCAGCACTTTCAAAATTACGAATTCATCCATAAGAATTTAAAGGCTTGGCAGTGAACTAGTCTTAATCTAAAGTTACTTAATGAGGTTTAGAAAAGGAAACATAACCAACTGTGAATACCCTCAAAAGCATTACAAGCCCGACCCTAATTGAAAGAGCATAGACTCCATGATAATTCGATTTGTTTTGAATGGCGTCCACCCGCATAATTCCTAAATAAAATGTTATGTGAATGACTAGTTACCCCGCTCGTTAGATAATTAAAACATTTAGGTTCATTGAGTAAAGGTCAAAATATCACCACTAACTTGTAATTTAACCATAGGATGATTAATTTAACAACATAATGATATCAAATAAACTCAAAAAGATTCAAAAGATTTTAAAAGTTGTTTAGGGTCATACCTCGAACACTTTTGCAATAATTTGGATATTTTGAAGGAAATTCAGACCTATTATGTTTTGATGAATAAAATCATCCTTTAAAAAATCATAGGGACCCACCAAGACATGCCTCGGGATCCATTAATTCACACAAATCAATAAAAATACCCTAAATTACTTATCCTACAATCATGACCCAAAGCTTATGGGTTTGAGTATTGGATAAGACATTCAAATCCTTGTGAGCAAATGGGAATATTCTTTTGTGCCACAAATGGATCGCCGGACTGGTGTAAGTCTGAGGTCTAGGTGGCAAGGGAGATGATGACATTGCTTATGTGTGCTAAATGAGGGATATGAAATAGGATTTAGAATAATATTTCCTACCTCAAGTACCTTCAATGAGAAGAGATGATAAGAACTGATGATACTGTTCGCCCACTCATGATGGATTGTTGTACCCGACTCTCTTAGATTGCTAGTAGTCATAGCTTGATTAGAGTGATTAACCCTTGGACTATGCTACCTTACAAATTTCTTTAACAACAAAATCTTTATGACATAATTACTTTTACTTGTAGAAGTAAATTATGCATGCATGAAAACTAAAAATTAAAAAAAAAACTTATAAAGGTCCACAGTTAAGGCGAGCACAGTCTAGTAGAATGGGCAAAGCCCTATCTCACTATCAAGTGCAAGATCTTTCGTGTCTTGAAAAGAAGGCTTGACGGACAACACTCCCTTTTCGGAGCCCAGAAAACTGCTTTGCTTGCACTCCAGTGCTTAGGCACCCAAGCTTTTCAAGCAAATAGAGACCAAGGCACTCAGGTGACGTAGAATAGGTGCCTATGTGTTGCAGTTCAGAAGAGTACTTTTTACTAGTTATTTTACGGTTGCTGACGGTTCAGATGGGGATTGAAGATGATTTAAAGGAGGTTTGGCGGCTTTTGAACTCTCTCTTTGGTTCAACTCTCTGGGTAGAAGGAGGGTAGGTGATCAAGCTCTTGGAATCCTATCAGAAGAGTATGTAGGAGTAGGTAACTTTTGTTCTAGAGAGATTAATTATGGGAATTTGAGAGAATCTATAAGTGATTTATGACAACACATTGTGTAGCACTGTAGAAAACATCGTCTGGTGCAATTTGCTTCTCTTTTTGGATGGCAAAAGCTAAGTATTGTGTGTACTCTTATTTGATTATTATTGTAAACACATATTTGGTGAATTTGCTTGGATTAAATGAAGTTTTCTTTGATGTTTATGTGTAGTGAGTACATTTCTTATACTTTTTCCTTGTGATGGTTAGGTTAGATTAGTAGGGTTGTGAATGCTTTGAATTGAACTTTATTTTCATATGATGAGTATAATTTACTTGTTGTACTGGCCATATAACTTGTTTAAATTTGTTTGTGACCCATTATGACTCGACAGAGTGGTGGAAAAATAGCATAGAATACTCACATTGTGTGATTTGTTATGAAAGGTGAGTCATGGAGCAATGCAACATATGGAAATAGGCTTTGATGGGTGTAAATTAGGGACTCTAAGATGACATACTAAAATCCTAACCAATTTAATCAAGAGTATAATGAATTAAATCTTGGCTAGGAAAATTGAGGGCATAAATTGGAGACTCTAGGGTGACATATTAGAATTGTAACTAATGTAATCTAGGGTTACGGAAAATAATACTAGGTTAACCAAACTTCTTTTTTCAATCAATAGAGAGTAAAGAAGAGGAATTCTTCTGTTGTCATTACCACATTATAATTCTTAGTAATAACACTTATAATCCACCTAAGAAATCACAAGAGAAAAGTATACTTATCAATCTTGAATTTCTCCTGTTTAATTGATCTAAGCAAGTTTAACTTAGGAGTAGAAATATACGTAGGAGTAGTTGTTAGAAAAACAATATTTAGAGATCTTCCAAACTAGGACCTAAAGGTAGTAGGCTAGAATAGACTCTTAGGTTATTATTACTTCTAAGCCATTTTTCACCTTCCCTGTGAGATTGACATTCTGGACTCAAGTAGAGCCCTATATTATGAAAGTGATATGTGCACTTGTGTAGATACTCTGGCACTTAGATGGAGATTGTGATTTAAATTAAATAATCATTAAAGTGTTGGTAGCTGTTGAGGACGTCAACCACTTTCTTTGCAGGCGTTGTTATTAGCTCCTCCCACCAAACAGGGCTCAATATGTGTAGCATGTTAACCCATGTTAAACCCTTGTTCTACAGCTTGAGTCTTTTATTTTTGTTGGTATATGATAGAGTTCTTAGGACCAAGGTTGTATTGTAAATAAGGTACAGGCGCAGGTTTCGAGGTGGACGATACATCAAATCACATGACAAGGGACTAGGAGCAGCAAGCTCGTGTCCCATACCTTAAGACCGAATTTACATTCTTATACAAAATTAGGACCACGTATGTTTATGCGGTGCCTGAAAAAACATTTTCTGCTTTCTTGGGATAAGTTGCTGACACAGTAGCTTTGGCTTTTATTATATTTAGTTTATTTCCTACACATTGCGTGCTTGTATGCTTGGTTGTTTTTCCTTTCTTCGATTGTGCTTTTGATTAGGAATCCAAAAATATCACCTAAGCTCTTTAAAGACCCTAAAATTCTAAACTTGCTACAAAATATTAATAATAAAAGATTAATATTAATTAAAATTTAGAGCTAAAATATTCTGGATTTTTTAAAACACGCAATTTACTTTTTTTGCATGTCATTTAGGCCGGTTTTAAAATAGGATACACGCATTATCACATCCCAAGTAAAAATTAATAGGGCCTTCACGCCATAGGATTGTGTTAGACAATGCATCATATGCCTATACCCAAGGAGAAGTCCCCACACTTCTCCAACTAGACTGCCTATCATAGATTTTTACCTAGGTGTCTGTCTTGTACGACTAAGATGTTAGATGCATCCCCGACCTAGACGGAGTATAAGTTCTTTGTGCAAAGAGTTTCTAACTTTGTAGCTGAACCTCCTTTCTCTTCTTTCTAGTGGCAACTCTGCCATCTTTGGCAAGCATAACCCCCGCCTCTTTGAGCTCTACCTATTTAGAATCATAGGAACTAGACTTTCCTTCATCTAACTTTAGGGTTAATGAGACATCCTTAGATGACCCAATTCTATTGAGTGCTATCGAGCTCTTCGACAAATTGTTGATATCATCTTATAGGCCTGACATGCCTAGGCGTCTTTGCCCTTAGTTGTTATGGTGATTCACCCTCTGCTCTATGACCCATTTTAGATGTTGAAAGCATTAGGATTCTCCCTTGAGATTATTTAGATCCATTGGTTTCTCAAATAATCAAATTTTGTTCAATCATGTAAGCAAGACCCTTTTATTAAGAGTTTTCTTAGGCATCCTACAAGATGTAATTAAATAAAAGAATACATTCCTTTGGGAGAACCCTTGTCCCCAAAACAAGCATTCATACTTGGTTCTCTAGTTGTGGGTTGCCTTTGTAAGGTCACCTTCGTGGAATGTCTCTAAAGTATTTTCGATCTGATCTCATTTCGAATGTACGCTTTAGGGGCTATCCATACGAAGTTCACTTTACGAAAGTACTCCGCGTTCCTTTCTCTCATTTTTCTATTGCCCGTCTTATATCCCTCATTTTTGTTCCTCTCATCTTCAAATCATTAATTTTATTCAGGAGGGAGATTTACTAGATTAAGAGAATAATAAGATGAATGTAAATATGTAAATAGACAAACTGACATCTTCAAAAAAAAGAGAGAAAAAGAACAAAAATAGGTGTACAGTGATTATATTAGGATAGTTTCTAGATTTACTTTATCAAGGAGCCAACCTTTCTTAAGGCAAGTATAAAATCAACAAAAACTGACAAACTTGAGAAAGAGAAAAAAGACATGTCTTGTTTTGTGTGTGATGATTTAAACTGAGTAAAGCGTCCGTAAAGTGACTCAACCTATATTTACCAACTAAAAACTTAATATGCATAAGCAGCTGTGATTGTTGTGAAGTTAATGAACCTGATCACATCATGATGGTGTATGGGGCGTACTCTAACTTCCAATGGACTCGAAGCTAAACCTACGAAAAGGACTGGTGAAGACCAAACCAGGTCCAGTTAGCTAAGCTTACAGTATTCAATGACTTTACTAGAGAACAATCACTCGAACAATACTCGAGATTTACTCAGCTAAGGCGTGGACCCACATGGCAGCTATTGTTAATAAAAAGCTCATGAATCTGAAAAAAGGTGAATATATTTTATAGGCATTCAATTGACTATACTATTGAAATGTAACCATCAACCAATCCTATATTTACTAGATTAAAGTATTGAATTGATTAAACCCAAAAGTCCATCGACATTAGCTAAATTTACCAACTTTTATGAGTTTAGTCCACCCTAAAATTAATAGGGTGTTTATAACTTAGATTTGTGCAATGATTGGCTCTAGAAGGCAGTTATACACACATAACACTACCATATTTATCTCATTGATAGCATAAGCTTCATTGGGGTTGGATTTGATTAGTCAATACTGATGAGCTCTTATGAAGGAAATTTAGTAGTTTATCGCTTTGGTATGCGATTACTAAACAGAGAAGAGGCTCATCTAGGTTTATCTTAACTTAGATTTATTAAGATAAAGGATTGACCTAAAGAATCAACCTTGGTTGGCTTGAAATTAATAAACCTAATCACATTAGGATGGTGCTATGAGTGTATTCCAACATTCGATGGACCAAAATTAAATTTGTGAACAGCTTAAATAAGATCAAACTAAATTTGAAGAAACTCTTCTAGTGTGCTACGAGTATACCTAAGCAAGAGTCAGACTTTCCCTAACTCAGATTTACTAACTCAAGGAAAGAAATAATTTATTTTTTTATGCTACAGGTTTTGTGATGGCTTGCCATCGGTCTTACGATGGTTCTAAACTTATATGTAGGCAAAATTGATGGCTAGTCGATAAATATTGTTAACAAATCTTAACCAACACTTACCTGATGGCTCATGGTGCATCACACACAAACGACAAATGAAACACTTTTCTGACAGTTAATCTGTCGTTTATAAAAAATGACGCATAAATGATGCTTTACCGATGGTTTTTACATGCGTCAAAAAACCGTTGAGTGCTACCCTTTCAGACAGTTCACCCGTCAGTTATAAAAAATGACACATAAACGACGTAAATCGACGGTTTTTCCTACTTCAAAAAACAGACAAATGCGATATTTTTTTAACGTGTATGTCATCACTATTACCGACGAAAGAACCTTCGATTACATGAACCGACGATTATCGAAGACTAGAAATTTATCGAAAAAAGTTATGACATTAAATTGTCGGGTAACTATGAACAAATGGTGATAAAAAATAAGCTTGTGCTATGAAGAACAATAAGACTAAAATGTAGCCTTAAAAGCCAATCACTGTTGTAATAAATAGGATTCTCTCCTACTTTCCTCATGACTAAAAAAAATGACACAGTTGAACTTCCAAAGAATTAGCCAACCATTTTTCCATTGATGAAGCAAAATTCCATATGAGAATCTAATATCTCTAATTATGCCCATATCATCATTATCTGCATAAATAAGTGACAAATATTTCCATTCATTTCATAAAAAGAGTCTCTTTTTTTTCATTAATTATGAGCTAATATGTAAGAGTGCATTGAACAAAATCTTTCATTTGAGCTCCCTTTGTTATAGTCTAAGAGTTTATTGACATAATCCAGCCAAATACCAAAAATAGAGAAAACAAAATCCAACCTTTGCTGGATCAATTTCTCTCCCATTCCATCTCTTTACGATCATTCCTGTGTAACGTAAATTCAGATTCAGATTTATCAAATCAGACGAATTAAATGAATTTTCTCCACAATTGTGAATTTAATAGCTAAACACAGCCTAAAATTTAACTATTTCTGTACTAAAAATGTCGTCTTAATGGTCTCACAGCACCTCCTTGCTGAAGGAAAGTTGTCTTACAATAACTACGGGACTGTAATTCTACAATTCTGAATCATAAAATCTGACAGATAAATCCTCCTCCGGCGACAATTATATTCTGCCAAATCAATGAACATCCCCAATTTATTACACCCACGCCGCACACAACTGCTATCGATAGCCACTAAGACAGAGAACATTACTCGCTAATCAAGCTCTATTTAGAGTACAATTAAGATTAAGATTAGGCTAATCGTGATTACTATCCGGTCAAAGAAAGACCGGCGACCTTTTCTCTCTCCACCTCCGTTACGATCCCTTCCCCAAAACTTTGGGATTCGGTACTGTGAGCGCGTCGGAACTCGGGAAGTGTATGCGTTCCCACGGGCACATCTTACCGTGGGCGCCTTTATCCTGAACTCGGTCCGGCTTTGGCTTCTCTCTCATCGCTTCTGTCGCTCTGGTTGTCCTCTCAACGGTCCTTTTTATTTGAGCGGGTACACTTGTCTTCGCTCTATCGCTCGCCGCCTGACCCTTCCCTCAAATGGGTTATTATGGCGACAACTAATATGTCCACGTCCATCACATCATTTTCTTTATTTTGGATTGCAATTAATTTCAGAAGGGGGGGCATTTTCACATGTGGCTTAATTCTCAACTGTTTATTATTTAATTAAATACTTTTTTTTTTTTTATTTTTTGTGATTCAAAATGTTTATATAACATGATATTCCATTAAAAAATTTTCTCATGGGTTTTGAATCTCGAGATAAATTTTTAAGGAATATTTAAGTTTCAATTAAAAATTATTTTAAATTTTGATTTGAATAAATATTAGTGAAATTGATTGACTCGACGAGACGAATCTAATAATATCAAAATTGGTTTGATTTGAGTCAAATCAAGCCTTTAAGGGTTATTAAACCATTGTTGTAAGCTTTAGGTGTAAATTGAAAGATCAAATGCATTTTAAGTTTGTTAAGCTTATAGTTAAATCGAGCATCCCGGTGAGACAAGTTCAGCAAGCACGTGATCACTCAATTCTAATATTATTAAAACACTAAAATGTTCACTAAATACAGTCAAATCGAAAAAATCTCTCAGGGTTGTCTGATGGAGTGGTTCGAATTCTCTCTATATCTTTAGGGAGACATCTGCTAGTCTCTATAAATATATAGAGGCATGCCCCTTCTTTAGGCCGAATTATTCCATCCGGAGTACGTACGCAAGAGTTGGGTGCGGATTTTTTGGGTACTGGATGAGTATGGATGGGTATTGATGGGTATTGATGGGTATGGATGTGTATTAGATAGAGTATTGGTGGGTATTGGAGGGTGCTGGATGGGTATTAGAGGGTATTGGAGGGTATTAGGGAGAGATGCGTGCGGATGCGTACGTTGTCCGTATGGAATAATGGCTCCTTCTTTAGAGAAGACCTAGACCAGAAGTCATAAGAAGACCAAAGATTGAAGGAGGAGCTGAGTTCAATATTGCTTATTTACTTACAGCCATCGAATCGACCATCACCTGCCAACCAACGTCGAACACCATGCATCGGCCGTCACCTCATCCTTGCAGTAAAGCCCCATGCAGAGACACGATGTTCATTATGGAATCCCAACATACGTGGCAAAACAGTGAAGCACCCGTCGGAGCAATACGTCGTCCAATATATTTACGTAAAAATACACATCAAATACAATGCAACAAGGTCCCTTGATGATAGTGTAACAATACACTCCATATTCAATGTGACACATAACGAATCTGGTCTAACACACCATGAAAACGGTGCAATGAGACACCCCGATGATGATGTAACACACACTCTGCATACGGTGTAACGATGTTTCTCAAAGATAGTATAACAATGCACCTTGAATACAATGCAACGCCCCAATAATGATATAACAACGGATTCCATATACAGTGCAATGTCGCCTTAAAAAGACAGTGTAATAATGCACCCCAACTATAGTGCAACGACACACCCCGATGATTATGTAATAATGCACCCATAATACAATGCAATGACATACTTAGATGATGGTATAACAATGCACCAACGTCTACCAAAGACGATGTAACAACGACGCCAAATATGGTGCAACGACACACCCAGATACAATGTAAAAACCCACCCCACATTCACTGTAATGGCGCCTCCCAAAGACGGTGTAACAATGCACCGCCAATATTATATAATGACACACTCTGATGAAGGCATAACATCATGCCTCACAAATGGTGTGGCGAAGACTCCCGAAGATGGTGTAACAATATACCCTGAATAAGATACAATGAAGCCTATTAAAGATGGTGTAATAATACACCTTGAAGTTGATCCAACGACACAACCTGATGCCTGTGTAATAACACACCCTACATATGATGCAACGACACCTCCAAAAAATGGTGTAACACACCAAAGAGAGTGACTTTCTCTAGACTCATAAAGTTGTCTCCTTACAGCCCACCACTATGGCCTACATGACAAACTACGACATTTGTGATCTACAACTCATTTAACTCTCAACTCTGGCCACTACTGTTACACATACCATCATAACATCTAATAAACAATTCAAAGCATTTAATGAAATACCATAGTTGTCAAATAGTAAATTGTCCAATCAAATAATGAATAAATAAAATGCATTTACTTTAAATATTTAAATCACTGTTCACAGAAAAAATATATGTTCAAATGTACATAAATATTAAAAAAAAACCCTTGTAATCATCCTCCTCGGTCTCGTCAATCTCATCGTCCTCCGTCACTTCCTCCTCCTGCAATGCTGAGCTGCCTTGCCACAGTCCCTCATCTGCTGCCAGAAGGAATCCAACTCAGCCTTCAACTTGGCGTCCATGTTGTCTTCCAGCTCCAGCCTCATCTGAGAGAAGTGGGCCTCCATCTCGGCAGAGAATGCTGCAACATGCCTGGAGATCTACTCATCTTGTGTGATAAAGGTAGAAGCTACAGATGCAATGGTGGAGGGGTGAGCGTCATAAGCAAACCCTTGCGAGTTGATCCCATAGACTCAACTCTTGTTCTTCCCTCTAGCTGCCTCCTTCCACAGGTTGTGCTCGGAAGGAACACTCTCACGGATAGTAATACCTCTAAGTGCCTAGGATCATCTCTCCTCCAGCTGCTAGAATCTCTCCGGCAAACAAAAGTAGTTACATTCAGTTAGAGCTAACATGTATTAACATCTAACCGGTTTAGCGTGTTAATTACCTGGGTTGCATGAGATCTGTCATCGATCCAGGACTGGTTGGACCACCTCCAATGGGTGCGCTCACGTGCATCGACGACGGAGGGCTCTCGTTCAACCTCCACAGCCTGTACATAAAATGAAATTATTAGAATTTACATTCAAAATATAGAAAAACTTATAGCCTAAATAAAATTTTACCAGCCTCTGCTTGTATTCTGTAAGCGAGAGCACCCCATCAGTGTGCTTAGAGGGCCTTATGCCTCCACAATCCGACCTATTATACTTTGTCTGCTCCCTCTTTTTCTGGTAGTCTGGAGAATCTCAGATCCTAAGCAGCATGACCAAACATCCTCTATGAGCCATAGGGATGATGTCGCGATTTCAGGCTACATCTAAACATGTCCCGGAGGCGATCGCTGCACTTACGCTCGAAATTGCACTGAATGCGTGCCTCGTGCTCAGGGCATAAGGAGAGTTGTTTCTATAAATATTGAGATTATGTTTGATTGATAATTAAATAAAAAGAACTTAATTTGTTCATGAGAGATACTTACCGCAAACTCATGAAACCAAAGATCTTAAATGACCATCAGAATCTCCTTCCATGAAAATTATGCTGAGTCAAGCTTCGAATGATATCATGAATAACATGAATAGTTTAGGTCAGGGGGTAGAAACTTAAAACTATAATTTGTTAGTTTTATATTTAATTGAAAAAAATAAAAAGTTCACTGACAATATTTAAAAAAAAAAAAAACTTAAGTGTTTCTGACAGGCTCAATGCAGTAGCTACTGTCTGTCAAGTTTTGCCTGGTCGAGGCAGCGCAAGCCTCAGATGCACTCAACCCCGCTACAGTCGAGGTGGAGGTAGGAGTGGGGGTAGAGCTTGAGGTGGATGTGGGGTGGGGGTGGGGGTGGGGGTGGGGGTGGGGGATGGTGGCAGGGGCAGGGGCAGGGTGAGTGTGGGGACAGGGGGCGGGGCGGGGTGAGTGTGGAGGAGGGGGTCGAGGCGGTGGTGAGGTTGTTGGTCGAGGTAAAGGCAGGGGTGGGTGTGGGAGTGGGAGTGGGAGCGGGAGTGGATGTCAAAGTCGAGCAGCCTCTCCTGACGTTCTTCTTCGTCATATAGCATTGTGTTCCACACCCTCCAAGAGGGGGAGATCGTCCCTGTCTCCAATCGACATTTGCAACAAGGAGAAAAAATTTTATTAATTAGTGCACATAACACATACTATATAATAAAATAAAAATAGAACAGTACGTAATAACATAAAATACATAAGAGTATGCAGTACACAAGTAGACAAAATTATAAAGTGTAGGGTACAACTACTAAAACAGCAAACACAAAACTATGCAATAAGTTTAAATACGAAATTCAATAAAATGTATAATAAAATTAATCATCTTACTCAGCATCGTCTGAAGAGTGACTAGAAATGTAGTCATAACCTCTTCAAAAGCTTCGTCAGACTTGACTGGTCACTGATATTAATTTATTTATATTCATTAATAACAACATCTAGATTGAGCTCTTCATCGGTTGCATCAAGTGGAAAACAAAAACCTATCATTTTCGGTTCTTGATGGGCAATTTAAATGTTATTTTGAATATTAATTGTTGCTCTTGGTTACTCGAAATAACAACTGTCCAATCAACGTTACCTCTTGCTCTATGTGGACATTGAATATAGTAAACCTGGCTCTCCTGTCGGGCTAGAATGAAAGGATCGTATTTTACATATCTTCTGTTTACTTTCACTTCTGTGATATTATATAGTCGGTTTACCCATGTTCCACGATTAGGAACAGGATCGAACCAAGTACATTTGAATAGGAATACACTTCCTCCAATACAGCCTGCATAAGATAGTTCAACAACTTCTTTCAGAATCTCATGATAGTCTATTTAGTCGTCTGACTAATCATTGTTTTAATACAAATGCCATAATTAAAAGTCTTTTTTTCTTTGAACCAGAATCACATTTGAAATTTGTATTCATTTACATCATAAATTTACCAAATTTTCTCAATGTTCATAGATTCCCAAGCAAGATCAATTAACTCTGATCTGTTACTTCATTTATCCAATCATGAATATATTAATATATACACAAGAAATCATATGTTAATGAACACATTAAGTTCTACATAAATATTTAGTATCTATTAGATATGCTCTGACCACACTTATGTACTTATAATAAAATTTCTTTCTTTCCAGAGAACTTGCCCCTTCATTTAGTAGGGAGCCAATATCATGAGATATTTTCATTTTGACCCGGGATAAAAGAAAATCTTATCATTTTGATTTTCCACAACTTTATCAAATTGGTAGAAGTGGAGGCACCTTATAAGATTAGAAAGAAAAAAATATCATATACCATTTCAGCCTCCATATATTGATCATCGATGACAAAGAGATCTCAATTACCACAAAGATATTACTTTATTTTTTTTTCAAGATTTTTGTGTTTCATTGGTTCGCATGATTGTCTCACATCCTCAAATAAATGATAATTCTAACTTCGTTAAATAAAGTATTCTTACAAAATTGTAGACATGCTTTCAAAAGGAAGGGAACAATCAATATTTGAGAAATTCATCAACATTCTATGGCGTATTGCATCACCTCAAGTTAGTTAACATTTTATACATTTTTAATTTTTAAAATTTTTATAAACAAGTCAAATTATTCTTTAAAGTTCTCAAATAATTTATAAATATTTTTATTATTTTCAAAATATAACTCCCAAGTCATCAATCATCTTACAAGAAGATAGCCACTGTCACAAATGATATGATTATTTGCAATTACATCTTCTAAACTCTGAATAATCAAAATTTGTAGAGAAATGATCTAATTTTTATTAAAATTTTACTTCATAATTATAATTGTATATATATATTAGAAGCAAAAAATTAGAAGACAAGACAGGAGATTGGAGTGTTTAATAATACTTGAAAAGAGTTATTCAATTATGATAATTGGACCTATGATCAGCCTATTTCTTAACAACATAAATGGCATAATAGGATGTAGAAAGAAAAACAATTATGACTTTTGAAAGGAGTTAATACATACTGACATGGACAAGACAAGAATAGTTGCTCTCTAATAAAATATAGAGATTGATCTTATAATCATTAGCTAACTTTCTATTCCAAAACTAAATAAAAGATAAAACAAACTTGAGAAATTGGACTTATATGCCCACACAAGATTTTAAATAAATTAGGTAAATATATTTGGGGAAAATATTCTCTAATGTCTTCTACGTAGTAAAAAAATATTATTTTTGACCTCATAGTGTTTTTTTTAAGTCGGTTGTTTGAAGTTGTTTAATTCGAAGATGGCTGAAGAAGATGATTTAAAGAGAGTTCGATCATGGTACATAGATTACTCGATTATTATTCGATGATTCATGTCTAATCATAGTTTCTTTAGTATTTGATCATTATTCGTGTTGTTGTGGGATATGTACTTCCTGATATAGAAATAAAACGCAAAGAGCACAAGCAAACACAAATCGTTTACGTGGTTCGATCCAACTGGATCTACGTCCACGGGAGGGAATCAATCAAGTAGTTCACTAAGGTAAAAGAAATGGAGAATACATAGCTTATACATAGAGATGAGTCCTCATCTTCCTTCTATAGCCTCCCCTCAAGCGACACCTTGATACAAGGCCTCAAGATGCTCTCCTCCTCTCTAACTCTCTAGCTATTCTCTCCTCCTTAGTTCTTTTTCACTCTTTAGAAAACCCACACTAAAGCCTCTCCTCCTCTCATCTATTTATAGTAGATTAGATTACATTATAATATACTATAAATAGATGAGGTGTAACCTTTAAGAATTGCATGGCTTCCACATGTCCACCCTTTAGAGTCCTCCATCGCATGGTTTCCACATGTCCTTTCACATGTCCTTCTTCCACCGCATGGCCTCCACGTGTCCTTCCACATGTCCTCTTCTAGGGTATTCCATAATGAGGTGGCACCTTCTAAAGTCAACAAAAGAGGCTTTAAAGTAAGGAGGAGTTTAAGAGTGCTTACTTGCCTTAATGACTAATTGGGGGTCAAAACAACAAATCTCCACCTCGACCCTCAATTATGAGATTCTAAAGTAGTGATTCCCTCCACCCGGCCCCCAGGGGCCCTCAACCGATAGAAAGTTCACTAAGTCCGGACGATAGTCCGAACTTAGCTATGAGCGACGCCTTGGTGAGCATGTCGGCAGGGTTCTCTTCGGTTGGTATCTTCTCCACCACTATCGAGCCTTTAGTAACAATGTCCCTTACGAAATGAAGCTTTACATCTATGTGTTTGGATCTTTCATGAAATACTCGATTCTTGGTTAGGTGAATAGTGCTTTGGTTGTCACAAAACACAGCTATCACCTTTCGATGTATCCCAAGCTCTTCGACCATGCCCTTTAGCCACATAGCTTCTTGATTGCTTCGACCACGCCGATGTATTCGGCCTCCGTTGTCGAGAGGGCCACAACCGATCGGAGGTTAGACTTCCAATCGATCTGCAGCATCGAAGACAAGTGAAGATGAATCCGGTCGGTGACTTCCGGTGTCAATGCTTCCTGCGTAATCGAATCTACGTAACCGACTACTTTTTCTTCTTTGTCTTCCTCGCCTTTTGAAGAGTAGCCCCAAATCGCTGGTGCCTCTTAAGTATCTCGAGATCCATTTTAGTGCTTCCAGGTGAGCTCCGTCCCGGCTTGCCATGAACTCCGCTTACAATACCGACGGCGTAGAGCTAACTGCGTCTGCTACAAACCATACCATACATGATGCTACCAACCCCACCGGCGTAGGGGACACCCTCCATGTACCTTTTCTCCTCTTCGGTCTCTCGGTGCTTCGAGAGTTCGATAGTCCGAAGTGTTGGCCGATAGATGTTGCAACCCGCTTAGCCTCGTGCATGTTAAACCTTGTTAGAACCTTCGAATATATGACTTTTGAGACAAGAATAAGCTACCCTTTTTCTTGTCTCCGGTAATCTCCATACCTAGGATCTTTGTAGCTGGTCCTAGGTCCTTCATGTCAAATTCGGAATCGAGCATACCTTCGATCTTCTGGACTTCCTCCTTGCTCCTGCTGGCTACTAACATATCATCCACATAAAGGAGCAAGTACGTACCGATTTCACCGTCTTCCCACTTCATGTACACACAGCTGTCGTAGCTGCTTCTGACAAAACCGATCTTTAGCATGAAATCATCAAATCGTTTGTACCATTGTCTTGGGGCTTTGTTTCAGCCCATACAATGCCTTCTTTAGCAAGCAAACTTTGTCCTTCGTCTCGGGTGTGTTGTACCCATCCGGTCGGTCCATGTAGATGGTTTCTTCAAGCTCTCCATGCGAGAACGCAGTCTTAACATCTAGCTCGTTCTAATTCCAAGTCGAATCGAACTCGCTAGTGCCAAGACTATCCTAATTGAGCGGTGCTTCACCACGGGTGAGAAGATTTCGTTGAAGTCAATCCCTTCAACCTCGTGTGAATCCCTTTGCAACGAGTCCGGCTTTGTACTTGATCCTCTCGCATCTCGGCGTGCCTTCCTTCTTCTTAAAGGTCCACTTGCGACTAACTACGCGTTTGTTCGTTGGTCGATCCACAAGTTCCCGTGCTTTGTTCTTCATCGGAGAGGCCATTTCCTCATCCATTGCCTCTTCCCACTTGTGTCTTTCCTTGCTCTTCGTGGCTTCCTCGTAGCTGTTTGGTTCCGCTTCTTCTATCACTTCGACAACACTCGGAGCAAAGGAGATCATATCTCGTACGGCCATATCTCTCCGGCGGTCCGATAGTTCTCCTTTGTCCGTCCCTTACCAAGCCGTAGTCGTCGGATCTTCTTTCCGGTTCCGACTCACTTGCTCGGTCTTCCGCCACTTCGTCTCGATCGTTCACAATTGTCCTTCGATCAGCCAAAGTTTGTTGCAGCCTCCACCTCGATTGACGAATCCTCCTTAGTGACACCGTCCCCGGTAACATAGCTTGCGCATTCCCCATTTTGGACTCATCGAATGTCACATCCCTACTGATGATGCATTTTTGTTGATCTAGGCACCAAAGTTTGTAACCTTTGGTTCCAGGTGGGTATCCGATGAAGATGCACTTCAAAGCCCTCGCTTCCAGCTTATCCTGTCTTACGTGAGCGTATGCAATACATCCAAAAACTTTAAGATTATCATAGTTACCTGGCTTTCCGTACCACATCTCCAAAGGAGTCTTCATATCAATGATCGTCGATGGGCATCTCGTTGATAAGGTAGCAGGCGGTTGACACGACCTTCGCCCCGTAAACTTTTGGGTAGACCCGCATTTAACGAGCATGCACCGCACTCTCTCTAGGAGAGTCCCGTTCATCCTCTCGCCTAGGCCGTTCGTTGAGGAGTGTTCCGGACCGTCTTGTGCCTTGTGATGCCATTCCTCCCGCACGGCTCCTCAAACCGCTTTCCGAACAAGTACTCCGAGCCATTGTCGGTTCTCAAGTGCTTCAGCTTTGCTCCCATCTTATTTTCGGTGAGAGTTAACTGGTCCCCGAATCGTCGAAAAGCTTCATCTTTTGTTTTTAGGATAAAGACCCATACCTTCCCGGTGTAGTCATCGATGATAGACATGAAGTACCTTCCTCCTCCATGAGTCCGAGTTCTAGTCGGGCCCCATAGATCACTCGTGTACATAATCAAGAGGTTTCTTTGATGTATGTATTCCGATGGAGAACTTTACCCGGTGGCCTTCCCCGCACACATTGTTCGCTGCACTCCGCTTGTCGACCCGATCTCCGCATAACGAGTTCCGTTTGGACAATCCCCGTAAGCCCTTTTCACTTACATGCCCCGACCTCATGTGCCATAGTCCGGATCCGTCGAGCTCGATCGAACCGCATTCGAGAAGTTCCCGATCGCGCTCTTCCAACAAGGGAGTATAGCCCATTCTTTCTGACTCCTTTCATGACTATGAGAGAGCCCTTAACTACTCTGATACAACTATTCTCTGCCTTGAATGAGTATCCATTCGACTCCAGCGTCCCTAAAGAAATCAAATTTCTTTTAAGTTCTGGGACGTACCTGACATGCTGCAAGCATCCGTTCAGTCTCCATCGAACATCTTTATTCCGATCGTCCCGCCGCCGATCACCTTACGAGCTTTATTGTCTCCAAGTAGAACGGATCCACCATTTGCCGCCTGTAGTGTCTCGAACCGCCTTTGTGAGGACACATGTGGAAGGAGCACCCCGAGTCAAGGATCCACTCCTTGCTAGATCTCGCATTCTGCGATCACCGCAGCTTCGACCGAATCATAGCCGTCCGAGACTATGCTTGCTTCTCCAGAATCTTTAGGCTTCTCCTGAAAGCCTTTCTTTCTATCCGGACAGTCCTTCTTAAAATGACCTTCCTTGTGGCAATGGTAGCACTTGTAGGATCTCTTAGAAGACTGACCTCTACCATTTCTTCTAGACCTTGATAGCTAGAGAGTTAGAGAGGAGGAGAGCATCTTGAGGCCTTGTATCAAGGTGTCGCTTGAGGGGGAGGCTATAGAAGGAAGATGAGGACTCATCTCTATGTATAAGCTATGTATTCTCCATTTCTTTTACCTTAGTGAACTACTTGATTGATTCCTCCCGTGGACGTAGATCCGACTGGATCGAACCACGTAAACGATTTGTGTTTGCTTCGTGCTCTTTGCGTTTTATTTCTATATCAGGAAGTACATATCCCACAACAATTGGCGCCGTCTGTGGGAAGATCAATACTTCTTGGCTAGAGGCGTTCGCGTGAAGGTGTTCGCGGCCAACGACGAAGAAGAGGTGTTTGGCGGGGACAATGGGTTCCACCAAATTCGACATCGAGAAGTTCACGGGAAAGAATGACTTCGGCCTGTGGAGAGTAAAGATGAGAGCTCTGCTGGTTCAGCAGGGCGTTGCAGAAGCCTTGCAAGGGCCGGCGGCATTGCCGGCCGACATGACAGAGAAAGAGAAGATTGGCATGCTGGAGAAAGCTCATAGTTTGATAATCTTGAGCTTGGGCGATAAGGTTCTGAGGGAGGTGTCGAGGGAGACAACGGCTCAAGCACTTTGGGCCAAACTCGAGGTACTCTACCTGACCAAGTCTTTAGCTAATAGGCTCTTTCTGAAGCGGCGCCTATACTCCTTCAAAATGCACGAAGACAAATCCGTCTCGGAGCGGATCGACGAGTTCAACAAGATCATAGATGATCTCGAGAACATCGACGTCAAGATGGATGACGAGGACAAGGCACTCGCTCGTCGCTAAACTCTATTCCTAAGAGCTACGAGCAGCTCAAGGATGCGATGCTCTATGGAAGGGCGCGTACGATTACTCCGGAAGAGGTTCAATCATTGATCAGAGCCAAAGAGCTTCAGAAGAAGCACGATACGAAGGAGGAAACCAGCGGAGACAGTCTGATGGTTAGAGGAAGATCGAGCATGAAAGGTTTTAAAAGTGATCAGGGAAGATTAAGGTAAAAGAAATGGAGAATACATAGCTTATACATAGAGATGAGTCCTCATCTTCCTTCTATAGCCTCCCCCTCAAGCGACACCTTGATACAAGGCCTCAAGATGCTCTCCTCCTCTCTAACTCTCTAGCTATTCTCTCCTCCTTAGTTCTTTTTCACTCTTTAGAAAACCCACACTAAAGCCTCCCTCCTCTCATCTATTTATAGTAGATTAGATTACATTATAATATACTATAAATAGATGAGGTGTAACCTTTAAGAATCGTATGGCTTCCACATGTCCACCCTTTAGAGTCCTCCATCGCATGGTTTCCACATGTCCTTTCACATGTCCTTCTTCCACCGCATGGCCTCCACGTGTCCTTCCACATGTCCTCTTCTAGGGTATTCCATAATGAGGTGGCACCTTCTAAAGTCAACAAAAGAGGCTTTAAAGTAAGGAGGAGTTTAAGAGTGCTTACTTGCCTTAATGACTAATTGGGGGTCAAAACAACACGTGTAGAATTTGATCATTGTTAATTTAATATTCTATCTTCATTCAATTAGTTATTGTTTAATCATAATTTATTTGGTGTTTAGTTATTATTTATTTAATGTTTAATCATAGTTCATTTTGCGTTCAATTGTGATTGATTATTATCACTAAGCCGCTACAAGAGAGAGTTCAATCACAATAATTATGACGATGATGAATATTAAAGTGAATAATAAACATAATTATAAGATAAACATAACTATTATAACAAAACTAAAATAATGATAAATGTGGTACACTGATTACAGCAATTATAACACAACAGATGAAAGTCATTAATATAGTTGATTATAATCACAACAATTATAACACATTAAACAAAATTTTTGCTAAATGAATGCAATTATAAAAGCTATAGCACTAAAAACAACTTCTTATACAAGTGGATATAATCAAAATATTTATAGCACAACACGGTTCAATTGCAACACCTATTCTCATGTGATTGCTCTAATACTTAATATTAATGAAGCCATAACTTAACACACATATATCACTCCAAATGTCCCAAATTTATTACTAATGAGCATTCTTGGGACTCAATAAAATGTGCTTTTGAAGATCATTAAACTAAAATTGGTCTCATCAAGCAATAACATGTGGATTTTTAAATTTACAATTATAAGCTCAAGTTACGATTCTAAAAATTGAAAGAGTATGCAAAATTATTCAAAAAAAAAATAAAATGATAAATTAATTATTTAATAAAATCGCTTAATCAAAAGACACACGTCTTTGTATTGGTCTTTTGTTGAGCAGTTAAACAATGATAATTATGTTGTAATTTTCCCGTATAGATTTTTATTTAATTAAAATCTATTAGGAATCCACTAGAATCTTTCATTCACGTTCATATTGATGAGAAAACTAAATCGATACAATAGCAGAAGCGTACCTGAATCCATTTGATCGACTGCAAGCAATTATCTTCCAATCTGCAGACTTTCCGGAGTTTTCCTTAGTCTCTCTCGTTGATGGGGTACAAGAGAATAATTTTTCTTTTCACTCTCTGCAGACCGGGGATCATTACCTCTTTATTTAATATAACCAACGGGTAGTTACAAGAATTGCTTAATTCTAATTCTGCCCCTCATCAAATTGGAATTTGCACTTATGGTATTCACACTTATAATTTCATGACAAATGTGTCTAAAGTAATAAATTTTATTCTTAATTAGACCACAATGATTTTGACATATTAAATGATGACCCAACACATTTATTAATTACATTTTAGTCCCATAATTGATCCAACAAATTATTTATCTGATATATTACTAGGTTTAAAATGCAAAGTGCACACGAATTATTCAGTTTTAAGAAATCAAACATATAACATCATGTTATGTATGACTCATATACCAGATAAGAGATAAATGCTGAAGAGGAGCGATACGATACACGTGTAATTTTGTAATTATATATTGTACACTAGGTTTATATATATATATGTTGTATTTGTAACCCTAAGAGGATGTACTGTTTTCAAGAAGTCAGAAATCCGCCGCTCTTGCTCCCGATGACGTAGGCAAATTGCTGAACCTCGTTAACTTTGTATGTTCTTTCTTTTGGTTGTTGATTCTTGCGTTGACCTGCCCCTCTAATTTCTCAACAAATCACGAACCTTAACCAATTTTGCCAAAGGCAATAAGTTTAGCCTTCAAACTTTACCTTCTAATCCATTCTTGCAAACAACAATGCTAGATGTAAGAAAGTCATTGAGAGTAAGGAAGCTCAAGTAACTTTTAGCTCAATGATACACAAAAGTCCCTTTAAATTTCGTTGTTAGCTTGATTCAAATTAGCTTTTCGGGTGTATTTCTCTAAGAAATTAAGTAGTGGATATATTTCTCCAATTTTGGACCTATTGAGGCATACAAAGTCAAATTTTCTTATTAAATGCAAGCCACTTTAGCCTGTTGGTTGAAGAGTTAGGCTCAACTAAGAGGTCCTTGATTCAAGGCATTATATATATGTTGTACCTTGCATTTACAATTAAATTCGCTAAAAAGTCCCCCTAAAAAATCATTATGAGTTTTTAAATGAATAAAGTACTTGCATACTAAATAATTCATATATATATATATATATATATATATATATATATATATATATATATATATATATGTATGTATGTACGTATATATATGTATATGTATATATATTATTAACACATTAGTAATAACTTTTGCATAAACAAATGATATTGATAATATTGTTGATATAATTTACCACATCACCTATACTTATGCAAGTCAAATAGCTATGCCATGACTTGTCAAATCAAATATAGCTTAAATAACTTCTACATAACATATAAAATAACATAAGGGCCCCTTTCAATTACACCATATTATTCACGATTGATATTTTGGCCGGTCCATATCAATGCATGTGATATTTTTTATCACATCTATGTTAAAGTAATTACATATCAAGGCCATCATCCTCTACTTAGTGGCTTAAATTAGTCTAAACCAATGCCTACTTTCATGTGAGGTATAGCACCAAAACATAATATTTTAATGAAAGTGTATCAACCTATCCTTTTGCATAAAGCAATATAAATCTCTATGAACCTAAAGTCCAACCATCCTCTTTTGCTTTCATATATTATATAACAACTCTCCAACATAACTAACATGTTGACAATTTACATAAATCTTTTGATGAATTAATAACCATAGTAGATTCCAACAATATATATAGGATCAATCAATTTATTTGATCTTATATGGATGAAGCAAGCCCCTATTAAATAAAATCATTTACATATATGTTTTGAGTTGCTTTTTTATCTAAAATCTTAGGATATAATAAATATTCTTGTCGGATTTCATTAAAGTTTCTAAGTCACAAATTGTAACCATTAAGCTAGGATATGATTGATATTTTATGAACTAAGTTATTTCCTATCAAAAACTTCATAAAACTAAGCTTTCCTCTTTCTAGAGATTTTACTAGGAGGAGGTAATCAACATTATATGAAGTGGGCAATTAAGAATGATTTTTGTTTAGGTTTCTAGAGATCTTTTGCTCGAAATAGCAATCCATTGACACCAAATACTTATATATACATACATAAAGTTATAGTTATGAGAGAATGATATAATTTATAATCTTAATAAGTAGGTCTCTATTAATATTTTGGAGTGATGGTCCCTTAGTACTGTTAATCGTCCAACACGAATTTCGAGATTTTTTTTTATCAAGAAACATTCAAACTTTAATTAAAAGTCATCCAAAACTCTTATTTCAATAAACATACACTCAAAAAGACCAAATCGACAAGACGAAAAAAACAGTACCAAATTAAATTAGTTCAAATCGAGTCAAATCAAGCTCAGACAAGCCGTTGAACCACTTTTGAAACCTTTCAGTACGTAATTGAAAGGTCAAATAGATTCTAAATCTAACAAACAAATAATCAAATCAAACATCTTGGAGAGACGAATCCAACCAGCCCAAGATCGCTCAATTCTGACATCATGTATAATTTATTTCCAACATAATAATATATAGAAAATTTAGATACGTACTTGCATTCCCATTTACATTGAGACCCGCTTATCTATGCATAAAAATGTGTATCTCTCGTGATATTCTTTTATGTGATATAAAATATTTGAGCGATATAAACGTAAAAAAGCAACATATTCGTGTCAGATACATAAATAATAATAAATTATACAATGATAAAAATCCAACAAAATATACAAAAACATTCTATCAAAAACTTTTACTTCTCATATTCAGATATACCAAAGAAATAGTGAAATTGTTAATCAAGCTAACAACTATGGTTAAGGGCATAATTTTGATAATCTGCTTTGCTAATTGAGGGCGACTGAATGATTAAAATATAGGATCATGGGACGCACATATCAAAGAGGGATGCACGTTGCTTCACATGCAATATCTCGAAGGCAGCAGAGGGTGGGGCGCATGCTGATAAAAGTAATTAATTAATGGGGCGTGCTTCCCACTTCTTTGAAGACGCAATTAGTTTAGTATTTAATTAGTTTAATCGCACGGGAAGTGAGATGGGAGATTAATTAAGCTTTGAAAATTAGGGGATTAAGGATGGATTGGATGCATCATTAGGCGGTAATGACTTTGTTCTTTTTTTTGTTTGGATATTAATGGTTGAAGGCTGTTGAAGCTCGATTGTTAAGATGAGGTTTGTAGAAATTAAGTTTCAGTAAAGATTGTGTCACATGCGACATTGACAAATTTTTAATTTGAAGCGTGAATTTTGATGTATTTTTGGATAATAAATATTTTAAGTTCAAATTGAAGGTTAGTGAGAAGTCCTAATTTCAGCAAGTTGCAGTTAAATTGAGCCGTCTCGACAAATTGGTTTGATTCGAGCTTTTTTTATATTTCACATATTTATATTCAAATTGAGAGTGTTAACGTGAGGAATCCAACAAGCTCAAATTCGCTTAATTCTAATGTCATTAAGTCATAAAACCATTAAAAAAATTTTCATGCTCAAAGGGGTCAATGTGGTCGTCCAATAAAGTGGTTGGAAAAGTTATTCATTAAAAGACAAAAATGCCCCTGCCCCAGAAGCTATAAATAGACCTCCTTTCACTGCAGTAATTTAATTTTTTTTATAACGGTCACAATTTGTCAGTTATGATAAGAAAAACTGTCGTTTTTTATGTTACCGAAGGTTTTAAGCTCGTAGGTAAAATACTAGTTGGTAATTCAAAACTAGCTGATATTCTGATGATATAAATTTACTGAAAGTTTTCTGACAATTTAATGTGGTAGTTTTTTTCTAGAAAAAAGGAGTCGTCGGTAATCGTCGGTTAGTACAACCGACAGTTCATCCATTAGTAAGAGCGACAACATTCAGTCGGATAAGTGTTGCACCCGTCAGTTTTTTGAAGTAGACAAAACCATCGGTTATACGTCTTTTATAGTCGCTTTTTATAACCGACGGTTTAAGTGTCGAAAAAGTATCGCACCCGCCAATTTTTTTATTCAGGTAAAAATCATTGATTAAAAGTCGTTTTTTATAACCAACGGATTAACTGTCGGAAAAATGTCGTACCCGTCGTTTTTAGACGCAGGTAAAAACCGTCGGTTAAGCGTCATTTAAGTATCATTTTTTATAACTGAGTCGGTTAACAGTCGAAAAAATGTCGTGTCCGTCATTTTTATATGACGCACCTTGGGCGTCGATTATGTATAGGTTAGGCGTCAATAAAAATGTCCATCGGCTAGCCGTCGGTTTTGCCTATGAATAAGTTTGAAACCGTCACAAAACTGACGAAAAGCAGTCGAAAACCTGTAGAATAAGGAAAATAAATAAATTATTTATTTTGTATTTACATTATCACACCTACTATCACATCATTTAATACACAACTCCAAGCATTTAACATAGCTGTCTAACAGTAATTTATCCAATGAAATAATGAAATAAATAAAATACATTTACCCTAAAATATGTTCATCACTATTCACAAAAATATATATATGTCCAACTGTACATAAACATAAAAAAAAATTCCCTCATAATCATCCTCCTCTATCTCGTCAACCACATCCTCATCGTCCTACACCACTTCCTCCTCCTCCAATGTTGTCGTTGTCTTGTCACGCTCCCTCATTCGCTGCTAGAAGAAATCCAACTCAAACTTCAGCTTGGCCTCCATGTTAGCATCTGAAAGAAGCAAGCCTCCATCTTGGCAGAGAATATCGCAACACGCCTAAATCTCCTCATCCTGTGTGGTAGAGGTAGGAGTTGCAGATGCACTGGTGGAAGGTGAGCATTGTAGGCAAACCCTTGTACCCTATCCCATAGACTCGACCCTCCTTTTTCGCTCCAACAACCTCCCTTCACATGTCATACTCGGAAAGATAATGCTCGCATATCGTAATATCTCCCGACACCTGGGATCGACTCTCCTTCAGCAGTTAGAATCACTCCTACAAAACAAAAGAAGTTGCATTCATTTAGAGCAAACATGTATTAACATCAAACTATGATAGCTCATCAATTACTTAGGGAGCACGGGATCTGTCGTCAATTCAAGACTAGTCAGACTGCCCCCTGTAGGTGCGCTCATGTACATCGGCGGTGTAGGGCTCTCGTCTAACCTCCACAGTCTGTAAACATCCCATAGTGGCCTATGAGTAGCATTCAATAAATCATAAAAAGTTTGAGTATCGGGATTTGGTGCATCTTCCTGCTGCACTTGGCTCGCATAATAATGTCTTATTCCATCAAAGATTATTTCTTTAAATTTGCTTGAGTCAAATCTAGATGGAGGATTATAACTTGTCAAAGGAGCATAGCTGAATTTTGCAGGATCAACCTCACCATGTGAAATCCAAATCTAGTAATCTGGATGAAATCCCTGATGGTATAGATCATATTTCACTTCGTCGGGCATTAAGTGTGCTCTATTTCTGTGTTTCGGACATAGACACTAAAACCTACCCTCAGATAGGTAAACCGGCAGTTGAGAAGCAATTGCCACAAATTCATCGACACCGTTCAAGAACTCTTGGGTGATCCCTTTTTAATATGGATAAAGTGTTGGATATCTACGATCTTGGCGTACAAATATCCACGTTTACCTTCAAAAATGAGAATAATAAACACATTATAAAATGCATTTAGCTGAATACATTATATTTAATTATTTTAGTAGATCTGCTGACTTATTAGTAACAAAAGGTGATAAAACCTGACAATAATCAATGCATTCTAAAAGGAGTTAACGTTTTAAATAGCTTTGAATTCAGAACATTAACACTATGTCGAGACTGTTAGGGTTGTCGAAGACTGATTATTGACGAACATTTATCAATATTTTTCTCCAAATTTGGTTGTCACTGTTGCTGCAACAAACCTTTCGGAGACAAAATATGATAGAAACATATCGGTGCGAAGGCTACTGTAGCTACAATGGCAAACAATATTAGAGAGTGCTATTGTAATGGATTAAAAATTAATGTTCGAACAATAACAATCTTCGACTGAACTAACATTATTAAAATGTTGTAATGGATCAGACTTGTAGTAATCTGATTTTCAGATTTAATATTGTTTGTCACTGTAGCTATATCAAACCTTGCACGAGTTTATTTCTTTTGCATTATATTTTCCAAATGGAAAGTCAATCATGCATTAAACATACTAGTCATCACAAACACCATACACGATTGACTACGCACCTGAAAATATGTTCTTCGAATGATATATTTCATATGATATAAGATTTTTCACTACATACTCCAATGCGAAGTTTGATTTCCATTTCTAAACTGGCCACTTTGAAATCTAAGTTACCAGTTTCAAAATGTAAGTTTACTTTGAAATCTCATCTACATTGCCAAAATGGGAATTACGACAATGGAAAATATATTTCAAAGTGAATTTCTATTTTGAAACTGGCAAATTGCTTCCAAGGTGAATTTCCATTTTGGAAATAGAAATTAGACTTCGCAAAGAAGGAAATAGTGAATCATGTTTACATCATATGTAATATATTCTCTTAAGAAAATATTTTCAGGTGTGCAATTAATCACGTAAGGGGCTGCGTCAATGAGCATGTTTAATTTTATGATCGGCCTTACAATTGGAAACAAAATACGAAACAAATATGCCCACGATAGGGTTACAATTGAGAGACATCATGAAGTTTAAATAAATCGTCGGGAAAACTTTTTATTAATTCAAAATAATAGTTATCACTCGAAAATTGACTGATTTTAAATTTGACTCGAATTTCTTTAGAGCTAACAATAGTTAAGCTCGAAATCAAAACATTAACAACCTACTGAAGATGTTAGGGCTTTCGAATATCGATAATCGACGAACAATTATCAATATTTTATCTCTAAACGTGTTTGTCACCATAACTACACCCACTCATTCACAAGAATGTTTCTTTCACATTTTATCTACAAGTGTAAAATTGGTGATCCGTATGTGGTTTGTGATTGGCTTTTCACTAAGAGACAAAAAATGAAACAAATATAACTGTGAGTGGACTAGTGTAGCTACAGTGGCATACACTATTAGAGGGAGACGTCTTAATCAATTACGAGTCAATATTTAATTGCTTAATGATCTTTGATAGTACTAACGTATTAAGATGTTAAACGATCTGACTTCGAGCCAAGATAATATATGTTTCAATCAAACAACTTAAAATCTACTAATTCATCACATCCTCATATATAACACCATCACTTTGAATAAGATACATGAAATATCTAGAATGTTCACACCTTTTAAATGATTTGATTACTCATAGTTATAATTCTAACACTAGCGCTACTACTACTAAAATTAAATTTCAAGTATTCAGTTCTAGATCTATTCAAATGAAAAAATTTAGACTCTAATATAAGCCTCCATAAGTTAAGTTTTTCCAAAATTCTTTCTCTAGTCTTATCCACAAGAGGGATGTCACCAAAAAAAGCATAAACCAAGGTGCAACCTTCTGCAAATGATTAGTAAGCGCATCCATAAAAAAAGAAAAAACATGTGTTTAAAGCCGATCTCTGATGTAATTATGGTTGTTAACGATCCGATTTCGAGCTGAGCAGGGATCAGCTCAAAATTGACTCGAAAAAAATTTGATCCAAAATTTTGGCTAGTAACTTGACTCGTTTATTTCAATCTGATCACGATCCAATCCAAAATTTTACTCAATTTTTTTGAGCGATTAACGATCTTCTAGCTCAATCCACTAAATTCGTAGGCATATGTTGTTAATGATCTGATTTTGTGCCGAGTTGTGTTCGCTCAAAATCAGCTAGAAAAAGAATATGATCCAAAATTTTGACTCATAGAACGGCTTGTTTATTTCAATTTGATATCGATCCAAGCCAAAATTCGAATCAATCTTTGAGCAATTAACGATGTTCGAGCTAAACTCACAGCCCTAAATGTAATCCAACTGAAATAGAAAAATATTTGACAAACCTCATAGTTGTTAAACCCTAAACGCATTCTTCAAAGCAAATGAAAATAAAAACAAAAATGAAGATAACAAATTACCTTCCTCGGTCATTTCAGGTAGCAGAAGAGCAAAAGGAGGAGTAAAATGGGAGTTTTTTGTCACCATAAGCCGCGATCCCACTACAGTGTTCCCAACTAGCTCCTATTTCGACTGTATCGTGAGGGATTCGGGGATGGAGGTGATGGTTTTGGGGAGAAGACGAGGGCTCCATGTAGAGTGTTTTAGGTGGAGAAGATGATGGCCACGAGAGAAAGTCAAGAAACAAGAAGTATTCAATTGTCATGAATACGATAAACTTATTTAAAAATTTTATATTATCTTATCTTTATTGTAGCTATCGCTATCAAGGAACAATAAAATCAATGAACTTTAATATATATATTAAAAAATGTGTCAACACAAATCTTAAAGATATCTAACGTCAATGGCAAATAAGAGGTGGCATCGCAAAACCCTCCAAATACTATACAAGTCCGTGCATACCATACTGGACCATGCGCCTAGTCAGTCGATTTTCACATACGAGGAGGATAATGCCTCCAAAACAAATAAGAAAAGATTGGCTCCTAAAAGAGGCTTCCCGACCATAATTAAGTCAACGAATCTGACTCCCTCCATCTAAGACAGACCAAATGGGCAAAATAATTGTCAGTTCTAGAGTAGTTAGCACCAGTCTCAGCACGCTGCCAGCCAGCTAACGACTGCCCGACCTAGAAGCCGCCTGGGTCAATGGTCGCGTAGCCCGGTCTGGTAGCCACCCGAGTTAACTATCACCCGACTTGTAAGCCCCTAGACCTCATAGCCGCTTGGCCTAGTGGTCATATGGTTTCTTCCCGCATGATATCTACGGGCCCCACAAGTCATTCATTTATAGGCTGAAATACCCCCCTTCATACCTACGTACTCTAGAGGTATAGCATGCAATTGTACGCTGACCCATTCTTATGAATAGAAGGTCAATTTTATGAATAAAGATACACAAATTTATTGTTCATTAGTGTGTTATTGCTCAATTTTCTTCTCTCTCTCTCTTATTCTTTAGCACTCTCTTTCTTAAGTGAGTCTCCGAACAATTTTAGATTCAACAGAAAATAAATAACACCTTGAGCTTTATATTTAAGAAACATCCCTCAAACTTCTACCATTCAATAAATGTTCTAAAGTTTTCAGCCATATTCCAATTATTCAACAATTTGTACACTAACAACTTTTTGGTTGCGTTCAATTCCATTTAGACTTTATAAATTTATTAAGATTTTAGTGCATTTGACTTTTTCTCATTAAAATATTTTGACTTTAAAATTATTAAGATCATTATTAAGAAGTCTCAAATTTAATTGAAGAAACTTTCAACCCAAAAATCTTATAAAAATTTATTTTTAGTTGGTTGGACTTTCTAATGATGTATTATTTATCCTTATCTTCAAAATCATATGTTAAATCTTCAAAAAAAAAATGTGCCCTAAAATCATAATTTTGAAAAATTACAAAGTATGATTGTTTCGTTAAAATGTTGACTTTTGTCGAGGCGTATGAATGGGTTGAGTCGAACTCGAGTCATTTTTAGTTTAAATGTGACCATGATTGATTAATCGAGATCGAACCTAAGTCTACAAATTTATCTGCTCACGAGCCGACTTATTTATTATAAACGTGATAAATTTTTATTAATATTATTTTCTTATAATCAGATGTATGTATATCTTTATCCTCAAAAACTCTGATGCGAAAATTATATCCTTTTATATCCTGATACCATAATTAATCTTTTTTCTTTTTCGAATTTTTTTTATAATTTTATTAATCATTAAATAATTTGAAAATTTTCATGAAAATACATAATATCTTTGACTTTTTAAAATATTTCATATAAAAGTTTGACTGTTGGATTAGATAGAAAATTCATTAACATAACGTTTTTTTTTTTAATATGCTATTTGGCTATCAATAAATTTTAAGAATTTATTATGACTTATTCATCAATAGTAAAAATAATTAGTGATTTAAATTAAATTTAGCATATTTAAAGCCATTTAAAGAGAATTTTTTTCTGGAAAGATCAGCTCAAAGGATAATATGCACGTTTCGAACCCTCAACTTCGTTGTTGGAGACTACGCTAAACCACTACGCCTATATAAATCCACCGCTTAAAGAGAATCAAGTTGTCTGGTTCGTTCAAAAATTTGTGCACTTGACATCTTCGTTCATCTTCCTTAAACTTAGTTTTTACTCCGGTATGATTAGATGTATACATTTTACGGTAATAGTAGGGGCATTTACATACATATAGGGTTGTCAAAAAAGCTCATTGTTCGTGAACAATTCGTGTTCGATTCGTTCGATAAGTAAACGAGAAGAATACAAATAATTTTTTTTCATTTGATTAGTTAAACGAACCAAATACGAACAATGATGTGTTTGTTCTTGTTCGAATTACTATTGTTTGAAATATAAAATAATTTACAATAATTATATATACAAAATGTATATTTAAAAAAAATTAAATTTATAAATTATAATATATATTAAATTAATAATAATATAATATTAATATACTACATTAGTAATATATTAATATAGATATTATATATTTATATAATATAAGTTATAAAATTAATATAATATTTTACTTATATATATTAATATTATGGTTGTCAAACTGGCTCATTGTTCATGAACAGCTCCTGTTCGGCTAATTCGTTAAGAACAAACACGAATAATGACTTCACGAACAATTTCAAACACGAGAACACGAGCTTTGTTTGTTTGTGTTTGGTTCGTTTACACCCCTACATACATACCACATAAGTCTTATGTACCTAAACTTTAATATTCAGATTCATAGGACTCAAATCTTCAACATGACGTCAAAATATTATTTCAAATAATGATATATCTCTAGTAAATTTCTGTCATCTGACATGAATCTTGAGGTATGATAGATCTCGAGACATTTTTTTAGAAAGAAATATTCAAACATTGATAAAAACTCATCTAGAACTCTGATTTCAGTAAACTTATGGTCAAACTGGTCGGCTCGACAAGAAAAACTCAATGTTACCAAAATTAATCCAATCCAAGTCAAATTAAGTTCAGATCAAGTCATTAAATCACACTTGAAAGTTTTTCAAACATATTTAGAATGTTAAACGAATGTTGAATCTAGCAAATCTATAATTGAATCGAGCGTCTTGACAAGAAGAATTCAACGAGCCCAATATTACTCAATTCTAACATTGTTAAGACACTCAAATGTCCATCAAACACCGTCAGTTTGAAGGAAGCTCTCTGGACTGTTCGATCAAAGTGGTTCACATTCCTGCATTAATTGCACTCAGAACACTGTTAATAGAGCCCCACCCATTTCATGATGGGGTTAGAGGCTTGAGAGAGAACTTAAAGCTTTGAGAAGAAGCTGAAGTCCAACAACACCTCTGTCATCGTCAACCGTCGTCCGCCACCGTCAACCACTGTTGATTGTCGTCGATCACCACCAATCACTAACGATCACCACCGACTAGAAGCCTCTAGTCAATGTTGTAACTTGGAAAACTTAGTAATCATTTCTCATATGTGGGAGAAGGGGTTTCTATAATCATCAACCTATTGTGGATTCTTACAACTAGGCCAGACCCTCTGGTTTTTTTTCCTTTACGAGTTTTCCACATTAACTTCTGGTGTCATTGCTGGTTGTTTTCTTTTACCTGAGTGTGTGTTGAATTCTCGTGCAAGCTAAGACGATAATCCATTAGCACACATCAACTAGTTAAAATTAAACGCACCATTTTATGTATAGATATATACAACTAAAGCATTATAAATATAAATATTAAAATTAAGTTGTTAGACATGTAAATCCATAAAAATTATGCGGTGCTTACATAAATTTCTCTTAAATTAATATTGCGTACGCATTATCAAATATTGATCGTGATTTTAATCTCACTATAATTATTTAAGACGAGTTGTGGTCGTGACAAAAAGTTCTGCTACAATTGTACAACTGTAATGGAAGGAAATAGACCACTTAATTCTCTTTCAATGGAATTAAATGTGCTAGAATTCATTAATATTGTGCAAAAAATTTTCTTATCGGCCATTCAATAATTCAACAATTTTTCTAAAAACAATACAAGGAAAATTTATCAAGCATCTAGGTTCGTGTCAAAGATTCGTGGCACTAGAGTGATTATGTAGCATCTTAAAATTGTATGAAAGTTCAACACATTCTCAAACAATTAAAGTGATAGATAAAGACCCCGTAAATTTTTTATTTGGAAAGCCCTTAAGAAGGAAAGATGTCGTGTTATCTAGCTAGTTGAAATAATTCACTGTATAATTTTAAGTATATATGTCCACTCTTATCTTGAGTTAAGGAAGACGGAGTTACAAAGTTAATCATTTTAAATGTACAATAATAGTTTATCGATAATAGTTGTAATCTGATTGTAATGAATATACTTCTTGGTGATAGCAAGCTACAAGAGCTGCAGTCGATTGTTATGAAGACAGTTGTCCACCATGAATATTGTAAGTGGTGGTTGTAGCGACAACTTATTGTAGATGTTATAGTTGAAAGTTATTGTAGTATTGGACATATAGGCCATTAATGGTTACTTTAGGAGCGTCAATTGACCATAAAGGCTATAGTAGGGAGCTGTAATAACATTTGTAGACTGCAGAGGCCAAAGTTGGGAGTTATATGAACTATGATAATATCGTTGGCCACAGAGGATAGAGTTAGGAGCCTCATAAGTTGTGAAAACGTTCACAGAGGCTAGAGTTGGGTGTTGCATGAGTTATGATGATGTAGGCCATAGAGGTTAGAGCTGGGAGCTACATGAGTTGTGAACCACATTGGCCGTAGTTTGGACCTGCAGGAGCTGTCATAACATCCATAAGAAACATGGGCTGGAGTTAGGAACTGCATGAATTTTTGATCACATAGGGTATAGTGGCGAGCTGGAAGGAGAGAGTTTCAAGAGTCCAAAGAAATTCACCATATTATGGGTATTGCAATTGTAAGCAGTTATTAAACTGTGTGTTATTACAACGACTGAGGACGGTCAACAGGCGGTGGTCGACAGTGGTAGACAGTTGTTGGAGCAGTTGACATTTGTTAGAGTTTTGGTGTAGAACAATAGATCTTAACTCCTCGAAGTCTTCAGCTTTCTCTAGTTCAAGTTCTAGCCCCTGTTTAATGAAGGGAGTCAGATTCAGTCATACGTTTATTAGATTTGAGTGATCTCAACCTCGTTAGATTCCTCTTGTCGAGACACTCGATTCAGTCATAAGTTTATTAGATTTGAAATTAGCTTGACATTCCAGTTGAACACTATAAGCTTCAAAAAATGGCGTGATGGTTTGATCTGGGTTTAATTTGACTCATATTAAATTAACTTTGGTGCCACTGATAAATTTGATGGCAAAAAGAAACATAATAAAATGCCACGTAAAACGTCATACGCTTATCCGGTCCGACATCCCTCTCGGTCCGGATAAGATCGTAAAGTCATAAGTCGGACCGGGGTTTCCTAATTCCAGTGAAGAGTTCGCTGTCCTAATGGCGATCAGTGCACCTGCTATAACATGCATGCTCTTCGTTACTCCGACCCTTAATTCTCCTAAACCCTTCTCTGCTGCCCCTCGCCGGAGCTTCAGACGACCTCCTCCGGTCTTGAGAATATTTTCTTCATGTGGAAATGACTGTCGGGATTCTCCACATTCCCTCATTTACTCACAAGAGATCGTCGGGAAAAGCGTGGTTCGTGTGGGCATTGTTGCCCTACTCGCTGCTTCACTTTACTTGGTCGATCCTGCCCTTGCATTTAAGGTGTTTCTCTTGAGTTTCTTTAGATCTTTTATATTGATTTGATTGCTGGTTTCATTTGAAATGTATGTGTGGAATTTGTGTTGGCGAAGGGAGGTGGGCCGTACGGAGCCGAAGTGACGAGGGGACAAGACCTCACCGGCAAGGATTTCAGCGGCCGGAGTCTTGTGAAGCAGGACTTCAAAACTGTAAGCTAAAGAAAATTAAATATCTTCTTCAGCTTTCTGGAGTTTTTATTTCAGTTTTTCTCCGAATGAAATTTTGTTTGTGCATTTCTTTGTTCTTGGCAGTCGATTTTAAGGCAGGCAAATTTCAGGGGAGCTAAATTACTGGCCGCCAGCTTTTTTGATGCCGATTTAACTGGTTAGAATTATCTTCTTTTTGCAGGATAATGAAATTTACCGGTGAATTACATTTAAGTGACCGAATTCAACATTTGATAACAGCAAAAAAAAGTATGAAATAGTAATTTACTACCTTACTCCCTTTTAGTGACCATTAGTGGCAATGCTATTTTATCACTTGAAACAACTTATTCGGCAAGGAGTAGACAGATCATGTTTAGAGTATTTTCTATGAATGGCATACGTAATTTATTTATTTGAGTGGTACATTGTGCTAAGACTTGGGGGGTGTTGGTAGCATACTTTTAACCGGACACTAAATTTGTGAAATTTAAATCTGTGTTCCGTTAAATCGAATATTCGCTGATTCCTGTCTAATTTTTTAGCTAAATCCGGATTTACTAAATTCGACTCACAGCTGGATTTAAGGGATTTGGCTCCTTCAAATATGGACTTGATAAATCCAGATTTACTGGATTTACTAAATCCTACGTAACATAAATCCAGAATGCAGCCAAACACCACTTTAGTAATTCCTGCCATACTTATCATATTTCTTTTGGCACTAGAATTTTATTTTCCTTGCTTTTTTTCTTTTATGTGATTTCACTTTTTATTTGATATATGGATGGAAACTTTCATATAGTGCTGATCAAATGCCCATCTTGATAGAACCAGATTAATTTCCCGTTTTCTCTGCCATTTATCTTATTATTCTGCTTTTAAATTATCTTAGTTTCTAATGTTTTTGTCAAAATTTTGTTAGACTGAACATCTCATGGTAGTAGTTGGCTGCTGACTAATCTTGTTATTTTTTTTATAATTTTTTTTATAAAATAGAATAATGCTATACTACCACTGAAAACTACACTTCAAATGGGCTACATAAGCTTCAAGATTTGTTTCCAATTTAGTATTTATATTCAATGCTATAAGTAGTTTTGAATTAATGATCATTTAAGATTCCCATATTTGGATCTAACACCTTGTGTCTATAGCATATTCATTCTGTTTAGGGTAAAAGCTTTACATAGTAAAACCATTTATATTTGAGCAATAAACCTTTCATCTAATAAAAGCCTATATCTATGTGAAAGTCTTAATAGATACTATACCCTTACAAATGGATGAAATTACTCATTTGGATGTTGATCGTCTTATCTGAATAAAACATCTTATATTTGGGTAAAACTTTTAATTATCAAAAGCGGGTGGGAGACATTTATTATTATTATTACTATTATTGTATTAATTATTTATAGTTGATATGGCCTTATCTTATTTTTTGATCTATTTTGGGTGTGCATCATCATTCTAAGTAATGAAAAGGATTATGAATACCCATTTATCCAAAAAAAAAGGAATGAACCAATTTGGTAAATTTTGCTACCTTTTTTAAAAACTCTGATTCTTGGTTCAACTTTTTTTGTTTCCTGAAGTATGACGTATGCAACCTATCATTTCATTTGTCCAGAACTCATATTTGAAATTAAATTTTCAGGTGCTGATCTTTCGGATGCTGATCTCAGAGGTGCAGATTTATCTTTGGCAAATTTTACGAAGGTAATTGTTGCATGCTGAAAACAAATTGAAGTTGGTAGAGCTTTCTTAGAATATTTCATTTATGATGATCGATCACTTTTAGCTTACATAAAACTAAAGAAAATGTGAGTCTATGAAACTGGTCGGGAGAGATGTTTTCCTAGAAAGACACTTTGATTCTTAAGTCAATAATATATTTCAAAGGAAACTAGGAAAGGATGGATTAGTAGATCCTTCTGTTGAGAACTAAAAAGTTTTGAAACAAAAATTTAACTTCCCATTAAGGTTATTTTTGATTATTTGGTATGAAGACAGTTTGGTAACTTTGGCAAGGCAAATGATATACACGGTCTCCTAAATGTTTGAAGGATGTGAGATGTCCTTTGGCTTGGATTGTTTCTTTTCTTCAGTAGATCAAGGAGTTGAGGGCTAAGACAAATTTTCTTCCCCAAGCTAGATTATCATGAATAGGACTTCGAGACTAGTATTGTTGGATATTTGAATTAGGCAGTAAGATATATATTTTTAGAATCCTTTAATCTTGTTTGAACTGTTATTATGCGGGTTGAGTGATATCATGGTGTATATTCAAAAGGAACATTGTCTTGTTCCATTATTTTACTCAAAAGGTTCCAAAAGCATGAATCTTAGTATTATTGGTGGAATGGTGGCGACTTATCGGGAGCTAGTAATTTCTTAGTAGGCATATCAATTTTATACATATTTTTGGTTTCTTGTAAAGAATCCAGCAACATGTCTTCAAAATAAATCATCATGCAGGTTATGATGTATCTTATATGGGGATCTAGCCTTGATCTTTGCAATCCAAAACCATTTATAGAATATTAATGATGATATTTTCTCTAGATTGTAATTTAAGATGTTACAAATAGACCAAATCTTGAGGATGAATTGGAGATGATCCAACCTAAATTGCTTATATGAGCTCAACCCAAATTTATTCCATGTCTTACACGTTATAGTAATGGAGGTGGTGACAATAAACTTGACTATTGAATTGGCAAGAAAGAAAAGATAGAGCATCAATGCTTTGAGGATGTTTCTTTCGATAAGGCATTAACTTTTTATTAATTCTTCTTTTTATGTGTGAGCATGCACGTAGAATGATGCGACACCACAATACAAATGCAAGTATACGTATCGCTCAAGTTATATATGTCTCTAATCAAGTCTTAGTTATCGATCCCACATGAAATGTGTAAATTTATGATAGTAGCACTGAGACGCAATGTTCGAACTATATAAAACTTAAAAGTGAAAATCACAAATTGACAATGTTTAACTATGCTAATAGAACTAAGTTACCAAACTACTCTTTAAACTTCAAAATAAAATTACTAATTCTAAATAAAGTTTTACTATTTTGTAACAAAAGGTTCAAATTGAAGAAAGAATCATTCCCTTGTAATGAGGTTATAATTAATGAAAGATTTAGATTGTTGAAAATTGTATTGTGTCAAATAGGAGTATTCCTGTTATTTACCCTCTTTCGAGTGCATAAAAAACATTGACTAGTCCCAAGTTTAGTCCCTAAATTCGTGGTTAGGCTGGGAGGATACCGACTCTCACTCCAGAGCTCTCACTTCTCCCTCACCTGAGGGCCAACTCTCGCTTTTATTTCCAAACACTAGGACCGTATTGGAGATTTTAGTCCGTCACCCTTAAAATCTCCAATTCTACGCTCAACAAAATATATTTTTATATTTATTTGCACTTAACCCCATGGATTACATTCTTATCTATGAAATTGAATGTGATTCTCACTTTGTTGTAGAGCACATACTTCTCTTAGTTCATATGTTTCACAATAAATTTTAACATTTCAATTGACCAGATCGAAAAGTAAATGAAGTACGAAGTTTAAAATTATCACAAGTATTTAACATTTAAATTGCATATCCAATCCAACTCTTCATTTCACCAAATCTCATTGCAAGGAGAAAGACAAATAAATCTACTCAGAATTTATTAGAAAGATACGACAAAACATAGATTTTATATATAAAAGAAAGTTCATACAAACAACAATTAACAAACACAATTTATCTAAAACTTTTTCCAATGCAAATCCCTTGAATTTCTTTTGAATCTCTCTTTCTTTACAATAACACCCAATTCTCTCTTAGAAAAATAAGTAACTTTCCTTCGTCTCCTACAACTCTGGAGAAAACCCTCTTTTTACTTTACTCTCTACACTTACATTGATCCCCCCCCAACCACCACACACACACACCCTTTTCTGGCATTTAAAACACTCTTAAGGTAGTGTGGGGACGAATTTCCCAAGAAATGCCTCAAGCAACCTTCCAAGCGTCATCCAAATACGTCGAATCTACGAAAAATTTGCGCGTAACTATCTTGGGCGCCGTCGGCGCCAAGACTCTGTCAAATGGTGCCGTCGGCGCCTATCCTGGCACCATCGACGCCAGAGCGTGTTTTTAAGATTCTGCTTTCTGGATATAGGCGCCGTCAGAGCCCAGAGCACAATTTCCAAAAATCACCGCATTTGACTCCAAATTTCGTTCTTTTTGCTTCATTTTGCTCCAAATGTCAAAAATCAACATACTTACAACAAAATATGAAAATACTCTTTTTTAAAGTGCAATATCATAAAAAATAAGTATAAAATATAGGTGAAAAATCAAACATATTTTTTGTGCATCATTGACATAACATATTCTTCAATTTTCTTTTGAAGACTCGGTAATCAAGGAAAAACATGTTCTACTTGAAGTTTTGAGATATTTTTTTTTTTTCCTCTATCTGGAGAGATCACTAATAAAAGGAGTGTATTTTATCTTGGTGCATAAGAAAATTAAGTTTGTTGCTGTTTCCTTGGGCAAATTCTCATTCTTGTCTTGGTATTCTTTTTTGTGACAAACAATAGAGTTATAATGTTTCATCATCTGATCTAAATTAATGTGGTTAAAGCAGAAGAATCTATGACCAGAGCAATAAGTGACGGTGTAGGTTTGCTGATAGGATTACACCTAGCGATGGTCTAAGTGCTAATATTTTTTATATGAGATGATTATGGCTTTCTTGAGTAGTGGAGAAGACTTCCAACTACAAGAGAGGATTACTGCTCACCCTTTGTGGGGTAAAGAAGGGTCTGTTATTAACAGTTAACATTGCACCTCCTTATAAATCTAAGGCTTTGAAGGAAGAGTTAGATTTAGCAAAACTTATTACTTTAGAGAGAGTCATATCCCATCTCGAAAGAAGATAAGAAGTTCATTGACCATCTCTATACTTTTATGAAGGTTGTTGGAGTGGAAGAAGTTGATCAGTGAGATTATATTGAGTCTTTCAGTTAAATTCCTGGTGGTCGGTAGTATATTCAGAAGTTATCTGAACCTAGCCTCATATATGTTTATTTTGATGAAGATGGCAGAGCATTATAAGCATTATATTTGTTGGATCATAATCTAATATTTTCCTGGAATATATAATCTATTATTTTCAGTGTTGCATTGTTGGCGATTGCATTTGTTTTTGGTGATGTTTGCATATTTTCCTCTAAACTGAGGCACTACATTATATTATTGAATCTTCATTGGTTCCCTAGGGTATGCTTTTTGCTCTTCTACATTACTAAGTGTGATAGCTATCAACCATGCAAACCTTTTTGGCATGGTGGGGAGGTTCCCTTTATGTTATATTGCTTTTTAGTTACAAGGATGCCTCCCTTTAAAATCCTATACCTACCTTTCTTGGTGTGGATGTGATTATATTTGTCTTGGTGTCATGTGGCACTTATGCATGTGCCTGTGATGTCTCTAGGATAGGCTCTAAAATAGCCTTGGTGCATTGTTCACCAATGTTCCTCTTTCTTGTAACTTGAGTTAGATAAGCTTACTATTAGTTATTGCGTACCCCTTCATGAAATTTATGATTAAATTCTATAATTGGATGAATTATCATTTTGTGCTGCGGACAAATCACGCGAAACTCTATCGAGATAGGTGCTATTTGACATGAATATAATAAAGAACAAACTGATGAAAGCACGAAGGTATGACCTTACGACTGTAAAATGAAAAATATAAACAAATAAACAAAAAAGAGAAGATGCTTATGCTGGCTCATTATTTTACTGAAAGATAAACTCATTTTCTTGATTTAGATATGAGGTTCAAGTGAGGCTTAACTTTGTTTCCTTTTGATGTGCACAAAGAACCAGACACAGAAATCTTGGATGTTCTAAACGGTGCACAAAAATTCTATTTATAGGCTTTTATCTCTATTTCTTTTTGTGGACACATGTCCTTGCATGTACCCATATATGGGCATGCACGTCTTACCCTAGGACGTGTTTGAATGATGTTATATTCATACCCGTTTGCACATGTTTAGTGATCATGGGTCTTCTGAAACGATTGTATTGATCAACTATATTTAGTTCGAATTTCATGATATTGTTGGGATATTTTTGTGTATTTTTGACTGAAGTTAGGTGACTATATATAAGCATGTAATGCGAGTACAAAAAGAAGAAAATAATGAGTAAATATCAATTAAGAGTACATGAAACATGATAAAAATATATCTTCCTAATTTTGTGCTTTAAAAAATAAATTTTTTAGTCTTTTTATTTTTCTACAGTTATTGCTCTAATTTTTCGTAAAGATTGGAAAGAGTAAGAGGTCTACTTTAGTAATGATATCAACCGATTGTTCTTCCAATTGATAAATAAGGAGCTATAATATTCATTTGACATGGCTGCATCTCTAATGAAAGATAGTCTACTTCAATAATAGGTTTCTTCATGGAGTAGATTTTTGCTTGAAACGTAGATAGCTGCTTGATTATTACAGTTAAGAATTATAGGCCATGTGACGAGCAAGTCATTCTCTTACAAGAGTTTTGATGCAAATCATTTTGCAAACATAATGAGCCATGACCGTATATTCAGTTTCATCACTAACTCTAGTTACGGTTATTTGCTTTTTTTTTCTTTTTTTGGCAAGGTGCAAGGTTTCCTTATGAAAACATAATATTTCTCAATCTTAGATGAAGTCAATATTAATTTGCTTCAGAATGGATTTCAACTTCAAATGATTATGTTTCTATTAAATCAATCCTTTTTGTGGACATTTCTGCATATATGTAAAAATTCATAGGATCTCTCGTAAAATTTTTGACTAACCACACCAATAACAAAGGATTTTTTAAGTCTGATTGAGTTTGCCGATAAGATATCCATGTTGAGGATTTTCATAAATTTCATCATCATTGGATATATGTAGAATTTTTATTGGAGAATCATAATGCTTACAGTCGAGAAGATCAATTTTTTTAAGAAAGTTTGTTGTAGATTTTCCTTCCTCACTATTAGCATACTCGATATTCGATGCTTGGAAAGAATTTTGGATGCCTCAATCTTTGGTGAAAAATAACTTCTTTAGATATTATTTATTTTACTGATGCCTAACATATCACTTCCAGTGAAATATGCCATCAACTTATACTAACAGAATTATTGGGTTTTAGGAAATGTGATAATTAAAGATAGATTGATCAAATGATTACTTTGTAGTTCACTTTCAATTAAAAATTTGCAGAGTTCGTCAAATTAGCGTCGAGAACTTTTTTCAATTCTTGTATGTCTTTTTGAAGCTTGAAAATTTTATTCTACACTTCTACAATAGAGACTCAAGCTTGGTTGAGATAATCTATTGGGGTAAGATTCTTGTATAGAAACATATTATTAACATTTATTTGCTGCAAAGCAATCCTTGATTAATGATAATAGGATAAGATGATCGGAGTTCAATCATGCAACCAATTCAAAAAGTCTCAAAGTGGTCAAAGCTTATGGTCTGATGTATTCTTTCATCGCCAAGTGAACTTAGTATAATTGTTAAATCTATTTGAATAATATTTAATTATGACTAACCATCAAGAAGAGTAAGGTAAACGAATGAAAGCAGGAAAGATGATAAAAAAACAAAATAGTACTGTTTTATTAAAGTGTTTGTGTGTTCCTTTGTCGAGCATAATCGGAAGATGTTGTTATAATGGCTTTATGGGAATTATGTGATTAACCTTAGTTGATGAGATAGAAGGTGTTATAGAAAATGATTCCGAGTATAATAAGTTTGTATAGGGAAAAAGTGGATATTTGGACTTAAGGTAGTAAAGGGTAAAAAAAAAAGGTGTTTTTGTCGGAGATGAGGTGGGAACAAAATAAGGGGAACCCTATGAAATGTAATATTTGTAGAGATATGCAATATCGATGACATTGTTTTAGTATGAGAATAACCTAGAAAGATTTACTAGATGATATAAGGGGATGATTTTTCAAATTCTGAATGTAGGGAATTGATAAAACATACATAACTAATTACACGAGGGGTTATGTCTAAGGAATATTTATGGGGATACATAATAGAGATTGGAGCGGCCTTCTTTTGAATTGTAGATAACACATAAATTATAAATGAATATCCTAGAAAATCAAAATTTAATATGCTTGTGAAATATTATGGTATGAGCAATGGTGATGTGTTCATGCCTACGCTTAATGACCTCATTTTACTGAGAATTATAAGGTCACAAGGATTTATGTATATTGTGTGTCTGCATGTGGGAGAAGGTGTGGGGAGAGAGAGATGACCGCGCATAGGAGTTTTGAAGTTTCTCACTTATGATCAAATACGACATCAATGAATAGTTTATCGCCCTGAGAGATGAAAATGCTACTTTACGAAGGATCCAATCACTAGTTTATCGCCCTGAGAGATGAAAATGCTACTTTACGAAGGATCCAATCCCGAAGTGATTGTTTCCTTACTCCGTGATGCTGTGAAAATTAGTTTTTTCTTCATAAAGGGCAGGGTTTATTTTAGTTGTGGGGTTTGATATCTCTGAAGAGGCTAGCCTCCTTAGTTAATTACATTTTGGAAAATAAAATTTCTTAAGGAAAATCTCGATTAAAATAGTGGCTATTCATTTTTGCGGAATACAACAGTAACTATCAAGTCTGACATATGAAAATTCAAGTGAGATAGCTCAAATTGGAATACTTATTATCGAAAGCAAATGGAGAAAAAGTAGGGAACACCAGATATTAGGAAAATCCAGTGATTAATCCAATTTATCGTATGGTTGAGCTTTATAATTTTGAGAGTGAAATGATAATTAATTTTTAATTTGAATAAGTTTTAGAAAGTTAAGACTTATATTCGACAGGACAAGACATCGAAAGGGCTAGGAGAAATCAGTTTCGAAATCAGTTTCGTAGCAAGGTCGATAAAACTACCTTAGATTCTAAGTTTTACTGATAAACTAAAAGCTTGAGACTAAATAAAATGACGGGACTTATGGGTTGCATTCCTACCGAGACCCAACCCGACCCTCTTGAAATAGACTGCTAACTAACACCTCCTATGATTTAAAACAATGAGTGCAATCAAATGCAAATAAAGAGTGGTGGGTTGTTATGATAACAAATGTGTTGGGACTTACGACACAATCCCAAAGATTGAGTGACTAAGGTAATGTATGCTCTTCACTCAAATTGTCATTTTAAAGTTTTAAATTTTATTATTTATGCAAAGATAACTTTAGCTTGAGAGAGCAACTAAGAATAATTATATGATCAATGGAGACACGATCGTTCAATGAAAATTCATTTAATTATATATATTTTTTATTATAAGTGAGACTCTGACTGTGAAGTGTGAGTTGTGAAACGGTTATGCAAGTCCTTATATTAGCTAAAAGACCCGTAAAGGCTAATCATTACAGATGACATATTTAGTTCTTAAAGGCGGTGATCCTTACAGGTCAAATCATCTCTTCCATGCAATGAGTGAAGGCACGCAGAGACGAAAAGAAAGTAAAATATTATACTATCAGACTTAGATGATTAACTTTAATCGTTAAGGTTTTTAATTGATTCTATTTAAGTTGATTGATGCAATGGTCTATTGGGTGTGAATATATAAATATTTTTATTAAATTATAAGTTAGTAATATTTAAATTTTGGTAATGAGTTATGGTTTTTAAAAAATTAAGTTAAAGTTGGAGTTAGAAAATCTCTCATTCTAAGAGTTTAATATATTCCAGGCCTATCTAGGCATTCAAACACAAAGAAAATCGAGGAAAAAGTAGTTATCTCTATCGCGCATACAATCATGCAGGAGTTTCGATGCAAATCATTCTGCAAGCATAATGAACCATGACCCTATATTCAGTTTCATCACTGACTATACAGTTGGTTAAATTTTTTTATGGCAGGGTGCAAGATTTCGTTTAAAAAACATAATATTTCTCAATCTTGATGAAGTCAATATTAATTTGCTTCAGAATTGATTTCAACTTCAAATGATTATCTTTCTATTAAATCAATCTTTTTTGTGGATATTTCTGCATTTATGTAAAAAAATCGTAGGATCTCTCATAATATTTTTGAATAACCACACCAATAACAAAGGATTTTTCAAGTCAAATTGAGTTTGCCTATAAGATATCCATGTTGAAGATTTTCATAAATTTCATCATCATTGGATGTATGTAGAATTTTCATTGGAGAATCATAATCCTTACACTCAAGAAGATCAATTCTTCAAGAAAGTTCGTTGTATATTTTCCTTCCCCACTATTAGTGTACTCGATATTCGATACTTGAAGTGCATCTTGGATGCCTCAATCTTTGGTTAAAAATATCTTCTTTAGATATTATTTATTTTAGTGATGCTTAACACAGCACTTCCTGTGAAAATATGCCAGCAACTTATACTAATAGAATTATTGGGCCTTAGGAAATGTGATAAATAAAGACAGTGATTAACTGATTACGTTGTAGCTCAATTTCAATTAGAAATTTGCAGGGTTCGTCAAATTAGGCACGAGGGCTTTTTTCAATTCTTGCGTAGCTTCTTGAAGCTTGCACATTTTATTCTACACTTGTGTAACAGAGACTCAAGCTTGCTTGAGATAATCTATTGAGGTAATATTCTTGTATAGAAAAATATTATTAACATTATTTGCTGCAAAGCAATCCTTGATTGTTGACAATAGGATAAGATAATTGAAGTTCAATCATTCAACCAATTTAAAAAGTCTCAAAGTAGTCAAAACTCATGATTTGAGTGTTTTCTTTCATATCCAAGCGAACTTAGTATAATTGTTATAACCATTTGAAAATTTAAATATGACTACCCATCAAGAAGAGTAAGGTAAACCAATGAAAACAGGAGAGATGATTAAAAAAATAAAATGGTAGCGTTTTATTAATGTGTTTGTGTGTTCCAGTGCTGAGCGTAATCGGAAGATGATGTTATAATTGCTTGATGGGTTTCAGATGATTAACCTTAGTTGATGTGATAGAAGGTGTTATAGAAAAAGGTAGGTCGAACCTTCCGGGTATATAAAGTTTGTATGGGAAAAAAGTGGATATTTGGACTTAAGATAGTAAAGGGTACAAAAAATGTTGTTTTTGTTGTAGATGAGGTGGGAACAAAATAAGGGGAGCCCTCTGAAATGTAATATTTGTAGAAATGCAATTTTCTTTAGAATAATTATATTATCAATGACATTTTTTAGTATGAGATGAACCTAGAAAGATGCACTAAGTGATATAAGGGGATAATTTTCAAACTCTGAGTGAAGGGAATTGATAAACCATGATTGATGACAATAGGATAAGATAATTGAAGTTTAATCATGCAACCAATTCAAAAAGTCTCAAAGTAGTCAAAGCTCATGATTTGAGTGCTTTCTTTCATCGCCAAGTGAACTTAGTGTAATTGTTGTATTCATTTGAATAAAATTTAAATATGACTACCCATCAAAAGGAGAAAGGTAAACCTTTGAAAGCAGTAGAGATGATAAAAAACAAAATAATAGTGTTTTATTAATGTGTTTGTGTGTTCCTTTGTTGAGCGTAATCGGAAGATGATGTTATAATTGCTTGATGGGTTTCAAATGATTAACCTTAGTTGATGTGATAGAAGGTGTTGTAGAAAAAGATAGGTCGAACCTTCCGAGTATATAAAGTTTGTATGGGAAAAAAGTGGATATTTGGACTTAAGGTAGTAAAGGGGTACAAAAAAAATGTTGTTTTTGTTGTAGATGAGGTGGGAACAAAATAAGGGGAGCCCTCTGAAATGTAATATTTGTAGAAATGCAATTTTCCCTTGAATAATTATAATATCAATGACATTTTTTTAACATGAGATGAACCTAGAATGATGCACTAAGTGATATAAGGGGATAATTTTTCAAACTCTGAGTGAAGGGAATTGATAAAATGTACATAACTAATTACAGGAGGGGTTGTCTAAGAAATATTTATGGGGATATAGAATAGAGATTGGAGCGACCTTCTTTTAAATGGTAGATAACACAAACTAGAAATGAATATTTTCGAAAATCAAAATTGAATATGCTTGTAAAATATTATGGTATGAGCAATGGTGATGTGCTCATGCCTACGCTTAGTGACCTCACTTTTTGCTGAGAATTATATGTTCAAGGGATTTATGTATATTGTTTGTTCGCATGTGGGAGAAGGTGTGGGGAGAGAGAGATGACCACGCATAGGAGTTTTGAAGTTTCCCACTTGTGATCAAACACGGCATCAATGAATAGTATATCACATCGATAGATGAAAATATTACTCTATGATGGATCAAATCTCAAAGCGGTTATTTTACTCTTTGTGATGCTGTGAAAATTAGTTTTTTTCGTCATAAAAAGCAGTTTATTTTGGTTTTGGGGTCTGATATCCCTGAAGAGGCAAGCCTCCCTAGTTAATTACATCTTAGAAAATAAAATTTATTAAGAAAATTCTAAATTAAAATAGTGGCTATTCATTTCTACGGAATACAACAGTAGCTATGAAGACTGGTATATGAAAATTCAAGTGGGATTTCTCAAATTGGAATACTTATTATGGAAAGCAAATGGAGAGAAAGTTGGGAGCACCAGATACCAGGAAAATTCAGTGGTTACCCCAATTTATCTTATGGTTGAGCTTTATAATCTTGAGAGTGAAACAATAATTAATGTTTAAATTGAATAAGTTTTAAAAAGTTAAGGCCTACATGAGATGAGACAATCCATTGAAAGGGCTAGCAGAAATCAATTTCATGGCAAGGCCAACAAAACTATCTCAGATTCTATGTTAAGATGAGTTTTACTTATAAGGTAAAAGCTCGAGCTAACTAAAACGATGGGACTTATGGGCTGCATTTCTACCGAGGAATGAGACCCAACCCGACCCTCCTGAACTTGTGTTAACTCTTAGTGTCAAATAATCAATAACAAACTGTGAATATGAATGCATAAAAGATTTGTTCAAAAGACCAATCAGTATGCAGAGGTAGAACTCACTATATAAGATAGTGATTCTGACAGGTCAAACTACCTCTATCCGTGTAGTGAGTGAGGATCTAAAGACAATGAATAAAACCAATATACAATGAATATTCCTATGGTGATCTTTTCAGGACTTCTTAAATCTTAAAATGGTTCATACATTATTTTATTTGATTGTCAATTTTGTTATTTTAGAATGCATGATTGACTAAGGTGTGAATGTTTTGTGTTAATGCAATTTTGTTTTGATGTTATGAGTTTCGTTATATTTCGAAAATTTATGTTTCAATTGTTTTGTTGGGTAGGAAATATAGTCCTGATAAAGTCTACCACAAATCCCGACAAAAAAAAAAAAAAAAAAAACAATCAAAAGCAACGCTCTGAATTTTGATCGGACCTATCAAACACAACAAAAACATCAACAAAGGAATGACACGATTAAGGTACCAACCTTAGACCTACGTGAAACTCTTCAGTCTAAATTTTACATCCAAAAATCGTTGTCATCTAGTTGACTTTCATCCTTTACATTTTGTTCATCCTCTTGTGGATCATCCGAATGTTTATAGTTGATTGACTATGACAGGTATCCTAACTATATAAAAGAAAAGACCCAACAAGAAATAAAAACATATGAAACTATAGCAACATAGCTCAACTAAGTCCTATGTTACTACAACAAGCATGCAAAAACAAGCTAGCACATCCTAGGTTTACTATAGCAGCTTAGAAACATGCAAACAAATTATTGTAACCTAATATAGCAAGTATAGAAATGCACAAAAATTATTATTTACTTCTAAACATCCAGGCTAACAAACCCTGACCAAATACTGTTAACGAGCAAACCACAAAACTATCTACACCTATGACGTCTATAAGTGGGTGTTTTATGACATCTAGTGTTGGTGAGTGTGAAAAATGAAGAAAATAATTGAGTTTTATTTTGATATAATACCGGTCAAGGTCCCATGATTCCGTCATCCCGATATCGTTGGTTTTGGTTCTACTTAGTCAAGATAGGTAGTTAACCCATTCTGACCATAAAATAATTGTCACAACCAGGAGTTGTGTCGTCCAAGAGATTTTCGTAGACTTGAAGATTGATTATTATTGTCAAATTATTTAGGTTTGAAGTTGGTTTTGATTTTTCTTATTAAAGAAAATACTTTTTTTTTGAGTGGGTTTAAATTATCTTAAGACATTTTTTAATTAATTTATAGAACCCTTAGAGTTTTTATAAGGTCGTTCAGAATTGAATTCCAAAGGACCTCCATGATTCTCCGGTTGTTCTGATATTCATTTGAAATCTTTATGAATTATGCTTGATGAATTATTGGTTTAAATTTTATTCAAATTTTCTTAAAGAAAGACTTAAAGTTCATTTTTTATTTCAATTCTTATATACATGTTCAATTCATCTTTGTTTATTTGATTGTTTGGTAATATTTTGTTGATTTTGGTGTTTTGTAGAAAAAGTTATAAGAATTTTGTTTTGATTTATGGAGGTTAATTTGAATTTTTTCTTATCTTTATTATTTTATTCTGTTTTGTTCATGAAGATTTCATTTAATTTTATGTTTTATTGGAAAGGCTATTTTTATTTTAATGTTTCATTCACAAGAGCATATTTATAAATTTTTTGTTTTGCCTTTGAATCAATTCATTTTTAATGTGAAGATTTATTTATTATATTATACTTTATACTATTGAATTGTTTGAGTTAATTATTTAAAGTGTCAAATGTTGATTCTTTCATTAATTGAGCTTTTAAGCTAATGATAATTGTTTTAAAGTTTAAAAGTTATTAAAGATTTTTTTTTTATATGCGAACGTGTTGATTATTATATGTAATGTTTTATCCTAAGCATATGTTTTATGTTTACAATCTAGGGTTTTCTTTTCAATTATCAAGAATGCAATAAATAAAATAAAGAAAAGGAATAATATTCTCATGTGTTCAAACAAAGCACATATAATCAAATATGGTAAATATGCAAGGAATAAATTATACCTGTCATCTTCAAAGCTATTTCATATGACTTTTTAAAAGAAACGTAATATATGAGCTCATAACGATTAGTTATATATCCTAACTTTGAAACACAAATGAGAGAATAAAATTATTATGAAAAATTGCTAATAGAAACTAAGAGGTCCTCATCGTTTGCACACTTTTAACCGAAAATGATTCTCGAGAAATGATCACCACAAAGTGTGTCATATAAGGGGAGAGCAACAAGCTTCCTAAACAACCTTATACTTGAAGCAATAATAAGAGGATTTACCTACGATTCACTAGTCTTACATATGTTATACCTAAACTTAAAGATTTGCATTCATATAATTCAAATTTTATCTTTAAATATAGTAAAATATCTCTTTCAATAAATTTATACATATATAAATGAAAGTTTAGATATTAGATATGTAAAAATATAAGAATCTTATTACATATGTATATATATTTACATTCTATCAAAATTTAAGTGTTTTACATGTGAAGGCCCAAGTCATTTAATGATTTATATGGAAGCTTCGAACTATAACTGATACACTTCCAAAAATATAAATATTTTAGAAGATTTCGGCACATAGATTCATAAATTTAAGTATTATATAGGTACTTACACTTAAAATTCTGCAAAGTCTCCACTTATGTGTATTTAAATGAAGTTTTTATGTATGCAAATACATAATATTTGAAAGATCTACATAAACAACTGTGTTTATATACATAAACACTTAAAATTCTGCACATATTTTAAAATAAAGTGCTTACACATATAAACACATAAAAATTATATACATATGCTTTGAAATGAAGTGTTTATAAATACAACAACAACAACGAAGCTTTAATCCCACTAAGTAGGGTTGCCTACGTGAATCTTTTTTCTCCATTGCGTCCTATTTAGTGTCATATTTTCATTTAACTCTAATAAATTAAGATCATTTTTTAACAATAAGCCCAAGTCTTCCTAAGTCTACCTCTTCCTTTCTTAATATAAGTCGGATCTAAAAGTTTTACTCTTTTAATCAGATCATCAGATAGTCGACGTTTAATGTGACCAAACCACTAAGGCGACTCTTTCTAATTTTGTCCGTCACTAGAGCTACACCAACCCTATCATGGATATATTCATTTCGCATTTTATCTCTAAGTGTAAAGCCACTCATCCACCTAATCATTCTCATCTCGACAACACTTAACTTAGTATTATGCTTCTCCTATAAAGGCCAACATTCAACACCATAGAGCATTGCAGGTCTCGCCACCATCTTATAAAACTTTCATTTCAGTATAAGCAGTACATTTCTATTACACAATAGGCCCGAAGCATTCCACGACTTCAACCAACCAATTTGAAACTACAATTAACATCTCCATCTATATCACTATTGCTTTGAACAATTGATCGGAGATATCTAAATCGTTCACACCTTTTAATAATTTGATCACTCAAAGTTACACTTCTGCCACTAGAGCTACTATTACTAAAATTACATTCCATGTATTCAGTTTTCTTTTTCTACTCAAACGAATGCCTTTTGACTCCAATGTAGACCTCCATAATTCAAGTTTTTCCTAGATTTTTTCTCTCGTCTTACCCACGAGAAGGATATCATCTGCAAAAAAACATAAACCAATGTACATCCTTTTGTATATGCCCAGGAAGACCATCCATAACTAAAGCAAAAGTATATGGGCTTAAAGCCGATCCCTGATGTAAACCAACAAAAATCAGAAAATATTTGGTCAATCTTCCTTCAGTTCGAACACAAGTAACAACTCTAGTATACATATCTTTAATGACTTGAATATAAGTTATATAAACACCTTTTCTCTCAAAGACTCTCCAAAGAATATCTCTTGGAATCTTATCGTAAGCTTTTTCTAAATCAATAAAAATCAAATGTAGATCCTCCTTATTATATCTGTAATTCTCCATCAAACCTCTCAATAAATGTAGACCTGCCCGACATAAATCTAAATTGATTATGAGAAATCTTAGTAATACGTCTTAACCTATTCAATTACCCTCTCCCATATTTTTAAAGTATGACTTATCAATTTAATTCTTTTATAATTTGCACACTTTTGTATATCTCCTTTATCCTTTAAAATGGGGACCAAAATACTTTTCATCCACTCATGCATTTTTTTAGTTATTAAAATAATATTAAAGAGTTTAGTAGGCCAAGACACTCCCAAATCTTCTAAATATTTTCACACTTCAATTTGGATATCATCAGGTCCTACAGACTTTCCACCCATGATTTTCTTTAAAGCCTCATCAACTTTTTTTTTACTAATCCGACGATAAAAATGAAATGTTTTATTATTATTAACGATATTAAGATCACTAAAGTCGATTGTATTTTCAAAAATTTCATTAAAAAGTTTATTAAAATAACTCACCCACCTATGTAGAATATTTTTTTCAAAGAAAATGATTTTGATTTTCATCTTTAATACATTTTACTTGATTTAAATCTTTACTTTTATTTTCTTGTTGTTTGACTAGTTTATATATAAATTTTTCCCTCCTCAGTATCTAATTTATTATAAAGATCACTAAAATCAGCATTTTTAGCGTCACAGATTGTTCATTTAGACTCCATGCGTACCGTTTGATATTTTTCCGAATTCTCTAAACTTTTACATTTAAACCAATTTTTATAACATAATTTCCTATATTTTATCTTTTCTTGCACATTATTATTCCACCAACAACTATTTTTATTTATTGAAATTTTTTCTTTTTTATTATCCAAGTACATCTTTTGCCACTTGGTTAATACTATTTGTTACTTTTTCTCACATAACATTTGTTTTTTCATGAATATCCCAAATTTTGAAATTTTGAATTTTACTATAAAAATAATTTTATTTGTGACTTTTAGATACCTCCATTTAATTCTACGATGATGAATCCTAATATTTTTTATTTTACAACTCTGCATCTTAAAATCTAGAACTAATAATCGATGTTAGGTACTTAAATCCTTACTTGGAATGACCTTACTATCTTTATATTTTTGATGATCTCTTCTTCTCATAAGAAATAATCAATTTGTGTTTTATTAGATCCATTCTTATAAGTAATAAGATGCTTATCTCTTTGCTTGAATAAAATATTAGTAATAACTAAATTATATGCTAAAACAAAATCTAAAATGACTCTACCTTCTTCATTAATCGCTCCACAACTGTAGCACCATGAATGTTTTTGAAATCTTCTACCACTCTATCGACATGTCCATTTAAATCTCCTCAAAAAAAAAAAAAAAATCTTTCTTCAAGAGTTATCAAGTGTATTAAGTCTTCTAAGTCATTCCAGAATTTATCTTTAAAGCTTATATCTAAACCTACTTGAGGAGCATAAACAATTAAATTTTAAAAATATTAGTATCAATAATAAGCCTAAGTGCCATAATTCTATCTACAACTCTATTAATTTTTACAACATTATCTCTCAAATTCTTACTAGAATACCAAAGTTTAAAACTTAAGTTATCAATCTCCTTAGCCTTTTCTCCAACCTATTTAGTTTCTTGAATACATAAGATATTTATCTTTCCATGAATCATGATATCAACTAATTCCATTAATTTACCATTGAGAGTATCTATATTTCAAGATATTGTCATAATATTAGTATCATGGACTAACTTATTTACCTGCATTCGTCCGTAAAGCTTATTTGACACTATACCCGGGCGCCAGTGTAACGGACCTTGCACAGTTTTCATTGTATTCATGCCATACAGCATGTCGCTTCCAGGGAACGCCCCCTAGCACTTACCCTATGATCAAAAGAATTCATGATTTTTTCGATAAGTTTTATACTGGCTGTCGACTACCTAACACAACCCTTCACTTTTCATATATGGGCTTTAGGATAGACAAAGAACAACAACAACAACAACAATAAAGCCTTAATCCCACTAAGTGGGGTTGGCTACATGAATCCTTTTTCTCCATTGCGTCCTATTTAGTGTCAAATTTTCGTTTAATTCTAATAAATTAAGATCATTTTTTATGCAATAAGCCCAAGTTTTTCTAGGTCTCACTCTGCCTTTCTTAACATAAGTTGTATTTAAAACATCTACTCTCATCGGATCATCAGGTGGTCGACATTTAATGTGACCAAACCATCTAAGGAGACTCTCTCTAATTTTATCCATCACTAATGCAACTCCAACCCTATTACAGATATATTCATTTCGCATTTTGTCTCTAAGTGTAAAGCCACTCATCCACCTAATCATTCTCATCTCGGCAACACTTAACTTAACATTATGCTTCTCTTTTAAAGGCCAACATTCAAGACCATAGAGTATCGAAGGTCTCACCACCATCTTATAAAATTTTCCTTTCGATCTAAGCGGTACTTTTCTATCACACAATAGGCCGGACGCATTCCTCCACTTCAACCAACCAACCTGAATTCTACTATTAACATCCCCATCTATATCATCGCTTTGAACAATGACCCGATATATCTAAATCGTTCACACTTTTTAATAATTTGATCACCCAAAGTTACACTTCTATCACTAGACCTACTATTACTAAAATTACCTTCCATGTATTCAGTTTTAGTTCTACTCAAACGAAGACCTTTAGACTCCAATGTAGACCTCCATAATTCAAGTTTTTCCTGGACTTTTTCTCTTGTCTTATCCACAAGAAGGATATCATCAGCAAAAAGCATACACCAAGGTACATCCTCTTGTAAATGCCCGAGTAAGACCATCCATAAATAAAGCAAAAAGATGTGGGCTTAAAGCCGATCCTCGATGTAAACCAACGTAAATAGTAAAATACTGGGTCAATCCTCCTTCGGCTCGAACACATGTAACGTACTTCAGCATACATATCTTTAATGACTTGAATATAAGTCATATCAACACCTTTCTTCTCAAGGACTCTCCAAAAAACATCTCTAGGAATCTTATCGTAAGCTTTTTCTAAATCAATAAAAATCAAATGTAGATCCTCCTTATTATCTCTGTACTTCTCCATCAAACCTCTCAATAAATGTATAGCTTCCATGATAGACTCGCCTCGACATAAATCCAAATCGATTATGAGAAATCTTCGTAATACGTCTTAACCTATGTTCAATTACCCTCTCCCATAATTTTAAAGTATGACACATCAATTTAATTTCTCTATAATTTGCAGCACTCTCGTGCATCTCCTTTATTCTTAAAAATGGGGACCAAATTGCTCTTTCTCCACTCCTCGGGCATCCTTTTAGTTTTTAAAATAATATTAAAAAGTTTAATAAGCTTAGAAACCCCAAATCACCTAAACATTTCCACACTTTAATCGGGATATCATCAGTCCTACGTACTTTCCCCTTGGTTTTCTTTAAAGCCTCATCAACTTCTTTTTTACTAACGTAATCGTAAAACGAAAAGCTTTATTATTATTAACAATATTAAGATCACTAAGCGTCGATCGTACTTTCAACATCATCATTAAAAAGCTTTATCAAAATAACTCACCCACCTATGTTGAATATCTTTTTCTAAGAAAAGACTTTTCGATTTTCATCTTTAATACACTTTACTTGAGTTAAATCTTTACTTTTCTTTTCTCTTTGTTTGGCTAGTTTATACATATATTTTTCACCTTCCTTAGTATCTAACATGTTATAAAGATCACTAAAATTAAAATTTTTAGCGTCACAGATTATTCTTTTACACTCCCTGTGGGCTGTTTTATATGTTTCCCAGTTCTCAACGCTTTTACATTTAAACCAATTTTTATAACATAACTTCTTATATTTTATCTTTTCCTGCACATTATTATTCCACCACCAACTATTTTTATTTATGTAAACTTTTCTTTTCGATTCTTCAAGCACATCTTTACCGCACGTTTAATAAGATTAGTTAATTTTTCTCACATAACATTCAGTCTTCACGAACATCCCAAATGTTTAAATCTTGAATTTTACTCATAAAAATAATTTTATTTCAGTTTTTTAAGTGCTTCCCATCTTATTCTAATGATGTTCAATCCCAGTATTTTATTTTACAACTCTTCATCTTAAAATCTATAATCTAATAATCGATGTCAGTACTTAATCGTTCACTTGAATCGACCATACAATCCTTACAATCTCGACGATCTCTTCTTCTCATGAGTAAAATAATCGATTTGTGTTTTATTAGATCCATTTATAAGTAATAAGATCGCACATCTCTTTTCTGAATAAAATATTGAGTAATAATCATATCATACGCTAAAAGAAAATCTAAAATGACTCTACCTTCTTCATTAATCGTTCCATAACCGTAACTTACGCATGAATATTTCGAAATCTTCTACCACTCTACCGACACGTCCATTTAAATCTTCTCCAATAAAAATTTTTTTCTTCGAGTGTATCGAGTCAGTATTAAGTCTTCTAAATCATTCCTAATTTATTTTTAGGCTTATATCTAAACCAACTTGAGGAACGATAAACACTTATAATATTAAAAATCTTAAAGTATCAATAATAATCTTAAGTGCTATAATTCTATCTCCGACTCTATTAATTTTAACAACATTATCTTTCAAACTCTTATCTATAATTACACCTACACCATTTCTTGTACGACTCTTACCAGAATACCATAGTTTAAAACCTAAGTTATCAATCTCCTTAGCTTTAGGATAGACAATGGCAGTGATAAATATAAACTCTTAAAAATTTGCATGCCCGGACATATACGTGGAAACGAAAGTACAGGTGTATGTAAAACACACATAAGAATTAAAAAATCTGCATATATATGTTGAAGTAAAGTTTTTACATGTTTAAACGCTTAAAAGTTCTGAGAGAAGTCTGCACGTGTTGAAGCGAAAGTATAATTGCATGTAAACACACAAAAGATTTGAAAAATCAGCATATGTTTCCTGAAGTAAAGTGATTATATACTTAAACATTTAACATTCTGAGAGAAATCTTCACATATATATTGAAATGAATGTGTTTATATACATAAACACTTAAATATGTATACCCACAAGAATCTAAAAATGTGCACATTTGCGCGTTGAAATAAAGTATTTATACATGTAACTGTACAAAAATATGAAAATCTGCACATATGCAATTGGATTCAAGTGTTTCATACATGTAGACACATAGAAATCTGTATACATATGCTAAAATAAAGCGTTTACATATTTAAACACTCAAGATTCGAAGCAAAGTTGAAGTTTAACACTTCGTTTTAGTTATTAGATTTTAATACGAAGATTTAAGTTATATGTATATATATTTGATAAAATGAAATGCTAAATATAATATATAGTATTAAATAACATATGGAGTTTTTATAGTCATTTGAATGATATATATGTAAACCTCAACAAAATCTGTTATCACATATGTAAATTCATGAAAATTGTTAGTATGAATACATGAATCTTGAAGCCTCAATGTGAAAGGAATTATCAAAGACGGTTATCAAAAGGAAACCGAGAAGTTCTTTTCGGTTGCTCGCTAATCAAATAATTACTGAAGCCGCAAAGCGCTATAAAAATGTGTCATCTGAGAGAATAACAATAAGTTTCATACGCTTTTAAGAATAACAATAAAAAAAAATTGGTCCTCTTGAAATAAAATATGGAGGAAGCTCCTATAGGGCTATTCCAAATACAGAATAAATGTATGCAAGGCAAACCCAACCACAACCCACCACCATGCACGGCTGAAATAATTTAAGGAATGCCTGCACATGCTCACATGAACCATCAACAACTAAAAGAAGCTCAAGGACTCCTTAAAAATGTACCAAACAATACAACCAAGCTCTTTAATTCCTACATATTTACACAGCACCTAAACTTTGCTTTTCACATTACCAATACCGAAATTTTCATACCATATCAAAAATGCTACCAATACAATTTTCCATGCATAAGTAAGGTGGTATGTATGCAATAAGATAATGAAGTCTTGATGTTTGATATGTGAATACATAGGAATTGATATATCTATTTCTCTTAAATGCTAATATGACCATAATAAAGGATAGCAATGATTTGCACAAGTTCTATACATAAAGTTGAAGGTACATTGACAATTTCTTTTAGAAAATACAGGAGTATTTGAATATGTTTTAAATAAATTTAATATGTTGTTCTAATAGATGCATTATAGCATCATTTAGCAGGATTCCAGAAATATATGGACGACATTCCAACGACACTTAAACAAGAATAAAGAGCTTATTCAGTTAGCTCGATTTCAACAACATTTAGCAAAGTCTAGGATAAGATAAAATTGCATTAAATGAATTCTAAATACATGTTAGTATCAAATAATCACTCCTTAGCAGCCTTGCAAATTTCATATGGTTAAAATGCTATTTCAATCAAATCCCAATCATAAATGGCCAAAACTGATCAGAATCACTTTTTCCCAAATCAAATTCCTTCAACTTTTTATGATCATATAAATCACGAGCAAGCATCAAAGCATTCTTTCCAAACATGAATATCATTTATAGCATATGATTTAAATCATGTATTTCAAGCCCTAGAACACCGAAAAATGGAAATCTAAACCGATCGTATAAGATTCAAGAGGAAATAGAAATTTAAGCTTACTAAATGAAAATATTGTAAAGTTTGATCAGAGAAAGAAATAAAACCATTGTAGCTTGAATGATTGGAGAAAGGAGAAGGTTCTTATTCTTGAATGATCGAAAGAAAGAAAGAGTTCCTCACAGATTAGACAATTGAAGGAAGAAGTTTCCTTAGACAAATGATCGGAGGAGCGGCTTGAACGATTGGATGAGGAGGAATAAATTTATCGTGTTTGACTAGAGGAGCAAAAGAAGTCTCGCGAATAAGTGATAGAGAAGACGGCTGAATGAGAAAAATCAGGTAAGGGCATTGGGATAGAGGGCTATTTATAGCAAAAGAGGACTTGAGTTGAGGTGACATGCCAAGGTGGTGCCGAGTTGGCGACGAGGTGGTGCTGAGTTGGCGACGAGAAGGGAGAATTAGGTCCATTTGAGGCAATCGCAGAACTTTATTGAATAATCTCGCTCATGATTCGATTAAAAATAATATACCGATAAGTTTGTAGGTGCGGCGTTATTACAAAATTTTATTTTTTAAAAAAGTAATACCGTCGCTGTAGAAACTCGCCATCGCACCTAGATAGTGCAGTGTGAAAAAACTGTTTTATGCTTTTTAAAATGCATGTTCGTCAAAACGCAGCTTATTCAAACGAGACTGAGTGCGTTTTCAAAATTCCACCGCACCAAATAAGCCGCCCCAAACGGAGCCTTAATTGGCTGGCTTAACTAATTATGTAAGGGTATTATATTATTTCAATTTTTTTTGTTTACATTAATTTTATCATTCTATTTTTTTTTATAAAATCGGATCATGTTATTATTATTTACTATTTTGTTTCAATTTTATTTTGAATTTGTATTGATTGATTTATGTTGTTTTTTTATTTCGAGCTATTTTAGATTTTGGATTAAGTATATTTCAATTTCGCTTTATTTATCATTTTAATTTTATATTTAAATTTTATTTATATTGATTAAAATTGTTAATTTTTTTGTTTTTGAGAATTTATTTAGTTTATTTTAAAAGTTTAAAATTCTTTATTATCACTTTTTTTCTTATTTAATTAAAATTTTATTAAAGATTTATTTTTAATCATGTTTAATTAGAAATTTAGTTAGAATTATATAATTTGATTGATTTTTTTTAGATGTGATTTTTTTATTAATTTCAGATTGAATTTAAAATTTCTTGATTTTGAATTATATATTCTATTTGAAATTTATCCATTTTTTTTTTAAATTAAAATTTTCATTTTAATTTTTAATTGAATTCCAAACATGGTTTAAAAAACTCCAAATATGTTCAAATTCCAAAGGTGTTAATTAAGAGCAAACATTAAGTCTGATTAAGAGGATCCAAGAAGGTCGAAAGACACTTAATGCATAATATCAAGTCTGTAAGCTTGAAAGAGTTGTTTATGGTATTTTAATCCTATAGGAACTCAACTCGAGCGTCAATAATTTGATCTCAATCAACTCAACCAAAGTTTGAGGATTTAAGGCCAAATACATGAAACCACAATGAGTCAAGAAATAATTCAAACTTCTAGTTGATATAGGTCATAACATTAGTCTTTTAGGCAAGCCACTAGGAAATCTTAAAGCCGGATCTTAAATTCTAGAGAGAGAAAGAGGCTAATCTCATAATAATAAGCTCAACAAATAGACCCCCAATATGTGTGGTATATTGGACAAGTATATCACACGTATTGACGTTTACCGAAACAATCAACAAAATCAAAATGAATGCTCTAGTGACAATACATAGAACAAATTAAAGATTGAACTTGAAACAAATTAAAACATGATTTTTCGTTAGGGAATCTTAAGAAACAAATCTCCTAGGAAGAGAGATCGAATTTGGATTTTAGATTTTGAATTTCAACTTTCATTCGTTTATTTTAGATTATTAGAAATTCAAAATGAAAATTATAAAAGTTCTCGTTGTGGATCTTAGGCAACAGAAACCTAAGGAATGATGAAATCCCAAAACGGAATTGCAGATAAGAGTTTCTTCAAGGAAGGAAAATCTTAAATCCACATAGGGAAGAAAAAAATGATTAGCTTAAGACAAAAAGCTCAATGACTCATATATTTTAAGGCTAATCGAAAGATTAGACCCATGGTAAAAAGCTTAAGGACTCACATTTACCACCAAATCCGATAGGGAGAAGGATGTCTTACTCCATTTAAGGTGGTCTCGTACCAGTTCTTAAAAATTGATTAATCTTCAGAGTAAAAAATCTTAAATCCATTTAAGGAGGTCTTACATCTACCTTGCGAGTTAACTTGGGTGATCAAACCTGTGGTAAAAAGTGCAAGGACTCATTTACAACCGTTTGATCGAGAAAGTGACGTTTTACTCCATTTAAGGTGGTTTCATACAAATTCTCAAAGATTGATTTACCTGCTTTCTTAGGATTAATTATGAAATGTGAATTGATTCACATCCAACCTAAGGGAAACAGGATGACTAGACCGGATTAGGCTACCCCTTAGGGATTTTTTACCCAATTTGAAACTAGTTGAGGAAAGGCTACCCATAAGGGATATTATGCCTGACTTCAGGAAAATTGATTTTCCAGCTTTCTTAGGATTTATTACAGAATGTGAACTGATTCACATCCAACTTAAGGGAAATAGGATGACTAGAACAGATCGGGCTACCTCTCAGAGACATTATATTCAATCTGAAACTAGTCGATGAAAGGGTACCCTTAGGAGACATTACGTCTGACCTCAGGAAAAAATGATTTACTTGCTTTCTTAGGATTAATTACGGAATTTGAATTGATTCATATCCAACCTAAGCGAAAGAAGATGACTAGACCAATCGGGCTACCCCTCGAGGACATTACCCCCAATCTAAAACTAGTCGAGCAAAGGCTATCCCTAGGGGACATTATGCCTACCCTCAGTTAAATTGACATATCTGTTCTTTTAGGATTAATTACGGAATGTGATTTGATTCGTATCCAACCTGAGCGAAACAAGATGACCAGACCAAATCGGGCTTCCCCTAAGGTACATTGCATCTGACCTCAGGAAAATTGATATATCTATTCTCTTAGGATTAATTACAAAATGTGAATTGATTCACATCCAACCTAATGGAAACATGATGACCAGACTAGATCGGGCTACCCCTTGGGGACATTACACCCAATTTGAAACTAGTCGTGGAAAGGCTACCCCTAGGGGCCATTACGTCTAACCTCAAGAAAATTGATATATTTGTTCTCTTAAGATTAAATACATAATGTGAATTGATTCACATCCAGATCGGGCTCCCCTCGAGGACACTACACCCATCTGAAACTTGTCGAGGAAAGGCTACCCCTAGAGGACATTATTCTTGACCTTAGGAAAATTGATTTATATTTATGGAAATTGTGAGAATTTTAAATTTGTGAAATTTGTAGAAATTTGAGAAATTTATAAAAATTTTGGAAATTTATAGAAAGGCCTGGTGGAACAAAATATGTGAAAGAGTTGCAGTTCTACATTAATAGAACCAACTAAACCTCTTCCACATGTCAGAAAGAGCTAGGAATTTTGTGAAAGGAAATCCTTTGCCAGGGAATGAAAAGGAAACTAACAATAGTACTAGGCTTAAAAAGTTCAACCTGCACTAAGTTAGGAGAGAAAATTAAATTTTGAATATGTTTTGGTTTCTTTCAATTTATTTCAATTTATTTTGTTTGGTCTTTTGATTTTATTTGTATTGTTTTTTTTTCATTATTATTTATAGTAGGGAAAAATCAATTGTTTGTGATTATATATATATATATATATATATGTATATATATATATATATATATATATATATATATATATATATATATATATATATATATATATATATATATATATATATATTTGGAAAGTCAAGTGAATAATTATTCGGAACATAATAAAAAGTCCTAATATTTAACAAAAATTTAGAAAAGATTGAATCATGAATTTTATTCAAATTTGGTGAAAATTCGTCTGTTTTTTTTTACTTATTTTTGGACTTAGTTATAGACAATCACAATGTCGATGTTTGAAAGAACAATATTCTATTGCTAAAATTTATTCTTGAAAACATCACGATGAGTTTCGCCCGTTGACCGGAGCTTGAGTGTTTCTCCTTGACAATCCATCAGTTGGTATTAGCCTGCAGAGTAGAATTTTTTAACCATAAACGATCATTGCCAAGTCGGTTCAAATTTGCGTGTGCAAGAATATGTCTTCTAAGAACAATTACCTAGTCACCGACCTTAAAGGTCTTTGGACAAACCAGTTTATCATACGCTTGTATCATTTTCGCTTGATAAAGTTTCAAATTATGTTGAGCTATCAGACGCTTTCCTTCAAGATTCTCCAGTTATTCAAGTTAGAGTATAGCATTTTCTTCAACTGTTATTTTATTTGCTGCAGCCACTTTGATACCTTAATAAAAAGCATGCCTTCGAGCCCATATACGAGAGCATACGGTGTGAGTTAAGTAGAAGTTTTGAAAGTTATTTTGTAGACCCATAAGACTTCTAACAACTAATTGTGATATTGTCTTTTATTATCGTCCAGTGTTTTCAAAATTTAAATGAGAGTTCTATTAAAGGCTTCTGTCAGACCATTTACTTTTGAAAATAAATTGTAGAATACCACTAATCTATGCCATGCCTACTAACAAAGTTGTTGATTTTCATATTTTTGAATACAATACCATTATCTAAAATAATTCTTCGCAGCGCACCAAGCCGGTAGATAATTTGATCCTTAGAAAAATTACAGAACATTATGTGTTTGCACTTCTCTAAGCGCTACTACTCCTGTCCATTTTATAAAATAGCTTTTAGCAACGAGAATAATCTATTGCCATTTCAAAGATAGAGGATCTATGAGACCCATGATATCTGTGCCTCAACACTCGAATTGCCACGATGCAATTGTCGAATGTAATACATTCAAATGTTGATGTAAAATCACTTAATGTATTTGAGACCGGTGACAGTTCTTAGCGGTTTTCATGCAGTCAGTCATTATTGATAGCTAGTAATACCCTAGCATCTTGATTTTCATTTTCATTTTCGGACCTGACGGGTGAGCACCGCAAAGTTCTAAATGTACTTATTTAATGAGTTCTTGAGCTTTTGATTTTTTCAGACACCTGCTCAATCACATATGGTCGAATGATCTTCCTTACAAAACATTATCTACTAAGGCCTATGAAAAAGCTCTGTTCTTTAGCTGTTGTGCTATTGAATTATCATACGGTAGCTTCCTTGTTTGCAGATCTTTTATAAACGGCAGACGCCAATCTTCTATGGCTTCAATAATTGCTGCTACTGTATTTTTGTTTCCTATTTTATGCAAAGTATCCATCTCAATCTGTGAGAGAACTTGACGTTATTGTATCGTTATATCAATGGAATCTTTTGGTGGAAATGCAAATTCTTTGACGAGTTTGGCTAAAACATCTGCAAGAATGTTTTGCCCTCTCAAAATTTTGTACAGCGTTACATTAGGAATTTGCTTTAACAACTTTGTATAAAGGAAATACTGTTCAAATCCGAGCTTCAAAATTTTGTATCGTACAACTACTTGATGAATAATCAATTGGGAGTCGTCGTAAATGTTGATGATGTTATTCTCATTAATATTGTCAATTCTAATTCAGTTATCAAAGCTTCATATTCTGCCTCGTTGAACGGCTCTATTAGTGGTAAGCATATCTCAACATTCTCTACTCCGGATGAAAATTAGTCTGATTCCTGTCTTATCGGACACTATCGTTTGCGATCATTTGTCATTTTGTGTTGACGAAGTTCCATCGAAGTACATCTCCAAAGTTGAGCATTAGGATCTTCTAGATTCATTATCTACTTGTCCAGCAAGTCATCGTTGAGTGGAGTCTCAGCCGATAACGGGTGAGCTGCAAGAAAATCCATTAAAACTTCCCTTTTTTTTCAAAAAGATATATAACTTATTTTATTGAGATAATTTTTTTTCCCAACCGAGCCTTTTTGTGTTTGTGGAGTTCTTTTATTTGAAAATATACATTAAGTTTTTTTTACTGAATTATTATCGTTGTTGTTTTCATTTGTAACAATTATATCATTAGCTTTTACTTTAAAAAATAGTAGTTTTTCATCAATGGAATGTTAACGAAGGTTATATGATTCTTTGGGGTAATTTTTTTCAGAGCACTCTTCTTTTCTTATGGTATCCTTTTAATTCTTATTTATAATACCTCAATTAGAATTTCTGGTATCTTGATGGTTCTCAATCTTGATATATATAAGAAGGCTTCATATGTTGGAGAAATTTTTGAGAGGATGTGTTTCTGTATGGAGTTTAGAGAAGGATGTGTGATAATAGGTTGATTTTTGTTTTGGGAATTACATAATAATAATTCCGAAGCATGAGCTTGCCAGAGAGTTTAAATGTTCTTCTTACACGTGCAGCTAGAATATCAAAGTGAATGAAAAGCGGGTGATGATAGATTGTCATACATATTATATGATATTATGGTTCGTTTGAACCTTCAGAATATTCAAAAAGTTGAGCTTAATGTTATGTATGGGTTCAAATATTAGAATTCTCATAACAGGTGCCCAACTTTATGCAGGCAAATCTAAGTAATGCAAATCTTGAAGGTGCACTTGCTACTGGAAATACATCCTTTAAAGGATCAAATATTAAAGGAGCAGGTATGTTAGAGATTTATATGGTGTTTACTTCCATTATATTTAATTATTGTAAAAAGATTTTAAGTTAAATAAATATTAGAATGAGATTCGACATGTGTATTAAAGGGCTGTTATTTCGTTTCATAAAATTTTATCATGAATCCTCCTAATGCTTGCGTTTATTGATTTTAATCTTTGGTGATATGCTAGAATAAGTCTTAGTTTTATTGTGATGGGATGAACATTAAGAACTCTGAAGTTTAATAAACTGAAATTTGGAGAGATGACACATCTATGTGCAAATATCATCCAGTATGGGTCAAATGAGAGATTTGATACAAGAGACTTAAGGTTTAGAGTTTTCTAACACAACCAGTATGATGGTTGGTATTAATTCTTGAAAGAGAACTTGAGGGTTCATTTCTCACAATTTATCAATTAATCCAACAACTTAATTTTTTGAAATATAAAGTCAAAGGGAGTTTTGAACCATATTGAATCATCAAGTAATTCTAATCTGATTTTCATAGACTTGTCAAATTTAAACAAAGTTAAGTGCAGTAGTATGAAATAAGAACAGCCACTGCAACAACAAGCCTTTATCGCACTAAGTGGGGTCAGCTACATGAATCCTTCTTCTCCATTACGTCCTATTGATTTTCATATTTTCATTTAATTCTAATAAATTAAAATAATTTTTTATGCAATGCACTCAAGTCTTTTTAGATCTACCTCTGCCTTTCTTAACATAAATCGAATCTAGAACATCTACTCTCCTAACAGAATTATCAGATGATCAGCATTTAATTTGACCAAACCATCTAAGATGACTCTTCTGATCTTGTATGTCACTGGAGCTACACCAACCCTATCACGAGTATATTCATTTCTCATTTTGTCACTAATCGTCAAGCCACTCATCCAGCTAAGCATTCTCATCTCATCAACGCTTAACTTTGTTTTATGCTTCTCTTTTAAAGGCCAACATTATGCATCATAAAGCTTTGCAAGTCTCACCACCTTCTTGTAAACTTGTCCTTTTAGTTTAAGTGATACTATCTATCACACAATAGGCCCGATGCATACCTCCACTTTAACTAACCAACTTAAATACTACTGATATCATTCCCATCTATATCACAATCACTTTGAACTATAGACACGAGATATCTAAAATGATCGCTCATTTTAATGATTTGATTACTCATTGTTACAACTTTGCCACTTGAGCTACTATTAAAATTACATTCCATGTATTCAGTTTTAGATCTACTCAAACGAAGGGCTTTAGACTCCAATGTAGACCTCCATAATTTAAGTTTTTTATAAACTCTTTCTCCAGTCTTATCCACAAGAAGGATATCATTAGTGAAAAGCATACACCAAAGTACATCCTTCTATAAAAATGACTAGTGAGAGCATCCATAACTAAAGCAAAAAGATATGGCTTAAATCTGATCCCTGAAGCAATCCAACTAAAAGAGGAAAATACTTGGTCAATCCTCCTTCTGTTCGAACACAAGTAACAGCTCTAGCATACATAACTTTAATGATTTGAATATAAATCATATCAACATGTTTCTTCTCTAAAACTCTTCAAAGGACCTCTGTTGAAACATTATCGTAAGCTTTTTCTAAGTCAATAAAAATCATATGTTGATCCTTCCTATTCTCTCTGTACTTTGCCCTTAAACCTTTCAATAAATGAATAGCTTCTATAGAATCCTTCCCGGCAAAAAGCTAAACTGATTATGAGAAATATTTGTATCACGTCTTAACCAATGTTCAATTACCCTTTCTCATAATTTTAAAGTACGATGTATCAATTTAATTCCTCTATAATTTGCACACTTGTCTGCATCCCCTTTCTTCTTAAAATTGGGATCAAAATACTTTTCCTCCACTTCTTAGGCATCTTTTTAGTTTTTAAAGTAATATTAAAGAGTTTAGTAAGCTAAGAAACTCTCAAATCTCTTAAATATTTTCACACTTCAATTGGAATATCATCATGCCCCACTGATTTTCCACCATTGATTTATTTAAAGTCTCATCTTCTTTTTTACTAATGTAAAGGTAAAATAAAACTTTTTATTATTATTAACGATACTAATATCACTAAGATCGATCATATTTTCATAAACTTAATTAAAAGGTTTATCTATCTCACCCAACTATATTGAATATCTTCCTCGAAGAAAATTATTCTTTAATTTTCATCTTTAATGCACTTGAATTAAATCTTTAGTTTTTTTTTCTCTTTGTTTGGCTTGTTTTTATATATACTTTTCATCCTCTTTAGTATGTAATCTATTATAGATATCACTAAAAACATAACTTTTAACGTCACAAATTATTCTCTTAGTCGGGCCGCATTATATTTTTCGCGGATCTCTAAGCTTTTATATTTAAACCATTTTTTATAATACAACTTCATATACTTTATTTTTTCTTGCACATTAATTCTGTCGCCAACTATTTTTATTTTTAAAAGTTTTTCCTTTTGATTTTCCAAGTACATCAAGTCACTCGTTTAATAGTACTTATTATTTTATCCCACATAGAATTCGTTTCTTCATGAACATCCCAAATCTTAAAATCTTAAATGTTACTTTAAAAAATACTAAAATAAGAAAAACCAAGACTTTAGTCAATACATGGGGCTAAATTCACTCGTAGTGAAATAGTTGCACTTGAAAGTCATATATCTAAAATGCTCATGTCAGGTTGAAAATTAAAAAAGAAAATATTTACATGCCCAAAAATATTTATTAATAAACTTCTCGTCTCTTAGCTAGTACATATAATTGACATAATATTCGTCTGATGCAAATATAAATTAAGTATTCAAAAGTTGAGGTTAAAAATCAATTTTATTTAAAATTATACAACCATATTTTTAATAATTACAAAAATTGAGGCCCAAAAATACAACAAATTCCACCCATATAACACAGGTAAAAAATATATATTACATCGGCACCTACATTTAATTTAAACTTTTGTTATTTATTATCATTTGGTATAATAAGTCTTGATAGGTTAATGTTAGGGCATGCATGAGATTGTGGTCTTACTTCTTAGGTTTAGGGTTTGGCAAAGATAGTTTGTTTTTCCAATTGTAGGTGTTCGGAGAGATTACCTACCTCTTGAATTGTAGATGCTTATTTTTATGTATTTTAGTTGGGTTATTTTGGGTTAGTGAATAAAAATATTTTCTTCGTCTTAATTTATGATTTGTATCAAATTGGCTTCAAATTCATAGATTCTAGGAAGAATCAGATTATAGTGTATAAACTTATTTTGCCCTATTATGTGTGGAAGGACTGCGGTACACAAGGTTTTAGCAATTGGGGCTCTTTGAAGCAATCAAATCATTGCGCTTGGGAAGCCAACGAAGGGATCATATCTCCCGAAAAGCCTACATGGGATTGGATTGCGATTGGGAAGAGGGATCGCGATATACTGTCGGCCGCTTAAAAGAAGGGCTTGAGGATTTAATTTAATTTATATATATGTATTGATTTTTGAAAATAAAATTTTAAGCTTTAAAATATGAGAATGAGAAATGACGGATCTCATTCGTTAAGTAGTTGATGAACGAGCGTAATATCGCGAGTAACGCATCTATTCCGAAGAATAGTACACCCTACTCGACAATATCGCTCGATCAAATAAACCACAAAATTCATGACATCCGTTCTGCTCGCGAACCTTTATGCGTGACCGACAAATTCCCTATTTAATACAAAAGAATTAAATATGGTTTATATTATCTCGTGTCTTTAAAACTCCCTATGTATGCAGCCTCATAGCTTAATTACCCCTCAAACGACCAAAGTCACTTGAGAGAACTCTCGATTTAGATCGCAGGTTTATATCTTCATGAATTCAAAAGGTAGGGTTTTCAACAAAATGAGGTAGTAGGAAATCTAATAGGTGAAAGGTACAAGAATGAACGATTATTTCTAGAGTCAAAGAAAGAAGGGTATGTGATGTCACAGATCTCGAGGAGGACCTTGAGGACATCCTAGACTATCCTATGGTTGGGCTTTAAATTTTGAAAGTGATTTATTTTAATTTCAATCCCGCAAATTAATTATAGAATTACGTTCGCATAACGTCCTAATTACGCAAACTACTCGAAAGACAGGAGGCTTACGTCGTATCGTACGACAACCTCGGAACCTAAGCGAGTTAGTGGCTTATATCGCATCAGAGGTCCGTGCAGAGCCTAAAAGAAATGCGAGGGTTGATGTCACATGCGCGTAATCTACCTGAAATCCTAAGGCGTCATATTTAAGCTAAAGAAGGGGTTATTGCGATGTCGACACAGTGCTTACTGGTAAGATGTTCGTGTCTGCTCACCGTGCTCCAAGCTCCACGTCAGAAGAAGCGCCATGATTTAAATTAAAGTTTTAAATTAAAGCTTGATACGCAAACCATTTATTTCATTTTATCGCAAGTGAGTGTGCGTAATAGACATGAGCAGAAGAAAAGAAAGCAGTAGAAATGTGAGTATGATATAGCCGAATAACATAAAGACCTATCACAAACGAAGTATGCTATAGCTAGCAGAAATACGCTAAACTAGTTATGAATAACACGCTACGACAAGTAAACACGCCAAGCAAAGATGCAGTATCGAAAGAAGAACTAAACTAACAAGTGATATATGCCGAAAAGAAACATGCTAAACGCGTATAAACCGAAAGAAACGAAGCTAGACTAACATGAGATATGCATTGAAAAGAAAGCATGATAACGAAGAATAAAGAAATGATAAATATTAGTAGAGAGTCATCAGATAGCTTTGTTCATCCGTACAGCATCAAGTTACACGTTTATTGTTATTTTCATATTTTTCTTATTTCCTGCAGTAAGAGTCGTTAATGCAGAAAAGCAAGAGTAAAAGTAGTAGGCGTGAACCCAATCTCAACAGTGAGTACTACTAAGACATACAAAGTGAGCAGAAGTGCGAAAACCTCACAAGAAAAACGAAAGAAAGACGGCGAGAAAACGAAAAAAATCGTGAGAGAAAAAAAACCAGAAAATCGAGAAAGAAAGAAAAAGAACGTCCGTAGAAAACTCCGAGAAAAGTCACGAACGAAAAACAAAACAAAGTCGTAGAAAGCCGCAAAGAACACCGGAAGAAACTAGCTGATGGCCCGCTAAACTCACGACAAACCGTAAGAAAGCCATGGAAGATCCTGAAAAGAAAGACCAGTAATGCGTAGCAGTGTTACTTGACTCGTAATCGTGCTAATATCCCGACTCGAGTGCCGACTACTGCACCAACTTTCTCGCAGGCGTAGTGCCTAATCCGACTCGAATAACGTAACCGTGACCTTTATAAATTTTTCACACATTTCATTTTTTCTCGTTTCAGATGCAAGAAAACCGTAGTAGAGTAGGTCACGTAAGAGTGGAGGCGATTTTGTATTTTTCAAACATATGTATTTTTATTGTTTTTAAAATATTTTTAAATCCACTGTGCCGACTACCCTAATGTGACTGTGACTACGAACATCCTAGATCGTGCCAAGCAGTAGAAACCCCAAGAACGGGCGAACGGCTCCGTGGTCTCGCTCTACTCTCTACGTAGTCTCCGAGTCGCGGCCCCATTCTACGATTCTCGTAATTTTTCTTTTCAGCCTTATCAACGTCCCCACCGCACTTACAACATTGTTGATGGCTCCCACATATAACCCAAGGGGTTATATGTGCACACCTACACGTCCCCCGTAGGCGTGCTTGAGCCAAGAAACAAGCGCGAAAACTAGTGACGAGAGGTCAAGGAAAGAAGAGGTAAGCGGTTCACCTAACACAAATTCGTAAAAGAAAGTGAACCGATTTCCAACAATCGAAAACAAGTAACTCATCCCGAACTCCCGACCGCCCTCACATGTCCTGAAAAGGACCTAAAGGCACCACGACGCTCCCTGGAGAGGATGAGGACTAGACCCCTATGAACACACCCCTTTTTCCGAACAAAGATCGTAAAATCAAGAAAAACATAAAGAGAAAGCCACCGCTCGGGTCCTAGACTGCAGCCACTAAACCAAGAGATGCTATCACAAAATTCCAAGATTTTGCTATTTTTAAATTCAAAATCCAACCTCCATTTCATGCCACAAAATCGGGCCTTAAGCAAGTGTCGAAACAAAGCGCCATACATATTCACATTGATCCATCAGGTAATCGCTAAGACTCATGCTCACATATTCTTAATCAAGCCCCGACATTTAACTTTCAAGAATTAATCGAAGCAAATAAGAGATGCCTTCAAATTCATCCAACCAACTTCATAAGCAAGTGTAGCAAAGAGGCAAGAATAACATCACCATATCCATCACCTCATACACCAAGCGCTCTCGCCAAGACAAGAACAAGGGGAGGCCTACGGCCAAGGTCACAACAGGAGGAGGCAACAAGAGGTAAAGCCTCTACCAAATTTAAATTGCCACCATGAGGCTCACGGCCAAGGTCCAACAAGAGGGTAGCAAGGTAAAGTTTCCCACAATTCAAACCACCACAATTGTATGAGGCTAAATCCACCAAATAATAAAAAAAACAGCCCCTCTCTAGCCTACGAGAAGCACAAACCCAAGCCCTTTATAGACCCAAACAGGGGTACAATCAAGTCATCGCAAAGCCCCAAATCCAAGCCCAAACACTTTCTAAATCAAGCCCAACATAATCTCAGCAGGCCTCAACAAACACTCAAAGCAGAACTCAAACCCGAGCCCCTACAAGGCCTAAAGAATCACCCTACCTCAAGCCAAAACAGTGCCCATATTAGACTAGCTCAAGAGAATTCCAGGGACCAAAAAAAAAACGAGCAGCAGCAGGGCTCGAACCAACCCAAAACCAAGAAAACAGCAGGGCTCAAAACAGCCTAAAATTTGAATCAAAACAGTCCCAGCATAGGGCTAAAACCAGATATATTAAAAGAGCCAAGACCAACCACAGTAAAGCTGAAAGAAACCTAACTTTAAATCACAACAGCCCCCAATGCGAAGCCAAGGCTAGGGAAAGCTGAAGAAACCAACCCAAACCATAGCTAAGCTAGGAGCAAATCCGGCTTTAAACTAAAACAGGGAAGACAATAGAATTAACAGAAATCCGAGCCTCATGGGGCTAAAAACCGAATCCCAAATCGAGTTTAGAATCGAGAGTACAAAGAGGATTCAACCAAAACCGAGCCAAAAGTAGGCTCAAACAATCCAAAATCGAGAAAACCGCAAAACAGAGAAATCACCTTACCATAGAGGCAAAACCGAGAGGCAAGCAGGAGCCAAAATCGAGGAACAAAGCCAACCAAAACAAGCCCCCAAACCCTTTTAAAATGAAACAAATGTGCTTTCAAGTAGACCATAACGAGCCAAGATGAGGCTTAAAATTTAGCTAAACATAACGTTCGCATAAGCATTTCCATACATCCAACATATCCAAGTATAGAGCCTCGGTGTATTTCAAATGAAAATAAGCATGAAGTTCTTTTAAATCAACTTAAATCTTTCTCTAACATGTTCTTTTAGTGAAGAAGAAGTAAGAAGAGCAAGAAGTACACCTCACATGCATGTAATACTAAACAAACTCTCCATGCTTCACATCAAGCTAACATGAGTAAGTGAAAGAGAGGAGCAATAGCATGCTATTTAACCATAAAACCATGTCAAATCCGAGAAAAACACTGTATATATGGTCTCAAATATAAATGCCAGAGCTAGAGGAGCTCATACCTCAATGAAAGCTTAAGCGAATCAACACCACAGCTCAACAACAGTGAACGAACTGCACAATCCGGGCTCAAAACCGAGCGGCCAAAGCTCCGTGAATTTCGAGGAGCAAGGCTAACAAGCACTCCCCACCTCACTCACACAAAACTCAAGAAGAACCGCGAGCAAGCAGGGAAGAAGAGGGAAGAGAGGGAGAGAAAGGCAATGGCAAGACACCCTGAAGAAAATCAGCCAACCCTAACCCTATTCTCAAGAGAGGCTTATATAGCCGGCTCAAAGAAGAAGAAGCCACACACTCACACTTACCTGAAGCGTCGGTTAGAGTAGGAGGCGGGAGAAGGTGGCGACAAAAGTCGTTGAAAAGGGTGGCGACAGGAGGCGAGAGTGGCGGCAGAGAAGGCCGAAAGTGCACCGTCACTGGACGGAGGGCCGTGGGAAGTGGCGAGACGGAGAGGGACCATGGTCGAAACCCGCGTGAGAAGAGCCAAAGGGAAGGCTCGGGATCGAGAAAGAAAAGAGGCGAGGCTCACGCGAGGCACGGGTAAGGGGAGAAAATAGGGTTTAGGGTTTAAAAGGGTTTAAAAAGGTTTTAAGAGAAAATAAAGTTTATTTTATTAAATAACGCCAAATTTCGCGTCGCGAACCCGCGCTCGAAAACATAGCAAGTTATACGTCCTTTCCTAGCAAATTCGACGTTCCGGACGCAACGGCGCAATCCGTTTCGCGATCCGAGGTCGTTCGGAGAACCTTGTCACCGGTCGAGTCGAAAGTACGTCAAATTCGGTCTCGTCGAAATTCTGACCTTGATGGCGCCGTTCCGCATTCCGACCTCGATCTCGATCCGTCGCGGAGAACTTGAAGACGTCGAGGCCGCGGCTCGAGGAATCTGTGCTCGGCGGTGCGTAAAACGTGCACGAGGCTATCCTAAGGTCCAGCTGGTCTTATAGGAACTCAACTCGGAGTCCTAACGCCGATTCCAACCTACCCGCCGTGAGCTAGGAGTCGGAATTTCGTCCGGATTCCAAAAGAGTGTCGAAGTGGTTTCGAGCATTCTAAAACGAGGTAGGCCCATTGCTAAGAATCTAAGATCGTCGGGGAAGCTCCTAAAGCTAGAACCCTAAATCCTAGGAGGAAAGCTAAACCTCGACAAAAGTGAGGTCAACATATACAGAGTGCTCGATTCGATCAATTTGAATGCAAAAACCGACAAGATCGCGACATATGGGTGTTGCCTTCGTTTGATATAGTTGTGATAAGAGTTAGTTGGGAAGCAACGACAAGTTCGCAACACAATACAAGGACCACAAAGGAATCGCGAAGATTAGGTCGCGGTTGGAGACAGCCTGGAAGCCACCGACCTCGTGATACAATTGCAATTTGAGACAGCGGGGAAGCTGACGATAGGATTAAATGAGTTACGAAACCTCACAGAGAGTAACGAAGATCAAGAAAGTAGATGAATTGGAGAAGAAATTAGAGGAAAATGCGAGTCAAATCAGATCGAAAAGGGAGGAGCATCTTTCATCTATGGCAGGGCGACTCTTCCGTAGAGGGGAGATTCACGGCCCTGAAAGAAATGATGAAGAAGGTCGTGGAGTTTCACACAAAATTACCACTGCCCGCTGCATGATCGAGTGACAACATCTGGAGCGGACATGTGCGATAGCAATCTGAAGGATTTGTGTTGCATCAGGGTAACTTCGCTTCTTTAGGTGGATCTGGAGCCACGGGATCGATGAAAGAATCATGAGCAGACTTGAACAATAACACTTGGAAGAAATATCGTAACATTTGGATGGTTTGAACAAATAGAAGCAGGCAGGATGGAGCGAAGGAGTTGGGAGTGGATTTGAGTTGCAAAATCTGGAGGGAATTGCATGACATCCGAAGTTTGGAATGAGCGGCAATATGGGAATCGGGAGGACGTGTGCTTTGGGTCTGGAGAAGATTGATTCGGAGAATTTCTGCCTGAAACATGGAACCAATGTGGGTGGGCCTCGATGGAGGGCTGCATCCAAATGTACCCGTGCCTTGTTGCTGCAACCTTCTGGCAAAAGACGATTCAGGAGGGGAGATTCACGACCTTGAAAGAAATGATGAAAAAGATTGTGGAGTTTCACACTAAATTGCCTCTACACGCCGCACATCTAGAGCAGACATGAGTGATAGCAATTTGAAGGATTTGTGCTGCATCAAGGCAACTTCGCTTCTTTAGGCTGATCTGGAGCCACGGGATTGTTGAAGGAATCATGAGCAGACTTTAACAACAACACTTGGAAGAAATATCGTAACATTTGGATGGTTGGAACAAATAGAAGCAGGTAGGATGGAGCGAAGGAGTTGGGAGTGGATTTGAGTTGCAACATTTGGAGGGAATTGAATGACATCCGAAAGTATTGGAACAATAGGAATTGGGAGGATGTGCGCTTTGGGCCTGGAGAAGATTGATTCGAAGAATTTATGCCTAAAACATGGAACCAATGTGGGTGGGCCCCGACGGAGGGCTGCATCCAAATGTGTCAGTGCCTTCTGTTGCTGCAACCTTTCTGGAGGAAGATGATTCAGGGGTAATTATGGGTATGAGAGGTGGAGAAAAGCATGAGAGAGTCTAAGGAACGAATTTTGACATTGCAAAGTATTCAAGAGGAAGGCAAGATGGTGGTGCTTCGCAGTGGTCTCAGTTTACGCAAGACTTTAGTAAAGCTCAAGACCATCGAGTTGTATAATTTGGAAGAGACCAATGATAGGGAGTTTGTAGAGATTCTTGTGATCTAAGAGCTAGTAGATGAGTTGTTTAGTGATGTGTTATTTTCCCCAAATTAACATATTCTAATATGGCTGAAGGATTTGCACAAGACTGTATTTTGAAATCATGAGGCTCCCTATAAATTTTTGATTAAATGGAAAGGATTGTCAGATGATGACGCCACAATAGGAGCCTTACTACTAGATCCAACATTTTTTTCTCTTCCACCATGAGGACAAGACATCTTTTTAGGAGGAGAGTAATGTTACACCGATACCTATGGATAATTTAGTTTTTTGCTTTTTATCATTGTTTGGTATAATGGTTAGAGTTAGGTTATGCATGAGATTATGATCTTAAGTTTTAGGTTTAGAGTTTGGAAGAGATCACCCACCTCTCGTTTCAATCAGGAGTAAATGAAATCAGACAGAATAAAGAGTTTCCTTCTTTGTAGCGCTGCATTAAATTCTTTATTTTAATTGCACAGATTCTTTCCTTTTAGCTGAATATTTAGATTAGGAATATGTACTATTAAGCTACCTAAATTAGATTGCACACTTTATTATGTACCTAATATAGATTGTACAAAATATTATTTATTGGAATGAAAGCAAAGGAAAATGCATTCAGCCTATTCCTTCAAAACTTTGCATGGTATCAAAGCCTCTGAGTTAGAATCGGTCTGAATCTTTTCGTCTTCTTCAGCACTAGTCTTTGGAATCCTTGGTCGGCGTCGACTGCTTCCAAGGTCCTCTTCTGCTCGTCGGGAGCGTTCGTCTGTGCTCTTATTTGAGTTTTGCAGCATCTTCATCCCCTTCATCTTCTTCGTTAGCGACATCTTCGACCTTCCACTCCGACGCCATTAGACTGCTTCGTCTCCCGGTTTGCTTTGTTCACTTCGGTTGCTTCGTCCCGAGCTACTTCGTCTCTGTTGTATCAAGCCGTGAGCTCCTCCGCACCGCTCTGCCTTTTTATCGGAAGCCTGAACCGTGTGAGCCTGTCCATCACACCCTTCAAGGCTCGTACCCAAGCTTTCTGCCTTAGCCTCCGCGATACTCAGTTCGATCTGCTCTTCCTTTTCGGTCCTGATTTCCACCGTAAGCAACAGCAGGAGGGTTCTGCCTGCTCCTTTTCTTGTTCGAACTCCTCACATATCAGCAATCTTCTTCTTGCGATCCAGAATGTTTCTGTGTGCGATCCTCTGCCATAAGCTTCTGCGTACGATCCTCTCTGTTCGATTGAATCTGAGCTCTGCCTTAGCCCGCAAAATTCCTAGTCGAAGGCATTAAGTAGAGCCTAAAATATTATTGTTCTACGTGTTCATCCTGCGTGCATCGATGATTCGATTAGTCATCGATGATTCGATTAGTAATCGATGGCTTATTTCTCGGGATGTGATTTTCTTTGAACATGAATACTACTTTCAACATCATCTTTCGACACCGGATAAAAATAGTTATACTTTCACAATTTGATAATTCTTTTTCTGATAAACGATTCAAGCCTGACATTGTCTACAAACGACATCTGCCCTCTTCACCTCCAATCATCCCCGATCCTGATCCAGAAATTGCTTCAACAATCTTCGACGATTAACTCGGCGCATTCTTCCTCCAGATAGATATGGGTATTTTTCAATTTTAACTAATACTACTGTTCCTACCTCTGATTCTCAGATTGCTAGACTTGTTAGATCTAAGCCATGCAAAAGGAACTTCAGACACTTTAAGACAATCACACTTGAGACATTATTTCATGTCCTAAAGTTGTTAAACTCATTGGCTGTAAGCAGGTTTATTCTCTTAAGCTCTGATCTGACGGCTCTCTTGACAGATATAAAGTAAGATTGGTAGCACTTGACAATCGACATGAATACGAGATTGATTATAAGAAACCTTTGCACCTGTGACTAAGATGATAACTGTCCGACTTATGATGTATATTGCTACATCTAAAGGCTAGTCCTTACGACATAGATGTTAAGAATCCATTTTTGCATAGAGACCTCAAAGAAGATGTCTATATGAATCCTCCTTCAGGCTTGTTTTCTACACCCTCACATGATGTTTGTAAGCCCAGACGGTCCCTATACGGTTTGAAATAGGCTCCACAGGCCTAGTTTGAAAAGTTTCGCAATACTCTTCTTAGCTTCTCTTTCATTCAAAGTCAGTACGATTCATCATTATTTCTTTGCAAGACTAACAAGGGAATTGTTTTGTTATTAGTCTATGTTGATGATATTGTCATCACAGGATCTGATAATCAATTGATGTCTCAGATACAGAAGTGTCTTCAGGTTACTTTTCACATGAATGATTTAGGGTTCTTAACTTATTTCTTAGCACTGGAGGTTCACTCTTTTCCTACTGGTATTTTTCTTTATCAGCACAGCTATACTAAGGGACTCATTGCTTTGGCTGCTCTCCAAGATGGTCACCAATGTGATACTCCTTTGGAAGTAAATGTTAAATATCAACGAAATGATGGTGACGATCTATTTGATCCTTCCTGTATCGACAATTTATTGGGAGTCTCAATTATCTGATTATACGTGTCTTGATATTTCATTTGTTGTGCAACAAATTAGTCAATTTATGCAAACACCTACACATTTTCATTTAGTTGCAGTTCGACGTATTGTCTGATATTTGAAAGGTACTTCTCATCATGCTTTGTTCTTTTCTGCAGAGTCTTCTATTAGCTTAACATCCTGCAGTGATGTCGATTGGGCTGGTTGTTCTGATACATATCGATCTACTACTGGTTGGTGCATGTTTCTCGACAACTCTTTAATTTCTTGGAAGAGCAAGAAACACGATATAGTGTTTAAGTCATCTACTAAATCTGAATATCGTGATGTGTCCTCTGCATGTTCTGAGATCATTTGGCTTCAGGGTTTGTTGGTTGAGCTTGATTTTTCTCAACTTGAGTCTACTTCTCTTTATGCAGATAATATTAGTGCATTCTAGATTATTACTAATCCTGTTTTTCATGAGCTCACGAAACACATTGAAGTGGATTGTCATTCCATTTGAGAAACCTTTGAGAATGGTGTTATATCTCTTCATCTCTTCTGATCTTCAAACAGCTGATATTTACTAAAACTCTTTCTCGACAGCGTCATCAGTTTCTTGTTGGCAAATTGATGCTTATTGATCAATCAGCATCAATTTGAGAGGGGATATCAACCAGGAGTAAATAAAATCAGGCAGAATAAAGAGTTTCTTTCTTTTCAGTGTTGCATTAAATTCCTTATTTTAATTGCACGGATTCTTTCTTTTTAGCTGAATATTTAGATTAGGGATATGTATTATTAAGCTACCTAAATGAGATTGCAAATTGTATTATGTACCTAAAATATATTGTACATAATATTATTTATTGGAATGAAAGCAAAGGAAGAGGCATTCAAGTCTATTCCCTCAAAACTTTGACATCTCGAATTGCAGGTGCTTATTTTTATGTATTTTAGTTGTATTGTTTTGCGTTAGTGAAGAAAAATATTTTGTTTGCCCTAATTTATACGGGGGAAAATCATCTTGATTTGTATCAAAATCACACCCTGCATAACAGCATGCACCTTTAACCGTCGCAAGGACTTGTACAAGAATAGCCGCAGCTCAACTCATAAATAATAAAATCAAAACCGCACTCACGTACGTAGCTCTTTATGTCCCAGATGATTCAAGCCCCAGAGAACCTGCTCTGTAACATAAATCATAAAATCAAACAACATTGGAGGCAAAATTTCTGCCTCAACCCGGCAAAAGCCTTTTAAGTCCAAATCCCACCGCCTAAGAGAAGAAGGCTGTTAAAATGTTGTTATTTATACATCTAACACCTAAACTTTAATTTTTATGTGCATTCCACCTTACCGATGCATGAAAAAAAGGTGCATTTCAATTTTTTTTTTTTTAAGTTATAATGGTGATTAAACACCTAAACTTAATTTTTATGTGCATGATACTTTACCTATGCATGATAAGGTGTATTTAACTTTTTAAAAGTTAAAATGATAATATTTTTTATGTGATAAAAAAAATTTGGTCGGTGGTATAAAATTATAAATGTAAAAAAATAAATTTTAGGTGTGGGATAGATACATATGTAGTAATTGGGTGGTATTGATGCAAATGCAAATATTTGTTTTTTGTTCCTCCCTTCCTATTATCACACGTTTGTCATCTTAAAATCAAAAGTATCAAATCAAAAACCAAATGGGGGAAGTGTATTACTCCGTTATTGTTTTTCCTTCGCAGACTTCACTGATGTTCCTCTGAGAGATGACCAACGAGAATACCTCTGCAGAGTTGCTGATGGGTAATAGTTTCTAAACACTACATCTTTTTCTTGGCCGTTGTGTGGATAATTACATATAGATCACCCGAAACATTGATATTTACAAATTAATCACCCAAGTGGTGTTTTTTTTGGAATACCGAACCGATGTATTTACGCATGCCACGATCTAACTATTGAGAATTTGATAAGAATGAAAAACCTGAGTTGAGGTTTATCATGAATTTTGATATGTGAGTGAGAAATTGAATAATGGAGGAAAGTGGGTGGTTGATTTCAAAATAGGAAGTTTTGGGCGGTCTGTATGTAATTGCCCCATTGTTGTCCCTATCCATCTACAACTAAAATTAGAATGGTCTCCGAACATGTTCAGGGTGAATCCAGTGACTGGGAATGCAACAAGAGACTCGTTACTCTGCAATTGATACAGCTTCTTGATTTTGATTGTATGTACAGCTCAACATTTGGCTGGTTTTACCATTTTTTTAAACTGTGTTACAGGGAAGTAATAAATAGCTTATTTTGGAGTTGGTTGCAGCTTTTGAATTTCTAGACTTGTTGCATATGGTTGTGAATATGAAGAGGTTATTCTTCAAGAAATTGTTTTTATTTATTTTTATTTTATTTTATTCTTTTTTTTTTTTGGAAAGTTTACATACCACATTTATGTATTTACATATCTAACATCTTAAGTTTGATATTTACACAACACTTTGGTGACATAATTTTATACATGAGATATATTTCAGGTTTTAGAAGTTAATGATGATTGTATTTTTGGTGTGAACTTAAAGAGAGTGTTATAAATATGAAAGTTTAGGTGTTAGATATGTAAATACTTAAGAATTGTGCACATGTATGTAAAAGCCCTTTATTTATTTATTTAAAATTTTTTTGTGTATTCTTTATGTTAATTGTGATCGAACATTTTGTGAAATTTTGGGTGGCGAGGTTTGATTTGGCATATGATAATCAAAGTTGGACCCCAATACAAAAAATGTTTGTTTTGGGTTAACTCTTTGGGTTCAAATTGAGTTTGGGGACAGCATTGCAAATAAGAAACCCAAAAATGTGAACCGGTTTCATCAATGGCGTCTTTGTATTAGAAAGACTAATTTAATAAGAATTAGTTTTTTATTTTTAAATTAAAGTACATTTTAACGTAGAACTTGCGGTAAATTTGGTTAAATTTTATTTCATAACATTTGAATCAGTTCCTTATTTATTTATATATTTGTAGGTTTAAGGCAGTGTTCTATTGCTTTTTAAAACATACTATAATATGTTATTGCATAGTTTCCCACCCCAAATATATGCTCTGATATATGCGTGCTACAGTTATAGTGTTGTATTATAATATATTATATCATATTGAGGATCACTTTGCACTCATAAAAATATAATTAACATTTCTTCATGTTGTATAACTATTAATTGAAAATGACATGTTGGAACTTTTTAGGATGTTGGGTTCAATATTGTTCGTGAGTTTATATAACCCGGGAGAATTTAGGTGAGATGGGTGAAGGAAGAGAATTGATTTATCGTCCATGAATTATATGCCTTTATGATGATTCTTCCCTTGAAAGAGGAGATGATCTGAAAAGCAAGGAAAAATGAATGAGAAAACAAGAAAGAGTAAGAGTCACGGTGTGAGATTCCCTCCTAAAAATGCATCTCTTTTTTATACATGTTGAGGAAAATGCTAAAATATGAATTGTAGTTTCACATTTTGCGAACTGCCTCGATGCAAAGATTGTGATGTGGATGTCAAATGGTTTATAAATGAATATGTGGCATATGTCGATCTTTGATTTTAGACTTATTTTTTTGTTGTGTCAATTTTGAGGACCACCTGTGAGGCGAGCTCGATCGATAGGTTTGATAGATCAGTCTACCATGTGAGTCCATTAGGTCAGTTTGCAGGTGAATCTAGTAAGTCAGACCTCCTGATTAGTTTGTTGGGTGAATTGAATAGGCCAGCTTGTCAAGTCAGTTCGACAACTTAGTTTGGTAGCTAGTACTTGACAACTAATACATTAGTGAGTAACGTCAGCACATTGCCTTAAGCATATTAGGAGGTGAATGTATCTTCTGAGTTAATAGGCTCATCAAACACATAAGGCCTATTAGGCATGTGTTTTGGCCCCCAAAGGCATTTCTTTTTACAATTTTTTCCCCATTATTTTCTTTAACAGGTTATTGCAAGAACAATAAGAGAATGAAAGTTACATGTTTATCATGCTATCAGAATGTACTCCTCTAATGATATGCAATTGGTAAGATCGACAATAGTTTTTCATAATTTTATGGTGTTCTTTTGTAGTCAGATGGTGAGATAGTATTAATGTATTTGTGGTGATCTCAAGATGTTCTCTGGATTGATTTTGTTTGTCCTAATCTGAGCTTGGACTAGGTGTAGTGCCAACTACATCGAGTTATGATTTTTTTTCACTCAACGTTGTGGTTCTTCTGTAGAGAATAGTCTTTATATCTAATATTAGGCTTGATCTGTCCTTCACTTAGGGGCCTTAGCTCTCTTCCAGGGAGTAGTCTCTAGAGCTTCGAGTAGGGATAAAATTGCTCTTCACTTGAGAACTCTTGACTTTCTGTGGAGATTAATCATTAACTGATAGGTTTTGTAGTTCCTAGCCTTTTCGCTCAATTTAGATGTTATGAATTATGGTTTATATTTGATCAGAGAATATTGTCCTATGATTTGAAATCAGATCAGGATGTGAGCATTGGATTCTTGATGCAAAACATGGTTACTCTGTCAAGAAAAAGAAATCAATTATAGTTTTTTAAGATCGCTAATTCTTATAGTAATTTAATCTTGTTAAGCTTCAACTCCCTGATTGATTTTTACGGGAATCGCGTGAAGGATTTAGACTTTTTATATCAGAAAATATCATCCTCATATTTTCTGGTTCGAAGTCTTCGTCCCTTGATCTTATATTATGTGGAAGCTTACTATGGTGAAGATAAAGGTTCTGAGAGTGTTGATATTGATTGTTGCCCTCATAAAAGAAAGAATATTGTGTCTAAGGGAGAAGACCATATTGACGTTGGGTGAGGAAGTAGCGAGTAAGGAAAGGATTCCTTCTGAGCCCCCTGTGGAAGATATTAATATCTTGGATCTTGTCTTAAGCGAGAAGAGAGAGACTGCTCCAAAGGATTCGACGACAGCACTCGTATTAGAGGTTGGTCTGTTGGGAGGTGTCCATTTCAATTCCGACGACCTAGCGAGAGATCAATCTTTTAACTTATAGGATTGGTTGAAGTAAACCAGCATCATGAAGCTTTCTGAACTTAGGTCGTGCGATAACGCTATCGTGTTTTTGAAATGTGAAAGTGAACCAAGTTCTGAGATGTTAATTAGTTTTAATGTGATCTTTTTTGTGTTCTGCTTGAATATAGATATGTTGGTTGATTAGCGAGTTAATCGAGTGGCTGTCATCGTGGTTATGTTGGAGCTAAGGATGAACATTCTGAAGATCATGTACAGGCTAGGGAAGCGCATAGTTATTTTGGTATCAATTCGTCTTTGAAAGTTAACATAACCTATTATGATAAAGCTGGTCCAATTTCCTGGTCGAGTATAGTCTCTTGCTACTTATAGAGATACAAAGTACGGAGCCCTGAGCCGAAAGCTGATGTGGAGTCAGTCTGGACATTGGATATTGCTCCCACTCATCAGGTTCTTGAAGGAGACTTCGCTTTGGTATCTGGAGAAACATCAGCACCTACCGAAGAAATACGAGATCTCACTAGTTTGACAGTAAACAATCTGCACAAGCAGATGGCGGATTACAATGAGTCACAAGGCGACTTGAAGGAGCGGTTGGTTGTTGTGGAAGGAAGCCTTCGGAAGGAAAAAATATTACGTCAGGACTCCGCACGTAGAGCTACGTGCGGAGTCCAATAGTATCGCGCCACCTGGCGCATGTGAGAAAAAAAAAGAAAAAAGTCAGAATAACACGGGGAATATTCCCTCGTGTTATTCATGTGTTATTCATGTGTTTTGTGTATTATTCATGTGTTATTCATGTGTTACTGTGTTATTATAATACCGGGAATATTCTCGGAACAGAACAACACATGAATAACACACAATAACACATGAATAACACGAGGAAATATTCCCCGTATTATTCTATTTTTTTTTTCTCGCGCGCCAGGTGGCGCGATCCTATTGGACTCCGCACGTAGCTCTACGTGCGGAGTCCTAATGTAATATTTTCTCCTTCGGAAGACTAGAAATATTGGTTGGAAGATTACAACGAACATGCAATCTTTTGTGTGAGATCTGTTTAGTTTAGCTGAGCTGATTCCTAAGGAGTCAATGAGGTTTGAAGCTTTAAAATCAGTACAAAATGATTTCGGATGCTATTGCTAGCCCTACTTTTTTGAGTTGTTTTGTGGATGATAGTTGTTGAATCTTTGAAACATATAACATTCTGTTTTTTGTTTTTCATCTTTATGAAAGCAACAATGCCTCCTCCCAAATAATTGATAGATCACAAACTCAAACTGACTATAATTCAAGATAGGGATGCTGATGTTGAGTTTTAAAATTTGGCTAATCTCATCATCCTTGATGAGGATCAAGATGATGAAGATAAGGTTGCTCTATCTCTTATGTGAGATGACTTGTTAGTGCGAAGAGGTGGGCTATCAACCCGAAATTAACTAAACTTAGTCGAGCCAAAAAATTTGATGGATGACATGCGAACATGTCTGCACATGTAAAATTCCAGAAATACTCAGTGCGGGCCCCTTTAAAGTAGGGGAGAAAATGTAACATCATTATATTGTACCATCTCCTCTATAAATAGGGGTGTCAAGTGATGCGTGCAAGAGAATTTGCGAAGGTAGAGTGATTAATTAACGTCTTAGCGTTATACAAGAACCGAACACACACTTATGTAATAGAAATGATGGATAGAAACACCTAAAAATTGTTTAAGTGGAAAACCCGAAAAGGGAAAAATTCACAATGATCTGGCCCAATTGAACGAATTCACTATAAATTGGCAATTACAGATATAATCTATTGTCCCACAGACATGAAAGAGTTATACAGTCTCCTAAGCTACAACTTCGGTGCGTAGATGTACTTGTCGTCCTGCAGTAGAGGGATCTCAATTGGGAGTAGTAGTTAAAGCTTCAATGCATAGTTTTCGGTAAGGCTATCAAAACAGCTCATTGTTCGCGAACAGTTCGTGTTTGACTCGTTAAGAAGCTCGTGTTTGATTCGTTCTCTAAGTTAACGAGCCGAACACAAACAAAAATTAGTCTATTCGTGTTCGGCTTGTTTTGGCTCGATAAAATTATATATATATATAATTGATAAGTTGTATCTTTAAAAAAATTAATTGACTACAAGGCTACAAAGATTTATAATTAATTAAAATTATTTTTTAAAAATATAGAATAAAATATATTAAATTATATTTAAATGATAATTTAATATAAATAATAAGATTTAAATCTTGTACCAAACCTGACATCCTAAGGTTGCGTGACTAGGGTTGTCAAAACGACTCTGCTCACGAACAGCTAATGTTCGACTCGCTAAGCAAACAAGCCAAACATGAATACCTTTTTTTTTCGTTTGAAATATTAACAAGTCGAGCACGAATAGTGATATTTTTTAGCAAATCGAACACGAGTTGAGCCTAGGCTCGCTTGTTTCGACTCGTTTACACCCCTGGTCTTCGGGGTTTGTGTGAAGTCCATGAAGATGCGCCGCTTTGTTGGTTGTTTGGTGCGGTTCTTAATCGCAAGAAGCGGGCAACGACCGTTGTGATCGGTTATGGTCGACGAGTGGTAGCCGACGGAGGTTGACAGCTGCAAGAACAAGAGGAGTTCACTGGATCATCAGTGCAAAAGTGACTCTAGACTTCAACTCCTCCAAGCTCCAGTCTTTCTTCAAGCTTCAAGATCTCTATCGCAAGAGAGGAGTAGGGTTCTATTTATATAGTTCCGGTTGCAATTAAAGAATGAATCTAAATCACTTTGATCGAACAGTCCAGAGAAATTCTCTCAATCAGACGATACGTAATGAACTTTTGAATGTCTTAACAATGTCGTAATTGAGTGATCATTGGCTCATTAGATTTGTCTTACTTAGACACATGTTTCAAATAAGCTCGTCAGATTCGACATCTGTTTGACTTTCCAAATATGTTTGAAAAGATTTCAAAAGTAATTTAATTGCTTAATTAATGTTTGATTTGGCTGTGACTGAATTGATTTTGGTACGTCAAGCTAGTCTGTTTGACTTAAGTTTGTTGAAATCGGAGATCTGGATAATTTTTAATCGAAACTTAAACATCTTTTACTCAAAAGATCGCCTCGAGATTCACTTCTTGCCTCAATATTCATATCAAATAATAGGAATATGCTAGTGGCCTTTAAATTTTTTTAATAAGATTACTCTTCACCCTTAATTTCAATTTTCTTACACATATGACACCTTGAATATGTGTGAAATGATGTATTACACTTTCCTTAAAGTTAAAATAGTGGCTTTTTATATATGATATGAAATATTTGGGTGGTAAAAAAATAAAATTAAAGTTTATAACCTTCTAATCTTAAATCTTAAATCTTATATTCTATAGAAGGTTATAAATAGTTGGGTACAACATTAGAATAAAATACAATACAAATAGATGTATTGTTGTGTGTTAAAAAAATTTATAAAATTTTTTAATTTGGAGAAATCTTAAACATTATATTAAGTATAATTTCCAGCACACATATAGATAAAAGTGTAAGAGAATCAAATTACAACTTAATAAAAAAAATTATATAGCATAGTTTGGCTACATGATTTTTTAGTTGGATCACAATAGTCATAATTTGTGGTTATAACAATCGTAATTGGCTATACAAGTCTTATTTGATGGTTAATCGTAAAGTCTTATTAGATGTAGAAGACGTAGTGAGACTATCATAGCAATATTGATTGCGATAATTGTTAAGGATTAGAGGTTGGTGTTGCCCTCTCATGATTGGTAGTGATCGTTGGTGGTCGACAATGGCCTTTGGTGGTAGGCGGCAAACTTTAGTGATCGGTTGTGATTTATAGTGACAGGCGACAGCCTTTGAGATTTTAAGAGTTAAGTTTTAGTAGTTAGGTCACTCTTCTCTTATCCTTCCATTAGAAAGTCATTTTGATCAATTTACCCGGAATCTTAGAAAACTCAATTAAACATTTCACATTGTTCCTTTAATCACGGTTACTTTCTAATATTTGAATATTTTAATGATCTCAAAATTAAATTGATATATTTAAATGTCTTAATGACCTCAAAAAAGATTATCTTAGGTTCGTTGGGTTTCTTTCGTTGATTCGATCGATTTGATTATAAACACACAAACATTACACATTACTTAGTCTTCCAATTGATGTACCAAAACCTTTGACAACACTTAAAGTATTTGAATTGAGCTCATTGTGGATTCAAATTGGATACTTTCAGTGCTAGTGGTTTTGGCTTATTAAGACGCTCAAATTGATTATAAACTCGTTGGAATTGGAATGTTTGCCTCTCAAATTGCAGCATCGAGATTCACGTGTGGTTATTTTTTATTCATTATTTTAATTAGAAAAAGTAAATACAATACATATAAAATGGCATATATCTAAAAATTCAAGTTTAGGTGTTAGATATGTAAATACATAAGAATTGAATGATCTGTATTTAAATCTTTCAATAAAATTACTTATATGTGTGGATATATGTGGCAGAAGAATATTCTATATTATGTACAAACATCTATATAGTACACATATTAATTTATTTTGTAAAAGTGCTAAAATACCATTTGTCAAATTCGAGCGCATATCTTGAAAATATATTTTATAAAATAATATTTGTGACATTTGCGCACATCATATAATTATCAATCGAATCAATTAAGATAATTACAAAGGATAATTACATACATAACACCGTAAACAACGTTATTGATAAAATCGAGCTCCGTTTACTATTTTTAAACTGTCGAATTGATGTATTTACATGTTTCATGATCAAATCATTAAGATTTAATTAAAAAAAAAAGACGAAAAATATGGGTTGGGTGGTCTTTCATGAATTTTTGAAATTTGAGTAGGGATGTCAAAAAAGCTCGTTGTTCGCGAACAACTCGTGTTCGGCTCGTGAAGTAGCTCGTGTTTGGCTCGTTCGTTAAGTAAACGAGCCGAACACGAACAAATTTTTTAAGCTCGAATTACAAACGAGCCGAACACAAACAACTCTTTGTTCGCTCATGTTCGCTCATTTTAGCTCGAAATAAAAAAATAATCATATAATTATTTATATAATAATTTATTATATATATTATTTATATATTAATATATTATATATATTTATATTTAAGTTTAAATCATAATTGCTTGTGTGGTAACGTGATTATGTGTCTTGTTTCCATTCATTTTGTCCATGTTCGAATCCGGCACTATGCATGTATTTTTTTCAATTAATTTTAACGAGCCGAACACGAGCCGAAAATATTTAATTCGAGTCGAACACGAAAACACTTTTCACAAGTCATTTCGAACACAAGCCGATTTCGAGCTCGAGCCAATATTGAACGAGCCGAAAATTGGATGAAAGTGGGGGTGGGTGGGATTTGCAAATAGCAATGTTTTGGATGCTATATATGTAATTTTCCGTAATTAGAAATGGCATGAATCTTAATAAAAAATTTAAAATAACATATAAATTATTAATTGACACATAATAATGATAATTTACAAAAACAGGTGGGAAGTTCCAATCAAATAGTTTGTAATAGTCAAAACAAGAGTGCCGGGCAACAAACTTTTTCAATGGCATTACTTCTCTATTTGTCGCTTTCCCACTCAATTGAAGTCAAGGGGTAAATTTTAATTTACATTTATTTAAAAATTTTTATATAATAAAAAATTAATTATAAAAATCCAGCTATGGATATTATTTATTGATAGGACTCTAACAAGTTTTCAACATTTATCATGAATTTCGAGTCATGACACAGATCTCGATGATACAATAAACTGATTGGCTCAATGAGACGTACCCAATGATCTCAAAATCATTCCAATTCGACTCAAATTAAGTTCAAATAAAGTCATTAAACCGCTCTTAGAAGTTTTCTGGATATATTTAGAAGGTCAAATGAATGCAGAATCCAGCAAGTCTATAGTTGAATCGAGCCTCACCCTTCTCATGAGGGGGAGATGAGTTTGAGATCTAAGAAAGACCTTTAAGCTTTGAGAATGAGCTGAAGTTCAACATCACCACCATCGACCGCCAATGGCTTCCGTTGACTGCCGCCGACAGTCGTCAATCACCGCCAATCTTCGTCGACCACCACCGACCGCTATGGATCACCTCTAATCACCCTCGACCATTGTCAACCGTCGTTGATCACCACCAATCTCCTTCGACCACCACTAACCGTCGTCAACCATCGTCGATCGTCGTTGATAACTGCTAAACACCTTCAACCAACAACAATCGGACGAAGCAAATCGTCATCGGTCGTCTCTCATTCCTAGCAACTAATTAATGAGCATTGTAACTTAAAGAAACTTAGTAATCATTTCTCGCTCGTGAGACAACTGGTTTCTTTCGATTGTAATCATCTTTCTCTGCAAATTGTGAAACTAAAATATTCCCACTTCGCCGTGTTCCTATCAAACCCACCGTAAATTTGGATATGAATAAAAAGAAGCGAACCACTATTTGACCACAGCAGACAAAAATTTTCTTTTTGATTTCATCTTCTTGTTACTGAAAGATCATTGACGTCACTGTTCTTTTCCTTCCCACTCTATTGAATAGAAAATCATATTTCAAACATGAATTTTCAATCTCCTCTTATTCCACAATCAAATATTATTTTCTTCCATCAATCTCATAGCCAAAAATTTTTTGTTGATTTTCTAAGGTATGTGTAGAAAAAATGATTTCAGATTTATAAGAATCCAAACAATCTGTTTGAACTCGGAGCAAATATTATATCCGGACTTCAAATTAAATTTGCGTCCGGAGTCCAATAGTGGAAAGTCACGTGTTAAGTAGGCCCACCGCAATATACTGACATTAGATAGTATGAAAATTTATGGAGTCCACTTGACACATGACTGCTCGAATATAAAACTCCTGAACTAATAATTTTTTCTCGAACTCAACAACTGGCGATGAACTTGTTCAAACTTCTTGATGAGTGGGAAAATAAGAACAATTATGATAATTAAAACAAAAAGAAACAATGGCAAAAGTCAACACGTGGCACACCATTTTGGCTATAATCTCATAAGAAGAAACGACACATTGGTCCAAAAAAGTCAAACCCAGCAATCTATAAACGCAGGACATCACCATTCACACTTCGAACCGTTCCAAATTCCCGTAGGGCGCAAACTCCTCCACCTGAATGCACCATGATCACGATCTGCAAAGTTTCCTCCTTCCTGCCGGAGTTCACCGGAAAAACACTCCGGCGAGCCTCCAAACCTTCCCTCTACACTCTCCTCTTTCTATCCATTCTCTTCTTCCTCTACACCCTCCTAGCAAACAAAACCAGTCCCCCATCAACGTCGCTCATCACCGCCGTCAATCCTCCTCCTCCTCCTCCTCCAACAAACCTCTCCCACATCATCTTCGCGATCGGCGGCTCGACGAACACTTGGAGCCGGCGGCGCGAGTACTGCGACCTCTGGTGGAAGCCGGAGAAGATGCGCGGCCACGTGTGGCTCGACGTGGTGCCCACGCGATGGCCAGATACGTGTCCCCCATGGCGGTTATCAACGGCAGCGGCGGAGAAACCGGCGGCGCGGATTGCTAGAATCGCGGCGGAGGAGTACGAATTGGAGGCAGAGGGAGTGCGGTGGTTTGTGATGGGAGACGACGATACCATATTTTTTCCCGAGAATGTGGCGGCGGTTCTCGGGAAGTATGATCATGAGCAGATGTATTACGTGGGGGCCGCTTCGGAGAGCGTGGAACAGAACGAAATGCATTCGTATGGCATGGGGTTTGGAGGCGGGGGGTTCGCCGTGAGTTATACGGCGGCGGCGGCCCTCGCCGGAGCAATTGATGGGTGCCTTCGGAGGTATCAGAGTTTCTACGGCAGTGATCAGCGCGTGCACGCTTGTTTCGTTGAGATTGGTGTTCCGCTTACGAGAGAGCCCGGGTTTCATCAGGTTAGGATTATTCCGCCCAATTTTTAATTTATTTATAATATTTGCTTAATTTATTTGAAATTAATGTATTATTATTAGGGCTGTCAAATCACTTCGTTGTTCTCGAACAGTTTGTGTTTGGCTCGTTAATGAGCACATATTCGATTCATTCGATAAGTTAACGAGCCAAATACGAACACTTTTGCTGTACTCGATATATAAATGAGTTGAACACAAACAAAAAATATATTCGTTCATATTCGACTCGTTTTGATTTGAAATACTACTTATCAACTTATATATATATATATATATATATATATATATATATATATATATATATATATATATATATATATATATATTAATAGGTAGTATCTTTAAAAAATTCAATTGACTAAAGTTTTATAATTAATTAAAATTATTAATTAAAAAAAAGATAAAAATATATTAAATTATATTTAAAAGATGTTAATATAAACAATAAGATTTAAATCTTCTTACAACTCTTAACTTCCTACGGATACATGATTAAAGGTCATCAAAACGACTCTTTGTTCGCGAACAGCTCGTGTTCTGCTCTCTAAGCAAATGAGCCGAACACGAACACATGTTTTGTGTTCAAAATATAAACGAACAGAACACGAGTACTGATAATTTGTAACGAGCTGAACACGAGTTGAGCCTCGACTCGCTTGTGCTCGGCTGGATTACACCCCTATTTATATAACATAATTTGCATAATTTTAATCCTCTTAATATTTACTAAATTAAAATTTATAGAAATTATCTAAGATTAATTTTCCATTAAACTCACCTCATAAATTCTATAATGTAATTAAATCCAACGGCTACTAATACATCAAGAACCAACGGCAGATAGACCTCAGAGGAGACATCTACGGCATGCTCGCCGCGCACCCCATCGCACCGCTGCTGTCTCTCCACCACCTCGACTCAGTTCCGCCGATCTCCCCTCTCTTCAGCTCCCAACTCCAAGCCCTCCGCTCCCTCATCAACGCCACTCGCGCCGACCAACCACGCGCTCTTCAGCAATCCTTCTGCTACCTTCAGGAGCCCCAAACGAACTGGTCCATATCCGTCTCTTGGGGATACACAGCTCAGCTCTATCCATGGATTCTTCCTCCCAAGGAACTAGAGATTCCCATACGAACCTTTAAGAGTTGGAAGAGGTTGGATAGAGGGCGTTTTACGTTTAATACGAGAGAGTTGGCGCCGGCCAGCCGGCCGTGTGAGCGGCCGTTGAGGTATTTTTTGGAGAAGGTGGAGGAGGGGAGGGAGGGTACGGTGACAGAGTATGGGAGGTATGGGTGGGGGGATGGAGGAAGGGAGAGGTGTGAGAGGTTGGGGATTAGGGTTAAGGGATTGGTGGAGAAGGTGAGGGTTACGGCTAGCAGAATGGATCCTATGGTATGGAGGAAGGTACGCTGTTTTCTTCTTCTTCTTCTTCTTCTTATTTCTTTTATTTTAACTTATATATATATATATATATATATATATATATATATATATATATATATATATATATATATATATATATATATATATATATATAATTTCTCAGATGTGTCAATTATATAAATATATGCATGAAAGTGTATAGGGCTGTCAAAATGGCTCGTTGCTCACCAACAACTCGTGTTGGGCTCTTTAAGAAGCTCGTGTTAACAAGCCGAACACAAACAAAGATGTGTTCGTTCATGTTCGACTCGTTTTGGCTCGAAATACTATTCATCAATTAGACACACGGATATATATATATATATATATATATATATATATATATATTGATGACTAGTAGTTTTAAAAATTTAATTGACTACAAGACTACAAAGATTTATAATCAATTAAAATTATTAATTAAGTAAATAGAATAAAAATTATTAAATTATATTCAATGATGTTTTAATATAATTAATAATTTTTAAATCTTGCCCCAACCCTTAATATTTTATGGTTACGTGATGAGGCTTGTCAAAACGACTCATTGTTCGTAAACAGTTCGTGTTTGGCTTGCTAAGCAAACGAGTCGAATACGAACACACTTTTTGAGCTCAAAATATAAACGGTTGTGTTCGGCTCGTTTTGCACCCCTAAAAGTGTATATGATTTTATTTTACATTAATTAATTTAACTATAAATTTTATATTTAAAAAAATAAATAAAATATTTGCATAAATATAAAATACTTAAATGTTAAATATATAAATAAATTGAAGTTATATTATATGGATATTGATCATGTGATTCTATATTTTTTATTAAATATATAAAAATAGTACAGGTTTCTAATCCAACATCTAAATTTTATTTTTCCAACTTATTTAAAAGAGTTGATTTCTAGTAGAACACGGAAAATAAAATCTAAACTGAGTTGGACACGAACATACTATTCACAAACGAGCTAAGTCTGAGTTCGCTCAAACTCGATTCGTTTGCAACGCCAACTCTGATCTAATTATTTTCCGTTATTTTAGCAAAAGTAAAAGTAGCATCCTACTAAATAAAAAATAGAATTGTTTTTAGTTTTTCTAATTATGATTTAATTGTTAATGATAGGCACCGAGGAGGCAATGTTGTGTGGCAAAGAGGGAGAAGCACAATAAGTTCATTGAAGTTCACATTAGAGATTGCCGTCCATACGAAATTACTTCCCCCATATAATTATTTTTCTCTTATACACATCATTCTGAAGGGAATTTTTGTTCTCCCTAAGGATTACTGCATTTTCAAACTGTGCAAATTGCGGGGAGAGAATGTTGTGTGCAGAGTATGGATGTATGATTACATCTGGATATGTTAAAATACTACGAGTACGACATTGTATGATGCTCGAAATGATGTGAAGGAGCGACAATCGCATGAGTATATGTGTCAATTAAAAATATATGATTATGAGTCTGAGTATTGATCTCATAAAAAATGAGTTAACTTTTCAAATCAGAAAGTGTTAATCTATTGGTTTTAGGTTTGCTTCGCAGCTTGTTATTCTTAATTTTTATAAAAAAACTATAAAGTGATTGAGAATGATTAGCTTTTCTATAAATTGAATGATTCTCTCATGATTTGGATCTTACAAATTTAGGTTTAACTATGTGATAAAATTATGGATGACAACCAGAATCCGATATCCTTCTTATCCTCTCCCAAGAGTTTAAGAAGGTTTAGAAATTAAACATGCTTAGTTCCTTAAATTAAGTGGTTTTCTTACTATATAATTTCATATTTTTCTTCACAATTTCATTAATCCAGAAGCAATATCCCTAATCTCCCAATTTGATATCAGTTAACAGTATGTTAAACTAGTCTACTCTCATATAACTAGATAACAACACATATGAACACATTAATTCGACAAATTAGGAGTCAATGAAAAGCGAAAGGTCAAAACATCACCTTTATGTAATTTTAGTTCAATCACAACATCAAAGTTAAATACAAGATTTATGAATTATTAATTTAAAGTAGAAAGTGAAATTTATTTGCCACTTGTGCATTGAAACAACAAAAAAAAAACTATTTTATTCATCAAAGTAAAATAAATACAAGAGTTTAAAAATTATAGAATTCATAGAGTGCACCCTTTATGCTTTCATCGATCTTTATTTCTTCTCTACAAGAGTAGAACCACATACAATACAAATTACAAGAGAATCCTTGCAACTCCTCTCTTAAATGCACACGAAACCCTCTCACTTACAAATTTTAGATGCCCTGGAGACACACTATAGAGCACTGACGAGAACAATGGTGAGAGTCCGAACTTCTTCGCTCTGCTCCAATTTTTGCTTCCCTGCTCGAAACAGTGCGAATTGATTTGCTTGAACTGTAATATTGTGCGTACGAGTGTCTGGGCGCCCAAAACTGACCCATGATTTTATGGATCTGAGCACTTGGGTACCCATGAGTAGCGATTGGGAGTTCGGTGCCTGGCCCTCTGGATCAAGGCTCTTGGCCCTCGAGATTCGGGCACAAGGGCACCTGCTCAAGCATAACTCTCCAATTCATCTCCTTTGCTCCCAAAATTGCTAATCACCTATACACTACATATACAAACATAAATACTATGGAAAAACATTAAAATGATTCAAATAAAAATAACGTAGAAATATCATACATACTTGATACATATCATTGTGCTCATCATACACATTGTGCACATTGTAGTGGTTGTACTTATTATATTTTGTGTGCCCGGAGATATTCAGACTCTACATGAAGTATTTTTGCCCTGTGAAGCATGCCTTTTATAGTGGAACTTTTCAACTGGGCTAGACCCCATGGTTTTCCCCCTTATGGGTTTTCCATGTTTCCAGTGTCACTACTTGTTTTCTCTCTTCGAATTCTGTGATGAATCTTCATGCCACGCCAAGATGATAATATATTATTCTATTATCGTGAATTTTCTAGCACACATCAGTTTGCCGTTGTTTGTAGGAATGAAGTACAATACGACAATGTCTTCAACTTTGAGACACCAAGCCTCTATTTCACTTCCGATTGATTTACATCATTCAACTAGCGAAGGAAACTCATTTGTATCTTTAAGATAATCTCTGGTGCATTCTTCGATGTGGGGAGAAACATTCACCGATGTCTCAAAAAGTCGTTCACGTAATGACCCAAGCCCGATTCTAGTGTGGATGTCTTCTCGCATCCTATTCAAACACAGTTGAGCCAAACCGCAATTACTCAAATTTTTATGTTCCAAAAGATTATCAAAAACTTGACTCAAATTACATTTAGCGGCTAATGTAAACAAATAAAATGTTTTAGAAAATAAAAGATAAGCTTTCACACTAGGGGTACTATGCAAGTATACGTATCGTTTCAAGTAAAATAGAGTTTTCTTTAAGCAAGTTTACGGGTTCGATTGAAAGGGGGGTTCTGTGAAACATGTTTGATAAGGCTCTCGATGTCTTGAGTTGGTGTAGCCGTACCCAGGAGTGTTCACCGTTGGTTGGCATTAGTATTTATACATGACATTTTTATTGTCTATTTGAATGTTTAAGGATCATGTTCCATCCATTTGGAGCCTCTCGTGGCCTAAGAAACCTAAAAAGCTCTATAACGTGAATTTAAGGCACAAGATTAGGGTTTGGACCAATGCACCCACGTCGTAGACGGGCACATCCTTTTGCACCGATCTTTGATGTGATATGAAAAATATCCTTTTTAAAGTTATGGAATCATATTTCATTGATACAAAGCTTCTCATAGCTCGGGCATCCAAAAACCCATTCAACGGACATCTTAGGCGCAAAAATAAGGTTTAGACTCGTGTGGCCGAGCTCGGGAATGACCACCCTTGGTCAGAATTATTTGTTTAATGTGACACATTCCAGATGTTCATATTAATGTTTGAGGACCATTTTTCGTTTATGGATACTCCCCCATGGTCCATGGATGCCTAAGAACTTTCGGTGCGAACTTTGCATAAGAGGAAAGTCACCCTTCCATTTGGACTTGGGCGTTTAAGCACCCTGGTGCCTTACTGCCCACTTTTAGGGGCTTAAGTGCCCAATCATATGCACGCCCAACTAGCAGTGGGTGCTCTTGGCCCCAGTTGTGCCCTGCTTGAGCCCATTTGCAGCCCTCCTCAATCAAAATGTTTGACTTGTTCCCACTTTTCCATATGAGCAAGGATAGCAGGGACTGGGCATGGAAGAAATAAACGGTCCAATTAGAAGCCTTTATTGGCTGCCAACCTCTCCAAAGGCCAATAAAATGGTTTTTCATGTAATAAACCATCTTAGTTTAATGCATTTTTGTAGGAAAATTATGTATAGCTAAGTAAGTTGAGGGAATAAGGTGGGGGTGGGGGTGGGGGAGTTGGGGTCTAAATTTTTGTTTATGTTTTGAGGAGTGTGTTCTCAGCTGAGGTGAGTTTTTTAGACAGTTAGAACGACTATGGGAAAGAATCCTTGGTAAAGAAGAAGCTCTTCTTTGCTTCTTCTTCCTTTTCTTCTCATTACGTACATCAACTTTTCCTCTTGCTTTCCTCCATCTCTTCTTCTCCACTTCTCCATTTTCTTGAGCTTTAGAGAGGGTTTCTTCTTCTTAAAGTCTCTTGAGAGAGAAAAAAAAAATGTTAGCTATATGAAGCTTAGAAAAGAAAGAGAACGCTACTCCAACATCATGTTTGTGAGAAACTCTTTAAGACTCCGTTTTATTTCTAAAAAGCCATTTAGGCTGATATTAGATTTATAATAAGCTGGTGTTAGAGAAAACTTTATGTTAAGCTCGCCCTTTTGTTGGTTCCTTGCATTCCTTGGGTTTTCGTCCCCCTTAAAACTCTAGTCATTGACCCATACAGCTGGGATTGTAGCAATCTTGTGGTTGCTTTGGAGACCCCAACTTTGTATGGAGAATGTGGAGTCTCTTAAGCCTAAAGAATGAAGGAGCTTCAATGATTCTTCATTCCTCATGTCGTGAAGAATATCTCAATGAAAAACTCTTTCTTCACAGAAAATCCTTCACATCGTTACCAGGCAATCGTAGGTTGGCTTTGCTATTATTATGTATAATAAAAGATTTGTACACCTCTCCATATCCAACCCAAGATCCCAGGAGAGGTTAATTTCCATTAGGCGAGATTAGGGTCATTCATGTGTGTGCACATTCACATTACAATGTACATGCGTTGTGTTAAGCATAGTTCATGAAGCTTTAAAATATTGCATGACAAAATATGTTTTGTCAAATGCCCATGTTAAAAATATGAAAACGTGCATTTTACCTTGCAGATTAAAATCCTAATGCATAAAATAAAATTTATGCATTTGTGTTTTGCTTGTGATTAAATATTTAAAGCATGCAAAGCTATGTTACAAATGATATGGGCATTATGACATGTACAATGTATGGAAAAATGTGGTGTAACTCTTGAATATTTGGAAATATATTTTGGAAGCTTGATGCTTAAATTTTAACATCTATGATATGTGAAAATATATTTTGACTCAGTGTTTGTATTTCCACATACACTATGTATGGAAAGTTTAAATTAGCTTGATGCTTGCATTTCTATATACATAATGCATGAGAATATATGTTCGCTTGATGCTTTTTTTTTAATGCATGAAAAACTATATTTTGATTGGCTTGTGATTAAATACCACATGCTTTTAAAATCGCATTTCATACGTTGTTCATATTTTTGAAATTCACTATGCATAAAATATATATTTTTGGCTTAATGCTTGCATTTTCATATGCATGATATATGGAAAAATACTTCTTGCTTGATGCATATCTCTAAGTGCAAACAAAAAAATAATTGAGCTTGATATTTTTATTGATGAATTCACCATGGGTATAATTATATTTTGCCATGTTTTGTTGTGCTTACCATGCTAGCATTTTTGCATGTGTCGGGATCCTAGTTGATTCATTATATAGGGATCCTAATTAATTCATTTTCATGTTACATTACACATTTGCATGGTACATGACACGTTATGTGTGCTTGTTATTTGTACGTGCTTTTTTAACGGATGCTCAGACGAGGTGTAATCTTTCCTAAGGTGTCATGTACCTAATGCAATCAGATCATTTGTATGGCACATTCCATATTATTTATGCTTATCATTTGTTGAGTATTTGGTTGCCTTTTACTTTGTACTCTATGCAACCAAACCAATATCACTTTTGCAGGTGAGTGTGGTATGACTGGCCCTAGCATTTGCACAGTTAGCACTTTCTTCATGAACATGTATTAGCATATGTTAGTGATGAATGCTTGCTTGACATATTTCGAGATGGCTAGCTCACATATCACTAGCAGATCTCAGGATCATTTGGTATGAGTTAGTTTACCTAGAATACGACTCTACTATGATACCCTCCCTATGCGTGTGTTGTAGTCCCTTCACCTAGCATGAATGTGCAATGCATAGACATTTGCTTGTCCTTCATGCATGGTTGTTTTATCTTATACGATCGTACTAGACAAGCAGATTACATGATCTTGTGCGTGTCACTAGGTATGAGGCTCACCTAGTATAAAACTCATGCATAAATCATTCTCTGGCACACGATGGGTCTGCTCACACCTCGATAAAGCTATCACATCATGTCAAATTGCTTAGCATTTCACATGTCTGCTCACATCTAGCTTGAGCAGTCGTGTTGTGTTAAGCCACTTTACATTTTGTATGTGCATAACCTAGTCTTTTTGATGGCAAATTATCTTTATTAAATTAGTGACCCGATGTTAGTCACAATGCCTCACAAGCATTACTTGCAATCATATATCAGCAAACATTGCAACGTTAACACATGGTTATTAGCAAGTGTATGGTTGTGCTAAGGTTCCAAGAGGCCTAATGCTTGCCACTTAAGACTTTAGTTTTCTTATATATTTTTTTAAATATTATATATATATATATATATATATATATATATATATATATATATATATTTCATAAAAGAAATTGGTATTTGGCTGAGGCCCAAATATGGATTTCTTTATGCGCTACAGTCTTATGATTGAGACCTAACGTCATGTGCTTATATATTCGAGAACCCCGCGTCACGGGAGATCGAACTGTTATATGTGGAGCCCGGTTGAAATTAAAATTAAAAAGAAATTGCTTGCCGCCTCTTTGTTTAACTGTTCCCGCCACCTTGTTTAGGAAGAGGCGCACCTCTTTTTTTGGTAGGTCCCACCAACCAATTAATATATAGCAAAAGGAAGAGAATTTGGATAGTAGGGTGTGTGTGCAGTTTTACTTTCTTCCTGGCATGACCGAGCAAAAAGGAAGAAGCAGGATTTCTGCAGTGGCATTTAATGCGCAAGAGAAAATTGCTTCCAGGTGCTAGTAGCAGTTCAAATTGCTCTTCTTCTTCTTCTTCACGTGTGATCACAGAAAAATTCATTAAGAAATTCTTATCTATTTTTGATGAAATTGCACTTTAAAGAAAGGTATTTTCTTTATTTTACTGTAGGAATGAAGATTTATAAGTGATGAAAGCAAAAAGCATGAAATGGAGCGAACTTAGATCAAAAAGGAAGAAATTCATGCAAATTGAACTAAGTCGCCGACGGCGAGATCGAGGCCGCCGACGGCGAGATCATGAGGAGAATTTCTGAAGGAATTATAACTACCTCGCCGACAGTCGAGCCCGAGCCCGCCGACGACGAGATAGCGCGGTTCGAAGACCTTCTAAGCCCCGTCGACGGCGAGGTCGTTTCCGCCGACGGCGAGACGATTCAAAATGCAAATACATTGAACACTGGACACTTTTTGAAGAGGTGTTTAAGCACCCCTTGGACCTTTGCCTACCTCTATAAATAGAGGTCGAATTCTAGTGTCTAGGTGTGTCTATTTAGAGAGTCCGAGTGTCTCTTTTTGGTGTCTTAAGTGTGTTTATTGTTTGTCATTAGTGAGTTTCTTAGTTTATTTGAGTGTTATTTAGTTAGAAGTTTCATTGTACTTAGAAGGAAAAGTCGAAAGGAAGCTTGAGAGTCTGCTCAGGTAGGAAATTAAGATAAGTATCTTTGTTTATTGTTGTTGTTAACTTTAAATGAAATCCATGCTTTGTTTTATTCGCATGCATTACGAGTAGTTTCTTAAGTCTTCTCATTGTTTATGAAAATTATGCGGATTGATGAAATTAAATAGAAGTCACTAATATATTAAAATAAATTGTGATAATTTTTACTTAAAACTTAATTTACTTTCAATCTGCCAATTGAGTTGTTAAAATATGTTGAATTATCAACTATAGTAAAAATTACATCCAATATTCGAGTGAAGTCGAAAAACTTGGAAGGAGGGTGCAAATAAATAGGAAAATATTAATTATCGGACGTAGAATTGGACATTTTAGTGTGACGGACTAAAATATTCAATTTGGTCCTATTGTTTGAGATTTGAAGTGTAGATGTTAGCTCTCGAGTGAGGGAACGTGGGAGCTACGAAGTGGCGGCAAGTATCCTCCGAGCTTTAGCGCAGTTCAATAATCAAACATAGGATTAGTCGATGTTTTTGCGCACTGACCAGAAGGGTAAAGAATATGAATGTTCCTATTTGTCACAATATAATTCCGTAATTCTATTTAAATTCATCATTCACTTAATTTTCTAAAAACGAGGAGAATGATACTTTTTCGAATTATTTAAATTAACTTAATTTCAAGCATTAGTTTACTTTAGTTTGCTTTAGTTACTTTAAATTTCCGTTTACTATATTAGTAAGTAATTCCTTTAAATTTAGTCGATACAAATCGTTAAAAACTTCCCTGTGGGATCGATAACCGAGGACTCCACTAGAGCCCTATATTACTTCGATACGATACATATACTTGCGTAGAATCCACATTATACATTTCATCATTAAATCATATATATATATATATTTAAAGCGGGATCAAGTTTTGGCAACCTGTTACTTATTAAACTTAAATTGCAAATATATTAAAAGTGGATCGAGTTTTTGAGCGCCGTTGCAGTGAAGTAAAGACATTATTTACTTAGAGTAACGATTTATTTTGTTTTATAAAATTGTATGCGAAAATTTGGAAACGAAAACTTAATACCTTACGATTCGGAATTAGAGCGTACAATTAAAAGAATTAGAAAACAAAAAGAGAAATTTGAATTTTTGGATAATACGAGAAAACACTTGAAAAAAATATAGTTCCATCGATTATTAAACCTCCCGAACTTGAATTAAAAATGTTACCTAATCATTTAAAATATGCTTACTTAGGTAATTCTTCAACTCTACTGAGTTATTATTTCATCCGAATTAAATGAATCTCAAGAACAAAAACTTTTAGATACATTAAAAAAACATAAGAAAATTTTTTGTTGGACTTTAACGAGATATTAAAGGAATTAGTCATTCAATTTGTATGCATGGAATTATTTTAGATAATGAACATAAACACTAAAGCGAGATCCTGCAAATGAGATTAAATCCAATAATGAAAGAAGTAGTTAAAAGGAAATTTTAAAATGGTTAGATAATGGTATTATATATCCTATTTACGACGGTTATCGGGTAAGCCCAATTCACTGTGTACCTAAAAAGGAGGGGTGACCGTCAAAGCTAATGAAAATAATGATCTTATCCCTATAAGGCAAGTTACTGGATGGCGAATATGTATTGATTATAGAAAATTAAACACAGCCACCAGGAAAGATCACTTTCCTTTACCATTTCTAGACCAGATGTTAGATAGATTAGCCGGACATAAATATTTTTGTTTCTTAGATGGATATATCGGTTATCATCAAATACAAATTGCTCCCGAGGATCGAGAAAACTACATTTACTAGTTCTTATGGAACTTTCGCTTTTCGAAGAATGCCTTTTGGATTATGTAATGCACTCGCAACATTCCAAAGATGTATGATGTCTATATTTAGTAAATTAATTGATAATGGAATAGAAGTATTTATGGATGATTTCTCTGTATTTTGAACAACATTTGACACATGCTTAAATCATCTAGAAAAAGTATTTGAAGTATGTGAGAAAACTAATTTGGTTCTTAATTGGGAGAAATGTCGATTTATGGTTACATGCGGCATTGTATTAGGACATAAAATTTTGGAAAAAGGCATGGAAGTAGACTCGCAAAAATTCGAGTTATAGCTAAATTACCACCTCCAACTACGGTGAAAGGGGTAAGAAGTTTTCTTGGACATGCTGGATTCTACAGACGTTATATTAAAGATTTTTCAAAAATTACTAAACCTCTATGCCAACTTTGTGAAAAGGACAAGAATTTGAATTTACAACTGAATACCTGAATGCTTTCGAATTATTAAAAGATAAATTAATTACAGCACCTATAATAGTTTCACCTAATTGGGAGAAACCATTTGAGCTTATGTTTGATGCTAGTGATTATGCTTATAGGAGCGATTCTTGGCGAAGATATGATAAGATTTTCAAAGTTATATACTATGCTTAAGTAAAACTCTAAATGATGCTCGAAATAAATTATACGATTCTTGAAAGAGAATTATTAGCAGTTGTATGTGCTTTTAATAAATTTCGGCATTATCTAATAGGAACTAAATGTATTGTACATACTGATCACTCTGCCATAAAATATTTAATGCAAAAGAAAAATTCTAAACCAAGATTAATCAGATGGATATTATTAATGCAAGAATTTGATTTTGAGATCATTAATAAAAAGGAACCGATAATCAAATTGTCGATCATTTATCAAGATTAGAAAATCATTATCTGATATTGATAATGAAATTTTAGACAGTTTTCCTGATGAACAACTTTATAATATTAATGAGTTGAAAATACCCTGATATAGTAAATTATATTGTAAGTGACATTTTACCACCTATGTTAACTTTGCAACAACAGAAAAAATTCATTCACGACTAAAACATACTTTTGGGATGAACCATACTTATATAAGCGATGTAAGGATCTAATTATTAGAAGATGCGTGCCTTATGAAGAAACTGAACCAATCATTCAAAAATGTCATGACTCGATTTTGGAGGACATTTTGGGACGGATAAAACCTGAAAAAAATTCTACAATCTGGATTCTACTTGGCCTACTCTATTTAGAGATGTATATAGATATATAAAAACCTGCGATAAATGCCAAAGAGTAGGAAACATATCGAGAAAAAATGAAATGCCTCTGAATTTTATATTATAAGTTGAAATTTTTGATGTTTGAGGATTAGATTTCATAGGACCTTTTATTCCTTCATTTGGAAACTCATATATATTAGTAGTTGTTGATTATGTTTCCAAATGGATCGAAGCACAAGCTTTACCTAGGTGTGATGCTAAAAGTGTTTCAAAATTTTTAATGAAAAATATTTTTACTATATTTGGAATGCCGAGAGTGATTATCACTGACGGAGGAACTCATTTTAGAAACAAATATATTCACAAACTAGTAGAAAAATATAATATTATGCATAAGATATCAATCGCTTATCATCGACAAACTAGTGGATTAAGTGAAGTTTCTAATCGAGAGATTAAGCGTATATTGGAGAAATCAGTAAACCCTAATAGATTAGGCTGAGTTTATAAGACTAGACAATCGCATTATGGGCATACATGACTGCTTATAAAACTCCGATTGGAATGACTCCTTATAGGCTTATATATGGAAAAACTTGCCACTTACCAGTTGAATTAGAACATAAAGCATATTGGGCGATTAAAGAATTTAATTATAAAATGAAAGAAGGCTGGTGAGAAGAGATTGCTGCAATTAAATGAATTGGAAGAATTAAGAAACGAATCATATGATAATGATAGGATTTATAAAGAAAGAATGAAATTATGGCATGATCGGAAGATTAATCGGAGAAACTTTGAACCGGGACAAGAAGTTTTGCTTTATAATACTAGATTGAAATTATTTCTCGAGAAATTGAAATCTCGATGGTTAGGACCTTTCACCATAACTCAAATATTTTCATATGGAACTATAGAAATTGAAGATCCAAAAACAGGACATAGATTTAAGGTAAACGAACATAGATTAAAACCATATTTCGAAGGTAGAAGACTAAATTTTAAAGAGGTTTTAATGCTTAGTCAACCTGATTACTAACTGAATTAGGTCGGGCTGACGATGTTAAACCAAGCGCTTTATGGGAGGCAACCATAGTAGTCTTTTATTTTAATTATCTACAAATTAGTGAGTCTATATTCTTAAAACAAATCTTACTACTCAAATTTTTTATTAGAATCATCACAAATTTGAACCTATATGATGAGATCAGAAAATACTCGGACCAGAGCAAAATTGGGCGATTTTTATGAATCTCGCCGACAGCGAGCCCGAGTCCGCTGACAGCGAGATCGTGCGCCATGACTTGAGTCAGTTCTATAACTAGCTCGCCGACGGCGAGAAACTTCCCGCCGACGGCGAGGTAGTTGAAATTTTGGTTTCTTAAAGATTTTTCGTGCGGTTTTGGACGAATCTAGGCCATTTCTTCGTAGGAAATCATCCCAAATCCAAATTTACACTGTTTTCTTCCTTAGGAACGACTAGAGACCAATCCATTCAATCCGAAATGGCCACCAAACTCTTAGAAACCACAAAAACTGAAGTTTTCAACCGAAGAAAATTCGTCAGTTCGGAGGCGAGCGTATCTTCAACAAAGGTTTGATGAAGAAAAAACTTATTAAAGAAAGAGGATTTGTCAACAGAGGAGTAGAGAATTCCACTACAAAAATCGAAGAAATGATCTCACAGCGGCATTGGGAGGTATTTTGCTATACGATATTCGCTGTAGTTATTCCTGTAGTTAAAGAGTTTTACTCTAATCTACATGCAATCAACAATGAAAATGTCTACGTCAGAGGAAGATGGGTAACATTTACATGCGATCAACAATGAATTATTTTCTATAGAGAATACCTCTATTCGTCATTATTCCAACATTGTGCCTTCAAGATACAATATGAATGAGATCTATAGATACCTGACTGACGAACCTGATGATTGGGAGTTACGCGAAGACGAGTATGTCGATCTTCAGTATCACTTCTTAACCCCGTCTCGAAGCATTGGCATTTCTTTATATCATCAAAATTATTACCTACTATGAGGGTAAATAAAGTTTCAAAGGAATGCGCTTATTTTAAACTATTGTATTCAAATTGGATTACCTATCGATGTTGGATCGATAATAGTAAAGTCCGCATTGGGATTGATTGTGCATGGGTCGGTGCATGAACTTGGACACCCATCGACTATATTTGCGTTATGCGATCGGTATCAAGTTTCTTATGAGGCTTGGGAAAAAGTACTTTTGCCATGGAAACCACTCGGATCCTGCCGATATGTTTCCAACTTTGGATAACAATGATGAGATTACCATTATTTACGACAGAGCATCGCGGAACAATCCTTTAGCAAGGCCCTTTATCGATAAACTAATTTCATTCGAAGAAGATTAAAGGATTAGAGAAAGAATTGCAAAATGTGATGAATTCCATTGACAATATCTCCGATATGTTTGATCACATTGATTCGAAGAATGAAGGAGCACTTTGATCATCTTGGACATCCTGAGGCCGAGTTTATTCATTTACTTAAGACGGAAAGGATGGATTAATGAATAATCTATCGTGAGAATTCCCTTTCGAGCCTTTCTACAATTTATTTGTGCACCTGCGTTGCATCGGGAATATCAGAGAAGATGTTAGTTCAGACACTGAAGAGTAGGAAAGATTTCTATGTTTATTTCATATATTTGTGTATATATGTGTTGATTTGGATTTAGGTTTTATTATGAGTCGAACTTTGATTTGATCATCTCACAATTGATGAGATTTTATGTAATTGTTATGTCTCAGCATTTAAAATGTTGTGGTGTGGATCGTGATGCTGAGTATTATGGATTTGAACATTTAAGTTAAGTATGTTGTTAAGTTGTTAGTGTGGAATTTGTAAGTCTCATGGATTTCATATATAAAGTTATATTGTTTGTGTTGTGTGAACTTTTTGTGAGTATAAGTATCTAATCTTCATACTATTATTAAATTAAGTGATCGGAAGATTGATTAAAGGCAAATCGAGGTTGAAAATGATTGACGAATTTCAAAAATTTAAAAATTTTGGGATCTCACCGACGGCGATAATTATCTCGCCGACGGCGAAAAACCCAACGACGACGAGACCGAGCTCGCCGACAGTCGGATTTTTCCCGAAACTTTTGCCTTATCAAATTAATTAGGCTGGCCGACGGCGAGAAAAATCTCGCCACGGCGAGATCTTGAAAAGACCTATATTTGACCGGTCAACCGACACTATTCATCATCCCTTTCCTCAAAATTTTGAAAAACCCGACCTAGGGCTTGAGAGATCTCGGATTTGAGGCGATTTCAACACTTTTTGACACCGGATTTCATCTTCCCTTGGTAAGAGCTTCACTCCTATGCAAAAAATTTGTATTTTCACCATGGATTTCTTCTACATTGGGGAATTTTGAAAAAATCCGAAATGTGAAGAAAATACTTGGAAGAATTTCATGGAAATTGATTTAAATGGATTTTAGATGTTGTAGGAAGCCTTCTTAGTAATATTTTGGAGTTTAGTTAAGATTTTGCAAATTTCACAGATTGAGAAATGGCTCCACGACAAAAGCGAATGATTGATTATGACGAAACCCGATTCATTAATGCAAGAGCACAAAATCGATTTTTTCAAAATATCAAATCAAGAAAATGCATTCAAGATCGAGTTTTCAAGAATCCAGGAGGAGAAGTTGAGCGAATCATTAGGGAGCGAGGATGGGAAAATTTCTGTTTCGTGACCAACAGAGTAGCTGTAGAAGTAGTAAATGAATTTTATGCGAATTTAACACAGGCTGAAGATGCACCGGTTAAGATTAGAGGATTTTTTGTGGAATTCAACGCTGCTAGAATAAATGCTTATCACGAGGTTAGAGACACCTACACCAGCGAGTATGAAACTTTTGGAACTATGGAAGGACCACTTGGAAGAGGTGATCGACTTTCTCACCGATGGGAAAGGAGTCCGGAAGATAAACGGCGATGAACGGGTAAACTTCCCTCTTTCTATGCTAAATGCAACATCTAAAGCACGACATTATTTTATTTGTTCTACTTTGTTACCTACCTACCACCATAGTGAGGTAACGAGAGATGAAAGCGATTCGAATTTACGTATTCGGAACCGGAAGAGTATTAATGTGGGAAATGTTATTTATAAAAATATATTAGCCACCGCAAGAAATGAAAGTGGAGGAGGACTAGGACATCCTGGTCTTATCTATGCACTCGCGCAATTATGCGGGGTAGAGGCAAGAGATGATGAGGAATGTATTGAACCTATGAAACCCTTACTCGAGCTAATATAAAGAAATATGAATCCCACGAAGGATGGAGATGCGGGACGAGGGATTATGTACCTTCTTCAGTAGAGATATACCCTCTACTAGTTATGAACCCCCTCGTACACCACTCCTACCCTTCAAGATCCGATGAATGAATTAAACACGAGTAGAAAGAGTTTTGAGCTATTTGGAGAAAATATGGAAAGAAGATTTGAGCATATAGACCAAAGGATCGGAGGCTTGGAAAGAAGACACGATTATGATAGCGAATATCTCCAGCGACATTCAGAGTACGAAATTGCATACTATGAGGCTGAACGTCGATATAGGAGTGGTGATTTAGATGTTGTCTTTCCTGAGTACCCCCGCTATTCACAGATACCGACCCGCTCAGCCTTCTCGACTGGAGATCGGGGAGATGACATAGCTTGGGATTTTGATGCGGAAGATTAGAGCCTTTGTTTAGTTTATTCGGTTTGTTTAGATTTGTTGTTATTTTGGGAAACTTTATTATTACGTAGTGTAATTATTACGTACCTTCGTAGATCTGTGGATGTTAGTATGTTTGCTTATGCTATGATGTTAGACTTCTTATGTGTTAGTTTGAAAATTTTTTTTAATTTTTTTTATATATATAGGATGTTAGTTCAAGTTTTTATAAGTTATGAATGTTAACATTGTTTAGATTGTTTTAATATGTTTTAAAACAGATTAGTTAATTGTATGTGTAGTAATAGATTAAGTTTTCAATTGTTATGTTTGATACTTATTTTAAAATTTCATCCCTGCACTTTCTTTTAAATATTATATGTGGAAGAATACTAACGATACATGTTACGTAAGTCATGAAAAAGCACGCAAAAATTTCAAAGAAAAGAAATACCTAAAGCTCGAAAGGTATAATGAATTTTACTATATACTTTCCCTTTTTCACTATTTAGTATAGATAGAAAAATTTAAGTTTGGGGGAAGAAAAAAATACAAATTTAATTATTAAAATTGTTCTCAATTTCTATTTTCAAAAATTATTATCAAATGATTTTCTATAGTAGTTTTTCAATTCAATAAACATGAATTACTTTATTTAATTATTATAGAAAGTTAAATAAAATATTTCTAATAATTCAATTAATTAATGGAATAAGATATTTGGTTAAAAGGAATAAGAATATAGTAAACTATTTAAAGTAAGGAGAACTATATTCTAAAAATTAAAATTCTTAAGTATTTAAGTGAAAAAGAAAGGATTGAAACACAATGAAGTAAAGGCTATGAAATATATATAAGCAAGGAAATATTTTAAGTTTCAAATTTAGGAAGAGAAATTGAAGTTCAAAATTATTAACGTTATCCAGGATACGATAATCCTCAGCTTGAAAAAGAAAAAAAAAGAAAGAAAAAGAAGGATTGAGAATCAATCCAAAAAGAAAAGAAAAGAAAAGAAAAACATAATGTGAGGAGAAGCTTGAGGAGATGCCTTATCAAAAGTTGGTTTCAATGAAATCAACCTAAAGGGTAAAACTTAATTATATTTCTAAACTTATATTTATGGATTAGTATTTTACTAAATAGTGTTTTCTTGAACTTCTTATCATCTAAATATCTTCAGTAATTTACTCTTTTTAAATATAGTCATTACTAAAATAAATAGAAAACTAGAAATCTTAGACCTGATAACTAAATAATCTTATATCTATAAAGTTAATTTAATTACTCAGAAATATTTATATTTAACTTTATTATAATGTTATTTAAATTTAATTCATATTATCCTAATTGAAAAATTCTATTATAGAAATCATTATTTTTATTTAGTATTAAAATTACTTGAGGACAAGTAATAATTAAGTTTGGGGGATTTTGATCACAGAAAAATTCATTAAGAAATTTTTATCTATTTTTGATGAAATTGCACTTTAAAGAAAGGTATTTTCTTTATTTTACTACAGGAATGAAGATTTATAAGTGATGGAAGTAAAAAACATGAAATGGAGCGAATTTGGATCAAAAAGGAAGAAATTCATGCAAATTGAACTAAGTCGCCGACGGCGAGATCGAGGCCGCCGACGGCGAGATCATGAGGAGAATTTTTGAAGAAATTATAACTACCTCGCCGACAGCGAGTCCGAGCCCGCCGACAGCGAGATAGCGCGGTTTGAAGACCTTCTAGAAGCCCCGCTGACGGCGAGGTCGTTTCCGCCGACGGCGAGACGGTTGAAAATGCAAATACATTGAACACGGACACTTTTGAAGAGGTGTTTAAGCACCCCTTGGACCTTTGCCTACCTCTATAAATAGAGGCCGAATTTTAGTGTCTAGGTGTGTCTATTTAGAGAGTCTGAGTGTCTCTTTTTGGTGTCTTAAGTGTGTCTATTGTTTGTCATTAGTGAGTTTCTTAGTTTATTTAAGTGTTATTTAGTTAGAAGTTTCTTTGTACTAGAAGGAAAAGTCAAAGGAACTTGAGGAGTACGCCTTAGGAGGAAATTAAGATAAGTATCTTTGTTTATTGTTGTTGTTAACTTTAAATGAAATTCATGCTTTGTTTTATTCCATGCATTACGAGTAGTTTTCTTAGTCTTTCTCATTGTTTATGAAAATTATGCGGATTGATGAAATTAAATAGAAGTACCTAATATATTAAAATAAATTGTGATAATTTTTACTTAAAACTTAATTTACTTTCAATCCGACCGATTGAGTTGTTAAAATATGTTGAATTATCAACTATAGTAAAAATTACATCCAATATTCGGGAAGTCAAAAACCTTGGAAGGAGGGTGCAAATAAATAGGGAAATATTAATTATCGGACGTAGAATTGGACATTTTAGTGTGACAGACTAAAATATTCAATTTAGTCCTATTGTTTGAGAGTCGAAGTGTAGATGTTAGCCCTCGGGGGAGGGAACGTGGGAGCTACGAAGTGGCGACAGGTATCCTCCCAGCTAGCCGCGAATTCGGTAATCAAACATAGGATTAGTCGATGTTCTTTGCACCTGGACCAAAGGGTAAAGAATAGGAATGTTCCTATTTGTCACAATACAATTCAAGAATTCTATTTAAATTCATCTTTCACTTAATTTTCTAAAAACAAGGAGAATGATATTTTTTCTGAATTATTTAAATCAACTTAATTTCAAGCATTAGTTTACTTTAGTTTGCTTTAGTTACTTTAAATTTCCGTTTACTATATTAGTAAGTAATTCATTTAAATTTAGCTGATACAAATCGTTAAAAACTTCCTCGTGGGATCGATAACTGGGACTCTACTAGAGCCCTGTATTACTTGATACGATACGTATACTTGCGTAGAATCCACATTATACATTCCATCATTAAATCATATATATATATATTTAAAGCGCGATCAAGTTTTTGGCACCGTTACTATTAAACTTAAATTGCAAACATATTAAAAGTGGGTCAACGTGACTGAGCAAAATGCTGAAGAAGAAGTGGCGCATGCGTGAAGCAGATTTGTGGTTCTCCAAGGCTTCTTCTAGTTTTCTTGTGCGGCGGAGGAAGCAAGGTTTTTTTTTTAGCGTCGAAGAAGAAGCAGCAGTGAAGGAATATATTGACTTTATAATTCCTTGAAGTTGAGATAAGTGTTTCTTTGTAAATTTGAAACATTGTGGTGTAAACTCCTCAAGTAGTAAAATCCTCTGCAACTCCGTGGACGTAGGCAAAAATTGCCGAACCACGTAAATCTTTGTGTCTACTTTTCTGGTGTGAATTTTCTCGTTCTATTTTTCACTTCGTCGTCGATCGTTATATTTTAAATATATCATAACAACTGGTATCAGAGCTAATGGCTGCAGACGAAGTGAAAGTTTCAGGGATCGAGAAATTTGATGGCACGGACTTTGGTTATTGGAAGATGCAGATAGAGGACAATCTCTATGGGAAGAAACTACATCTTCCGTTATTGGGGAAAAGACCGGAAATGATGGATGAGACTGAATGGAATTTGTTGAATCAACAAGTTCTGGGGGTTATTCGATTGACCCTATCGAGGTCCGTTGCACACAACGTCGTCAAGGAAAGAACTACTGCAGATCTTATAGCAGCACTTTCAGGTATGCATGAAAAGCCGTCGGCGAATAATAAGGTATATATGATGAAAAAGTTATTCAATTTGAAGATGGCAGAAGGTACGTCTGTTGTACAACACCTGAATGATTTCAATACTATTAGAAATCAATTATCTTCTATGGAAATTGAATTTGATGACGAGATACGTGCACTGATCCTGTTGGCTTCATTGCCAAATAGCTGGGAAGCTATGAGGATGGTTGTTAGTAATTCTGCAGGTAAATCTAAATTAAAATTTGATGATATTCGTGATTTGATTTTGGCTGAGGAGGTTCGCAGGAAAGATTATGGCGAGATCTCAGGTTCGAGTTCAGCATTAAATGTTGATTCCAGAGGGAGATCACAGAACAGGAACTCAAACAGAGGAAGATCAAAATTAAAGCATAGAAGCAGGAGCAAGTCAAGGCCTGGTCGGAAAGTAACTTGCTGGAATTGTGGCAAAACTGGCCACATAAGGAAGAATTGCAGAAATCCCAAGAAGGCGGAGAATGACAGCGCAAATGTGGTAACTGAAGAAGCACATGATGCACTACTGCTGGCAGTTCAAAGTTCTGTTGATGATTGGATATTGGATTCAGGGGCTTCTTTTCATACAACTTTCCATCAGGAATTGATGCGGAATTATGTTGCAGGTGACTTTGGGAAAATATATCTTGCAGATGGAGAAGCTTTGAATGTAGTCGGAATGGGAGACATCGACATTGCACTTCCAAACAATAACAGGTTAACATTGCAAAAGGTCAGACACATTCACGAGCCGAAGAAGAACCTCATTTCGTTAGGCGGCTTGATGAGTGTGGACATTCGATAGTGTTCTCAAATAACACCGGAAGGTTACTTAAAGAAGCACCAGTACTAGCTCGGGGTAAGAAAATAGGTACGCTTTATATGACTACTGGTTTAATTGACAGTGTTGATACAACTGTTGCAGAGAGCACAGCAGAGTTGTGGCATTGCAGACTTGGCCACATGAGCCAGAGAGGTATGAAGGAACTTCAGTCCAGAGGCAAGCTACCAGAATTGAAGTCAGTTGATCTTGGCATATGTGAGAGTTGCATTATGGGAAAACAGAGGAAGGTCAGTTTCTTGAAAAGTGACAGAACGCCAAAAGCTGGAAAGCTGGATCTAGAACACACAGATGTGTGGGGACCTTCTCCAATGGCATCTCTTGGAGGCTCTCGTTACTACGTCACATTCATTGATGATCACAGCAGAAAGGTATGGGTCTATTTCTTGAAGCATAAATTTGATGTATTTAATGTGTTCAGGACTTGGAAGGCTATGGTTGAGACAGATACAGGCTTAAAGCTGAAATGTCTGAGGTCTGATAATGGTGGTGAGTACATTGATGGTGGATTCAAGGAGTATTGTGCAGCTCAGGGCATCCGAATGGAGAAGAACATTCTAGGGACACCACAGCAAAATGGTGTTGCAGAGCGCATGAACAGAACCATTAATGAGCGGGCTAGAAGCATGAGATTGCACGCCGGACTACCACTTACTTTACGTGGCGAAGCGATGTAGCTGCGGTTACTTGATCGACGAGGGGCCATCCGTTCCATTGGACTGTAAATTACCTAAGGAGGTCTGGAGTGGTAAAGAGGTCAGATTTTCTCACCTTAAGACTTTTGGTTGTCTTTTATATGTTCTTATTAATCCAGATGCTCGAAGTAAGCTTGAGGCTAAGTCAAAGAAGTGTTACTTCATTGGCTATGGAGATGATGCATTTGGGTATCATTTTTGGGATGATCGAGATCGGAAGATCATAAGGAGCAGAAATGTGATTTTCAATGAAAATGTTATATACAAGGACAAGTCCAACACAGTTTCTGAAGCAGCAATGCAGAAATCTGAGTTCGTAAAGTTTGATGATTTACCAGAGGTCACAGTGCAGGGCAGAGATGCTGGTGAAGAGGAGCGTGGGTCTGGGGCACCCATTCCTATTGTTTCGCAGTCAGTTTCAGAGCAGTCTACTCCTACAGTTGCAGTTCGCAGGTCAGAAAGGACTAGACGTTCTCTACAGAGGTATTCTCCTACTTTAAACTACATTCTGCTGACAGATGGTGGAGAACCTCAGAGTTATGAAGAAACCTTGCAAGATGAAAATTCGAGCAAGTGGGAGCTAGCCATGAAGGAGGAGATGGATTCTCTGCTAGAGAATCAGACTTGGGAGTTGACAGATCTTCCACCAGGGAAGAAGGCATTACACAACAAGTGGGTGTACCGGGTGAAGACTGAGCATGATGGCAGTAAAAGGTACAAGGCAAGACTTGTTGTAAAAGGTTTTCAGCAGAAGCATGGTATTGATTATTCTAAGATTTTCTCTCCTGTGGTGAAGCTTACAACCATCAGAATGGTACTGTCTATGGTGGCTACTGAAGATCTTTTCCTTGAGCAGTTAGATGTGAAGACAGCTTTTCTTCATGGGGATCTTGAAGAAGATATCTGCATGCACCAACCTGAAGGGTTCGTGGTACAGGGAAAGGAAGAGTCAGTTTGCAGATTGAAGAAGAGCTTGTATGGCCTGAAGCAAGCTCCTAGACAGTGGTACAAGAAATTTGATAAATTCATGCTAAATGTAGGTTATAACAGATGCAAGGCAAATTAATGTTGCTACATCAGGTATTTTGACAATTCTTATATCATCCTACTGCTATATGTGGATGATATGCTTATTGCAGGGGCTAGTATTGATGAGATCAATAATCTGAAGGAGCAGATGTCAGAACACTTTGCAATGAAGGATTTGGGAGCTGCAAAGCAAATCCTTGGCATGAGGATTGTCAGAGATAGAGTCAGAGGCACGTTGAGACTCTCTCAGGCTGAGTATGTGAAAAAGGTACTTAGCAGGTTCAATATGGATAAGGCCAAACCAGTTGGGACACCCTTGGGCAGTCACTTCAAACTCAGCAAGAATCAGTCACCCAAGTCAGAGGAGGAACGAGATTACATGAGTAAGGTTCCTTATGCTTCAACTGTTGGTTCACTTATGTATGTTATGGTTTGCACCAGACCAGATATTGCCCATGCAGTGGGAGTTGTTAGCAGATACATGAGTAATCCTGGAAAGGAACATTAAGAAGCAGTAAAGTGGATCTTGAGGTACCTAAGAAGCTCTTCAGAAACTTGTTTGTGTTTCTCAGGTAAGAGTTCAGAGGTACGAGGCTATGTCGATGCTGATCTTGCTGGAGACATTGATACTAGAAGGAGCACTACAGGCTATATTTATACTTTTGGTAGCACTACAGTTTCATGGGGTTCTAATCTGCAGAAAACAGTTTCTTTGTCTACTACAGAAGCTGAGTATATAGCAGTGTCAGAGGCTGCAAAGGAGATGATGTGGCTACAGGGCTTCTTAGATGAATTGGGCAAGAAGGATCAGAAGGGCATTCTCTACAGTGATAGTCAGAGTGTCATATTCCTTGCCAGGAATCCAGCATTCAATCCAGGACCAAGCACGTACAAATCAAGTATCACTTCATACGGACATTGTTGGATGACGGACAGTTATTACTTGAGAAGATTTGTGGAAGTGAAAACCCTGCTGATATGCGACTAGGGTGTTATCTTGAGAACGAAGGCGTGCGCGAGCTCGGTTGGTCTTCTAGCTTGAAGACAGAGGCCTTGAGTTGTAGATGTGGAGGATAACACATTTGAAGAATTGGGCGACACCACCAGTGGAGGATACCAGTTTGAGAAAGAAAATGATGCTGCTAGTGTACCAGTCTCCGAGTGGGAGATTTGTTATATGTGGAGCCCGGTTGAAATTAAAATTAAAAAGAAATTGCTTGCCGCCTCTTTGTTTAATTGTTCCCGCCTCCTTGTTTAGGAAGAGGCGCACCTCTTTTTTGGTAGGTCCCACCAAACAATTAATATATAGCAAAAGGAAGAGAATTTGGATAGTGGGGTGTGTGTGCAGTTTTACTTTCCTCCTGGCGTGACCGAGCAAAAAGGAAGCAGCAGGATTTCTGCAGTGGCATTTAATGCGCAAGAGAAAATTGCTTCCAGGTGCTAGTAGCATTTCAAATTGCTCTTCTTCTTCTTCTTCACGTGACTGAGCAAAACGCTGAAGAAGAAGTGGCGCATGCGTGAAGCAGATTTGTGGTTCTCCAAGGCTTCTTCTAGTTTTCTTGTGCGGCGGGGGAAGCAAGGTTTTTTTTTTTTAGCGTCGAAGAAGAAGCAGCGGTGAAAGAATATATTGACTTTATAATTCCTTGAAGTTGAGATAAGTGTTTCTTTGTAAATTTGAAACATTGTGGTGTAAATTCCTCAAGTAGTAAAATCCTCTGCAACTCCGTGGACGTAGGCAAAAATTGTCGAACCACGTAAATCTATGTGTCTACTTTTCTGGTGTGAATTTTCTCGTTCTATTTTTCACTTCGTCGTCGATCGTTATATTTTAAATATATCATAACACGAACCCGTGACCGAAAAGACTTACAGAGAACCCCGCCAACCAACATGTCATGGCTTGCGGGGCGCGCACACACACACAAAGCATATATTTAACCTAACGCCATATTAAACAAGGCAAATACCACATACATTCAACCCCCTCTTGGGCCCAAAATCCTTGTGATATTGTTTCAGGTGAAGCTTGTTGGGAAGGTAATGACGGGAGGAAGGGGCCTGCTTGAATCGTGCTCAAATCATACTACCAAACAGCCCCTAAAAGAGAAAGCAGATAGTTCTCTTACCAGAACTCCAGCTGCTGCGACAGAGGAAGAACAGGATCTAACCTTAGCTGCGCCGCCGCACTCTGCAAAATGCAAAAGACAGGCTTCAACAAAGGGTTTATAGGAACCCTAACGACATCAAAATGAAAATACCCTTCGCCAAATTAATCTGTTGCTTGTGCGGCGCGGAAGAGGAGAATGATGGAATTTAAAAGGTTTGTTGCTGGTGCTGCGCGGAGGAGAAGAATGAGTTTTTTTTGGTAATAATAAAGATATATATATATATATATATATATATATATATATATATATATATATATATATATATATATATATATATATATATATAATTTATGAAATTTAAACTTTCATATATTAAAAAATCATTTCATTTTTTATGCGTGCTAGAATATTTATGGCGGTAGAGTGATGGATTATCGTTTTAGCGTTTCATGAGAATTCAGCGCTCGCAGATAAAAGAAGAGAAGTAAACAGCTGGAGACACATCGAAAGCCTTTGAAAAGGGGAAAAACCACGAGGTCTAGCCCAATTGAAATAATCCACTATGAATGATGAATACATAGGTCCATACTTCTCATAAATTAGGGAAGATGGAAATAAAAATTTGTTTAATTATAATCTAACTGCAGTTCTTTGTGATAACATGTTGCAAGGGTCATTGCTGATTGTTGTGGAGGTAGTAGTACGTCGTGAGTGTTATAGATGATTGCTTCATAAGTGTTGATTGGCCAGAGAAGCCCTAGTAAACAGTTGCGGGAATTTGTGGACCATGTAGGCCTTATTTGTTGAGTATTAATGACTAAAGCAACGAGGGCCTGAGTCAGGAACTACATAAATTGACGACCACATAGGTCGTTGGGGTGAGTATTGACGACATTCATAGAACGTGGGACTGGATTCGGGAACTGCATGAGCTGATGACCATGTAGTTCGCAATTGACACATGGAACATAGTGACGAGCTCTTGTCCCACAGGTGGGAGAGGGTTACTAGATTTTCCAAATTATGATGTTGATTTACAACGTTCGATCGACGGTGATTGATGACGGTCGGCATTGGTCGACGGATGACGGTTGTAATCGACAGGGATTGATGATGGTCGATGGCGGTCGGCACACGACGGTCGTTAATGATTGGCGGCAACCGGCAGTGGTCGGCGGTGTTCGGCGTCGATCGGCGGTGGTGCTGAACTTCAGCTCATTCTCAAAGACTCAAGTTATCTCCTAAGGCTTGAGCTCTCCCCCCATGTGATGGGGTGGGGGTAAATTTATAGTGTTTTGGGTGCAATTAATGTAGAAATATGAAATATTTTGATCAGACTGTCAGGAGTCATTGCTCCGATCAGACGGCTAATGGACGTTTGGTTGTCTTAACCATGTCAGAATTGAGCAGTCTTGGGCTCGTTGGATTCGAATTATCGAGACGCTCGATTTGACTATAAACTTGCTAGATTTGACATTCGTTTCTCCTTTCAAATGTGTCTGAAAATTTTCTAAGAGTGGTTCAATGACTTGATTTGAGCTTGATTTGACTCGGATTGGACTTTTTTTATATAATTAAATCCGTCTCATCAAGCCGGACAGTTTGACTATAAATTTGTTGAAATCGGAACTTTGGATGACCCTTAATTGATGTTTGAATGTTTCATGATCAAGATATTATCTCGAGATCCATATCATACCTCGTGATTTGTGCCGGATGATGAATATTTTTGTTGGTGGCGTATCAATTTTATTAGAAGTTAGGCACTTGGGGTGTTTGGTTGCAGGAAGGATTTAATGCTAGTAGGATATAGTAAGTTTAAATTTATTAAATCTACTCCCTTATTGAATTTATTAAATTCGAATTTATCATGAGTCATAGGCAAAATTTATACCTTAAAAAAAATCATAATTTCATGAAATTTATGTATTTTTATATTTCTATATTTGATGTGATTTAGTAAATCTAGTTGATAAATCCGCTTAATAGCTTTACCAAATATATCAGAGGAAAAAAATTTTCATCGGCCAACCGCCGAACATCACGTCGCCCGCCGCTGATCTATATTAAGATGTGTGTTGCCGGAATATTGACCGTCCGGCTGTGCCAATATTTTTTCTACCCCTTAGGACATAAGGATGAGAGTGAGCAAGTTTGGCCAACGCGAGAGCAATATGGAGTAGCTTAGGAGCGTTAGTGCTTGGACAGTCACTCCTTTTTTCTTTTGTGCAAAGTCGAGGAAACTTGTGCCTTACGCTTGCCATCTAAAGTACTTTCTTTTGAAGTCTTCGCAGGTAAACGAAAGCACAGATCTTGATGTCTGTTCAGTGCCTGCTTTCCTCTCCGGGCCTAAAAAATGAGAGATTTATTAGGTGCGCTTAGGTCAGAAAATGCAGGGCAAAGTTAGATGCATGCAACTTTCAAAAGAGAGATCGCTCTCTCAGCTCTCCTGATTGCTTTCTTCTGGCAACGTCGTGCCGGCTGCAGGTACAATCTGCATCGCAGACTCTTACTACCTTTCCCTTCAGTTTCAGAAGCCAATGTAATTTCTGCTCGCGAGTCTGTGGTTCTGAATTTCACTTTGCCTTCTTTCAACAATATTGACGCTGTAAACTTGTATTATGCTAAAGTGAAAAGGATCAATTTTTGATTGCTCTATTATGATTTGGTCAATTTCGACTCTTGAGAACAATACTAATGATCTTCACTTTATTTCTTTTTCATCAATTCACGCATCCTTGGATTAGATGAATATGTGAGTATCATAAAACTTTGCAATTTCCTTGTATAATCTTTTGATAGGACGAAGGTGTTCTTCCTCTGCTTCAATTTTAGTCGCAGGAGTACTAAACTAAGAAATTTTTGTCCAGACCGATGCTGAAAATTTCATTTTTAGTCTTTTTTCCTCTCTCTCTCTCTCTTTTAATTTTTTCTAGGAAGCAGTATAGTTAAGGGGACGCATGGTGATATTACACAACAGGCAGTGGCGCATCAATCTTTTATTGGTTTGAGAGATGGGTCCTAATGCTTGACGGTGCTTATAATTTTATAATGATAATTTCAAATGTGAATGTGAGATGAGCATTACAATAACAACAAAAACAACAACAACAAGTCTTTATACCACTGAGTGGGGTTGACTACATTTATTTTCTCCATTGTTCTATTGAGTGTCATATTTTCATTTTGTTCTAATAAATTAATATGATTTTTTATACAACATGTTAAAGTCTTTTTAGGTCTATCTCTGCCTTTCTGAACATAACTCGAATCTGAAACATCTACTTTCCTAACCGGATCATCAGATGGTCAAAGTTTAATGTGACCAAACCATGTAAGATAACAATCTCTAATCTTGTCTGCCACGGAGCTACACTAACGCTTTCACGGTTCCCAAGCCCTGCATACGAAAAGTGAGGGTTGTGCTAGATAGTCGACAACCAATGTAAAATTTTGTTAAAAAAACATGGGTGAGAGATGAGCATTAACAGTTAGAAAAGTAAAAATGTTCTTTATGGAAGAAATTCAATCGACTATACTTTGCAAGAGCATCAAATTCCATCATGGTTATGTTCGACTATAGTTTGCAAGAGCTAGTATGATGTTATTCGATTACCTGATTTTCTTTTCTTATGTTTGCTCATTTGAATTTTTTTTAAATAGGAGTTTATTTTTGTCCTGCTGCTCATTCAAGTCGCGCAATGGCCTATTATAAGCCATCAGACATACGTGTTGATTCTCAGTTAGAGCTTTGTGTAAAGGAAATCCTTTCTTTCATCAAACCCTCTGCGGATGATACTCTTAAGCGGCAGAATGTTATTAATGAGCTTGGACGTGCTCTTGGGACTGACCAAAGTTTAATAGGTGATTGCTATTATTGTTTATAGATAGGACCTTGCCATTACATAATTTGTTTGGTTTTAGGTGCACATTTCTGATCACTCATTACATATAGAACCTTTCCAACACTTAAATTTTTTTGAAAATGACCTCTTCTTCCATGCATTTCTGAACTTGCTAATCTGGTAAATTCCTTTTCAGGCTTGTTGGTGGTTGTCTGTTATGGAAATACATGGTAGTGATTTAATTATAACATAAGATGTCTTTAAAATTCTTCAAGGTTGATGGTGCTAAGGAATAGCTTAATGCTTTTATCATATTTAATGATGATTATGAATCCTATATTTCGGTATTCTATCATTTAGGTTGACATGGCCTTCTTAAAGATGCAGATGGTTATGTCAGGCCATTTGGATCTTTTATTTCAAACCTTTACACGAGATGGGGTGATTTGGATATATCTTTCGATTTGACACAATCCTGGTCCTCTCCTGCAAAAAGATCGCGCAAGCTAAATGTACTTCATAAAATAGTGCGGGCAATTGAAAGAACTGGTATTCTCATCTACTATGATATCCTTTCATGTTTAATCTTTCTATTCTTGAAATTTATTGCAAAAATTTAATTACAAGCAAGCATTAACAGACGGGTCAATTGGAATTCAAAATACTACTGAATTGCGCAGTTCATATAAATGGAAACAATGTTCTTATTTTCAAGCATAATTGAATGTGACACTATTAAAGATATTGCGTAAAACCATGTATAAGAATTATATATCTATAGGCACTCTGAAATTGTTCTCAATTCAACATGTGTTTTTCTATAGGCGTTATATTTTCACATAGTACCAACATAAAAATTGTTGACTTTGTAGAGCTATAGATATATTTTCTTTCTTTTGATAAGCCCTATTTTCACATATGCTGTAACATTAGAAAGTGGCAACATGATGTTTCTTTCTTTTCTCCAATCCTCTTGTTACTTTTAGTTAAAAAAAAAAAAAATCATTATTTCCCTTTCCATTTATTTGCAGTAAAATAGTTGATGTTTCTTGTCTTTTTTCTTTAGTGATTGTCCTTCGGCATCGGTATTTGATTATGACTTTCGTTGCCAGGTGTTGCATGTAAAATTGAGTTTGTCAAAAAAGCAAGAGTACCTATCGTAATGTATCAGAGCAAATATTACAATATATCATGTGATATCTCTATCGATAACTATGCCGGTTACATCAAGTCCTATTACCTACATTTGATCAGTGACATAGATGATCGGTTCCGTGAATTGGTTTTATTGGTAAAATTTATTCGTAGTGGCAGTGATCTTACTAATTGAGTTGTTTGTTTTTTATGAGCTGCTTCAGATTGTATATGATTGTATTCTTGAACGCACAGATTAAGGAATTTGCCAAAGCACAACAGATTGATGACCCAAAAAGAGGGACTTTAAATTCTTACTCACTTTGCCTGCTGATCATCTTCCACTTTCAGGTTTTCTTTAATCCTTCCGTATTTTGGAGCTTTAACACTAACTATTTCGGACTTGTTTTGGTTTTAATGCTTCAATGTTCTACATATAAGACATGCAGGCCTGCTATTTTTCCATCTCTCAAGGATTTATATGAGGGAAGCATTGTTGATGATGTTATAAAAGGTATATGAGTAATTTTTTAGTTCTTGGATGATAATGTGATGGTTTTACTTTATAAGACGCTTGATTCCCCTAATCTTTCTCTCTCCCTCTTTAGTTGTTGATAGTTTTTGGTTAAAAGGAATCAGAAAAATATGCTGATACTCTTAGCTTGGACTGATGGCTTTTTCAATCTTTGATAGGATAATGTAACGTTATTGCAGTCAATGCAATATTTGTTGATAGGTGTCATGCTTATCGTCCTTTCTTTCACATGCAGGTCACAATACTTTGAAACAAATAGAGGACTCCTTGGTTGCAAAAATTGTGAGGTATAAGTCCCAAATTTCCCGTCAGAGAAACCAAAGCTCTATTTGTCAACTCTTTATTTCTTTCTTTGACAAGGTAATATTATGTTATTGATACTGATTATTTTCTTTGGAAATTTATTTTTGAAAGACATCGTTGCCCATGTGAACTAAATCGGAATGTAGAAATGAAATCCCTAAAATGTTGTTAACTATTCACACCTACATGTGATAAAGGACATTGGCTTAAGGTACAATATCATGTGGAGAGTTGACATGTCTTTAAAAGGTCAAATATACATATATGTGTGTGCACGCGCGCGTGCGCTATGTTTTTGAAAGTAATAATTTATTTTCATTTACTTGTATTGAAAACAACATCACAACATTTTTTAGAGCTTTTGTAGAGCTTAAAAATAGTGTTCATTTCAATGTTTGATCCCATTTCTTTTATCGTTCATGTTTTTCTAAACTAAAGCAAATAAATGGGGCCTTATGTTGTTTTAATACATGCATCTATTTATGGCTGTAGACATACTTAAACATGCAAACAAGATTGGTTATCTTATTGTGCTTATGCATAAACATTGATACTATATACATGTGCAGCTAAAGTTAACTAGAATATTCAAATAATAGTTTCAAATGAGAACAAATTTTATGTTAGCTAATATATGATAGACCATGTATCATTGTAAAAGATATTCATGCCATCTTGAAATTTTCATAGGACACTCACATCTGAGATTGATATCAAACTATTTGAAATTTGAATTGAGTATCATAGAACTTAACGTAGAAGATGAATCCAATCTTATTTTTTATTTCGGCATTGATGTTGAGTCATTTTATTTTCATCTGACTTATTAGAATATTTATTAATGGCTAGTAATAACCGTTATTAATTCCTGATTATTCTGAGTCATTAGCTTTGATACTGTTAATAGCCATTAATAATTATTCTAACAAGGCTTATGTTTATTTATATCATTAATTTAACAATTAGCCAGCATACCCAACTCCAATCATGTTTTTCGCCATCTTTAGGGGGTGTTTTGTTGCATTATTTAAAGTAGATTTAGCCACGGATTTAGGTTATATCCAGCTGAACATGAAAGAAATCCAACGCTCCGTTAAATGAAAATTTTTCGTGTTTTGATATTTCCTCTCGCCTTCCTTCTATTTTTGAATGTAAATCCGGTTTTAGTAAATCCGACTTTGAAACAGATTTATATTTTTTTTCCCTTCTCTCGAGATTTCCTTCCCGTGAAGATGAAGATCGGATTTAAAGGATTTAAAAATCCTATTTAACGTAAATCCAGCAGTCAAACGCCGCCTTAGAGTTGCTTTTGCTTTTTAACGCATTAAGCCATAGCTCATACCTTTCTTAGTGATACCATGTCAGCCCATCCATCCTATCTTGCTGAATAAAGCTGATCTCCATGGCATAATCCTACTTTAGGCATTTCTTTAACATTATCATTGGTGCTCACATGATTCTTCCCTATTTATAGGGTTTCTTATTTGAGAAATGTAAGAAGGGTCCTTGCTTCCTATCCACATTATCTACTATAGTAGAACTTAAAATAGTAGTTGCTACAAATTCTTAGAAAATTGCTATGAATTGCTCAGCCTAACGTCTGTGAGAGTTCGAGGCGGCTTAACATGGCTCGATCCTATCTTCTACAATTAATCATTATATCATCAATAAAAGGCCTAATAAACAAATAAAACTATATTTAAACAGGAAAATTAATTTAGAATACAAATGGGTCCAATGCTGGGGACTAACCAAAAGAGAACACATCAGCCATCCTGTTGAGCAGTGATCAAGGATTTGAGAGTGATGGATTCTACTTTTGTGAGGATTTGTCTCTTGTTTGAATCTCATGCAAGTTGGGGGTGCCAATCTAGCTCATTGTTCACTAACAGTCTGTGTTTAGCTCATTAAACAACTTGTGTTCGACTGTTTCATGACTAAATCAGTCAAATTTGTACTCAATAATTAGGCTCGATTTATCAAGAAACACGTAAATAAAACTCCATTTGCCTGCGTTCGGGTTGAGAAAAACTTGTTATTATGTTCATTACCTCTAAATTATAGTTGGTCATGCATCTTGCATTAAGCCTTTTATAATAATATTGAAAGAAATTATATCTTATAAAAAAATTAGACCGGGTACAAAACCAAATGTTACCTAATGATTCCTTCCATAGTTTTTTTTTATCTATTCTTTATGGTAAGAGCATGAAGCTTAGCTTGAAGTTATATTTTTACCACGGCTCTAACAAGAAAATAGTTTTATCAATATCATCTTTATTACAATCAACAAATGATTTACTCATGCATTGTTTTCACAAAGTAACTGTTTCTGCATTTTTCGCACGTAGTTTTCTGGTCTTGATTCTACGGCCTCAAATTATGTCATCTCAACTCACACAGGACAGTGGAGACCAATTGACAGCAACAACAAATGGTTATTGAAATCACATAAACTCTTTGTATGTACTATCAGGAAGACCTTCATATTCTCCCTTTATCATTTCACTCTCAAATTACACCTAACATTCAAATTATTTTTTCAAACATACAAATTGACGGTTAGAATTATGACCTTCTTTGCTTCTTTAGATTGAAGATCCTTTCGAGCAAACCGATAATGCTGCTAGAACTGTTGACTCCAGAGGCCTTACCCAGATATCACAGACATTCACAAATATGTACTGGCGGCTTTCGTCGTGTTCTGCGCCGATGGATCGAACGTGGTTGCTTAGCAGTCTAGTAAGACCTGAAATCAGATCAATGCTTGTCTATGGAAAGAAACCAATACACAATCAGGTCCAACCTCGTGTGGATCAGACCCAACAGCCTCGGGGTTATTTCGCTAGTCCAGGGAGTAGTCAACACGGTTATGTTGGGAGATGGGATGGGAAGTATCAATCAGAAGGCCATGGAATGGTGAGACAAAGGATGATCTGAGTGTTGATATTATGAGAAGTTTGGTCTGTTGGATTCATGTGTGGATGCTTATTTACTAGATTGTTTATATGGACACTTAGTTCTTTTAGTCTGCTGGAAGCCTGGAACTGCTCAGGAGAACATGTGATCTCCATAAAATTTATGCTTTAAATGCTTTACGCCATTGCAAAGGAATTGTAACAAGTTTTCATTACAAAAAAATTTTCAAGTGGTTTTATAAATCCTTGGGTGGAGTATCATTCTATAGTAATTTTAATTAGGGTCGTAAGTGAGCTGAATTTGAACAAGCTCAGGGTTTGTTATTCTTGGGTTTGTTCAAAAATTTTTGTTTGGGAGTAGCTCATGTTAAGCTCAAATCAAATTTAACTCGGAAAAATTTATTATTATTAGTATTATTAGTATTAGTATTAGTATTAGTATTAGTATTTATTTTCTGAATCCAAATCTATGAAAATCAAAGTGTTTTTATATCTAAAAAACATTGGAACATAATTTCTATACATACATGTATCAATTCTTTTTTTAACAAAAATATTGTTCTTTTGCTCCATGTTATCGGGACATTACCTGTGCCTCTGACGAATGCATCCTCTACTCTTCCTCTTGTGCTCAGCGGCATAATAGTTTGATAGGGTTTCGGCTGTATAAGAAAGAGATTATATATATTACCTAAAGCCACTTGTATGATTACAATTTTATCCATGTGTAAATATTTCAAGTTTGCACCCCATTTGTACATGAATACAGACAGATGTAATAATAATGAACATATGAAACAGGGCTAGTTAATCATAGTTTCCTATGTACTTTCTTCTCCTTATTTCTTCCTTCAAGAATTTATTATGGTATCAGAGCCAAAGCATTAAAACATCGCTGGTCCATGGAGTCTTCTTCTTCCACCACTCAATAATTTGCTTATTACTTCAAAAAAATGAAGGAAACAAGCATTCCAGTTATTTTGAAGTTCTTAATGACAAATATCAAGAATGTGCCTCAGAACTCTCTTACCTATGAAAATTACAGCATACGGAAAGTTACACATCCTAAAACTATGTCTTGCAAATGGATTTGACTCCTTAGTGGACCATACTATACCATCCCCTTCAAAATTTTCTCAAGATTCCACAACCCCAATTGAAAATCCTGATTAACTTCTATGGAAACTGGTGGACCAAAGTCTTTCTGCCGCCATCTTTTCCACAATATCCTCATCAACACTTGAGCGAACATTTCAGGCCACCAACAAATCCATAGTTATCCAACTCAAAAATGACTCGCATAATATCGCTATGAGCTCAAATAAGCACCAAGTTAGTGGTACTCTACTTTTCCAAAAATTTTATATACTTGGCAATTCAAACTAAGTGCATCTAGCCATTCATTACTCATCTATCAAAATGATAATACTTGCATTTTCTTACTCATTTACGTAGATGATATCTTAATCACAAGAAACAATTCTAAAGCTATACATAAATTCATCACCACCTTCAAGCAACAATTTAATCTCGAACAGCTAGGAAATCTTTCACATTTCCTTGGCTTACAAGTCAACAAAATCGAAGAAGGATACTTTTTTATATCAAACCAATTATGTCATCGATTTACTGAATCCCGTGAATATGCTCAACTCCAAACCTGTTTTAACACCACTACCAACAAATCCACACAAAATCATTCACAACAACTCACCAATGTCTGAACCCAAAACTTTTAGAAAGATTATAGGCTCTCTGTAATATTTAAATGTAACAAAATCAAACATAAATTTCAATGTAAATTTTCCAAGTCAATATATGCACAACCCAATACTATGCATTATCAGATGCTAAACAAATTATTAAGATATTTAAAAGGAACATTAAACTACTAATTACCCATTATTGTTGAATCTCATGACCAATATGCTTACGCAAATGCCAATTAGGCAACTGATACCACTGACAGAAAATCTATTACTTGTTTTTGTGTGTATTTAGTTTCTAATTTGATCTCCTTGTCCTCCAAGAAACAACCAACGGTTGCTCGCTCATCAACCAAAGCTAAGTATCGAGCTCTAGCCACCGCCACTACCGAAATCATTTTGCTTCGAAGGTTCTTTCAAGAGCTTACTGAAACTCGAATTAAAACGACAAAACTCTACAGTGATAGAACATTCGCCATTACTTTGGCTCATAATCCTATTTTTTATGCTAGAACAAACCACATCGAGGTTTATTATCACTTCATCCGTGATCACCTTAAGCTTCATCACATTGATCTGCAAAATATCATGATAGAGGACCAGCCAACAAATCTACTTACCAAATCACTTCCAGCTACTTGAGATTAACTCCTCGCAAGCAATCTCACTCTTCTTTCTCAAGATCATTCTCTTGAAAGGGGGTATTAAGACATAATTGTGCCTCTGTCGAATGCATCCTCTGCTCTTCCTCCCACGGTTAGCATCTTAATAGTTCGATAGGGTTTCGGCCGTAAAAGAAAGAGATTATGTATATTACCTAAAGTCACTTGCATAAATACAATTTTATCCATAAATGATACCTTTGTTTATGAGGTTTGATGTATAACGTTAGTGTGTATGAGGTTTGATCTGATTTTATGATCATATTTTTCGTCTTTTAATACAAATTATAATTTTGTTCACATAAATGATACCTTTGTTTAATAGTAATCTCAGTTTATTCCATAATGCAATGATCTGATGGGTTTTGAACAATGATAACTTAAATTATAGTTACTCCCGTAAATACAAAAAAAGTCTATAGTATTTGCATAATCATAATTTTCTTTAGACAAAGTAATTGAAACATTATTGAACAAGGATTATGGAAAAGTGGCATGAGTTAGATGAATGAACCGATTTGAATCATATCTCAATGACAAAACTAAAATGATTAAGCATGTATTCCAAAATATATGACTCGAGAGATGTGAATTTGATACAATTGATCATTCGTTCATCCATAAATGTCGTTTCCTTAGTCTTACATGAACCCCTCCCATCTAATTTTTGTAAGTTTGCTCTAGATCTATATTCATGAAAGTTTTTGGCAAATGTGTATGTGTTGCTTGCAACATCAGAGATCTTCGCACTTACCTGATTTAGTGAAATTTTACATTTGTTTTATGATAGCTTCATAGTTTGCCTCAATAATATTTACTGACATTTTTAGCTTTTTTTCATTGCTCTCAGGGGCAAAATAAATTTTTCATATTTTCGTTCTATATCTCGCTCCACATCGTCATTGTTGACTACTTCCCATTGATTCTTCCCTGACAAAGTCGATAGAGGCCTTCACATGTCATTATGTACCAGTAAGATAACGAAAGTATTAATATAATATCATTTATAACTGCAATATATAGTATTATGATGCTCACCACCAACCAAATAACATAATAGATATCAGCGGCCTAAATATGCCATATAGGGTATCATTTAGTATAAATAAATACAACAGTGTGAATGAATGATAACCCAATGATTTGCCACATTGCACAACAACAATGTCTCATCTCTATGTTCACTTCATGTTTTTCATGATGTCCTTCAAACTCAACTATATTTAATGTTTATTATCTTAAAATGAACTGCTCCTTATTATTTGTTATATCTCTGATTTATTATTAAATAAATGACACTAGCTGTCCTTTTCATGTAGATGCGTTCAATTTCATTTCATCGCTTTGCTAAATAAGCATTCCTCTTATCATGTCCATCAAAACAACTATTAACTCACTTCTAGCTTCTCCAATCGAAGTATTAAAAGATATGTCATGTTATCTGAATTTAAATGATTTTTTATTTCATGTTAGAAATTAGACCACTTGTAAGGCAAAACAAAATGAATAAGAATGAACTTGTAGGTAGGTATGACATAACTCGTTCATTTTATTATTAAAATCAATCTTAGTAATAAGCATTTATTGTTGAACATACAAAAGATTGAACCTTATGACTATCTTAACAATGAAAATGTTTATTCAGATTCTTCTATAAATGATGTAGACATACCCTGTGCTCTGCATATGAAAATACAATTTTAATTGCATTGCCCGAACTCTCTTCATATCTCATATAATGTTTAGTTGGTGGACCTCAGATACAATAGTTATTGCCCATTATGCTAAAAATCACTTCCAAGTTTTCTTTCACTTTGTTTCGATGACTACAAAAGCTAATGTGAAAAATCCATTATTTTCATCCAAACAACGTCAAGACCTATTATCCAGCTAGATGCAGAAATCTGATAGGTCTTAATGTGAAATGTCCATTTATTTGCTTCTAACCATCATATATCTTCCTATATTGGTTCTTAGCCTGTGTCAATATCCATCAAACTTAACTGTTATAAATAAATGCTCATAGTCATCTGCCATCACTTCCATTCTTAAAATATGATCGTGCACAAGATGCATAATCAAACAAAATTTAAGATTACATTAACCAACAAAAGTTAATAATATTATGTAATGAATACTGAAATAAAAGCATTAACTGCAACTAACACAAACTGTAACAACCTTAACATTTCAACTTATCACTGACTCAAATGTTCAAGCTTATTGGATAACTCTATAACATATTGCTTACACCATGACAAAGTAGATATCTTACATATTCAATATACTTTTCAATAGATGTTTGTTAGTTTATAAATCATGTCAAGTTTTTTGACACTGTGGCGGGTAGTGAAGCACAAATTCATCGAAATTTGGCATGGTCCCAACAATTATAAATGCAGGAAGTATTATTATTAATCTTACAAATGTTAAAAGGATTTAATAAACAAAATATTCCATATGCGTGAGAGATTAATTTATGTATTTCTATTATGGAAAAATATAGAATACGGACTCTTCTATTTTAATGAATGAAAATGTGAAGTACAACATCAACAACAACAACAAGCCTTTATCTCACTAAGTGGTGTCGACTATATGAATCCCTTTTCTCCATTGCTTCCTGTTGAATGTCATATTTTCATTTGATTTTAATAATTAAGTTCATTTTTTATACAATATGCCCAAATATTTGTAGTCTATCTCTGTCTTTTTTAACATGAGCCAAATCTAAAACATCAACTCTCCTAACTGAATCATCAGATGGCAGGCATTTGACCAAACCATCTAAGATGACTCTTTTTTGATCTTGTTCACCACTAGAGCTATATCAACCCTATCACATATATATTTATTTTGCATTTTGTCTCTAAGTGTCAAGACACTCATCCACCTAAGCACTCTCTTCTCAGCAACACTTTAACTTTGTTTTATGTTTCTCTTCTAAAGGCCAACGTTTTGCACCATAAAGCATTGCAGGTCTTGCCACCATCTTATTAAATTTTCCTTTCAGTCTAAACAGTACTTTTCTATCACGCAATAGGCTTGATGCATTCCTCCAATTCAACCAACCAACCTGAATTCTACTAATAATATCCCTACCTATATCACCATCACTTTGAACAATATGCCCGAGATATCTAAAACGTTCACAACTTTTAATGAGGTCATCCATAGTTACAACTCTGCCACTAGAGCTGCTACTACTAAAATTACATTCCATGTTTTTAGTTTTAGTTCTACTCAAACGAAGGCCTTTAGAGTCCAATGTTGACGTCCATAATTCATGTTTTTTCCTTAACTCCTTCTCTAGTCTTATGCACTAGGAGGATATCATCAGCGAAAAGCATACACTAAGGTTCATCCTCCTATAAATATCCAATAAGATCATCCATAACTAAAGCAAGAAAGATATGGCATAAAGCCGACCCCAGATACAATCCAACTGAAAAGGAAATTACTTGGTTAGTCCTCCTTCGGTTCAAACACAAGTAACAACTCTAGTATACACATCTTTAGTGACTTGAATATAAGTCATATCAGCACATTTATTCTCTAGAACTCTCCAAGGGACTTCTCTTGGAACCTTATCATAAGTTTTTCTAAATAATAATTAAAAAAAATCATATGTAGACCCTCCTTATTTTCTCTATACTTCTCTATCAAAACTCTCAATAAATGTATAGCTTCCATAGTAGACCTGTAAGCCATAAATCCAACTGATTATGAGAAATTTTTGTAACACTTCCAACCTATTTTCAATTACCCTCTCCCATAATTTTAAAGTATGACACATCAATTTAATTCCTCTATAATTTTCACACTCTTACGCACCCTCTATATTCTTAAAAACCGGAACCAAATACTCTTTGTCCACTCCTAAGGCATCTTTTTAGTTTTTTAAATAATATTAAAGAGTTTAGTAAACTAATAAACTCTCAAATCTCCTAAAGATTTCCACACTTCAATTGGATATCATCGGTCGTAGTGATTTTCCACCCTCAGTATTCTTTTAAGCATCCTTAATTTTCTTTACTAATGTGACGATAAAAATAAATATTTTATTATTATTATTAACGATATTAAAATCACTATGGTCGATTGTATTTTCAGAAACTTCATTAAAAAATTTATGAAAATAGCTCACCGCCTATGCTGAAAATCTTCTTTTAAGAAAATCACTTTTTAATTTTCATCTTTAATACACTTTACTTGAGTTACTTCTCTTTTCTCTTTGTTTGAATAATTTATACATAAAATTTCCACTCTCTTTAGTATCTAAATTATTGTAAATATCACTAAAAGTAGAATTTGTAGCGTCACAAATTATTCTCTTAGACTCCATGCGGGCCACCTTATATTTTTCCTAGTTCTCAAAGCTTTTACATCTAAACCAATTTTTATAATACAACTTCTTATATCTTATCATTTCTTGCAGATTATTTTTCCATCACCAGCTATTTTTATTTATAGAAAACATTTTCATTTGATTCTCCAAGTATATCTTTTGCCACTTGTTTAATATTATTTGTTAATTTATCTCACATAGAATTTGCTTCTTCAGGAACATCTCAAATCATAAAATCTTGAATTTTTCTCATAAAAAATAATTTCATTTCTGTATTTTAGGTGTCCTCATCTAATTCTTCGATGATGATGTATAGTATTTTTTATCTTACAACTCTTAATCCAAAACTAATAATCAATGTTGAGTATCAACGCAAGGCTATCTCAACGACTCCTATAATAAATTCTAAATATCACTAAAAAGATATCGAGTCAAGCAAGCCGACCAGCCACTCTAATATTGACTTGATACCACTCTCAAAGCTGACAAACTTCCCAAAACTAAATAGCCTATCGACGCCCGTTTGGTCGATTGGCTCGAGCTCCCGACCAAAAGATCCAGTTCATACGAAAAATATGTTAGAATTAGCTATAAATATGAAAAGACACCACAAAAGACAGCAATATTCTATACCCCTATTAAAGCAAGGGTGTAATTTCTATTTCTATAATGCTTCATCTTCTATAAATACGGGTTCATTACATTTAAAAAGAGTTTTTGGCTTTTCTCTCTATACTCATATTCTGTGTGGAGAACTCTCTCCTCTTTCTTTTGCATCCCCTTTCTTTTTGTAAATTCTATTTTTATATATAAAATGTGTCAAATAATCTTAGAATATCTCAGTTTGTCCGTACGAGACAAGTCTATGTGTGTTACTTTATTTCTTTCTCACTCTTTATTTATTTTTTTCTTGGGGTCCTATCGCTCCGATACTTAGTTCGTCTCACATGATAAATTCACATTCAACACACCTAAATTAACATCACCGTCATTTTTACATTCATAACACCTTATGTATGCATAAAAAAATGTAGTATTTAATTTGAAAAAGTTTGAAATGATGATGTTTTTATGTGATATAAAAGATTTGATAGGTATAAATGTAAAAAGGTAAAGTTGGGATGTTTGTAAAAGATTTGAGACTTTTAAGGAAGTGCGAAGCTTGAAATCACTTTTTGGAGAAATATTTAGGTACGAAATACGCGCGCAGAATTGCATGCGTGTGAATGTTATTTAGAGGTTGGGAGGTTATTTTCGTGTTATTAGGGTTAATACCTCAATAACCTACAAATAAGTTCCGCAGTTCTAGTTCTGTTTTCATATATTTATAAGTTACTGAGAAGTAGGGCTGTCAAAAAAGCTCGTTGTTCGCGAACAGTTCGTGTTCGGTTTGCCAAGAAGTTCGTGTTCGGTTCGTTCTATAAGCAAACGAGACGAACACGAACAATTTTTTTCGCTCGGTTTGTTAAACGAACCAAATACGAACAGTTATGTGTTCGTTCGTGTTCGGTTCGTTATTGTTCGAAATATAAAAAAATCTTAAAATAATTATATATAAAAAATTTATGGTATTTTAAAAATAATTATATATTATAAAGATTTATCATATTTTAAATAATTAAACCTCTATAAATTATAATATACGATAAATTATTAATAACACTAATAATATTATAGTATTAATTATATTAATATAAATATTATAATATCATAATTAATATACTATACTATATAATAAAATAAAACTCAAAACAAAACCCTAAATGTCTTATTCAGTTCATTCATTTTGAGGAAGTATAGATTACTTGATGTGTACGGAATACGTGATCAATTTGCTTCATTTTGAGGAAGTATGCTATCAAAGCTAGGGCTGTCAAAAAAGCTCAGTTCCTGTTCGGTTCATCAGGAAGTTCGTATTCGATTCGTTCGATATGCAAACAAGACGAATACGAACAAAATTTTTTCGTTCGATTTATTAAACGAACCAAACACGAACAGTGATGTGTTCGAATATTTCGAACACGAACACTAGGTCTGTTCGTTCGTGTTCGATTCGTTTACACTCCTACTTAGAAATTATTGTAAAGTTATTAAAATATTAACCACAATAACAAAGACATAACCCTCCAAGTTCCTTCTTAATAACTTCTTACCTTATTATTTTATTATTTCTCCACTTTTTGAAGTCCCCGCAGGTAAAAGAAAAGCCTAACGTCCACTCAGTGCCCGCTTTCCTCACTGAGTCTCGGAAATGAGAGAAATTATTAGGTGCGATTAGGGCATTTTCTAAGGGAGATCGATCTATCTGCACTCGCTGAGTGCCTTCTCCTCGCAACTTACTCCCGAAAATCGGTACACACTCTGCACTGCAGAATCTTACTTTCTCTTCTTTTCATTTCCAGAAGCCAAGGGTTCAAAATTTATGCTCTCAAATCTATGGTTTTCAATTGCGTTTTGCCTGCATTTCAAGGATATTGAGGCTTTAAACTTTGTATTATGCTATAAAAAAGATAAATCTTTGAATGTTTTTTTAGTATTTTGGTCTGACTCGTGAGAACAACACTAAGGCTTTTATTCTTGGATTAGATGAATATGTGAGTATCATAAACCTTTGCAACTTCCTGGTACAATCTTTTGATAGGAAGAAGGTGTTCTTACTCGGCTTCAACTTCAGCCACAGGACACTAAGCTGGGAAGTTTTATTGAGAGGGATGCTGAAAATTTCATTTCTACTCTTGCTTTCCTATATTTTTTGATCGAATCAGTATGGCAAAAGGTATTCAATAATACTTATGTAAGTGCCTTGCTCAAAGACAGCAGGCAATGGTGCAAGTACCTGTTCTTTGTTTGAGAGATGGTTCTAATCCTTCAAACCGTGAAGACCACTGAGAAATTTATAATGATAATATCACATGTGTATGTAAGATGAGCATTAACAGTTAGAAAATTAAATGTGTATGCGACGGAAAAAATTAGATCAACTATGGGTTGCAAGAGCTTAAAATTCCATCATATTATGGTGCATTGAGAATTATGGGAATAAATTTCATGAGATAGAGGAAAAGATTGAATAATCCATAGTTGGCATAATCCAAAAACCTGAAAATGTTGTTACATGCTCAACTGGTGTTTTATAATTTACTTGAATATGATGTTTTTTGTTCATTTGATTTTCTTCTCTATTGTTTTATTCATTTAATTTTTATTTTATAGGAGTTTATTTTCACCTGCTGCTCATTCAAGTCCCATGATGGCCTATTCTCAGACATCAGACATACATGTTGATTCTCAGTTAGAGCTTTGTGTAAAGGAAATCCTTTCTTTCATCGAACCCTCTTCAGATGATACTCTTAGGCGACAGAATGTCATTAATGAGCTTAAACGTGCTCTTCGGACCGACCAAAGTTTAATAGGTGATTTTTATTATTGTTTGCAGAGAGCACCTTGCCGATACATAATTTGTTTGGTCCTGGGTGCACATTTCTGATCGCTTCTTACATACAGCACTTCTCCACCACTTATTATTATTATTTTTTAAAATGACCTCTTACTACATGCATTTCTGAACTTGCTATTGTGGTCAATTACTTTTCAGGCTTGTTGGCAGTTGTCTGTTATGAAAATACAGGGTAGTAGTTTTGAGCTTTTTAAGGAAAAAAATTTGCTGCTATTGATAATTTATAAAATAGCACGCTATTAAAGTTCCACAAGGTTGATATTGCAAAGAAATGTTTTAAATCGTCATGGTTTAATGCTTTTATCATATTTAATGATGGTTATTAGTCAGATATTTTAGTATTCTCGAATTTAACATGGCCTTCTTAAGGATGCAGGTTGTAATCTCAGGCCATTTGGATCTTTTATTTCAAACCTTTACACCAAATGGGGTGATTTGGATATATCTTTTGATTTGACACAGTCCAGATCCTCCCCTGCAACAAGATTGCGCAAGCTGATTACACTGCAGAAAATAGTTTTGGCTCTGCAAAGAACTGGTATTCTCATCTACTGCGATTATGTTTCATGTTTAAATTTGTCTATTCTTGAAAATTATTGCTAAAGTTTAATTTATAAGTAACATAAACATTAATATAAGGACCAATTAGAACTCAAATCGAAACTTTACTGAATTGCACTGTTCATATAAAGGGAAACAATGTGCTTATTTTCAATCATAATTTGACATGTGATCATGTTACTTACAGTTTAAATATTATGTGAGTTTCAAGATCACTTATGTGAATCAACCTATGTTAAGCCACCATTTCTCCGCTATCATCCATTTTAAAATGTTGATTGTAAGTTGAGGTGCATCTTTTAGTTTTAATGGCAAGACATAAGTCTGATGCTTTCAAAATTATGTTGAAGCCATTTTAGATAAAAATGAGTTTTAGCAGGGACCGAACATTGGTCAACACTTAAAGACATGCCAGGACATGTATTAGTGTATTTACCTTAATTGTATGTGACACTATTTGATTTGCATATTTGATAACTTTTTTGGTTAAAGATTAGTGTAGATTACATTCCTTTGGTTAGAGATTTAATAATTGAGGTTTAAATATTTTAGTATCTTAGATCTAGCTTTGAGAATCCTGATATTCACATGCTTAAATATTCATAAATTGGATGTGACATTATTAAAGATATTGCATAAAGCCACGGGTAAGAATTATTTGTCTGTATGCAGGCTGAATTTTTTCTTGATTCAACATGTGTTTTTCTGTAGGCGTTATATTTTCACATAGCACCAATGTGAAATTTGTTGACTGTGTAGAGCTATTGTTAACAATTTTTCTTTTCTTTTGACAGCCCTGTTTTTGAAATATGTTGTAACACTAAGAAAGTGATAACATATTGTTTCTTTCTTTTCTCCGATCCTCTTTGTTTCTTTTAGTTAAAAAATCTTAATTTGTTTTTTCCATTTATTTGAAGTAAAATAGTTTGTCTCCTTTGTATTTTCTTATTAGTGATTTTCCTTCAACGGCGGTATTTGATTATGACTTTCTTTTCCAGGTCTTGCAAGTAAAATTGAGTTTATCAGAACTGCTAGAGTACCTATTGTTGTGTATCAAAGCAAATACTACAATATATCTTGTGATATCTCTATCGATAACCATGCTGGTTATGTGAAATCCAATGTCCTACGTTTGATCAGCAACATTGATGAGCGGTTCCGTGAATTTGTTTTATTGGTATGATTTATTTGTGGTTTTTATGAGCAGCTTCCTGTTTTATTTTATTGTATTCTTCAACACAGATCAAAGAATTCGCCAAAGCACAACAGATTGTTGACCCAAAAAATGGGACTTTAAATTCTTACTCACTTTGCCTGCTGGTCATCTTCCACTTTCAGGTTTTCCTCAACCATCTCGTATTTTCGAGCTTTAATACTAACTAATCTGGCCTCGGTTTGGTTTTAATGTTTCATTTTTTGAAATATAAAGACATGCAGGCCTGCAATTTTTCCCCCTCTCAAGGATTTATATGAAGGTAGACTTGTTGATGATGCTAAAGGTATATGACTACTATTTGATTCTTCTATGAGAATATGAAGTAAAACTTTTACTTCATAATACTCTTGATACCTGGAATCTTTCTCTTTCTATTTCTTTGTTTTTTTGATAGCTTTTTCTGTTAAAAATAGTCAGAAAAATATGTTGATACTCTTAATTCTAGGACTGCGAGCTTTTCCAATCTTTGATATGATAAATGCAATTTGTTATTGCAGTCAAACGAAGGTTTTGTTGATAGATGTTATGTTTATTGTCCTTTCTTTCTCATGAAGGTGATGCTACTTTGAAACAAATTGAGGATTCTATTTCCGCCAAAATTGCGAGTTATAGGTCTCGAATTTCTGGTCAGAGAAACCGAAGCTCTATTTGTCAGCTCCTTATTTCCTTCTTTGACAAGGTAATGCTATGTCAATGATACCGATTATTTTCTTTGGAAATCTATTTTCTAAAGGCTTCTTTGTCGATGATTAAGGAGTTGCACGATAGATTGATGAACCAAAAATGGAATGTTGAATTGAAGTTCCTAAAATGTTTTCAACTACTAACACATACATGTGATAAAGGTTGTTGTGTTAGGATACAATACCATGTGGAGAGTTGATGAGCCTTGAAAAGGATGGATAGTGTATAGGTATTTTTTGATATGCTAAACTATGGATGAGTGTATATATATGTGTTTGTGCGCGCGCTTGTACGCATGCGAGCACTGTTTTCATTCATTTGCATGTGAAACCAACATATTACATTGATGAGATTTTAAGAGCTTTTGTAGAGCTTAAAAGATAGTGTTAATTTCAAACCTTTGATCCCATGACTTTTATCATATATGTTTTTCTAAACTAAAACAAATAAACGGGGACTTATGTGGTTTCAATACATACTTCCGTTTATGCCTGCAGACACAATTACACATTCAAACATGAAAGGCTTAATATGCTTATGCATAAACATTGATACATTATACAAGTGCAGCTAAAGTTAACTAGAACATTAAATGATCATAAATGAAAACGAGATACTATGTTAGCCAATATATGATAAACCACGTATCATTGTAAAATATGTTAATGCCATTTTGAAATTTCTATAGGACACACACAAATGTTATTCATATCAAACTACTCTTTAAAATTTTAATTGATCATCATAGTACTTTTTATGAGCATCATTTTCGTTGCAATTAACAAATGATTTACTCGTGCAATTTATATTAATTTTTTTTTTCACAAAGTGACAGTTTCTGCATTTTTTGCACGTAGTTTTCTGGACTCGGTGCTATGGCCTCAAATTATATCATCTCAACTCGCACGGGACAGTGGAAACCAATTGGTATCAATAACATATGGTTATGGAAATCACAAAGACTCTTTGTATGTACTTTTGTCCATGAGACCTTCATATTCCCCCTTGTATCATTTCACTCCCAAATGAAACCAAACATTCAAGCTTTTTTCTACTGCAAAATTAGATCTTTACAATTCTTACATTCTGTGCTTCTTTAGATTGAGGATCCTTTCGAGCCAACTGAAAATGCTGCTAGAGCAGTTGACGACAGAGGCCTTATCGAAATATCACAGAAATTCACGAATATGTACCGGCGGCTTTCATCGCGATCTGCACATATGGATCGGTCATCATTGCTTAGCAATCTTGTAAGACCTGAAATCCGATCAATGGGCTTGTCTATGGAAAGAAATCAATACGTGTGATCAATCACTAAGGCCATGAAATGGTGTGACAAAGGATGATCTGAGTGTGTTGATAGTATGAGAATTTTGGTCTGTTAGATCGTTGTGTGGAACTATTTTATTTGTTGGACTGGTAAGTGGACTTCTTAGTTATTTGACTCTGCTGGACCTGCTCTGTAGGGGACATTTTGTTGCTTTGCTTGTAGATAGAAAGTAGTTTTGGTGCATTTACATATGTTTGTACCACCAAATTTTTCATTGCACGTCGAAAATTTCACTATTTTAACTTCTAAATGTGAAATTCGTCTTCTTAAATGCAGGGAGGTGGCATGTATGTAATAATTGATGTTTAGAAGTTAAATATGTAAATACAAAGGAATGTAAGTGGTATATATGCAAGCCTTGCTAACTTTTAAGAAGTGAAATACACAATTTAAAAATGTATTAAAGTTTAGGTGGCAGATATGTAAATACATAGGATTTGTGTGCATTTAAGTAAACCTTCCCTTCTCTTAATAATGTTTGAATTGGTTCAGCACTCGAGAGTCGAGTATTGCATATCCCACACCTAAATTTCAATAAATATGCACCTTCCATGTCTTTCAATTTAAATGTTTATATTGATAGGGCAAAGAAATTTCAAAGGACTTTTAGTCAAGAAATTCTATTACAAATTTAGATAAGATGTTTTTTTTATAATAAACAAATCTATTTTGAAATAAATATAATGTAATTTTAATTAATTAATTAATTATCATATTCATTGGTTAAAATATATTTAATAATTATAAAAACTATCCTAATCAAAATTAGATTGAAATGTCCCAACCCAAAGCTATTTTAGTTTCAATCAATAGAAGTGTCGATTTAATTTTTAAATTTTTTTTAATATGAGATGAAAGTTTATGAACATGGATATTACGTTCGGACTTTAGACGTAGAGTTACGTTTAGAGTCCAGTAAAATGTGAACACGTGGATTATCAAATCTACCTACGAAACATAAGAAAATTAAAAATTTTTACCGTGCGACCTGACCCGGCCCAATTAACACATTGGAAATTGAAATAAATGTGGGAATATTCTGAATAATACCGCAAAGACCTAAATAACATAGCTAAAATTGAAATAATGTGGGGAATATTTTGAATAACACCGCAAATTAAGTAATGCGGGGAATATTCTAAATATTCTAGTGGTGTTATTTGAGTGTTATTGAGTTATTGTGATGTTTTTGGCACCGTATAATATTCGTGTTATTCAAATATTCTAACAGTGTTATTTGAGTCTTATTGCGGTGTCATTCAAGTATGACTGCAGTGTTATTGTGGTGTTATTATAGTATTATTGACACCGCATAATATTCGAGTGTTATTCAAGTATTCTAGCAGTGTTATTATTGTGTTATTGTAGTATTATTGCGGTGTTATTGATGTGTTTTTGACGACAAAGTTATTCAAGTAAATTTGCGGTGATTATGTTGTTTTTATGGTGTTATTGTCATCAAAAAACACACAAGTACAACTCAATGCTTATGTATTTACATATCTAACCCCTAAACACCAATTTTTTTTCATACACGTCATCAACCTCATGAATTTCAACTTTTAAAAATTAAGTCTTAAGAATAAAAATTCGAAATAAGATCGGGCTGAGCCGAGCACGCTTTTTTTTTTCCGAAATTATGTCTAGCATAGGTCCCACCATTCCACATGTTCACATTTACTGGACTTCGTACGTAACTCTACGTCGGTAGTCCGGGCGTAATATTTTCCCCCATTTGAGACGGCTTTCTGATGCTTTACATTTCAAACTGTTATCACACTGCTTCATTCCTAGAATTGTGCTTTTCTAAGAAAGATGTCTAATTATTTTAAAATAAATATTTATAATTCCTATAGGAGCTTTCTAAGAAGTTGCTTTCTCCGTAACTATATTAGCTCATAATCCAAACCAAATTTTATAGATATAAAATCCGATCTCAATTGTTTACGAAAAGGTAATACCAGATAACTCGTATCTATTAATTACATATTAATACATGAAAAATGCAAATTAACCAAAAAACCCCCTTAATTTGGCTGATATTACATTGCCTCAGTATGACATAATAGCATTACCCAATTTAAATAAAAAAGTTCCAGATCCATTACAATCAAAAATCTATTGCAAATATATCAAAAGAACATATGCAAACAGTTAATACTTGCAATAGACAAATCTAAAGTTAAACGACTTAAGAAACTAATCAAAAACAAAATCAGAACAATGCCTTCAATAAATTAAAAGATCAAATCAAACAAACTAGAAGATAATGGAACAATAAGAGTTGGCTTTTACATAATAATCCACTTTCTGCGACCTTAAAGCTTACCCTTGGCATTATATGAGCGTTTGAAAACTACTTAACAGACAGAAGCAAAGAAGTCGACAAGAAAGAGCTAAATCAACTGTTGTGAGAATTAAGGTGAAAAATTTGGCAGTTCGGCCGATATGACCTCTTGTTTGCAGCCTGCTCAAACTTCTTAGAAGCTGCCTGGTTCTCCTCCAAGCCTGTTTGGATGAAATATCTTATCCACCATGAATAACTGCGCAACTTCGCCTACAATCAAATGATGCAAAAAATCAAATTTCAATCCTCAAACACTCAATGGAACTGGAGATGACAAACATGAATGAAGGGAAGATTCAGAAAACCCTGATAGGAGAAGATAGCAATGACAAATAATGTTTTTTCAATAGACAAAAAAGCTACACCTTTTCCTGATTACTTGGAAGCTTGCAAGATAATTACAAAACACCCCATTACTTCCAATTAAGCAGTTCCATGTAAAGAAAACTAATAGAAGGGAAAACAAATGCCAACTTTCAACAATTGTAGGGACCGCTGGCCACAAAAAGTGTACACAGGAGAGAAAAAGGATGGGGGATGATTCAAGAGTTTTGGCTGTCAGCAAGTTTAGTTGAAATATGGAAGTTACCAAATCTTGAGATATAATCCCACATATATTATATGTGTGATTTGGTAACCAATTTTACCAAAAGTAAATAAGGTAGATTCACATACATAACACTCAATTCTTATGTCTTTACATATTTAACAAGTAAACTTTAATTTTTTGTTTCATATATGCCACCTTGACTATACATGAAAAGATATTTTTCATTTTTTAAAAGTAAAAACAATAAGATATCAAAGAATTGAATGGTATAAATGTAAAAAGCAAACACTAGGTATTAGCTATGTAAATTTATTAGAATTGAGTGGTATGTATGTAGATGCACCAATATATAAATAAATGATTCAAGAGTCAAACCTTATAATCATGCATGTGTTTTTATCACGACCAACTCGGGATTTGAAATTAGCCAAAGCGAGTATAAAAAATCGGATGGTGGGAATTAAGTTTTTTATATTCATCTAAGTCATTAAATAAATAAAATTAAAATAATACAATTAAATTTACCTCATTACAAGCTGTCCGCATCTTTTATAAACATTTTTTTTCTATTATATATCATTTAATCAATTAATTACACATAAAAAGTTAGTTTAAAACAACACTAAGTTAATCAAAGTCAAAAAATACTCACTCTTAAATTATAGTAATACAAAGATAAAAAAATAATATGCTTGTCAATTAAGCTTTATAAATTAATCAGTATAAAATATTTGATAGTTTAAAAATATGATCATTTACAATATTTCATAGTATTCAATGAATTTTATTATATCAATGACATATCTATAAAATATTTGATAGTTTAAGAATATGATCACTTAGGTTCATATTATTCAATGAGTTTTACTATATAAAGAACATATTTATATCATTCTATATTTGTATGACTGTCACAGAAACACCGTTTAAAAATTATACTAATTAAGGTAGTTCAATATTAATATTTGTCCATATTAACGTGCATTATTACCTTAGCACTCTTCCGCTAGTACCATAAAAATGTGACTCCATGATAGCCAAGCATACACATATAAGCATATATTTATATAAATAATATATTCAATATCATTCATATGTTTATCTTATGACATACAATATAATATATGTATCTTTAAATAACATGATATAATTTTTACTATAAAGAGACCTAACATTCAGATGAGACATAAAGATGAGAGATTATAAATTAAGATAAACTAATACATTAATTTATGGATATCAATAACTATTAATACAATTGATTGAAAGGAAACAAAGTATTACTGTAAATTTAAGAATAAGAGCGCTCACCTCGATGATGATTTATTTGTTCTTGGATTTGTCTTGATCTCAACTCTTCTAAGATTGATGCTTATAATAAACATGATACTCATATTACTAAGATTTAATTTATTTATATTATTTAAATTAACTATTAACTTTACATTATTTAAGTATTAATTTTCATCATTTTACTTTATGAAAACCTAATTAACTTTATTTTGCTATTAAAATTCATTAATTAAATTATAATATAAATCGAAACTTTTCTTACCAAAGTTTTGCTCGGGTCAATCTTCCTCTTCTTCTAACTCGAACTTCGCATCCTTATATTCCCCTCCAATCTAAAGTTCTAAACCAAGAGTCCTAATTTAATAAAATATTATATTAACATTATAATATACACACATATACATACATATACTAAAATTGTACTAATTAAGGTAGTTCAATATTAATATTTTTTAATATTAACGTGCATGAGTACCTTAGCATTCTTCCGCTAATACCATAAAAAGCGACTCCATCATATTCAAGCATATACATACAAACATAAATTTATATAAATGATATATTTAATATCATCTATATGCTTATCTTATGAAATACAATATAATATATGTATCTTTAGGAACATGATATAATTTTTACTATATGACAGATAAAAATGAGAAATTAAAAATTAAGATAAACTAATACATGAATTTATAAATATTAGTAACAATTAATGCAATTGATTGAGAAGAAATAAAGTGCTACTATAAATTTAAGAGTAAGAACACTCACCTCGATGACAATTTATTTGTTCTTGAATTTATCTTGATCTCAACACTTCTAAAATTGATGCATAAGAGAAACAACGTACTATTGTAAATTTAAAAGTAAGAGCACTTACATTGATGATGATTTATTTGTTCTTAGAATTGTCTTGATCTCAACTCTTCTAAAATTGATGTCTATAATAAACATGATATTCATATTACTAAAATCTAATTTATTTATATTATTTTAATTAATTATTAACTTTACACTATTTAAATATTAATTTCCATCATTTTACTTTATGAAATCCTAATTAACTTTATTTTGCTATTAAAATTCATTAATTAAATTATAATATAAACTCAAACTTTCCTTATAAAAGTATGCTTGGTTCAATTTTCCTCATCCTCTAACTAGCACACTTCGAATCCTTATATTCCCCTCCAATCTAAAGTTCTAAATATATTATTTAATATATATATATATATATATATATATAGTTTTAGAAAAGAAATTAGTATTTTAGGATTGGACTACACTGTCCCCTTAATATACCGGTTTCCCAATATATGCTAATTCGTCCCCTTAATATACTTGGTTCAATATTGTTACGAATATAGTTTTTGCACTATTTTTCCCGCTTCAAATATATTTTTCTCTGCAGTTATGCATGTTAAGAAGATCTTAATATAGGAGTCAATTTCAAAAGATACAACAACAACAACAAAGCCTTAATCCCACTAAGTGGAGTCGGCTACATGAATCCTTTTTCTCCATTGCGTCCTATTTAGTGTCAAATTTTCGTTTAATTCTTATAAATTAAGATCATTTTTTATGCAATAAGCCCAAGTTTTCCTAGGTCTATCTCTGTCTTTCTTAACATAAGTTGTATTTAAAACATCTACTCTCCTAATCGGATCATCAGGTGGTTGACATTTAATGTGACCAAACCATCTAAGGCGACTCTCTCTAATTTTATCTATCACTGGTGCAACACAAACCCTATTACGGATATATTCATTTCGCATTTTGTCTCTAAGTGTAAATCCACTCATCCACCTAATCATTCTCATCTCGGCAACACTTAACATTATGCTTCTCTTTTAAAGGCCAACATTCAACACCATAGAGCATCGAAGGTCTCACACCACCATCTAATAAAATTTTCCTTTCAAGTCTAAGTCGTACTTTTCTATCACACAATAGGCCGGACGCATTCCTCCACTTCAACCAACCAACCTGAATTCTACTATTAACATCCCCATCTATATCACCATCGCTTTGAACAATGGACCCGAGACATCTAAATCATTCACACCTTTTAATAATTTGATCATCCAAAGTTACACTTCTGTCATTAGACCTACTATTACTAAAATTACATTCCATGTATTCAGTTTTAGTTCTACTCAAATGAAGACCTTTAGACTCCAATGTAGACCTCCATAATTCAAGATTTTCCTGGACTTTTTCTCTTGTATTATCCACAAGGAGGATATCATCAGCAAAAAGCCTACACCAAGGTACATCCTCTTATAAATGCCCAGTAAGACCATCCATATATAAAGCAAAAAGATATGGGCTTAAAGCCGATCCTTGATGTAAACCAACAGAAATAGTAAAATATTTGGTCAATCCTCCTTCAGTTGAACATATGTAACAGCTATAGCATACATATCTTTAATGACTTGAGTATAAGTCATATTAACACCTTTCTTCTCAAGGACTCTCCAAAGAACATCTCTCGGAACCTTATTGTAAGCTTTTTCTAAATCAATAAAAATCAAATGTAGATCCTCCTTATTATCTCTGTACTTCTCCATCAAACCTCTCAATAAATGTATAGCTTCCATGGTAGACCTGCCCGACATAAATCCAAATTGATTATGAGAAACCTTCGAAATACGTCTTAACCTATGTTCAATAACACTCTCCCATAATTTTAAAGTATGAAACATCAATTTAATTCCTCTATAATTTGCACACTCTTGTGCATCTCCTTTATTCTTAAAAATGGGGACCAAAATGCTCTTTCTCCACTCCTCAGACATCTTTTTAGTTATTAAAATAATATTAAAAAGTTTAGTAAGCCAGGAAATCCCTAAATCATCTAAACATTTCCACACTTCAATTCGGATATCATCAGGTCCTACAGACTTTCCCCCCTGGTTTTCTTTAAAGTCTCATCAACTTCTTTTTTACTAATGCGACGGTAAAAATGAAAAGTTTTATTATTATTAACGATATTAAGCATCACTTAGCGTCGATCGTACTTTCAAGATCTTCATTAAAAAGTTTATCAAAATAACTCACCCACCTATGTTGAATATATTTTTCTAAGAAAAGCACTTTTTGATATTCATCTTTAACACACTTTACTTGAGTTAAATCTTTAATTTTTTTTTCTCTTTGTTTGGCTAGTTTATACATATATTTTTCACCGTCATTAGTATCTAACATGTTATAAATATCACTAAAAACAGAATTTTTAGCGTCAAAGATTATTCTTTTAGACTACCTGCGGGACGTTTTATATTTTTCTCAGTTCTCTACGCTTTTACATTTAAACCAATTTTTATAATATAAATCTTTTCTTGCGCATTATTATTCCACCACCAACTATTTTTATTTATAGAAACTTTTTTTTATTCTCCAAGTACATCTTTAGTCACTTGTTTAATAATATTAGTTAATTTTTCCCACATAGCATTCGCGTCTTCATGGACATCCCAAATATTTAAATCTTGAATTTTACTTATAAAAATAATTTTATTTGTGTCTTTTAGTGTTCTCATCTTATTCTACGATGTTGAATCCTAATATTCTTTATTTTACAACTCTTCATCTTAAAATCTAGAACTAATAATCGATGTTGGATACTTAATTCCTCACTTGAAATGACCTTACAATCCTTACAATCTCGACGATCTCTTCTTCTCATAAGAAAATAATCAACCAATTAATAGAGTAGATGTTAAAATTAAGTCTTCTAAATCATTCCAGAATTTATCTTTAGAGTCTATATCTAAACCAACTTGAGGAGCATAAACACTTATAATATTAAAAATCTTAGTATCAATAATAATCTTAAGTGCTATAATTCTATCCCAACTCTATTAATTTTAACAACATTATCTTTCAAACTCTTATCTATAATTACACCTACACCATTTCTAAGTACGACTCTTACCACAATACTATAGCTTTAAAACCTAAGTTATCAATCTCCTTAGCTTTTTCTCCAACCCATTTAGTTTCTTGAATGCATAAGATATTTATCTTTCTATGGATCATAATATCAACCAATTCCATTAATTTACCATTGAGAGTACCTATATTCCAAGATCATATACTAATACTAAGTATCGTGACTAACTTCTTTACCCGCATCCATCCGTAATATGGGAACCCTCATCACTTGACACTACACCTGTGCGCACGTGTAGTGGCCCTTGCACACTTTCCACTGTATTCAGGCCATACAGCGCGTCGCTTCCAGGGGACGCCCTAGAACTTACACAATGATCAAAAGGATTCATGTCATGATTTTTAGTATTTAAATTAAATTCAATAAATATTTGGGGGATGCAATCTTCGGATGTCTACTACAACAATTTTAGACCCTAGATTGAAACTCAAATTTATCAATTACAAATTCCCGAAGATATCTTCACATGATGAGGCAGATCAAAATCCTAAATTAGTTCAAGATGCTTTGTAAGAAATATATGCTAATTATGTTGTTGGTTGTGCATCTCTCAATCCTACAAGTAATTACTCACATGAGGGAACTTCATCTACAATAGATCCTATGATTTCTACATGTCAGTTTGACTCTATGTTTGGATTTCAACATTTTGTTGTAGCTTCTGGATCCGTGGAATCATCTAAGCCCGATTTACAAGTATACCTTGAGGAAGAATTATATGTGTGCTCGAATGAAATTTTGATGTACTTGAATGGTGGAAGATGAACACATTAAAGTATCCCCGACTTTCAATTATAGCTTGAGATATTTTATCAATATCTATAATCACAGTTGTCTCAAAATTTGTTTTTAATGCTGGCGACACAGTGTTAGATGTTTATAGAAGCAGTTTATCAACAAAATAGCTAATATATTAGTTTGTGCATCAAGTTGGATTTGATCCATTCAAAAAAAATGCAAAGACAACTTTGTTAATCATTTCATTCAATATACTTATCTCTAGTTCCTTCTCTTTCTTACTACTAAATATCAATTTTTTTTTCATTAATTATTTTCAGCAGGAAATACTTGTAGAGAAAAAAACATAGTATTCAACTGCCAAACAACTGAAGCAAACTCTATTCTATGCAAGAATTTTGATAGCTAAATTATTAAAGAGGCTGTGATGATATCTAAGTTGATCAACTATGACAAAAGTTAGTATGGCTTAATTTCATGATGCAATTTTTATATTAATTTGATACATTTAAAGTTGGTATGACATAATAAAGTTACGCAATCCTTTTGATCCTATTAGATGAATGCAAAAAATTCTAAAATTAGCATGACAATTTCATTAAGCAACCCTTTAGATTACGTTTGAAAAATCTAAAGAATGATGATATTATCACATTATGCAACCCTTTAGATTAAGTTTGAAATATCTAAAGAATGATGATATTATCACATTATGCAACCCTTTAGATTGTGCCTAAAATTAAAATTTAATCTTAAATCTAAGTTCATTATTATGATAATTCATATGGGGTTGATTTTTTCATATAATAGAAATGTTTGCATGAAAATTTTGCTTGTGCTTTCAATTGTTTGTGAATATTTGGAAAGTTGGATCATTATCTATTGAGAAGCCCTTACTTTTTAGATTAATTTATATTTCAATTGCTTGTGAATACTTTATGAGTAATTATGGCGGTTATTGGTTGATTAGAAATTTAAAGGAATCTGAGTGATTTGGAAAGCCCTTGTTGGTTGTTTTCTGTTGACATATGCAACCCACGTTGGTCGTTGTCTGATGGTTGTTGGCGCTATTTTTTTTATGTTTTTGGACTTGGTATTGTTTTGTTGTGGTTTAGACTTTTGGTGTTGTTTTTTTTTTCCACTACGGTGTCGTTCGGTTCTTTCTATACTAATTCCTTACTCCCAGTTGGTTGTTGTCTATTAGACATTGGTTGTTGGCACAAGAATTGTCATAACTCATTAAATATTTCAATATTGTTTCTGTTGTTTTTGGGCCTTTGGTTTTGTATTTTATTTTCTATTGGAGTTGTTTGGTATTTTTTACTTTATATAATTTAGTATTTGGCTATTGTCAAATTGGATATTAGACTGGTTTTCTGTTTCAATTTTCATTGTTTCTTTTCATAGTTACTAGATTTTCTTGTTATGTAAGATTTACTGATTTGTTCAGATATCTCTTGATTTTTCCTTATTTGTGAGGTATTTTTAGTTGAAAATTAATGTTTTCCAACATTTTCATTAAAATTCAACCATATCTATAGTATTTGGAAGGAATTCTGATAGTGATCTTGTTTATGACCCTGCAATCAATGCACATTCACCACGAACCATCCTTCTTTGGCACCATCAGGACGGAAACAACACATGAGTTGGTGCTCTCTTTGACTAGTCCCCTCGTGATGAGATTCCTGTACTTCGCAGATCTTAATCTATACATAAGTTGGTTTGGCAATAATGATCCCGATATAAGGTTTATCGCTTGCTTGATGTCCCTCGACGGAAAAACCCCTCTGGCAGATTGTCTGTCAAGATAAACTAGATGTCCTGTGGTAGTAGTCACAATGGTGTTGATACCGCACTTTCTTCATTTGTTTCCTCCAAGAGGACTAATGTAGTAAAGTGATCCAGGAAACTAATGTTCCTCTATGTTGCCTCCTCCCTTTGTATTTTTAACTGATAGCAAGATGATATGTTTCTCATCCTTAAAGAAGTAAGTAATCCTGAAGTCGTCGTGTTGAGTCTTAAGGTGGAATTTGTCAAGGCCTACCCAACAAAATGTGACAGGTGTCCATAGAACCACATCGCACCATACTTGCTCCTGTAATTGATTCTCAATAAAAAAGTTAACTAAGCACTGCTGATCTACACACACCTCATTTCCTTTATTCAGCCAGTACGAGAATATGATTGGGGATGCTTCAACATGTCCAATCCTGACTTATTCACCATCAGCGTTGACAACACATTCTCATAACTCTCACTATCCGTGAATAAGCTGCAAATCTAGCCCTTGACGGTGCACTTGGTGTGAAAAATATTATGCCTCAACCAGGATTGATTCCACTCCGTCTCAAACAACAAAACTTATCGAATGACTAGCGCTTCTCCCTCATCTCCATGGAGCTGAAACTCCTCCTTTGGGCTATACTTTGACTCCTCGAAGGCGCCCTAATTCTATGAGGGTGACAAAGTTGGAAGCTATGTGACAGTAGTTGTGGCACTTGAAACACTTCCTAATCGGCACTGTATTGGAGTAGCTAGCTGTCTCACGCTTCTTCCCACTCTGGTTTGTCTTATCATTTCCATGTCCAACTCTGCTAGTTCCTTTTGAGGTACCTTTATCAGTTGTTGTAGCTGCAAGCGACTGTTTGGTTGTAGGTGGTGACCTGAAGGATGACTGTTGCCTACTCTGTTTTTGTTGCCTCTCCACCTTCAAGGACCACGTTGCTAATGGCGGGCTTCAAATTGGGTTGTGAACTCCTCCACTGAATGATCCCGCTGTTGAAAGTTATGGAGTTTCAAAAATATGTCCTGGCGATAGTGAAGTGGGAGATACTTCTTCTGCATTGCCTTCTTCATCTTCTCCCACTTAGTTATCTTTTCACTGTCTTCTCATCTCTTTTGCATCTACAAATTCTCCCACAATAAAGAGGCATGCTTCCTTAGTTTCATGGTAGCTAGCTTGCCTTGTTTGTCCACTGGCACATCCTTGTACTCGAAGATCAGTTCAACCAATTGCATCCAATCGACAAACTCATCTGGATCCATCCTCCTTCAAATTCTGGAAGATCCATCTTGATGCTAAAATCTAGCTATGCATTCGGTATTCCTCATCACTGATATCTTCCTTGCGGAACAGGTTCAGATCTCCGTCCTTGACGTCACTTTGATTCTCTCAATTGCGGTCGAGTGTACTTTCACCTTGGGTTCCATCCTCCATCTCTGCTAATCTATGTTGCAGACGACGAATCTCCCACTATATTTCATCCCGGGTAGGATATGGTAGGTATCTCCTTGGGGACATGGTTGAAGGCTTGGGACATGCGGAAGAAAAGGTAAAAGAGAAAAAAAAAGAACAAAATGATTGAAAGAATAGAAAAAAAAAGGAGTGGAAGAAAATAAAGAAAGGGGAGGATAAAAATAAATGGCAGACCCTAAGAAACCCTAGAATAGGACACGGGTTATGCTAGCTCTGATATCAAATGATACCATAATTAACTAAACCCAAGTCGACAAAAATGAATTTTAATACGCAAAAGATAAATCTGATACATCTAAGAATCAATAATAATAAAAGCAAGACCAGCAACAGAGAAGAAAGTCTAGGGACGCCAACGAAGAGGCGGGCGTTGGTCGACGGCTAGAAAAGGGTGCCAGCGAGCGGCAGCAGCGTCGGAGATAGCCGCAAGTATGTGTGGCTGCTGGAGGTGTTGTATGCGATCGGTGAGCTGCTGGGAAGGGCTGGGTGGACTACTAGAAGGTAGCCAACAAGGCAGGCGGCTGCTAAGAGAAGCCGAACATGCCGCCAGTAGATGTTGGACAGGACAAAGGTCGGCTGGAAGGGAGTCTGTGGCCTTTGGGAATCCCGAACAGGGAGTTGCGACACCTAAGATTCTGCGGAAATCTGAAGTCACAAATAGGCCGCTTCGTCACCTGGAGTAGCGGAAAGGAGTTCTGCGGTCTGCTGGAGTCACAGACAGGCCGCTGCGATTACCTGGAGTTGCAAGAAGAGGTATGCAGTCTTCTAAAGTCGTAGACAAGGCGCGATGCTCACCTGGAGTAGAGGGAAGGGCAGCTACAGTCTTCTGGAGTCGCAGGCAGGAGACAGTGGGCAGAGGAAAACTGAGAAATGGCAAAGATAATCATGGCCACGAATGGGTTACAACTCGAGCATCTTCTTGTCGTCAACCCTCGGAGGGAAAACACTAGCCATGGACTTTGAATTCATAAACAAAATAACAACTACCTAACCTGAACATACAGTACACCTCTATAAAATAGGAATTAGTATCAAGAATAGGTAATGACCAGGATAAGAAAGAAATAGTAAATGAAGGAATAGAAAATGCAAGGAGTAGAATAGGAGAGTAATAGAAAAGGAAAGGAAAGAGGAGAGTTAAAGCGGTAAATCCTGCACCTTTCTTAGGGTCGATCGGTCCAGTAGGGTTGGACCGAAATTTGTTTTTTGGTTCAGTCGACCCACATTCAGAGTCCTGCATCACCTCCACCTGCATCAATCTCAACGTCCTCCTATCCTTCTTACCAGAGCAACTCGACTCTATAGATAAGTCGACTGCGGCAATTTATAGAGCGAAAATATCTTTTCGTTTTCTCGATTACTTGCTTCCTCTCCCTCTCTTCGACTCTCCGCTTTCTCTTCTTCTCTTCGACATCCTCTCTTCAACTTCCTCGGGTAAAAAAAAAAAAGCATCACAGATTTATATCAAATTCACACCTCCCTATAGCAATGTCTAATTTATGAAACTCAAGTAAATAAAGATTTAATGGCAAAAAGCCATAAAACTCCAAAAATTGGTAACATTGACAAAGTTAAATAAATAAGATAATACCGTGAAAACATTCACTTCAGCAAACAGCATGCACAAAGCTATCGGTTGTTCTGAAGCCTAAAAAGTTGGACCATAAATATACAATTCCAAATGAACGGAAATGCAGCCAAACTTCGCACTAAAAAAAAAACTCAGTCAGTGCAGTGACAAATAGCATAAGAACAAAGTACATTTAGTACAATCATCGCAAATAAATCAAAATTCACACAACTAGAATTAATTTCCCTTAATCTTTAGTGCCACGACCAACAGAATAAATTTTAAGGACTGCAGGCCCAAATTCTTAAAGTTTAGAAAAAAACTGATATGCACCACATACCGGTCTTCCAAATTTGGATAGCTCAGAAACTCTAGCCCTTTGTTGACCTGGATAGCCTGCAGATGAGAAGAAAGTACTGAGAATGATTAAAGTTGCTATATTTTTAAATTCATGAATGGTAAGAAAAAAAAGTAGTTCCCTATATATTTATTATAGTAAAAATAGACTTCAATTGTTAAATTATTTCCTTGATAAGTAGACATAAAAGCATCATCATCCCAACTAAGGCTCAACTTTATGAATCCTTCTAATCCATTCATTCCTATTAGCCGTTGCATATGTTATTAAATCTAGATTATTCATCCGGTCTTGTAGTACAGGTAACCAGCCCTTCTAAATAAGAGCAGATTTAAATAGTAAAAAGGGGGCCATTACACAGACTCCCTTCTTCCCTCTCTATTAAAGCAAATTTATTTCTCTCACATACTAGAGATCTCTCTCTCTCTCTCTCCCCCTCCCTATCCCTCTTCAGCTTCCTATAAGTATTAGCTCTCCATTCATTCTTGCATCTCTAGAGAAAATAATTTATATGCCTATCCATATACATCTCTGTAATGTGCCCAACATTCACTAATAGGCAGGAACATCATTGTGCTAGCAGAAAAAAAGGTTACTTCGGTGTTCTTAAAAGTTGATTTCAAAGGATAACTGCCTAATTTATGTGCATAGTTTTACTCATTCATCACCACCATCCCATAAACATTCAGAAAAATCAGGCAATCTTCTTTTTCTCCTTTTTTTTCTTTGAAACTGAAGTGTCTTTTTTATTATAGGCTATTTGAGGTTATTGTACATGGCATGACATTCTTTGAGAAATAGCAATGCTAAAGTCAAAGAAGAACATCAGAAGTTGGGAAAGTGCAAACGCGGCCTTTTCTCGTATGTTGTGACTCCTTTTCTCTTTTATCTCCTTTAGATCTCTCCAATACGTCCTGTTTTGATGCCTGCTTGTCTATCAACCCCACCAATCCTCTCCTTCTCTTCTAAAATAATAATCCACCCGAGAAAATAAAGATAAGAAAGAGGAGCTGGAAAAAAACTAGAAACAATAAGAGTAAGGAATAATAAGTGCCCTAGAGGTGAGGAGGGAGACTGGGCTGATAGAGGGAAGATCAAGGAATAGGATGGCGAATAGCAAGGCTGTGTTTGCTAGAAGCTTGCACACATATTAGCCGTTCAAATACAAAGATCCTCTTAGTAAAATTTCAAATATTTTAGCATGTTTCACTTGATGTGCAAGCTAATGTGCACTGAGTATAAATACTTCAGCAGACTGAGACCTGATATTTTGATTAAACAGATACATGTCATTAGCTTCAATGGTGACAATCCACAAACTACTAAACTAGATAGTACCCCCAAGATAGTGAGATTTTTTTAAAGGATTCCCCTAGGGTTGACAAAAATAAGATTTTTAATCATGAATCTTCTTTTCTGGGATCTATTTTTGATAAATTTTATCGATGACAAATATTCAGGAGTGCTAGCAGAACGTCACAACATTTTCTTCCTTCACTTTTCTTTTCATGGGGGTGTGGGTCTCCAAGTCTATTTGCCCTTCTTCCGGGGCCATTTGATAGTGAATTTTTAGACAAGCGGACCAAGTATCATGGCTCAATTTCAGCGTGTGGAACTTGCATGTCTCGATTTTCAGCTAACATAGCAAATGCAAGCTATGGCAGTTGATCAGGAGACACTGTTTGTATGGTGTTTATCAAGTCTTTTTCATTGATCACAAGAGTCTGGAGTATACTTTCATGCATGAGTTAAACTTAAGGTATAGATAAGGCTTGAGTTGAACAAGGATTACGAACTACAAAATTATGGTGCATTTAGGATAGCATTGTCGGGTCGATGCGGTGTCCGCTGTTGCGGTGTCGCACCGTACTTTATAAAGTTTGACAAAACTACATTTAATCTGCATTTTCAAAAATTAAGATGGGAAACTGTGTTTTGAAACATGACCAAGTTAAGCGCGGTGGTTGCCAGAAAGTTGTGGTTTAACATTTTGAAAATAAAAAATTTGTAATAACCATCGCAGTTTCTTAAACAGTTTCTTCTGCATATGTTTCACACATGCTTCTTCAAACAACTGCAGCTGCCCCAAACAAGCCCTTAGTATCATCCAAGTAAGGCTAATGTGGTTGGAGATGTTTTGAGTGTGAAATCTTACACATGTGCAATTTTTATGATCACTCAAGAGTATCAGTTAGAATTGGAGAACAACAACTTTAACCTAAGATAATACATTCATGAGTTGATTCGATCATTTATCACTAGTCAATTCAACCAACAATAATGAATTAGATTCATGGAACTCAAAGAACAATATATGTCTGATAAAACTTAAGGAATAGGTTGTTGACCTCACTTTCGTCGAGGTCTAGTTTTCCTCCTAGGATTTAGGGTTCCAGCCTTAAGAGCTTTCTCGACGATCTTAAATTCCTAGCAATGGGGTCCACCTCGTTTTAGAATGTTCGAAGCCACTTTGTTACTCTTTTGGAGTCCCGCACGAGATTCTGTACCTCTAGCCCATAGAATGTTGGAACTATCATCAGGAATTCAAATGAAGTCCCCATAGGACCACTGGACATTAGGACAACCTCATGCACATTTTGCACCACTGGACACACAAATCCTCGATTTACGGCCTCGACGCTTTCAATTACTCCGCAACGGATCAAAGCTGAAGTCAGGATGCCAGGACGATCGACATCAAGTAAAAATTTCAGACATGATCAAAATTGACACACTTTAGGCTCGACCGTCGACGAAGTTGCCCAAATGACTCCGGATCACAAAATTGAATGCGTTCGGAACGTCAAATTTGCTAAAGAATGACATATTTTGTCAGGGTTATAGGCTAGAAGGAACACGAAATTCGACGTTTAATTAAATTAATTTAATTTCACCCCATTTTACCCTAATTAAATCCTAAGTCCTGCTTCCCGCACCCGTTTCGCGCCTTTCTTCTCCTTCCCGCGGGTTCGTGCGTCTCTGCCCTAGCTTGACTTGACCGAGCTCTTCCCCCTTGTGCGCCTTGTGCCCTAGCTTGGCTCTAGCAGTCTCTCCCCCTCATGTCGTCCCGTCTCGTGTGTACTATGGTTCGCCCTCCTCACGCAAGAGAAAGTGACATTCCACACGCTCTGCTCGAGCTCCTCCTTGATGCGTTGAACTTCCCTCTTTGGTGTTTGAGGGGCATGTTGCTTGGCACGAATTGGGAAACTTCTCTCCTACCCAAACTTTCTTTCTTCTTCTCCTTTCGATTTTCTCCATGTTGGATCGTTCCCTACAACAATGTGACCCGTCCACTGTTACTATTGGTATCGGGTGAGTATTTGGGTGGCTTTGGATGAATTTGGTTGAGGGTGGCCTGGTTCTTCTCATTTCTCTTTACTATTTAAACCCCATTTTGGGGAGTTCTTGGTGTTGGACGCTCTTTGTGGTTGAAGGCTAGGTTTTGAGTGCTACCTCTCCTCTCCCCTATCTCCCTTGTTTTCCTGCTTAGCTTGTTGTGTGTGTGTGTGTGAAGGGAGGAGGCTTGGTCTATCTTTTCTTTCTCCTGAGCTTACCCGAGCTTTTGGTTGCTCGGTTTGGGGTTGTTCTTCTTGCGGCCTCCCTGTTGTCCACTTGGTTTTAGTGCTTGATCACTTACTTTCTCACTAAGGTAAGAGCTTATTTAGCTCTAAGACTCGGCATGCTTTATTTTGAGAGGTCTTTGGTGAGATAGCTTGGCCTAGCTACCTCTTTCTCTACTCTCTAATTCTTTATTCCCATTGAATATATCATGAAAGGTGGCATCTAAAAAAAAAAGATGCATGTGGTTTTGATGTTGGGCCTTGAGATTTGGGGGTCCTACATGGCACAATATACTCCTTTCTTTAGTGTTTCTTTATGCCAATGTAGCTCATTTAGGAAGTTTATGCATGTTTCAACCTTTGCTCTTACAAAGAGAGAAAAGAAAGAGTCAAGAGAGTGTGAGGGGTGGTGAAATAAAAAAAAAGGAGAGGAAAAATGAGGGGTGGTGAATGCTTTGGCTAGCCCTAACATGAAAGGGCTTGTTAGGGCTTGTTGCTTTGCTTTTATATAGTAGCTTCTCAACTTCATGCTTGTCCTTTTCTTTCAACGCTACGTGTTACTGTTTTACAAATACCAGTGCTCCTCTTTTGTTTATGATATTCGCATTCTTGAGAGTTTTAAATGCATGCTAAAGGCCCTGTAAATTTGATAAAAACTTGTTGTGTCTTGTCTTTATTTCACTATAATATTTATCGCGGTATATGTGAGGGATCTATACATGTTGGAAAGTATGCAAAAGTAAGGAGACATTGGAAAGCTTAGAATATCTTTTGAGGTTTCTTTGTGCTTTATGCAGTCTCGATTTGGCCCTCTTCTTGGCCTGCTGTTGTGCTTTTGGTTTAGTTGGTTGAAGGGCCTTGCGCTGGTCTGTTTTGTGCCTCGGTTTTGCCTCTGTTTGCCCTTTTGCTGGTTGTTGTCTTAGGCCTTATGTGGGGCTCGGTTTTCCTTGTTAGCCGCCTTATGGTTGCTCTTTTGCATTAACTTGGAGGGGGCTCGATTTGGTTGCCTATTTTAAGTGCCTTATGGCTGCCCCTTTTGCATCATGTCGGGACTCGGTTTTTGTTGTTTCATTGCCATTGTGGCTGCCCTTTTCATCCCATGTGGGGGCTCGATTTCTTTGCTTTTGATGCCTTATGGCTACTTCTCCGTACCACTGGTGGGGGGAGGGGGGCTCAGTTTCGTCTTTGCGGAAGCACACAGTCCAGCTCTGAGCCTACCCCGACCTGATGCTTGCGGTCTTCTTGCTTTACTCGGGTTTCTCATACTTTTCATACAGTTTTATCCGAGTCTTTATAGGTTATTAGTGATTTCCTTTGGATTTTGTTTGCTTTTCTGATAATTTTCTTTGAGTCGCTATGAGTCGCTTTGTGGCTTTCCTCGAGATCTTCGGAGTTAGCAGACCGGTCAGGTATACAGGTTTGTTTTAAATTTATAGTATTTCATTTCTTTTACTGCGCACCTTACTGTTTTTCCTTACCGCACCTTACTGTATACATACCTGTGATTGCAATCATTTCATCGCTCGTTTATCGTATATACACTCGTGATTGCTATCGCTCATTCGTCGATTACACTTCGTAGCATGTTTTCTTTTATTATTAGGTTGTTTTTAAAGACTTGCATGAAACTTTAGGATAGAGGCCAACAGGACACCCGGTTTAGAAGGAACCCTATGGCAGACCAAGAGACCCAACAATAACTATGCATATAAATATAAAACATAAGCCCTGAAGCTGCAATCGTTACAACGAGAAGTTTGGAGCTTAAAGCAAAATTTCGAAGGTAGCACGGTCATCTTCAACAGCAAAACTTGTCTACATCAGCAAAACCGTTCCTTAGTTTAGAATAACAATCCATAGGACTTCGAAGTAGTCCGCCTAATGCGACATAAATCATCACCTGTTCTTTTAGGACTTTGCACAGCATGGCTGTGCAATATAAGCCCTAACTCGCTTTAGGATTCCGAGTTCGTCGTCCGGTGCGACATAAATCCTCCCACATTCTAGGTTATTTGCATAATCATATATTATGCAAATGTAATTCCTATAATTAATTGGCAGGATCGAAATTTGAATAAATTCATTTCCAAAATTTAAAGCCCAATGATAGGATAGTATGGGAAGTCATCGAGGTCCCCCTCGAGATCTGTGACATCCCCTACCTTTTCTTTCTTTTGGATTTCTATAAAAAAAACTGTTCCAATTTCGAGTCACTCACTTATTGGATTTCTATTACCACACTATTTTGAAAACTCTACCCTTTGAATTCATGAAGATAGATACCTCTGATCTAAATCGAGAGTTCTCTCGGGTAGCTTCGGTCATTTGAGGGGTAATTGACTATAGGAGCTTGCATATATAGGGAGTTTTATGAACTCAGGTAATATAAACTCTATTTAATTCTTTTTGTATTAAATAAGAGAACTTGTCGGTCAACACAAAAGGTTCGCAGAGCAGAACGGATGTCATGAATTTTGTAGTTTATTTGACCGAGCGATATCGTTAAGTAGGGTGTCTATTTTTCGGGATAGATGCGTTACTTGCGATATGACGCTTATTTATTTAAACTGCAAAATGAATGAGATTCGTCCATTCTCATATTTTTCAAAAAATAAAAACATTACTTTCCAAAATTATATATATATATTAAATCTATTTTAAATCGGACAACGGGATACCCATCCCAGCGGTCGACAATTTCTAATTTGGCGACCGACATAGGTTAATAATGGATTGAGACCCAAATTAACCATTGACTTAATAAATACGTTAAGGTTTAAGGACTGGCTGCGATCCTCGACCCAAGAAAGAATCTGACCGGAGATACTTTGAGAAGCACACTTTACTCCATGTTTTGTGCATCCAAGGTGTATCAAGATGTATCAAGATCTAAAAAAATTGTTCTATTAGCCAAGCATGAAAAATAATGTCGCAATTATTATAGTCAAGTGTTTACTTGCCAAATAGTAAAAGCAAAAAATAAAAGAATTGGTGTTTTGTTGCAGCCTTATCTCATGCATAATGAAAATGGGAGGAGAACGCAATGTATTTTATAGGTGGCTTGACTATTAAAAACAAGGTCGTGAAACAATTTGGGTTTGTGGGTAATAGGCTCATTGAGTTTGCCCATATCCTATCAATCAAGCAGAACTATTTAGTAGAGAGTCTAGTTAAGATTTACATAGATAATATTGTTTGACCATGTATATGGAATCTCAATAGTCATCGTGATTGATCAAGACAGAAGATGTAGTTCTGGACTATGAAAACAAGTACGGGACGCTTTGGGCACTAAGTTGAACTTTAGTACTGTTTTTCAACCTCAGGTGTACGGTCACTCAGAACACCATTCAGACGTTAGAATATTTGCTGAGAGCATGCATTTTAGACTTTGGATATAGCTGGGAGGACTATTATTAGTGGAGTTTCCTCATAAATCAATCTAGCATCGGGGTGGTATTATATAAGGCTCTTTATGGAAAAAGCATGAGTGCTAATATACTAAAGAGGAAAAGATACCGATAGGTTGTATGAGTGGGCCTAAAAGAAAGCCCAACCCACACGATACATACACAAAATTCCAAAAAAATAAAAAATACATATAAAAGCAAAAAACTAAAACCACCAACGTGCGCAGAAAGCTAGGGAAGTCCCAATTTAGTCCTGCCTCTGCCTATAATTCTCGGACGGGAGCCGGCTAACAAATTGGTGAGATGTGTGTTATTACCTGAAGTAACCAAAGTATCACCCATCAGATTATTGAGCTCAAGTAGGTCTCCATTCTTCTTCTTTCTCCTGGATGTGTAAACTTGTCATTCCTCATCCGATGACTGACTTATCTGATTAGTGGATTGGTCCAAAGGTGGTTGAACAGGTGTAGGCTGTTGCACATCATGAACCCTATGTGTCTGAGTAACATTAACCTCTTGCAGTACTCGAGACGAGTAGAGAATCAGTAGAAATATTGCCACCTGTAACATCAGTGATAGGTTCTAGGCGACAGCTTGGGTATGGAATTCTTTATCTGAGACAACCAAGATTTGAATAAGAGGATCATCAGAAATGTTCCCATCGGGAGAAGCGTCGGGCAAATGAGCAGAGGTATGTGCGGCGTTGGAAAGATGATCGGGTTGCACCTCCTCAGCAGTGATGGTAGGCCGCAACACATCCACCCTCAATTCAATATGAATAGATTTATGAGTAGATTGTTGAACTTTAGCAATATCCGGCCTTAAGTGAGGATGCAAGTGATAGCAAGTATTAGAGTTGTGGTCAAACATACTACAATGAGAGCAAAAAGAAGAGTGTTATTCTATTTCAACATTTTTCCAATGCCCGTTGTGATTGGATCCAATCATACCTTATCTGTAGCAGGTTGGGTGATATCTCTCTCAACTAACACACAAGTCATAGATAGTCTGGTGACAGCAAGCGTATGACTATCAACCTTAAGAGGCTTACCGTAAGCATTTACTAAAGAGTAGAGAATTTCATAGTTGAAGTGTTGTAATTTTAAACCCGGGAATTTTATCCACACAAGAATGATATGGGATTCCGCTTTTGGATCAAAATCGACAGTCTTCTTCACAATTTTTATTAAACGATTATCAATCTTGATCACCTTTCGAGAAAAAATACGAGTTTAATCTGTATCGTTAGATAACTAAATGAACAAATGTCGGTCGTCAAGTAAGTCAATCTTCCAACTACCTGATAACTTCATAGAATCAAAATCTTTCCGGATGATCTCAAGTTTTGGGTGACCATAAAGAAATTTCTCCAATAAAGCAAAACGATTTTCAGCCTCAGAGAGAAAAATAATCGATTTTCTTCCTTTTTTTTCTGTCAAGCTTTTTGATAAAAGTGTAGTCATCATCTTCAACTTCAAGAGCCTCGTGGAAAGATTGTGGAAAAAATGCAAGATTTACCGATAGCAAAATCAGGCTCTGAACCCGTAGACACAGCAGCGGCCTAACTCCTCTACATCCGAGTGCAAGGATCGGGCAGAGGTTCGAGCACAGTCTACGAAAGAGAACAGTGACGGTGTCGAGTAGGGAACAGTGATAGTGTCGAGCAGAGCAGCAAACGGACAGAAGACGCAACCGTTGAAAGACGAAGGTGAACAAAACCGCGACCAGAGTCACAGAAGACGCAAACTGCGACCAGAATCACAGAAGATGCAACCGCCTCGTACCAGGTGTCGAGAGACAGCGTCAATCTGCGACCGAGGAAGAGGAGAAGAAGAGGCTCGGCCAGAATCAGTGATGACGCAACTGCCTCGTAGCAGGGATGACGAGAGACGCGTCAAGCTGCAACCCGAGGAAGGAAGACAACAACGACGTGCGAGTCGGTATCCGAAGGTGAAGCCGACAAAACAATCGTAACAGATGGAGTCTGTAGGCACAAAAACCCTTCGTCGTCGGGCACGACGAGAACGATGGAGTGAAGCTGGAGGATTTAACGATATGAATTGTCATCGGGTGAAACCTTAGCAGAGCTACCTGCTGTCGATGCCATCCGCGATGGTGATCAACCGTGTGGTTTGTATGTATATGTATGTGTATGTACACACACACATATGTGTGTGTCCGGTAACAAAGAAGATTGAAGAAAATTTTGATTTAATTTAATTCCTATACTATTATAGTAATCAAAATTAGATTAAGTGGATTTTTGGAGTATTTTATATCATACAAGGTTTACGCAAACTCTCGGTGCATTAGCTTAAAGTATATAACTGAGTTCGAGTAGGTTTAGACTTTGGACTCATACAACATTGTGTTATCTACTTTGATTTTAGGTTCTAATTAAGATTTAAGTAGTAGGAACTCAAAACAAAATTTCATCTGGCATCATCAGCTGAATCTTGAATAGATTAGGAGTTTCATTTTGCCCGACTTCAAGTAAATAATTGTTATTTATTAGAGAATAAATATACCCCTCATTATAAGTAACTATAATTTATTTAGATGCGACACCTTTACAATTTTTTTATGGAATTTCAACAAAATCAATCAGCAATAAGGAGCAATATTGCAGACAAAAAACTGGTAGACAATGACCATTTTAAGAAAAACAAAGATTAAAAAATATTAAATGATTCATTCAGTTACCAGCAAATATAACAAGACCATCTGCAGAAACCCTCGCCAAGTCAGGCAGAGTTTTGTTTAGGTATTTCGGAGATAGATAATCCAGAGAATCTGATACGATCACAACAGAAAATGATTTCTTCCTGTATGGTAAAGGAAACTTGATATCAGCCACACGAACAATGCCCTTCCTAACTAAGTTCCTACAGCTATTATCAGCATCCTCCAAATCGTATGGTTCAACGCCCCAGGCTTCACTTTCTTCTTCTTTTAACAACCAGGAAACAACCGAACAAGTTTCAGGGCCCACATGCAGAACCTTGCGCATGCCCTCACCGTACACCTTCTTCAGTATAGGTATTGCTCGTTGAACTTCTGCGGTACAAGAAATCCCTATTGTATATATAACCAGAAAGAAACACGTTAATTAATCAAACAAATGAATAATTAAAATTGTGGCCCTATATATATATATATATATATACATATGTATGCATGGATAAAATCTCTTAAGAATTTTATACCATATTTAGATGTCAACACCAAGCATCAAGGGAAACGAAACCAAATCAAACTACTCAGATTTTGTCTGGATTTGGAAGAACCAAAAAACGATGTTTTGGATTGGTTTGAATAGATACTTTCCAATTCAGTTAAAATTGGTTCAGTTTAAAGTATATTAAAGATAGAGGTTAATAGGTTATAAATTTAAGATTAATTCATTGTTTTTATTATGTGAATCAAGATACTGTTAAGGATACATTCATTTGTTTTTATTTTATCCGGACTTCCAAAATCTCAAAACTAAATTAAACAAAATTAATAGGTTTATGGAAACAAAAATTCTAAATCAAACAGAACTCAAAACCAACCAGATTAAATTGAAAAATTTTAAAGGCTTTTTCAATTTGGTTCCGTTTCTAGATTTAGTGTTGCAGCACATCACAAAATTATATTAGGGGAATTTACATATCTAGCATATAATTCTTATGTATTTACAGATCTTACACCTAAACTTCATATTTACAGACATAGCACTTCAATGTTTTAAATTTATGCATGATAAAATGTATTTCAATTTTAAAAGTGACACTAATGCTATTTTTTTATGTGATATTAAATATTTGAATGCTATGTGTAAAAATATAAAAGTTCAGGTGTGAGGTATGTAAATATGTATATAAATGCCCCATTATATTATTGCATTATTGGCATCACAAAGATGCACGCTATAAGCACTTGGATTTGATAAATACAACCGAGAGTATGCCAATTATACCACGGTAATGTGCAATACATGTGCTAATTCTATGAGTGAGGACATCTAAATGGTGAGATACAGCAAGTTCATCATGCACAAGCTATTGTGTGTGAGGGTGTGTAATGCTACTAGTCAACTCTGTGAGTGCATGAGCTCACAAGGTCGACAATCGGAGCTAAGGGGTTATTTGGTTGGAAGGATTTGTAGTGTATTATAATTCATTTAGAGGGATTTGAGAAAATAATGTGTTTGGTATGAAGAAGTGCAAATATAACATAAAGTTTCAATAAATTTAAAGTTCGCTCTATAGTTCATTTTGGTTAAATTTAGAATTCAGTTGATTTGAATGAATTTGAATTACACTGTAAAATGCTATCGACAAATTACCGCCTATTATCACCCTGCACAGCTTGTCGCGGCCGCCCTCTGACGCAACCGCCGCCGCCCGCCTTCGCCACACGTCGCCTACCACCCGCCTCCCAAATAAAGTTATTTTTATTTTCATCAACTTCAAACAAAATAAAAACATATAAAGTTTTTCGTTTATTTTACAGTTAACCAAATAGACAAAGTATTTCAAATACATTCTAATAACAGTACTCTGCAAATATTTTACATTGTACTTCATTTTCAGCAAACCAAACAACAACAAAATCATTTCACATCCATGGTTGACCGTGCAAGGGTGTGTAAGGCTAATGACCTGCTACAAAAACACATATGCTTACAAGCCCAATTAGTAGTAAATAGTAGTATTGCACCACTACCAAAGATATTATGTGTCGTCTAATGACCTGTTGTATGAAAGAATATGTTCGTGAGGCCAATTTGACATTGGTTGTCTATCTGAACTGGCTGAACAAGTTTTGGGTGGGGATTATGAGGGTCGACTGGTCCTCTTAAGGCTTGGGATTCTCATCCAAGTAGGAGTGGTCCCCCTTGTTTACCTAGTCTATTTATATGTTGATTCTACGTGTTTTAGGACAGCTCTTATTTTAAGATTTATGTCTAGCTTGTTATTAGAAGTTGTTTTCCCATTCTAGGGCAGCATCCGAAGGCCAGAGATGTTCTAGTAATAACTCGGCCTAAGGTAGTGTGTATCATTTGCCCACTTTTGGCCGCAACCTACCTGGCTCCTGCTGCCCTCCAACCGCACCCCAACTTTCCCGCAACCATAGCTACCTTTGTCATACCCCAACTTCTTGATTATAGACAAATTTTGTGTTTGTATTGTGTTTTCTTTCTTCATTTCCTGCTTTCTGTAAGTATCTTTTGTAACCCCTACTTGATCTTTGTAATAAAGTCTTGTTTCGTTGTCGTTTGATTAACTGCGGTATCATTTGATATTATAGCTAGCCTAGCCCTAGTTCTAAGGCTCTATCATCCACCCAACCTCCACCCCGCAAAATTCTTTTTGTTCCCCATTCCAATACCATTTCACTCCCACCAATCCAAACACTAACCATGCCAACAAGGAGACACATGTCGAAACATACCCTGGAAGAGATACAGTGAGAGATCCGTCGACATCAACAAATGCTTGCGGAGATTAATGATAGGACCTAGGGGAAATTACCCTTGATCAAGATGTGAAGAGTTGAAGAGGAGAAAGATAAGAGAATTTGAACCCCTTCCATAGACAGGACTTCAGTGATGAGGAGGACAGATCATGAAGCTTCGAAATTCATTATAAGAGGAGGCAAATGTATAGAGGACATAGAGAATTTGAAATGAAAATGGATTTATCGTAGTTCGAAGGAGAGATGGATCTAGATTATTTCAACAAATTGTCGCAATTGATTCAGATAATCTTCAAGTATAAAGGGGTACAAGAAGATGGGAGGATGAAGTTTACGGCCATCAAATTGGAAAAATTGCTTCTTTGTGGTGGAAAATTTTGGCAAAGGAGAAAACGAAGTGACAAGTAGGGTTGTCAAAAAAGCTCGTTGTTGGCGAACAGTTCTGTGTTCGGTTCGTCAAGGAGTTCGGGTTCGATTTGTTCGATAAATAAACGAGACAAACACGAACAATTTTTTTTTCATTCGGTTAGTTAAACGAACCAAACACGAACAGTGATGCGTTCGTTCGTGTTCAAATCGTTATTGTTCGAAATATAAAATAATTTAAAATAATTATATATAAAAAAAATTATGATATTTTAAAAAATTAAATTTTATAAATTATAATATATAATAAATTAATAATAATAATATATTAATAAACTATATTAGTAATATACTAATATAGATATTATGTATTTATATAATATAAGTTATATATTTAATATATTATATTATTTATATATATTAATATTTGGGTTGTCAAACTGGCTCATCATTCACAAACAGCTTGTGTTTGGCTCGTGTTCGAGTCGTTAAGAAACGAACACGAACAATGACTTCACGAACAATTTCGAACACGACCTTATTTCAAACAAACTAAATTTCAAACGAACCGAACACGAACACAAGCTCTGTTCGCTCTTGTTCGGTTCATTTACACCCCTAGTGACAAGGTTAGCAGATAGGACAATATGAGGAAGGAGATGCAAAGGAAATACTTACCTCACTCCTACTACAACAACAACAAATTTTCATTATCCAACACCAATCTCGAGGCATTGCACGGATCTCGAAGTAATATTTTTGAGTAAGCAAAATATAAATCTTAATAAAAAGTCATCCATAGCTCTGATTTTAGCAATACTATATTCAAACTGACCAGCTCGATGAGACGAACATAATGATATAAAAACTAGTTCAATCTGATTCAAATCAAGCCCAGATCAAGTCATTAAACTACATTTGAAATATTTTTGAACATATTTGGAAGATCAAACAGATGCCGACACTAGCAAGTCTATACTTGAATCGAGCGTCTCGACAAGACAAATCCAACGAGCCCAATATCACTCAATTTCGACATCATTAAGGTCATCAAATGCCCCTTAAACGCCGTCAGATCAAGAGAAGTCTTCTGGACCATCCAATCAAAATGGTTGCATTAATTGCACCCAAAACACTATAAATAGACCTCTAACACTCACATGAAGGGAGGAGGCCTAAAGAGAGAGTCGGAGGACTTAAGGAGAAGCTGCAGCTTAGTATCATCATCGACCACCACCGACCTCCGTCACTGTCGACCTCCGTCACCGTCGACCTCCGTCACAGTCGACCTTCGTCGCTGTGGACCTCCGCCAATCATCCTCAATCACCACCAACCAGACACCAATAGTTGACATTGTAGTCTGAAACATGTAATTACTCTCTCCTGTCTGTGGGACAGAATTTCTGTAAACATCAATCAATAGTGGATTCTCGCAACTGGGTCAGGCCCCGTGGTTTTTCCTTTTACGGGTTTTCCATGTAAAAACTCTGGAGTCGTCACCGTTTATTTTTCATCTGTGTGTGTGCTGAATTTTCGTACAACGCTAAGACAATAATCTGCTACTCTACCGCCGCGAATTTTCTAGCACGCATCAACTCCCATCAAGATAAATTTCTGAAGCTCCAACACCTTCAACAAGAGATCTATTAGTAGAGGAGTTAACGATATAATTTGAGTAGCTTTAGTTGAAATGCGAGTTGGCTGAACCAGAGGAACATACGATATCCCGATATTTAGGAGGCCTGAAGCTTAGCTAATAGTAACGGTGTTTAATTGCATCCCTATAGATCACTGGAAAATACCATACCTTAGCTTAGAAAGTGGAGAGATAGTCGAAACAAAACAAACAATCGCTCTCATGCAGACAACCACCTACAGTTGCAGCTACCAACAAGGTTACATTTGAAGGAGTTGGAAAGACTAGACCGTGGCATGACAGGACAAAACTGAGTGGAAATAAGCCCGATAAGAGTAACACACCCGGTACAGTGTCTGCCACGAGATGCTTTAGGTGTCACGGCTTCAGACAAATAGCCTCCAACTGCCCTGCAAGCTAAAATGTTTCCTACACTGAGCAGGGTGACGTTGAGGAAGTGAGGAGGAAACAATGAAAAATTCGGATGAGGAACATCAAATCAAGGTAGCAGAGAAAGAGACGCTAGTCATAAGGAGGGTCCTACAAACTAAGACAGAAAAGGATCATTTGTGGCTAAGGCATAGCATTTTTAGCACCAGGTGCGACATGAAAGGAAGGCGAGCATCCTAATTATTGACAGTGGGAGCTGTGAGAATGTGGCATCCACTTTGATGGTGAAGAAATTGGATTTGACCATGCAGAAGTACTCTCAACCTTATTCACTTACCTAGTTGAAAATGAAAAATGAGATGTGGGTGGATCAATAGTGCTTCGTTGAGCTTTCTATTAGAGACCAGCTACAATAGCAGGTGTGGAGCGACGCGATACCCATGGATGCTCGCCATATTTTATTGGGAAAGTCGTGGCAATTCGACCGAAAGGCCCGATATGACGGAATAAAAAACACTCATTTGTTCAAGAAGGATGGAATACGCATAGTTATTTTGCCTGTCGGGGACTCGAGAGGAGTAGATATCATAGAGGAGACAATAGTCCCAAGAGTCAACTTTATGTAGTTGGTACAAAAGGCTCCAGTGGCAATGGCTTTAGGCCTAATTTGAGAAAATGATAAACCTCCTTTCTGTTGCATATAATGTCGAGAGAATGCTCTACACACGATTTGCACAACAATGTCTCCGAAAGCTTCTTTATTGTAACGTCATTTCTTCTTCGTTTTAGATCGCGATTCGGCCTGCGTTCCCCTCTATTCCACTGTTTTGCATATGAAAATGTCCAAATCAGCTTTCAATGTTGAGCACCGTGACCTTCCTCACAAACTTGAATTGAGGGGCGGAGTTGTAAAATCCTGTGACTCAGAGCACATGGTTCTAGTACCACCGTCTGACGCCACTCCCACATCCGGTTACTTAGTGGCTAACGGTGCAGTTATGTGTTGGCTTGGATTTAGCAAAAAATAGAGCATGATGAAGCCTGTCATACCTCCACCTCTGGCCTGCACGATGTTGTTAGACTGATAAATACCAGCTTCTACCAGTGAAGTGTAATCCATATCTAGGTACTGATGGACATCAGAGAAGCAATCTGCCAATTTCATCATTACTTTATCCATATCCTTCGTTGAAGCAGGTAGTATCCAAGATGCGGAAGGTCAGGGGACAGAGGATTCAAACAAGAGGATGACAGGGATGCAAGGATGTCGGCTTGCGAGAGGATTGGCGGAGTGGATATCAGCGTTGCCAGAAGAGAAGAGGGTGGTTGCGTCAGCTTTGCAGAGGACAGCTGCCAGAACTTGTTCAGAGACCTCATAGGGCCCCATTAATGTTCCATTAGTAATTGATGTCAGCAAGTGACAACAAGAACGCTGATTTGGAGATACTCTCTAAGGCGAGGAACCCATGAATTAGAGATCGATGGATATTTTAGTCAATTATATTTGAAAAGCTACAATTAATAATATTAAAAAATATATATTCGAACGGGTTATTAATTTTATTAAAGATAACTTTATGTAATTTGTTTTTTTTTAAAGGGAATTTTATAAAAGAAGAAGCTTCCTTAAATGAGGCCTTAGTCATGTTAGAGGGAATTGAGGAGGAAATCCTCCTAGAGACTTTCAAACATGATGACTGGCAGCCTCCTAGAGAGATTGCCGCTGATGGTATGTCCACCAAGAGCATCCATAATTAAAGCAGAAAAATATGGGCTTAATGTTAATCCATGATGCAATCTAACTACAACAACAAACAACAACAACAAAACCTTAATCCCACTAAGTGCGGTCGGCTACATGAATCCTTTTTCTCCATTGCGTCCTATTTAGTGTCAAATTATCGTTTAATTCTAATAAATTAAGATCATTTTTTATGCAATAAGCCCAAGTTTTCCTAGGTCTGCCTCTGCCTTTCTTAACATAAGTTGTATATAAAACATCTACTCTCCTAATCGGATCATCAGGTGGTCGACGTTTAATTTGACCAAACCATCTAAGACGACTCTCTCTAATTTTATCCGTCACTGGAGCAACTCCAACCCTATTACGGATATATTCATTTCGCATTTTGTCTCTAAGTGTAAAGCCACTCATCCACCTAATCATTCTCATCTCGGCAACACTTAACTTAACATTATGCTTCTCTTTTAAAGGCCAACATTCAACACCATAGAGCATTGAAGGTCTCACCACCATCTTATAAAATTTTCCTTTCGACCTAAGCGGTACTTTTCTATCACACGATAGAGCCGGACGCATTCCTCCACTTCAACCAACCAACTCGAATTCTACTATTAACATCCCCGTCTATATCACCATCGCTTTGAACAATGGACCCGAGATATCTAAATCGTTCACACCTTTTAATAATTTGATCACCCAAAGTTACACTTCCGTCACTAGACCTACTATTACTAAAATTACATTCCATGTATTCAGTTTTAGTTCTACTCAAACGAAGACCTTTAGACTCCAATGTAGACCTCCATAATTCAAGTTTTTCCTGGACTTTTTATCTTGTCTTATCCACAAGGAGGATATCATCAGCAAAAAGCATACACCAAGGTACATCCTCTTGTAAATGCCCAAGTAAGACCATCCATAAATAAAGCAAAAGATATGGGCTTAAAGCCGATCCTTGATGTAAACCAACGAAATAGTAAAATACTTGGTCAATCCTCCTTCGATTCGAACACATGTAACGATTCTAGCATACATATCTTTAATGACTTGAATATAAGTCATATCAACACCTTTCTTCTCGACGACTCTCCAAAGAACATCTCTAGGAACCTTATCGTAAGCTTTTTCTAAATCAATAAAAATCAAATGTAGATCCTCCTTATTATCTCCGTACTTCTCCATCAAACCTCTCAATAAATGTATAGCTTCCATGGTAGACTCGCCTAGGCATAAATCCAAATTGATTATGAGAAATCTTTGTAATACGTCTTAACTCTATGTTCAATCACCCTCTCCCATAATTTTAAAGTATGACACATCAATTTAATTCCTCTATAATTTGCACACTCTCGTGCATCTTCTTTATTCTTAAAAATGGGGACCAAAATGCTCTTTCTCCACTCCTCGGGCATCCTTTTAGCTTTTAAAATAATATTAAAAACTTTAGTAGTCCAGAAACCCCCAAATCACCTAAACATTTCCACACTTCAATCGGAGATATCATCGAGTCCTACGGACTTTCCCCCTTGGTTTTCTTTAAAGCCTCATCAACTTCTTTTTTGCTAATGCGATGGTAAAAATGAAAAGTTTTATTATTATTAACGATATTAAGATCACTAAGGTCGATCGTACTTTCAGCATCATCATTAAAAAGTTTATCAAAATAACTCACTCACCTATGTTGAATATCTTTTTCTAAGAAAAGCAATTTTTGATTTTTCATCTTTAATACACTTTACTTGAGTTAAATCTTTACTTTTCTTTCTCTTTGTTTCGCTAGCTTTATACATATATTTTTCAACTTCCTTAAGATCTAACATATTATAAAGATCACTAAAGTTGCAATTTTAGCATCACAGATTATTCTTTTACACTCCTCATGAATTGTTTTATATTTTTCCGGCTCTCTACGCTTTTACATTTAAACCAATTTTTATAACATAACTTCTTATATTTTATCTTTTCGCACATTATTATTCCACCACCAACTATTTTTATTTATAGAAATTTTTCTTTCGATTCTCCAAGTACATCTTTAGCCACTTGTTTAATAAGTATTAGTTAATTTTTCCCACATAACATTCGCGTCTTCATGAACATCCCAAATATTTAAATCTTGAATTTTACTCATAAAAATAATTTTATTTCGTGTCTTTTAGTGCTTCCATCTTATTCTACGATGTCGAATCCTAAGTATTCTTTATTTTACAACTCTTCATCTTAAAATCTGGAACTAATAATCGATGTTGGTACTTAATCGCTCACTTGAATGACCTTACAATCCTTACAATCTCGACGATCTCTTCTTCTCATAAGAAAATAAGCAATTTGTGTTTTATTAGATCCATTCTTATAAGTAATAAGACGCTCATCTCTTTTCGAATAAAATATTAGTAATAATCATATCATACGCTAAAGCAAAATCTAAAATGACTCTAACTTCTTCATTAATTGCTCCATAACTCGTAGATACACTACGAATATTTCGAAATCTTCTACCACTCTACCGACATGTCCATTTAAATCTTCTCCAATAAAATTTTTTTCTTCAGCGAGTATTAAGTGTATAAGTCTTTTAAATCATTCTAAATTTATCTTTAGTACCTATATCTAAACCAACTTGAGGAGCGATAAGCACTTATAATATTAAAAATCTTAAGTATCAATAATAATCTTAAGTGTTATAATTCTATCTCCAACTCTATTAATTTTAACAACATTATCTTTCAAACTCTTATCTATAATTACACCTACACCATTTCTAATACGACTCTTACCAGAATACCATAGTTTAAAACCTAAGTTATCAATCTCCTTAGCTTTCTCTCCAACCCATTTAGTTTCTTGAATACATAGGAATTTATCTTTCTATGGATCATAATATCAACCAATTCCATTAGTTTACCATAGAGAGTACCTATATTCCAAGATCTTATCCTAATACTAGTATCATAGACTAACTTCTTTACCCGCATCCGTCCGTAATGTGGAAACCTCGCTTACTTGACACTACACCCGGCGCCGACAGTAACGGCCCTTGCACACTTTCCACTCGTATTCAGGTCATACAGCTGCGTCGTCTTGCGAACGCCCAAGCACTTACACAATGATCAAAAGGATTCATGTTATGATTTTTTTTCGACAAGTTTTACGCTGGCTGTCGACTACCTAACGCAGCCCTCCACTTTTCACATCCGGGCTTGGGACCGGCAACGGCAGTGTTATGATTGGGATCACTTTCTGTTTTTTATTTTTGTTTTAATTTTTAGTATATTTTTTTTTATGTTTTTTATGTTTTTAGAAAGCACGTTTGGTTTTGTTATGATTTATATGATTTTAAAACAAAAAATATAAAACATGTTTGAATGGATTTAAAAAATATATATATTTTTTTTTTATAAAACGGTTGAATCTACATGCGCTCCAGTATTAAGCTAAACTGCCCATGGCGTATACGACGTCTTCATCGCCCCACTCAGCACGAAGCATTACTTGTGGTAGGGCAGACAGTGAACAGCAGGAGGAAGGCAGCAAGTGGATATTGCGGCTGACGGGGGCCCCAACGGTGGCCAACAACTAGGATATTGCGGCAGGCGGAGCCTTGCACAGGTGATGCTCCAAAAAGCATGTTTTTAAAACAGCAAAAACTTGATGTTTTGAAAAAAAACTGTGTTTTAAAAACAAAATTAAAAAAAAAAGGAATAAACAAGCACTATTTTTTTGTTTATTTTCTATTTGAAATTTTTTTTGTTTTCAAAAACAAAAATAGAACGCAAAAAGTAACCTCAAACAGGACCTTAGTCAATCCTCCTTGCATTCAAACACAAGAAATATCTCTAATATACATATATTTATAATGATTTTTGTAGATCCACCTTAGCCTCTCTGCATTTCTCCAATATCAAACTTTAGACAAATGTATAGCTTTCATAGTAGACTTCATCGGCATGAATCCAAACTAATTTTGAGAAATTTTTGCATCACGTCGTGACTTATGTTCAATTATCTATCCCATAACTTTAACACATGACACATTAATTTAGCTAATCTATAATTTGCTTTTTTATGCATCTCCCTTATTCTTAAAAATAAGGACCAATAGACTTTTTCTCTACTCACCAGGCATCTTCTTAGTTTTAAAATAATATTAAAAATTTTTATAAGCTAAGAAATTCTCAGATCTCCAAAATATTTGCATACTTCTATTAGAATATTATCATTTCTTACTATTTTTCCACATTTTGTTTTCTTTAAAACCTCCACGACTTCTATTTAACTAATGCGGTGATAGAATAAAAAGATTTGTTATTATTTATGATATTAAGATAACTAAAATGGATTATATTTTTTATAATTTTCATTGAAAATTTTATCAAAATAATTCACACACCTATGTTGAATGTCATCATCTAAGAATTTTTTTTTCATCCTTAATATATTTTACTTAAATTAAATATTTATTTTTTAATTTTTTTTACTTGGTTAGTTCATACATTATCTTTCACCTTCTTTAGAATATAATTTATTAAAAAGTACATTAAAATCAGAATTCTTAGCATAAAAATTTATTCTTTTAGATTTCCTAAATGCTATCTTATATTTATTTCAACTTTTCAAGCTTTTTACTTAAAATCCAATTTTTCAAAAAATATTTCATATTTTTATCTTTTCTTGGACATCATTATTCCACCACCAGCTTTTTTATTCATAAGAATTTTTTTTTATTATACAATCACATCATTTGCAACTTGATTAATAGTACTCGTTTTTTTTATCTCACATGATATTGGCTTCTTCATGAACATCTCAAATCTTAAAATCTTGAATTTTACTAATAAAAGCAATTTCATTGTGTCTCTTAAATGCCCTCATCTAAAATTCTACAATATTAGTTCATTTGTATTTCTCATCTTTCATCCCTTCATTTTAAAATCTAAAGTCGATGATCGGTGTTATGTACTTAAACTTGCACTTGAAATGAGCTTAAAATCTTTACAATCTCTACGATCTATTTTTCTTGCAAGAAAATAAATTTGTGTTTTATTAGATTCATTTTTATGAGTAATAATATGCTAATCTCTTTTTATAAATAAATCATTAGCAATAACAAAATCACAAGTCCAAAATATTTACACAAATTTATAACACCAAAACTCTAATAAATAATTCTAATTAAAATTAATCATTGAGAACTCACATACTCTTTATGGTTGGTTCATCTTCCTCGTATCTGCGCTACATCAATTATTGTCATTGCTTCCCTCTTATAAGAATTTTATTAACAATATATTATACAAGAGATAAAATAAACTTAAAAGTTGTCAATAATCTACTTATTTGTAAAGATGATGTTATTAAGCTCTAAGGTGTTGGTCGTAAAAGAGAAGATAAAAGATAGTTAATCAGGGGGGAGCCTTTTAACATGAAATATATTTCTAATAATTGTAAAAATACGTCTTGAGGGTTGAAAAATAATATCGACGTCCATTGTAAGAAGAACCGATGCATAAAGAGAGAATGTCATTCTTTGAAGAAGAGTCAGAAACATGAATATGATAATGATAATGAGGACAAATAAGTATATAATACTTCTGTTGCAAATTGGTTTGATTTTGATAATTGTCAATCTTTTACTAATTAATGGAAACAAATGCAAAAAAAAAAGTGGATGATGAATTTTACTCTAACATATAATGTGGCCTAATAAAGATTTGTTTTATAATATGTGTTGAGCTATGGTGATTATGTTTATCATCAATGTAAGCAACAGTGGGTTCTAATAATAAGAAGTTTAGGATACATGATGGTTTGGTTAGGCATTAACTAGAGTTAACCATTTTCTAAGGATTAAGAAAATTATACTATCTATGAATGCTTTCAACAATACAGAACACAAGTTTTCTAGAGGTGTTAAAATGCTTAGGGTTGCAAATCTAATTTGGTTGTCATGGAGATAAAGTGAATTGGTACACACTAAGTGTTTTAGGGTGCAAGTTTGATTAGATCTTTTTAGGTTCATTATTTATGTTGGAGCACCAAGATTCTAGAAAGCATAAAAGGGATTACTTGTTAGCTGCAAGAGGAGTTCCATAATTAAAAAAAAAAACGTGCTAAGAAGAAAACTTTTGAAGATGACTAGGTGAATTAACATTGTATTCATACATTAGCACAGTGCCAAATCACAGATACCATTGAGGCATTTAAAATAAGAAAATCCCTTCAAAATATGAAAACTTAGTGGCAAAGGCTCTTTAAGGCTTGCTTTGGATTTCACTCTTGGGTGTTATGATTTAATATCATTAGGACTCGTCAAGATTGTGTAGTGTTCAATTCTTGAATTTTGCACCTTATAGAGTGCTCACTAAGAGAGAAATTAGATAGGAGATCTAAATTTATAGCCCAAAGATTGTGTCAAGTGTAGAATTATTAAGAATTCACTCAATACTTGTATTATTTGGTACAAAATGCACAACTTAGATCTACAGAAAATTAAATTGTATCCAGCTTCATGAGATGTGCATGGTTTCAATTTGGCTTGATTGAAATAGAAGTTCTTAGAGTTCTTTATTAGCTTTAAAAGATCTTAGGGAATTCCTTACAACTTTAGTGAAAAATAAAAAATGAATAAAACAGAGACCACTCAATTTACAAGAGTCCAATGATAGATCTTAAGTTGGTGTGAGCTTAGGGATTGGGATCTTTCATGTGATTGGCAAAGGATTTGAGACTATCAAATTCTATTATCCTATGTTTAAGTGAATGTGATATTTAGTGAGTTCTTGATTTTTAGTAGAAGCTTATAACAAATCTGATGGGAACACTCTCGGGTTTTAATTGTTGCAACAAACAGCTAGAGGTTCGTTATTTGGTGATAAATAGAAACAGTATTGCTCTATCGCTTTTGTTCTACAAATTCTCAAACAGTGCTAGTGAAAACTAAGAGGAATCAGCAAAAAAAGTCCATTAAGTGCTTAGGTGGCATTGGTTGCTGACAAAGAGATAGGGGCCATGGTATAAGGCAAAATATTCATGTTCAGGAATCTTAGGATTTTCTTTATAAGAGTTGGGACTACTCAAATTTTAGAAAAGGCAAGTGATTGTCTTTATTTTGTGCATGAGTTGTGGCTTCATTGTTTATAATAGATGGGATCATCTCTCCTCTCCCTAAAACATAGACTTATTTTAGCTAAATCAAGTAAACCCATAGTACCATTGTGCATGCTTGTATATCCTGTATTTACGTTACTCCATGGATTATTACACTCTCTCATGGTTGGTAACCACACATAAAAAGTTAGGTGTTTTTTCTAATACTAGGCACCATCTAAGGGCTATCCTGAATGAAAACAATAATATATATATATATATATATATATATATATATATATATATATATATATATATATATATTATTTTACTTAATAAACATGTTTCAAATATGAAACATACTTTTGAATAGCAAAGCATTTAACTATCATAGGAAAATTAGTAAATTTATAAGGTTCATTGCATTCCAAATTCCAAAATTTTGTGAAAAAAATCATCTTATATAAATTATTCTAAGATATATGTTAAAACAATTAACCTATCATGTAACATGTATAACATAGGGATAAGTTTTTAATACCGGAGTTAACCCAAACAAATTAGATAACAAAATATTATTGTTGAAATTCATATAGGGAAGTTACAACAACACAACTGAAAGGGAAAATTACAACAACACTACTAAAATGGAAAATTACAACATAAACATACGGAAATCTGAAATTGCTCGAGAAGTAGTTCCTTCGGTCCTTCATTGTGGAAACCAAAATTCTAAAAGAAGTGCATTTGTGTGACCCTTCAAGAGAAAAACTCTGTAAAGCGAGAGAAATAAATAAAACAAAAGAAAATAAGTCTAGATTATTTTCTAAAATATCCTAGCATTTGAATTGCTTAAAGATTTATTCCAATATTTATTTTATTTAATTATGTCTATGCTTATTTCAAATTAGAATATTAGAATGGTTAAGAGTCATTCGAATTTTGATTAGTTTTGAAGGTAATTTGGGTAGATCTTATCTAATAGGCCTATTTTTATGAATAGGGATTTTATTGCTAGTATTGAGATCATTGATAATTTATTGCTTGTATTTGATACTTTAATCAATTGAAAATCAAAATTCCTCTACTATTCTCTATCCTCCGTTGTGTATTTCACCTAACGGAAGGAGCTTGATCTTTTTTCAGTCTCTTAGTAAAATTCATCAACTTCAAGTACAACTAATCATTTATATGTCAGTAAATGTTCAAAACCTGATGCATGTCATGATACAACTAATTATGATTTTTTCTAAGTCGATTTTCAAGTACAACTAATTATGATTTTTTCTAATTCTTGCATTTAAACTTTTGCTTGATTCTTAGTGTTTTCGTGATCCAGGGTTTGCATATATAAATCGACTTGAATTTGATCTCGTTCTGCATTATGATTTCTGCATAACTATTATAACCATCAAAACAAAACTGAATCTTAAATTTTTGAAACTATGACTGCATTTTTTTTTTAGTATTATTAATTTGACCCAACAAATATGACTGGATTTTTTTTTTCTTTTGGTTGACACCGCAATGATCTCCATCTGATTAGGCGGATGGTTCCACAGCCTGTAAAATGGGTGCTAACCAAAGCATATGCCTTTGGACCACCCATTTACTCGGAAGAAACCTCAGAATCGTGAATGGTCAAATTATACAAATGAAAAGTACTGGTGTCGCCTGACTTGAAATAATAATGTTTAAAGCAGAGAACAGTGTAGTTTACTTTAAAAAACCCTATTATCAAAATAAAAGCTAACATAATGAACAATTGTTGCATTTTAGAAATGTAAATAAACATTGAAAAATAATTTACAACTACAATAGAAACCCCTACCTTCACCTCTGCTCAAAGCTTCTTTTTCACCGTTATAACCTGTCCATGCAACATTAAAGATATTTTTTAGGGGGTGTGAATGATTCATTGCTATAATGAAGGAAAAGAATTAGTAGTAATAACTGCCAAATTTTGGATTGAGAACAGTTCCCTAATGTTGTTTGCTAATAAAGTATTTTTCATGGAGTGTGTGCATACCTGAGCCACTATAGGTGTATGCAATGACAAGAAACGCACCCTGGATGCCGTGTGGACAGAAAAATGCAAAACATGAAGGAAATTCCATGAAGTTATATAATGCATTGCTGATCGTGGAAGAAAACCAAATTATGAGAAAAATGAAAAAGATTAGAAATAAATTACCACGAGAACAAGTCCAATTGTTAGAAGGGATGATGAGCGAGACTTTTGTAGCGACGAGCTCACCAAAGGAGTGCTTCCATTATCGGCCGTATGTCTAGATGGTAGTGCCCTTCTAAACATGACTTTTAGTCTGCGTGGGAAATCAATAAAAACATCTCAGAATTTCCAGAAGGATTTCAAATGATCTAAAATGGAAATTTTTATTTTCAGAACCTGAAAAAAATATTTTTGGACTATCAATATTTTAAAGAAAGCACAGTTTAGGAGTGGAGGAGAAGGCCTTTTGAACAATAGTTTAGTAAAAGTCATGAGTCAAGATTATGTGAAACTAAGTTCTTCTACGGGTACCTTTCTTTTTGAGCCACATGTACGGGGCTTATGGTCATCAATATTTCTACTTTCCGCCATGTATTATTTGTCACTATCTTGTCATCTAAGTAATAGTGTGAGTCACGAATTATCGGAGTCGATGCAAGTGGAGTATTATGCAGGTTTGTGCTTGAACTAGGCTAGCATTTTTTCTATGTGTTGATTTTAACTTTGTTAACTACTACATTGCAACTACCTCAGTATATGACTGCCACCTAATGTATTATGCAGGTTTATGCTTGAAGTAGCCTAGCAAATTTTTTATATGTTGATTTGGGCTTACTTTAGCTACTACATTAACAACTACCTTTGATCGACCCCACCGCACCCCCACCCCACCCCACCCCCCCCTGCCCCCCTGTCTCCTACCTAATGCTATAGGACAGCACTATGCCTTGGAACCACACATCTTTTATGAACCTTCTTTGAATAATGCTAGAAAACATTGAAAATCATCAGAGATACTGAAACTCCAACCCATTCCTCCCCAATCTCTTCAGTTGCAGTAGTCTTTACGTATTGGTCTCATTCTTCTCACACGTTATCTTATGCTTTACTCGATGATAGAATACAAGCATATCACTCTCTTGCATGCTTTCCATGTAAGTGAATGACAGATTAAATGTGTATGTTTCTAACCCTTGGAGAAATACTTAGCAAGAAAAGACTGCATCAAAGGACTCTCCACAAAGGTCTACTTCAATTATCTCTTACTCATTTATACCGAAAAATGATCTGCATGGATCTCGAGACAATCCAATAGTCGGTCATCTCACTTCAGTCGAACGGCCAAGATCTCCCATTCGATCACCTCACTTCAACTGCAGGCCAAGCTCTCTCCCTTGGCCACCTCATTTAAGTCGGCCGATCAACTCTCTCATTTGGTCGGCCAGATAGCCACACTAGTGCAACCATCAACTTCAAAAAATTCACATATAAGTAACGCAATTTCTTATGAATTGAATGTCATCTGGACCAAGACAAAGAAACATAGACCTGAAATCATGTATCAATCTCAAGACGATCTGACAGTCAAAATAAAAGGACTATAATGTCTTATGTTTCTCTCTTAAAAACATAGTCAAATATGTAATTTTTTTTTATGTTTTTTACCCCTCATATCTTCTATAAATAGAATGGCTTCAATATGTAAAGAGAACTTTGCGCGGGGAGGAGGGCGGAGACTCTCTCTCTCTCTCTCTCTCTCTCTCTCTCTCTCTCACACGCTCTATTCCTTGGTTTTGGTCTACCGGACAGATCTGTATTCAACACTCCACTACCAGTTATTTTAAACACAATATTAGTGATCATTCTTTGATCAAGAGTTTACAACGACCGTTCAAAGTAAGTGGATAAATAAAAAAGGGAATTTTTCAAAGGCATAGCAATCAACCTCATATCAATAACGTTTTCTTGTACATAAATTGGAGCAGTTTGTAATACTTGTGCCAAGGTTTTCACGATAAAATGTATAATAAGTAAAACTTCTGTACAGAACTTCACTCTCCACGTGTTTATCGATATGCAGTATCCATGCAAAAACCTCTAGAAAATCAGTATTGGGCATTAACAGGTCCATAATTCAATTATTCACAGCTTCTCGAGTTAAAACAGCGATCTAACCACAAAATTCAAAAAGTCCCAACTCTGGATGGAATCTTATTACTGAAGTTCAGAAAAAGAATCCTTCCAGCTCCAATAACCGATGGAAAAAATCGTAAGAGGAATTGAAACATCCATCAAAGTATAAAACCAACAGTGTTCAAAACACCCGAGATAATGGTTTCAGTGAAGCAACGTTATGACACTGAATGCAATAAAATAGGAAAAGAGAAGAGGAATTGTCGGCATTAACAAGCATTCTGTAGTAAAATCTAGAAATCGAGAGTTTCATGCGGAATAATCAGTCGGTGACAAAGAAACACCTTATAATCGAAGCAATGGAAGAGCTTTGGACCGAAATCTATAGCACGCTCACGAGATCTGAATCCGGATCGCCCCCGCAAATTGGAGTTTTAGACCTTCCAGGTTTTTATAAAGCTCGCAGTTGCTGCTACTCCGAGCAATAATTGTTAATGTGAGAGAGGTAAATATAGGAATAGCACGGGTGGTGGTGTAGAAATATTTGGACAAGAAATAATTGCACAGGGAGAATGCAGTGCCTAATAATTTTTTAATAATCTTCATTTTAAAATTATTGAAGGTTTTTGACAGATTATTAGGATATTAATTTTAATAACTTAATACCTGCAATAATCTTCATGGGTTCTATTTCAGTATTTTTAGTTGGTTATTAGGGGGTATGGAAGGGTTATTGGGAGTGCAAGTAGAGCTAAGTGTTCTCTCCGTATGCAAATATTTATAGTGGTGGCGAGAGTAGGCCTGTAAACAAATCAATATGCCATAATAGAGTTACAGTTTATGTTTGATTCATTTGAAATAGGATCATCCAAATTTTTCGTGAGAATGGATGTTTATGTTATGTTAAATTTGTTCGAATTTAATTTAAATTGTTTGAATTGTTAGTATTATTTGAATTATTTGAATTGTTTGAATTATTCAAAATGCTTGTATTCTTTTCGTGTTCATCTTGAAAAGAGCTAAAAAATTCAAAAAATAATAAATTTAATTATTTATTATGTATATTTATATTTATATATATATATATATATATATATATATATATATATATATATATTAAATCTTCTATAAAAAATATATATATTTCTTCAGGTACATTACTACAAATTATATTAATAGATTTAATATAGATTTGAAGCTTCAATCTTTACATATCATTATTATAAGCAAATAATTAATAAATTAAAAATTTACAATTAGATTACACATTTATAAAAAATAACATTCAGCATTATTTTATTCTTCTAAATCTCAATCTTCATTTCTCTATATTCCCTTTCTTTCTTAGCTTTAATATACCTGTAAATAAAAAAATAACAATAAAATAAAACATGTGAGAAATGTGTTATGTATGCATACATGAAATTGATGATACTTCAAATGGTTGATTTGGCTCAATAACATAAGAAAAGCAATGGAGTAATTTTGCATGTAAATCTTACTTGTTAACTCCGAGGTAAAATGGTGCTAAGGGAAAAATAAATATTTAAGCGAAACCAAAACACGACAATAATGAAAGAGACGCGAAAGTAGAAACAACAATGACAATAAAATGAAAATGAAAATGAGTTCAAAACTTACCTAACAAAAATGCATTAAAATTCCTTCTAAATATTATAAATAGCACGCAGCAAACATTTATAACTATAGTTGAAAGTTAATGAAAATGTTGGAAAACTCATTGCTCAACAAAAAATATCCCACTAACATCATTTAGCCAACATTTTTTTGAAATGAATTTCTAGGGTCCGTTTGAGGCAGCTTATTTGGTGCGGTGGCGTTTTGAAAACGCACCTTACCTGTTTGGGTGGACTGCGTTTTGGCGGCTTATGTGTTTTCAAAACACAGAAAACAGTTTTTTCACACCGCACCTAAAATAAACAGTAGTTTTCTGGCTGCAGTCTGACTTTTGCAAAAAAATAAAATTTGCTAATAATCACCGCACTTAGTTTATCAATGATTATTCAATAAGCTACAACTGCCCCAAACAGACCCTTACTAGATGGAGTTACTAAATAGTAAATAATAATTTTAACAAAGTAAATGTTATCATCTCACATTCATGTATAAGAGCTACATACATCTAAAATAAACACATACAATAAGCATGCTTTTTTTCACCCTACGTAGGGTGTTCAATAAACTTAATAGAAATGTAGATATTTAATGATCATTAAAAAGTCCATCTACAAAAACATAAAAATTGACCTCTACAAGAAATATTAGTCACGTGTGGTGATCATGTAATGATGGTCGAATTATGATGATAAGGTGATAGCTTTTAGAGAATAAAGATCGAGTTATGGTGGTTGTTCCACATCACTTGCTAGCAGTGACTATTTATATTGATAATTAGGGTTGTCAAAAAAACTCATTTTTCGCGAACAGTTTGTGTTTAGCTCGTCAGAGAGTTCGTGTTTAATTCGTTCGATAAGTAAATGAGATGAACACGAACATTTTTTTTTCATTCAGTTTGTAAATGAACAAAACACGAACAGTCATGTGTTTGATCATATTTAAATCGTTCTTGTTCGAAATATAAAATATGTTAAAATAATTATATATATACAAATTATCATATTTTAAAAATAATTATATACTGTAAAAATTTATCATATTTTAAAAATTAAATTCTATAAAGTTTATCTAAAAATTTATTATCATTTTGACAATTCAAACGATTTAAACAATACAAACAATTTTAAAATATTTCGAACAATTCAAACAATTTGAATAATTCAAGCAATTCGAACAATTCGAACAATTTAAACATTTCAAGCACTTCAAACTAATTTAAAATAAATCAAACCAAACACAAACAGTAACTTCACAAACAATTTCAAACACCAGCAAATTTCAAACACACTAATTTCAAACGAATCAAACACTAACATAAGCTCTATTTGCTCGTGTTCGGTTCGTTCACACCCATATTGATAATCAAATAGGGCTTTGGAGTCTACTACACCCTTAAAGTTTCTTTTTGTTTCAAGTATATTTCATATATCATCTTTTAGTATTTTAGTACTTTAATGATATTAAAATTGATTGTTATTGAATTGATTAGATTTCTCATGTCAAGATATAATTGACTATAAGCCTATAACATTTTTATATATCTTATGAAATTCTTAACTAGACGTCTTATTTTTAGAAACAGTTTGTTTATTTGAAGAACACGATTTCTGAAAGTGTTTATTGTGGACTAATGACTATAATACCTCACAATATATATACATAGTCGAGGTTATATGTGTGTGTATGCGCGCGCGCGTGTGTATATATGGAACATTGCAGAGAATATTGGAGTCTAAAAAAATAGTCAAACCCCAATAAATAGTGCGGAAAGCCATTCTGTATATTTATAAATGTGTAATTTATGCAATATGTAGGGAATATCAACGGCAAACCAAAAAATATTCAAACTTGAACATCAAGACGCACTATGGTTGTTGTGTTCCATTTGTTTGTTAAAAAATAGAATGCGGGTTCAAAATAAGAATGACTGATGCTCGGTCAAAAAACTTGAAAATCAAGTTTTGAACCGACTGTGGGCTAAAAAGCGAAAACAAACACAACCTCAATCTTTATTATAGTGAATTATGAACATAAAAATGAAATTATAAATCTTTAAAGGGTTGATTACAATCATTCACCGTTGATGAGGGTTACAAATAAAGAGAAAATTTAATGATGAGTGTTACATTCAATTGCTTTCTTGATGTGTTATTACAATGTAATTTAATGCACTGTTATTAATAATTATTAGAATAGTTATCTTAGTGTGGCACTTGATTGATTTTATTATTATGCACATTTTTTTTATATGGCATTAGTTCCAAACTCAATGATCTACCATCCAACAAAAGAATTCAAATAATATATCTATCACTCACAGACTTAATCTAATCAAATCCAAATCCTAATGTAATATTTAAATCACAGTAAAGTGTCAAAACAGTCACGCACTCCCATAAATTTAGAGACTAAAACGGCCCCAAGCAAATAGTTGGGGATAATTTTAGCACTTTATTTATTCAAATCATAAACTTCTAAGGCAAAAATATAATAAAATAAATATTTTGTTTTTTTAGCAGAAAGAGCATTATACGGCTCATTAAGCGTTTCATCCAAAAAAAGAATTACAAAATGAGGGAAGATGTCTCATCTAACACACCACAAATAACTCACACAAAAAGAAAGAATCTATGAGATCCTCTTCCCCAAAGAAAACAAAAACAACAAAACACAAAAACACCATAACACAAAAACAACTAACAACAAAAAAACAATTAGGACACATCATTTAAAGCCAATAATCTCAGCCCAAAAGGAACCTTTTTAGAAATCAAAGCACCATTATTATTCAAGTCAAATTTAGCTGCCCAATTAGCCGCCATCTCGATTAGTATGTGACCACCTAATAACCAAGTTTTTGGACAAATCAATAATCCTTTTCATTTGAATGTTTACACTCCAATGGTAATCCTTGAGAAATCTGCAATAATTCCTTAGAATCAAAGAATCAGTTTCAGGGATAACAAAATCTAGCTGAATTTCTTCACGACCAACAAACAAAAAACTTTAGCATCCGCCTCAGCCACCAAAGGAAAAACAGAAATAACACCTGCAGAAAACCAACAAATAATAGAACCCAAGAAGTCTCTACAAACACCTCCCACACTGGCAGTATTATCTTTCCAGCAACCATCAGTATTGACTTTAAAAAAGGGGCACAAGGCTTACACCACTTCACCATAGTGACAACCTTATTACAAATAAGAACAGGATAAAGCCATTTTTTGCATCAACAATAGCAAGTTACCTGAAATCTTCTTTAAGGAGTCAACATATTCATACCTTTCATTATAAAGTTATAAATCAGGCTGACAGTACAGAGAACATACGGAATCAATCCTCTATGTTTAGCATCATTCTTGTTACCTAAATGAACCAAAGAACAACATCAGACACATCATTAAAAAACGTAGGACTAATGCTTCTCCAATGTTGAAAAATGTCTACAACATTATTGTACTGAACCATATTCCTCCTCAAATTCAATTGTAAATCCACTTGTTTCCAAATATCAATAGCAAATTGGCAATTAATAAAAAGATGGAGTATAGTCTCTTCATCCTTCTTACACAAAACACAGCATGAAGGAAGCTGCAAGCTCTTCAACTTAAGTAAATCGTCAGTAGGAATAAAATTATGCAAAACTTTCCAAATGAAAAAAGAGATAAAAGGTTTAAGCCAAGAATTCCAATTCCATCTAAGATCAAATCCCTAAAAATTTTGAATAGACTTAGCAAAACTTTTGGAAGTAGACTCCCCCATGTTACCTTTAACTTTTGGTACAACATTCTTCTCACTCTTAATAAGGATAGAAGCAATGAAATTAGCATCCTCATGATGCACCATCTGCATAAGATTTCTAAGACACCAATCGGTTCTCATACCAATAGTCCTTGACTCTAAAGTTAATAGCAGTCGGACCACCATAATAGCTAGTTAAAGCACCAGTGCCTAACCAATTATTATACCAAAAATAACAATCCCCTTTGCCAATATACCAATTAACGAGATCCTCAGTTTTCCTTGCAACTTTAATCATTTCTTTCCAAATAAAAGAATCATGATTATGATAAGTAACTGACAAAGGGTGTTGTTTATGACAATACCTGGAAAGCATTAAAGAAGCCCAAATAGAATCAATTTTCCTTAATATATACCACAACTTCATGCAATTAATTTTGATCGAATTAGTTAAACTTTGAAAGCCAAGACCACCCTTCTAAATAGGCTTGCGTAACTTATCCCAGTTAGTCCAACGAATCTTAGAGGTGTCATTTCCTTATGAGAGAAACTTATTAAAAAGAATTTCAATTTTTTTAATAAGACCCACATGCATATTCATCACTTGCAGAGAATAGAGAGGAAGGATAGTAAGTACACTCTTAAGAAGAGTAACACGACCTCCAAAAGAGAGAAAATTATTTTCCCAAGATAAAATCCTTTTCCTTTTTTTATCAAATAGATTCATAGAAAGAGCATTATGATTTCTGCCTTTATTCAAATTAAAGCCCAAGTAGTTTAAATGTAATATAGCTTTATTACATTCAGTGTAATCCATACTCCAGTTTTTCTTAACAGCCGAGAGTCTCTTATAGCAATATAAGTAACATTTAGAAGTGTTAAAGAATAAACTAGAAGTTTCCTGAAAGTAGTTTATCTCATCCCAGACCTTTTTTATAGAGAATTTGTTGGTACTGGTAAAGATAATAAGATCATCAACAAAGCATAAATGAGAAATACACATTATGCCTTTATGAATATAATTCAGACAAGGATAATTGTTGTACAAGCTACTCAATATTCTCGATGAGTAGTCAAAAGCCAAAATAGAAAGATAAGAAGAAAGTGGGTCAACCTGTTTTAATGCCCTTAGAAGCTTTAAAGAAATCATAAGTATTGACATTAATAAACAAAGAATAGTAATTTCCACTGAGAATTCTATAAATGAGATTTTTAAACTCAATATTAAAACCATTAGCATGGAGAATATCCATAATGAATTTCCAACGAATGGTGTCAAACGCATTCTTGATATCCATTTTGAAAATGTTGTTCCCACCTCTACTCTTATAATGAATATCCATAAGAAGCTTGTTGAACTATAAGAGTATTACCACATATATTTTTGTCCTTTAGAAAAGCAGATTGATTAATGTTTATAATATTTTTAAGTAAATGTTCGCAATCTCTTAACTAGAATTTTAGAAATAACCTTAGACAAAACAATATTCAAGCTAATGGGACGAAAAGCATCCCAAGTAGAAGCATTACTCACCTTGGGAATCAAAACAATGTTTGAATATTTAAAATAGTTAGGAAGATCTTTGCCTCTGAAGAAGTCTTGAATAGTTTCAATAATAACCTTATGAATAATTCTCTAACCATGTTTATAGAATTCAACCGTAAATCCATCAGGACCTGCAGCTTTTCCATCTTCCATAAGATCAAAGATTCCTTTAATCTCATCTTCACTAGGAATACAAGTCAGTAAAGAATTATCAATCACAATGTTGTTGTTATAAAGAGTATTATCCATATTAGAGAGATAGTCCCCCTCACTACTGAAAGCAACATAGAAGTAATGAACACCACTTAGAGCAATATCATTGATAATTATGAAGTACCGTTCCATCATTATTGATAATTTTATAAATCAAGTTACCCTTCCTTCTATTTTGTATACAAGCATGAAAAAAGGCAGAGTCCCTATCACCATTTAGAAAATGAGCTTTAGTTACTTTTTGAGCATATAAATTTTCATCCATATTAATAGTCGCAGTCAACTGTTGCTGACCCTGAATTAGAATATCCAAATCAATCATGTTATTAACAAAATTATTTTCAAGAGACTTAACATTATCTTCAAGCTTCTCAATGTTTCCATGCAAATTCCCAGAGACCTCCTGGTTCCACCTTTTAATGGCCTTAGGAAAAAAATTTTGGATCATTTCTCGATTTATGTGTGTCACTCTCGCGCAGGAGCCATGCTAATATTCTCTGTATCGTTCCAATTTTATCATATGTCTCATAAGAGACAAATGAACACAAAAATATTGTAAACATTTTTATCTAAATATGTTAGGTATGACTCATATACCAGACAAATGCTGGAGCGGAACGGAGCGAGCGGAAGCATCGGTCAAAATTAGGGAGTTTCTTTATGTGGGTTGGGGGTGCGGGGGCAACGCCCTCCCGGTATGGTACAAGGGTAATTTTGTAATTACATATTGTACGTCAGGGTTATATATGTGTGTGTGTGTGTGTTGTTTGTAACCCTAGAGAATTTGTACTCTTTTTTCTGAATTGAAAGAAATATCGATCGCTCTACTCCCGAGGACATAGGCATCTTTGTCGAACCTCATTAAATCTCTATGTTTCTTCTGGACTTATGTCGATTATTGAATTCTCTTTACCCTAAAATTCTCAACAAAATCTAAATGACCAAATCAAAATACGTAAAGGGTAATTAAAATCTTTATAATACCATACAAGAAACCAAGTGACATTCAAATATAATATACTTGCAATCAAATCAACTTTTCAAGAGCTTGTAAAATTGCTAATACAACTCTACTCTAATTTTATTAAACCCTATATATAACAAAAGAATCATCTATAACTGTGAGAATTATCAATACCGTTCAAGTAGTGTTTTTAAGAATTATAGCTATTTATGAAAATGACACTTAAAATATTATAAATAGACCTACACTTTTCATATAAAAAATATCAAATTAAAGAATACTTATAATCCTAAAAAGCCAAAAAACTATATCTAACGATCATTGTCAACAACTATCGTCGTACAACCATTATAACTCGATCATCATGGTTTGTTTATCGTGACTTCATTGTCATAATTATTTTACATTCACCCAACTTGTATTGCTTGACCATCATTAATTGAAAGATGTAGCCTAGATTGTCACTATCTATTAATGACAATGGCCTCCATGGACCAATGCTCATCAGTTGATGACCCTAATCAAATCTAAGTAAATTTTTTATATTATCCATCATATTCATAGCATGAAAAGATAGTGATCCATAATTTATAATAAGTTTTACTTGAGCTAGTCATGGCTAATATATCCAATTCATCATTAATTGATCACTTGAATAAGAAATGACAAAAATATCATAAAATAACTATAAAATATTTCATTTAAGTAGCCATTACATGATTATTGTGCATATATTCAGCTTAGGGGCTATTTTGAAGTTTGTTGTGTAACGACGTTTTATTAAAATTGAAAGCCACTAATTAGTTTAAAAACGATGTAGTTAAAAATTAGCTAATTTAATCATTTTTCAATACATATTACAAGACATTTTGGTCGTTGTTGTAGCCAACGAAAAATTATTACGTGCGGCAGACCACACGTCTGGATGACGGTCAAATGTAATTAGGCTGTCATATATTGTAAGACGATTCATCGGACTATCCTCCAAACGTACGATCGCAACACATAATATTTTCTCGCTACCCACTACGATTACAACTCGTTCAGTAGTGCCAGTACTGATCATCACAATCATTATTGGCCTCCATTGGGTAATATATCGTTAACCTTACTCTATTTTAATTATATTGTATTTATTGATCATCAAATTAAGTGACCTTAAAATGATTTTGATGAATAATTAACAATATATGATTATGACAATCAAATGATATTAGGCCTCCCCAAAAACGCGTTCGGCCGCCAGTATTTGTCCCCAATTATTCCTGATCGTGGTTCCGTTGCTCCCTATCTACAACCTGACCAACGAAAATCCATCAATGGCGGCGAACTCGGCATCGTCTTCGCCCCCAAAACCTTTTCCGCCTCCAACTGGCAGCGGTGATCAAATCTCTCTGCCGAACACACAAAACCCTAGCCTCTCCTCCCCCTCGATTGCTCCCTCCCCTTCCTCCATCGATCTCCCCCAGATGTCTTCCCCTCAGCTTCTCCCCAACTCCCAGCCCCAGATTACTCCTACCGGGACACTGGATTTCTCGACGAAGACATCGGCGACGACTCAGCAACAGCAAATTCAGCAGCAGCAGAGCAATATTATGTCATCCAGCCCCAACTTTCCAATGCAGCCGGGGCTCCAGCGAACGAGTTCAATGCAGCGGGTGAACCAGATACAGCAACAGTTCGGCACAGCTATGGGGGCAGCCGGCGCCTTGAGGCAGGGGTTGTACGGCGGCCAAATGAACTTTTCAGCGCAGCAGCAGCAGCAATTGAGCAGCGGAATGGCTAGGGCGGCCATGATAGGTCAAGCTGGACAGCTCCCCATGCTGCCTAATCAGGCCGCGGCACATTTCAATATTCAATCGCAAATGCTCTCTCAGGTAATTTGCTTGCTGTAGGGTGAAGTGATTTCGGCCCAATTGACTTTGAGAATCATATCTAACGATAAGCATTTTGTGTGTGTTTGGAGATGCTCGCGGATAACGCTTTAAACATATTCATGAACTTAAATAGAAATTGCGTTGATGAAATAGCGATAAATTATACAAGATTAGAGGTCCAGTAGATGTGCCTTTCACCCTTATGAGCACTTTCAAGTCTTAATCATAAATGGCTGTAAAAAGCACGATTATCAAATTCAAATATTTAGGGACGGTTTAAAAATCTTTATATGCATCCTGATTATGTATGTCTTGTTGATAATTTTTGTTTTAACCTTTTTGAGAGTCGTATTTTAGAATTTAACAATTTTAAAATATATATGGAGTTGTTGATTGTATAAAATCATCCACATTGTTATCATTAGTTTTATGCAAATTTTTTGGGTTAGTCATATGTCACCTCTTATCGGGAACACACTAACATTTCAAATCATTGAATTCGGTTTCATGTTGATGGAATCATGGAGTTAACTTTGGTTTTATTATTACTATTGACGAAATATCAACCCTTAATTTCTTTCATTTTGGTCTGGGCCTGTAATGGTTGTTTTATGAATCGGATAAGAAATCAATCCGACATAAGATCTGGTATTGTATTGTGTCTAGACCATGCTGAATGCTTTTGAAAATGCATTCGTTTAAAACATTTGGACTTGGGGAGTTCTAATGATCATAAATGTTTCATGGTTCTATTTGAAAAATTACTTGTTACAAACAGAACTATAAATAAAACCAATTTCTCTATCTTATTTTTAAAGGTTATTGTTTACCATTTTTGTTTTTTGTCTTCCATTTTGCAATGTAAAACTGATCATGTTGATATCTTCTTGTTGAAAATTGAGGTTAGTTTTTAGAGAAAACAATGTTTTTTTTTTATTGCATACAAATTTAACATAATCATCCTTTAATTATAGGAGAGATTACATGTGTTTTGGTCGTTAGCAATATTCATAAAAGTTTGTGGGCACATAGAAAAGATACATGTCCTTCTGAAGTCTATAAGAACAATTCCTTAAAATAAGCTTTAATAAATTACATAAAATATTTCTGAAATTATTTTGTTGAGTTGATAATAAAAGAACACATTGACGATGAATGGTGTAATTTATTTATTTTTTGAATTGATAAATAATAAATTTAAGAATATGTAGAATAATAAACAAATGAATCACTTTCCCTTGCTTGCTTTCTTCATCAGTAGTCACGAAAATAAATATAGCTAATCTAAAGACTAATGAAGTTTTATCATACGGAACAAGGAGTGTAGTTTTTAAATATGTATAGTAGTGTCTTTCTTTTTTTCCCTCTCATCAAGTCTTACTGGCGCCCCCCTATTTTTTCAAGTAATTCTAAATGATAAAAAATATTTTAATTGACAACAGTCTTGTTACACGTAAGATTACACAAGGAAATATGGAATTGAAAGAAAACGAACATGTTAGTTACATCAAAGGGATATTTTTGTATAGAACAGTTGGATAGATTTAGGGTCAATTTGGGGCAGTTGCAGCTTATTGAATAATCTGCTGCTGATAAGTAGGTGCGGTAGCTATTACAAGTTTTTAATTTTTTTGGAAAAGTCAGACCGTAGACAGAAAGCTCTCACCGCACCTAGGTAGGTGCGGTGTGAAAACGCTGTTTTCAGCGTTTTGAAAACGCATAAGCTGCCAAAACGCGATTTACCCAAACAGGTCAAGTGCGTTTTCAAAACGCTACCGCACCAAATAAGCTGCCCCAAACGGACCCTTAATATTTATTTGTTGGGTGCAAATGTCAGATGTCATTACAAAGCTACTTGGCAATTTTTCTTTCAACAACTCTACGCTTATGTGTAAAGATTCTATTAATGTCATATCTAATACATAGCTAGATAACAGTTTCTCTTTCATTCCACTGTATCTTTTTTTATAAAGGTCGTAGTGAACTCATTTAATTATGCTAAATAATATAACGGTAGAAGAAAATATGGCGTGTGCAGCTTTTAACTGCGCATGAATATTGAATTAGTATATTTGAAGTAAAAGTTCTGCTGGAAAGCATCTCTGTTTATACAGAGAGCTGATTTTTCTTTTCCTTGTAGCCAAGGCAGAAGGCAGGTTTGATTCAAAATGCTCAGTTTCCTTCAAATCAATCGGGGCAGACACTGCAAAGCATGCAGGCTATGGGGTTGATGGGTTCCCTCGGTTTAAATTCACAGCTTAGAGCAAATGGGCCGCATACATATGGGCAACAGCGTTTAACTGCTGGCCAGATGAGGCAGCAGCTGTCACAACAGGCAGCTCTCACCTCTCCCCAGGTATTTTTCTAAGTTTAGCTTTTGTCCTTTCATAAATTCATTGCATGTTATACTTAAATGATATTTAAAGAAAGTAAATTTATACCTCACTGCACTCTGTTTCAAAAAAACTTTCTTTCCTGTTGGTATTTCAGCCCCTAAGTGCGCTGGGCTTGAGTTATCAATTTTAATCGGAAGTCATATTTAGATTGTCGAATATGATTTTGTATTTTTCATAAACTATTTCAATTGAGTATGTTGATAGGGAAGTGTTCAGAACATAATTATGTTGCGTTAGAGTCCTTAGTCATAATCATACATAATGTCTATTGTTTGGAATAAATTTTAAATTTTTTAGTAACTATTTTATTCATGCATTGTTTTTCAAGTAAAACAGATTTGATCAATAGTTTGTTATAGTCTTTATTTGCTAGTATGAAAGGCATCCTTGCTGCCTTGATGGAGAGCACAATCATCAATTGTACTGAAATGAACTCCATTATGCTACAAAAGAATTAATGACACTGGCATTATGCTGACACGTGTAATGGAATTATTTCATCTTTGTGTTTTTTTCATCTGGTTCTGGTAAGCGGTTTTTGTTTTGGAACTATTTTGAATATGTCATGGGCTTTTTGCCACATCATACCATATTTTTATTTTGGTGCTCCTGTCCTATTTAAGCCTCTTCAAATCAAATTATGTGGTTTACTATGGGTACCTTTTTTTTTTTTATGATGGATCATGCAATCATTACCTAGAAGAAATGTGGTAGGTTAGCTTTGATGGATTGCAAATATGGTAATAATTATCCTTATCTATGATACTGTTAAAAAGATGTTTTAAATCCCAAAAGAAGTAGATCTTAGCCATTAAACTGTACGTAACATTTATTGAGTTCAACATTAATTTGAAAAGTATCCTAACTGTATATTCTACCAGCAGGCAAATCTTTTACTGAAAAGTATCCTAACTGAAAAGCGTCGTAATTTGAAAACTGTCCTATTTGAAAAGTATCCTAACTGAATATTCTACTAGCAGGCATATCTTTTACTGTTCAACTTAAATTCAAGCCCGTATTTAGTGACAATTACTTGTTAAAGACATTAACCAAATTTCCGAGCTTCAAATAAAAACTTTGATCTTCCAATTTAAATTCAAGTCAATAATCAATCACCATCATAACTTCAACTTGAAATGACAGCATGCTTAAAATGGTTAAGATATTTAATCTACTTCTTGCTTTTGTATATATAAACTGCGTATAGTTGGTGCTCGGGTACTATAAATCTATAAATGTTAGATTTTTATTTTTTAGGGAAAGGTTTGACACTAGAACCATTCTTATTAAAAGAAACAAAACATAAAAGAGTCGCATAAAGGTCAATTCACAATGATGAAAGAAAATTTATTGATCATACACAATGTTGTTACATATCGAAACAGCATAGGATCCTGAACAAAAATGAATCATAAGCTTCAACAAAGTCAATGAACAACTCTTCATCTTTCTTCATTGACAAAACTAGAAGAATGACTCTGACGAAGTAACAAACTAGAATCCCATGTGACACTAAGTAGTAAGATTTCAAACTAAAGTCCAACTCAGTGAAGTCATAAATACTATCAATAAATAAAGACAAATCATTGAAGATGTTTGAAACTTAAAGAAACTCAATACAATAATATGAAGCTAGTTCTGCATCAATCCAAAAAATTGTTACACTAAAATATTTTAAAAGATTTATCAAGGCTTTCAGAAGTTCTCTGTACCTCAATAGATAAAACCAATGCCTCCCATATTGTATGATCCAATAAGAGCTCTGAATACAAATATAGCCATGAGAACGACAAAGTGTTAAAAGACTCCATAACCAATTTCCAATCTCAGAAAAACGAGAAAACAATACCAATGAACCAAGCATTATAAAAAATCATAAATGCTTGAAGATCCAAAAAGATTAAGAAAATCCTGAGAAGCAATATAAGTCTTTGCCATGCTGTTCAGTTCGATCTTTTGGCAGGGAGACCTTGGAGACATATCTTGGTTTAGCTCTCAACTTTCTCTTGATATAGGGTATATATATATATATATATATATATATATATATATATATATATATATATATATATATATATATATATTAAAATTATTAAATTACAAAGGAATTGTCACATTAGCTTCAAGACTTGAATGAATAACCATGCCATTTTTCATATTTCCGGACTTTTGTCTCTCGTAATATTTCTAAGGACATAAAAAATTATTTGCAATGACTTCTCTTTGATTGTTTACCAATTTACCATGTTCTAATCGTCATTTTTAGTGTTAATACTTGGTAACTCTTATTCAAATGAGAGGGAGAATTCCAAATTTTATTTTCCTGAACATGCCTCATTAGTCTATGCTTATTGGAGTTAGGTAATGCATTAATGCCATTCATAAGATTCCTCCAGTGATAAAGAACTTAATGAAACTTCTTATTACTTATTACTTATTCCTCCAGTGAAATCACCTATCCCACCCACTCCCCCCCACACACACCCCGCCCACCCGTCTAATGGATAACAAAACTTCTCATATTAAACAGTCTTAGGAAAACTTGAAGGAGAGATGAACAAAATGGGTGCAATCATTTGAATAAACTTTTAAAATATTGACAAGCCTATAACTAAGACTGAAGTTTCTATTAGATTTACAACGACAATCCTTAGCCGTTATTACTTATCATTAGCTTTTAATCCCTCATTATGTATTTTCGATTTGTTTTATTTTCTTTTATTTTTTTTCTATTTGTTTTATTCCATTTTATTTCTTTCCTTTGTTGTGTCTATTATAATTGGGTTTAAATACCCCTCCTATCAATAATATTCTGTTTCTTTATCCTAAGTCCTGGTTATATTCTAACATGGTATCCGAGCCATGGGTTTGAACTATCAGCCGCCAAACCCTCACTTGCCGACGGCTGGACCTTCCAGGCGCTGCCTCTCACTCCTATTGGACGAATCTCTTTATTCAGGCACTGGATCTCTCCTGTCAGCCGGATGACCTGTTAGAACTTCTGTCTAGGCCGATAGGGCTGCTCCCAACCAACCAGAATTCCTCCAAACGCTGCACCCTGCTGGCCATAATTTCCATAAAGTCAATCAGTCTTCTGTCCAAGCCACTGGTTCTGTCTAGATCTGCTCCCAGCCGCTGGATCTCCTCTAGGCGCTGTATCCTGCCAACCGGTATTTATGTCCAGCCGTCTGGTTTTTCTGTCCAACCATTATTTCCTTCCTGGAGCCAGAGTCTTCCGATGTCACAACAACCCAACATCTCCTTTGACTTAGTCGGAATCATGGCAGACTCCTCCATTACTGAGCTGCCTTAAGAAGATATTCTTGATTTCACCGGAGGATTGGCTCAAACTTTACAAACCGGAGGACCAGAAACCAACATGAATTTTTTTAATCACAACCCATAAACTGAATGACAGTAACTTTTTCTAGTGGTCCCAAGCGGTGTCTTTGTTCATCAAAGGATGCGGGAAATTTGATCACCTCAGAGGTATGATTCTTTAGCCTTCAAAGACCCACTCGACGTATGGAGCTTGGCAAGTGGAGAACTCCATAGTTATGTCGCGACTGATCAACTCCATTAAGACTTTGATTGGTCATTCATATTATGTTCCCTTCAACTTTTGCCCTCTGGACGACAATCCGTGATACCTACTCAGATGTATGAAACTCAAGCCAACTCAATGAGTTATTTAAGAAAATCTGAGAGACAATCAAGGATCAAGGACCATGACCCAGTACTATAATGACCTTGTTGTACTATAGATGAAATGTGACCTGTACTTCGACTACACTTGGGATTCTCCGACTGACTTTTATCTCTTTCAGAAGATTGTAGAAAAAGGATCGCATGTTTCAATTTTTGGTTGGCCTTAACACTGACCTTTACAAAGTTCGGGGTCGTATTCTTTGGTCGGAACCGTCTTCCTTTTGCTCGCGCTGCTTTCATCGAGATTCGTCGGGAAGAGAGCCGGAGTCTTGCCATGCTCGGTACTTCTACTCCAATCAAATCGTCCGTCTTGATCTCAAATAGTGCTCAACACTTGTCCATGCCATCTTAGACCGATCCTCCCACTTGTGATTACTGTCACAAACCCAACCACTTCGAGACAAGTGTTGTAAACTTCACGATAAACAAACATACAAACCTTTGGCCAAATCCTCTGCTATCAAGGGTCTCACGGTGACATCCAAATTTACCACTGTTCAACCGACTCTTACTCAAAACATCCTGAAATCTTCAGAACCCTTGAAAAACCAGATGGGACAATTGATCAAGCTACTTAAAGCCAATCAATTCTCTGTGGTCCATTTACTTCCCACGTTCGACGAGCTACTCTTCTTATGGCTCTCATAGTTCATTCCTCCTCTAGTCCGTGGATTATTGGTTTAGGTGCTACAAATTAAATTAGTGGATGCTCGCAAGCTTTCTCGACTTACTATCCGTGCACTGGAAAATATAATATCAGAATTGCCGATGGCTTATATATTTTCATTGTTGAGAAATGGTCAGTTGTACTAATGATCGGTCTAACTCCGGAGTCCGTGTTACATATTTTCTTGCTGCAATGTAATTTGTTATTTGTCAGCAAGTTGACCCAAATAATATTGATTGCGTGACAAATTTCTATTTTAATAATTGTGTTTCTTAGGATCTCTCATTCGGGGAGGATGATTGAAATTGCTAAGAGGGTAGCTGAACTCTACTACTTTCAAGAGAAGAGCACGAAAAGTGAAGACACGCCACTTAAGTTTTGTATTTTATTATGAGTCATTGAATGTTCCATCATATTGTTGCATTATGTCATCTTAGTTTCCAATATTTAAAAAATTTGTGTCTTTTAATGTTTTCTAATAAGAATATTTCTAATTTCAATTGTGAGAAATATCAATTAGCCAAGAATCATCGGGTCCACTACCCACCCCATACTCACACACCTTCCACACATTTTTCTCTCATTCACAGTCACATATGGGGACCCTCTCGCACTTCCAGCTATACCAATAAATGGCGATTCCTGATTTTGATTGATGATCACGCTCAGATTATGTGGGTCTGCATTTTAAAAGATAAATCAGAGGTTGTCGTCACATTCCAAAATTATACATCTTCATTTTAACTTAATTCAATACTCCAGCTCAGGTCTTTCAGACCGATAATGACCTTGAAATTTTCAACTCTATTTTGGTTGAAGTCTCGTAAGTAAGAGCATCCTCCACCATAGCTCGTGTACGGACACTTCTCAACAAATTGGGATAGTCGGGAGAAAAAATTGTCACATCCTCGACATTGTTCTCTCCATTATGTTTCAATCCAATGTTCCGAAACAATTTTGAAACGATGCCATTCTTACTGACATCCATCTCATAAATAAAGTCTCCTCTAAAATTCACAAATTCCAAACCCCTTTAGCTGTCCTAATGTCATACTTCCCTGGCAATCAAGTCTTCTCCACATCATACTACTAGATTTTTGTCATTCCCGTTGTTCAGAATACTGCCCTTACTAGGAGTAAACTTTATCCCAAATCCATAAAATGTATCTTCCTAGGATACTCCATTACTCAAAAGGGGTATCGGTGCCTTGATCCTACCTCAAACAATATCTTGTGTGTGCTGATGTATCTTTTTTTAAAGTGTTCCCTATTTTCCTAACTAGACCTTAAGTGAGAGGGGCCTTGAGTTCTTAAACACTATCTTTATTCTACTTCTATGGATGTTCCCTCATTATTCCTGCCCTCATTATTCCTGCCACTGAGGTGCCCCCTGTTTTGTTGAGTGCATCATATCCTCCTCCTGCTGTCCATGTCTACACTCGACGCTCCCTTCATAATGCTTCTACACTGGAGACTACTACCTTCTTACAGGACCTTGACTCTACTTCGGGCGAGATCCTCAACACTACCCCTTATTCGAATGAGGTGAGTTCTCCGATTAAGGTACACAATAAAAAATACTCCCTGTATTCTATGACACAACATATCTCTTGCTGTAGTTTATCACCGAGTTGCAGAGCACTTGCTACTGTCCTGACGGACCATCATATCCCAGCTACTATTAAGATGTCTCTTACCGATCCAACATGGAAAACGATAGTCATGGGGAAATAAATGCCCTTCGACGGAATCATTCATGGTATGTCGTTGATCTTCCTCGGGGTAAGAAAGTTGCGGGGTGCCGATGGATTTTCAATGCTAAGTTCAACCTTGATAGATCATTTGAACGCAACAAGACACGATCAGTCTCCAAAGGGTACTCATAGACCTACGATATTGACTATGAGATATTTGCTCTAGTGGCTAAGTTAAACACTATTCGGGTCTTGTTATCCCTTGTGGTGAATCTGGATTGACTTTGTTCCAGCTAGACGTCATGAATGCATTCTTGAATGAAGAACATATAAAAGAGGTGTACATGTCTCACCATTTTGACTTTGACTCTACTGCTTTCATATGACAAGCGTGCAGGCTGCGAAAGTCCCACTATGGGTTAAAGCAGTTCCCAAGGGCCTGGTTTAGCAAGTTCACAAAGGTGGTTGTGGGCCATATTTTTACTCAGGCTTAATCGGTTCACACTATGTTCTTCCGACATTTCTCGAATGACTAGGTACCTATCCTTATTGTATAGGTGGACAATATTGTTCTTAGAGGTAACAATTTCCCAAAGATGTTCATGCTATGTCCTTTGAAATTAAGGATTTGAAATCTCTGTGGTGCTTCCTTGGCATGGAAATGGCTCGATCATCTCAAGACATTTCCATGTCTGAGTGCAAATATGTGGTTGATCTCTTGACAAAAACAACCTTCTTTCGTGCAAATCAGTAGTTGTCCATGTGGATCCTAATGAAAAATTATCTAATATTCTCAATGTTGTGTATATCAACAATACTCATTAACATCGCCTTGTGGGAAAACTCATCTACTTCGCTCATACTCGTCCCGACATATGCCACACAGTTGGTATTGTGAGTCAATTCATGCATCACTCCTATGAGTATCATCTTCAAGCTGTTCACCAGATTCTCCACGTTTTAAAAGGCACACCAGGCTCGTATTTGCTTTTCTTTCATCACACCTCGGTCTATTGCTATTTATACAGATGCTGACTGGGTCGAGTCATTTCATGATTGACATTCCACCTCAGGGTATTGCTTATTTGTATGGGACAATCTTGCCACATGGAAAGCAAAAAAACTGTCTGTGTTTTCCTGGAGTAATGTTGAAGCTGAATTCTGATCAATGTTCTTGGGGATCTGTGAAGCTCTTTAGTTACGCTTCATGCTTCGTGAACTCCGTATGGCTCTTTCGTCCTGCTGCAACTATTTTGTGATAATAAAATCATTATCAACATTGATCACAATCCAGTCGAGCATAATCGTACCAAACGTGTGGAGATTGACACACACTTTATTAATAAAAAGATCGATTTCGGGAAAATTTGTGTTCATTTTTGTGCCTTCCAGATTAGTGGATATCTTTATCAAGAATCTTCCTCATCCTTTGTTCAATGACTTCAAATCGAAGTTGAACATGATTGACATCTACGCTTCAACTTGAGAGGGAATATTAGATTTATAACGGCAATCCCAAGCCGTTATTATATATCGTTAGCTTTTACTCCCTCATTATGTATTTTCCATTTGTTTTATTCTATTTTATTTCTTTCCTATTTGTTTTATTCTATTTTATTTCGTTTGTTGTATCTATTGTAATTGGATTTAAATAGTCCTCTTTCTATCAATAATATTATGTTGCTTTATTCCAGCTCCTGGTTCTATTCTAATTGCACTTTAAAACTGAAGAGAAAACTTGCAAAATCAAATCTCTTTGCCACAGTCTTATAATAATGAGACACTTTGACTTTTGTCAGATCTGCACTTTTTTTCGGCATGTTGGTTCTCCATTTATCATTAATCTTTGCTTCCCATTCTTTAGTAGTATTAGAATACTTGAATATTATGTCAAGACCTGCTTGACTTGTATGTATTGATGACTTTGTCTGTATCTGTGCTGCCAAATTAAGATCTTATGTTCCAGTCATCCACGTTCAACTCTCAGAAGTATTCATCTTCAAGATTTGTGATTTAAGATTAACACTTCATCCATTTGGCAGAAGCTTGCAGGTCAAAATCTACCAAGGGGATCATCTCTTACCTCAATAAACTCCCAACTATCTGGGTTAACACAGAACGGGCAGTCAACGTTGATGCCAGGCAACATGTCACAACAGCAGTGGTTAAAACAATTGCAAGCAGGGGCGCCCTCACCAGTGTCACCCTCATATCATATTCAACCACAGCAGCAGAGCCAGTTGGGTTTGAATCAACAGCAAATTTCTCAACTTGTACAGCAGCAGGCTCAGCTTCGTTCTCCGCATCAACATCAGGCACAATTGGTTCAACAACAGCAACAGCTGCAACAGCTGCAGCAATTTCACCAACAGCACCAACAGCACCAACAGCACCAACAGCTCCAACAGCAGCAGTCTCCAAGGATGCCAGGTTTGACGGTTTCAAAATCTTTGGCAGGACTGCAGCCAGATCTATCTGGTTCTGGCGCCATCATGATGGGTGGAAGCTCCAGCCAAGTACCAGAAGCAGGCAGTCAAATTCTTGGCAAGAGAAAAATACAAGATTTGGTTTCACAGGTACACCTTTGCATTGTATCTGAAGAGTAAGGGATCTTGGTGATTTACTTTATCCTCTGAACTTTTCTTATTGGTATTCTTATGCATCATAGTGGTAGGGGATGGATTTTTGTGGCGAGAAATTTGTGGATGAATTGAAACTATAAATGTTGATATAAACATGCTGAATAGGAATGATTGGCAAATAAATGATTTGCAGGACTAGATTTCTGCTATTTCCTTTCATTTTTTTATGTTTCATCTTTTGCAATAATATCATTTGCATGCATCTTAGCTTTTTCTAGACGTCATGATTTGATGAAAGATAAAAATAAAAGTGGAACAAATGTGGAGAACAGAGAAATCAATTTCTTTTGTTAGTATTTTTGTGTAGTAGGCCATTCTTATACCATTTTTTGTATAATGAGAAAACCATAAGAATGGAAAGGCATTATTTTCAATAAAATATGAAGAAAGAATGAAATAACCAGACACTAATATACACTCCTAAACCATACGAACGTAAGGAAACTATTTATACACCTGATATTTCACATATGCGGTTCTTCGACGCAGGGAAATTTAGATCTCTTGGATTATCATCTTAGATTGCTGCTATGTATTATTTTTATTTTTTACTACATACAATTGATACACTCCCCATAGAGCTAGAGAAAAAAATAATAATAATAAATAAATAAATATAAATAAATATATATATATATATATATTGCAAAGAATCGGTATTACGGTGGGCCCCAAATATTGATTCCCATTTGCGCTCGCGCACCTATGATGGGGGTCTGCGCCGTGTGCCTAATGTTCGAAAACTCCGCGTCACGGGAGATTGAACTTTTGACTTGAGGGAACTTATAGTGAACCCCGCTAACCAACAGGCCAAGGCTTGCGTGGCGCGCGCGCACACACACACATATACATATATGTAATGGCGTTGGGAGCGGGCGACTCTGCTAGGGTTTCGCCTGATGGCAATTCCCGGCCCTGAACTATCGGGTCCAATCCAGTTTTTTGTCTAATCCCACAATGACGATTCGCGTCTTCGATTTCGTCGTACGCGTTGACGAAGTTTTGCTCGCCCTGCCAGACGACGATCCTTCATGTGCTCGCAGGTCGACCTGACGATGTCTGTCTGCCTCGACTACGACGTCTCTGTTTTTGTCGGTCTCATCGAGCACAGCGACGAAGGTTTTCGTCTAATCCTTTGCTTGCTTCATTTCGAGGTTTCATACGTCATCACCATCGTCGTCTCCTTCTCACTTCATTGGTTTCGCCGAGCTCGACGACGAAGTTTCTTGTTAGATTCTTCAGCATCAGCTCGCACGACTCCCTGGCTCGCAGGTTGACGTCAGCTCGCTCCTCACGCAGTCACCTGACACTGGCCTAGGAGATGGCCTAAGGGCTTCGTTCATATGCCGTCGCTCTCGCCGGTGATAACCCCGCGCTCGTCCCTCTTTCGAATATGTTCCCGCAGCGATATCACGATGCTTTCGTGTTTGACGTTGAAACCAGGTTTCTCAAAAAAAACATTCCGTAAAAACGATAAACCTGCAATCTTTCTCACAGAGGCCGAGATCTCCACCCTAGCTGCGCTCTGCCGGCTGTTCTTAGTAGGTAAATTTTTTTATGGAAACCCTAAACTTGAGCTAATTCGAAAGAATTTTGAGCAAATGAAGCTGAAATAGGGATGAAAGATTGGTAAATTGGAAGTTCGACATATTCTCATTCAATTATCAGATGATGAACACTACACCTAATTGTTTGCGAGGAGACTTCTTCGATAGACAACCGAGTGATGAATGTTTTAAAATGGACGGTGGATTTTGACTCTCATACTGAACCTCTTACCTTTTTTGTTTCGCTGCGCTTCCCAAGTTTGAAGGTTCACATTTACGATTAAGAGTTTCTCTTCACCTTAGCTATGATATACAGTAAACCCCTCAAAACTGATACGTCTACATTGAACTTGACTCGGCTTTCTGAAGCCAAAATTTTGATAGAACAAGATATTATTTTACCTTTTCCGGGAGAGATGGATTGGCACATAGCGTCAGAGATTTTGGCGTCAAGCAGAACTCGAACAGATACCTCTTTACTGCACCCACTGTCGTATGTTTGGACACTCCCTTTCTCAACGTTATAATTTGCATCCGAAACTCAAACCTCCAAGTAAAAATGCTATTGGGTCTGCCCCACTTCAGACCTGTCACTCTTCTACTCCCAAGTGTATTCCACCGACTATTGAAACACTGGTTGACGCGCTGCCACCTCTCCCTCCCACTACTGTAAACCATACTGTTTCTGTTGTTGCGACTGATGTATTGGTGAATGGTTCAATTGGAAAACCTACAGCTTCTATCACTGCTGAAAACAATACTGCAGGATTCTTACCTCTAAAGGATATTGTCCGATCCGATAATCAGGAGAGCATCACAACTCCACATCCTCAGGGAGCATCAGGTGCTGAGGAGACATTTCTACCACCTCTTCAGAATGAGAATGTTGTAATGTTGATCAGTAGCAAGGGGCTCTTCATCTTCTATATGCCCGACAATCTGTTGACAACACTGATTAGATGAGTCAGTCTTTAGGTGAGGAATGCCAGATTTACACATCTGGGAGGAGAAAAAAGAAGAATGGAGGCACACCCAACTTGGAAACTTAATGGATGATACTTTAGTTACTTCGGATAATTGCATGACACTTAAGATTTGTTAGTTGGCTCCGTTCCTAGAACCAGAGGTAGAGGCAAGACTAAGTTGGCTCGCCCCTAGGAACTTGTTTTCTGCGAGTTTTGAATTTTTGAGTTTTATCTGTTTCTTATCTTTTTTTGGGTGTTAGTGTGCGTGTATCGCAAGGGTAGGGTGCCTTTATTGGGTCCTCTCATACAACCTTTGTGTACCTTTTCTATTTTAATATAATTAGCCCTTGGGCGTTTCAAAAAAAAATAAAAATAATATATATATATATATATATATATATATATATATATATATATATATATATATATATATATATATATATATATATATATATATATAGCTTGCAAGCAATTTTTTGAAATATTGAATTAGATATTCCTTTGGTCATGGCCTCTGCATGTTGATTATTTGAAGTAACATAGGGTGTGCTAATTAAACCAACATTTAATTTTCCTTTAATGAAGTTTTTGTCAATCTTAATATGCTTTGTGCTGTTATGTTGGAGATGATTGTGAACAATATTGATTTCAAATTTATTGTCACAAGAAAATCTCATGGATCCATAGTACTTGCTTTTGAGACCACTAAGATTATTTTAAATTTTAGTAATTACACAATAACTCTTAGCTTCAACATAGGATCTGCTTGGGGCAGCTTTTCATAGCTTTTGTCTTAAAAAAAATATGCTAAATTTTATTTGGCAACAACTTGTTTTTAAAAATATTTATTCGGCAAGAAAACAACTTTTAACTGTTTGATTTTCTCAAGTGTTGTCATTGTAAGAAAATTATCTTTTTTTTTATTCAAAGGAAAAAAAAAAAAACACTCATAACAAATTCAATATATATATATTTTTTTTCTCACAACTCTTCTACAAGTATATTTACCGACAATTGCAATCACCCTAAATGGTAAATGGACTCTTTTTCTTGCCATCGTTGTCCACTTCATACTTCTCCATGTAACTATTACCTCCGAAAAAGGTATAATGATCAGGCGCTAACCTTCTATTCTTAGTTGATTTAGCACTACCATCTTTTGTATAAACTTCTTAATTGTTTTTATAACAAAATTTCTCTTTTTTGGTGTGGCCTTTAGATAATGAAATATTGTATGAATAACTTGTAAGCATTTCTGTTTAGGATGATGCATGGATTGACTTACTATGTCTATGCTATTAATATAGACAATATTCAACCTTGTATGGGATAGGTAAAGCAATCTCCCAACCAATGTTTAGTTCCTTTCTTAGTACCACTATCATGTTGATCTTCATCCAACCTATGATTGGGTTCAACAGGCAATCCAACAACCATGTTGCTCAGGGTTATGGTTTCATCCAGTCATCAAACACATATCTATTGAGAACTACATTTTACTTCTTTGAATATATTAATTAAATACCCAATAAATTAGTTCAACTTGCCAAATTCCTTGATCTCACAAGTCTTGTTTTGAACTATTCTTTTTTGAGCTATTACTTTTCTATTATAATAATGCCATCCAAATATGTTGATATGAAAGTAAATTGTTTCTTTGCAGATGTTTCGTAAAGAGAGTATGATCCCTTTGATTTTGCTTATACTCTATTGTTAACATGACTAATGTGAATTTCCCAAATCATGCTTCAAGAGATTGGTTTTATGTTTTATACTACTTTCTTTAACTTGCGTACTCAAAGCTAAGTAGCAAAGTTATTCATATGTTGTCATAAGTGAGTTGAGAAGATCTCAATGTTTGTTATTTTCTTCCTCCTTAAGGCATCCATCTTTGCGTGGGTCAGGTTTATTACGGGAAAGGTCAATTACCATAAATAAGGTTGGCTTGAATTTTTTGATGAAATTTTTAATTGAGCACATTTGTTTTCCTATGAAGTTTGTTGTAATTCTCATTTCTCTCTCTTATATCATGATTTTTTTTTTAAACATGCACACTAAATTCCTTCTCGCTCTAACCACTTGGTATTGCCATGATTTCTCATTTTATCCTCATCTTCTTGGTGCTTTAATGCCATATTGCTTGAGAGGTCTACGCTTAAGGAGTAAAGCGTCGCATTCCCTCTTTATAGAAACATTGTTGTGCCTCTTTTCTCAGCTCATGCATTTGAATCTGATCAGAGTTAACTCTGATACCAGCTGTGAATTTGATGATATTCTCTTTCTACCAACTTCTTTAGCATTTGGTTCAGCACTGCACTTCATATTGATATTTTGGTATTGATCTAGTTCAATCCAAAAGTAATCTTCATTAATTTTAATTCTTAATTTAGGAAAATGTTTGCCTTATTTTGTTCCTCATATGTTTATTTTTATTTTTTAGTTTGATGGAACGGCTTCTCATATATCTAGGGCAGCAGCAGCTGCCATGGGACATTTAATTTATATAGATTTCTTGACTACATAGAGTTCCATGCTATTTTATGATCATGAAAACTTCTTCATTCTAAATATTGAGCTTTGAATTTGGCCCAGCTTTTGTCGAATGACTTGGCTTACCTCTCCCTCTTCCCTTCAGAAATATCTTAACAAATTTTGTTTTCCATCATTCAACCATTATGCAACATTAATCTTTTCAAAATTCCATTTGATGAATGCTAGACACATTCAATGGTGATTTTGGAACTATTTGATACCGGAGTTAATCCAAATCTTAATAGAAATACAAATGTTATTGCTAAAATTTAATAGGGTGACAAATAAGGACTCTCGATAATAGAGAGAAAAATAAACAACACAAATATAAAAGATATCTAGGACGAGGGCAAAGGTTACCAACCCTGGCTGGCAGCAAGTGAGAGAGTGTTCTGGGCTTGTGGTTACTGTAGAGGGTGTGGAAGGGGTTACGGTGCACCGATGAGATAGATGGCAGTGGCGTTTATGGCAGGGAGGAAGGTGGGTAATGATCACGGTAGGGAGGGAGCCATGTGTAGGTAGAGGGGCTGGAGTTGGCAACTGGGAGCAGAACTGTGTGGGAACCCTCTGGCGGCAGGAAGAATGGGGCGTTGGCGGCTGGGAGCAGGGAAATGGGAGACAGAAGACAGATAAACCTGAGGCTGGATGGGAGAAACTGTGACTGGGGGAGGGGGAAGGCTAGTGGTAGGAAGGGAAGTTGATGGCTGGAATAATAGAGTGCAGGAAGGGCAGCAGTGAGGTTGCCGAGGAAGATAACGTCAGGAAAAATCACTACCTTAAAGTCAGATACAGCCGGAGCACCACTTATCCTCAGATACAACCTAGAAGGAAAAATGGGAACACATATGGTTCTCCAAACAGGAAACTCTGTAAAAACTAGCCCTCGAAAAGAAAATAACAAATATATGTATATTAGATAGCTAGAAGGGAGAGGCCCTCCCTTTGGGCGGCAACCCTGGCCCCCAAATAGGAGCCGTCTGGCTTTAGTAACCCCTTGGCTGAACTGATCCAAGTGGCCCAGCCGGTTCAGCCTGCTAGGAGCCCCGCATCACCACCCAATTGATTTTTAGAAGGCTTTTACCCTTCGAAGAAATAAGTATGAGAACTGTAATTTCAACCCTTCGAAGACAACAAACATTAAACCTTGACTAGGAATAATGGTTGAAAGAAAAATCAACAATGAATGATGATGATCTATATAAATATAACAGAGTAGGAGGAGAAAAACATTGTTGCTTTTAGTAAACAAAGAGAAACCCAAATGATTTCTTCTTTTGGAAGGAAGATATAAGAAAACAGATACTATTGTTGCTATAGGAGGTCAACAACAAAATTCCTATTAACATAAAATTAATAGGATAGGAACTACTACAACAATCAAAAGGATTGGAAGTACAACAACACTAACCCTGTTACATTATGATGAAAGAAGGAATCGCAGATGAAACACAGTGTGGATGAAGGAATTGATTTCTCTTGTTATTACATCAATTATAGCTGGCCACTCTTCTACCTTTGTTTAGACAAGGAAGAAGCTATAAGAAAGACATTTCACGTAATCATATATTAAGAAAGAATCATATACTACTGTACATTATAAAGTCAAGGAAAGAAACAAATTATATACCAGGCTTCAAATTCCACGTGTTAGATTTTGACACATATAATCTGGATCCGTCCAGCATAGATCCTTGGATTGCTGATTGTTTCACAATTAATCTAGCGCGGTCGTTTCGTCGTCGACTGTCTTGTGGAGCGTCTTCATCGTCTCCGGTGGAGGAGCTTGCTTCGTTCATGCTGGTTCGTCTTTGTCCTGCAGGTTCGTCGAACTCGCCTGCCGGTTCGTCGATCTGCTGCTTTCGACCGTTCGCTATGGTCGTCTTCTTCGTCGAACTCGCCTGCCGGCTTCGTTCGTCTTGCTGTGTTGCTCGACTGCTGCTTGCTGGTCGGCTTGTCGATCTGCTGCGTTCGACCGTTCGCTACGGTCGTCTTCTCTGCTCGCGGCGTTACAGGTTGAGCCGCTCGACTGTTGCTCGCGGCATTTCTGCAAGTTCGAGTACTCGGCTGCCGGCTCTATAGTTCGACAGTTTCATTTCAGTTGTCCTCTGTGTGCTCATCTGCGTGCGATCTCACCTGCAGGTCCGGTTCGATCTGCATCTTTTGATTCCGTTGCTTTCGTTCTTCTGCTGTGTTGGACTTTTCAATTCATGACTGCTGCACCTGCTCTCGGGTTCCATGGCGTGCCCTGCCACCTTTGCTGGGTGGTGGGAAAAGGTATGGCTACTCGCAAAGGCCCTGAATATTTTGTGTTCCTCAGGCTTTCCATGATACCACGGCAGGAAGAGGTTCATGTCATTTTATTTACCCTCCTGGGGAGAAAGATGGCTCTCATGCCATTATTTTTTCTGAGACTAAATTAAATGCATTGAATGAGGATGTGAAGTTTACCCTTATTGGTAAGTTTGCTTTGGGACATCCTAAAATGGAGTTGGTGAGGAATTTCTTTGACTCACTACACTTCATTGGAGCTTGGAAGATAGGACTGTTGGATGGAAGACATCTATTGATTCATTTAACGATGGAGGAGGACTATGCTTGAGTTGTTTGTCAGTTGATCTGTTTTCATTACAGGACCGAAATGAAGATCGTGAAGTGAACTCGGATTTTGACCCCTGTAAGGAACCTCCTGTGGTTCCTATTTGGTTCAGGTTTGCAGCTCTCATACAGATATTTCAATCGAAATGTTTTGTTTCAAATTGCGAGCAGCAGCTCTGCACTCTACCGCAATGGATGCTACTAACTTATAATGAACTAGGCACTCGATGTTCGTTGAGACTACTCATTGAGAGGGATATTACTCTTCCATATGTCCATAGAATTTGAGTGGACTCTGATCAGGACGCTGTTTGGCAGGAGGTGGTTATGCAGCAAAAACTTTATTGCTGTCCTCACTGCAGAATGTTTGAGCACACCAGGGATATGTGCTATAGGTTTTATCCTCCAACTAAGAGACCATTTAATTCTAAAGGAAATGTTGGGACTTCTGTGGGTAAGAAGACCAATGGTTTAGCTGACAATGCCCCCCATATGTACCCCTTGACCACTTAGCCAGGTTAATGAACTGGTTCCTATTGTTACCCCTTCACTCTCTTCTGATTCATCTGCTGGAGAGATGAATCGAATTGAGACTACCCTAGTGGCTACAATCTTGGAGGTGGAAAGGGAAGCTCCTCCCTTTTCTTCTCGTCATGTTCCTGTGGCCACTAAAGCTGTGGAGTGCAACCAGTATATTAAAATATTCAGCAGAAAGAGAAGAAACTCTCAAGTTTTACCCATTGTTGCACCTGTCATTCCTTCTATGAATTAGAAGGATTAGTCCTCAGAAGAAGAAGAAGAAGATTGACAAGTTTACACTTCTCGACAGAAGAAGAAGCCTAGGGTACACTTGGAGACTTAATTGATAATATCTCAGTTACTCTTGGAAATGGATTAGTGCTTAGGAGATTCCTTTATGGATCGCCAAGAACCAGAACGAGAGTACTGCCTTTGCGATTTTGTTCTTTCCTTTATGTCTCTTGTATCATTGTTTGATTTGTAACGTAGTGGTTAGGCTTCATCTATTGGGCCCTATCCTCAAACTTTCTATAACCGCTATATTTTAATAGAACAAGCCCTAGGGCTTTGAAAACACACACACACACACACACACACATTTGAAGAAAGATAGAAAGAATCATATACTATTGTACGTTCTTGATTTTGTTTAGTCAAGGAAAGAAACTAATTATATACCAGATTTCAAAATTCACACGTGTGGGATGACACATAACCTTTATCGGTCCACCATAGATCCTTGGATTGCTGATAGTTTCACAAGATTAATTAACAACTCAAACAAGTGGTCTTCACCTGGCTCTTATTATATTCCTTCACATAAGCATGCATCACTTTTTTTTAATCTTATATATATATATATATACCCTGTGTTTGTAAATTAGAGGCGAACATTATGTTTTGCGACATCTTCTTTGATACAGAACATGCCAACTTTTTGGAGTGATGAATTTTATTAATATTGTAGGTTGATGCATTGGGTAAATTGGATTCTGAAGTTGAAGATCTTCTTTTGGAGATAGCAGATGATTTTATTGATTCGGTATGCACTCATATTTTTTTCGTTGGATTCAATATTCATTACTTAACATTTCTCTATTGATCAACATTAGCGCCCAAGGATCTGTTACTTCATATCGAAAATTCTAAATGAAGTAACAGATCCCACGGACATAAAATACCTATTTTCCTTGGCTACTTTAAAGGCTTCCTTAGATACTTTATTATTATTATTTTTTTTCCGTTCATCTGAAACTAAGTGGCCTTCCAAAATTCAATATTTGCTGCAGCACTTTTTGCAAATGTTCATTACATTGTGCCTACTCTTCAGTTTACTGGTTGACTATATCTATGATTTGAAATAAGAAGCGCAGTATGATTCTATTTCAATTATCCTCACCTGGCTCTTCTTTCAATACTTTAAAGATAGAGAAACAGAAAAAAACCCTGTACGCTGAGCCTGTAGTGAAATGTTTTTGTTTTCACTGGCGGGTATCAACATATGGGTTAAAGTTTGGTGTCAAGTCTTCCATTGAAGGATCTAATATCTTTCTTTAATCACTGACACTCTGATTTTCTTCTTTTGGTAGGTTACAATGTTTGCTTGCAGCCTTGCAAAGCATCGAAAATCCTCAACATTAGAGCCCAAGGATCTGTTACTTCATTTAGGTTTGCATTCAAACACCTAAGCCAAAACATTCAATCCATTTATGTTTAGTTTGGTTGTAAGTAAAGTATTTTGCTAAATTAAGTATCCTGACCAAACCTTTTCTTTTGTCTTCATTATTGAGTGTATTGAGGTTTTTTTTGGCAAATAATTTATGATTAGTTTCTAGCCTTCTATTTGTATTTTTTGGTGGTTGCAGATTTTATTTTGCTGTTTTTTATTACATGCCTATAGTGGGAACAAAAATTGAACTTGCTTCTTTTGCATTCTAATGGGTTTTGAAATAAGTTTGCATAAGCTACTTGATCTTTTTCTGTTGTTAATCTGATCGAAAGTAAAATCTTATGCAGAGAAAAACTGGCATTTAACGATTCCAGGGTTTACAAGAGAAGAGCAGAAGAGCCAAAAACATCCTGTAAGCACGTTTTGTCAAATTTTAGAATATTGCAATTTTTATTCAATGTTCCTTTCTTCTGGATAGATTTACACATCTTGCTACCTGCTAAATATAAAGGCCTTCATTTCAGCTTTGCATAGAAGGAGCATGTTGTTGCTTTTATTTATGTTGAATAGAATGAACATTATTCGGATAAATCTTGTGATGTTTGAAGGCTTTAAACTTCGGTACCATGGAACATAAACATTTATTGAATTTTTTAGTATTTTATTTTATTATTATTTTTTGTAAAATTTGAAGGTTTCAAACTTGATTACCCTTGAATATCAAATCCTAGTTGAATCACTTAAAAGTGTATTAATTATAAAGTAAGAAATTGAATGGTGAGCATTATAATTCTCATAATCTATACTGATTATAAGTTTTGTTTTGTTAAAATTTGGCTGCTTATCCCTTTTGTTATTTCGATAATGATGATTTTATGTTTCCTCAGGTCTCATTGACGAGTTTGATTTTTTTTATTATTTTTCTCAAAAGGTTAATAAAGTCTAGCAAATATATATTTAGAGTTTGCCCATGAATAATTTTTTTGAAGTTTATTATGTTTTCATGCATGTCTTATGGTCTCGTTGAATAAATCAATCAAACATGTTGGACAAATTTGCTTTCCACTAGTTTCTTCCTCTACAAGATTAGTTTTTCTCCTTGGTTTAGTTCTCTATTTTCATCGAGACTGAACCTAATTTTGATTTTGTAGTAAAATTACTTTTTACCAATGTATTTCAATTCATTTGTAAAACTTCATTCTTTGATAATCACTAGTTTCTTCTCATGTGATTAAATTTATCAATCAAGATTTTTTTTTATATGTATTCAATGAATCATCAAATATTCTTAATAGTGAATGAAATCGTGCTCCTTTAACTTTAATGATGAAAGTTGTTGATAAGCTTGATCTAAGTTTGAAGCCATTTTAGAAATTTAAATTAGCGGAGAATTTGTGTGTGTTTTAGGCCTATAAACTAGCTGAGTATATGAGCGAGCTGAGGTTTTATTAATTTTTTGCTCATTTGATTTTTCTTTTGTTTGTGGGCTCATGTTCGAAATGGCTTGAGAATAACATGCTCATGTTCAACTAATTATTCAAATTGGCTTGTGTTCGGCTCGAGCTAAATTCGAGCCGCCTCATCATTAGCAACTAACGAGGAAATGTGAGTTTAATTAATTAAATTGTTCTTATTAAACTTAGAAAATAATTAACTTAAATAAACATATCATTATAATACAAATAATACCTTCAGACTCAACATGGTTGTTAAGGCTGAAGCTTTTCTAAGTAGTATGCTAAGTTTTGCTTATAAAGAGCGCTTATCACTTTAGAAATTTTGATGTGGGACTAACAAGTAATAGCCATAGTCGCAGCCTCACGGGTCCTTTGGTAATGCAGATATTCTAGGAGCATACACATGCATACTGGACAAATCCTATGTATTTACATATCTAACACCTATAATTAGCAGTATCTGCCGACAGTGGGACGCACAGGAAATTCAGGAGCATTTACATACATACAAACCAAATCCTATGTATTTATATTAACACATAGAATTATACTTTTTATTGTTATATGACCTAAATAATTTTTAAAAAATATTAAATATTAATATTTTTAAAATACATTATAAAATTAATATAAATAATAATTATTATTTAATCATTTAAGTATCTCGAGTCAAAATGAGTTGAACAAGAACGAAGCAACTTTTGTTAGTGTTCGGTTTGTGTGTGTGTGAGCTTTTTTTATCCTAGGACTTCTCATAGGAAAGATATAAAAACATGATTATTTTTCTCAAATTTATTTTTGAAAATGCTGCGTTATATTATCTTAGAACTCAAGATCATTTACACCAAAATCAAAATCATATAATACAAGCAAGATATGCTCAGAACCTACATTTAGTTCCATTGCATTTTGACGTCTCAGCATTTTAAAATTGCAATTATCTTCACCTGTAATTGGATACATGTTATTGGATACATGTTACGAGGGCGCTTGGTCTAAGGGCAAATTTGTGTTTTGTATGTCTTAAGGGTAGTATAGTCATTTATTATTATTATTGTTGGGTATAAATAATCTTGTTATGTTTAGGGTTAGGTTTATGTATGAGATTGAGTTGTGAGTATTAGGTTTAGGTTTTAGGAGAGATTTACTACCTCTCGAATTGTAGGAATTGGGAGATGTTGCATACTTCTCGAATTGTAGGTGCTTACTTTTGTATTTGTGTGAATTTTTGGGATTTTTGAAATCAAATTTGTTTTTGCCCTAATTTTTTTGTGGATAGAAGTTTTGATTTTGACGTCAAATCATAACAAATTGGTAGCCTAAGGGCAAGTTCGTATTTTGCACGTCTAAGGGTAATTTAGTCGTTTATGTTTATTATTATTATTATTATTATTATTATTATTAGGTATAAATAGTCTTGTTATATTTAGGGTTAGGTTTATGCATGAGATTGAGTTGTGAATTTTAGGGTTAGGCTTTGGGAGAGATTTCCTACCTCTCGAATTGTAGGAATTTGGAGAGATCGCCTACCTCTTGAATTGTAGGTGCTTATCTTTTATATTTGTGTGAGTTGTTGGGATTATTGAAATAAAATCTGTGTTTACCCTAATTTTCTGTGGAAAGACGTTTCGATTTTGACGTTGAATCATAACAATATATCCTCTGAAATTTTTACTGCTTCCAATTGTTGATAATTGGCTTAAAATTTTTTTTTTGTAGTACATTACCAATAATTTTAATAATGTTAAAGAATGGATGGTTTGGATCTTGCATTTGAAGCTCGTAATGCCAATATCTAATTGGATGAGATTGGTGTTGCACCTTTTTAGAGGAGAAGGTTCATCCCATTATATGCATATATGAAATGGGATGGACTTTCTCTTGTAAGATAAATTTTTTCTAAAAAAATTTGGCATTTGATGTTCTAGTTTTCATGGTATAAATTGATGATTGATGGTTTTGATCTGTAATTTGAATTTTAATTGGTGAAAAAAACAAGAGAAATAAACTTGTAATAAAGTATGATTCCGTTTGATTGATGGATTCTTAAATATTTGATTATTTTAGTTTATTGATAAGTTTCTTCATCATCTTACTGATTTTGTTTTGAAACTATGTAGGTCTCCACTGATGTTCACAGTAAGCGCCTGGAAATGGTAATCATTATTTCTTAGAATCTCATTATAGATTATGGTTGAGTTTTATCCATTAGCGCGTTACTCTATGGATATCAACCTTTAAAACTGAAAATTTAACCCAAGGATTCACTTGGTTGACAGAGGACCCAAAGAGTTGATACAAGTAGTAGCTGTTAACTTTTGAATGTAGAGGGTTTAACTATTGGATACTGCCCGCGTTTCTTATGCCATATTGCTCATATTCAAAATTTATGGGGGCATAATTGGAGAATCATCATCATTCAACTATTTGGAATCAGATTTGTGACCTCTACTATGAGCTGGAGGTCATAGCTCTAATGAAACTGTAATTAACCTTAGCACCGCTATGTTGACCTCATTTTAGTGAGGTCTTAGGATATTCCTCTTAGACCCTAGGATCTAGCTTTAGGAGTTCCTCATCGACCATCCTAGCGGACTAGTCGCGGAACCCACCTCTCATGAGCTTCGAGCCACTTCTAAACTCGTTTTGTGAAACCTCGCATTGAGTGGTCCCAAACACTCGACTCACTAGTTGCGAGGCTAAGAATCTACTAGTGTAGAGAGCTCGAAAATGAGTTCCGATAGGATCGGACGAGCGCCGGTAACCGCCTTGTGCTCGAGCACTCCGCACGCACGATTTGACACTCTTTGATGCGGCCGTCGACGAACTTGTCCGAACGACCTCGGATAACGAAACGGACCACACGCGGATGCGTCCGGGACGTCGAATTTAGCAGGAAGCGTACCCATATTGCTATGGTTCCACGCGCGCGCGAACGACACGAAAATTGATGCGCATTTTTTTTAAAATTAGCGGGGCACGGGTTGGGCTCGGCCGGGTTCATTTGAGCCCGACACGAAGTCGAACACGAGCCGGAGCTATTTCAAATTTCAAAATTTTAAAATTCGAATCAGCTCTTTAATGTGATTTTAATTAGGTTTAATTAGAGGATTTTATTTTCCGATTAAGATCCATCCACGCAAGGCGGCTAATTATTTCCCTCTCGAGGCATGTGCAACGGTATTCGAGAGGCGCGAGATAAAAATCCCGCTCGATCGGAATTCGACATGGCTTTTCTTCCTTCCCCTCTGCTCGGACGCCTACGAATCCCGAAGCTCACTCTCCCTCGCGCTCGCACGAAGCTCCCTCACCCTAGCCTCGCTCGCCGGATAACCTTCACTCGGCTCACCTCTCTCGGACGCCGAACCACGGCCCCTCAACCCGCTCGCCTTTCTCCCTCGCGCGAAAAAAACCCTCGCCGCGTCTCCACCGCACAGGATCGGCACTGCACACACGACTCGTCTCCTCCTCCACACTTGCCGAACCGCCTCGGCTCGCCTCCGCTCGCTTCCACTCGCCCCGGAGCGCTCGACGAGGCGCTCTCCCGCTCGCCTCTACCGCGCGACGAAGCCGCTCGACCTCCTCTCTCGCTCGACTCGGACGGCTCCCGCTGCGGCCTGTCGACTTTGCCCTCTCGCACCGCATCGAGGCCGCTCGAGTCTCCTCTGCTACACTACCGGCCGCCGACCTCGCCTCCCTCTCTCGATTCCCTCCCGCTCGTCTTCTTCCCCGCACGCACTGCTCGAAGCCCCGCCGCCGAAGCCCTCGACCTCGACCTCACCTGCTCGTCTCATTGCACGAGAGAACTCTCGATTTCGCCTCCGAGCTTCCCCGCATTCGGCCATCTTCCACTCGCACTGCTCCTCCTTCCCGCGCCAAATAGTCGTTCGACTCCATCTCCCTCCTCACCGAACGGGTCGAAGACCACGCCTTCCGTTCCCTCTGCACCTACTCCCTCTCCTCTGCCGGCGACGGCACGGGTTCGACTCCACAATCTCGGGGGTTTGGTCTAAAAGCCAGGTTCACATTCTTAGCTTTATTTATATATACATATTTTTGAATTAAAACCTGCAAGATCTGCTCTTAGTATTCCTGAAATTTATTTAAGGGGTGATCTGGCATTTAGGAATTGTCTCAGCATTATCTATTTCTCTTGTTTAAGCTTACATGAATTTGATGACGTTATGAGAGTCCTTATTCTATCCTGTGAGCTTTCTGCTGAGTTTTTTTTTTTTTTAAAAGCGAGGACCCTTTTCGGTTTTTCGATGTTGAAATGCCGAACTTGCATATTTTCTTGAATCGGACGTTTTAAAATTATCATCTTGAGTTTACATATGCCGAAGTTGAAGCTTTAAGGCATGTTGCTTTTTGAGCTTGCATATTCCCCTGAATTGGAAGTTTTTAAAATTATCATTGTGATCTTACACATCTTGCTGAAGTTGAGGTTTTAAAATTGTTATTGGTCAGATTTGTACTTTCCATTTGTTTTTTTTAGAGCTTTAAACACCGTTCTTTGGGTTTGTTACACTTGTAGTTTATAGTTTTTTTTTTAAGAAAACACTATTTTGGGGAGGGTTATGTTTGCTCGATGCTTTTATTGTTTTGAGGATGTGTTATAAGTCTTTGCTTGGAATCGTTAAGAAGTTTGTAGAAAAGTTCTTGGGAAGGCTATAAAAAAAGCTAACTGTTTGAGATCACCGAAATCTCTTGTTAGTTTGTAGGAGGCTTAGAAAGTAGTTGTTCTTTGTTTGAAAATCTTGTAGATTGCTTGTAGGAAGTTGTACGATAGCTGTTTGCTCTTTGAAAGTCTTTGTGAGAGTCGTAGGAAAGTTGAAAAGCTCTTTGTTTGAGGTTTGGAAATCTTTGTGAGAGTCATGAGTGGTCGTTTTGGAGTCGTTAATTGTCGTAGGTGGTTCGTTTGAAGAGTTATTAATTCTTCGTTTGGGGTCGGGGTCCGATAATTGTTGTTTGGAGTAGGAAAATTTCATAATTCTCTGTTCGGAAGGCTTGTACGTTGCTATTAGGAGCTAATTAAGAGGCTGTTTTGAGGCATAGGAAAGGTCTGTAGGATGATGTTGGAGGAGGATAGTTGCTTATTTGGATCATTTAAGTCTTTGTTTGGAAGAGTCTGTTTAGTGCTCGGAAGTCTTTGTTTGGAGTTGCAAATTTACGTAGAAGTGCTTTTTGAGGTTTAGATTTGTTTTGAGAGTTGTTTGGAAGCCGGTCTTCGTTGTAAGTGGCCGTTTGGAAGCTATTAATCGACTGTAGAGTCTTTGTCCATTGTTGTATGAGCGCTCTTTGATGCTTAGAATTCTTCGTTTGAAGTATTTAAAGGCCATAGGAGTGTTGTGGGAGGCTTATTGTTGTTGCTCGGAGCCGTAGGAGCTTGTAGGGTCATCGCGTAGGCTTTGCTTAGTGCTGTCGGCAATACTTCAACGCATCATTTGAACATTTTTTTTTTTTTTTAGCCCGACTCACTCGCTTTTTTATTCCGCTTTTTTGGCTTTACTAGTTTTTTGGGAAGTGAGTCGATCTCTTTTGTTTTTCGATTTATTTTTGTTTTAAACGGTTAAGTCGCAAAAGGGGATTTCCGATTTAGCTCGAGGAAGGGTAAAACACTCTTAATCAGCTTGAGCACGAGTCGAAGTGTAGGATCATCTGGATTTAGGTGCACACTTTATGTGAAGCCCTTTACTTAACACGCACATAGAAGCACCCTAGGCTAGAGAGCGCACTACAGGTGAGCTGTCCATCTAATCCTCGGCGTAAGCTTCACAGAGTTAGGAGCACACCGCAGAGTGAGCCATCCACCTAATCCTAACGCATAAGCCTTCTTAGGGTTAGGAGCACACCCTTAGGTGAGAGCCCATCCACCTAATCCTGCAGCGTAGGCCTACAAAGTTAGGAGCACACCACTGGGTGAGAGTCACGCACCTAATTCACGAGCGTAAGCCTCCAGACTCTAGGAGCACGCCACTAGGAAAGGGCCCATTAACCTGATCCTCGACTACTACATGATAAGCCAAGGCACTCGATCCTAGTTCACGAGCTAATCGAACACACTCAGACACGGAGGCACCGTAGGAGCGTAGTTCACCCTTCGCTCAATTCAATCTGTGGAATTCCCTAAAATGACTTAACCGATAATGAAGCCGATCGCTCCGGGATTCGAGCCGAGCGTTACACTCGAATCCTCACCGCGATTTGGGACGTTTGTTTTGCACATATGGATCATCGGACTCGAGTGTAAGTACGAGGCTGCAGGTGGCGAGGCGATGATAATAATGCTTATGTGTCTGCTACACGAGGAAACGAGGGATACGAGGGATAATTAGAATAGTATCTCTCTACTCGAGGACCCTCGCATAGGAGAGAGGAAAGGACCAGGTAATCTTGTCGCTGAACTCTTGGTTAGATTGTTTCCAAGTGATCTTGGGTCGTTAGTAGTCATAGCACGATTAGAGTGACTAGCATTCATGATTCTATTATTTTACAAAATATTTTACAAAATAAAAAAATAATAATAAATCTCTTTTGCGTGTTAAAAAGAACTGCTGGATGAAACTTAAACAACAACTTTGCGTAGAAAATTAAAGAATTTATCTTATAAAATATATAAAGGTCACAGTTAATCACTTGGATTGGGTTAAGGATTACCTCCTTAGATCGTCGGGTCGGTAAGCTCTTATCCAAGGTCGGATAGCACTGCGATCCACTTCTGAGCCCTGCGCTTGTCGACGTCTCGCACCTAGTTCGGCTTTCATATGCGTATTTATAAGTTTCTTTATGATTTCTACGAGTCGTTTTCTTTCTCTTTTGCTTCGGGTTTTCCTAACTTACTTAATTCTGCTGTAGAAGATCATTTAGATTTCTGAAATGATACTGCACGCTCGTAATACAAATCATACTAACGGTAACGGATGCCTGAGTACGTTTTACGGTTTATTTCTGCAAATTACTTTATTAGTCTACTTTATCGCACTTACTTTACTGCACTTTACTTTCCAAAGTCTTTTATTCTGCTAACGATTCTTTCTTTCTGTACTCGCAACCGAAAACAACAATAAAACCCGAAACATTCGAACACACTTGACGAAAACCCTTTGAACCTTGAGACCTGTAGACCATTCTATCACAAGCTGAAGCCGAGTTAAGTCAGGTGCAACACGACGAGGAGCTTGGATCGAGCAACAAGAGGATTCTTCAACCGAAAACTTTCCTGGATTTAAATAACAACGTATAGGATTTCGGTAGCTAATACCTCGTGCGCGTAAACCCTGCACTTCCTCTTGGGACTGTCTGGCCAGGTGTTCTGCTGGCAGTAAGTCAGCAGACTTGCTGGGATTCACGAGGTTGTCGTACGGTGCATGACGTAACGCCTCTATCTCTCTACTAATCTATTGCGTCGATTGGTATTATCGAGTGTAAGTCCCGAATAATAAAATTGAGCGAGATTAAACGATTAAATAACATCCTCTCCAAAAGCAATCACATCGTAGGATAGTTGGGAAGTCAGCTGAGCTCGCCTCGGATCCGTGACATCCTCACCTTTTCTTCTCGTTGGACTCACGAAATAATCGTTCCAGATTCGAGCCACTCCCACTGCTTTTCCACGTCCTACGTGAAAACCTAAGCCTGGATCTCGAAGACAGAACCACCGATCATTATCGAGAGTTTTCTCGGATGTCACCGATCATTTGGGATGTAATTAACTTATGAGGCTCATGCTATAGTGAAGCCTGAACCAGGATAAAATAAGCCTCTGCTGTCTTTCTATTAGGTAGAGGACTTGTCGATCACACATAAAGGTTCGCAGATCAAACGGATGTCACAGTCCTTAGTTCGTATGATTAGGTCTATCCGTCGCATGATACATTAATCTTTTGGAAAGTGTATCGTTTGTGACACCGGACACGATTATGCAAATTCTCTGGACAAATGAGATCAGGCGGTCTCATTTTTCGAAATTAAAATACACTACTTTCAAACTACTTTCAAAAATTATATATATTTTATATTAAACTAAATCACTAAATTTTAAATTCTTTAACAAAAAAAAAAAAATGTTGGTCGACAAGAGTTCGGCGACTCCACGTGAGATTGTTCTCTCTCCATTTTGATCGGGAGGTTTTGTCTTCGTACATCGATAGTGTGCATGTATCCTCGTAGGTAGGATCGTTGTTCTTCTGTTGACATACGTGCTCATTTCATTCCTTGAGCCGGTATAATCGACTCTCTTTGGATTCGGAGCCATCCGTTTAATCGCCATTAAACGAGTGGTTCGGAATCCTAGGGTTTAGTAGGGTGGACCCCGATAGGTGTGGTAGGTTAGGAGCGGTTTATCGAAGCGAGTTCGATGCGATGTTAAACTCCTTCCAATCTCGGGCCAGGGTCCTACATTTCATTCTCTTTGAGTTTGACTTGTTGTGAACAAGTTAAATTGAAATTTCTCTCTCACAATCCTCCATTTAAGCTCCAACAAAACACAAAAATTTGAGATAAAATTCACATGAATAAATTCACAGTCTACTCGAGTTCATAAGACAAAGTATGTTTACTGAGTACCTCCGTTGAAATAAAAAAAAAAAAACATGGGACATCATCGGCACTTTTGAAGTCTTCGAATGACGGGAACGAATGTCTTCACGAAGTTGATCTTTCTTTCATGGCCGGAATGGAGTTTGTTATTAGCGAAGCGAGATTACTTGACTTAGCGATCATAAAGTTTGGACGAGGATTTGAAGATATTGAAGCGAAGTTTGGGGATGTCGCCGTCGCGATAAGGAAATCCGAAACGGATATGTTCGTCGAGCACATTGTGGAATTCGACCTAAAGTACTGCTAAGGAATTCCCTCTCCGAAAGGGTGTTGGTTGAAAAGAACCTCTACTGTTGTTGTAAAGTCTGCCGTATGAATGTTGGGGCTGCTCCCAGGATCATTTTTCCTTCTACCACCGGATTCACCGCTCATCGCACCAGTTGCTCCGCTAAACAAAGGAAGGAGATTCTATATGAAGAAGTGTCGGTCGATGCTTTTTCTCCGCCATTTTCCGTATTCGAGATTGGGTCGATTCGAAGTCCGTACGTGACTAAGACACGAGAAAAGAGGCACGACGGGAAGGTTCCGAAGGTCGAGAAGGTGAAAGCCACGGGCGGCTACTCGGCGACCTCGTCCTCCGTCCGGATGAGCGGGGATTACGTGAGGCCTCACCTCTACTCGGGGAGTAGGTTTCACCGGGTTGCTGCTTATCTACGGAGAGGATGGAGTCCATAAGGTTGCCACTACGTTACCACCACCATCTCTCCATATTGGTACGAGGTCGATGACGACGTTCCGAGAGCGATACGAGACGATGACGAGGAGTTGACAAAGACAATCGGTCGAGCGAGGATTTCCAACCTTCTCGGCAATACGATCAACAATCATTCCAACGAGGCCGGAGCAGGATGGATGAAAGACGGAGTCCATCCATAGCCAACGGTTGAACAAAGTATATTCTTTCGAAGAAGAAGTCATATCAAAAATGTTCGAGGATTTGCTCGAGAATCCTAAATTCGGATTAAGAGAACCGAAGAAGTCGGAAGAAGTTGACAAAAAGACCATCCCGACTACTGCCCTACCACGAGCTGCTCGGTCATCACTATAGAAAATTGTATCGAACTTCGAAGAATGGCTTGAGAAGAACTTTAAGAATGGGAGGATAAGCTATCACGAAAGAATATTTGAGAGAACGCAGAAAAGGTTTCATCGATATGATTTCGATTGAACGGTGTTTCGAATGACTTCTACACAACTACTCCGATGCTCGACGAAAAATATGATGTTGATAAAAAACTTCCAGTGACCTTAAAGTTATCAAAGGAAACTCGATTGAGGCTAAGTTGGAAAGGCTTCGAGCCGACATTGCACGGCTATCTGAAGAACAAAGAAAAGATATAGGCGATGAACCCTACGATCCGTCAGATTATGTGATGGAAGATTTCGCAGAAATCCTTGTTGTTGAGACCAGAGCCTCATTATCACTGCGTGATGCTCCATCACCCGTCGAGGAGAACACTGCTGCGATGAGTGGCGATGTGTCATTCGACGAAGAGATGAACAAATCATGCAAATGGAAAAGGAAATGGAGGAAATGATGGCCACCATGGCCGCACTACAAAATAGGCCCCAGTCACCCAGGACAGCGCTTTTAGAGGCGGGCCAGCCAGAAATCATTCATATTGCAGATGAAAAGAAAGAGTCGACCCGTAACACGATACGGAAAAGGATATCGGACGAGATAGTTGAGCGACGGGTGAGAGAAGCCTTAACTCGATCTAAAAGAGGAGCATTGGTTTTAAGGGTAGACCTTACCGGAAGAATTTGATGTTGTGCAATACCCGAGGGCTTCGTACCACCGTCATTCGAGGCATTTGATGGGACGGGAAACCCCAGACGAGCATGTTGCACACTTCCGAGCAGGTTCGTTGCAACGCGGGGGGTAGTGATGCATTGTTGTGTCGTCGGTTTGTGAGCGATCTTTCGGGAATTGCTTTTGGCGAGTACGCCGAACTACCCGATGACTCGGTGAAAACGTTTGCGGAGTGGAAGACCTCTTTGTTAAGCGGTTCGTCGGAGCTAAACACCATATCACCATCGGTGATCTCGTGGTGGAACGACGAAGCCGACCGAAACATTGATGGACTATATTCGCGATGGAGAAATTTGAGCGTGAAATGTGAGCGCATGACTCCAAGAGCGACATGCGGTTGAAATACTTCTAAAGAGCATCCATGGTCAGGTGGGTTTCTTACTCGAGGATTCACCGTCGAGACATTCGAGAAGCTGCTTAAAAAGGTCGGAAATCTCCGAAGAAGCTAAGCAACTTGGTTTTCTTGAGAAAGTTTGGGAAGTTAGAACCATCGAAGATATGCGAGAAGAAATTCGGGACGGTAGCGGTGGTTGGTAAGGGCGAGCGACGAGTTGCATATACGAGCCGAACGGTCTCGACGGATCTACCAACGTCCTCGGCGAACGGTCGACTGATCGTTTCGGCGAAGTCTTATCCAACGGATGGGGAGAGACCCGAACATAAAGAATCGTTTGAACAAAATATATCCTTTCGAGGATGAAGCGATGAGAACAAATGTTCCGAGTCGATAAAGAAACCCGACTTCGAACTCACGGGCCGAAGAAACCGGACGAAGTTGATGAAAAAGATCATCCGAGATATTGCCATATCACGAGTGATCGGACACACCATAAAAGATTGTTTCACTTTCAAAGATTGGCATGAGGAGAATGTCGAGAATGGGAGCATAACGATCCGGAAGAATATTTGAAAAGAACTCGAAAAAGGTTCCATCAATATGATTTCGGTCGATCACGATGTTTCGATTGACTCCGATCTGGTGACGAAAGGATGAAACATCTCTTGATTCTTATTGTACTACTTTTGTTTTTGAAATGAATATTAATGGTATCGATGTTTGTCTGTCCTTCCACTCATGCATGATAAAATTAATAAAGAACTTGTTGTTTTTTGCAAAAGCTGATTCGATGTTTGGAAAGCATGGTTAACGAAAATGTTCAAAGCTTCGACGGGAAGACAATGAGAAAGGGTAATCAAAGATAAAAAGTTTCGGCGTTGTGATGAAATTATGATTTCGGGGAAAATAAAATTAATGCCTCAATAGTTAGGTCCTTCACTTTAAAATTTCGGACGGGGTCTAAGTGAAATTCAAAATAAGTCGGTGTGATCGTAATACGAGTAATTGATCGAGGATATCACGAGACTTTTAATTCTGTCAGTATTTGGTCACGATTTCGAATGAGTTATAATAGCCAGGATTTATCTTAAGAGATATTTGAGAATTGTTAATCGAGGAGTTCGGACATTCAAAATCTTTAAAAATGCTTCTACTAGGATATAGTAATTCTCGAAAAACAAAGGGAGCAAAAAAAAAAAAAAAAAAAAAAAAAAAAAGAGAAAAATGACTCCTTGAGATGAAGCTTGAGGTGGGCATGAAATCAAAAATTAGTGTCCCTATTGAGACATTCGAAATCTTTAAATCATCTTGCAGGATATCGTAATTCGTCGAAAAAAAAAAAAAAAGGAGAAAAAATGAGACTCCCTGGGAAGAAGCTTGAGGTGAGCAGTCAAAAATTGGTGTTTGAATTCTCCCCGAATTAATAAAACTTGAAAGGTCTCTTAAGGAAATTCTTGAAATATTATACTCGGGAAAGAGTTAAGTGATCTTGTGTCTTTTGGTCGACTATTAATTGTCTCAGAAATATCCTTGGGAGATGAAAAATATTTAAATCACATGAACTGAATTTTGAAATCTGCTTAGGCCCAAGAAGAAAGAACTAAAGAAAGGACCATGTTGTTAGCGATTAATGAAATTCGATCACGAAAGGATATCTCTCGATGCTCAGATGACACAACTCATCCTCGATTTAAAGGACATTAAAATAATCTCTCGAACCAATGTGACTAATCTCTACGAAAGCGGTGATAAGGAAACGACGGCTATGCCACAACATATCTACAAAGCTACTGACCTTTGAGTTGTGATGTCTTATAAATAGCACGTCTCTATGTGTGCTTGAAAGAATACGATTCGATAGTACGTTAAAGAATGGGTTACTTTTGTACATGTCTCAGACCGATGGATGGTACCTCGAAAGTCTTGTGCGACATGGGGTTTCAAAACAGAAACCTTGTCTTTAGAAGCACCGATGACATACTTTGATCCAGAGCTGGGTCGAAATCACTACAATGATACTGATAACATAAAACTCACAAAACTTGATGAAAATCACATCACACCGTGACAAAAAAAAAAGAACTCGGCATCGAATCAAAACAATCAAAAAATTCAAAATCAAAATCAAAATTTCAAACTTCGAATTCCGACACTGGATATGTTGAGTTTCCTCGACCCATCACTAGTGTCGCTTCTCTCGGCCGAAGTTTCCTTCCACGGAACTGCGGGTCCTCTTCCTCGCGCGGAGGAGGTTAGGCGCTCTATTTACATAGAACCACGCTCTTCCTTGTCTTTTGTCCGGTGTGAATGAGGGTTAGCTGGTTCCGTTGATATGGAACTGCACCTCTTTTCAGAAGGACATTTTCTTTGATCAGATCTTGAGTTGGATGTGAGTCCCTTGGCATTCCTCCTCGATCCGATTTCTTTCGGTTGACGTTTTTTACACAACTCTCCTCAATTCCACAAGTTTCGTAAGATTTGCACAAATTTCTCACAAATTCATAATTTCAAATCTTTGTGGAGTGGAGTAAGACCCTTTAAATGGATGTTAAGGCTTCGAACTCCTTCTTGCCTCTTAGGATGGATGTAAAACCCCCAGTGGATGTTAAGGTTTTCCTTCCTAATGTGGTCTTTTCAAATCTTTGTGGAGTGGAGTAAGACCGCTTAAATGGATGTTAAGGCTTCCAACTCCTTCTTGCCTCTTAGGATGGATGTAAAACCCACAGTGGATGTTAAGGTTTTCCTTCCTAATGTGGTCTTTTCAAATCTTTGTGGAGTGGAGTAAGACCCCTTAAATGGATGTTAAGGCTTTCAACTCCTTCTTGCCTCTTAGGATGGATGTAAAACCCCGAAGTGGATGTTAAGGTTTTCCTTCCTAATGTGGTCTTTTCAAATCTTTGTGGAGTGGAGTAAGACCCCTTTAATGGATGTTAAGGCTTCCAACTCCTTGCCTCTTGGGATGGATGTAAAACCCGAAGTGGATGTTAAGGTTTTCCTTCCTAATGTGGTCTTTTCAAATCTTTGTGGAGTGGAGTAAGACCACTTAAATGGATGTTAAGGCTTCAATCCTTCTTGCTCTTAGGATGGATGTAAAACCCCGAAGTGGATGTTAAGGTTTTCTTCCTAATGTGGTCTTTTCAAATCTTTGTGGAGTGGAGTAAGACCGCCTAAATGGATGTTAAGGCTTCCAACTCCTTCTTGCCTCTTAGGATGGATGTAAAACCCCCAGTGGATGTTAAGGTTTTCCTTCCTAATGTGGTGCTTTTCAAATCTTTGTGGAGTGGAGTAAGACCCCCTTAAATGGATGTTAAGGCTTCCAACTCCTTCTTGCCTCTTAGGATGGATGTAAAACCCCCAGTGGATGTTAAGGTTTTCCTTCCTAATGTAGTCTTTCATAAATTCAAATTTCATCTTGGATCGGTATAAGTCCCCTCCAATGGATGTTAAGGCTTCAGATTCTTTCGTTACCTCTTAGGTTGGATGTGAGTCCCCCTTCGGCGGATGTTAAGGCGTTCTTTCCTAATGTAACAAATTCAAATCTTCCTCTTGGATCGGTATAAGACCCCTTGATGGACGTTAAGGCTTCGACTCCTTCGTTACCTCTTAGGTTGGATGTTAGTCCCCTCGATGGATGTTAAGGCTTTCCTACAATGTAATAAATTGAATCATTTTTATTTCTTCAATTCAAATCTTCGAGGATCGGTGAGTCCATACGGATGTTAGGCCGATTCGAATCAAATTTTTTTTTCAACAAATTCAAATCTTCGAGGATCGGTGTGAGTCCCCTATACGGATGTTAAGGCTTCGATTCCTTCGAATTCAAATTTTTTTTTCAACAAATTCGAATCTTCGAGGATCGGTGTGAGGCCCCTATACGGATGTTAAGGCTTCGGTCCCTCGAATTCAAACCTGCGAAGATCGGTGTGAGGCCCCCGTGTGGATGTTAAGGCTTCCGAATCCTTCGAATTCAAATTTCGGGATCGGTGCGGGGATTCAGATTCCTTTAAATTTTACAAATTTTCCACAATTTCAATAATAAAAAAAAAAGGTTCGAGGATAGGAGTAAGACCCCCTTTGATGGATGTTAAGGCTCGAGATCCTTCGAATTCAAATTTCGGGGTCGGTGCGGGGATTCGAGCTCATTCAAATTCCATAAAACAATATCGACACAAAACAAGTCAAAACGACATTCAAATTTGAAAGCCCGACACTCGGCACTCGGCACATTTGGGATAAGGTTCGACCTTATTCTTTCTCGGCACATTTGGGAATAGGCTCATTCTATTCTTTCTCGGCACATTTGGGAATATGCTCATGTATATTCCTTCTCGGCCACATTTGGGAGAGGTTTAACCCTCATCTTTTCTCGAGCATATTTGCACATTTATGATATGTTCAATTCTAATCATTTCGATTCATAACCACGACACTCCTTACTGATCACGATAATCTCGCAGACAACGATTCGACAAACAACACATCATATTGCAAATCCTTTCATCCCCGGCGAAACTCTTAAATTCTACCACTCGAGTCCTTCCTTGAGTGGGGTTTTCCAGTGGGAACCTCGACTCAAATTCCTTTTCCGGACCCGGTTCGACGTTTCGTTGATCGGCCGGTCAGCCTGCCACGCGCGGTGTGCATGTCCCGCACACCACACCTATTGGGGAGTCCTTTTGTTGACCTCATTTTAGTGAGGTCTTAGGATATTCCTCTTAGACCCTCAGGATCTAGCTTTAGGAGTTCATTATTGACCATCTAGCGGACTAGTCACGGAACCCACCTCCATGGAGCTTCGAGCCAGTTCTAAACTCGTTTTTGTGAAACCTCGCATGAGTAGTCCCGAACACTCGACTCACTGGTTGCGAGAGCTAAGGACTACGATGTAGAGGCTCGAAAAATGAGTTCGCATAGGATCGGACGGCGCTTAGGTAAACCGCCAATGCTCGAGCACTCCGCACACCACGATTTGACACTCTTTGATGCGGCCGTCGGCGAACTTGTCCGGAACGACCTCGGATGACGAAACGGACCACACGGATGCGTCCGGGACGTCGAATTCAGCTAGGAAGCGTACCCAGTATTGCTTATGGTTCGCGCGCGCGCGAACGACACGAAAATTGATGCGCATTTTTTTTAAAATTAGCGGGGCACGGGTTGGGCTCGGCCGGGTTCATTTTGAGCACGACACGAAGTCGAACACGAGCCGGGGCTATTTCAAATTTCAAAATTTTAAAATTCAAATCGACTCTTTAATGTGATTTTAATTAGGTTTAATTAGAGGATTTTATTTTCCAATTAAGATCCATCCACGCAAGGCGACTAATTATTTCCCCTCTCGAGGCATGTGCACGAGTATTCGAGAGGCGCGAGATAAAAATCCCGCTCAGCCGGAATTCGACATGGCTTTTCTTCCTTCCCCCTCTGCTCGGACGCCTGCGAGATCCCGAAGCTCACTCTCCCTCGCGCTCGCACGAAGCTCCCTCACCCTAGCCTCGCTCGCCCGATAACCTTCACTCGGCTCACCTCTCTCGGACGCCGAACCACGGCCCTCGACCCGCTCGCCTTTCTCCCTCGCGCGAAAAAACCCTCGCCCGTCTCCCCGCACCGAATCGGCTCGCACACACGACTCGTCTCCTCCTCCCTGCACCGAACCGCCTCAGCTCGCCTCCGCTCGCTTCCACTCGCCCCAGACTGCTCGACGAGCTGCTCTCCCGCTCGCCTCTACCGCGCGACAGAAGCCCGCTCGACCTCCTCTCTCGCTCGACTCAGACAGCTCCCGCCTGCGACTGTCGACTTTGCCCCTCTGCACCGCATCGAGGCCGCTCGAGTCTCCTGCGCTACACACCGGCCGCCGACCTCGCCTCCCTCTCTCGATTCCCTCCCGCTCGTCTTCTTCCCCGCACGCCCTGCTCGAAGCCCCGCCGCTCGAAGCCCTCGACCTCGACCTACTCGCTCGTCTCACTGCACCGAGAGAACTCTCGATTTCGCCTCCAGGCTTCCCCGCATTCGGCCATCTTCCACTCGCCTGCTCCTCCTTCCCGCGCCAAATAGTCGTTCGACTCCATCTCCCTCCTCACCGAACAGGTCGAAGACCACGCCTTCCGTTCCCTCTGCACCTACTCCCTCTCCTCTACCGGCGACAGCACAGGTTCGACTCCCTAATCTCAGGGGTTTGGTGCTAAAAGCCAGGTTCACATTCTTAGCTTTATTTATATATACATATTTTTGAATTAAAACCTGCAAGATCTGCTCTTAGTATTCCTGAAATTTATTTAAGGGGTGATCTGGCATTTAGGAATTGTCTCAGCATTATCTATTTCTCTTGTTTAAGCTTACATGAATTTGATGACGTTATGAGAGTCCTTATTCTATCCTGTGAACTTTCTACTGAGTTTTTTTTTTTTTTAAAAGCAAGGACCCTTTTCAGTTTTTCTGATGTTGAAATGCCGAACTTGCATATTTTACCGAATCGGACGTTTTAAAATTATCATCTTGAGTTTACATATGCCGAAGTTGAAGCTTTAAGACTGTTGCTTTTTGAGCTTGCATATTCCCCTGAATTGGAAGTTTTTAAAATTATCATTGTGATCTTACACATCTTGCTGAAGTTGAGGTTTTAAAATTGTTATTGGTCGGGCTGTACTTTCCACTGTTTTTTTTTTAGAGCTTTAAACACCGTTCTTTGGGTTTGTTACACTTGTAGTTTATAGTTTTTTTTTTAGAAAACACTATTTTGGGGAGGGTTATGTTTGCTCGATGCTTTTATTGTTTTGAGGATGTGTTATAAGTGCTGCTTGGAATCGTTAAGAGTTTGTAGAAAGTCTGTCGGGAAGGCTATAAAAAACTGCTCGTTTGAGATCCTGAAGACTGCTTGTTAGCTGTAGGAGGCTTAGAAAGTAAGTTGTTCTTTGTTTGAAAATGCTTGTAAGTTCGTTGTAGGAAGTTGTACGGTAGCTGTTTGCTCTTTGAAAGTCTTGTGAGAGCTGTAGGAAAGTTGAAAAGCTACTGTTTGAGGTTTGGAAATGCTTGTGAGAGTCATGAGTGGTCGTTTGGAGTCTGTTAATTGTCGTAGGTGGTCTGTTTGAAGAGTTATTAATTGTCTGTTTGGGGTCGGGGTCTGATAATTGTTGTTTGGAGCTGGGAAAATTTCATAATTGCTGTTCGGAAGGCTGTACGTTGCTATTAGGAGCTAATTAAGAGTCTGTTTTGAGGCATAGGAAAGTTCGTAGGATGATGTTGGAGGAGGATAGTTGCTATTTGGATCATTTAAGTGCTTGTTTGGAAGAGCTGTTTAGTGCTCGGAAGTCTTTGTTTGGAGTTGCAAATTTCCGTAGAAGTGCTTTTTGAGGTTTAGATTTGTTTTGAGAGTTGTTTGGAAGCCGGTCTTCGTTGTAAGTGGCCGTTTGGAAGCTATTAATCGCTTGTAGAGGTGCTTGTCCATTGTTGTATGAGCGCTCTTTGATGCTTAGAATTCTTTGTTCGAAGTATTTAAAGGCCATAGGAGTGTTGTGGGAGGCTTATTGTTGTTGCTCGGAGCCGTAGGAGCTTGTAGGGTCATCGCGTAGGCTTTCTTGATTCTTGTCGGCAATACTTCGACGCATCATTTGAACATTTTTTTTTTTTTTTAACTCGACTCACTCGCTTTTTATTCCTTTTTTGGCTTTACTAGTTTTTGGGAAGTGAGTCGATCTCTTTTGTTTTCTTGATTTATTTTTGTTTTAAACGGTTAAGTCACAAAAAGGGATTTCGATTTAGGCTGAGGAAGGATAAAACACTCTTAATCACTGAGCACGAGTCAAAGTGTAGGATCCTTGGATTTAGGTGCGCACTTTATGTGAAGCCCCTTTACTTAACCCCACGACGATAGAACTTCACTAGGCCTAGGAGCACACCGCAGGTGAGAGCTATCCATCTAATCCTCGGCGTAAGACTACCAGAGTTAGGAGCACACCCTCAGGTGAGCCCATCCACCTAATCCTTAGCATGATGCTTGCGAGTTAGGAGCACGCCCTAGGTGAGAGCCCATCCACCTAATCCTCAGCGTAGAGCTCACAAAGTTAGGAGCACACCACTAGGTGAGAGTCACCCACCTAATTCACAGCGATAGGCCTCCTGAGACTTTAGGAGCACACCCTAGGAAAGGGCCCATTAACCTAATCCTCGACTACGCGGTGAAGCCTAGGCACCGACCCTGATTCACGAGCTAATCGAGACACTGACACGGGGACGCACTGAGGCATGGTTCACCCTTCGCTTAATTAAATCAGTCATGTAGGTCGCTAAAATGAGCTAGCCGATAATGAAACCCGATGCTCGGGATTCGAGCACGAGCATTACACTCGAATCCTCACTGCGATTTGGGACATTTGTTTTGCCACATATGGATCATCGGACTGGTGTAAGTCGAGGTCTCAGGTGGCGAGGCGATGATAATAACGTTTATGTGTGCTACTGCGAGGAAACGAGGGATACGAGGGATAATTAGAATAGTATCTCCTACCTCGAGGACCCTCCATAGGAGAGAGGAAAGGACCAGATGATACTATTCGCCGACTCTTGGTTAGATTGTTTCCCGGTGATCTTGGGTCGTTAGTAGTCTCTAAGACGATTAGAATGATTAGCACTATATGACTCTATTATTTTACAAAATATTTTACAAAATAAAAAAAATAATAATAAATCTCTTTTGCGTGTTAAAAAGAACTCCGGATAGAAACTTAAGCAACAACTTTTGCATGAAAATTAAAGAATTTTCTTATAAAATATATAAAGGTCACGGTTAGTCACTTGGATTGGGTTAAGGACTACCTCCTTAGATCGTCGGTTCGGTAACTCTTATCCAAGGTCGGATAGACACACGATCCAGGCTTCTGAGCCCCTGCGCTTTCGACGTCTCGCACACCAGTTCGGTTTCAATACGTGATTATAAGTTTTCTTGTGATTTTACGAGTCGTTTCTTTCTCTTTTGTCTTGGGTTTTCTCCTTTTACTTAATTTGCTCATAAGATCATTTAGATTCTCGCAACGATACCACGCTCGCAATACAAATCATACAACTGATAGCGGATGCCTGGGTACGTTTTTACGGTTTATTTCCGTAAATTACTTTATTCGAATCTACTTTATCGACTTCACTTTCATCGCACTTTACTTTCCAATGACTTTTATTCGCCAACAATTTACTTTACTTCCGTACGTAAACCGAAAACAACAATAAACCCGAAACATTCGAACACACTCGACAAAACCGCTGATCAACCTAGACCCTAGTATCTGCTTCTCAATGAAAGGCTTAAGTTAATTCCAGTGGCAACACAATGACGGAGACTTGGATTGAAGCAACAAGAGGATCTTCTTCAAAGAAACTTTCCTGGCTTAAATAACAACATATAGGATTTCGAGAAGTAGCTCGCCGTCATAGCATAAACCCTCACTTCCTCTTTGAGCTTACGTGCAACCGTGTTACATGCAGCAGTAAGTTCTAACTGCTGCTGGATCCGAGGTTGTCGTACGGTACGACGTAAACCCTCCTATCTCTCGCAGCTTATTCGTATGATTGGGTATTATGCGAGTGTAAGTCCCGAATAATAAAATCAGCGGGATTAAACGATTAAATAACATCCTCTCCAAAACGCAACGACATCATAGGATAGTTGGGAAGTCGACGGGGCTGCCTCGGATCCGTGACATCCTCTACCTTTTCTTTCCTTCGAACTCATGAAATAATTGTTCCCATTTGAGCCACTCCCACTGTTTTTCCACGTCCTACGCGAGTAACCTAAACCTCGAGTCTCGAAGACAGAACCATCGATCATTATCGAGATTTTCTCGGATAGCGACGTACTATTTGGGATGTGATTAGCTTATAGAGTGCCATTTATAGGAAGCTTGAACACGGATAAAATAAGCCCCGCTGATGCTTCATTAGGTAGAGGAAGCTATTCGATCACACATAAAGGTTCGTGAGACCGAAACGGATGTCGCGAAGTCCTTGGATTCGTATGATTGGATCCATCCGTCACAGGATACATTAATCTTTTGAGAAAGTGTATCATTTGTGACATAGAGCACACGATTATGCAAATTACTTGGACGAATGAGATCAGAGCGGTCTCATTTTTCAAAATTAAAATACACTACTTTCAAAACTACTTTCCAAAATTATATATATTTTATATTAAACTAAATCACTAAATTTTAAATTCTTTCAAAGCAAAAAAAAATGTTGGCCGACACGCTATTAGACCACGAGGTTACTGTTTCTATGTATTGAAACAGATAAAAGTGCAATTAACTTTACCAACATTGTGACTTAAATGACTAATTCAAATAAATGAAACAGCCTCTTTATGATATTGAGGGAGGAAGTGCCAAAATAGTCCCGTGATGCTTTGCAAGAGATCATTTTAGTCTCATAGTCTATATGAGTGCCAATTCAATCCCATATCTTTTGAATATGGGATGAAATAGTCCCACGGATGACTATTTTAACCTCAATTTAAAAAATCTGGAGACTAAGTTGACATTTTTGTAGACTCTAGAACTAAAATGGCCGAATCAAACAGCCAGCAAACTTTTTTGGCACTTAACTCTATATCGAGGTAAGTTTGCTTAAATTAAGCTTTTCACAAACGATTGGCAAAGAGCCTCATGTGCTACCCGCATTTTGCTGTATGTAAATTGCAAATTTACAACACATTAATCAAATGATAATTGCACAGGTTAGATCATTGATGGAGTCGCAACAAATGCAAAGAGAGACTATGACTGGTAAAGGAACATCAAAACAAGCCGCAACAAATTCCGCTATTGATTGGACGATAAAAACTTCCCCAAGTTTGGACCAGCAGAGTCTTCCCACAGCTGGTTCTCAAGTTTTGCAGAAAATTGCACGACATTAACTTTATTTTTTCCATCTCTTTCTCTGTTCTGCAGTAGCAGTATATGCTGCCTCCGCAGCAGACTGGTAAGGAAACTTCTAATAAATTCGTTATTTAGTATATAATCCCTCGTATAAGAGGCCTCCCTTTTCTTCATTTGATTTTCAATAGTTTTAGAGTTTTCCATCTTTAGTCCATTTGATATGTTCCTTTGATATTCTTCCATTCCTTGCCAAATCTCAGAGCTTCAGCACAACAAGATATAACATAGAATTATTTGTAGCCCATCTACTGAATAAAAAAAGCTGGATATTTAGGGTATGTTTGAGATCATTTTTTTAAATTATTTTATCTTTAAGAACATACTAGTTTGGTGTACTTTTTGCATGTTTTGTTTATTTTTTTAAAAAGAAATCAAGTTATTTCTAAAAAAGACTCGAAACAAACTTTAGGTGTTTAGAGTATTTTTGAAAATAATTATCACCATCAAATATATTTATTTCAAATCAAAACATAAATAAATTAAAAACAAAGAATTAAAATGATCTTAAACAACCTTTTGCATTTACATTCAACAAGAGGATGAAGTATAGTGATTATATTACAGATGAGTATAGTTTTTCTTCCCCGCTTGTTTACGTCACTTCCTTTATATATTATTATTATTATTATTATTTTTTTGAACTGTTGAGAACGAAAGCATAAATTTTATGTAGCGAAGATTTGATTCCAGAATCTTGACAGCAACACTCATGATCTTTGTCAACTAGACCAACAGAAACTTGTATCTTTCATATTTTCAGACTGGCATTTTGACAAAGAGTGGATACACTTCCATGTTCGCAATGCATGTTTAAGATCAAGCGCAATCGCATCGCAATACTTCTACCGCAATTTTATAACTGAAAGTGCATTTGCATTGTCTCTATTTCATACCTTTTCAGATAGTAGACGCATTGTTACATGGAACGAAATGGCTTATCAATATATCCTAGCGAAATTTACATACTTACCGCACAATTCTTATGGATTTACATATCTATCTAACCCTTAGTGCTATAAAACTACGCATGAAAAGATGCAATTGACCTTTAAAATGTTAGTTGAAGTGGTATTTTTTGATGTGATGTTAATAGACTTGAGTGTTTTCAATGTAAATATTAAAAGTTTAGGTGTTAGATTTGCAATTACATAATAATTGTATGGCATTTATGTTAAATGTTCTTAAATCTTGCTGATCATGAAAAGTCCAAATTATATGACTGATGAAGTATTGGCTGTCGATGATTATGTAAGTATAAACTTCTTTCTTTTACATTGTCTCTGAACTTTTGGCAGATTTGAGAATACATTTTTGCATCTACTAATTCCACCTCAAGATTTTGGGCTCGGAGATCGCCAAAGAGGTAGAGAACAGTGCCTGCATTTGTAGCCAATTCATTTAACAGAAATATAGGATTATCTGCCTTGTTGTATATATGGTTAGCCTCAGATTATTTGTAACATAGCTGGAACCAATTTTAGTTGCATTTTTTGTTCATTTTTTTTGGAGCACAGTGATATTTATCAAGTTAGTTTTCTTTCAATTACTCAATGGGGATTCTTTTATTTTCTTTTTAGGATAATCAGATACAGACTACCCGAAACATTGATATTTACAAATTAAGCACGTGAATTTTTTGAACAATCGAATCGATGTATTTACTCGTGTCAAAATCAAGAGTATTAGAAATATAGATATGAAAGTTTCAGTGTTAGATACGTAAATACATAAGAATTGTGCAATATGTATGTAAATTTCCCTTAAAAAAATAGGAAGATTTACATACATACCACTCATGTACTTAATTTTCCTAGCAAAAAAAGGAGATTTACAAACATACCACTCAATTCCTATGTATTTACACACCTAAACTACAGTTTTAACATATCACCTTGCCTATGTATAAAATGTGCATCTCACTTTTTTGAAGTTAAAATGGTGGTATTTTTAACGTCATATGAAAGATCTGGATGATACAGATATAGAAAAATGCAGTTATACATGTAAATACGTAAGAGTTTTGGTGTAAGTATGTAAATGAGCCCCAAATAAAAAAAATCTACCAAGAGAACTGCATTTCATTTGGCTCATGAGAAATGGGAAATCTGTAAAGAGTTAAACCTCTTTGAAAATAAATAATTAAATTGATACCTACTCCTACAATAGCTTATAAAGAGGAGGAATTATTTGAGAACTAAATACAGGGGTTGTTTGGTGCAGTTTATTTCCAGCTTAAGCTTTTGAAAATGCGGCCGATACGTTTGGTTGGAGTGTTCGGTAGGTGTATTGTGATACGTGATACTCGTATTATATTAAACACCGGCCGTGGGTTTGACCCTACGGCCCAACATTTGGAGTTAAAGTACCTACCCTCGTCGTCGTGCTTGCCCTCATCTCGTGCCCTAAGTTTCTTCAATCATCTCCCTTCCCCTCATCACGTGGCTTCATCGCACTTGCTCTCACAGCAAGCCTCTCACGCATCAGACGCGTCTCTCGACTGCGTTGTCTTTTTCCTCCTCTTCACCTTTGCGATACATAGTTGTGGTCTTTCTGTAAGTAATTTTCTTAGTTGCAGTTGCAAAAAACACTACTTAACACGGGCAGAATTGTCATTTATCCATAAACAATTGCAAACCAATTATTTTCAAACAGCTGCCTCAAACAACCAACCAACTTATCCAAATAAATAACTGATCAGTAGATTATTCAATAAACTGCAGCTGCTTCAAATAGATCCTGAATTATTATAACCTTATGGTGATATATAATAATTTAATTGAAAAATTCAATAAATATTTATAGATATCAAATCTCGCTTTAAAAATACGGAAGATTTACATAGATACCAAACAATTACTATTTATTTATACATCAAATATTCCAATTTTAATATTTATTTTTTTAAACACTTTAATATCCTAAATATTTCCAATTATATGCATTTAAATATATATTTTTTAGTAAATTTAATATTGCTAATATTTTCTTATGTAATTTAAAAGTTTAAAGTTTAGATAACTAGTTATCAAATTTAAACATTAAATTTTTTTCTCAAGACGATCAAACCGACAAAAAAACCTTAGAATTGAAATATAATTTCTTATCTTAGAAAAAAAAAATATTTTCCTTCGTAGAAAATGACAAATACTCTTTCTCTAGCCGCCAGAAGCCGTCGAATGACATTAGTAATCACACACACCAGTTAAACGACATTTAATGTGATTGCCCTCTGTAAAGATTTACAATTTTTTAAATTTAGGATATATATATATATATATATATATATATATATATATATATATATATATATATATATATATATATATATATATATATGCACAAGCCCTCGCTCATTGGTGACGAGCTCGGTGTAAGACCTCTGGGCGGGAGTTCAAATTTCAGCCTTTACGGAGCATACTCGAATTTATTCATTGACGGGAAGGGTCTGCCCGTCGGCCAATTATAATATATATACATCTCTGTGTGTGTGTGTGTAAAAATTAAAGCTTTTGGGTTATATATCTAAAAATATCTATTCTTATTTATGTGCATATCTAACCCAAAAACTTTAATTTTTACACTATATATATATATATATATATATATATATATATATTAAAATGAATGGTCAAAGGCTATCATAAGAGCATTCAACCACTCCTAATGTATCTAACAATTCGAGTACCACCTTAAGGCAAACAGTGCCAGAGGGGATTCGAACCCCAGACCTAAAGGACCTTACTCTGAGGATGCCAACTAACAAGCCGAGTACGCGACACACACACAAGACATATATATATATATATATATATATATATATATATATATATATATATATATATATATATATATTAAATTTATAAGAAATATAAATTAATTCGTTAATTAATAATGTAAAACATTGCAAAAATGTGAGTTAATATTAATAAAAATTATAACTAAAAATACAATTTAATTTAAATAAAATATGATTAAAATTAATTAAAATTTATTTTTTATTTTCAAGTAAAATAATTTTAAAATTAACTAAACAAATATAAATAACAAAAAAAAAAAACCATTTAAAACTCATAAGAAAGCTCGTTAAAATACTTTTATTAGATCTCGATATTGACTTAAAATTCACTATAAATTATTTAAAAAATAAAAATTAATTTAAATAAAATAAGATCAATAAATAATCGAAAAGTTAAAATAGTTTTACATTATTAATTAAAAAAACTGAAATTTTCTCATTTATTTTAAATGTAACTTTTTTATTTAATACAAACAATTTTTGGGGGAAAGTAAAATTAAAGTATAAAAAATAATAAAATAAAAATAAAAATGTTTAACTAGCCTGATTTGATTATGTTTATTGTAAATACATAGATGTATATATTTAAATACATAGGAATTAGGTGGTATATATAGGGGTGTCAAATCAGGTTTTGCGGGTCAGGTTGCAGGTCGACCCCAAATTGACCTGACCCAAGTTTACTTAACCATAATATTAAACGGGTAAGAAAGTTCAAAATGAACTTGACCTGCCGTCAACTCATTTATCCAAACCCAACACGTATTACCAATTTAACATAAGACATAACAACTATTTGGATCAAATTTAAGTATTGGTTCAATTTTGTGACAATTACGGGTTGGGGGTGAACCCGAACTTATCTCGAAAAATTAAACAGGTCAGAATTCTTAGCTCGAATCTAACTAAAAAATTATTCATGTCATCCCATGCTCTAACTTTTCGAGTCGGGTCCTGATTTAGTTATTATCTTAGGTCAAAATTCTTTAACACTTCTTCCACTTCTCTACAGTCTATTTATAAGTTAAAAATTACAAAAAAAGAAAAGAAGCAAGAAGAAATATACAACATTAGTTTGATCCATTGATTGCTAACATGACCATGTACCGTCCACCAATCCCGCCTTCCACCTTACAATGCCGCATCCCCTGGATCACCGACATGGCAACCCATCGTCCATGCCTACAGCTCGCTGACGTGGCCCTGTGTTGTTCGCCTCTTGCCGTGCGATCCTGCATCCCCGAATCACTAAAATGGCAGCCTCACCATCCATGTCCTTCGATCACATATCGTGTTGCTGCTCCTGACTTCGACCCCTGCAACTTACAGACGTCATCACATCTCACTACTACAAACTATGTGACCAACTACGGTATTTTTGGTCTACAATTTGTAAAGCTCCTAACTCCAACCTCTGCGGCCTACGGGTATTAGCACAGCTCGACACTATGACCTACTTGAATAACTAGGAACTACATAGTCCACAGTTCGTACAATTCTCCTCTCCGGCCTCTACGGCCTACAAATGTTATCACAAGTAAACCCTACGACCAACCTGGATATAGCTCTTGTAACTCCCGTCTTTGACCTTCGTAGTCTACAGACGTCATCACAGTCGCCACTACAATCTATGTGAAAAACAACAACCCACGTGGTTCATAGCTCGTGCAGCTCCCTCGACTGTCTCCTATGACCTACACATGTCTTCACAACTCACCACTAAGACTTACACGGCCAACTGCGACATACGTGGCTTACAACTCATGGAACTCTCGACTTTAACCTCTATAACTTACGAACGCCATAATAGCTCATAATTACGAACAATGTGGCACACAGCTCGTGTGGCTCTGAACTCTGGCCTCTGCAGTTTACGAACGTCATCATAGCTAAACACAACGACCTACATTACCAACTACAACCTATGTGGCTCATAGCTTGTGCAACTCGGGCTCTGCGACGTACAAAAAACATCATAGCTCACCGTTACAGCCTACATGACTAACTATGACCAATGTGAGTCACAACTTTTTCATCTCCCGACTCTGGCCTTTGTGGCCTATGAACATCATCATATATCACCACTATGATCTACATGATAAATTATGACCTACCTGACTCGTAGCTGGTGCAACTCCTAACCTTTGCGGCCTACAGTTGTTATCACAACTCACTATTACTATCTATGTCACCAATTACTAGGTGGCTCATAACTTTAGCAACTTCCTACTACGACCTCCGTGGCCAACTGATGCTCATGAAGTAATCTTCTGCATCCCACACGACCAACTACTATCATGACTTCCACTACAACCTATACGATAAGATGACACTATAGCCGCCTATAACATTCACGACAAACTTCACCACAATAAAAACGTCCACAATCCTTGCACTCTGCTATCATCGAGAACTATATTTATTATAGTCAGACTACGACTACTATCGATGAATTATTGTTGCAAATTTAAAATATTCGATTTCATAACTTCATCTTCTCTAATGCAAAAGAGTAGACAATTGTATTCATTATTCATAGTAGATTATTTTAATAAACTTTAAGTGTAAGACATACAAATACATATAAATTGAGTGGAATCTATGTAAATGCTCCTAAATATAATAAAAAAAGTTAACTTAAGTAGGGGCTCAAATTGGACAAAATATTATATCCGGACGCCGCATGTAGAGTTACGTGATTCGTCCGATCTCAGCCGCACATCGCGGCAGCTGAAATTTTTTAAAAAAAAAAATTTTTTTTTTTGAAGTGGGACCGGCTCCCATACATCCTTCGCGAGATGTATCGTTGAGATCGGACGCCGCACGTATGCGTCCGGATGTAATATTTTGTCCTCAAATTGAGTGTTGGTTTGGGATAATTTTTACATTATTGGATCTTTTTTTTTATTATTGCCATATATATTTGATTTTTTTTATAAAATTTATATAAATATAGAAGAAAATTAAAATGAAATAACCAAAGTTATTAAATATATTAGCTGTAAAAAAATTAATATTAAGAATAATGATTCAATAAAAAATTGAAAGAACTGTTTTGCAACCTCCTCAGTCAATGTTCTGCTTCTGTTAGGCAGAAGATTGCATGAATAACCGTGAAGGCTTCGTCGATCTCCTATAAGAACTCGAGGAAGGAAGAACCATTACGATCAGACTTCAGTTTTCTCTTCATGGCTAGGTCTTTCGAGCTCAACACAGGGGCGAAGATACCCGCCATCGGGCTTGGCACTTACAAGGCCGAAACAGGAGTAATCGAGGCCACCATCCTTGCAGCCGTCAAGGTATCATCGGATGATTTTCTCCTTAAGCTCCAGTTTCAGGATTGTTTTAAGTTTTAGAGCTGATGGATGGCATAGTTTCTCTTTGATAGCTCTCTCTGTCTTTTTATCTGTCGATTACTATTTTTTTGTTAGCAGGGGACATGATTAAACCCTAAATTAAGCAACAGGTCTGAAAAACGCATTAATGAATCTTAAGTCGTGGTTGAATTAATGTTGAACTGGAAAAACCTCTTTGAGTGGTTGATTTGTTCAATAATAGTTTATCCATTTTAGTGAGGAATGTAGTTTCTATTGAGCGGATGGTCCATATCCCAAATGGTAATTGCTGAATAATGTTTGACTAGCGACAGTATGGATGTGTGTTGAATAATTTAATCCTTGATTCCTGAGATTAATAATATTAACCCTAATTTAATCTATTTACAAGAAGATTTATTTTCTGTGTAATAGGCACAATTTACCTCGTTTTGTTGGGTTAGATGAATCCTTGAGAATATTTTTGACATAATTGAATTGCTTCAATCACAGTGAGAAAGCAGGATGAAGCAGAATGGCTGTATGCTGAAATCTTGTCTTATACTCAGATTAACTTTACCGTTATTGATTTTTCTTTTCTCAGCTTGATTTAAGATCTTCATTTGGATTGCTTTAACTTGGTTTTGAATCTTACTTTTGATGTTTGGAACCCTAATTGTTCTGCTGCAGGCTGGGTTTAGGCATATTGACTGTGCTCCATTGTACAATAATGAAAAAGAGGTACCCCAAACTTAATTTTCTTAGTCCATGATTAATGAAATTAGTATATTCAATTCATATGCGGTTATCCTTAATGCAGATTGGATCAGCTTTAAAGAAACTATTTGAAGATGCTATCGTGAAGCGAGAGGACTTGTTTATCACCTCTAAACTATGGTTGGGTTAAAGTTTTGCCAAAAAAAAAAGAAAGCTTTTCTATTCTAAAAGCATTTGTGTTAATGCTTTGGCGAAACACTATGCAGGTGCAGTGATCATGCACCAGAAGATGTGCCTGAGGCAATCAATTTAACCTTGGAAGACTTGCAGCTTGATTATCTGGATCTGTACCTTGTAAGTTGGCCTACTGCATCAACTAATAATAGAGACTATAGATTTAAGAATTGCATTAGAAGTAATCTTTGGCTACAATAATGGCATCATGAAGACCATTTCAACAAACATAATCCTAGTAATATTTTATGACTGCAGCTGCTTCTGTTCGATTTTTACATGTCATGCTTAATCTAATTGCCTGCTCAACTCTCTCATTTGAAGATTCATTGGCCTTATCGTCTTAAGAAGGGTGGCAGTCCAACTCCAGAGAACTTTATTCCACCTGATCTGCCTGCTACTTGGGCAGCCATGGAACAGCTGCATGCTTCAGGTAAAGCTCGTGCCATCGGTGTCAGCAATTTTTCTTCGAAGAAATTGGAGGATTTGCTTGCAGTTGCGAAAGTCCCCCCTGCTGTCAATCAGGTAGAGTGCCACCCTGGGTGGCAACAGGCCAAGCTCCATGCTTTCTGTCAGTCAACTGGCATTCACATCTCTGTAAGTTTTTAATTCCGTTATCATCTTTGATCCTTGACCTGAACTTTGAGAAAGCTACAGTTTGAGCTAAGTGTTTTTAAATTCATTTTGCAGGCTTATACTCCGCTAGCTCGATCGAAGGAACTCTTTGGACACCCTATTGTGACCATGGTGGCGGAGAAATTGGGCAGAACTCCTGCTCAGGTGGTTCTACGATGGGGGCTCCAATCAGGTCACAGTGTTCTTCCCAAGAGCGTCAATGAAAAAAGGCTTATTGAAAACATTGGGATTTTTGATTGGTCTATCCCGGATGATTTGTTTGCCAAATTTTCTGAAATAGAGCAGGCAAGTTGCCCTTTTTTATGCTTAATTTCATTTTATTTAGATTGTCTGTCTCTCTCAATTATGCCAACTATCTATCTGATTTTTTGTACATCCTTGCAAGGTGAATTTCACAATAACATAGTACTCAGGAACTTATTGTTTGTTAAGTGAAAATTGTTTAGCAGGATCCTTTTCCTAATTTTACGAGCGATAGGCTATATATACACACATCGATTGATATGTTGATTTTTAAGAGTTTTTGTGTTAGTTCATGTCACAAGTTAAGTTGATGTTGATTCATTATATTTAAAGCATTTTATCATGGACTAACTTATCTCTAATCACCCGTGTGGCTTTAACGCTCTTCCTTAGCACTAAATCAGTCTTATCCTCATAACACTTGAACTTTTAAGCACAAAACACTTTAAGAAGAAGAATAATGAGAAATATTAGAGATAGGAACACTTCACTAAAAATGAATGATTACAACACTTGAATGCTTGGAAGCTTGGATGGTTTCCTTGGATTGTTACAAAGGAAGGGAGGGACTCCTATTTATAGTCCCCTCCAAGTTCAAGGGAAAATTCTAGAATAGCCTAGTTTATAGAGTGTTCTACACTATTCTTATATACATATATGACCCTAGATTCTTCTAGGTTTTTCTTGAGTTTATCCTTGGACCATTCTCTAGAATGAGGTGGAATCTTTTAGAGTTGCTTGGATTGCTCTCCTCCATTTAGAATATTCCATTTCATGATTGTCTTAACAATTTCTTTGAAGGTTGAGGGTGTGACACTCTCCCCCATTAAGCTTGTAATGCTCTTATTGCGCTATACTCCTGGTACAGCTGGATCTTTTCCTTGAATTGACACAGTGTGTTTTCATGCTCCCAGCTAGCTTCGCTATCAGGCAATCCTTTCCACTTGATGAGATGCTCTTTTTAGTTTGACATCCCTCGTCGTCTGATCACTCTGTCTGCCAGTATCTTTTCAATTTCTTTACTAAAGGAGGTGATTATGACTATAGACGCTCGATTGGAAATCCCTCTTGAAGGGTCTTCCATGTCTTCATGATAGGGCTTCAACATGCTTACATAGAAGACTGAATGTATCTTTAATTTTGGTGTAAGGTTGAGTTTGTAAGAGACCTTTCCGACTCTCTTGATTACCTCGAAAGGCCTTCGTATCTTCAAATTAATCCTTTGTGCCTTTCAAAATGTTTTGAACTGTTGGGTAGAAGCTTTACAAGGACTAGATCTCCTTCCTTAAACTCGATGTGCCTTCACTTTTTGTCTGCTCGTTTCTTCATCCTCCTTGCGACTTTATGCAATTTTGATCGACCTAGCTCCCTTTGCTCATTCTAAGACTTGACAAACTTGAAGGCTGCTGGACTTTTTTTTTTCATGGTTGGTTGTAAGGTAGAGGGAAGTTATCGGTTGTTGTCCCATGATTATCTCCAAATGACTTTTGTTGGTGGCTTTGCTTGTTTGTAAATTAAAAGAGAATTGTGCTACATCCAACAATTTTGCACAATTTCATTGATTTGCACTTACAGAGTGACGCAAATATAGCTCTAATAGGGCATTAGTCCTCTTAGTTTGTCCATCACTTTGAGGATAAAAACTTGTAGAAAAGTTTATCCGACCCAACATATTGAAAAGTTTAGTTCATAATCTCCTAGTGAAGCGAGGATCTCAATCGCTGATAATGCTTTGTGGTATTCCCCATAGCTTTACCATATTATAGAGAAAGAGCCTTACAACTTCTTCGGCAGTACAGTCAGTGGGAGCAACAATAAATGTTGTATACTTGCTAAACCTATCAATCACGACTAGTGCTTCCAAATCCGTATTGGGAGGCTAGAGATGAAGTCCATAGAGACGCTTCCGTGGTCTCCGAGGGATACGTAGTGGTTTCAACAACCACCCTAGTTGTTGAAGGACAACTTATCTTGTTCTGGCAAACAAGATAAGTGCAGACATATTCTTCTACTCTATCCTTGATCCCTGGCCAATAATAACTCATTTTTAGGAGTGCTAGAGTTCGCTTCATACCTTGATGTTCCGCCCATAAAGAGTCATGATATTCTTTGATTAGCTCATTTCTTATGTTGCCCCACCTTGCTACATAGATGCGTTGGCCTTTAGTGTAGATGACATTTTCATCTAGCCAGAACTTTTTAGTATTTTCTTCCTTCACTAGAGCTATAATATTATGGGCTTGTGGATCAGAGTTCAACACTTCTTTGATTGTACTTACGTGTGAGCTGGAAAATTGTGAGATGCTTGCATTTTCTGCTTTTCGGCCTAGTGCGTCTGCTACTACATTGGCCTTTCCTGGTTTATACTTCAAGATGTAATCAAATTCTGCCAAGAAATCTTGCCATCTTGCCTGCTTGGGACCGAGTTTCTTTTAGGACTGAAAATAGCTGGTGGCAACATTATCAGTCATGACCTTGAATTTGGAGACGAGTATGTAATGCCTCTATACTCGAAGGCAATGTATGATGGTTGTCATCTCTTTTTCCTGGTCCGTGTAGCGACATTCCGTCTCATTAAGTTTTCGGCTTTCATATGCAATTAGATGTTCGTCTTGCATGAGTACTCCTCGTATAGCGAAGTCAGATGCATCACCGTGTACTTCTTATAACTTAATATGATCAGGAAGGCTAAGTACGGGCTCTTCACTGACTGCCTTCTTGAGATCTTCAAATGCTTCATGAAACATGCTGTTCCATTCCCATGACTTATTCTTCTTGAGTAAGTCCATCAACGGGGCAGCTCTCGCAGAATAACCTTTTATGAATCGTCGATAATAGTTTACAAGCTTCAGAAAGGTTCTTAGCTCATGTATCTTGGTAGGATGCTCCCAATCTTGGATGGCATTGATCTTGTTTTCTTCTATTATGAGCTTTTCATTCTTTATTTTATGCCCTAAGAATATCACTTCTTTTTTGGCGAATGAACATTTTTCTTTGTTGATGTGTAACTTATTTTCTCTTAGTATTTTGAATACTTCAGGTGTCTGAGGTGATCTTGGAGTGCATTGTTATACACCACTATGTCATCTAAGAGGACAACAAGAAATTGATCCATGTATAAGTGTATTAGTTTGCTCATCAAGGTGCTGACATGAGTATTGTTTAGCCCAAAACGCATAACAAAAAAATTCAAATGTCCCATACCCAGTCACACAATTATCATTTGGTTCATCTCCTTTTGCAATCATCACTTGATAGTAGCCCGAACGATGATCCAATTTTGAGAAGTATCTTGCGCTCCCCAGTTGTTCAAAAAGAACGACGTTGAGAGGAATTGTGTATTTATTCTTCACAGTAATTTTGTTTAAAGTTCTATAGTCTATGCACATGCACAAGGAGCCATCTTTTTTTTTTTCTTCTAAAATAGAACCGGAGCACCATATGAGGATTTAAATGGTCGGATGAATTCTGCCTCCAACAAATCCTTTAATTGTTTGCATAGCTCTGCCAGTTCTGGAGGTGCCATGCTGTAAGCTCCCATTGCCGGTGGCTTTGTCCCTGGTTCTAGCTTGATCTGATGATCTATCTACCTTCTTGGTGGCAATTCTTTTGGTAATTCTGGTGGTGAAATATCTTTAAACTCTTCAAGTAGTGCCACCACTTCCCTTGGCATGTCTTCTTGGGGCTTCAATTTTTCATCGGAGTCCTGAAGAATAGCCATGTAGCTGTCCCCTTCTCGTCAGTTACCCTTCTTGAATTGCATGGCTAATAACATTTTGGCTTCTTGCTCCCTAGTCCTTATCGTTGGTACTGGGCAAGCTTCGTTGCTCTTCATGATGCACATGCTATTGACAAATGGTATGGGGAACGATCTCACGTGGTCCAAGAATTCTAGACCAAGGATTAACTTGAAATCGTCCATGGGAATGATGGAGAAATTTAAGTACTTGTCCAGTCTCCAGCAGGTCTTCACTCCTTTGGCCACTCTAGGGACTGACCTAGCTGTTGAGTTGATTGCTTTGATGGAGTCTCCTCCTCCGGTTATTTATAGACCCAACCTCATTGCTTCTTCAATTGAGATGAAATTGTGAGAAGAGAAGTGCACCACGTAGGAAGTGTATCTATCATTGCTTTAGTAGATGTACCACCTATAATTACCTCCACGAAGGGAAGTCTTTTTGCCGTGTTCTTTGGAGAGGAGTGCAGCACGTTGAGCAGTTGCACTGTTCCCACATGTGTGGCCATATCGCCTCCCTCTTCCTCTTGATGTTTTGGAAGGAGAAAGTTCAAAGCCTTCTTCTGAGGGCAATCCCTTGCCCAATGGGTTCTCCACAAAGGAAACAGTTGTTATGTGGTATGGTTTTGTTGTTAGACTTCCCATTGCCCTTTGCCTTAGATGTGGTCAATTTGCGACGACTCTTTTCCTTATGTTGATCCTTGTCTCCCCAATTTTTGGCATAGTTACTCTTCTTTTCCTTTGGCTTTGTAGACTCCTTTATATATTCAATTAAGATTTCTGCAACGGCGATGACAATAAGCTCCACGCCTTCTAGACTCAGTCTTCGCCCATTGTTGGAGTCCATCTATGAAGTTGAATAGAGCATCCTTGTCTGACATGTCAGTGATTTCAAGGACCAGTCTAGTGAACATCTTAATATATTTATGAATTGATCTTGGTTGCTTGAGCCTTTGCACCCGCGCTCTAGCTTCACCTTCCACATTCTCAGGGTAAACTACCTCTCTAACTCTCTTTTGAAGTCATCAAAGATGGATATTGTGCACATCCTATTCTCGATATCTCTTCGCCTTCTTCTCCACCACAACATAGCGATGTCCGAGAGATAATGGGCTGCAAATTAAATTCTTGCATCTTCATCTGTAGTCTCCATCGCTCCAAAATATTGCTCAAGTCCCCATTAGAAGTTATCTACTTCCTTCGCATTGGAGCTCCCCCAAAACTCTTCAAGTTTTGGAAGTTCAATCATCTTGGCTTCGAAAGTATGCTGGTTGGTGGGTGTCACTAGTGCCCTCTTGTATAGCAAAATAACTTCATGCATCTCCTCCAAGCTAGCACGTCACAGCTCATCTCGCCTTCGTGGGCTTTTCATACATCTTGGAGTTCCCCCATCAAGCCCTCTCGCATCTTTGTCATTTAGCCTCTTAAGGTCTCCTCTACTTGGAGCATCTTACCTCTGATCGTCAAATGAATTGCGTTGTCCTCCTCGAGTTCATCAACCTTTTGGCCAAGATCATTTATCTGGGTCTCCATGCCATTCATTGCCTCCTCCACCCGAGCAAGGCACGAATCAAAACCATCCATGATCTCCTTGGATCCCATATGTTTTGGATGCAACTGGATCTCGTTGCTCTTGACGACCTCACCCTTGTTGAGCTGATTCCACATTATTGGCTTCAGACTCCATTACGTGCTCTCTGACGCTCTTTGCCATAACTTCGAAATGAGGATCTAATACCATTTGTCACAGACTAACTTATCTCTAGTCTTTCGTGCGGATTTAGTGCTCTTCCTTAGTGCTAAATCAACCTTACTCCACAACACTTGAACTTCTAAGCACAAAACACTCTAAGAAGAAAAGTAGAGAGAAATATTGGAGAAAAGAACACTTCACTAAGAAAAAATGATTACAACACTTGAATGCTTGGAAGCTTGGGTGGTTTCCTTTGATGGTTACAAACTGAGGGGAGAGACTCCTATTTATATTCCCTTCCAAGTTCAAGAGAATATTGTAGAATAGCCTAGTTCCTAGAGTGTTCTACACTATTCTTATATATATACACAACCCTAGATCGTTCTAGGTTATTCTTGAGTTTATCATTGGACCATTCTCTAGATTGCTCTCCTCCATCTAGAATCTTTCATATCATGGTTGTCTTACCAATTTGTTTGATGCTGGCGGGGTATGACAATTTGTTGTTGATTGTTTTCTCTTAAAACAAGATTATTAATACATCGATCGAGTTTTTAAGATTCATTTGAGCTTTAGAGATTAGTCTCACATTAGAAGTGAAAAAAAAATGACTTCCTTAAGATACTAATACTGACTCTTACTAAAAAACTTAAATCTATTTTGGGTTGATTGACGTCAATTTATTGATGCGTCATGCTCGACTCAAGTCCTCGGGGCTTCATCTGACTATTAAGTGGTCATACCCAATGAAATGATATTTTTTCGTGTATTTTATGGATCACATTGCTTGCTTTCTTTCACCACAACCATAAATGAGCCAAAGTGGGCGACTCTCATGAATTATTCATTTATTTTAGTGGACCACTGGAGCATTGTGCTTGAAGACTTCCACTTGGGAGGATTATACTAGATATGTAGATTTCTAAAATTTACATGATAATGGAGATTATTCTCACATTAGAAAATAGTCTCTTGACTATTTATAAGGGATGATTTTTGTCCCGGTCTATAAAAATTGTCAAATCGGTCTATGGATTGAAATTGTGCTCACGGAGGACTATTTGGAGATTAAATTGATACTTTTATTGACTCGGAGACTAAAATGGAACCCTTCAAAAAAATGAAGGAACCATTTTAACACTTTTCTCTATCCATTAAAGCTCTAGTTTATGGGTATCCATCTATTAGCATTCCACCCTCCTAACACAATAGTGTGAAGAATTGTTGTTGATATGTTTCACTTTAAATTTTTAGTTTTTGGCATGTTATTAGGCTATTTTTCTGGCTTTCTCAATCTTTTTCATGCACATTAAGGTCACTTATATGTAAAAATTGAAATTTAGGTGCTAGATATATAAATACATTGATATAGAGTGGTATGCATATAAATCTTCTTTAAAAAAAAAAAAAATTCGAATGTTGTTTTTGGTGATTTGCAGGAAAGGTTGATTCTAGGAGAGTTTGCTGTTCATCCCCAGAGTATTTACAAGACTTTCGAGGCCCTCTGGGATGACGACAATTAGGGCCCGCGGCCCATGTTGCATCCTAAGCCTTTAATGGGCCTCATATATCATTTCAGCTTTTTTATGTTAGCAATTTCAGTATGCCCCACAGTTTTGTGGTCTGTTATAATAATTTTAAAAATGCTACAAAGACTTGTTTGGTGTTGATAATAATAAGAACTTGAGTTGATTTTTTTGGATTTAAATTCATTGTTGAGATTAGGGATGCAAATGAATCGAGTTTGAATTTGAGTTTGATTAATCAATCGAGTTCGAGCTCTAACTTGTGTTTAATTCTACGAATTCGAGTTGACCTACAAGCTGACTTGTTTATTATGAACGAAAGAATAATATTAATTTAAACACGAGTCATAATAAAATGACAATTAGATTGAGCTGAGTCGGAAATAAATAAGAAGAAATTATTTGAAATAAATTATAAGATATAAATGATTTAAAACATTTTTAACAATTTAAAACTAAATTTGGAATTTTAATATATTTTCTATCATTATTTTTCTTTAAATGAGCCAGCCCTCGAGTCAAGTTCGGGTCAGTTTGATCTTGGCCTGTTAGCTCATCGATCATTTACTACGCTTGGCTCGACCTAGCTCTAACAAGTAAGCTAGAGAATAATTTTAGAAGATTAAAAAATTGATCAACATCGTATTAATTTTAAATCAAGTCGTTTTTCATAGATTAATCAACTAAGAATTTGGCAGATTGGAAATTATTTTATAAGAAAGATGCGAATAATATTAAAGCTGCAATTAAATGTACACTCATAACATTGATTTGGAGAAAGGTCAAGCAAGCTCTTTATGTTAATATGTTAAATTTTTGTCGCTTTTATATGCGTAACACATAGAACTTTCATATTTACCTATCTCATGCCTAAACTTTTATAATTACAAAAGTAGCACTTAGTATCACCTTTTAATAGTGTAATCCATCTTTTCATCCACACGTAAAGTGCTATGTGTGTAAAAATAAAAGTTTAGGTGTGAGATAAGTAAATTCATAAGAATAGAGTGCTATGTATGTAATTTTCTCTAAATTTTTTTCTTAAGGGGGTATTCTCTAAACCCTAATTCAGTGTTGAATGCAAATTTTACAGAAACAAATGGTGTGTCATTGCCTTCAGTGCTGAACAGAATTGAATGGCTGTCATTCTTTTCATTATCAACTATTTTCAGTAACAATTGATGAGTAAACGCATTGAAGACTTATAATTCTAGTTATTTGAAGAACCAATTAAGAGGATATTTCTCAGCTTTGACTTTGAGGCCCTTAGCTTCAAATTACTTTGCAAATTTTATTTATCACACAATTCTTTTTATGATTCAAATAGTGTATAATATGATTAGAGCAAATATTTACATATGATTAAATAACTTAAATGAGTTAATTCTAGATAAGATATTTCAATCAAAATAATGGAGCTCAATTCTATTCAAGCATTTATAAGTGGTGCGTGCTAGAATATTCGTGGCAGTAGAGTAATAGATTATCATGTTAGCGTCGCACGAGAATTCAACACACACTTAGATGGAAGAAAGCAACTAGCAGAATCACCAATGTTTTATTTGAGAAACCCGTAAAGAGAAACAATCATGGGGCCTGACCCAGTTGTTAAAATTCATTATAAGTTGAGGATTATAGAGATCCCTTGTCACACAGGCGGGAAAGAGTTACAAAGTTTTCTGAATTACAACGTCGACGAGCGGATGAACTTGTTGCAAGGAAAAGAGAGCGACTGATAGCGATCAGTGGCTACCGATAAGTAGTGGTCGACGGGAGTCGGCGGTGGTCAACGACGACAGGGGTAATGCTACGACACCTTTTCAAAGCTTCAAGTTTTTTCTCATTCAAGCTTCAAGCCCCATCACTCCCCTCCCGCCCACTAATTCCTAACTGCAATTAATGAAGAAATATGAAATAGAGTTTTTGTTGTGTCTGTCGTTGTGTCGTGGTGCGTGAGTTATTTTTTCTGTTTTTACGGAAAGAGGTCCTTAGATTCGCTCTTTTTTGCGTGCGTTGTTCGGGTGTGCTAGATAGGACCTTTTTCCCGGTGTTGTAATTCTTTTTTTCGATGAAACGCATAAAGAGACTATGTCTTTCAATTAAAAAAAATGAAATAGTTTGGTCCAATAGCTCGGAGAGCTTCCCTTAATCTAACGACATTTACTGGACATTTGACGACCTTAATGATGTTGAAATTGATTGATCTTGGGCTTGTTGGATTTGTTTGGTCGAGACGCTCAATTCACTATAAGCTCGTTGGATTCGACATCCATTTAAACTTTCAAATGTGTCCAAAAGCTTCCGAAAGCGATTTAATGACTTGATCGAGGCTCAACTTGGTTCAGATTGGATCAATATTGGTACAATTGGGTCTCTCGTTGAGTCGATTAGTTTAATTATAAGTTTTTTGAAATAGGAGCACTGGACTACTTTTAATCAAATTTGAATATTTCTTTCTAAAAAAGATGCATTTAGATTCGTGCATGCCTTTAGATTCGTGTCAGATGATCAAAATTAGTTGATGGCGTATCAATAAGTTTAACTTTATCATATATCTACATATATATCAAAATAACTCAAATATATCAATCCTAGAAAGGATGATGAGGACAAAATAAAATACTTGGAACCATGCTCTATGTATACTCATATACTGTATTCATGTGCTAATACGTGAATTAACAGAAAATACTACATGGGCTTGGAAGACCCAACTCAAGTTCAATCATTCTGTCAACCTAAGCTCATATGTTGCTGTAATCTGACTAAGCCACATGCCGAACTATTTGCCGAATTAACCTGCTAGATTAATCTGCTGGATAAACATGGCGAATTGACTTGGCAAATTAGTTTACTTATGTAATCTCCCTCCAATCACTGATTTGAAGTAAGGATTAACATCCGGAAGAGTTGACATATACCCCATCATCATTTATGATTGAAATTTACATCGCGATCATTTCATCATGTCACTGTGTACAAGCTTCATACCGTATAGTTCATAACTTAGTTTTCTTTTCTCTGTATGTATTTGGGGAGGATGGCATTGCTTTTGGGCACAAGGTTGTGAGTTGGGTGAGGTCGGTCTCGGGGTCTCTCTCTCTCTTTCACTCACGCACACACTCTCTCTATCTCTAGAGTTGCCCACCAAATCTTCTCCTATGACCGTGTACTCGATCTTGAAAAACACTTCCACCCTCTTATTTTCACATTTTTCTCTAAAACAAGGTCTCTCGGCTTCCATGACCGCACATATAAGATTGGATTGTATGTACTGAAGTGACTCAACATTGATAATATTCAAAGCTTGTTTGAACTTTATTCTAATCTATAATCGAATCTTGTTAAAGCAAATCAAGTTTTGATTAAATTTTATTCAAATATAATCCAACCATATTCAAATAAAATTTTGAATCCTATTTGAGTTTCTTTGAATCATTCTCAAATCTTATTTGAATCTTACTCTAATCATGTTTAAATTATATTAAACCATACTCAAACCTTGTTTGGACTTATTCCAATTATGTTGGAATAACCTTGAATCATTTTTCAAAACTTATTCCAAAAGTGTACAAATCTTGTTAAACCATGTTCAAGCCATCTTCAAATCTTATTTGAACCTTCTTAGAATATGATTTGAATTTCATTCCATAGTACAAACCAGATTTGAACAAAATTCAATTAAAATTTAGGGCCCGTTTGGGGCAGCTTATAAGTGCGGCGACGTTTTTGAAAACGTCTTTTGGTTTGCGCGTTTTTGAAAACGCTGACTGTCTCGTTTGAGTTTTTTACACTAAAAAAAAGCCACGGCTCGACCCCCACGATCGACCCGCAGGCGCTGCTTATCTTGAAACTCACATGCTGCCCCAAACATACCCTTAAAAATGATTCAACCGCATTTGTAATAGATGGAGCACAATCTTAGTGTGACACTCATTCAACTTTTTAGGAAGATTTGAATATAAATATAAAAAATTAGATGTTAGATTTGTAATTACAAGAATTATTTGGTATGTTTGTAAATGCCTCTTGACCTCTAATGTTGCATTGTTCAAACTTCGTTCTTTGTTAGACGGCGATGTTCTGGTCTGCCGTTCTCCGCCGCGGCGTCGCTCTGTCGACGGCTCCACACTTCGCCGGCGCCCTAGAGGAAGGCTTTCAGATCCACTGCTCCTCCTTTCTCAAGCACTCCTCGAGCAGCGTCTTATCCCGACAAACCCTAAAATGTAAAGCCCCACTTTGCATCTTCTCCACGGCTAATTTCTCTTTCAGCCCAAGAAAACCTTATTCTCATGTTAATCTCCTCAAAATTACAGATGAAGAGATCAAATGCGGTGTGCATGACCAGGTTTTGCTCAAATTATTTTTATTTTTTTAAAATTTTTGTTAAAGATTTGATTTTGAAATAGAAAGCAGCTTCCTTTACGAATTTTCCCAATTCTTTGAAAATTTTACTAAATTGAGTTCGAATGAATGTGAAAGATGGATTTTTTTAAAAGGAAATGGCTGATGTTATTAAACAAGAAGGGGGCCGTTTGGAGTTCTGCTGCACTGCTCATAAAGATGATCTTGTTAATGGTGAAGCAACTATTATGGAGAACAAGAAGAAGATCATTTTCTTTGAGGAGCCCAGTTTCAGGTAGGTTTTTGCCACTTTTTATAGTATTATTGTAGTTAATATATTTAATTTTTGAAGTCATATATAGTACAACATTTTAACTTTAACATGCTACCACCATGATGCCTGTTGGTAGAACAGCCTCTTTGAAGGTCGTAAGTCCCCTCAGTTCACGGGTGCGAATGGTGGTGAAGTGTCGCCTTAAGCCAGGTGGTAATCGAATTGTTTGCACTCTGGATCTCCCCCAGACCTAGCGAGGGTTGAGCCAATACGATGGGTTGGGGACCTCACGCCCCAGCCCATTCTTAAAAAAAAAAAAAAGAAAGAAAAAAAAAATGCTACCACCATGATCACCTTCAATCAATTTTTATGTATTAGAAATTTAAAATCGAGTTATATCGTTCTTCATTAGGCTATCCAATGGCGATCTAATTCCTTTCAAGGCATTGATTATGTTTCACTTTGCAAAGTTTCCACATCGTTCCATCGACAAATTTTATTTGAATATCACCATAAGGGCTCATTATTGACAAAAATAGGGTGTGCTCTTTCTGTTAAATAGAGTGACAGCATACCTGAGCCAATATCTAGGATTTCATGGGACTATTATCAGTAATGAATAATGTTACATAAACCTCTTTTGTGGTGGCATTGATTGATTTCTCTTTTCTGCTTTGGATGAAAAATCTCTTTTTATGTGCTTAATCTTCCCATTATGCCAACAATTGACTTATCCTTTAATGCCTTCCCATTGACTTCTAAGATTTGGATCTTCTTCTGTTGTGTCTTCTGTAGTTTTTTCTCTGCATTCAAAATACAAAGCTGAAGAAGCACCTTTACGTTATTCTCGATTCTAAATGCCATCACTTTATGTCGAATCTTCACTTTGTAATCTTATTTGCTCTGCATCCTAAATATTTATCTGACAATCTATGCATTTTCACCATAAACTCAGCACTAATGTGATCCCCCATCCCAGTTTCAATTGTGTGCTTTTATTTACTTAACATAAATAATGCTTAGAGGCAATCATTGTTCAGGCAAGAAGAAGATGGCAAGGTGAAGCAAAAGGAAGAAGGAAAAGGGGAGCGTTTGCATCTTCTGAAGAGTCGAGGCCAACACCTTCTCACCAACCCACGAGTTCTGGACTCCATCGTTCGGAAAGCTAAAGTTTTGGCTAACGACACTGTTCTAGAGGTCGGTCCCGGCACAGGAAATTTGACCGTTAGGCTGCTCCAGTGTGCCAAAAAGGTTATTGCTGTAGAGATTGATGACCGAATGGTCCATACTCTTCTCAACCGAGTTTCCAAACTCGGTCTAGCAGACAAACTCATTGTAAGTCTCTCGCATTTGTTCGCATTTCCCAAATCAATTTTAACCACATTCGATGTTATAAGAAAGTGGATCCTAATGTCTTCAACTCTTATATATTCAACATGTCTTTCACCTAAGCTTTCATCTTTACATTCATATCATAGTATTCAAATCTTTAATGGGAAAGTTACATACATACCATAAAATTCTTATGTATTTACATATCTAACCACCAAAGTTTGATATTTATACTTTAACAAAAAGGTGCATTTAACTTCTACAAAGATTGTAATGGTGGTATTTTTGATTTGATATTAAAGATTTCAGTGGTATGTACCTAAATATGAAAGTTTAGAAGGCAGATATGTGTATACATAAAGAATTGTGTGCCCTTTTATTGCATGTCAGATTATCAAAGGAAATGTGCTGAAGATGGAGCTCCCTCATTTCGATCTGTGCGTATCGAATATTCCATATGGAATATCGTCCCCATTGATAGCGAAGATATTCCTCAGTTCATACGTGCCCTGTTTTCGAAGTGCGACTCTGTTACTTCAGAAGGAATTTGCTCGTCGCCTTCTCGCCAAGCCGGGAGAGTCTGATTTCAACAGGCTTGCTGTGAATGTAGGCTTGGTGGCATCAGTTGACTTTCTAATGAATGTCAGCAAGAAAGACTTTGTTCCTTCTCCCAAGGTTGACTCCTCTCTTGTTCAAATCCAGCCTAAACTTAATATACCAGATATAAATCTAGATGAATGGCTGGGATTCACTAGAACATGTTTTAGTCAGAGAAACAAAACTCTTTGTGCAATTTTTAAGCAGAAGAAGAAAATCATGGAATTATATGAAAAGTCGAAATTAGGTAGCATAAGATGTAAAAATGTCGATTATGAAGGTGGACTTAGCAATTATGATATTGATGTGAATGATGGATCTGATGATGGTGAGATGGGAACAAGCAGTTTGGAGTTGAAGGATGAAGATTCAACCAATGTTCTTTGGTTTAAAGAGAAGATTATGAGGATATTGAAGGATGGAGGTTTTGGTGATAAGAGGACTTCCAAGCTATCCAATGAAGAGTTTTTGTGTTTGCTTCACAGTTTCAACAAAGAGGGTGTGTTCTTTCATTAGGAGCTATGGGGAATAGTTTGAACAAATCAAATTGAAGCGAAGATTTGTTATTTCTATCTCACTTATGTGTTGTGGCGCCGCGTTTTTTGGGACCTAAGTCGCGCAAAATTGGAAATTCTGTCCAATCTTTAGAGCAAGGTAATTTTGCATCAAATGGTTATATTTCAAAGTGACATTTATTATATGAAGGATTTCATGTAATTGTTTTAGACATGTAAATACATAGGAATTGAATGGTATTATGTAAATCTTCCTTTTATTTTTTATTTTTGTTACACAAGTCTTGTTAAGATTCTTAGGAAGTTGAGTAAGGGTGGCTTTTCTATAATTTTTTGAATTAAATATTGCCATGGATTCCTTCTCTTTATAATATAAACTTTGTTGTTTGCTTTGTTTTATAGATCAATTGTCTGCTGAAGGCTGATGAAGATGAATATTGGGTGGCCGAAGGTGTTAATATAAAAAGTGAGCAATTAGGTAATTGCTAGCAGAAGCTAAAGCAGAGCTGCAAAATCTTATATATATATATAGTTTAAAAAGAATGACTAGAGATTATTATACGAGCCCCCAAGTATCCTAATGTGCTTAACTATTCAAGGACCACCCTTACTACCGGCAATTGACCAGAGGGAGATTCAAACCCATGATCTGAGAGGACTTACGATCTTCAAATAGTCCGCTCTACCAACAAGTCATGGCTAGCAGCACTATATATATGAATTAAGTGATATTTTTGTTAATCTTCCTACATATTTATATGAAATGAGAAAGTTTAGTGGATCAAGAAATGTAGCTCTCATAAAAAAAAAAGATTAAAATATTATATTTGAAATTTAATTGATTAAAATGTTATATTCAATATTTGAATGATTGGTACATAAAAATCCTATATTTTATTGAAATCTCATATATTGTTATCTCTATCAGAAGGGACTACTACCATTGACCTTCTAAATTTTGAACATTAAATGCCAATATCAAGCATAAAACAAATAAATAATCAATAAACCAATCTGTATCATAATCATTGTTTACTCTCTAGTAAAGCTGCAAAATAAATTTTAAGAGAAGCAATTCCGCAAATTTTTGTCTGATGGAACATAATTTACCAGCATCCAATACTGCAAAATAAAAAACTTAGCAACGGTAAGAAAGTTTTTACAGGAGCATGAAGCCACTCCACAGTGAAGAACAATGAATGAAGATCCACACAAATGTCCAGCATGAGCCAGAAGACGCAATCATTTCGCCAAAGGAATCCCAAAAAAGAAAGCAAGCAGGAGGGCAATGGCCAGTATCTGCATTAAAAAGGCGTAAAGGATCAATATTTGCTTTCTAGGCTGTTAGAAATAGGGAAGTTTACATGCATACAACACTATTCTTATGTATATAATACATATCTAGTAACTAAAACTTTTATGTTTAGATTTATAACGCTCTGATGTCATAAACTTATGCATGAACAAGATGTATTTCTCATTTTAAAAGTTAAGTGAAAGTGATATTTCTACGTTATATTAAAGATTTGAGTAATGTGCATGTAAAAATATGAGAGTTTAGGCGTTAGATAAATCACTATTATAAAAGCATAAAGCGTAATGTGACGCACAAAATTTTACTATTTCTTCAAAGCATTCAGCGAGCGGTGCTTTTATTAACTAAAATGCTAACAGGTTATAGGCCTTAATAAATAATTATAAAATATAAAGCATGACTTAAAAATTGATATAAAATAGAGAAAAATGTGATGCAATATCAATATTGAAGACAAATATTGAGATTGAACCTGCAAATTTAAAATTTGAATAATTTCTAGTAGTTTATTACAATAATAAAAACTTAAAAATTGCAAAAGAAATCTTATAACACAAAATAAAATCCAAAATTTAAAGAAAATACAAATTAATAAAATGTCAAGTTTTATATAACAAGCTAAATTAACTCGACAGTCATTTATTCCCTCTAGTTAAATTGTGAACCAAATCAACTGCTTTACTCCAACGCTTCAAAGCACGCTTCAGCGAAGCAAAATAGGTGTCACATGCTTCGTCTTGCCTGCGAAGCGCACTTTTAAAAACACTGGTGTAAATACATAAGAATTGTGCAATATATATGCAAATGCCCCTTAGAAATATCAGTTATGGAGTACTACTGGTACTGACGACTCACCATTGCAGAACTGTATACCTGCCTCCTTTCATCCACATAAAATCCCCTGAAAGATTATAAGAATGGTACATAATCTAAAAAAAAAAAAGGAAGAATAATATAACAACGACAAGAATGATAATAATCTTATGGTTACTTAACCTCTTATTTAATAAACCCGAGGATGCACACGCTTTCTTTATTGCATCCACACGCTTGAGGGTGAGAGTAGCATTAGGATCATTCATATTAACCTGTGTTACCAAATAAATGCTTATCATTTATTTATATACTGATTCAAATTCCCACATGCGGTCACTACAACAGTAGATTCAATGCCAATAAGAAATCAGAATAGCTTGCAAAAAAGAAAAGATGATAGAAAGCTATAAAAAAAGCCGTGTTATGGACCCATGATTCGATAACGTTAAGATAAAAATTAAAAATTTTTACACAAAAAATTTAATATGCAATTTAATTAAGTTCAGGAAATGTGCAAGTCAATTAGTTTTTGAATTTCATTTGAATTAGACAACCAGAAACCCTTTCAGCGCAGAAGTTCCGCTCAATTTGGAGCTGAAATGACCAGAGAAATAATAATAATAAAAAAAGATGGTTCAAGAAATGATGACTTGGGGCCGTCTTAAAAGAGTTTTTCGGTTGCATGATTTAAGAGAAAAAATGATGAAGACAATAAAATCATTGTTACGTTTCCAAATATTTTCTAGTAGAGCATTTACATGCATGCTACACGATTCCTATGTATTTACATGTCTAACATCAAAACTTTGCCTTTTACATTTATGCCACCCAAATCTTTTATATCATGTTGAATCTACCACTATTTTAACTTTTAAAAGTGAAATACACCTTTTTATGCATAGGTAAGGTGGCATATATGTAAAAATTGAAGCATAGGTGTTAGGTATGTGTAAATACATAAGAATTGAGTGGTATGGATGTAAATCTTCGTTTCTATTGAAAATGTGAGTACACAGCAAATATGCATTACACATTCACGACACAATAACAAGATGTTGGAATTCTTAGAAGGCAAATTTAGGGACTTACATCAAGGGGGGAGCTTAGCTTGCAAATTTATTCAGCAACTAGAGGGAATTCTTGTTGCGTATAGCACTTCCTCTGATTGGCACCTTTTTTATATCTTTGGAATGTATTTAATATATTTAAATACATATATTTCATTCACTGATTTTGCTCTCTTGCCTTCCTCTTGTAGATTCATGAAATAAGGAAATTAAGTAATTCCTTGTTATTCCAGACTTAAATTCTTCCGCTTCTGCTTTTGCAAATCAAGGAAATTAAGTGGGTCTTGATTTGGTGATTTAAGTATACAGGAAGAATCGCATGAGAAGTATGAAGCTCCCTCGGTTTTCTCCTACAGGTTTTGCTTACGGAAGAATCAAAAGGAATATCGTAAGCTTTTTTTCCCTCTTCCTTCACGTGAGTTCTACGGTGGTTGCTCTCAGGTAGAGAGAGAGAAGGGGAGGAGAGAGAGAGAAGGGGAGGAGAGACAGAGAGAGAGGGAGGAGGAGAGAGTTTCTTGTTATCGTCAAGGTGATCGACGGATGTAATTCTCAAACTAATAAAATCCTCTGCAGCTCCGTGGACATATACAATCTGCCGAACCACGTAAATCTGTGTTCTTTTCTGGTATTAATTTTCTCGTTTCAATTTTCGCTTTATTGCATCATTTTTCACAATAACTGGTATCAGAGCTGCTGTGAGATAAACTTCCTAGTAAAGGAATAAACGCAAAGAGCACAAGCAAACACAAAACGATTACGTGGTTCGATCCAAACGGATCTACGTCCACGGGAGGGAATCAGTCAAATATTCACTAAGACAAAAGAAACAGAGAATACATAACTTGTACATAGAGATGAACCCTCATCTTCCTTAGCCTCCCTCTCAAGCGACACCTTGATACAAGGCCTCAAGATGCTCTCCTCCTCTCTAGCTATTCTCTCCTTCCTCACTTCACATAGGACTTCTCCTCTTTTCCTCCTAAGCTCTCTCCCTCATCTATGTATAATAGGTGAGACCACCACTTTAGAGCCCAAAGGTAAATAGTAATAAGGAGCCCCTTTGCCTTAGCACGGTAATTGGGGGTCAAAACAACAAAAGCGTTGGTTCGGATCTAAGGAAGAACGATGGGAGGAGACGAAGTGATGACATCGGGAATCGAGAAATTCAATGACACAAATTTTGCTTACTGAATGATGCAGATAGAGGGCTACCTCAATGGGAAGAAACTTCACCTACCATTACTGGGAAAGAAGCCGGAAAAGATGGACGAGGTGGAATGGAATCTGTTGGATCGACAGACTCTGGGGGTTGTTCGATTAACATAGTTGAGATCAGTTGCTCACAACGTCATCAAGGAAAAGACTATTGTAAATCTCATGGCGGCTTTATCAGGTATGTATAAAAAAACATCAGCGAATAATAAAGTGCACCTGATGAAAAATTTATTCAACTTAAAGATGGCGGAAGGTGTTTCTGTCGCTCAGCACCCGAATGATTTCAATACTATTACAAATCAATTGTCGTCCGTGGAAATTGATTTTGATGATGAGATACGTGCGCTGATATTTTTAGCTTCATTGCCAAATAGCTAGGAAGCCATGAGGATGACAGTTAGCAGTTCTGCATATAAATCTAAACTGAAATATGATGATATTCGTGATTTGATTTTGGCTGAGGAAGTGGGCAGGAAAGATTCTGGTGAGACATCAGGTTCGAGTTCGGCACTGTATTGATTTCAGAGGGATATCACATGATAGGAACTCAAACAGAGCAACATTGATGCACCAAAAATATATATGTTTTTCTTATATGATTTTACTCATTTTTTATGATATTACACTTTAAAAGGAATGTATTTTGTATTTTTTTGATTTTAGGTACAAGAATGGTGATTGGAGCAAAAAGAAGCAAAAACGGTGCAATTTGGAGCAAAAACGAGCAAGAAAATAAATTTTGACTTGACACCTTTCGATAAGTCTTTCTATGTTTAAATATCTTTTACACTTTTTGCGTATTTTTGAATAAGATTACACTTTAAAGAAATGTTGTTTTTATGTTTATTTTGTAGGACTATCTGTTAGGAACACAACGCAACTAAAATGGGGCGAATCGGAGCTGAAACGGAGCAAAACTGAGCAAAATGGTGGAGCTGCGCAGGATGGACGCCGGGGGCGCCCAAACTGGCGCCGGCGGCGCCAGAAGCCCGATACCACGAAAAATAGGGTGCCCGCAGCGCCCTATTCAGCGCTGGCGGCGCCCGAGACGGCCTGGATGCGATATTGGGTGGTTTTTGGCCAAATACATCGAATTTTGACACTTTTTGGAGGGTTTCTTCATGCACGTCTTGAGAAATTCGTCCCTACTCTATTTTAAACCGAATTTGAAGCAAAAAATGAGAGATGTTAGGAAAAACTTGGAGAATGTTGAGAGATCTTAGAATAGGGGTAGAAATGTAGATTTCTACATTTTTGGAGAGATTGGTGAGAAGATTTTGAGAGAATCTGTAAGGAAATGTTCTAGCATTGCATGGATCCGCGGGAGCTTTGTGGGAGAGATTTTTATCTTTCTTTCAAAGGAAAAAGCTAAGTATTGTGTTCTTCGTTATCTTATGATTTTAGTAACACTTATTTTGTGGATTCTGTTTGAAATGAAGTTTTCCGTTGTGTTTTATTCGTGCTTTGCGATGTCTTTCTCTTACTCTTTCTTCTTATTTGGAAATAGCGGCATAAGAATATTATGTCATTGTTTTCATTTTACTTCTCTTTTGTAATGAGTTGAATTCATGTGTAGGATGTTGAGATACATGCTAGAAAAAGTTTTATATATACATGTGATGATTCTTACTTGCACTTCATTTACATTGCAATTAAGACCTGTTGTAATGTTAAAATCGTTGTGAAAACATACGATCACTAGAGGGTTATCTTTTACTGTTAAGTACGAACCACATTCAAATTCCATGGATGGTGAAGTTCATAGAAATTGAATGCAAATAAATAGGGAAATAAAATTATTGGACGTAGAAGTGGAGATTTTAGAGTGACAGACTAAAATCCCCAATTCGGTTCTATTGTTTGAGTGCGAAGAGAAGATGTTAGCCTCGAGGCGAGGGAAAGTGGGAGCTTCAAGTGAGCCGATATCCTCCACAACTACACGGATTCGATAGAACAAGCATGGGTTAATCGATGTTCTTTATGCCCTGGACTAGAAGGGTAAAGAGTATAATTGCTCCTGTTAAGCACATACTGATGTTTAATGCGTCTACATTCCTACACATTATTCGTTTCATTACTTAAGAATACTAGTTTTTAGTATCTCAAAATTCTTCAAATCAATTCATCCAAAAAGGATTATATTTAAAATTATTATTTGCATTTAATTATAGTTACTATCTTTACATTTAATATTTGCATTTAGGAGTTATTATTCTTACAAATCTACCTTTAGGAGTACTTGTTAGAAAAACCACTTATATCGACCTTCCAATCTAAAGTCTGATAATTGTAGACTAGAATTTGACTAAGAACCTCTTATCTCGCTTCCCTGTGTGATCGATAAACGAGACTCCATTAAAGCCCTGTATTACTTGATACGATACGTATACTTACGTTTGAAATTGTGACTTTGCAAATCATTATAAATATATAAATCCGAGGTCATAAATTCTTACATATAAAAAAGTCGCATCAAGTTTTTGGCAGCTGGGGAAGCTTCAGTAATAATTTTAGGAGAATTTTAGTTGAAGTAATTATGCTTAGAATTGGAAAATTTTAGTGTCTTAAAATTATTTTTGTGTGAAAAGTGTTTTGTTGTATGAAAAAGTGTTGTGAAAAAAAGTTTGTGTGAAAAATAAGGTGTTTGTGAAAATGTTTTGTTGTGTTGAATATATTTTTCGTTTTATTTGTTTTATTGTTAATGTATTGTTTGTTGTGTTACGTATGCAAAACAAAGGATCTGTAGGACTTGTGTCTTATGATCCCGAGTTAGAAAAATGGAAAAAAATAAAAAAAAACAGAAATGACTCGAAAAACTGGAAATGGAAATGGAAAGCATTCACAATAATAACTTGAAAAATCATTATAAATCATTGAGGAATTATGTAAATCCTACGATAGATAAAATTCACTCAAGTATACAAAACCCTATCGTAGAAACTGACTCATTTGAACTAAATCTAGCGATTATCTAACTTGTGCAGAACAACCAGTTTGGGGGAACTCCTTCGGATGATCCCTATTTACACTTATCTAATTTTCTAGAATTTTGTGCTACATTTCGTTATAATGGCATGTCAGACGATGCTGTTAGGCTAAAATTTTTTCCTTTCTCACTGAGGGATAAGACAAAAATGTGGTTATACTCATTAGCACCTGACTCTATTAAAAATTGAGAGGAGTTAACTCAGAAATTCCTAGCTAAGTATTTTCCACCTTCAAGACTACTCAACTTAGAAACGATCTTATCTCATTTTGTCGAGTATGAAGGACAATCAATATATAAAGCACGAGAAAGATTTAAGGAACTCACTAGAAAGTGTCTACATCAATGCCTACCGAGATTGGTTAATCATTCAAACTTTTTATAATGGGTTAGTAGGATCCTTAGGTCCATTATTGATGCTACTGCTGGTGGTTCATTAACGTCAAAAACATTTGATGAAGCGTATGCATTAATTGAAGAAATGACTACAAATGAATTTCAATGACCCTCTACAAAGGAAAATCATAAATATGTAGCCAGTGTTCATGATACTAATGTGATTGCAATTCTTGCATCTCAAGTTGCCGCAATATCAAGGACGTTTGACCAATTTGAAATGAACCAACCTCAACTTACTCTAGTAAGTGAGAAAAGTTCATTAGGGCGTATGAATGATTCCAACTTATCATATGATGCTTTAAATACCATAAACAACCCATATTCTAACTTTTACACCCAGGTTGGAAGAACCATCATAAATTTAACTGGAATCATACTACTGATGGTGGAAACCAAAAATGAGAAAATAATCATGCAAATCCCAATGAAAGTTGGAATAATCAGAGGAACACAAATTATAGACCTTCAAATCCACCAGACTCTAACAATGATCAACAATTTGATGATAAGATGTCTATAGATAAAGTGGTATTGCAAATGGGAAACCGGTTGCGAAGTCAAAATAATGCAAGTAGAAACATAGAGAATCAACTGGGATAGATTGCTAATTCACTTAGCAATAGACCATAAGGAACACTTCCTAGCAACATTGAGATCAACCCTAAAGAAAATACTAATGAACAAGTAGAAGCTGTCCAATTAAAAAGTGGAAGAGAGATAGAGGATGTGGTTAGAAAAGAGAAAGATGTTATGAGAGAAACAAAAAAAACTAAAAGACCTGAAGAACATGTTTCTAAGGATTTGGAAAAATTAATATCTCCAACTAAAATTAGTTTGGAAAGACCACCACCTCCATTTCCTCAAAGACTTAGACACGATGATTTGGATAAAAAATTTTCAAAGTTCATGAAAGTACTTAAGAAGTTAACGATAAATATTCCTTTCACTGAAGCTTTAGAACAGATGCCAAGTTATGCAAAGTTTATGAAAAAGATATTAAACAAAAAAAAGGGGATTACGAGACAGTTGCACTAAGTGAGGAAAAATTTTACTCGGAAACTTAAAGATACTTGCAGCTTTACAATCCCTTGTGCAATTGGAAAAAAATCATGTGGAAAAGCTTTATGTGATTTAGAAGTGAGCATTAATGTGATGCCTCTATCTATATTTTGAAGGTTAGGTTTAGTCTATATTTCTCCAACTACTGTAACCTTACATTAGTCGATCGATCTATCATTTATCCAAAAGAAGTTATAGAAGACGTGCTTGTTAAAGTAGATAAATTTATCTTTCCTTTGGACTTTATTGTATTAGATATGGAGGAAGATAAAAAATTTTTAATTATTTTAGGGAGACATTTCCTTGTTATTGGACAAACTATGATAGATGTGCAAAAAAAAGAGTTGATTATGAATATTAATGACCAAGAAGTCATTTTAGATGTGTTGAAGACTGAAATTTCCAACTGAGAGAAAAGATGATGAATGTTTTTGGATGGATGAAATTGATTATCTAAGTAAAGATCATTTCCAAGAAAGTTTTGAGAGTAAGATAACAGATGAGGTCGGAATGGATTTTCATGATGATTCGAAAACGTTATTTAAAGAAAGTCATATGTATGTTCAAGAGAGGTGTAAAATGATGGACGCTACCAAAAATAGTAAACTTTTAATTCCATCTGTTGAAAAATCTCATGAAGTTAAGATGAATGTACCCCAAACAATTTTAAAGCCTATATATTTAGGGAATTCATCTATAGAACCAGTTTTTATATTTTTAGATTCGACTCAATCACAAGAAAAACCTGAATTGAATGATAAACATGATAAAATTATTGAACTAAGACTTGGAAGATAATTTGATGATATATTTCAAAAGAACTTTGAGTTGAGAAAAGAAGATAAGGATATTGGAAGACCATTGGAAGAAATTCCTAAGGAATTAAAGATCAAAATCAAAATATTGTCAGCAGACAATCTGCTGGAATTGTGGCAAGGTTGGCCACATAAAAGGGAACTGTAGGAATCCTAAGAAAAAAGAGAATGATAGCGCAAATGTGGTAACTAAAGAAATATAAGATGCGGTATTGCTAATAGTTCACAGTTCTGTTGATGACCGGATACTGAATTTAGGAGCTTCCTTCCATACGTCTTCCCACCGTGAGTTGATGCGAAACTATGTTGCGGTAACATTGGGAAGATATATCTAGCTAATGGAACAACTCTGAACGTGGTGAGAATGGGCGATGTTGATATTGCACTCCCTAACAAAAGCAAATGGACTTTGCAAAAAGTCAGACACGTTCCTGAGTTGAAGATAAACCTTATTTCTGTTGGGCAACTCAATGAGAGTGGTCATTCAGTAGTGTTCTCAGATAGCACCTGGAAGGTTACTAAAGAAGCGTTGGTGCTAGCTCGGGGTAAAAGAACGGACACAATATATATTTACTCATGGTGACCACGTAGCAGCAGATTCACGATCTACCAAAGGCCATACACAGAGTGATAAAAATGATGAGGAGAATGGGTTCGGGGCACCCATTCCTATTGTTCTGCAGATAGATGGTGGGAAACCACAGATGCATAAGAAAACCTTGTAAGATGAAAATTCGAGCAAGTGGAAGCTGCCCGTGAAAGAGGAGAGGGATTCCCTGCCAGGGAATCAGACTTGTGAGCTGACAGAACTTCAACCAGGGAAGAAGATAATGCACAATAAGTGGGTGTACAGGATGAAGACTGTGCTTGATGGAAGTAACAAGTACAAGAATAGACTTGTTGAAAAAAACTTTCAGCTGAGGCAGGATATTGCCCATGCAGTGAGAGTTGTAAGCATATACAGAAGTAACCTAGGAAAGAGCTTGGAGGTACAAGGCTATGTTGACACTGATATGCCAACTATAGGCGTTACTCTTAAGAATGGCGAAGTTGCGCTCAACTTCAATTGGTCTTCTAGCTTGAAATCAAGGCTTTGAGTTACAAAAGTGGAGGATATCACGTTTGGGGAAAAGAACAACGCAACCAATGGATGACACAGTCAGTGTCCCAGTCTCCAAGTGAGAAAATTGTTGGGTATAGTGGAGACCGGTCCACTTTCTCTGACTCGCAGTTTTTTACATCTTTGGAATGTATTTAATATATTTAAATACATATATTTCATTCCCTGATTTTGCTCTCTCGCCTTCCTCTTGTAGATTCACGAAATAAGATAATTAAAAAATTCCTTGTTATTCCAGACTTAATTCTCCCGCTTCTGCTTTTACAAATCAAGGAAATTAAAGGCTAGTTGCCTTAAATGGGCCTTGATTTGGTGATTTAAGTATACAGGAAGAATCGCATGAGAAGTATGAAGCTCCCTTTGTTTCTTCTAGCTTTTTTCCCCTTCTTCCTTCAAGTGAGTTCTAAGGTGGTTGCTCTCAGGTAGAGAGAGAGAAGGCGAGGAAAGAGAGAGAGGGAGAGAGGGAGGAAGAGGGAGTTTCTTGTAATTGTCGAGGTGATCGACGGATGTAATCCTCAAACTAATAAAATCATCTGCAGCTCCGTAGACATAGGCAATTTGCCGAATCACGTAAATCTGTGTTCTTTTATGGTGTTAATTTTCTCGTTACAATTTTCGCTTTATTGCCACATTTTTCACAACACTTCTTGCATAATCATATCTACTAGTTTCAAAAGCAGTGTGTAAAGCAGTAAATCAACTCACATCCCCACAAGAAAACAGGTCATCACAAAGAGTTGTAGAATTACTCATAAAATGTTAAATAATAGTCCATCTCAGCATCGGCAGAATAGGTTTATGGTACTGATTGATCATGAGCGGCATTCATGGCTTGACATTTGAAGCACTGAAAAAACATTATTGACATAAATCTTATCTAATAATTGCACCAATCTTTCCTTGCGCATTACATAGGTTCCACAACATAGCATACGTTAGACATTTAAAAAGAAAAAATCCATCAAAAGTGAATCATCAGATGATACAAAAAGCACTTTGTAATGTTGAGGAAAAATTAAAAAATATTGATTAAAATGCTGAATATCTGTTTTTTTCTTTCTTTTTACTAAAATTAATTTACCTTGGACTCGAGTTGAGTACAGAAGTCATAATAAGCACCATAAACATCGGCCATCGATTTTATCTGGTCATTTATTCTGACATTAAGTCCTAAAAAGAGGATAATTAGGAATAGAGTTTGACCTCCAATAAAGCAAACAAATCTAATGAAACCAATAAACAGAATTACCAGCTTGATAACATATATTTTGGAGGCAAAAAGAACATCAATAATAAATGAGCCATGACCAGATAATTAAAATTAAATGGGTTTGCTATCAACTATAGTAGATAACAACAGTTATCTTTAAGCAAAGTCGTTCACACTATTGATAAGCATATAAAATCCTCCCTTGAAACCAACTCTTCTAAAGTGAAAGAGAGAGAGAGAGAGAGAGAGAGAGAGAGAGAGAGAGAGAGAGAGAGAGAAGGGTTTTGAAGCCATGTGGAATAATTTCTTTACCGAAAAATAAATGATTTGACAACTACTTTACATCTGTGGCAGACCAAACAGTCAACATATATCCGGTAACATACGCTCTTGCTAAGAATTGGCAGACCAAACAGTCAACATATATCCGGTTACATACGCTCTTGCTAAGAATTCACTGTTTATTACCAGACATTATTAACTGAAATTAAGAGTTTTTTAACGCATCTGATTTTCAAAATCAATTTGAAATACATTGCACTGGAACTGTTCAGAAAATGTCACGTGACATGAAATTCTAGTGCAGATCAGTTATAAATCATACCATGCACTATAACAGCAAAAAAGATAACATAGATTAGATGACAATCTAAACACTACAGAAAATGTTGAAATTAGTGTCTAATATTTGTGTTAGAATTTTCCGACGTAAATATTAGCGTCGGCTTGAGTCTGATTTGAGTCAAAAAATGAGATTCGGTATTTACGTCAGATTTTGCGTCTGATTTGTGGCAAAAAATTTGACATAAATGCTGAACTCAAAACATCGAATTGAGCAGCTGGATTGCGACGATTTGCATCGAAGAAGTCGACGTAAACCTAAACTTAATTTTGTTGAATTATGTTCGACTCAATTCGACTTAAATTCCATTGCAAACTTCACTGTTAGAGAATAGCGTCAAAATAATCCGACGCAAATCCAACGGAAATCCGACGGAAATTCGACGGAAATTCGACGCTAATGCCCAAATACATTTCTTGCTTGTCAAGCTTCATTTCTTCTCCCTCAATCCCACAACCCTCGGTTACGACTTCCCCCTCGCCCGGTTTCTCGCATCTCCGACGAAACCTTCATTTACGACTTCCCCCTCTCCCGATTTCGCCCATCTTCAAAGAAACCCTCATTTACGACTTCCCCTTCTCCTGATTTCGCCCATCTCCGACAAAGCCCTCACTTATCTTCCCACTCGATCCCCCCTCCCCGCTCCCCCCTCCCGGTTTCTCTTAAAACCCTCACCTTCGTGAACGAACATTCGCGATACGGTCGCCATTAGAGCTAGCTGGGAAGACAACAATGGGATCACGGCATACAAAGACAACCGAAACTCCCATATTTGTCCCCTACCAGAAAACGTTGAGGAATGCATACTTTTCAATGATGATATTTTTTATGTGATAATGGATGCTCAAATCATTAAAAATAGTGAACCTTTTAGATGTCTCGAGTCTTTTGTTCAAAGTGTCGGTGATATAGATGAAAATGTTATTAGTGGAATTCAAGTTGGCTGAAATATTTGGGATTTGTAAATTTGTACTTCTCTCTCCCTTTTGATATGCTTGAGCTTTACTTATCAAGACAATTGTTATTACTTAATGTTAAGCTTTAAGTCATTTAGTTGGCAGATTTAACTCCACCATGCATAACCATTCTAAATTTTGAAGGAGTCTGACTTTTGAGTTTAAAATTTGTCCTCAAACTTCTTTTAAGAAAATATGCTTTCTGAAGGCAGGGTTGCAAACAAGTATTAAAATGGATGAACTTCAACTCAGTTCACGCGTTGTTGTCCTTACAAGTTTCATTGGAAAAGAAACCATACAGTTTATTAGAAGTTTGAATTAAAGTCTCTAAAATGAAATTTGGGAAGTATGCCTACAAACAATTTTTTATTTTATTTTTATTTATCTTGCATTTGATGCCACAAAAATGTATTCAAACATGTTTTCTTTCCTGATATTAAATTAGTGTCATTGTGTGAAAAATGTGCACTGTGTGTACTTAAGCAAATGTAGGTGCTGAGTTATGATTAGCCAATACACTTAATTAGATGGAGTGAATAATGTTGGAAGACTGCAAATAGTTGTTGTTCAAACTGTACTTTTAATTTTTACATCAAGAATTTTAAGAGATATCTATGGTTGTTCGCTTCAGTATTAAAGGCAGAGGTCCAAATGACATTTTTGAATCTGAAATAAATTTGTTTGTTTGAATTCAGGTTTTTTGTGGATTTCATATACGAGAAAGAGAGAATGGAAAAGATGAGAGCAAAAAAGTTTTTATATATTTTTAATTTCTGAAATATTTAAACTTATATTGAGTTGTAGATGGAAACTTTTGATAATTTAGAATAGTATTATTACATCATGTTATTTGCACTGTTGGTATTTGTTTGTGATATAATTTTGCTTGTTGTTGTGATTGTTAGTATTGTTTCTATTTGTGTGCAAGTTTAAGAATCAAAAAGTTCTTTTAAAATTTTTTTTCTTAGTTACATGTTTGCATCGGATTAGAGTCGGATTTTCGACGCAAATTTGCAGCCAAAAATTTTTGACTTAAAATCCGACGATAATTTTTGCGGCGTAATTCAGAGACAGTAAGTCTTACGTACGCAAATTCAACGAAAATTGAATTATGGACCTCAGTTTTACTGGCAGAGTCCATTCCAATGCAAATTGAACGAATCCAACAATTTATCGTTGGATTTACCTCGGTTTTGTCCGACGCAAAATTGCATAATCTTGCAGTGAATGTAGATCAATCCATCTTCTGCAATGATTCTCTCTCTCTTCCTCAGCTTGTTAGCTTCTTTATTTAACCTGTATATTGCTTAAACATAATTTCTAATTTCATATCCCTCCCTCGCTCCGTCAGCTTGTCAGCATCTTATAAAATGCTTGGCACTCTTTATTATAATATAATTTTCTAGTGCGATAGCTAAACACTTTAAGACCGTCTATGTGTGTGCGCTAAAAGAGACAAAATTCGATAGAGGGAAAGCTTTTTTCTTTCACACTTCTGAATAAAAATATAATTTGTTATTTGAGATCCCAAACAATGAAACAAACCAGTGATAATCATCTCCATATAAAGTCATATAATTATTGATCCAGAAATAGGAGAATAATCTTGGGTTTGATACGATAATTACATACCATTTTTGGTCCTAAAGTTTCAATCCAATGACTGAGAATCAAACATTTACTTCACTCATCCAGTATGAGTTACACAAAAGGGATTACTCAGAATGGCAGCCAAGAGAAGAATCATAATATCACAACCATAGGAAACTCAAACCATTTTCAGACATAACAGTAGCTATAATACTGCCTATTAAGGAGTTCAGATAACTGGGAGAGCAGAAGGGGGTTAATAGATTAATAGTTAAAGCACATTCTAAGCCCAAATGCTCCATAGGTAAGGTGAAGGACAACTATTAGTACTATCCATATTTAGAAACTGATGTGAGGCTTGGGGTGTATGGGGTGGGACGGGGTGTGGGAGGGGTGCGCTAAACAAACTGGTTCATCAAGCTACTTTGAGAGCCGGATGGTCCAAGGGTGGGTTAGGGTTGCCACCCAAGAGAAGGGATTCCCCCTCCTAGTTATCTACTAATATAAATATGTTCCTTTTGCTGATTAGGGTTGCCTTTGTTTTGAGATTTCTGTTAGGACAGCCTCCAACATCCCCTTTCCCTTTCTAAGGCTGTATCTGACGGCGAGAAGATGCTCCGGCTGTAACTAGTCTCGATGTGGTGTGTATCCTTCGTTTTATTTCTTTCTGTCGCTCTCCCCTGCTGTCTGCCATCCCCCCTGCATGCCTCCCATTCCTGCCTCTACTGCCGCCTACCCTTCCAGTCACCACATCTGCTACCACCAGCCGCTCCAGCACCAAAACCTGCTGCTGCCTACTCCTCCAAGCACACCTACCTGCTGCCACAGCCCTCTTCAAACCTCTACCATGTTGTTGCAACTCCCTCATAGCCTCCGACTGTTGCCGCAACCTCCTAATCCAAAACATACCTGCTGTCCAGTAGCCATCCACCACCTTCGCCATTGTCCTAGGCTGTCTTTTATGTGTGATGTTGTTTTTTTCTTAATTAAAGAGTCACCCTATTGATTTTCAACAAAAATATTTGCATTTCTTTTATGGTCCAATACCATTCCATTCAAACATAACCGTAGCTTTAATACTGCCTGTTAAGGACTTCAAATAAGAGCAAAGGGGGGTTAATAGACCAATAGTTAAACCGCATTTTAAACCCAAATGCTCCTTTGGTAAGCCGAAGGACAACTATTAGCATATCCATATCAATGCACTTCAACAATCCCACGTGGCACTCTATAGAAACACTCTCAATGTCTGAATAGAAGTACTAGAAAAGGCCTATAATAGATGTTGGTGAAATTGGAAACATAACAAGTTCTAGCAAATAAGCTAAAGTTAAGGAACCAATTGTTTCGAATAAACCAAAAACAAAGTGAGAGTCCAAAACACAACAGAACATTTACTATCATATACAAAAGTAGAGTTTCATTCAATTCTTACCATGCCGCAGTTTTACAACACCTCTAAATACGTCCACATTGTTATAACATAGCGCTAAAGTTCCAATCGCCGTGACCTGCCGCAAATGCTTAATTGTAAGTTCAAGGACTGGTGACACTTTTCAATATATATTAAAAATTTAATGCATTACAAGCAAGAATAGTTTAAATGAATGGAAAAATAACAAAATTAAGAAATGTTAGAGAAGGCCAAAGTAGCAATGGATAAAATTCATGTTTAGCATGTTTAGTTTTCATGAAACAGATTCATAAAAAAATATGATATTATTAATGTTTAGCATGTTTAGTTTTCATGAAACAGATTCATAAAAAAATATGATATTATTAATGGACATTATATTAATCTAACAATAATTGCTTCGCTATAAAATTATGAAAAAACAATATTGAACTAGGTAAAGTATTTGATGCAGGGGCAGCCCTAGCTGAACCGGTCAGTGGCTTAACCAGGTGGAGAAGTGGACCGGCTCAGCAAGGGTGCACGGGGCCGGCAGGCCAAACTGACCAAGTTAGTCGCCCAAAGGGAGGGGTCTCTCCCCCTCTTATTTATCTACTACTATATCTTTGTATTTTCTTCGTTTTAGGGTTCAGTTTTATTTTTTAGATTTCCTGGCATATTCTCCAGTGCCAGAGCTCTGAGGGGGCCATTATCTCCTTGATCCCTCTTGCCTTTCCTTCTTACCTGTTGCTGCTGCCCATTCTCTGCACTACTTGCCTGTTACCACCGCCCATGCATACGTCCTTTTGCTCGCAATTGTCAAGCCCCTGCACGCCTCCTTGCTGCTGTCGATCTCCCTATTCTTCCCTTACAACCACCTATGCCAAACCCACTCCTGGCTGTTCCACCGGCTGTCCTACCTCCACCCTAGAAGAAGACTAGTGTTGTTGTGTGTTTCCTTTCTGTTTTCAAGGCATTGCTTGCAACTCTGTCGCTTTTGCATAATAAAATCTGCTTTTCCCTTTGATTTTTGGTTACCTGCGGTATCAGTTTCTATATTTTTTTTTTTCAAAGGCACAAAATTGATATTGAAGATATTTGTTTCTAGGATCCTGACAACAACTTCCAAGGTTTTACCAACGAAGCAAGCTAGCACTAAGCCCCTGTTTAAGTCAGGTGCTAAAATATATAAGCCTCATAATAATAAGAATACAATATGGTATAAAGCTAAAACTGTGATTCAGGCATTATTACCATATTATGGTAAACCACAAAAAAAAAAAAAAAAAAAAAAAAGAAAAAGAAAAGCCTTGCTTTCTGACTTCCCAGCAACAACATAAAATAATTCATAATCGTGATTATCCGCAGTCCAACTATTCTACCCTCTTTCTCTATCATGCCCTATTAGCCTTTTATATTAGAGGTTTACTCCTTGCAGATCAATTCACACAAAATCAAGCCAAATTACCTATAGTCATGTGTGACGGTGAGCTGAGTTAAGAGAATCCACAATTTGAAATCGAAATTTTGGATTTACGCTCAAATCAAGTTGAGCATTCAAAGTTTATTTGAGTTAAATCTATGAAGTCAACATTTTCAATTAACCAAAAGTTAAAACTTTACATAAAGCTCAAGCCAATAAATGCAAAATACAGCACAATACAATTTAACTATTTTATTTAATAAGAAATTAAGATTAAGTTTTGCAAATAGTTCAGACTCGTACTAGCAAATTCAGTTTTTAGGAAAGCAGACAAAAAATCCCATATACCTGAGGTATGACACAGAATCCAAAGATAGATTTGTCCTTCAAAGCGGACATAAACTTGAGGCAATCTTCTGCGTGAACCAAAGCATTAGTCACCATCTCATTCAAGCATTGCACTGCTTTTACAGCATTCTCTTCATACTTCAAGTCCTAGATTAATTAGGATGCAAAAGGAAACACTCAAAATCTTAATCTTTTAAGTTGCATTTTAATCTATATCATCCTAAAAAAAATAACATGAATAGAAGAGAAACGCTGAAACGAGAAGACGATTCAGCATTCAAATAAGCAAATATCAAACAATTAAAGATTCGTTCAGATAAATTAAATTTGAACCCTGAAAAAATCGTAAGAGAATATTAGTGAAGGAGCCGTAAAAAGAAACCTCCAGCTTGTCAGCATATTTACTCCATATTTGTCTTGGCCAGTAAATGCGAGGCGTGGGCATCTCTTTTATATCTTCCAGATAACTGCTTATTATATTTGTTTTCTGTACACAATAAAAAAATTGTCCCCAGTTAAAAAATTAACTTGCTGAAGACAAATACGACCAAACAATGTATCAAATTGGGTTAGATACCTGAAGAAACAAGCCCATTGAGTTTGAAACTGATTCTGTGGCCAGATCTTCTAATTTAGAAGCATGAAAAAGCTTAGATAGCCCCAATCCAACCAGACCTGCTACATAATGGCAGTATTCATCGTAGTCATAAACCGTGTCTATCTGCAATGGGAAAAGATTTAGTAGTCTATAGAAAAGAAAAAAAAAAGGTAATCATTAAAAAACTAATTAAAAAGGATGCCTTTTTTGCACCGTCATTAAAAGAAAAAATCACAAAGCCAGTAAGATACGACGAATGAATTGAATTCCTCAATATTTTGCTTTGCATTTGGCTTTCTTTGTTGTTACCTTCCGTTTCTATTAACATGCTCGTACAACCATCTTTAACTTGCTTTTGAGAGCACATGTGGTGTGTGGAGTCAAATGAACGAAAATCTAGTTATGGAATGTGGTATAACAGTCATTAACATATGATATGTGCATCAAAAGGATGGTTTAATCATGGGGTTCGGAATTTGTGGAAAGCTCACAGCACAACCATCTCAATCCTCTGAACAAGATTTTGAGAATCTCTTTAGTATGGTACATTCGTCAGTAATGTACATCGTACCTTCATTGGGTTCATTACTCTTTGAAGGCCCACAACTTAATCTCCCTGGGCCTCCAAAAAGATTTAGAGAACCTCTAATGGATTCTTTAGAAATTCTCAATCCTAGTGCATAAGGTTTATGTGCTTCCTTTTTCAATCTTATCTTGATGAAAACTTTTTTATGAGTTGTAAATTTTGACTTTTCCAGTATGTGAAGTTTCTTAATCATTGTGTGAAACCTCAAAATAAGTGTTACACTTTGGTCATTTTATTCCTCATTTTTTCTTGGCTTACTATTTACCCATCAAGTCTCCTCTATTTTGTGTTGAGATTTGTATCTAATGTAGGGTTTTATTCGTAAATAGAAAAAGTCTAGGAGTTTACTTGTAAATGTTGTACGGTCTATATAATCCAAAAATTAATAAAATGAACAAGTTTTCCCTTTTTTTTTTTTCGCAAAAATCATTTCAATTTGATCTCAGAGCCCTAAACTTCTCCCCTGCTGCTCGGTCATCAGAATCGTGATCGGCGTCGTTGGTGCAGAGACCCGAAACTCCATTTTTCCTTTCTTCGGCTTCAATGTCACGAAGCAGATGCGACTAGAACTCGCTGGGAAGGCAGCAAGAGGATTGCAGCTCGCTTTGAGAAGGCGACGAGAGGATCACGTCTCGCTGGGAAGGATCACAGCAGAGAACCCTCATCATACAGTTGCTCGAAAGGGAACTACGGGATCACAGTTTGCAGTGTGATCCCTCGCATGCAGCTCGATGTTGTAGAGACGAAGCGAAGGGGAAAACAGTAACACGGTTTCGGTTTGAGGACAAAGCAGCAAAGCAAGGTGTCCTGTTCGAGTGTGAGGGTTGCGGCTTGATGTAGCGAAGATGAAGCGAAAGGGAAAAAACAATAACAGGGCCTTCAGTGTAAGGAGAAAGCAATGGAGAAGGGGCTTCATGCGATATTTCTGTGTCACTCCAGCAAAAGAGTGGCGAACGGTTTGAACTATCTGCATGAACAAAGTGTGAAATCTATTTTGTGGTGGCGTGCAAAGCTTCAGATGGATTGTGTCGTGCGAGAGCGAAGACTAAGGCTTCGTGCAGAAGGTTTAAAGAAGGGACGTGAGACTTCTGCGGCTCTTGGGCCGCACAAAAGATTTGTGATGGTAGGGAAGATCGACGATGTATTAACTGCATCGAACTCAGGCAAGACAGATGCTAAAGTGGAGACCCACACTGTTAACTATGACGAAGTGAAACACCTGAGCAAGGTTTGTTCAAAGCCACCTAAGTAGAGAGAGATAAGTGGAAGTGGATCATCTAGAGCGGGCTACCGGGTAAATCTGATAATAGCAAAGAATGAGGGAAAGATAAGGGTGGTTCTACCGATGAGGGTCACAAGTTACTGGAGATGTTGAAGAGAAAGCAGAGAGTAGCATGTAATGTCACTGAGAATGCATCTACCTTATCGTCATCCACTGGAAACACTGCTAGTTATGCTCACTCAATCAAAGGCGCTCGTGATACACATGTGATTGCCTCTATATCCACCACAAGTTCACATGAATGGATAGTAGATTCTGGTGCATCTTGACATGTGACAAGCGTTGCTAGTAAGTTCTCTTTCTATACTCACCTAGCAGTTCCAAAGCATTCAGACTGCTGATATGACAACACAACCTGAGTTAGTAAGGGCAGAGTGGGGTGTACCAATTATATGACTTTGTCCAATGCTTTGCATGCTCCTTCCTTTCAAGTGAACCTTTTATCTATTGATGGCATTATACTCCGACTAAAACGTATTGTTTCATTTGATATTCCAAATGTGATCTTTCAAGAGATGAGGACTGGCCAGAAAGTTGGGACTGACACGTGGCATAGTGAACTCTTATACTTGGATCAAGAGGGAATGAACTCAACCTTAACATCCATGAATGAGAATGCTGGAGCAAGAGGATCTGAGGGGATTGTGAAAGATGTGTTGCTGTAACATTACAGACGCATGCGACTCTCTTTGTTTAGTCTACTATGTCTTTTGTATCCATCATTGTATGAAAAAACAAATAAACAAAAACTTGTGTGTGATGCTTGTGAGTTTGACAAGCATATAAAGAGCACGTATGTTAGTTAGTGAAAAGAGTTCTTATTATTTTGATTTGATGCATTCAGATGTATGGGGACATTGTTCTACAACTTCAATGGATTGTTACAGATATTTTGTGACTTTCATTGATTGTTTTTCTCGTGTTATTTGGTTATATTTGATGAGAAATAAAAGTGACGTGCTTTCATGCTTTAAAAACTTTCACAGGGAGATTCAGACTCAATACAGTGCTGTAGTGAAGGTATCGGGGTCTGATAATGAGACAGAGTATACCAATAAGACATTTGAGGAATGCTTATTAGCCCAACATGTTCATAAACATCAGCACAAAAAAGAGTGACAGAAAAAAAGAATAGACACATTCTAGAGGTAGCTCGAAGCATGATGATCATGATGAATGTCCAAAGCACTTATGAGGACAAACAGTTTTGACAATAGTTCAAATGATCAACAGAATGCCTTCGAGATTGTTGGATTGGAAGTCGCCTTGTCAGATGTTGAAACACAATAATAGTGGGATCCTTCTATTGAAGGTATTTGGATGTGTATGCTTTGTGGAAGACAATAGGTCATATGTAGAGAAGTTGGATTCCAAATACGTGAAACGTGTGTTCGTGGGATATTCTTCTACTCAAAAGGCTTATGTATGCTGGAACTCGATTGAAAAGAGACATTTTATAAGTATGGATGTGTCATTCAGAGAGTTTGAACCATACTACACTCTGGAGGTGAATTCACTCTTCGGTGACTCAACAACCATTGGAGATACAAGGCAAGAGAGAGTCTGTAGCAGTAGCGATAGAGCAGTGCAAGTGAAAGAAATGTCATGTCCTGTGATGTGGGATGAATTAACCGAGGAGACGAAAAATTGAGAAGATTGACCACAATGGTGGTGGGATTTAGACTGAAGGTGACTAACAGTGTATACGCAGAGGAAGAAGCAAACCGAGGGAACAGAAACTGCGGTGCTAACAAGTCCCTTGTCCCAGTCTTCCCCAACTCTTGAGACAGCTACACCATCCACCTTTGATTCAAAACTCCCAGGTGATATTATTCCTCATCCATCCACTCATATCCCCCCAACATTAAGAAGAATCTCCCCTAGCAATGCAGGACATCCTCCTGATTGTTTTGGGAGGGAACTTGACAATGCAAACTTTATTTCTTATTCTAATCTCTCACCTTTGCATGGAGCATTTGTTGCATCATTGAACTATATCTTTATACTCAAGTGTTCGCATGTTGCTAAAAAGAAACCCAAGTAGAAACCAGCGATGCATAAAGAGCTTAGTGCTCTTGATAAAAACAAAATATGGGAGATTGTACCACTATCAGCAGGGAAGAAGATAGTTGAATGCAAGTAGGTATTCACGGTAAAACAAACTCCAAAAGGGAAGGTGGAGAGATACAAAGCATGACTAGTGGCAGAAGGGCACATTTAGAAGTATGAAATCGACTAGTATAAACCTTTGCACCGGTAGCAAAGATGAGCAGAGTGATGACACTAGCTTCTTTGGCAGTGAATGGTAAATGTAGGCTCCACCAAGTGGATATGAAGAATGCTTTTCTTCATGGGGAGCTACTGGAGAAGGTATATATGGATTACCACTAGGATTCAGTATGTCCCAGACAGTAGGCAAGATGTATAGGCTCAGGAAGTCTCTATATGGTTTGAAGCAGTCTCATCACGCCTGATTTGACAAGTTTAGAATGACGATGCTTGGCATGTGATACCAACAGATCAATGCAAACCACACGGTGTGCTTTCGGCAACATGAAGGACACACTACCATACTTGTTGTGTATATGGATGAAATAATTATCAATGGTGATGATAAGACAAAGATTGCTCAGCTGAAGGGAAGTCTGAGGAAACAATTTGAGGTAAAGGATCCAGCACGGCTCAAATACTTTCTTGGGATTGAATTGACACATGGACTTGAGGGGATGGTCCTATACCAGAGAAAGTATGTACAAGATTTTTTCACGGAGACAGATATGCGGGTGCAAAACTGCAGTCTCTCCAGTTGATCAGAAGGTCAAGCTTAATACAAAGGCAGGTGAATCAATTGATCGTGAGAGGTACTAGAGGCTGGTGGGTTATCTGATCTATCTGTGCCACACTCGACCCTATATTTCTTTTGCAGTGTGTGGTGAGCCGCTACATGCATGATCCAAGAAAGGGTCGTATGGATTTCGTGTATCAGATTCAGAGCACCGTAAGTATCTGAAGAAAGCACCAGAAAAATAATTAATATTCGAGAAGAATGAACATGTAGATATTCAGGGCTTTTGTGATTTTGACTGAGCAAATTGTGCCGATGACAGACGATCCACATCGAGATACTGCATATTTGTAGGTGGTAACTTGGTCTCGTGGAAGAGTAAGAAACAGTTAGTTGTAGCAAGATCAATAACAGAGACTGAATATAAAGTCATGGCACTAGGAGTTGCTGATATGATGTTGCTAAAAACCTTGTTAATTGAAGTTAAAGTGGATCCAGGAACTCAGATGAAATTGTGACGTGATTACAAGTCGGCAATCAACATTGCTAACAACCCGTTGCAACACGATAGAACTAAAATGTGCAGATTGATAGATTCTTCATTAAGGAGAAGCTGAATAACGGATTGTTGGAACTATGTCATGTAGCTATTGGAAAGCATGTGGCCAACTGCCTCACTAAATGACTTAGCTCAGTGGAGTTAACTAGATTATGTGACAAAATAGGCTTAGTGAATATCTTTCGCCCACGTTGAGGGGAAGTATTGGGATTTATCTAATGTAGAGTTCTATTTGTAAATAGAAGAAGTCTATGAGTTTATTTACAAATGTTGTATGACTCTATATAAGCCAAAATATTAATGAAATGAGCAAGTTTTTTTGTAAAATCATTTCATTTTTTTGTGATTTTCTTAATTTTACTCAATTTAGATGTGTAACATAATAAATGCAAATTTAGATCAAGGAGTGGCTATATTGAATTACAATGTGCAAATTGCATCATCTCTTATTGTTTCTATGCTTCTAAAGTTCAGGTAAAGCAGAATTATATATCATTACTGTAGTTCATATAGCTTGTGGTTACAAGTTAGATTTACAGTTTACATGTTACACCTTAAAATCTTTAGCAGTTTCAGTTAATATATCAACTTTTTAATTCCATTTCTTTTGTCACATAGTTTCACTAGGGTATGTTTGCATGAAGCATTAAATCTTGACACATCAAGCACAAATTAGATACTTGATTTCACAAATGACCACTTAAACCTCAAATCTATATCGATGTTCTTTGCATGATCATGAGCAAGATGATTAATTTCCTGATTTTGTGTAATACATGATACAAGTACAACTAGTTCACCTGAAACATGAACTCATAATCCTTAAAAGATATTGTTCTTTCCTAATCGAGGGATATAAATCTCAACGATATCGAAGAACCTACTATTACTTCGATAGATATCACCAATCTACAGCACAAGTTCATACGAATATGACCAAAAGATGATATTGCTTCAAAGGTATGCCTCACCAGGTGATACTGCCTCACAGGTGATTTCACAGTAGTTGATAAAAGGGGGAGGCATCAGCGTTTAAATGAAAATAAAAATATGAGGTTGAAAACCGTTAAAACTCATGTGACAAATTATTATCCCAAAACAATTATTAACACTGAGATGAAAACAAAAAATACAAATGAAATCAATTTAGATTATAGTTTTCTACTAAAAATTAACAACAATAACAAAGATAAGGAAAGTGGTGAACATGTTCGAAATTCATGCGTTAAATATGAAAACTCAGAGAGTTACAAATCTAACTAAACACATTCAAACTTTTAATCCAAGAGCTAAAATTGAAAGAGAAAAAAAGAACGTTTTAGGAAATAATTCAACTACATTGATACATAACAATTACAAGCATATCTTTGAGGATTTTCATCAAATCAAGGGTAATTACATTGCATGGTTATCAAAAACGAATATAACTCACAATGATCTCCTCTCATGTATCTAGAAAGTGCAGTAATACCATGGAATGTTGTATTACGAACCTCCTTGCTAATAAATTTTGCTATTCCTGCACCCATTCTCATCGAGATATCTTCAATTGGCACTTGATAGCTGAAATTAAAAAAAAAAAAAAAAGAAAAGAAAAAAAGAAAAAAAAAACTGAAAACAATATGCCTTGGTCGTTCTCAAAATAGCGATTCTTGAATCCAGTCAAAGTGTAGAAGGTACTTCATGACAATAATATAGCCTCCAACAGGAGTATTTTTACTAATTGCCTAAATTTATATCAACAAATTAAATCAAGTGGAGCCATCATGATCATCACACCTTCAGCCTTTACATAAAATTAGGGCCGACTTAGTCTTTCTTCATGATGTTTTTACACCAACGCCTATGACACCATCCTTCAAATAGTTTGAAAATTTATATTAGGCACAATACTAAAAGTGTTATTTAGTCATTATTAATTATTATTGTGGGGTATAAATAAGGCTTAATATATTTAGGGTTATGCTATGCACACATGTTGTATTGAGTCTTAACATTAGGGTTTGGGGGAGATCACATACCTCTCGAATTGGAGGTATTTTTCTTTTTATGTATTTGGAATTTGTACCGTTTTGATTTGTTACCGACCAAATAGAATCTATTATTCATCCTAATTTTTGTGAAAGCTTGTCTAGTTCCTATCAATATAGTATCATAGAATTCAAAATTTATGGGAGGCCAATGACGGAATAGTGCCGTATAGTGCCGTATAGGAGGTTTGCGTCGCCTTCATGACCAAACCTCACGGTCAGGATCGCGGCTTACGGGAGTTCCTACTTCACCTTCATGATCTAACCTCTCGATACAACCAATATTCGAGCTAAATGGGAAGCCAATCACTTGCGACGTATAGGAGTTTTGCTTTACTTTCGTGACCGAACCTCGCGATAAAGTTGCAATTCGAGCTGGTTAGGAAGCCAACGACGACATCACGATGTACTTTAGTTCCGCTTTTGTGATCGAAAATAGTCTTGGAAGTAATGACAACCAAGAAATTAGATGCTTTGGAAGAGAAATTAGAGAGGTGAGCAAATCCGATTTAGTGTGGAGAAGTGTTTCTTATCGATTGATGGGCAGTTCTCCTCAATGGAGGGGAGATTCACAACCCTGAAAGAAATGATGAAGAAGATCACAAAGCTTCACACAAACTCGTCGTTGTCTATTGTGGAATTGAGTGATAACGTCTGAAGGGTACGCGAGTGACAACAATCAAAAAGATTTGCGCGACATCAGGGTAGCATAGTTGCCTTAGGCAGATCTAGAGCCATAAGATAAAGTGAAGAAATTGAAAGCAGACTTGAGCAACATCACTTGGAACGAATTGGGTGACATCCGAATGGTTAGAATGAGAAGTAGCATGTGAAATGGGTGGGCATGCAATTTAAGATAGGAAAAACTTGATTCAAAGGATTTCGATTTGGAACGAGGAGCTACAATGGGTGAAACCCCGACGGAGGGCTGCATCCAACCTCGCTAATGTTTTTTGTAGTGGCAACCTTTCGAGCGGAAGCCAATTTAGGAGCCTATGGGAATGTGTGAATTGATTATGGAGTGATTCAAACTTATAAAAGAAGAAAAATCAATATAGCCCGATAAAGGGAACCCAACTCCGCTTCATGGGTGGAACAAACTTTGGACAAGGAAATCCGAGTGGAGACTACTCATAAGGAAAGTGAAGATACCAATCTTTGAAGATGATACATATCGTTGGATCTATCACGTGGAGAGATTTTGTTATCAATGGGCTGACGGAGGAAGAAAAATTAAAGGGAAGACACTAGTGTGGTATCAATGCAGAGAACATATCGGGCACTCAGGACATGGGAAGAATTCAAACCGATTGTTGGAGCATCTCAAAACCACACAATAAGAGGATTTACAAGAGTAATTTTTTGTATAGGTTCAGAGAGGATTTGTCATGGATAATAAGGGATGTTATCTAGCCATTTGAGAGAAATATCGGAGATTATGTTGGAATAAAACTTCATGAAAGGGTTGATGCCAAAAATTTGAGCACCTCTTCGTCTGCTGAAAACCATGAGGATTGGAAAAAACTATGGAATTAGCATAGTTAGTTGAACATAAATATGCAATGAAATGGGCTTTAAAAGGAGCAACATAAAGAGCACCCGACCAAAACACTGCAATCACGACGATACCAAAAGCTCAAATAATGAGATCTACAGGGAGGCTCCACAGGACATGAATAATAGGCCACGATAGGGGGCGACATTCAAACGCCTTACAAAGAAAGAGATTCAGGAGAATCAAACCAAGAGGTTATATGTTTGATGCAATCAGAAGTTTGCACCAGGACACCATTGTAAGATTTGATCCTTACAGATTCTCAAAGTGTGTGACGAGAAGAAGGCGAGGGACGAAGAAACAAAGTAGATTATGTTGGAGGAACATCATCACTTGGATGTGACAAAAGTCCCATTAAACTCGAAAGTGGTGTTAGAGGAATTGATTTATTTCATTTCCTATTATTTCTTATTTTATGCAATTCTTATTTTATGAATTTTCTATTTTATGTTCTTCTTATCTCAAGATAAAGGTTTTATGTATTTTAGAATTAAATGAAAACATGACACTAAATAGGAAGAAATGGAGAAAAAGGATTCATTTAGCCGAGCCCACTTAGTGGGATAAAGGTTTTGTTGTTGTTGTTATTGTTGTTGTTTTTATCTCCGGATAATTATTAGGAATTGATTAATTATAATCTTGGAGATATCGGTGTTATGTTTTTCCTTATTTGTCTTTCTTTTTATTTACGGGTAGTTATTTGGAATTGATTAATTGTAACATTGAAGATATATGTATTATGTCTCTCATATTTTAGGATTCATGTAAGCTATATTTATACTCTCTTTCATATCAATAAAATATTCAAGTAAATTCTCAAAACCTATATGGTATCAAACTCTTGAAACAAACCCCATAGTCTCCAGCAGAGAAGATTTCCTGCAGCTGGAAACTTCTTATTCACTGGAGCCGGCAATCCTTCTCCCCGCAAGGCCTAGCCACCAAAACTTCTTTCTGCAGGAACTAGCCTTCGGAACTCTCTCAGCGGTCCATAACCACCAAAGCTCCTCTCCGTGCAGGCCCTAGTCGAAACGCTCTCCCTGAAGGTCCGTAGCCGCCGGAACTCTTCTCATTGCGGTTTCTAGCTGTCAAAACTCCTTGGTGCATTCGAAATTTCTTACAGCAGGCCCTCCTCCTGCCAAAGTTTTCACTGCAGACTTTGACAACAGTTTCTCTGCATTGCAGTCTTTCTCTGCAATCAACTGTCGCCATGATTTCTTCCATTCGTAAGAGATCTTTTGTAACGCCCAAATTTCAAGAAACTAGGTAAGGTCCAACAAAATTGAAAAATACCCAATAATTTTCATCTCCCATAATTTGATCGAAATAACTTTATTAAATTCTACACAATAAATCAAACAATTCCATATAAAGCACCATGCATGAATTGTGAATGGATTGGGAAATATAAAATTTAAAAGTTATAGTTTTAATAAATTAACTAAACATAATTAATTCCTAAATTTTCCTTAATCACCCGCATATGCACTGTAGCCACCGACTCACGCGTCTTTTTATTCGCTGATTCCAGTCAAATAGGGGAGGTGAGAATTGAAATTTCCTTCTCCTCTCTCCCGTTCCCCCTCTCCATGTTCGGTTTCACAAGATCTAGGGGTATTCCTGCGAGAAGCAGCACTCGTGCACTGTAGCAGGTTCACGAACAACTAGGGGTGAGCGGCTACCTGAATGCCGCAAAGCACGAGAATTTCTGTAAGTGTGAATCCCTCTTTCAAGTCATTTGAGACTTTAATTTCCTTCCTCACCCTTCCATTTTGAAGTTTGTCTCATATTTCGTACTTCTCTCATTTTTGATAGCCATCAAAAGCACCGATTCTGTGCAGGAAGTGTCGTAATTGATTTTACGAGCTTCTAAAAATATTTTAGCATGAAATCAACGTATGTGAGATGTGGTTGGAGATGATAGTAGAAAATTAGGTGGTTTCGGACAAATTGGTTATGCCAAAAAGTCCTTTTGAGGTATGTTCTGGTAAAAGTATTTTTTTTGGGTTAATTCATATTTTGAACCAAAACTTTATGAAATCTTATATTGTCTACTAGTTTCAAATTTTCTATATGAGGCGCGAGGTCGAGATGATCGTGTGAGCACTTGTCGTAGGGTCCTCCGTCAAGTCAGGTGAAATAATCTTGTGTTAATTTTTATAAAAAAATCTTTTATAAGTTTTCATAAGATTTATATTTTGGCACTGACATATTTAGAATTTCTTTTATGTTATAAATGGATACATGCAATTAAAAGTGTGAACGCACGTTTATTTTTCTTACAATCATATAATGCTATGATCAGACTATGCTACATACGACCATGCATATAATATAAATTTCTTGCAGGTATTTATTTATTATGCTTCATGCCTATGCCTATGATTCATGGAATGTCTGATAAATGTTTGATGCAAGAGTGATGATTTAAATGTTACGAGTAATGCTAATAGTATATTATTATATAAGTGTTTGCAAGTACATTATGTACGATGTAGTAGTTCCGACTCCTGATATTTAGATAGGGGGACATAACTCTAGGACCAGTTGAATATAGGCGATGACAGAACATTAGAGAACCGTGGATATCAAGGGGGTTGTCGATAACTACTATGATGGAGAAGCCCAACCTTTATCGATAGTTTATATAACCTTTTGGGCAGGGTGATGACCCATAATAAAAGGACATGAAAATAATTGAATCATATACATTACTATGATATGCTATGAAATAACATTGCTATGATAATATACTATGAACATGCCTATGATCATGTTTTTTTTATTATACTTATGATTTCATGCTTTCGACGATCATGTTATACTGCATTCTTGATTTCTGTACATGCTCTCTTTTCATGTTTCTCTATTATGCTAGTATGTTATGATTTGTGTGTAAACATGTATAGTATTATACGAGCATATACATTTCTTTTTGCATGTATAAAAACTTATGTTAGCCCTGATTATTTCTCTAAACTTGTTGTTGCTCATTCCTTATTATTGCCTTTCAGATAAGAGCAACAAACACCAGGGAGAGTAGCTAGGTGCGTCTTTGTACAGTTTTTGCATGATAATTTTGCGAGCTTTGTACATATAGTTTGAGTACATATTGTTATTATTATATTGGATATAACAGTTATGTACAGTTTTCATGTTTTAGATGATATGATTTTTATGCTTCCGTGTATGTATTTGAAATGCAATTTATCACATATGTTGCGGCGATCCAGTTAGACTAATTAATCATTCACTGGGTGTTAATTAAAAGTCAGGACGAGTACTAGTGATAGTTAATCTGACCAAATTGTTAGCCTTTGTGGCACCATAATTGACCCTACTAAAGGGGTTAATTTGGTTGTGACATCTTCCTCATGCAGAAATTTTACGACAGCCCAAAATTCTTCCCTGTGGGTAATCGCGACTCTAAGCCATTCCTCAATTCTTCTCTGCATCATATCGTCTTCCTTTTGTACATCCTCTCCTGGCCTAGACAGCAACCAACGACCCTCCGCTGGGCCTTCTTCTTGCCCGACAACCCTTCTCCTTGAACTTGGCATCAACCGAATATTCTACTGCACGTAGTCGGATCTCCTTTCCAGTTTCTCTATAGGCCCTCCTATCCTGTTTCCTTACAAGGTCGTAGCATCCCTACCTGCAAACTATCTAACCAGGCATTCAACAGAGGAGTAGCGGCAACAAGTACACAACCGATCCCTTATCTTCCCAAAGAGAGTAAAAATAAGCCATAACTACCTTAATGATGAGGGCAAAGCAAACCGCTTGCAAGTCCACCAGCGGTAATGTCCCAAGGAAGCAGTCGGCAACCAAGACAGCTAGAAAGTCAGCTCCTGTTATCGGCGACAATATCCCATCATTTTTCATTCTGGAACAGTTGCACTGAGGGAGATCAGGATATCCCAGACAAGCACGGAGCTCCTCATTTGTAAGCTTCACTTCCAGCATCGACACAAGATTTCAAGTGTGATTTTTTATTACAGAGTTCCGCCATTGCTACGCTTAAGAATGCTACGGGGACTTACCATGTCAGCCTCTTTGAAGACAAATCTTTGAGCCATCCATGCGAATTATGCTGAAGTATATTCAGCTTGCTCGCCAGATTTATTTCCCTTGCCATACGCAAGGATAGATTGCTTCCATACCTTCGCGTCTGATCTTCACCTTTGGCTCCTTTGGAGCCATGGCTGACTCCACCTCCGAACTTCCGTCAGAGACATCTTGATTCCATCAGAGGTTCAACATCTACCTCGATCCCTCTATAGACTGGAGGACCTGGACACCACAAACTCCACGGAAAACTGACAAAATAAGTCTTTAACCAAATCACCCAGCTATCCCAAGACCCGCAGGGCGTCACTCTTCTTATCCAAAAAACCTGCCAACCCTTTTCATCTTCCCGTGACTCAACCAGTCTATTATTATGCAAAGGTATAATGGTGGAACTGTGAGTTTTATGTTTCTGTAGAACTACAAAGTTGTCATTTTGAGTTGTATTATTTGCAAAAGAAAGTTATAATTTTAGATTCTGTAGCGTTTAAGGAGGGCAAATTTGTTTCTTCAGGGAAAAAAAAGGAGTTGTTGTCATGGTTTGTTTTGTTTGAGAGAGATAAAGAATTCAGATGTATGTGGTCCAAGTTTTTGTGTTGTGTAGTGGCATGTCAAGTGCAAAAGGGTTTAGTATAAATTCTGCTAGCATAATTCTGCAAAATATATGTACTCATCATCGTGTCGACGAGAAAATTCTACATGCCATGCATTTCAATTTGCAAGTCCTATGCAAATTTCTTTAGGTGTGGTGGGCTAAAGAACTATCTGTGTCGTGTCAGTGCAGTAGAAACGGCTCGTGTATGCATGTGTTAATGTTTGTATGCAAGTACATGAAGCCTCATGCACGTTTTTTAAGCGTGGTAAGAAGGCCTTGGCTCCCCGATGCATCCTCCGAAGCAGGGATAAACCAGAATGCTGCTGAAATGCTATCAGATTTTGGACTGAACCAAAAGTTAAATTGAACTCAAAACTGGACTTAAATGATCTTAAATATGACTTATATTAAACATAATCAAAATTTCTATAGCTCAAGTGAACACAAAAAAAGGTGATAAAAAATAAAATGCATTTTATAAGAAAGAAATTAAAGAAGATATGAACTTACAAGAGCCTTAGCATTTCGTTTCATAAATGAGCAAATAACCTACTATTTATAGATGGAAAAAGATGCCCAATGGGCTTGATCAAATATAATAAATCATATAAAGACCAATCACAACACCCATGTAATGATATTTAAAAATGGCATCTAGCGAACGCATCTAAATTGGAATCTAAAGCTATAAAATAATATCAAATTCATGTTTTCTCACCACACTGAATTTTTATTCGGTCCGAAACGCGTACGCAGCGATGCGTCCGGTAGCCAATAAAAAAGCGCCACATCACCATTTGAAAAAATAGCTTCTTTATCTCCATTCTGCCGACCCGACCCGACCCGAGCTGAAAAGTGACGAAAATTTTGCCGCTTTATTTCCCCGCCAAATCATAAAGGCATTTTTTGTCTCCATTATATTTAGTGACGCCGACATTTCAGTGCTTTTATCCGACCTACTCGCTGCGCACGAGAGAGCGAAATTGATTTCTGCAGTGACGACGCAGCTTATGAGGTGGATTCTTTATTCCTGGAGGCTCGAGATTCCCTGGATCAGGGTAGAAGCCAGTGAAGATGATTTCAAGATGATTATATAAAGTATTGTTTACGTTCGCATTCGTAAAATTTAGTGCTTTATTTTCTTATAAGTTTCGTTTTATTTGAATTTTGTTTTTGGTATTATTAGACTTTTATTTAAGTTGTAATTCAAGTATTATTCGAGTAACATCTGAAAGCGACACCGTAAAGCTTTCTACGGCTTTAATTTAATGTAGTGAGTTGGCAAGTTTTGTTCGATTTTAATAACATTCCGGTTAGTATTGTGGATTATATTTACGTTCGCTTTAGAACATTTAGTGCTTTATTTTCTTATAATATCTTTTTATCACGGAAGCTATGTTTTCGTCAGAAAAAATACATCCGTAAAACACTTATAATATTTCTCAAATACAACGACCGCGAAGAAATACCGACTTTAAACTCAGTTGTATTAGATTTTATTTTGCTTCATGTGCAATGTATTTGATGATTTTTTACCGTGTTGATGATAGCTTATTCCAAATTACTCCGGCGAGGTTTAATGCACTAAATAAGAAATGCTTCAAGAGTGTTTTTGCGTTTTTTCATCATCTGAAAACGCTTTACAGCTTATTCGAAAATCAAATATCGTCATTAACGAGTATGAAGGCAAAAATACAACTCTAGAATAAAAAGACAACAATACAAAAATATAACAAAAATAAAAATGAACGGTGCAGAAAATACAACTCCGAAAATACAAGAATACATCCACAATACAACTGGAGATATCTAATACATCCATTTTTACGATTTAACTTTGTTGTATTTGAAAAATATCTATGTTGTTTTACGGTCGTATTCGACAACGTGCCGCACAATTATTTGAATAAAACGCGAATATTCCAATACAACCGACACAGTAGTATTAGTAGATATTCCGCACTCCTATACAATACAAGAAGTTCGAATTAACTCTGTTGTATTTGAACGATACCTATGTTATTTTAGGGTTGTAAAAAGTTATATACTTATGTAATACGTAAAAGTTTATATTAAAGAAAATAATAATTAGAAAAAATTGCATAATTATAAAAATTTTAATATTACTATCAGCGTAAATTTAATAACATATAATACACTCTAAAAACGATGGGAGTATTACTTCGATACAACCACGCTTTGGCATGATTAGAGTTAAAGCGGGTGTATTGGAATATTCCTTGTTTTAATCCTGAACAAAGCCGGTTGTATTGGAATATTCCGCGTTTTACTCCAGCTCGTCGGAATACAACCGTAATACAACGGAGATATAATCAGAATACAACAGAGTTAAATAATCCAATTCAGTCTTGTTTTGTAATTGAAAAAAGTTATATAATTATGTAATACGTAAAAGTTTATATTAAAGAAAATAATAATTACAAAAAATCGCATAATTATAAAAATTTTAATATTACTATCAGCGTAAATTTAATAACATATAATACACTCTAAAAACGATAGGAATATTACTTAGATACAACCACGCTCTGACATGATTGGAGTTAAAGCGGGCGTATTAGAATATTCCTCGTTTTATTCCCGAACAAACCGACTGTATTGGAATATTCCGCATTTTACTCCAAATTCGTCTGAATACGACCAAAATCCAACTGCGATAAAATCGAATACAACGAGTTAAATACACCAATTCAACTATTGTATATCGAAAAAAATTATATACTTCCGTAATGCTTTTATATCCTGCATATTAATAAAAACATAGTAACATAACAAAAGATATGAATAATGTATCCATAAAAAGTTGTATTTTTATATTAAATATTTATAATAATAGATTTTTTATTAAATATACTATTTTGAATAAAGAAAAAAAGTGTATTTTTATATTAAATATTACAATACAACAGGCGTTGTTCATGAATAAATCAAGGAATTTTCCAATACAACCGCTTTAATCCCAATCATGCCCGAGCGTGGTTGTATCTAAGTAATATTCGTATCGTTTTTAGAGTGTATTATATCTTCTTAAATTTACGCAAATATTAATATTAAAATTTTTATAATTATGCAATTTTTTGTAATTATTATTTTCTTTAATATAAACTTTTACGTATTACATAAGTAAATAACTTTTTTCAATTACAAAACAAGACTGAATTGGAGTATTTAACTCTGTTGTATTCTGATTATATCATCGTTGTATTACTGTTGTATTCCTACGAGCTAGAGTAAAACGCGGAATATTTTAATACAACCGGGTTTGTTAAACTGGTTGTATTGGAATATTCTGTTAACACGGAGAATACAACAAGGAAACTATTGTAAAAAATATTTTTAAAAAATGTATCATCTCTTGAAATTTCGCGCCAATGCCGAGGAAATACAACTGGAAACGAAACGTCTCGAGTACTTTGCCCGGAGGAAAGCTACGCACTTAATACTCCAAAATTTAAATTTTGAGGGTTTCAGAGTATTGCGTTTTCTAATCGAGTAGAGAAGAACATTATCCAGCTCCTGAAATTTATGTCGATGGAAGCAGAGAACACACCGATGGAATCAGAAGATACGATGGAAACGGAGGTTCGGCTGAATGAGCAGCAACAAGCCGATCAGCCTACGCAGAAGACCAAAGACAAAAAAAAGAAAAAGGGGACTAGCAGCAAAATGGTCATCTGCATAGCGCATTTGTCGAGTAATAGTCTTAATCTACATTCGTATTTTTATTAGGAGATAGCATTCTTATACTTAAACTCCGAACAATACTGAAGTACAGGCCGAACTTTGTTAGATTATATGTTTTGATTAGTTGATATTTATGATAAGAAATTTGTTATCTATGTTTTGATTAGCTGATATTTATGATAAGAATATCATACATCAAATTAGCCATCTTCTACACTTTGAGGTCAAATATATTGAGATTCCTAAAGCTTTCCTCCTTTGGGTGATATCTGGATAAGCCGCCATACAATCTTTCCTCTTTTAGAAATAAACTCTTAATTTATTGCAATCTTTCCTCTTTTAGAAGCCTACTCTATAAGAAAACTTTCCTCTTTTGGGTGATATCTAGATAAGCCGCCATACAATTCAACGACTATATATTACATTATTATTTTGTTGCAATTCTACATTAACCTTATAATTTTTGTCTTCATTTTCTAAAATAGCAAGATTATAATCAAGAAAGTTGGAGCAAATATGAAAAACAAGAGTTTTAAGAAAACAACAAGGGAGCCTCGCATTTATTCACTTCCACTTGACCTTTTGGAGGAAATATTGCTAAAAATTATCTCTGTCTCTCCATCACCTATCAGAGATATTAGAAATTTTCGGAAAACGTAAGTATAATTTATTAGGGAATTAACATTTTTACTAATTTGCCATATTTTTTCATTAATGTAACTATGATATAATTCTCTGAAGCTGTAATGAGTAATCTAAGTCGACTGAATATTCAGCAGTTCTTTGATTTGCCTCCGTATCCCCGGGACAATATTCTCACCCTTCAAATTCTACAATGTTGGAAACATGACAAAATGTTGTTCAAATTAGATGGGAAAGAGCTTAGATTACTGCCTGATGAGATTGCACTTTTGATAGGGATGCCAAACAGAGGACCAATGCCGAAGTGGAAACTATGTCCATCGGCCACAATGAATGCTGTTAACATAAAGGATAAGATATTAGCGCTTGCAAGCGGGGATACTTCGATCCCATTGGAGAACCTCTACATAAAATATTTGTTGTCAAACTTATTTTTTCCATCAAGTAATTTCGCTTTCTTCGCACTCGATGCATACTGTGATAATTTAGAGTCATTCTCTTCATACAACTCGCCTCGCGCTCTCGCGAATATCTTATAGATGTGACATCAACGCAGTTACCATTAAAATTAGACTGAATCGCTCAATTGGTTACATAAATGGGTTTCTGTTTTTATTAACGGTTAGTATCTTATTTAATTATTCTATTTACTTTATTGATTGATCGGTAAAGTTAATATTACATTGATTCCACGCAGTTTTGGTTTTTTAAGACACTTCTCCAGCGACTCTCAGCCTCCGATGCTAGACCAAGAATGTTGCGGTGGCCAAGGTCCCTTAAGTGGAACGCGTCACAAGCTGACCTATTCTTCAAGCGGTTAAACACTGAACTAGTGAGTCACTCACTCCCAACTTTCTTACCAAGTAGTATCTGTGAAATGGTTAATAAAGCATTTTATACCTTCTTCAAACTGTATTTAGGTGCTAGACAAATTCAGTGATGTAATCATCGATGAACTTATGTTGATTGCCAACCCGGACGAAGGCCTTCCAAACCCAGTCCACGTTCAACAAACTGAAATTCTATCCCCCTCATCACCTTCATTTTCTATGGGTAGAGTTACTGCAGAGGATAGCACCCTTCCTTCGATTCTAGCTACCTTGAATTGCAACATGGAAGTGATGAATGAATTACTCAGAGGCCAGGATAAATGGTTCCAGCAATATCAAGGGAACTTCGATACAGTAAATGTTGGGATGGCTGGCCTTCATGTGCAAATGTCAAAACTAAACCAAAAGGTTGATAGGATTGAGCAACACCTATCAAACAAAGAACCAAATTTGGCTGGAGAATTCTACCCAGTGGGCAGCCCACAAGTCCCTAGTGCTGAAGACCCTAATTTTGAAGTCCCAACTACTGAATTTGATTCTTTTGGAGACACTACGGCTGTACCAGAACAACCTACTGCTGAAATTGGAGACACTACTTTTGGAGACCTCTATCGTCGACTTCAAGCACTCTACCGCCGCACCCGCAGAACCCGTCGAAGACCCACCCAATGATGAAGACTGAGAGGGTGAGGAGGAGGACACTTTCATACAAGAGGTTGCAACAGATGTAGATGATCAGGCTGATCTAACACTGTCCATACCTAGCTTGATGAAGAGGGTGAAGCGCCGACGGAGTCGGGTGAAGAAGGTTGTGAAATCACCTTTCACATCCTTTCAATTCAAAAGGAGGAAGAAATCACTGGTCAAGGATACAAAACACCAGCAGACCCCCTCACAAGGAGCAGAACCCCTTCCCAGCATACCCCCTCACCAGGAACCCTCATCTGACAGAGAAAGAGCCCTTATCACCAGGAACAAAACCCCTTGCCCAGATATCCGCATTAATTGACAAGATTATTCAGGATGCTGACGTTAGTTTTGCTGACAACGATGAAGAGACATCACAAAAGGAAGATGCACCGACTTTGGACAGTCCAGCCTCACCCTCACCTCTGTCTTTGACCAATCCAACTCCACAGGAAGTTGCACCTAGCGACCCGGGTACTTCCAAATCATTAGTGTTGTATCAACCGAAATTACCCGTACCTGCCCCAAAGGTATTTCTATAAATATTACTAAATTCATTTATATATGCTTCTATTTAAACATCATACATTAAAGTTCGACTCATTCAGGCACGAAGCAAGAGTCGAAAGACCCAAGCAACGTATCCCAGTAGAGACCTTATCGTAGATGACAAGCGCCAAGTCATCGAACAATTTCGACAAATTATAAGAAGCTCGTACGTGCACCAACTTCTTTAGTGATGTTTTTCACATCTCTTTTATACACAACCGACATTAAATAAGGTTGATTTTAATGCAGGGTGATATTATCATCAACCAACGGTTCTTGTTGTTAGATCGTGGGATGATGGACGACTTACTTTTTGATGGGTTTATCGGTAATGATCAAGTCGACGCCCTCGCCGCCATCATGCTCCAAATGAAGAGAATGAAACCCGACCATTTCCAGAAATACCTATATGTTTCCCCATTATTTTGGGTAATGCCCTTAGTTTAGTTTGTTTGACATATTAATGAATGACACTAAAATTTTAACTAAATATCGTTTCCTGTAGAGTTATCATAAAATGGAGGGTGACCCTTATCAATTCTCGTCACACATCACTCCTATAACGTGAAAAACTCGATTTTATATTTCTTCCTATCAGTGCATGATTCTCATCGGTGTTGTTGATCCGCGATCTAAATAAGAAAAAGTGGCGATTATACGATTCTCTACCCAACGACATACACAAGGATCTTTGCACTCGAGTTGTGAGTATATGGTGGACAGTAATTTAATTTCCTTGACTTGTGTAGATTTAATAGTAACTGTTATATTGCACTTTGTAGATCACAATATTTACAAGCTTAACCAAAGAATGCTTCAAGAAAAGGAAACCCGCGTCATGGGGTCTGGCTCACGTCAAAGGTATTCCGAGACAGACGAACAACATTGACTGCGGCATGTTTGTCTGCAAATATATGGAAAGACTAACCCGTGCTACCCCGACCGACTCGGAGGCTGAGCGTGACCGGCAAGTCGAAATGCCTGAATCCGCATCAACTAGCGATATGACATATGCAGGTGGTTTCCTTCGTTATTAAATACAATCGAAAAGATCGACAACTGATCGAAATCGATTTATCGCTTTAATAATCCATTGTAGTTAAAATGACTCGGATTTGCTATCTATTGTTGATTGCCGATACTATTTATATTGGTTGTCAGATACTATGTATGTTGGTTGTTTTGCTGGAAAATTCCAATGCTTCAATTCTTTTGTCATTTTTTGGGTGTATTGGAATATTTTTATCCATGTTCATTGTGCCTTGACCTGGATTTGCAGTTTATTAAAGTGTATTGGATGAATTTTTACAGTATTTATTGCAGTTTATTCCAAATCAAAACAAACCTCCAGAATAAAACGAGAATAATACAAAAAAATAACCAAAATAAAACTGTATTGGACGGGACTTTTAATGGTGCACAAGATATAGCCGTTTGCTGAATACAAAAGAAGACTGAATGTGTTGGACTGTTCCTTCGAAACCGTTTGCTGAATACAACTCAAAAAAATTCCTGATATTTCCACAATCCAACTGGAATATTCATCCAAATGAGATCAATGATAAATCGATGTGCGATTTATCTCTGGTGTATTGGGATTATATCGCCGTTGTATTACGGTCGTAGTGCCGATGAGTTGGAGTAAAACGCGGAATATTCCAATACAACCGCTTGTTCAGGACAAACAACGAATATTCCAATACAACCGCTATACCTCCAATCATGCCCGAGCGCTGCATTGCACTCGAAGTAATATTCCCATCGTTTTTATACAGTACTTATCCGGTATTAGAATTACCCAATTCGTAAACTTAAAATTTTGATAATTATGCAATTTAATCTAAATATTATTTCCTTTATCAGAAACTTTGAGTATTACGTAAGTACATAAATTGTTTCAATTACAAAAGAAGATCGAATGTGTTAGATCGTTCCTTCGAAACCGTTTCGTTGAATACAACTCAAAAAATTCCCAGATATTTCCACAATCCAACTGAGATCAATGATAAATCGATGTGCGATTTATCTCTGGTGTATTGGGATTATATCGCCGTTGTATTACGGTCGTAGTGCCCATGAGTTGGATTAAAACGTGGAATATTCCAATACAACCGATTGTTCGTGACAAAACAAGCGAATATTCCAATACAACCGCTATACTGCTAATCATGCCCGAGCGTGGTTGTATCCCAAGAATATTCTCATCGCTTGTAGAGTATCTATCTCGTATTAGAATTACCCAATTTAGTAAACTTACAATTTTGATAATTATGCAATTTAATCTAAATATTATTTCCTTTATTGTAAACTTTTGAGTATTACGTAAGCACATAAATTTTTTCAATTACAAAAGAAGACTGAATGTGTTGGACTGTTCCTTCGAAACCGTTTGCTGAATACAACTAAAAAAATTCCTTGATATTTCCACAATCCAATCGAGATCAATGATAAATCGACGTGCGATTTATCTCCGGTGTATCGGGATTATATCGCCGTCGTATTACTGGCCGTAGTACGAATGAGTTGGAGTAAAACGCGGAATATTCCAATACAACCGGCTTTGTTCAGGAATAAAACAAGGAATATTCCAATACAACCACTATACCTCCAATCATGCCCGAGCGTGGTTGTACCCGAGTAATATTCTCATCGTTTTTATAGTGTACTATCTGGTATTAGAATTACCCAATTCGTAAACTTAAAATTTTGATAATTATGCAATTTAATCTAAATATTATTTCCTTTATTGTAAACTTTTGAAGCATGTACGTAATACATAAATTGTTTCAATTACAAAAAAGATCGAATGTGTTGATCGTTCCTTCGAAACCGTTTCATTGAATACAACTCAAAAATTCCCCGATATTTCCACAATCCAATCGAGATCAATGATAAATCGATGTGCGATTTATCTCGCAGTGTATCGGATTATATCGTCGTTGTATTACGGTCGTAGTGCCTGTACGAGTCGGATTAAAACGCGAATATTCCAATACAATCGCTATTGTTTCAGAATAAAACAAGCAATATTCCAATACAACCGCTCTATCGCCAATCATGCCCGAGCGTGGTTGTATCCTAGTAATATTCCCATCGTTTTTAGAGTGTACTATCTGATATTAGAATTACCCAATTTGTAAACTTAAAATTTTGATAATTATGCAATTTAATCTAAGTATTATTTCCTTTATTGTAAACTTTTGAGTATTACGTAAGTACATAAATTTTTTCAATTACAAAAGAAGACTGAATGTGTTGGACTGTTCCTTCGAAACCGTTTGCTGAATACAACTCAAAAAATTCCTTGATATTTCCACAATCCAACTGAGATCAATGATAAATCGATGTGCGATTTATCTCTGGTGTATTGGGATTATATCGCCGTTGTATTACGGTCGTAGTGCCCATGAGTTGGATTAAAACGCGGAATATTCCAATACAACCGGCTTTGTTCAGGAATAAAACAAGGAATATTCCAATACAACCGCTATACCGCCAATCATGCCCGAGCGTGGTTGTATCCTAGTAATATTCCCATCGTTTTTAGAGTGTACTATCTGGTATTAGAATTACCCAATTTGTAAACTTAAAATTTTGATAATTATGCAATTTAATCTAAATATTATTTCCTTTATTGTAAACTTTTGAGTATTACGTAAGTACATAAATTTTTTCAATTACAAAAGAAGACTGAATGTGTTGGACTGTTCCTTCGAAACCGTTTGCTGAATACAACTCAAAAAATTCTGATATTTCCACAATCCAATCGAGATCAATGATAAATCGATGTGCGATTTATCTCTGGTGTATTGGGATTATATCGCCGTTGTATTACGGTCGTAGTGCCCATGAGTTGGATTAAAACGCGGAATATTCCAATACAACCGGCGTTGTTCAGTAATAAAATAAGGAATGTTCCAATACAACCGCTATACCTCCAATCATGCCCGAGCGTGGTTGTACCCGAGTAATATTCCCATCGTTTTTAGAGTGTACTATCTGGTATTAGAATTACCCAATTTGTAAACTTAAAATTTTGATAATTATGCAATTTAATCTAAATATTATTTCCTTTATCGTAAACTTTGTAAGTATTACGTAAGTACGTAAATTTTTCAATTACAGAAGAAGATCGAATGTGTTGGATCGTTCCTTCGAAACCGTTTCGTTGAATACAACTAAAAAATTCTCGATATTTCCACAATCCAATCGAGATCAATGATAAATCGATGTGCGATTTATCTCCAGTGTATCGGGATTATATCGCCGTCGTATTACGGTCGTAGTGCCCATGAGTTGGAGTAAAACGCGGAATATTCCAATACAACCGGCGTTGTTCAGTAATAAAACAAGGCATGTTCCAATACAACCGCTTTACCTCCAATCATGCCCGAGCGTGGTTGTATCCTAGTAATATTCTCATCGTTTTGAGTTGTATCATTAATTCCACAGGCCCATGATCAGTTGTATTTAAGTAATATTACAGTGGATTTTCGAGTGCATTATCTGTGATTAATACAATGCAACGAATTGGGGATAAAAAACACAACTTATAGGGTAAAACGACAAGGAGACAAATATAGTAACTCAATAAATCAGCCATAACCAATCTGTCTGTTATTCAATATAATCAAAAACTATGTTCAGACAAATTATCCTATATGTTCATTAGCATCAGTAGAACAATTCTTTTGCAATCTAGATATCATTGTCCGGATTCATTAAGCATGCTTGTATATGTCCTCGTCTCACTGTGATGTAGCAGCTTCCTGAGTAATTGAATAAAAAATCGTAAACATCGCGGATCGAATAAGTAAATAAATAGCTTCGTCCACATTATAATTTACTCGACTTAAGTGATCCGACGTTCCAAACCGGTTGCCTAGTTTTGGAAAACCGTAGCATCACTCGACCGGAATCTTTATCCGTTCCTACATAAAATTCGACACTTTATGAAGCGAGACAAGTATAAGTTTTTAAATAAAAATATTTCAACAAACTAAACTTACTTTTTCTTTTCAAATTTTTTTCTCAATATCCTTTTAATTCGAATTAGATACCCCTTTAGACGCATCTTTACTCGGGTCATTCGATTTCTCTCTTTACACGGTGTCTTCTTCTTAGCTTGCTTTTGTTGTCGGTTTCTCCTATGTAATATTTCATCGGCGTCAAGTGTTAGTTTTTTAGTGCATCTAAGACAAACTTCTCAAGAACTTCATGGCTCATGCGTTCTGTACTTATATGTACGCTAATTTATGAACATGTGTGCGATATATACGACCACTTGGACGATCGGCGACATTCGAGACCCCTAAGATGTTGATATTCCAAATCGTCGTATATGTCCTTTTGCATGTGTACACCACCGAAGCAATATGTGTTTTTCGTAAATTTTGTACACGTTTTCATGCTGAAGAACCCTAGAGCGCGAGCACATAAGAAAACCCATCATTTCAAATTTTTACGATCGCACGCGATATCCAAATTAGTTTCCGTCTAATTTCACAATCCAAGTATTTGTCCGTGTCTCTATTATCGAAGGTTCTTATGTGAAATTCCGAATCATTGTCGGCAAATCCTTCCAAAGCAAGTCCACCCAAACCATGAAGAAACTCGACTCAAACTTCGAGTATAACTTCCGTGTGTAAAGTAAAACAACTCCGCTCAAAACAGTGGCCGCATTTTATCGCGAGGACAATAGCGGATTGCTCGCATCTGAAATCTTCATCCTTCTCATTTCTTCGCCAACTTTTAGTGATATGTTCAAAGGCCGTAAAACATTCGATTCATCGTGCTAGTTGGCTTGCGAAACTATGACGGATGTTATTAGTCGACTCATTCCTCGCGTAGATAGGATACCCATTCCGAAAATGTCTTTATTAAATGCCGTCGACCAACGACGCCTTATATTATACAATTCATCCAACCATACATTTTCCTGAAGTTCTCCTATCTCAATCATTTCGCACCAAGTTTCTTCGAATTCAGCTTCTGAGTCACATCTACGCATGCATTTATAAAAGAGATCGTGTATTATCTTGTTTTTTCCCGAACCACAATGCACTTTTGAAGATAATTTTTTGTATATATGCCGTTGACATAACCTATGTCTAGTGTGCGGCAAGCACTCTTGGATTGCTCTACTCATTGCTTGATCTTGGTCGCTGAATATCGTGATCGGGTGCTTGTTATCCATTATACGAATAAGGGCTTTGAATAACCACTCAAGGACTCGATCGTTTCATCCGACAAAAACCAACCGCAAAAAACACATTCTGCCAGCTGGTGGTTCACACCGACAATCGGCGCACAACATAGGTTGTATTTATTCGACCATAGACTCGTGTCAAATATTATGACATCACCAAAGCAATCATAATCGAGTCCGGACATCCCATCACTCCATAAGAAATTCAACAAATCGCCCGACTCATCAATTCGGACGTCCCATGCAAACATCGGATCCCCGGCTCGTCGTACAGCTGAATAGTTGTAGTAAGGAATTAGCATCCCCAAGTTCGATGTGTAATCTTCTCTCTTTGTAAGAGATTATATGCATCCCTCTTCGTACGATCTCAGGTTCTCCACTCCACCAACTTCGTTGCTAGGAAGCCTAAACGCATCGATGGTTCCTAATCCTCGCTTTCGACATCGATCCGAGAACATCCGCACCGATGTCACTCATCTTTCTCGCTCGAACGCAATAAGTGAGTGTCGCCAACATTCGCCAACGGATGGTTATGACTTTCTATGAATTTCTTTACCGAGCCAGCTCCTCGGACATCAATCGAGCATATCGGATCATGGCGGAGACAACCAATCCTCGTATCCGCTCGCTCGTACCTCACCGATACATCGTCCTTCAATTCTCTCTTCATACCAGCCTTTACCACAAACAAACTCCCTTATCTTGATCCTCCTTGAATTCGACCAATAACCAATGTGGTCCTTTCGTACAGTAAATCCAACAATGTGTGCATAGGCACAATATTTTTCATGTGCCTCCTCATTATTGATAACGAATTAAGCAACATGTTTACAAGTGGATCATTGGAAGCGCCGTGATCATTGGAAGCACCGTGATCATTGGAAGCATCTGTCTCTCTCGGTATCCGCAATTGAAAATAGATTTGAATGTCTGTATCACTATACTTAACAACCAATAATACAAAAATAATATCATGATAAGACCACGAATAACACCATAATAATAACTATAAAAGCATTGGTGTTTTTCGAGTTTTATCACGAATAATACACCCAAACTAAGTAGAATATCGCCTTCAAATTACCTAAATAAAACCACAATAAATCGAAGCAAAGCTTACTCTTAAGAACTGCCTTAATACCACCACAAAATTCCCAAATTAACACCACGTAACGCTAAAAAAAAAAAATTAACAAATATACTTTTCTCAAACTACCTCGATACACCCATAATATTACCAAAATACCATCATGTCCCACTATGAAAGAAAACTTGACGTTACTCTTTTGAAACTACGGGCATACTACCGTAATAAAACAGTAAATAGAACAAATTTTATTAAGTTTTATTTAGTAATTTGAGAGTACTTAATCCAAGCGTTTTAATAAATATAATAACAAAGAAACGCACCCTCCACCAAACTACTGAATACTACCTTCAAATCGCAAAATCAGCTCAACTTAAGTTACTCTTAAAAGCTATTAGAATACCACGACAAAACTACCAAAATATCACCACGTACCGCTGAAAGAAAACTTTAGCATATATACTTTCCCGAAACTACTCGAATACAACCATAATAATACCAAAAAAATATCATCAGCTCTTTAAGAAAGATAACTCGACTTTGTTCTTCCGAATCTACGGCATACTACCTTAATAAAACTTAAAAACAAGTGAAACACCAATAAAACATCGCATACAACTAAATTTACCAACCCGAGGGATTTCTTCTATCGCAGTACAACTAAGTTCGAGAATCTTGTTCGTCCAATATATTTTGAGATTCGAACTCGAGTGTCGACTGATCGGTAGTTTTTTCAGAACCAGTAAGCATTCTTTAGCTTTAGGTTAAAATCAAATTTCAAATTTTCGCTCCTCGACTCCACGACAAGGTAGGTGAGTCGAAAACCCTAAATGTCGGAATCCTAAAGATAATGGAGACAAAAAATGCCTTTATGATTTGGCGGGGAAAAAAAGCGGCAAAAATTTCGTCACTTTTCACCTCGGGTAGGGTCGGGTCGGCAGAATGGAGATAGAAAAGCTATTTTTTTCAAATGCCGACGTGGCGCGTTTTCAGTGGCTACCGGACGCATCGCTGCGTACGCGGTCCGGACCGAATAAAAATTCCAATCCACGACACCAATTATACGAGCAGACAGAAGTTGAAATCAAAGGTTTAAAATGAAAATATTTACATAAATCTCAATGATAACATACCCTTGCAAAGGATACTAAAATTCCCTAAGAGTCAATCAAAAAAATTTCTAAAAATCTCACACGTGCTTCGACCAATTTGTTAAATATTTATGCGTGTGGTTTGAGAATGTTGCACGAGCTATCGGTCATCTTGCCTATAGGACAAAATCGTAAGTCCCACACTTCATACAGTCTGATCCTTCTCTTTATAAGGAGCAGAGTTGACAAGATTGAGTCTCCAGTCTGATCATCCTCTCTATAAGGATTGGACTTGAGATGACTGAGCTCCAATATACAATTTTGATCCTCTTCACGAGAATTGAAGTCAACAAGACTAGTATTTGAAGTAATGTTCAAGTAATAACCATTCCCCATGATGAGCAACTGTAGAGGAAATATTCATAATATAAAATTTTCAAATCATAAAATCCAAAAATATTTAAATGAAATTAATAGTTCAATACTTAACGCAAAATTCATTCATATCTGCAACCGTTTGTTATGGTAGATGAATTTAATGTTGACTCAAGCTCACAAAGAGGCAATATCATATTAATTATAATTCTAAATTTAAGCTCAAAACAATCACATGCTAATAAGGATATGGTATGAGTTCTTTGTTCACATGGTGTTGTCGTCAAATGACACCACAATAGGTAAAATAACATAATTATATTACGGTAATGGTTGTACCACATACGTTCTGTAACAACAATCTGCCTTTTTGACTTAATTATATTACGGTAATTGTTGTAGCACATATGTTCTGTAACAACAATCTGCCTTTTTGACTTATGAATCATAAGTTACACCTAATAGGACACAAAACTCTCTGTAAGCGAAGGTCAACTTAGATTAGATCTCTTCCACAAATATTCGCCCCCGATCTACAAGTTTCCCTTGGACGAAGCAGCCTTTGGTTGCTAACAAGAATTTTTTTTGTCAAGTTAAATCGACTACCTCTACTAACTAAGTATACTATAGATCATGAGCCCGGGATGATGGAACCATGAGATCATATCGAATGCGTCATCATTTCCCTTCCCATCCATTTTAAGCTCGCGATGATAACATTCATATTTTATACTTTTAAATTTGTTACCACTACCGTTATCAGGAGAGGTAGTTAACCACAGGGGCTTGCGCCTATCGGAAACCTCAAACCCTAGACTTTAAAATCCTCGCAAAATGAGGGTGAAATCTTTGGATAATGTCATGCCTCCTATCTCATCTGCCTTCTAAAAATTTGACCAAGAACCTCATGGTAAACTCAGTCTTTGGAGGGAGTCTTATATTTCAAATTTTCCAAGCCCACAATTCCTATCAAATGCATGTAATTTAAGTGCTAAATTTGAATTTAATGTTTGTTTAGTACTAATCATTTTACCTTCACAGATCCATTTTACTTCATATCCCTTACGGACTCTATCTTGAGAGAACCATATAGATCCATTTATGTTTTGGAAGATAGAGCTGGTGATGATGTTTGATGTAGCCATTATGTGATGAAGGATGCACAATGCCGTACTTTTATAGGTATTTAATCAAATAAAAACCATATAGTAGTGCATGGTAGGATGTTTGCAGAAAGAAAAAAAGAAGCAACTAAACTAAATAGTTGTCATAGATTTTAGCTGGGTTAACCGGCTTCCTTCTGATGATAAAAGATTCTATCTGGCAGCACCAGCTGGATTTAAACATTTTGGAGATTTGATAATTTCCGTATAAATTAGCTATAGTCTTCCTAGAAAAATAATACTTTGATGGAAGTTCCTGAAAATTATATTTATTTTAGAGAACAAAGACTGCAAAAAGTTAATATAATTGAATAGAGATCTTAAATTAACTATGGTGGATGAATAACAAAAGAAACATAAACATTTCCAACAATGGAAGCGTGAACTCATCCCATCCTTCTAGAAGATGGTGAAGATCAATATGTAATGTAATATTAGTATCAAAATTTAATCATGCATTTGGATTTTTTCTATTAATTTAAATATTTGAATGCAGCTATTAGAAATGACCTTTTGTCCAGCTCCATGAAGGCAGCTCCAACCAAGTTGAACTTCTCCATCAGGATTTTGTACTCGCTCTTACCACCTAAAGGAGGGAGAAAAGTTTATCAGCGCTGATTAGAAGCAGGTTGAATTTTGAAAACATAAAGTTAAATTCGATTTTTTTTTTATTTGATATGATAAATTATTTGAATATGCTCCAAACAACATTCATACAAACAGGGGAAACAATTTTTGTCCCATAAGGATAATCATATTTCTTTGATCAATTGAATAGAAAATTACATTTTAAGAATAGACAAATAAATGTATATGACTAATGGATCTAAACTTTTAAATATGTGATTTTCCTTGCATGAATAGAAAATAATTATCTTATACTGACATTTTCTTCTATACGTTATTCCATTAGACTCCTCATGTGTGCACAACTCAAAAGCTCGACTACCAAGTACCTCAAAATATCTTTAATTTTTACAATCAGTCTATAATATTGTTATTTAATTATCCAGTTTCCTTTTTAATTTTTAAGGACACATGCCCAAACTTTGCCATCATCATCAATTCGTTGTTTCCTTGTAGTAGCAGAATGTCCTCAACACCATACGCCTTCATTTTGCATAGTTACCGTTGGCTAACATCACTACCTTCACATAGCTCTTTCCTATCGCCACAATCGTTACAAACCAACTACAAGTGCATCAATCCAACTTTCATAAGGCCAACCGAATTCTTCTGCTTAAGGACAGCCTACATCTTCCCAAAAAAACCATTCATATATTTTTTTCATTAAAGAAATTTACTTTGGCCGTCCAAAAATGGACACCATCAAATATTTTCTAGTAGGATTAGGACTAAAGGGTTATTGTAATGTTGGTTTATAGGATTCAAAGTAATTTCTCATTAGGCTAAATCATGATGAAGACTACACGTGATTACTCTCTAGAAGATCATACTATATAATTATCCAATGAGATTGCTCATATAGACCACTAACATTGAGATCAATAAAGAATTACCCAATTTTTTTTTTTTGTGGAAATGTAGGATGATCAGCCTCCTTTCCATGGTGGATCGTCCGACCACCTAAGGAATGATGTAAGGTTTAAATGGAGACAACTTTGAGAACTCTTTGATTAGTTTTTAGTTTATTTTCATATTTATGCTAGATATATTTGAAAAGATTGAAAATTAGGAGTCAGGTTTCCCTATATATATAACCTTATGTTTGAATAATGATAATAACGCAATGATTCCCTCCTACATTTTTCTTCATAGTATCAAATCTCGCCTTCATCTTGTGATGAAATAAGGGCAATGTATGTCGTTCACCTGGCCCCAACATTTGGAATTAGGCCATTGTTCACCGTTTGGCTAATCGGCTACACCTGCATCGCTTCAATTCACCCTTATTGGCTCATCTGCTTCATGCGGCCTCGCCAGATTCATCTGTGATGATCAACGACTACATCGCTAGGTGCCTGGCTGCTTCATTTACAGTTTTGTTCCACTTCATCAGTGATTAGCTTTTCCATCTTCATCAGCAGACAATAGGATTTATATGTTCGCTCGTATAGTTGTTGGAGACTCTCTAAGTCGTCCAGCAGTCGGAATCCTCACTGCAACTGTAAGAATCCCTCCAACCACCCTGCAGGCCCTCCTATGCTCCATATCAAATCCGTTGGACTCTTCTTGTAGCAAGATGTAGCCAACTCCTTATCTGACCCTAAACGTGCATAGAGTTTATAACCAAGTATATAATGAAGATGTATAGTCCTACACCGTATGTTAGTTATGAATTAGAGAGAGAGAATTCTATCCAAACAACCTTTGAACTCTCTTCCTTTATATCAAACTATAAACTCAATGGTCATAACTTCCTTCAATGTTCCCAACTCATGTTTATATACATTTGTGGAAAGGAAAAAGGAGGAACATCTCATGAGAGAGGACACAACTTCTGAGCTCATTGACCCTAACCATCACCATGAACATTTTAAGACCATATTGTTATATCTTGGCTAGTTAACTCAATGATCACTGAAGTAGGAGAAAATTTCTTGCTCTACAAAACAACCAAAGAAATCTGGGAGGCTGCAAGAGAAACTTATTCAACCATTGAGAATATTTCAGCTTTGTTTGAGATCGAAACCAAACTACACGGTATTCGTCAATGAGAGCTAAGTGTCACCCAATATTTCAACCCCTTGACAAAGTATCAACTACAATTTGATATGTTTGAGGCATATGTGTCAAAATGTCCACATGATGTCGTGATGTATAAATTCATTATCAAGAAGAAGAGAACTTTCAAATTCCTAGTGGGACTAAGGAATTGGATGAAGTGAGAGGGAGGATCATGAGAATAAAGTCTCTTCCATCTACCTGTGAAGCTTTTGCTGAATTTATATAAGAAGAGAGTAGAAAAAAACTTATGATTGGAAATGAAAGTTTACCAAGTACTGAAAACTCAGTTCTGTACACCTATAATTCTTCCCATGACTCAAAGATCAAGAAGAATCGTCTCATATGTGATTATTGCAAGAAAATTAGGCATCCAAAAAAAAATTTTGGAAACTACATGGAAAACTTGTATATTGAAAACCTGGACATAAAAGAATAGATTAAGAGAGCAAGGCTAATGCTACTATCACATCTGAGGGGTCAAACTGGCCCATTCACCAAGGAACAACTTGAAGTACTGAAAAAACCACTTCGAGGTAATTCAGAATAGCACACCGCCTCATGACACACCAATGTAATATATCATTCTCCTATTTTGACAACAATGGGAGATTTAGAACTTAGATCAGGAGCTTCTAATTATATGATTAGAGACATCACTACTGTAGTCAACTATCAAGAGGCTTTTACATTTAGATATGTCAGACTTGCAAATAGATCACACTCAAACTGCTGGAAGAAAAAGATGTGGAGCTCTGCTTGGATTACTCCTCCTGTTTTACATATTACACAATTGGACTATAATTTAATTTCAATCAGACTCATGAAATCTTGAGAGAGCTCCACACACACACAAACATATATATATAAAGAAAAAGCCCAAGGGCCTATTTTATTCAAATAAAGAGGATACAAAAGAAAGTTTTAGGATAGGGCCCAATAGATGAAGCCCTACCCATACGATACAAAATGCAGAAAAAGCCCGAAACAAAAGGATACAAAATATACAAAAGGCACAAATGCAAATAACAGTGTCTAAGGATGAAGTCGCCTAGCCATTCCTCTTCCTCTGGTTCTTGGAGTGGATCTAGAAAGCAAACTCTTAAGTGTTGTTTCATTTCCAGGAGTGACCGAGTTATCATCCATTAAGTCTCCAAGGTACCCCCAGGCTTCTTCTTCCGCTGAGAAGTGTATACTTGTCATTCTTCTTCTGAGGACTGGTCCGTCTGATCCATAAAAGGAAAGGTAGATGCAACGATGAGTTCCTGTGTTTGTGTAAGACAATTTATCAATACTTGGGGGTCTCCTCTCTTCCTGCTGTATTTTTGAATAATTTGTTCAGACTCCAAAACATGAGTAGCAACAGTAATTGGATCAAAGGCTCGAGGAGAAATAGGAGGAGCCACATACTTTGCCTGAGAATTCGGGTCATCAGTAAGTGGATCAATAGCTATAGGAGAAATAAGAGGAGTCACACCCCTTCTCAATGGGGAGGGGTTCTTCTTCAGATAAAAGTTGGGGGGCATCAGTGGTCTTATGAGCAGGAAAAGCAGAAGGCAAGACAGAGGTCAATTCTTTGGATTGGGGGGGCTGAATCACCTCGGTTAAGTTCGTAGTATCAGGTGCATCATGGACAAGAGGGAAACCTAAAGAGGGGTGGGCGATGGTGATTCAAGATGCTCATTCACAGGTGCAGCTAATAGATCAGAACTGATAGGTGGCCGGGAAATAAGAGGTCATTGAGTAAATGCAGGCTTTAAATGAGGATGCAACCTATAATAAACAGCAGAATTGTGACCAAACATACAGCAATGAGTACACTAGTGTGGATGAGGCCTCATAATTACCTTCTGCCAATACCCCGTATGATTAGAGGCCTATCCAAACTTCATCAGGGTAGGGCTTTGTAACACCTCGTTCCACAAGAACACAGGCATCAGAAGGCCTAGTGCGGTCTAAAGTGGGACTATCAACTCTAAGAGGTTTGTCAAAGCCCATAGCGAGATTTTAGACAATTTCATTATGAAAATGATGATATTTCAAGCCAGGGAATGTAAACCAAACAGGGATTATCGGTGATTCAGCTTTCGGATCGAAGTCGACCGTCCATTTGAGTACCTTCATGAAACGATTATCAATCTTTATGACTTTTCTGGCAAAAATCTGTATAATCAGCATCATTGGACAATTGGATGAGGACATGTCGCCCATCCAACCGTCCGACTTTCCAGCTACCAATAAGTTTCATCAACTCAAACTCCTTTCTAATAATCTCCATTTTTTGAATGTCCATATAAGAACTTACGCACAAGAACAAAGCGGCAAGACGAGGCAAGGATGTTGTTTTCTTCATCCGTGAGAAAAAGAGCAGGTTTACCGTTCTTACGGCCAGGCTTTCTAATAAATTGATGATCCCCTCCAAACTCCAAAGTGTCATGAAAAGATTGAGGAAAGTAACAAGAGCGAGCGATAGAGCCAGAGGCCGCTCCGTCGAAGAGGACGGCAGCATAAGAACGCCCTGAAGCCATAATCGTGCTTCAGACACTCCAGGAACAGGAGCAGCTAGCGCTCTGGCATAATGGAAACCGAGCACAGCAGCAGACAGGTACCGCGAGAGCAGAAAATGTCACAAGGCACCTGTCGAACTGGCTGCGGGACTGCTGGATCACTGCAACCTACAGCGGGAAGCTCCGGACAGAGGAGGGAGACGCAGAGATCGCGTCGTTCTGTCTGCAGCGAAGAGCCGCAGAAGGCTACCGAGCACAGCAGCAGACGGTGTCATGACTTGCTGGACCAAACCGAAGGAAATGAGCACAAACCCTTCCCGTCACCCATGAGAGCCGACGACGTGGCGTCGAGAGCGAGGAGGAAGGAAGACGACCCTGTCCCGTCGCTTTGGTCGTCGTACCAGACGACGATGCCGAACTTTCGTTGTGCTAGACAAGACGATGTCGGCCCTTCTCGTTGTGCTCGACAAAGTCGAGGAGAAAGAGTCGAAGAAATATCACAGGGAATCGCCATGGAGAAACCCTAAGAGAGCTCTCGACGCAGCTCTCGACACCGCCATATACATTATATATATATATGTGTGTGTGTGTGTGTGTGCGCGCGCGCACGAAAGCCTTGGCTCATTGGTTGCGGCCTTTGTTGTAAGTCCCTCGGGTCAGGAGTTCAAATCTCACCCATGACGGGAGGATTCGAATAACACACCGGACTGGAAGGGGAGTCCGCTCCTCGGTCAGATCAACCTATGGGGGTTGATCGGCGGTCTCTGACTGTCGATCAAACTTTTATATATATATATATATATATATATATATATATATAATTAAATCAAAACCACATTACATTTTATATTTTTCAAAAGTTAGACATTTTAACGGCCGACAGGAAGTTGGCAGAAATTGATGTTATATTTCTTGCTTCATATTCATTTTGACTCGTTCTTCCCTTCGACCTTCCAGATCACGGTCAAGAGCAACCTTCCACTGGATTTTCTCTTCAATATTCATGAGTCTCCGCTTAAGACGACGGATCTCTCGCAGTATCTCATCGCGAGTAAGCTTGGGCATAGATCTCCTTTGAGGCATGGTAGGGTTTAGGAATGAATAGAAATGAAAAATTTTTAATAGAGGTGAAAGTGGGTAAAAATAATTGGGTCTAGGTTATTGATTTTAAAAAATTCGAGAAGGGAATTTAGGCTTAGGACCACGTGACAGTGGAAATGGTATTGGGTGGTAGTAATGAAATTTTGTGGCTTATGGCGGATGCTAGAGAACCTTAAGATAGAGCTAGAGTTGGGTTAGCTCTGATACCAAATGATACTGAAACTAGTAGAGAAAATAGTGGAAACATAAAAATAAGCTTTCATTAATATTAAAATAGGATTACAACATAACTCAAACAGAAAATAACAGCACAAGACATAAAACGATACAAACAACACTCCCAACTATAACCCATTGGGTGGTGGAGGTCGGCTAGAGGGATATGAATGATTAGGAGGGAAGACAGCAATCACGGAAGGCGGGAGATAGCGAAGGGAAGGTGCGGAACTATAGGAATAATAAGTGGGAAGGATTTTAGGTGGTTGGTGACGGTGGTGGGGTGGTTGGGAGGAGCTTGAAAAGAGTTAGGTAGGCGGGACAGTAGTAATAATCTGCAGAAATGGGGACTAGTTGGGTGTCGAGGTGACGGTGGGAGAGTTTGGCAGCAGAGGAGTGGAGAGAAGAAGGTTTGGAAGGGTAAAAAGGGAAGATACATTCACCACTTCGGAGAGGATACAATCGGAGCACCATCACCTCCTCGAATACAGTCCCGCAAAGGGGAAGGAGGCTCCATACATGAGATTTGTAACTAAACTCAAACACAACTGACTCCCACATACACAAGGACATCAATTTATAGGCTCACTACAGGACAAAAGAAACTTCTAAACAGAAGGATAGTGGGAAGCCTAGAGAAATCCAAAAAGCATTTCCGGTGTGCGGTAGCCTCGAGACGCCTCTTCATGGATCGTGATAATTCGTGATCCCGCTCTACTTTGCTCTTCCGCCTTCGAGATTCTTCCCGCTATCACGCAAGGCATCGCGCCCCTTCCCGACATTGCGCGGGATCTGCTATCTTGCCACCTTGTGGGGATTCACAATCTCATGCTTCTGCTGTTGCGCTTCTTCAGGTCTCCCGTATCTGCGAGATTTGCAGGGCTTGTGGCCCCGCAGTTTCGAAGTGTCTGCATTGGGGTGCTTGCCCAAGCACCCGCGTCAAGGAAATTACAAGGATTTGAATTATGTTAATGGGTGCATCTCAAGCACTGGTCTGAAGCCCCTCTTGCCTCAAGCTCTATCATTGTGTCCCACATCTCTATCAATAATGCCGCTTCTATGTCTATTAAGTTTGCTAACAAGTACAATTTTACTAGATTGCAACCCAAAAGAATCGTTAAAATACTTTAGACAAGATCTTTGCTCCTAATCTAGGACTCCACTCAAAGGATAATATGAAATTACATTGCCCTTAATGGATCATTTACTTCTTGTGTTTTATTAGAGCTTCAAATAATTCAAGTGTTTATATACTTCTCATTTTTTTCATTATTCTTGTCAATGGAAGTACGTGAAAAATTTATAACTGGCCTTAACCTTCCATTTTAAACTATTTATGACTTGATCCTTACATGATAACATAGGTATCCAAGAATAGTCAATTTTAGGCTATTTAAGAGGCAGCCTTTTATATTTTTCATTTTTATAATGAAATTTATATGCTTTGAGAAAAAGAATTTTCTGAGTTTATAGGAACCTTTTTTAATAGATACGAAAACATATAATCTATCCATTTCTACCGGTAAAATGTGAAGCTTTTTATTTCATGAAGTCATGGTAATACTAAGTTGATCATAGTACTTATCTAATCAAATGCGAGAATCGATAAGAAAATAGCGACAGATAATTTGAGGGGATATTTAACTATTAGGGAAGTGAACAAACCACTAGGTATGAAGTAAAAATTGGGATACGGCCAGTATAAAATAAATAACCATCCCTAAGAGTAACAACTTGGCCTTAATCAATTGATTTACTAACTTCCTAATAAAGTATGCAAGTTAACCTTATTCATGTTATTAGCACCTATCGATTATGTTGTAGCAACTTAAGATCATGAATCTCTAGCTTTAGTGGATAGATGATTCATTTGAACACTTAAGCTCTACCTGCCACTTATGTCCTTGTCCTCCTCAAGTAGCACATGTAGGTTCTACCTCTCCTCAATCCTCACTCAGTCTTTCTCTCTTCCCATATTAATTATAACATACTTTATAAATGCTAATTTTGGTTTAGAAAGTGGCCTTTATGTCTTAGGAACTGACACACCGATCTACGAATTATAGGCGGTGTGGGAAAATCAAGGAAAGAGCTAGGATAGTTTTAGGATGGGAGATGAAGATAAAAATTTAGCACAATCAAATCTGAAAGCAGAAACAGTAGATTGACAGCAAGGTTTGACAGTGTAGGAGTCCTTCGTATGTCCGAGAGAGTTCAAGGCCAAGATCCAATCAGGTTATAGGCACACTGCCTAAAAGAGAGAAAGTAACAACATTCCAGTAGGGAATAATTAGTGAAAAACAATCTCTAAGGCATAAACCAAAATCAAATGTATCTCAAATCAGTCAATAAAAAACATATATACAGTTCTTAGGTAAATAACTTAATACAGGTGCTGATTAAGAAAAAGGAGATTTATAGGTACCGGCCCTAGACCCCAGCGATTAGAAAAACTTGAACGGGCCAACAAAACTCAAACTAATTGGTTGGTTGGGGTGTTTAAGTGTCCGCCATGATTTGACACAAGGGAGGGGAGGGGGGAACGCCTTCATCATTCTCCCGAGGTAGGAGGGACTTTGCCTGAGTCAACAAAGGCAGCTGGGTCCTTAAATTATGGTGACAGATGTTGAAGGTGGCAAAAATGTTGTAAACCCTTCAAAATTCAATCTTGTATGCATTGTCATTGATTATCTTGACAATCCTGTATGGAGCGTCAATTTTGGACTTGAGCTTTCCAAAAGAACATGCAGTAAACCTTGCATTCTTCAATCTAATCAATACCAAGCACATTCCTTAAAAAATTGAATTTTATGGACTTGTTGGCCTTCTTCTAATACCTAACATTTGCTAGCAATCTCCCCTTTTACATGTTCATGTAGAGCCCAAAACTCCTTTACTCTGACATCTATATAAACACTACGCTCAATGACTAAGAGTGTAGGGGAAAACTCCAATGAAATGAGGGATTCCTCCCATAAACTATCTCGAAAGGGCTACCTAATTGGTGGAACAATTGCAAGCAAACTTAACCTAGAGAAGGATCAGGTGTCATTGCCTAATATTCTCTCCCACAAACAAGTGAATAGGTTAGCTAAACTATAATTCGTCATCTCTACATATCTATTTGTTTGAAGGCGAGCCATTGAACTAAAGTGAATCTTTATGCCAAGCTTACTCGATGGAGTCCTCTGAATTAACAGTCAACTTCTCTCTCTACTCTCATCTCTCTCTCTCTCTCTCTCTCTCTCTCTCTAAAGTACAAGTCTACAATATGTGTCCAACATCTTGTGGGAAGGTACAAAGTGAGTCATTTTAAAGAAATAGTTTACCGCTATCATAGCAGAGTTCTTATTTTGTTGTGTTCATGGCAAAACCATTACAAATTCCATACTTATGCCCACCCAAGGCAGCTCTGGAGCAGATAGTGGTGTATAGAAACCCATATTCTACCTTGTGTCTTGGCTAAATGATATTTGACATTGTCTGACATGTCTCTCGTACTAGTTAGAGTCAATAAAAATTCACTTTTACTAAGGAAAAAAAAATATAGTCCTTGCCAAAATGTTCTACTACTACTCCATCATGACGATATAACAAAATGATCTCCTTAAGTGCACTTTTAGAAATACAATCTACTTCGATAAAGTAGTCATCTCATATGTGGAACTGCTCAAATGACTTGTCCTTATAGTGAATTCAAATCTCCTAAAAATCCTTTTCATTGGCATAAGCATCCTTTAATATTTCAAACCCCGGTACTGTTGACTACATAGTAGTGATTATTAGGTGTTGGTGACTCATTACATCAACTACCTTATTCTAACTCTCAACTTTGTGTTTGAGTACAAAATAATAGAAAGCAAGAAACCCCACCAAGGAGGAATTTGACTATTTAGTAACCTCAAGACTTCATGATCAATGTCAAAAGGAACTCCTTATAGTAGATAAAATACAATTTCCAATACTCATTTAACTTCTCACTTAAGAAGGCAAAAGAGTGTTTGTCTTGGCTCAACACAGCTCTAATTCTCCCATTTCAGGCATCAAACTCCACCTCAAACACCTGATTAAAATCCAGAAGAGCTAGAATAAGGACCTAAGTATATTCTTTCTTCAAAGCACATAGTTAATCGTTTGGTTGTAAGGAGCTCCGTCAAGGGCGTCGTTATCGAGCTTAAATTTCAGACAAACTTTCTACTCAAATTTTAGACAAACCTTCAATAAAAGTAAGTCAATCCATGGAATTGACATACATGAGTGAATGACTGCAGACTAGGCCAATTAACTATGGCCTCAATCTTGATTGGATACATATCAATGCTTGTTGTTGATACAACTTATCCAAGCAATTTTGTGTAGTTAATAAATGGAATTTGTTTGAGTGACAATATAACTGGGTTATCTGAAGTACCTCAAAATCCTCCCGTATGTACTGCAAGTGATCCTGCACCATATGCTTGTACACCAAGATGTCATCAAAATATACAAAATGAATTTTCCGATGAGTGCTCAAAATATATTGTTCATCAACTGCATGACAGTGTCTACAGCTTTGGACAAGCCAAAAAGCATGTTCCCTCGTACGATCCATCTGGAGCCTTGAAGATTATCTTCCACTTTTTTATGGTATCATCCTGAAGTGGTGATAACCGCAGCATAAATCGATCTTGGAGAAAATGTTGACTCCATGCAACTGATCCAACAAATATTCTACCCATGGAATGAGAAACCAGTACTTGATAGTGAGTTTATTCAAAGCCCAACCATCCAAGCATATATGTTAAGAACAATCCTTCTTTAATACAAGGAGAGTTGGAACTAAACATAGGTTTGCCCTCTCGTGAGCTAAGCTTCTAGTTATCAAGTATGTAATATGCTTCTATAACTCCTCATACTCAGTGCATCAAGTTGAGGGGACGTCCGCATCATAAACTTTAGGAGTGAAATTGATAAGATGTAAAAGTGGTGGTGAAAAGATTAAAGTTGGTCAATAATATAATACTCCTTGAGCCTGAGATAATGTAGGACGGGTTCAAGAATTTAGGCATTATTAATGTGACAAAATTTGGACCTAAAACACTAAAAATATTAATAAGCGTTGAAAATACTTGCAAATATCAAATCAATATTCAATAATTCGTCCAATAAAAAATTTAAATAATTTAAACCACCCATTTTACATGTCCAAACAGAAGAAAAAAAAAACTTTGGGTTCTTTCCTATATTTATAGGACGATGTTGTTCCATGTGTGGAAAGTGGTGACCAGCAAATACTTTTAGGATAGCGATTGATGTGGCCATCCATTTTGTCAACTTAAATCTATCGCCTTTAGTCTCTTGTTCACTTCTTTATCTAGCTTACCCAGGAAAGCAAGGTTCCAATGTTTGGCAAATTAACTGTGGGATTGTAGCATATAATAGGAGAGATAATGTGATTATAGTAACTACATGAGAAAGGTTTAAGTGAACATCAAAACTAACACGAACAGCAGCCAGCAGAAACCCAAAGACAATAGTGGCAACCCGCACAACAACTACTAAATCTAAATGGCAGCTGGGAACATATGTACAACAAACTAGAACACAGTGAAAACAGCCGCAACCCTGAAAGCAGCAGGAAACACTAGTGCATGGCTGGAAGGAAGTTTGAACTCCATATGTGCTAATTAGAACTCCAACAGTTGAATTGAAGCCATGCTATTCAAAATAGTGAAGAATAAATTTAGTTAAGCATATGAGCCGACATTATAGACATACTTTACATACAGTAAATTGAAACAAAAATGAATATTATATACTACTAATATAAGCCATAACATTCTAAACTTCTGATGCAAGCATACTTTCAGATTTTCATTAATATATGCTTTCTTAACAAACCGAACTTTGGAAAACCATGGATCACTTATGACTTAGTTTGTGAAATCCATCAAAAAACATTGAAGATGCGGTCCCAGGGAAGGGCAACAAAGTTAACAATTACACCATGAAACTCTAACAATAAGTCATACGCCCACCAAAGTGCATAGAACATGCAAATTCCTGGGAGACAAAAAGACTTCAACCCTAGTTATTTTTAACCACATCTCAAAACATATTGCACGTTACAGAATTGATATATTAATGACAGGGTAGACATTCCATCAATTAAATGTGCTCATGTGAACACACATCAAAGAAGAATAGAAAAGTCTACTCCGTTGAGAAAAGATGTTTGTATGGGAAAATAAATTCAAACCACATATTATTCCAGAGCAGCAAATAAGTGCATGCGCATATGTCTGTATATACATTATTATTAACAAGGAACGCAAATTCTTCCATTATTTAGGTAAAGAAGAAAAAGGTGACAAGCTTGTAAAATATAGCAAATGTCCGTAAAAGATTAACAGGAAAACGTAAGAGGCATTTAATTGATAGACATCGAGAGGAACTTACATGAGAAATGCCATTTAGGGTCATTTAAATGCTTGTGAAATCCCCGCAACATTTTCACCTTAGTGTAAACAGGAATGACCGTATCACCCTCTGCAAATCAGCATAAAACAAAATAATCTCAAATAACCTTTTTTGACTAAAAGGTCCTAAAATAAGAATGAGCATACAATAGGATAAAATTGGCCAAATCAAAATATCGTAAAACTGCGCTCATAAAGTCAAATAATATTTGAAATGCATTCCTGTAATAAAAGTAACTTTAGATCATTCAGCACAAAAATATGGTTGATCATGCATGTCTATAAATATGGGTACTAAATCTTCTCAACTTCAAAAATTTAACCCAAAAAATGTTCTTTATCTATAACGCCCCAAAGGAAATTTGGAGTATATCTAAAAGTGGATGAACATATATAAACTACTAATTTATTTCAGAATTATATGCATTTTTAGAGTACTTGTTTGCATTCAGTAAAGCTCATTCGTAACTGATATGGATGATAGTATAAAGTCTTGTTTAAAGAAGCTTCAGAACTGTTTCCGATTCTTAAAAATTCCTTTATTTATTACTTGTTTGATTATCATGTTTCTTTCAAATTAATTTTTTTAAAAAAGTCATTTTCATATTATTTTGGGACATTATTCTTATTTAACTTCAAAAAGCTACTTTTCTTAAAATAGCTTGATATTATTATTGTTGAAAATTCAAAAGAATTACAACAAAGGTACTTAAAGCAGGAATAAAGTAGCACAAAGCACAAACAAACCCTGAGCGTGTGGGTGGGAGTGGTGAACACTGGCTATCCGTTAGGTGAGATGGTTAGCAGGGGGGTGCGTTAGCAGCAGGGAATGTTGGAGGGCTTGTGGTAGCTACACAGAGTCCTAGAAGGGGTTGTAGCAGCAGCAGGATAGGAAGGAGGAGCTTGTGGTAATGATAGAATGTGTTGGAGGAGATGGCAGTAGCAATACGGGAAAGATGTAGGGGGTGCAGCAACAGCAGGGGGGTTTGACAGGATCCGCAGCAACAGCAGGAGGTGCTGATGGGATCTGTGGCACCAGGAGGCGAGCAGGATAGGGACTGGCGGTGGGTAGAGCAGCGGAAGGGAGATGCAGGTGGAAAGGCATCGAGCAGGAAGACAGGGGAAGCGCAGGAATATATGGAGGTAGTCACCACCTCAGAGCATGATACAGCTGGCGCACCACCTGTCCTCGGATACAGCCCTAATAAGGGAGCAACACATACAGCGAGAAAACTAAAATCAGAAAGAACTGAAACCCTAAACACAGAACATAAAATATATATAGTAGTTATAGTTCGGAGGGAAAGCCCCCTTTGGGCGGCAAACCCTAACCCCACACTATGAGTAGGCCTTGAACTGAGCGTGATTGGATACAATCGTTCAGCCTACCCCCCTTAAGAGAGCCCCGCGTGGTAGCTTTTTATTAGGTTTTTACGAAAGGAAAAGCTTGACCAAACAAAGCCTAAGAATTTTTTTCGGTAAGCTAGTAGAGCTTTATCTTGCTACCACTCCACATAGCTTTGCAAGCCACACCAAGGTAGACATGGCTGAGGAGCATAACTTTCATTCTTTACGCACAAAAAGTGAATACAACTGCCACTGAGTGCTTCTGCTTGGGGGCATGAGCGATGTGGAATACCATACTAAACAAATCCCCGAGTCTAATGAAAAGCAATAAAAAAGAAAGTTGTGAAAAATGAATGTAAGAAAATTTGTAATGTTGTTTGGTGAGATTCATAGCAAAAATATTGAGCAAGAAAAATCATCATTCATATTTAATCATGGAATCCAATGTTACTAAATTTTTAAAATATTTTAAGTATAGAATCATTTATTTTCATTAACTAAACTGATTAACAAATATTAACATCAATTGTACTATTTATCTAATTTTAAAAATCACTAATTAAACATAACAATATTCAAATTTTAATATTATCTATGACATACTTGCCTTATTTTTATCAAGTGTAATATATTTTGCTTATTTTAAATATGACACTAAATAAGACGTATTAGAGAAAAAGGATTCATGTAGCCGACCCTACTTAGTGAGATTAAGGCTTTGTTGTTGTTGTTGTTGTAATCATTAAACCAATTTTTTCCATACCATAACAGAAACAACATTATTATTTTTGATGTTATCTCTTCCCCGTCTTTCTTGCAAGAGGATGATAGTTCTGCTTTACAAAAAGTTTAGGAAGACTTTCATTTGACAAGATGAGAAGTATGTTACAATGTGGAGATAATTTTCTCGTCAACCTTGATCACAAAGTCAAAACCTCTATAAGCATGTCAACTGCCACCTAATATTATCTACTTAAACTTACTAGTTTGTTACATACCAGCTGCAAGTATTATATGAGATTGTTACATAGTTTTGAAAGGCAGCACTCATTCTTCTCATTCGTTCAATCAAACGTAGAGGCAGACACCATAGAGCTAGCCAATGAATTGATTGGAGGTTAATAGTTATTGACCTCAATATAATAAGTGTGATCCAACACAATAAGATGCCACGTCAAGTTCAAATAAATATGAAAATAAATGACATCAGTTCGAAAATATAACGAAGTCAATTGAAATTAGATTCAAATGCCTCCTATTTGTAAGATGGAGCATGTCTCAATTGAATTTAACAATAAATGGACCTTTCAGAGTCGACTTCTTCGAGCATAATGAAAATGACAAATGTCAAGGCAACGTCGCGTAAATTGGAACCAAAGCACTCAATCGATGACAAAATTTTCCCAAACAACATCGTAAAACGGACTGTGCGAACTTATTCTAAATGCCAATTTATCTAGGTGTCATACATGCACGAATAATCAACACTTAAACTGAGGCACTTGAATTTAAAATATTTTAAAATTAAGGGGCATAATTTGAATGACGGGATTAGAAATAAAAAAAAATTACATGAAATTATCAATGGCATGTGTGATAAATATATGCATATATTATCAACTTACATCTTCCTAAGTAGGGTTTAATCATTAAACACATTCAACATAGTGAGCTGCCCAGCACCCACTACTCCCTGTAAAACATCCAGCTCTTTTTTCCTATGCCACAGCCCAATCCATCTCTTACCCATCCCTCTACCGCATCTCCCTCCAATCAGACAAAACCAATTCATCAAGTAATAATAAAACAAGAAAATAACATATTGTTTCCTCTGAAGTTTTCCTGAAACAGGAGTTAACCAAACAAAAATAGAAAAACTAAATATTATTGTTGAATTCAAAAAGAGAGTTACTACCATGCAAAGAATAGGAGTAGCAACAACACGACACACAAACTCATATTAAGGGGGCCCAATACAGGGGTGGCAGTGATCGGTTATGGGGATTGGAATGGTGGTAAGGGGCTGGAGTGCTAGTAAGGATGTTGTGAGAGGCAGTAGCAACAGCAAAGGGGTTTTGGGCTGCAGTCTAGGGGCGATGGTAAATACGGAGCGGCTGGACAGCATAAAGGCAATGACAAAAGATGGTAGGAGTTAGCTGGGAGAGCCGATGGCTGCATGAAATAGAAAGGGGATGGTGGCAGCAAGTAGGGACGGCGAGAACAGCAAGGCAACGAAAACAGAGGAGGGTAAGAATCGGCTAGGAAGGATTGTGGCTGCATTAAATAGCGAAATGAATTGTTATTTTGGGCAGCTGCAGCAGGGAAGGAACTTGGCAGCGAAGGGAGGGATGAGGATAATCACCATCTTGAGAGCGAGATATAGCCTAAGCACCATTGTGAATACATCCCTAGAAAGGAAAATTTGAGACGTTGGCGGCTGTACCGAACAAACACAATTAAAACTAACCTTAGACTTTCGCGAAAACAAATTTATAATAATATGATAACTAAGAGTGGGCCGAAAGGACCGGCCACACTCAAAGAAAGGAAAGATTTGGGCCAGTTCAGTCAAGGCATGCAAGCAGAATACCCACTTAGCACGCGGGATGCCTCGTGTCAGTCTTTCGGGGATGGAAATGCTTCGACTTCATATGTCAAAGCTTTTGTTTTCTCACAGCATGCGTCAGGTCAACGACGTTGAAAGTGGTGGAAATGTTGCAATCTCCCAGTTAGTCAATAATGTATTCATTGTCATTCCAAAACGCATCCTGATAAAGTAAGTATACATCCTCTTCTGGCACAACCTGAGCTGGCATTGCTTATAGAAGTAGATTCACACAAGCTAGCACTTGAGCTATTAAATATGTACTTTGCTTTTCCACTCATCGTACTCGGTTGGGCGCCTTCGATAAACAAATTCTTCTGGAGGAACTAACTTTGGAATGAAATCGAAGGAATGTTGAATCATTTTCAGTGGAAACCACCCAATATGTAGGGTGGATGGATATGATGTCTGACAAATTCCTTCCACATGGATTGGCTCTTTTCAGATATCGACCATCAACCCATTGGACTCATTAACTTTGACAACAACCAATATTAATCCATCAAGATTCTCGCTCATTGGCTCAGCTTGAGTCGCTAGTGTCTCTTCCTCATCAGCTAGCAATTGAGACTCCTCTTTGAAATCCTTCTCTCCTATGTCATTATCATTTTCTTCAATTGTTCCCAACTCAGTGAAACAGATCATTCTTTTGCTTGAGCAATTTGATTCAATATGCCCTAATTTGTAGCTCTTGAAACACTTTATGGTTGAGATAGATTTGGGAATGTTGGTTGGCTCCAACTATTCTCCACTTTGAACTAGTTTCTCCTCAGCCTAGGTTAGCTTGGATGTTCCACTGTGTATACTCTTGTTGCTTCATCTTGTGGTTGAACTCTGTCTGTAAGATGTGATAGTCACTTGTTAATATTGCCTCTCCACCTTCCGGGCTAAGGTCTGAACATTCTATAATATCCGATAAAACTGCAACTGCACTGCATTACCAATAGATGATCAAAATCCCCTCAGATATTGAGCTATGGCATTCTCTTCGGGCTCTACTAGCCCACATATTAATCTAAATTGTTTGAACTCAATCGTGTACTCATCTACTGAGAGTTCTTCTTACTAGGGGTGATGAAGTCTCCAGAATATGTCATGTCAGTAATGAACTAATAGGTACTTGAGTTGTATCTTTGGTTTCATCTTGGATCGGTTAGTGATTCTATTTTTCCCTTCTTGTTGCTGAATAAGCTTCAGATTCTCCCATCACAAAGATGCATCCTTCTTTAACTTAGGGCCGGTTTGAGGCAGCTTATTTGGTGCGGTGGCATTTTGAAAACGCACTGGCCTATTTGGGTAAACTACATTTTGGCAACTTATGCGTTTTTAAAACGTTGAAAACAACATTTTCACATCGCACCTATCTAGGTGCGGTGGCGGATTTCTTGCTGCGATCTAGCTTTTCAAAAAAAATAAAAATTTGTAATAGCCGCCGCACCTAGCTTATCAGCAGGTTATTTTTAATCAGTTTATCAACAGATTATTTAATAAGATGTAGCTGCCACAAACAGACCCTTACTGATGGCTAGCTTTGTCATGGTATCAGGTGGGGCATCCTGGTACTCAAAGACATGTTCCACTGTCTAGAGTCACTCAAATTCTTTCGGATTCCTATGACCATCAACATCAAATAAGTTCACATTTACTTCAAGATTCTGGTTTCTCTATATTTTATATCAAATCTTCGGGGTTGTGGCCTTCATCCTTGGAATTTGCTCGTGGAAGCGATTAACTGCATTCGTTCGATTTGGCATCACCATTGTGGCTATGGGTGATAATTTTGAATTGTATCCACTCAAAGGCGGTAAGCCTATGTTGTAGTTAAAGGATTTATTGTTGCATAGTTTTCATAGAAATTTCTTGGACATTCTTTGCAGATTTCTCATAAACGACATTGTGGCATTTCCTCGGATCAGGTTTCCGATAATCGTCTCCATTGCGTCATGGCTTGGGTTTATGTCTGAAACGTGAAAGAGGATGTAAGAGGTTGATTTATGGTGGGGAAAGAAATATTTTGGTCCTTGATATGACAATTTATCAAGTGGAATGGTTTTGGGTGGAAATTGAATTAGGTATTGGTATGACTAAAATTAGACTAGCTCTGACATAAAATCATACTAGATTTCACCAAATATTATTACTGAATTCAAATAAAGAATCACAACCACACAAACATGAAATAAGAAATAATAACACGACACAAACTCACATCAGTGGGGTCGATCTAAGGGTAGTGGTGATCAATTATGGGGGTTGGAGGGCAATAGGAGTGATGGTAGGGACATTGGTGGACGGCAGCAGCAATAACAAGGGAGTTTTGGGCTCCTTTTAGGGGCAACAACTGGAGCAGTTGGACAACAAGAAGACAACGACAAAAAGATTGGGGTGGGTTGGGAGGGGGAGGGGTGCTATGGGAAACAATAATGGGAAAGCAGCAGGAGGTAGGAACGGCGAGGCAGCAAGGTAACAACAACAGAGGAGGGTAAGTTGCGGCTAGAAAGATCGATAGCTGTAAAAACAGCACAGGAGTTGTTATTCTATGGATTGCAGCAAGGCAATAGCAGTAGCGAAGGGAGGGAGTCGAGGAAGGGTAGATGAGGATAATTGTCACATTGGGAGCGAGATACAACTGGAGCACCACTCGACCGTTAGATACAGCACTAGAAAGATAACCTGAGATGTTGGCTGCTATCCCGAACAAACATACAATCAAAACTAACCATGGACTCTCATGAAAGCAAATTTATAGTAAAAGGATAACCAGGAGTGGACCCACAGGACTAATTGGCATTCCAAAGCAAGGAAAGACTTGGACCGATTTGATCCAAGCATGCAGGCAAAACACCCTCTTTGCACGCGGGCCACCTCACGTCATTGCCTATCCCATATGCCTCTTTTTCCCTCTCGTTACTCTCCACGGCACAAACCAGCAGTTCTCTTCACTCTACCCTTTCTGCCCTCTCACGTTTTACTTTTGCTCTCATAACCGAGGCCAAGTTCCCCCTCAATCTTCCTTCCTATCTGCCTCCTAATCGAAGCTCAGCTCCCCATCGAAACTCCCTCTCCACTACTCATTCACCTTATCCAAAGTCCACTCCTACTCTTCTGTCTATGTTTTCACGCAAAAAGCCTCCCATCTCATCCCATTAGCTCCCTCACGCGGAGAACTTAAGATGCACTCTGCTTGGAGCTCCTCCCGTCACCACCTTTCCTGCTCCAAATCGGCACAACAACCGGACCTGCCACTCCCATCAACTTCACTACCTCCCACTGCTCCGACAAACCCACACCACCTTTCCGAAAGCCACTGCTCAGCACATCGCTGACAACGTCCTATCTAAACAGGTGAGCCTTTTCCTCTCTATATCAGCCCAAAACTAAAGATTGCTCCTCTCTTATAGCTACCTCTACCTGCGAACATAGCAGCCCCTACAGTTCTCCAACTCTATTCTCAGGAAATATACTAGCCCACATTGTACTCACATTGTTCTCTCTCAGAACACAGAAGCAACAGAACCTCCTTTCGGCCCCCTCGAGCTAATCCAGCTTATCTCCCCTCTTTTTCTGCACAACCCACTCTAGTGATCATCCAACCACAGCAGTTATCGTTCTCAATTTCTAAACACAGTAAAGCTTTCAGTTCTTCTTTCCCATAGGTGTCAAGCACAATCCCGAAAAAACCCTTTGTTGCAACAGAACACTACCTCTCCTCTCCTCCATTACAGCCACTGAAATCAACAGTGATTAAAGTAAAATGGAGAAACAAAAGATCCTATCTGATAATCATAATTGCTACTCTTGCAAGAGTTGGGGTTATTACTACGTTGATCAAGTAGGGGATTTGACTAAGCTTTGCCTTAAGTGTTTTAATTTCAAAAAAATATTAGTACCCGTAGTGTCGATGAGAAAAGCCTATATCTGTTGTGAGCTTTCGTTTGCTCGTATATGTAGCTCCATGCATGTTTTTTTAGCGTGAAGGGTTAAAGGCTTGTCTGTGTCGTATCGATGTGGCGGGAATGACCACTTGTGCATATATTTATTTTTTTGTATGTACATGGAGTCGTGCACACGTTTTTTTAAGCATGGTGGATTTTAAAAACCCTAAACCACAGTGTTGAAAGACTTTATGCATGTTTTTAAGCATGGTAAGAAAGCCTCAGCTCCCCGATACATCCCCCATGCGGGATGACTTTCAAAGGTTGTCGAAATGCTACCGGATTTTGTCTGAACACTGCTTATGAAGAACAACTTAATTGAATTAATTTGGACAAAAAAGCAATCAAATTAATGCTCTTGAATTGTAAATTAAGAACAAAATCAAGATGTAAATTAGTATAGAAATTATCCGAAAAGAATAAAGTTGAAAATAGATTAAACCTACAAAATACTTATAGGTGACTTGATAGCTCATTAACAAGTTTGAATGAAACATACAAAGAACACACTAACTCACCTACAAAATGTAGATGAGGCTTTCAATCGACTAATTAAAGTTATCAAAATCATGCGCTGCAAATATGAGGGTATATTTAAATGTGAAATAAAATAAAATGAAACATCCAAAATATAATACACATTGCTCCAAATGAATTGCAATGTTCGAAATATGAAACAACAATCAAAATTTAGATTTCTTAAATGTCACCGAATCCGCAACCCAATTACATAATCAAACAAAAGACGTTTCATTAGGCAAATCTTACACACACACCACAGGATCCACAACACAAGCACTAGTAAAAAATTGAATGCTTAAAATAAAACATTTGCTTGCATTTTAATGATAACATATGTTTGTGTAAAAAACAATTAATTCTCGAAAATCAATCTAAACAAGCTTTAAAAATCAACAATGTGCTTTGACCCTTGTGCTAAATGCTTGATCACAAAATCCGAAAAGGTTGCATGGGTTAAAACATGCTTAAGCTTAAATTTAATCCATCCTAAAATTCATGCAAAACTATTTAAAAATACCCAAAACCAACAAATAAAAACACCTTCATATGCTTCGACTAGTTTGTTAAATGTTTATACACGTGGTTTGAGAAAGTTGCACAAGCAATGAGTCATCTCGTCTATAGAGTAGGGTCCAATCCTCCTCCCAATAGGATCAGAGTTGACAAGACTAAGCCCCATTCTGATCTTCCTCCCTGTAGAGGCTGGAGTTGATAGAACTTAGCTGTAATATACCAATGTCAGTTTACCCCTTTGAATGATGAGTCATAAGGTACACTTGAAAAAACATGGAATCCTATCTAAGCTAAGGCTGATTTAGATTGATCCTCTTAAAACACACATTCATCCCAGATCGATAAGGTTTCCTTGGACGAAGGGACACGCGGCAGCTAACAAGGATCCTTCTGTCAGATTAGGTCGACGATCTCCCCTGACTAAGTAGACAGAACCATGATAACTTGGAATGGCGAAGCCATGGGATATTGACCGGGTTATCATTTCCCCCACCATCCACATTAAGTTAACTATAATTTCATAACTTTAACATTTAAAATTTGTTGAAGTTACTATATGCTAAGTCTTAATATTTAGTGTCTAATGAATAGCCTTAATTGAAAGTGGTATTCTGTTATCGGGAGAGATAATTAACCATAGGAGCTTGCACCTATAGGAAATCACGAACTCCGGATCTTAAAGTTCTCTCAAAATAAGGTCAATATCTCTAAGTAGTGTCATATCTACTATCTCATTTGTTTCCAAAAAATTGGCCCAAAACCTCACAGTATACTCCCTCATCCTCATTTTATTTTCTTTTTTTTTTTTTTGAGGGAGGTCGGGATATTTCAAATTTTTGGAGACCGCAATAGTTAACTTGGATGATGTCATACAGAAGAATTTATTACTTCAAGTAATCAGCAACAAATAATGAAGAGACGAAAATGATGGCTAAAAACCAAAGCCTTCAAAATAAAGAAATTGGCGACAGTAACATAGGTTGGGGAACGACGAGGTGGTTGACTCAAGTTCTTGTCAATTCAATAAGTTGAAAGACCAGGTTGAGAATAGCAATGAAAGAATCAAGTTGAGTTTGGAGAGGGAAGAATACTAGTAAGATAGAAAGTAAATAAAATATTTATACATATTCCTCAAGTTAATGGATACTTTATCTTTACGTGTGGCGGTAAAGGTAAGAAAATCTCATCAAACCACAAACTATCTTATTTTCCTTTTTTTATTCTCCATGATGATTTATTTTCATATTCTCGTGTACATCATTGCTCGTGAGCGTGATCTTTTCCCGAATAATTGGTATATTAATTGGACTATTTTTTGTTGAGCCTTACATGGAAACTGAGAATAATGACATACCAGCTTAGAAAGTTAGAATTGAATGGTTTAAGGATGGCAATAATTTCATGTATAAAAAATTGCAAATCGAAGACTATCCACACTAGAGAAAGATGCATCAATGTAGCTTTGAGTCAAAGCGGGCAACTACGAGACAAAAAGGTTGAGATCTCCAAAATAATAGCACTAGAAGCTATGCATACGTCAATGCCAAAAAAATATTTCCTTCAACATATTGCATAATAGGACCATAGCTGGCATGATGAAAGCCATGTTAAGCATATAATCCTTTGATGAGAAATAATTATCTAATGAGAAAGCTTTTATATCAGAAGATGATTGAATGTGCTTTCACAATGGAGCATAAATTGAGTTCAATCTGATCACAAAATAATTGAGCTCAGTTGGTATTAACTTTGATGAAGAAGTTTGTGTTGAGCTCGTTATCTTCACAAACAGATATTTAAGCTGCAATTGTGACTTCTATAAATTGTTCCTGTAGATCTATGAAGTTATACTCAATGTTGTTTGTGACCAAATCTTAAGTGAGGGCAACAGGATATGAAAATCAAGTGAATAGCCTTCTTCAGCTACTTTGAATCTTGAGAGCATAAGAAAAATGTGCAGAAGGAGCCACTAAGGAAAGTAGGTCTGAATCTCAATAAATGAGGGAATCAAAAGATCACGGCATTGTATGTCCACAACTGGACACAAAAAAAAAAGAGACTGTAGATTGTACATAGCGTTTGAATCAGATGCAAAAATTTGTAAATGCTGCAAGTGAGGAGATCTATGATGAGCTAGTCTTTAGTGTGAATTATTTTATACAAGAATAGACCTATGATGCAAATGCATCTTTTCATTCAACTCCACATAAAGAAATTATACATAATAATTCAACAAGATAGTAAAAATGTTTAACACGTTGATGGTGAACTACTGAACTTTGTAGAATTGAGGAATTGCAAATCAAAACTAGTAATAAGATTGTGGAAGCTTTACATTGTGTTATTGAAGCGAGTGCGGAGAGCTCCCGTGAGAGCGAGGAGCGAGGAGCGGGCACTGAAGACTCCCGCGCGAGCGGGAGAGGTGGACCGGCCCGACTGGTCCAATTGTGGACCGATTTAAGATGAACACAAGCCGAACGGCCAAAGGCGTGGGTTTTGGCGTGGCGAGCAACAAGTTGCGCCGCTATCCTTCCTTTTTTGCGGTTAAGCGGCATATTGGGAAGGGCGGCATTGCCGCCAATCCCTTTCCTCTCCTTTCTTCTTTTTCAACTTTCCTCTATGAGAGTCATTAAATTGGTATTTTCTGGATTTAGGGTTTAGTTTTTGCTGTGAGTTGAGTTCGGATTTCCTGTGAGGAATCATTTTCCCTAATCTAGGACTATATTCGAGGAGGTGGTGGTGCTCCAGTTATATCCTGCTCCAACGTGGTGATTGTATCTCCCTTTTTATCTTCCCTACTCCATCTCCTCCACTTCCCTTAGCCGTCGGCTATCCCCAACCACTTCTCACCATTTCTCCCTGCACCGGTGACCCCATTTCTGCTGCAAGAACTTGCTGTCCCGCTCTTTTCCCTCCACTTGTCCTAGCAGCCAGCCGTCCCAACTGCTGTACAGCTGCTACCCCACCTTCCCCAATCTCCACCGCCCTTAAGATACACTCTTGAGGTGTCTCTTTGTGTCGCATATGTTTTGGTGATATTATTTCCATTTTATGTGTTGTAACCCTTTTTTCCTATTAATAAAAGTTGATTTTTATGGTTTGGGCTTTCTCCACCAGTATCTGTTATGCATTCTTGGCTTGAAGAGGAACGTAATCTGGATTAGACAGATTGATGAAAAGGTTACATCTCAACTTCTGTGTTGACTAAAAAGTGACCAAGGATTGCAAAATAGCTTATTATTAACTCATTAAAATCAAATTTAAATAAAGGAATTCCCAATGCAAGGCATCAAGAGCCTTAGAAAATCCCATTCAAGAAAAGCATTTCCATCGTGAAATTTTGATTTTTCCTGCATAATCTCTTGAGCCAAGAAGACATAAGCAGTACTTGATCTACCATTGATGAAAACACTTTGATTAAAAAAAAAATTCTGAGAAGAACAGAGATAATCTGCTAGAATTTTGGTGTTGGTCTTGTTAAAAATATGCAAAGGTTCATGGGTCTGAAATACTTCTGTTTTTAGAGCTATCATTTTTTAGGAATAATAACAAAGAATGTGGAGAAAAAGAATTTAAGAATGCTTGCACCTATGAAAAAATCCCTTGCACCATTATGAATGTCATCCTTAACAAAGCTCGAACAGGTCCGATAAAATAAAGCAGTGAATCAATCAAAACTAGTGAATCAATCAAGACCAGTAACATAATTTAATCAAAGACCAGTTTTTTCTTATCTCTTCTTCATTTGAATTAGCATTAAGTATAAGGTTGTCATTTTAGTATTTACGAAATCGCATTCCAATCGATCCTATTAAATTTTGAGGTTTTGTACTTGACAAAGGCCCAAAACAGTTATGGTTTTAATGTCTGATATGCCACTAATCCATTCAACTGGATTAATCCAATTTTATTGATTATATTTTTAGCTATTTTCTTTCTCAAGCAAGTTAGATGGCATTTGGTGCTTCTAACCCATCCTTGATTCTTTTAATACAATATTTTTGTCACCCATACTCCAAAAGTGTTTAGAAGCATTGGCTTCATTATAAATGATTTTGCTCTTGAGTATTGTGCATTGAAGACTGACGGTAAAAATAAACATATAAGGTGGTTTGGGTTGGGTGAGTATTTAATAGATAATTAAGTTGTCCATATGTGTCATTTTAAGTCTATAATTTAAATTAAAGAGTATTACGTAAAAATCAGATAAATGAACTAAGCACCCCACTTTCTTGTGATCCTTCTAATCCATCTCCCTGCTCTCAATTGCAAGTGTTTTCAAGAACCTGAAATCAATTATCATGCTATTTGACTTTTTTCGGGCCATTTCAACAACACTGTTGTATCAAATTTCAACAACAAAACCTTTATCCCACAAGGTGAGGTCGGCTACATGAATCCTTTTCTCCATTGCATCCTATTTTGTGTCATATTTTCATTTAGTTCTAATAAATTAAGATCATTTTTTATATAAATCCTAGGCCTACCTCTGTCTTGCTTAACATAAGTCGAATCTAAAACATCTACTCTCCTAATCGGATCATCAGATGGTCGACGTTTAATGTGACTAAACCATCTAAGACGACTCTCTCTAATTTTGTCCGTCACTGGAGCTACACCAACCCTATCACGGATAAAATCATTTCACATTTTGTCTCTAAGTGTAAAGCCACTCATCCACCTAATCATTCTCATCTCGACAACACTTAACTTAGTTTCATGCTTCTCTTTTAAAGGCCAAAATTCAGCGCTATAGAGCATTGCAGGTCTCACCACCATCTTATAAAATTTTCCTTTCAGTCTAAGTAGTACTTTTCTATCACACAATAGGCCTGAAACATTCCTCCACTTCAACCAACCAACTTGAATTCTACTAATAACATCCCCATCTATAACACAACCTCTTTGAACAATAGACCCGAGGTATATTAATAGATCACACATTTTAATAATTTGATCACCCAAAATTACACTTTTGTCACTAGAGCTACTACCACAAAAATTACATTCCATGTATTCAGTTTTAGCTCTACTCAAGCGAAATCCTTTAGACTCCAATATAGACCTCCATAATTCAAGTTTTTCCTGAGCTTTTTCTCTGGTCTTATCCACGAGAAGGATATCATCAGCAAAAAGCATATACCAAGGTACATCATCCTGTAAATGTCCAATAAGACCATCCATAACCAAAGCAAAAAGATATGGGTTTAAAGTCGATCTCTAATGTAATCCAACAAAAATAGGAAACTATTTGGTCAATCCTCCTCCTGTTCGAACACAAGTAACAGCTCTAGTATACATATCTTTAATAACTTGAATATAAGTCATATCAACACCTTTCTTCTCAAGAACCCTCCAAAGGATATCTCTTGGAACCATATCGTAAGCTTTTCTAAATTAAAAAATAATAATAATATGTAGATCCTCATTATCTCTGAACTTCTCAATCAAACCTCTCAATAAAAGTATAGCTTTCATAGTAGACCTGCCCAGCATAAATTCAAATTGATTATGACAAATCTTTGTAATATGTCTTAACCTATGTTCGATTACCCTCTCCCATAATTTTAAAGTATGACACATCAACTTAATTCCTTTATAATTCACACGTTCTTGTACATCCCCTTTAATCTTAAAGTTGGGGACCAAAATGCTCTTCCTCCACTCAAATTTCAACAAAGAATTTAAATTTATTAAAGAGAATTCTAATGAATCAGTTTGCATGCACCATAGCCATCTGAAATTCATTGTTAAATTTTTCTTTTACGAGTACACCTTTTATTTTTTGGCAACAGAAATCTGAGAAAGGGATGAGTTATGGCTATGAAATACAATAATTATAAATCATAAGGATAAACGGAAAGAAAAATGTTTCAATTATGTGGCTAAGTTTAAGAAGCTCCACTAAAAAAAAAAAAAACAACAAAAATTTTTAGGTGTGAAGGCATGAATAACAAGAATGTATGCCAAGCTTCATCTATTAAACATTAATTTATCCTTCAGCCTCTCAAGGTATGTGTGAGCGAAGCAGCCTATAAGCATTGGACAGCAAGGCACATCCATATTCTATATCATGACTTCATATATAATGACCAAAGATGTGATATATGTTGACCAATATGTATTATCTTGCTATAAGATTATAGTTTGACAAAAAGCTGCATAATTAACAATATGTTGTTATCCAAAAATGTAGAAGCATAATATCTTTGGCAAAATCATCAAGAACAATTATATAGCGCCTAAAAGCAATGATATTAAAAGCAAAAATCGAGAATCAAAAAATAATGCATTATAATATGAAAGCCTGTGGCAGGAATTATGAAAAAGAGATGATGAGAACAAACCGATAATATCAAGAGCTCTGAGAACCAAATAGAAAACGCAAACCTGCACAAACAAAGCTCAAGGTTGAGATAGCGGAGCAGTTAATAGAGACACACGTATCAAAAAAAATGAGATGAATAGAACAAGGGTAAAAAGGTACATTCAGTTCTAAATTAAAGTTCTAATAAACTTGAACCATCGCATTAATTCATTTATAAACTCATCATAGCATCAAAAAATTTTTGGATTTATCATGGTGTTTGAGCTTGAACCAAAAACATTTGGCAATAACTTCCAAGCTCCTTATTGTTAAACCCAAAAATTCAGTTAACAATCTAAGTGTATAAAATTGAATGGATCTAAAACATTCATCCCCAATTTTACATAACTAATCTTTTAATTAAATAAAATTTTCAATGTTCATTTTAATCTCACCATTCATAAAACAAATGTATTATAGCATCCATGCCCATTTCCACTTGCATACAAAAGCAGCGGCTGATGAAAAATTGAGTGGCAGTCAAAATTTTGAATTGAATTGTGACCTTATTATATTTTTGTGATTTTAAATTGTATTGCTTGTTTTGGTTTAGGTAATATAAATGGTTGAGTTTATAATTCAATCAATCATAGAGATTGAAATTTTCGAATAAGTGTTGCAGATACATTCAATCAAATGTGTCATAACTGCCCCCATTATGTCTTTATGCTCAATTGAAAGGGGTCGTCATGGGGGAGGAAGTTATTTCATTAGATGAACTTTATATTTTGGTCTACTACTTCATGCAATTCATGAATTTTCTAATAATTATGGTTAAAAATGTGTACCAAAGAGAAAAAAAACATATAACTTTTTCTGCAAACAAGCATTACAACTTCTCTTCTTGAAAAATTATGATCGTGAGGTTTTACACACTTTTTAGACTATTCCATCAATAAAAAGAATAAAAGCCATCAAATTCATTGTTTTTATCATCATTTAACATTTTAGAAACAAATCAATTTACTCATTTAGACAAAATTAAATAAAGTCTGACAGTTATTTTAAGAGTAATTTGGTTTACTCGTATAAGATATATAAAATCATATTTTAAATAGATGCAATTGTTTGGATAGCTTAGATGATTAATAATAAAATTTCAAATCTATTATGCTAGCAAAAGCCTAGGTTTAGTTTCCTTGTTTACAAAGTAAGTTGAATTATTTTCCGGGTTTCCAAAATTTTAAAATTATTTTTTTTCACCAAAAAATGATGCTACAAAAAAGTTAATGAAGACATTCTTATTGTTTTATCTTTACTAAACTTGTGCTCGGATTGTGTTTGGTTCCTTATTTAAAGAACCGGTCCGAATAAATTCATTTACAACCTTAATGGCAACCTGTAGTTACGAGCATCCGAACTCACAACTTCTCTTCTTGAAAAATAATGATCGTGAGGTTTTACACACTTTTTAGACTATTCCATCAATAAAAAGAATAAAAGCCATCAAATTCATTGTTTTTATCATCATTTAATATTTTAGAAACAAATCAACTTACTCATTTAGACAAAATTAAATAGTCTGACAGTTATTTTAAGAGTTATTTGGTTTACTCGTTTAAGATATATAATATCATATTTTTAATAGATGCAATTGTTTGGATAGCTTAGATGATTAATAATAAAATTTCAAATCTATTATGCTAGCAAAAGCCTAGGTTTAGTTTCCTTGTTTACAAAGTAAGTTGAATTATTTTCCTGGTTTGCAAAATTTTGAAATTAATTTTTTTCACCAAAAAATGATGCTACAAAAAAGTTAATGAAGACATTCTTATTGTTTTATCTTTACTAAACTTGTGCTTGGATTGTGTTTGGTTCCTTGTTTAAAGAACCATTCCGAATAAATTCATTTACAACCTTAATGGCAACCTATAGTTACGAACATCCGAACTCACATCTTTGCTAAAAATATCCCCCCCCCCGCCCCCCCCCCGCGTAACACACACACACACAAGCAAATTGTTGATAAAACCCTGAAATAGCATTTTCTTATGACCCAGTCTTTTTTTCTCTTTATCCCACCTCCTAAACTTACATCAATAGAACAATCCATGACTCAATTTGTTCTTAACATGATATTGTCCATAAATTTTATAGCCTCAAACATAGACTTCTTTCAATGCTATGATGCATGGAGAAAAAAAATTACATCTAGAAGAATTACGCTTTATTATGTTGAAACACAAACAATATATGATTGCAATTCTTCTAGTCTTGGCTAATACAACAATCAAACAAAAGCATAAAAATTGAGCTGTAGTGATAATTAACCGCCAACCTCAATTAAAAGAAAAAACCTGCTACATGGATTTATTTCATGTATTTTTCATGTATTCCCAAGAATAAACTTAAACAAATATGTTACCTGCTATCTAACAACATCTACTTAACCTCTAAAAGTTTGTTTCATACCACCTCTAAGCAACATATAATATATATGGCTGCAAAGATTCGAAATAAATAACCCATTCTTATCCATCATTCAGCCAAGTGAAGAAATAGACGTCAAAGATGTGGTTGATAGACTGACTAGATGCAAGGCAATTATCTTGGCTAGTGTCATACAGAAATATTTCTCCAATAGATGTTTTGGTGACGATCACTGAAAGGTTAGAGATGATAATTGGAAAGCAAAGCACTTCAAAGTAGAAATTGATGATGGTCATGATGGTTGGAGATTGATGAGGTGCTCAGACATAGAAGGAAACAGGTTATTCTGTCTCTGATTAGCATAATCAAAAGAAAGAGCAATCATGCTAAGGTTAAAAGAGTGGGTAAGAGACAAGATTTCTAGTGAGAAAAACATTTAGATGAGTGCATATTTTTATCATGCATATGTAAATAGAATGGTGGATATATATCTTTCTACGTGGTTGTAGACATAAGTGTTATCCCATAGAATTGTGCAAATTCTTGTCTATTTTTCATTATTTTTGCATATTATTTTTCTTTTTCTTGTCCTCATGTGCATCATTTGTTCATTGGCAATGACTTTCCCTAAATAGCTGGTATCAAAACTCATATAGCATTGGAATCTATGATAAAAATGGAATAAAGCGTATTAAAAAGAGAAGGGGAGGATCGATGTGTTCAACGGACTCCAAGGTACATCTATATCCCATTGAGTGAAAGAAACAGCTATGAGACTAGAAGACTAAGATCTCCAAGAAAAATATGAGTTAAGAGTTGTACATCTGACACTAATTAAGAATGTTGTGTACAACATGTTGAATGAGAGGGCTATAGTTAGGGCAGCAAAAGTTTTCTCAAACATTTATGAGAAACCTTCGATAATAAACGAGGCATGTCTAATTAAAAAGATTAAAAAATCTTTTTGTTGCTTTAAATCATGAGAGCTAAGGAAAAATCTATTAGACCGGTGCCTACGGCGTAGTTTGCCTCGTGCTCAACTTAGTTGAAGCTAAGCCCTCCAAATAATTTGAACACTTATGTTACGCGCAAGACTAAGGGTCCGTTTGACGCGGCGTTTAGGGTGCGGTGTGGTTTCAAACCGTAATTCCGCTCGTTTGGAAACGGTGGCGCGGCAGCGTCGTTGAAGACACTCCTGTAAATGCGGTCTGCGGGTAACACCCCGCAATCCGCGTTTCTTATCTTATTTTTCCCCTCCCTGCCTCTGCGTCTCTGCCCTAGCTTCTTCCTTCGCGTCTTTGCCTTTCTCACGCTACGTCTCTCGTGTTACTGCCCTAAGGCTGTCTCCTCTCTCCCGCATGTGCAATAAGAATTGTTATTCCCTCCATCTCCCACAATACCCTCTATCATTTATTTTTACAATTTGTGGTTGATTTGGAATGTGTGGATTTCGCGGTGCGTTTTGTAACTTTGTTCTACATGTGAAATCGATATTCTACTATCATAAGGATGAGATTTTGGATTATGGTATCCCGTACCATTTTTATTATTTTTTTTTGCCCTTTGCACTACTCGCTTTTGTGATTTGTGATTTTACAGTATTTTGTGACTTTTTTTCTGTTTTAGATCCCTGAAATAAATGAATTTCAGATTTGTTGGCTCTGGAATGGCTAGAATTGGATTTTGTGGTAGCATCTATGGATTTTGGAGGCTGGGAATGTCTTTTTGGTTTATGACCTCTCTATATAATCCATTTTCTTTTTGTTGGGTTGGCCGCTTTCTCGGGTAGAAGGTTTTGATGCAAAACCAAAAAAATGAAATGATTTCGGCTTTGGGAAATTTATGAAATCGAGGCTTTGTATTGGGCTTGCGGCTATGAAGAATTGTTCAATGGTGTATTGTGGATGTTTTTTGAGGACATGGGGCAACATTTCACTGGTTGGAATGGAGGTGTGGATGTCATTAAGTAGGCCTTTGAAAGCCATGGGAGGTCTTGGAACTTGTGTAGATGATGTAAATGTGTTAGAATGTATCAAAGATGCTCATGGAAGCTTTGTATGCTGTGTTGGTGTTGCGGTGATGGTGTGTTGGTTGGTGGTGTGTGCACATGGAAGTGGTGTGTATGTGTTGTGTGTGATGGTGTGTTTATGTGGTGGTGGTGCGTTGGTGAGGTGGTTTGTAGGTAGGGGTGTCAATTCGGGTCAGCGGGTCAAGTTCAAGTCCGACCCTGAAATGACCCGCCCTGAATATAGCTAATACAAAACCGACATAAAATAATAAACGGGTCAAAACGTAAGATCAAAACTTGAGCTTGACCCACTAACCCGAACTCGACCCAAACTTTCATATTTTTTCGGGTCATATTTGGGTTTTTGGGTTCAACCCAAAAACCCAAATATGGAATAATAAAAGAGTCGAATTCTCTGACTCAAACCCGACTCAAAAATTATTCGAGTCAACTCTAATCCGGATTTTTTGAGTCGTGTTGGCGTGTCAGTTCTAAGTTTTGACATCCCTATGTGCAGGAGTTGTGTGGTGTTGGTGGTGTGTAGCTGCTATATATATATATAGAAGTAGTGTTGGTGGTGAGTTGATGGTGTGGTGGTTGGATGCTATGTGTGGTGGTGTTTTGGTGTGGTGGTGGTGTGTGTACATGAGAGTAATGTGTAGGTGCTATGTGTGATGGTGTGTTGGTGCTATGTGTGGTATTGGTGGTGTGTAGCTACTATGTGAGGTGTTGGTGGTATGTAGGTGCTATGTGTGGTGTTGGTGGTGTATAGGTGTTATGTATAATGGAGTGGTGTTGCAAGTGTGTTGATGGTGTGATGGTTGGGTACTATGTGTGATGGTTGGGTACTATGTGTGATGGTTTATAGGTGTTATGAGTGTTGTGTGGTGGCATTGTGTTAGTGTGATGTTGGTTTGTAAGTGCTAAGTGTGGTGTTGGCGATGTGGTGTTATATATATGAGAGTAGTGTTGGCAATGTGTTGATGATGTGGCGGCTGGGTGCTACGTGTGATGGTGTGGCAATTGGGTTCTATGTGTGGTGGTGTGGCGGTGGGGTGGGGGTGTGTTGGTGTGGTGGGAGTGGTGTGTAGGTGCTATGTATATAAGAGTGGTGTTGTTGGTGTGTTGATTTCAGATGTTTCTTTTTTGTTACTTTTTCCAGTTTTGAAATTTTAAATGACACTTTATGTTTTCATGAGATAACCTTATACTATGTGACACACATTTATGTTGTTTGGTTCTTTTCGTTCTAATACTCATCATGGTAAAGACAAAAAAATCGATTCGTCGCCCACATGGGATAAAAAGGTGAAGCTAATATTTATGATTTTTATCTTAAAGAGTTGAAATTGGGAAACAAATCAACCACCTACTTTACTTTAACAAGGAAACATGACAGAATAAAATAAAAAAAGTTCAAAGAAATCACCGAAAGAAAATATGACAAAATGCAATTAAAAACAAGTGGAATTGTTGAAAAAGAACTGAAAAATATGAAAAGATTTAAAGCGGAGATCAACGAGCTTGAGTTGGGATTTGATAAAGTGAATCATTGATGCGTCGAATGAAATGTGGGTCGAGATATTAGATGTAAGAATTTATGAAACATCCAATCATTCATATTTTTTTTCAATTACATCGACATGTCATACATCCATTAATTTGGAGGTCATGTCAAATGCTAAAAATTTAATATTTAACGGCATTGAACCTGAGCTTGAGAAAAAGATGAATGACATGTTTGGTGGAGTCGTTGCTACAGTAGATCATGCATGGGCCCCAAGTGAGAGACGGTTTGCTAGCATATCTAAGCATTTCGATGCCAAGTAAACTGCTTACTTCAATGAAGACCCCAGCCCTAACCTTAATGAAGTTATATCTACTAGTCGATCCAAGCGTTATATAGTTGAGAAAAGACATAAGTGTGTAGTTTTTATTAAAAGCTAAATTTTACAATTAGTCGGTTCATGCTCCAATGACTCTAGTACATCACAAACAACTTCTATTCAGCAAGTCATGCGAATTTTAGAAACAACTACAGAATTTTACAAACACATGTTTTACTTGTTCTCTATTAAGTTGCTTGAAGACCCGATCCGAAGAGAGTTCTTTATATCGATGATCTCTTACTGTAGGGTCAATTACTTGCGTTATTTCTATGACAACCGGAATACATGAATTTTATTTTATTTGTTTGACACTATTTGATATTTATTGGAACTATATTTGTGTTATTTGTAATATGCTTGAGTATTATTTTCTAGATGCTTTCTATTTGATTTTTATGAGGACATATTTACAAACATTACAACTTCATTGTTTTTCGAACTTACATTATCATATTTATTTTTATAATGCATGTTCTAGTTAATTCAATATTATTTATATGTGATTGTTGTATAAACAATTAATAATATGGATAAAGAAAGACGTAGAAGAAGAACTGCAGCTATGTTATGCTTAATATATGAGTATTACAACTCATATATTGCTCGCTCGCTTTCCATGGCATCCACATACATATGTGATAAGTGGGTATGGGAGTTACTTGCAGGTCACTCGACAAGATTTAACAATATGTTTCGTATGACACAGCTCGTATTCATTTATTAATTAGCAGAACTACACAAGAATCATGGACTTCAAGACTCCTCCATGATGACTTCCAGAGAGATGTAGCCATAACCCACCCTTTATATTTTATCATAGAATTAATCTATGAGATGAGTCGTAGAGCAATTTCAGCATTCATTAGAAACAATCAGTACTTTCAATTGTGGTTTAATCAGTTTATCATTAGAAATTATCAAACCCAAAGACCTACCGTTCCAAGGGACCCCCATAGAGATTTCAAAGAACCAATATTACATGTCATATTTTAAGGTAAATGCATAGTGTCCGTATTTTTCTAGATTTACTTGAACACAGTAATTCAAGTACCTTCGATAAATGCTTTGGGATTGTATAAGGGCAACTAATAGAACACAAGCGGATCCAAGCGTATCAAACAGTGAGAAATCGTATACATCTGGCGATGCAGTTCACCAACATAAAATGTAACTGTTATATGTGACTTTAACATGTGCTTCACATTTGTTATTATGCAATGGAAACAGAGTGCACACGACAGTCGCATATTCAAATTTTCTACGCAAACTCAGAAATACAACTTTTCACTGTCACCCCCAGGTTTGCTTGAATATGAATAAATGAAATTGTACTTTTAGCACAATACTGATGATTCTATTTACATTAGAGAAATATTATTTAGTCGATGTTGAATATACTTTAGAAAGAGAGTTTCTCAAATCATTTCATAATATTAAATATCACATTCCTGATTTTAAAATAGCTAGTAAAATTGCTCGAGTAGAAAAGAGATGTTTAACAAGAGGCACTCATCCTTGCGTGATGTTATCGAAAGAGTATTTGAAGTTTGAAAAAAAAGGGTTATTAAGTGAGATATGCCCACATATCCGTTCAGCAAACAAGTGCAAATTGTAATGGCTACAATTTCTCTCCAGTTCACGACTACAATATTTCACAATGTGATATTGACTTCAATAGGGCAGATGAAGATCATTCACATCTCTATTGAAGCATATGAATATCCTAAGGCAATCAATATCATATGTTGAAAGTGATTTGCCTGAATCTTGTACCCAGGATGGGGAAACTATCGGGGAAAGAGAGTTAAGGGAGAGAATTACAGATGTTATATTTAACAGGTGAAAGAATGTTGTATGTTGTTTTTATTATTTTACACGAAATGTGTAGTCAAAACGCTTAAGTTTATTATATTGGTGGTTTATGCAACGACATATATGATGAATCTCATTTTGGTGCAACTTTTATTTTCAATTCTTTTGCCTGTATATTTTGCCACATGGACGGCCTCCAAGGCAACCTGGGTACAATATTTTATGTATTTATTTATTGCATGTTTTAATTTTGGAATGGAGGTCTATGATGAGACATTCGACCTAATGGATTCTTTTGAATGGCATATATGTTGCTATGAGGTCTTGACATATATGAATCGCTATTAATGCAACCAAGTACCCCTTCTTTTTCATTCGTATGCATATTGGGTTTCTTTTAAATGGCCTTTGTGATGAAATGTATCTTTAACACATACGAGCTCGATATTACGTGATTTAAAAACAACAAAAAACATTTCCTTTAAAGCCCATTGTCTTCTTATAGTGACAAATTATTCGTCGGTTTATATTTTCTGCTCTAAGACCTCACAACTTTATAAAACTTTAGCCGAGTATTTCTAATATTCTTATTTACTAATGTTGCATCTAAGGGTATGTACTTCGTGATTTTAAACCTTCAAAAAAGTTCAGCTCGAGGACTTTCAGTGCTTCCAGAGCACTGTGGTACTACTGTGAACTGCAGTGTTCTTTATTTTACGCAGCAGCATAGCTATGAGAGACAATTTTACAACGTCTAAGGAATAGAATAAAGAACTACGAATTCTTCAGGTGAACCGATCGGTTCGATGATTCCACTGCAGATAGTGATCAGAAGCAGTGAGTTTTGTTATAAGGATTATCTCACATGAATCGTCTGCATTTTAAAAATAATATTATGATAATATTATTGTTATTTTAACAATTTAATTTTAAATTTTGATTATTGTATTACGATTTAGAGAGATGTCAGTTTTTTTATGTAACATTCAAATTGAATATTTGTTCTCACGAATGATCATGTTATAAACAACACAATACTATCATAGGAAAAAGTTCATTTATTCATAAATAGCTGAAGCACAGCAGCTGCAAAGCTGCACAAAACAAACAAGCATACAGCTTCCCCACAGCAGCTTCTACTTAATAACTTCCTGGCACAACTGTTGAGTAGCAGTTTTTTAATAAACTACATCTACCCCAAACATAACCCAAAGATCCGCTTGGGACAGCTTTCTGGCTGCTTTCCTTTTCAGGTCGTCTCCACAGTTTGGTTTAGAGAATTGTTTTCTAAAATTTTATGTTATAGAAAGCTGTTTTTTTCAACATAATCTGTTAAAGTGCGGTGGCTATCAGAAAGTTGCAGTCTAATTTTTTGAAATTAAAATAAATTTTTAATAGTTGTTGCAGCTTTTTGAAAAGTAATTTCTTCTGCAGTAGCTTCACAGTTACTTCTTCAAACAGTTACAGCCGCCCCAAATAGACCCTAAAAAAGCAATTTAATTATTGGTGAGTTATTATTGTAGGATATAAATAGGGATTAAAATGTATAGGATTAGAGTACGTGATTGTTGCCTTGAATCTTAAAGTTGGGGTTTGGGAAAGAATTGTCTATCTCTCAAATTGTAGATTTATCTTTTATATATGGGTTGTGTTTAGAGCTGTCAAAAAAGTTTGACGTTCGTGAACAGCTCATGTTCCGCTCATTAAGTAGCACTTATTCCGCTCATTAAGTAACTCTTGTTCCACTCGTTAAGTAGCTCATGTTCAAATTGTTCGTTAAGTAAATTAGTCGAACATGAATAAATTTTTAAGCTCGAATTATAAACAAGCCGAACATGAAGAAACCTTTGTTTAATCGTGTTCGGATTGTTTTAGTTCGAAATAAAAAAATTATATGTATTGTATAAATTATAATATATTATATAAATATTATTTATATAATAATATTATATATATATATATATATGTTTAAATCATAACAACTCGTTTGGTATGTGTTTTTTGTTGCACGGAAATGGTGCAGGTTCCAATCCAATGCATACATCAATTTTTCTAATTAAATTAAATGATCCAATATCGAGTCGAACATGAAAAAAAATATGTAAATCGAGCTGAATAAAACACACCATTCGTGAGCAATTTCGAATAGAAGCAAAACACAAACAAGGCTGAGGCTCGCTCAAGCTCGACTCATTTACATCCCTAGTTGTGTTATATTGTGCCTGTAAAGTAAGATATTTTATTTTGTCTTAATTTATGTGAAAACTTGTGTTGTTCCTAATAAATTGGTATCAGAGTCGTGCTTGATAGGAGAAATTAGAGGGAGAGGTGAGCTAGCGAAAGGAGTGTTTCTCATCTATGGATGTGAGATTAACGGTTCTAGAAGACATGATGAAAACAAGATAACAAAGTTTCAGACAAACCTAGCATCACTTACTGTGGGATCGAGTGATAGTGTCAAAACTTGAGGGGAATCACGCAATATCTGGAGATTTGGAATGAGCAGCAGTAGGTGGAACGGGAAGGCTTGCTATTTGGTGTTATAGAAGATCAATTCGAATAATTTTAGCCTGAAACAGGGAACTATGGTGGGTAGGACTCCAACCAAGAGCTACATCCAACCGCACCAGTGACTTTTGTTACAACTGCTGAAGCCTTTCGGGCGGAAGGCAATTTAGAAGCCTACGAGAGACAAGCTAATTATCTGGCGAACCAAATTTATGGAAAAGGGTAAATCAATATGGGTCAAGCGAGGGAACTCAACCACCATTTCATGGGTGAAACAAGCTTCAGTCAAGAAACTTGAGCCTCACGCATAAGGAGGGTGAACATGTTGTTCATTGAAGGAGGTGATGCTTATGGTTGAGCTTATGCACGAAGTGATACTTTGTTATTAATGGGCTGATGGAGAAAAATGATTGATGACGGCGACTTTGTGTTTGACAGAGAAAGTTCTAGTGTGGTATCAATGGAAAGAATAATGTCAGTCAATGAGACATGGGAAGAATTCAAGAATCGATTGTTGAAGCATTTCAGAACCACACTGGAAGGGATTTACACAAGCAGTTTTTTGCATTGGTCCAAGAAGGGTAAATCATAGATTATAGAGTAAAATTTGAGATGTCATCTGATCGTTTGAGATTAAAATCAAAAGCAGTGTTGAAGGAAACTTCATGAGAGGGTTGAAACCAAATATTCTAGTAGCGCTTCATCTGTTGACACGACGAAGATTGAGAAAAACTACAAAATTAACATAGTTTGTTGAATATAAAAAAATAATGAAATGAGCAAATAGGAGCAGCACAAGTGGAGTGTCATCTTGAAATGCTACAACCACAGTGATACTAAAAACTAAAACTTTGGGATATATGAAGAGGCTACACAGGATACAGATAATGGGCCACAACCGAAAGGGGCATTCAAACGCCTTGCAAAGACAGAGACTCGAAAAAAGTGAACTAAGTGATTATGTTTTCGATATGATTAGAAGTTTTCCACGGGATATCATTGTAATGATAGAACATTGCAGACTCTCATAATGTGTGATGGGAATGGGATACGGGATGAAGAAGCAGAGAAGACTGTGGTGGAGGAGGAACACCCTTGCTTGGATGTAGTAGAAGTCTTATTGAACTTGGCGGTAAGATTCACACTAAACCACACTATGAAACTTTGGTGGCAAACTTGTAGTGGAGTTGGAAGATGGTGGGGTCACCCACAACTTAATCTCCACTGAAGAAGTGGAGCAATTATGGGGACGAGACACGTGGAGAAGAATAAGCAGGTTATAACATGGGAGTTATAAAGGGTTGATTTTCACATCATAGAATATTCAAATAGTAGAGAACTTTCTTCCCTTAGATTTAGTAAGTATTGCATAATATTGGGTATGAAATGGTTGCAGTCCTTAGGAGAAACTAAGATAAATTGAAAACTACTGACAAAGGAGTTTTAGGAGTGATACTAGACAATATTGCTTTGTGATGTATTTTATGTAAGACTTTGGTAATGCCCAAAACTATTGTTAGATCGACGCAAGGCTGTGATTCTTGATCGAGTTACATAGCATGGAATACTGAGTTGGCAGAGATTACGGCACCGGTCCAACAATAACAGTTTTCAAATGCTTTTCAGTAATCACGTAGATTGCCTCCTTACAGGGAACACGAGCATGCAATTACCCTGAGGTCAGGGGTCTCTCCCAATGGTGTGCCCCCATACTGCTATCCCAAGGTGCAAAAGAATGAGATCGAGAGATTGATAAAAAAGATATTAGAGGCAGTTAGCATCATCCTAGTTTGGGCGCTTTCTCTAGTCTGCTAGTGAAGAAGAATGATGAGAGTTGGAGTTTTCGTGTAGATTATCAGGCGATGAATAAGAAAATAATATCTGACAACTTTTTCATTTTGGTGATTGATGAGCTATTAGACTAGTTGTTTGGGGATACCATATTTTTCAAGATTTTGTTGAAGTCAAGATATTATCAGATTCGGAAGCAGTCATCGGATATGCACAAGACTGCTCTTTGAACTCATGAAGGTCATTACAAATTTCAGATCATGCCATTTGGGATCATGAACGCCCCAACTATGTTTCAATCTCTAATGAAAAAGTGTTTCAGCCTATCCTCCAAAAATTTGTGTTGGTAATCTTTGATTATATCCTAGTATATAATAGTTTCTTGGAAGATAACATTGATCGCTTATAGAAAGTGTTCATGATACTCTTTGCGCTAAATTGAACAAGTGTTTGTTTGCCCAATCGAAGTGGAGCACTTAAAACATGTGGTGTCGGCTACAAGGGTGATAGCGGATCTATCAAATGTGACATCTATACATGATTGGTCATTGCCTAAGACATTGACTAAGTTGAAATAATTTCTAGAACTTACAAGGAACTATCGAAAGATGATGAAATGTTACAGCTTGATTGTGTGGTCGTTGACGGAGCAAATAAAGTAGGATAACTTTCAATGGGGGGAAGTGAAGACTTGAGCTCTTAAGAAGTAAAAGAAGACAAGGATGAGTTTAACAGTATTGGCGTTACTCGACTTCGACAACCCATTCATTCTAGAGGCGGATGTTTCAAGCAATGGATTAGGCGCAGTCCTCATGCAGTGCTAACAGCCCATCGATTATTTCAATCAAGTGCTGACTGCGATAGACAAATTCAAGTCAATTTATGTGAGAGCTTACGTCAATTGTGTTTGCCATTTAGAAATGAAGACCTCATTTGTTGGGCCGGTGTTTTCTAGTACGCACGAATCAATATAGGCTTAAGTTTTTGTTCGAACAGCATATCTTAACTAAGGAACATCAGATGTGGTTATCTAAGCTATTATGGTATAATTTTAACTAAAGAACATCAGATGTGACTATCTAAGCTATTGGGGTATAATTTTGAGATTGTTTATCGCTAGTGATTGGAGAATAATGTCTTTGATGTCTTACTACAAAGAGTAGATGAGCCTCATTTGTTAGCATTGTCAGATGTTAACGTCACTTTTGTCGAGGTCTAGTTTTCTCCTAAGAATTTAGGTTCTAACCTTAGGGTCTTCCCTTTGACTATCTTAGAACCTTAGCAATAGGATTCGTCTCGTTTTAAAAGTTTTGAAACCACTTCGTTACTCTTTTTGGAGGTCTGCATGTATAATTGTATCTCTAGCACGTAAGAGGTTGGAACTAATGTGAGGTACTCAAAGGGAGTCCCCATAGGACCATTCAGCCATAAGTTTGCCTCATGCACATTTTGCACCACCACGCGCACAAATTCCACAATTCGCAGTCTCGACGCCTTCAAATATTCTACAATTGGTCGAAGTTGAAGTCAATTTGTCAGGATGGTCGACATCAAGCCAGAATTTAAAAAGAATCGAATTCAACACACTTTTAACCTAATCGTCGATGAGGTTGTTCGAACGACCCCAGATGACCAAACGGACTTTGCTGACGCGTCCGAAACATTGAATTTGCTTAGGAATGACATATACTTTGTCGAGGTTCTGAGCATGAGTAAACGACACGAAACTTGGCGCGTTTAATTAAAGTAAATCAATTTAATACATTTTTTATCCTTTATTAAACCCCTTTCATCACTCGTCTAACCCTAACCCACGCGTCCCGCTCCTTTCTTTCCCCTCTATCGTGGGATCGTGCGTGTCCTTGGCTCCTCTCTAAGTTTGAGCAAACTCCTCCCTCGTGTTGTCTCGTCCAGGGGCGAAACCCTCGTCTGGTCTCCTCGCGAGGCGTCTTCTCCACGCGAGAAGGATTGAACCATCGGGACACTCTGTTCGAGCTCCTCTTTCTCGATGTCGTGGGCTTTCCTCCCTTAAGCTCCTGTCGAACCTGTCTCCCTTGGCACGAATGGGGAAAGACCCCTCCTTCCAGATGTCATCTCCCTCTCTGTCGCCCCTGCTGCGACTCCCTGACCCGTCTCGTGTTTGGTTCACTCTTGGGTGAGTTTGGGTGAGTTTGGATGAGCTCCTCCCCCTCTCCTTTTGCTATAAAACCCCCATTTGAGAGTTCTGTGAGGTGGGCCGAAATTCTTGGAGTGGGGGAGGTGTTGTCGGATTTTGGTTTGCTCGAGCTCCTTGTTTGCTCGACACTTTGGCTGGGTTTTCTCGGCCTCCCTGTTAGTCCACTCGACACTCTTGCTTGGTTGTTCGTTTCACAGCTAAGGTATAACTGGCTTACTTCATGGATTGATGCTTTTGTTTGGTTAAAAGGTTTATGGCAAGGCTTGAACTAGTGGTTGGGCATTGATGTTGTATTTTATGCATGTTTGAGCCCACTTTGAACTAGAATCTTGTTAGGCCCCTTTCTCCTTCTCGAGGGAGTCATATGTTGATATTGATTAAGTCTTTTAGTTTTTTTTTTTTTTTCGTTGCAACTTAGAAAATAACATCAAATATACATGTGGCTTTGGGATTAAATGTTGGGTTGGGGCTTTGAATGGCATGCGTCACTTTATATTACTAGAACTTCTTTAGGCCTAGTGTATTTCACTTGATGGTTTAGAGGCTTGTGCTTTTGTGGGGTGTTTCTTGTCTTGGAGCATGGAGTAGGCATATATATTTTTTATTTAGAGAGAAAAGAAAAGGAGAGCAAGAGAAAAAAGAAAAGAAGAAATAGAGGAAAAGAAGGGGAAAGGGAAAAGAAGTGGTGAATGTTTTGGCTAGCCCTAACATGGAGGATTTTCTAGAGTTTATTGCTTTGCTTTCATGCAACTAACTCCTCAACTTGATGCTCATTCTTGTTTTCTTTTAGCACTACATGTTTCCAATGGCATTTTAGCATGAAAATGGGTGGGGAAAGGAACATGATAATTTGGAAGGGTAAAATCTCACATGCATTGCTTTATAAATGTTGGTGCTCCTCTTTTGCCTATGTTATTTGTATTCTTGGAAGGTTGAGATCCATGTTTAGAAGCTCTTCATACTTGGGAAGCACCTATTGCGACCCATCCCTATTTCATTCCATTGTTGTACCATGGCATATGTGAAGGGTTTATACTTGTTAGAAAAATATACAAAGGCGGGGAAGCTGGGGGGGTTTCTCTATCTCATTTGCCTTGTAGGGGCTCGATTTGGGCCATGTGCTGGACCTTTTTCGAGCATTTTTATTGAGCTAGGCTTTGTCTAGAGGGAACTCGGTTTTGGCCTATCATTGGGTTCTGTTTCACCTTTGGAAGGGCCCTGCTTTGAGCATGTTGAGGGCTCAGTTTTGCCTTAGGCCCGGCTCTGTTTTATAGCCTGTTGGAGGCTCGGTTTGGGGCTTTGTATGGCTTGGGTATGGCTTTAATTTGATCCTACCTTTGGCCTATGGTTGGGCTCGGTTTTGGCTCAATTGATCATGTTTCTTATATATTGTGTGGCTTAGTTTTATGCCTTGTTGCGGTCCCTATTTTGGCATGATAGGTGGCTCGGTTTTGGCATTTGATTGGGCTTGACTGTGGCTTTGCTACCCCTGTTTTCAAGCAGGTTTGGGGGGCTCGGTTTTGCTTTCTGGGGGACTGTTTAGGTCACTTGTGAGCTGGCCCTGTTTTGACCTATTGTTGGGTTCGGTTTTACCTTTGCTGACCCTATATCGAGCCACCTAGGGGCTCGGTCTTGCTTGAAAGTTATCCTTGTTTTTGGCCTACTGTTGGGCTCAGTTTTGGCTTGTCGTGAGCTATGTTTTTTTTGCCTTGTGCCTAGCTCAGTCTTGTAGCCTGTTGTGGCTCGGCTATTTGTTTCTTCCGAGTCCCGTTTTTTTGTGTAACATTTGGCTCATTTTAGCTTTGATGTGGCTTTGTTTTGATTCGTTATGTGGCTCGGTTATGGGTGTGTGAGGGACTTAACCTTGAGTTTCCAGGCCTTAGTCCGGGGCAAAGGATAGCTTAGAAGTTGGGCAGTTTCAGGTGGCCGAGTTTCAAAGTTCTTTGTTGCATTGATTAGATTTCTTTGAGGTCGTATGATATATTACACTTTGGGGTCTCCTGTTCAGTCACGTGTAGTCACTTGGGTTATGTCTTCGGGGCATCCTGGGGAGTCGTGGTTGGTCATTTTAGGAGAGGGAGTGTGTCTCTTTCGGGGTGGGTTCGGCATGTCTACCTTTCTGAGAGGTGTAGAGTCCCTGTGTCCTAGATTTGGTGAGGGTTGTCGGGGTCTTGCCTTTGAGAGGTTTTAGCAGAGTTTGTCAGGATTGGGGTCGTCTGGAGTTCAGGGTCGTTCGCTTTTATACGATTTTGAGGATCGATCAACCTCCTTTGCTCCGTCTTTTTAAGTGGATCGTCCCCTCCTCTCTCTTCTCTATTTTTCTTTCTTTTCTTTCTTGCTTCTTAACTATGTTTTTGCACTTATGTACGAGGAATAAGTGTGCGCGTATAACCTTTTGCTATAGGTAGATCATCAAGCAAGGCTGTAAGTAGAATGGTTTGGGGATCCTGACTCAGTGACCTTACGAGAATGAGGGATCGGCAGTACCACATCTCCAACATTTAGTAAAAACTACCATTCGCTTCTACAGGTAGTTGGAAGCTCCCGTCTGCTATATAAAAAAAATCTCTTTTAGATGAGTGAAATTAAAAGTTCTTCTAAAAAAATGAAATGACTTTGCTAAACACATTTTATAAAAAGGAAAAATTCACGGTTCAGTCGTATGAACCAGGTTAGGAGGAACCATTTACTTAGTGTTGGATTACAGATGCATGGTGATTCGTTAGGGCCCTGGGGTCTTGATTTGACCGAGGGTCCTAATTCTAAGCCCTCCCCACTATCATGTTTATGGTCCTATTCAGGCTCTCCGAGCGTTTCATACCAATTTTTTTAAGTTTTCACTGGACATTTGCGAGCATTCTTAAGGTTTTTCGTGTTTTTCACGATTTCTCTCGACTTTCCTCGAGTTTACTTTTTGTTTTGTCATTTATTCTTCTATATATGGATACATGTTCACTAAGCTCATTACTATACTTGTTTGTATTTGTGATTTTGATCATATTCGCAGGAAATAACAGGCCCGTCGGACATACAGGTTCCTTTTATGTTTACAGCAGTTTACCTTTTCTGCACATACTACTGTTTTCCTTTACTGCACATTTACTGCACTTATTTTACTACTATTTTTCCTTATTGTACATATTACTGCTTTCCTTTACCGCACATTTACTGCATATTCTTTACTACTATTTTTCCTTATTGCACGTACGATTGCTTTCCTTTACCGTATATTTACTGCATATTCTCTACCACTGTTTTTCCTTTACTCCACCTTCTACTGTTTCTTTAGTTTATGTGCACCATACATTTTAAAATAGAAGGTCAGTAGCATGGTTTTGTAGGAGGAACCCAAAAATAAAACACTGCATCGACAATTGCATTTTCACCTTAAACTTTAAACTTTAAACTCAATACCGCTACAACATGGAGCACAAAGCAAAACTTTGAGGGCAACACGACAAGGATGCAAGCGAGGGACTTCTGACGACAATCTACAACAGCAAAACAAGTCTACTCCAGCTAAACTTTCTTGTAGTTTAAAAGAACTTCGAAGTAATCTGTCTAATGCGACATAAAATCCTCGCATTGTCTTTTAGGCATTTGGATAGCATGTTGTGCAATATAAGCATTAACTCGTCTTAGGATTCTGAGGTCGTCGTCCGATAGAACGTAAATCCTACAATCTTCTAGGTTATTTGCATAACTGGATGTTATGCAAATGTAATTCCTATAATTAATAACTTGCAGGACTGAAATCTAAATAAATTTGCTTCCAAAATTTAAAGCTCAATAATATGATAGTTTGGGAAGTTATTGAGGTTCGCCTCTATCCGTGACATCTCTTACTCTTCTTTCCTTTCACTCTTAAAATAAATGTTCTTATTTGATTCATTTCCCACTTGACTTTCTTACACCCTACTTTGAAAACCCTAACATTTGAATTCATGAAGATAGATACATCTAATCATCATCGAGAGTTCTCTCAAGTGACTTCAGTCATTTGAGAGGTAATTGACTATAGGGGCTTGCCTCTATAGAAAGTTTTAAGAACTCAGGTAATATAAATTATATCTAATTTTCAATATTATGTAGGAGAATTTATCGGTCGAAATAAAAGGTTCGCAGACCAGAACGAATGTCAACAATTCCGTAGTTTATTTGATCGAGTCATATCGTCGAATAATGTGTCTATTCCTCGGGATAAATGTATCGCTTGTGATATTGTGCTTGTTTATTTAAACTGCTAAATGTATGAGATCCGTCTAATCTCATTTTTCAAATTTAAGATATTATTATTTTCAAAAATCAATATATATACATATTAAATCAAACCAAACTCATATTTTATAAAGCAACATTTTTATATTTTCCAAATCATCACTTCAATTCGCTAGGGAATAGCTCTACTCTAATTATAATCAGGAGAATTTTGTCTTCATACATCAACAATGTGTTTATGTTCCTCATGGTCCAGATTATCATTCTTCATTTGGCATGCTTGGCTCATTTATTTCTTGGGCAAGTACGGTCAACTCTCTCGGTTCCAGAACCATCTGTTTTACCACTTCTATACAGAGTGGTTCAGGAATCTTTAGGATTTTCTTTGTGTGAGGTCGGAACCCCAATAGGTGTTAGTGCGTGAGGTGCATTGTTAAATCAGCTCAGGGCCTAGTCCTGAATTTCACTTTTTCTCCATACCTCTCGGGTTTGACTTGCTATCGACAAATTAAACTGAATCTGCTCTCGTACCTTCCATTTAAATTCTGATCTTAAACGAACGTCGTTACAAACATATGAAAATCACACTCCAAAATTCAGAAATAAAAATATAACAAGTTGAAAATATCAAGATTAAAAAATTTAATAAATATAATAATAAATAATAAAGAAAAATTACCCAGTTCACAAGACGATCTTTGTTGATTTTAGTATCATTTAACTGAAATCACAAAGTGCGGGCCATAACTAACCTTTTGAACCTTTTCAACTAGCAGTTGGAATGTCGTCACCTAAGCTGATTTTCTCGTTCGATGGAGTTTTGCCCCGTGACAAAGTTGTGCTCCACCAGAGAGTAATGATCAAGTTTGGTACCAACTACGACGAGGTCGAGGTAATACTCGGGAAAGCACCATACGTAAATGTAATCATGAAAACCGCTCCGCCAGAGATCACCGAGCCTGCTGTCGAATACAATTTGAATGGAGAGACTGATTTTCCCGCAATTAAGAGGCCTAAGACTAGGAATACTCCCGCTAAGCCTATTACCCCCGTGTCTGTGAAATTTGTTGTTCATATGCCAAGGAGTGTCGTTGCCGCTATCGCCGTCGGATTTGCAATCACTGCACCGGTTGTACCGTCTGCAAAAAGAAAGGAAATTTTGTTTGAGGAAGATTTTGTATATGTGTTTGCTTCTGCACCATCGGTATTCGAAGTCGGTTCCAGTTCGCAGGATGCGTCGTTAACCAAGTCACAGAAAAGAAATCGCAACAGAAGGATCCTAAAAGCTGCGAGAGCCATGGCCGCAAAATTGACCTCCACTGAGACAACCTCTCAGCCAAAAGAAGATGAAGAGCTTGAAATCTCTCCTCTCCTCAAAGAGAGTAGGTTTCATCCACTGCCCGCATCTATCGGGAAAGAGAGTCTTTGTAAGATTGCCACTGCGCTATCGTTGCTCCCTAGTCACAAGAAGGGAAGAGAGAGGACCACATTCCTCACCCGAGTTCGTTCCGTTTTTGAAAGGTTAGCCGAGAAAGAGCATTCTTCTCTCGTTGATCTTCTGAAAAGAATGGGATGAGCTATATCGCCACAAATGCAGATTGAGATTTTGAAAAAAGACAAACCCGCCCGACAGCTCCAGAGGTCAGCAAAGGCGCCATTGCCTCGTCTTCCCGCTAGGTTCCGATTAGGGAATCGTGTTTCTACCGTTGCCACCGTTTCAGATGACGCTACAACTATTTAGAGACCCACTGATCGCAGATCAGTTAAGTCTCGTCTGGGTCTCAAAATGCTACCTACCGTCGATTATGAAGAACCTCCAAGAAGAATAATGGGAAGAGATCATTCCCTATTGTGCCTGGTTCGCACTTTAGGGAGCACACTCCCTTCAGACGCATCGATGTTACTACCGAGACACTCTGTCTCAAAGCATCAACGTCGACAAAAAACGTGTGGATACCTAGGGTCATCGAACCGGTACTTTTGGAAAGGTCGAGCGAGCGTTCTCTTGAAAGTGAGCATAGGTCTGATACTCCGATCGCCATCGTTGCAGCTGCTCCAGAACTTACTACAGAAAGGGAAGACCTTCGAGAAGCGCCAACTGATCTTAAAACAGTTACAGGGAAAGAAGTCGATGATAAACTGGGAAAGCTCAGAGCTGAAATCACCGAACTGGCAAAGGAACGAGGGGTAGATTTTAATGATGAAGATTATGACCTGTCAGACTACATGAACGAGGAATTCGCTAGAATCAACGTTGTTGAAACCCGAGCTACGTCGTCTACGCGTAATGCTTCATCTGTTGAGGAGAACACTGCGGATGAGTGGCGAAGGGTCTCCCAGTAAAAAAATGAGCATATTAGTCGCCTCGAGAAGAAGATCGAAGATATGATGGCCGTCATGGTTATAATGCAGAGACAGTCACACTCACAGCAGGTGGCATCCCCGGAGATGAACCAGCAGGAAATTAGGCATATCACTGATGAAAGAAGGGAGGTCGCTTCTGCAAACCGAGATGAGCCGCCAAAGAAAGATTCAACTCAAAAGATGGTGTCGGAAAGGACATTAAGCAGGTAGTCGAACAGCAGGTAAAGGAAGCCTTAGCCCAATCGAAAGGAGGAGCGTCAGTTTCCGGGTAGACCCTACCCGGAGGAATTCGATGTCGTCCCATATCCTAGGGGTTTTGTACTACCGACCTTTAAGACTTTCGATAGAATGGGCAACGCCCGTCAGCACGTTGCACACTTCCGAACAAGCTACTGTAAAGCGGGGGTAGTGAGGCATTACTTTTCCGCCAGTTCGTGAGCAGTCTTTCAGGGATTGCATTTGATTGGTATGCGAAATTGTCTAATTGATCTATCAAGACGTTTACAAAATTGTAAAATTTGTTTGTGAAGAGGTTTGCCGGCGTGCAGCACCACATTACTATTGGAAATCTTATGATGGAATGTCAGAAACCCACGGAGACTTTGGTGAAGTATATTCTACGTTGGAGAAATTTGAGCATGAAGTGCGAGCCCCAGTTACAGGAACAACATGTGATGAAAGTCTTACTCAAGAGCATCCACGAGCCAATAGTTTTCATGCTTAAAGGACTCACCATCAAGTTGTTTTAAAAGCTACTTAGAAAAGCTAGCAGTCTGCATGAAGAGATCAAGCATTCAGAGCCGCAAGGAAAGATTGAAAAGCCCAGAGCAGCAAAAGCATTCGATAAGAAGTCCGGAACAGTGACAACGGTAGACAAGGGCAAGTAGCCCGTGCAGATTCAGGCCGAGCCGCCTCAGCAGTATGTGCAACAGCCTCCGCAGTATGTTCAGCAACCACCATAGTATTTGCAGCAGCCACAGAAGTGCGTGTAGTAGCCACCGCAGTAAGTTCAACATGTCCAGCAGTATGGCCAGCAGTACAGTCAGCACTACAGCCAGCATGGTCAACAGTCGTTCCAGTAGAGACCATACAGGACAGATGCAAGAAAGGGTCCGACAATCTCAGATCAGTTGAGCAGGAACTCCTTCAAGGACGAGGCCGTGGTTAAGATGTTCTGCAACTTAATGAAGAAGCCCGAATTCAAACTGCCCAAGCCAAAAAAGCGAGAAGAGGTGGACAAGAAATATCATCCCAACTATTTCTCATACCACAGACTACTTGGACATACAATAGAAGGTTGCTTCAGCTTCAAATGTTGGCTCGAGAGAAATTTCAGAGGGAATAATAGTCATTCTGAAAGAATATTTGAATGAACCTAAAAGTGGATCTGTAAACATGGTTTCGGCCTAGCAAATCTCTTCAATTGACCCGTAGGCTGGCAAGGGTGGATGGAGTACGATCTGATGAAAAGGAAACAATTGAAGTGAATTTGAATCATAACATAAGAGCAAATCAAAAGGTCATGGCATTGTATGATGATGAAATGATGCGATTCGATGCATGAAGAGAGACATTTTGTAAAGGAATGGGGAACAAAGTTTTGTGCGATTAGATGCATGAAGAGAGACATTCTGTAAAGTAATGGGGAATAAAGTTTCAATTTGGAGGAATCTGTGAGTGTTGCAATTGCAAAACTCTCAGATGCATTGATTCGTAGTATGGATAGTTCTATGGAGCTCAGGATCATGCACTTAGGTGTCTCTTTTCATTCAACTCTACATAAAATGTTATATAACTGTTATGTAAAAGATTGTAGAAAGGTTCATCTTGCTAATGTGTAAATCAATAATGGTAATGAACTAAATGGAAACTTCATAATAAAAAGGAAAGCTAATGGCTTAAGGAAATCTCTAATTTTGGAAAGCCTGGTGAAGAAAATTAATACTTGGAAGGTGACCAAGGGAAGGATGATTTAAAGCCATAGGTCTTCAAAATGGAAATTTATAACTATTACTGGAGCTGGTGACAACAATATGGTATGACATTAAAAGTAATAGATTTTACTTTATCTCCATTCTCCGATGAGCGTTGTCAGAGGATGGATCAAGCTCAAATTTGGAAAAGGAATAAAATAGAATTGAAAAAAAATGATGTGATAAAAATAAAACAAATATTTGGGAGTTAAAATCACCATGTTTGTTCTCCTAGGGGCGCTTTTGCCGAGCAGAAGCCAAGGCATCAAATAAGACAAGAACAACTCAATTTCAACGATGGAGACAATATCGAGGGGCGTAGAGGGGCAAAGTTGACGAGTAGAAGTCTTACAGCGTCCCGGAGGTCGGGGCCGAGCTGCTCGATCACAAGGGAGAAGCTAGGGGAGACCTTTTGCAGCATGGAGTAAACGAAACCCCAGGGGGAGAATTCCGGGAACTGAAGCTCTATCTTCTTCGACGCTACCTTCATCTTCACAAGAGGCATCAAATCCTCCGGGTGCTCCAGAACCGCTTTCAACATCGCCAATTTTCCACTATCCTTTTCCATCCCCATTTTTTCCCTATCCCTATGTCTCTCTCCCCCTCCTTCCTTCTCGCCCTTCAGTTAATGGCTCGTGTTGATCTTGAAGGGGGGGAGCTATCTATTTCGGCTGCTTTACACTCCACCGCACACGGCGGCTCCCGATGGTTTATCGAGAATGCGGAAGAAGATCCGCGTATTTCTGGTGGCAAGCACATTGATCGCCTGATTGTAAGGAAAGCCACAAAAACGAGAAATGATTGTCTGCGCCGATGGAGGCGTGGCCGGTGTTCTTCCCCGCGACGATATCGTCAACCGTAATGGTTTATCTATCTATCTATATATACATACATATATATATATATATATATATATATATATATATATATATATATATATATATATGTATGTAATATATATATATATGTATGTATATATGTATGTATACATATATATATATTACATACATATATATATATATATATATATATATATAAACAGATAAAAATATATATATATATATATCTTCGGATAAAAAAATATTAAAAAATAATTATATAAAACTTGTGAAATAACTAGTAAGAATGTTCCAAAAGCAGCAATTTTAAATTGTTCCATAGCAAATCAATGGCCAAACATAAATATCATGACCCTAAAGAGGGACAACCCCAATGCTTGATTTCAATAATTTTAAAGTTTATAATAACTACGAAAAATGGGAACCATTTTATAGCATATCAGCTTCGAAAGAGTCAACCATAATGAACATTACATATGTAAACCAACAAGAAGTAGAGAGAAGTAGCAAAGAAAGTAAAAGTATCCATAGTAACCAATTCCACTAGATCAATCAATGTCATTATCTTACAGATTAGTCACTTTCTCAATCAAAGTTTCAAAAGTTTTAATTGAACTCATCTTCAATAAGACTGAGGTAGGGTTTTTAATCTTGCCCATGAGGAATGCGACCGCATGTTGCCCAAACAATTGTGGCTCACCATCAACTGATAATGAATTCCAACAAGGGCTCAGTAGGACCATGTTGGACTAACAATAAGTCACTTATAGTAATTTGGTGGTCCGCTCTCGCAAAGTGTTTCACAAATGCATCCTCCAGTTCGACAGAGGTTTTGAACTAGTCGTTGGGTAGATTGACATACATTCAAAAACAAACTCTACCAAATTGGTAACAAAGAAACATAATAGTAATGCATCATTGTTGCCAATGTTGCAACAAAAGTGCTCTAAAGTGAGCTATGTGTTGGCAAGAATTGTCAAAGCTCTCAAACCTCTTGAAACAATGGGGGACAAACCTTGGAGAGTGCGGAATGCACTTGTACACCTCGGGATAAGGTAAACTCTGTCGTACAAAGGTCTCGCCCTGTTATGTTGCCAGCACAACCTTAACCGTGGCATCGACCATGGACTGCAGATGCGAGTCAGAAAGGATGTGCTCATGTTGAGTAACATCAGAGGAAGTGGCATGAATATGTCGATCTAGCCCTGAAAATATAATTTTCGTCGAAAACATCTGGTGGAGGGTTTTTTTGATATGTGAGCTTTGGGAGACCACATATAAGTAAATTATGATCCCCTATCTTCAAAAATGATTATTTTTCTTGTCCATTGATCGGAGAATTTGTCCCCAATGGGCGCTCTGGACTGCAGGGCAGGCAAGGTGTTATCAACCCTTATTTTCCCATAGCGTACATGGGAGAGCTCCGTGACTTCCCTTGACTTTGGGGAGGCTTCAAACATACACCAAGAGACTTCTAAACACCAAAATGAAAATCAAAATTTTGATGCCCGGGGTGAGTCCGTCCAATGGTGGATTCTCCCGGGTAAGGTTGAACCGTTGCAGGTCTTGGTTTCATGCCCCGAATACATAACAAATGTTTCATATGGGTGTCTTGGTCTACGGTATTCTATAATGGGTTCCTTTATCCACAGGGGACTCCATATGGATATGACATGGTCTCAAAACACCAGAACGGACGTTGAACATGTCTCATGTCCCAAGTAAGCCCGTCGAACGTTAGATTCTTCTATGTAACTTTAAATCATCGCTAACTCAAGCTTTGTGCCCTAAACACGGACCAGGGAGCCTCGATGGGTATCGTGAGCTGTATGAACAAATAGTAGATCACCCCCACTCAGTCAGGTTGACGCCCAACACATGTAACATAAAAAATTGATGCCAACAACTATGCTTAAATTTAGCTTTATGATAGAGAAATTGAGTATCAACTTCCCCCTTTGAGAGCCGATAGCAATTGGCCCTTTTCTTAGTATATTTGTAATCACAAGTAACTGCACTAATAAGATATTTCAAATTCAAAGAAGCAAGAGTAACAATATTCTTATTATTGGGGCTAATCTCAAGTCGACATATAATATTATGTTGTTTATTATTTAAATTGGCAATGTAAGTGGATAAAGAATTAGAAGAATACTAATGCTGGTTTTTAAAATTCAATTTAGGATTTTTAAGCTTATTAGCCAAAGTAAATAATCGTTCACCTTTAACAGGAATATTCTAAGTAGCATTGACCACAAAAATAAAATTAAGACATTTACTTGTGCAAAAATATCAAACCCAAATGAATTACAAAAGGCCTTATCAAGTAAACAGTGAATAGGGTTATTTAACTGAATATTATATTGGTTATAAGAATGTCAAAGATTTTGAAGTTCAAATAAATCAATCTCCAAAATAAAATTACTATAATCAGATGGTCTAATTTTGATATTATAAGCACCAACTATTTTCTCTTTAATTTTGCAAATGTAGCTAGAATTTCAAAAAAGGATATAATGGCCTTGAATGTTTTCAACTACATAAATGATATAATTCCATCTTTCCAAACCCAAGTACTATTATCAACTTATATAACATTAAAAAAAAAATTAGCAGAAGAATAAAAATATATTTTGATCGTGCATGTACAGAGCCTTAATATTAAAAAAAAAAAACATTCTAAGTCCAAATAATGAAATTATTAATACTCATTTCATTAGAGAAGAGTTTGGAATTATTAAATGTAATGGGATCATTAATTAAATAATTAGAATGTTTAGTTTCTAGTAAAAAAAATTCCAATTTATTTTTATTAAAAGAATTTTTGTAATAATTAATATGGGTTTCACTATTATGCCCTTTAACATTCTAAGTCCAAATATTAGGAAAAATCACTAGAAGAAATTATTTATGGAAATCTCCCCCTTTTTGCCCTTCTTAAATTTAGAAGAAGGAAGAGTGGAAGAAGGTAAAACATTCTTAACATTAGAAACTTGCTTGTAAAGATTGATCATTAAGATTTAAAATGTGAAAAGAAGCTCCTGAGAAGACTGATTATCATTAGATTTTCTTGAGCAACAATAGTGTTATCATTAGAAATAGAATTCTAAACACCAGTATAAATAATAGGTAAATAATGTAAGGCATCGCCAATTTCTCAAAATAAATCAGAATTGCAATAAGAAACATCATTAACTATGTTCAATTAAAGAGCGCACCGATATAGGATTAGGAGAATTAGCATGTTGAACATAAATAAAAGATAGAAATTGGAAGTATTAACATCATTTACGTGCAAAATAAGAGGTTTATTGATACTTTTATGCGTTCTCTGCTTTGAAAATTTCCTATTATTTCTTCTAAATCTAAAGATAGGAGGAACGACAGAAGTTGATTTTCTGAATATTTACGACAAGATAAAAGACAATGTACAAAAGTGAAACATGATTTGCTAGTAATCAATTCACATTATTAACTCTAGCAAATCTTAATCTATAAACCTTAATTGTAAGGATGCCATTTTTACTTGCAATTTTTTAAATACCTTTCTTTGACCAACAACACAAAAGCAGATTAAGAAATTTCACAAAAATACAGAACCTTCTTAAAATTATATTTCATAGGTTTAAAGTTGTGAGACATTTTTTTAAAAAATATACGTCTTACTGTTGATGTAGCAAGGTCCTCCCAACAAGACTATATCGAGATTTTCCATGCAAGAAAATTCAAAGAAGAAATAATGAAATTTATGTAAGAAAAATTAGGTCTATAACACTTTTTAAATTTCAGATTCTACTGATCGCTTGAAGTAGTTATCATAGAAAGTTATTTACCCAACTTGTATCCCACTAAAGTGAGATACCATTGCTTTGACCCTTCCTCAACTTCTTGATCTAAAAGAATACTTTATTATCTAAAGAGGGAAAAAAGGAAAGATTCAAACTTGAAGAACAGTTACGATGAGAAGAGATCAACCCTTTCTGGTCAAGGGAAGGGCCTGGCTGAGTAAAAGAATGCAGAGAAGTAGGCGGGAGAGGAGGGAAATAAGAAGAATTCAAAAGGAAGAAGAAGGGGCGAAGCTCCTAAAACCAAAAAGAACACTAGAATATCAAATAAGGAAATCTTCGGGTCTTTTTTCACGATATATGAAAAAAGGAGAAGAACTCCACACATTACAACCAAAGTTTATTCTCATGATATTTAAGTAACAAAACAATACAATTCAAAATTTATATTATTTATTTAAAAAAAAATTACATGCATACCAATCAATTCTTATGTATTTACATATCTAACCCCTAAGCTTCAACTCTACATGCATGCCATTTTTTAAAAAAAATTAATAATATTTAGATATATCTTGTTTAGTTCTTTAAATTTTGCAAGTAAAATTGTCCATATTGAAAAAAAAAAAAAATCAAATTTGACTATTTAATTAAGCATAAAGGTTTGAATTGATTTAAGCCAAACATTAGAGCCATCCAGAAAACCCCTTCAATTTTTGTTTTTCTAACGTCCAAACAAATAAAACTATAAAAATAGCTTTGATTTGTATGGTGGCAAAATTATTTTTCAAGTCTTAGGGTCTGTTTGGGGCAGCTGCAAATTATTGAATAATCTGCTGCTAAGTTAGGTGCGGTGACTATTATAAATTTTTATTTTTTTGTAAAAGTCAGACCACAGCCAGAAAGCTCTCACTGCAACTAAGTAGGTGTGGTGTTAAAAGTTTATTTTTAGCGTTTTGAAAATGCATAAGCTGCCAAAACTCAGTTTGCCCAAACAGTCCAGGTGCGTTTTCAAAACGCTATCACGCCAAATAAGCTGCTTCAAATAGACCCTTATTCTTTAGTTATTTTGATTTTCAGCATGAAATTAAGTATTCATTATCTCTTTTTAATAAAATTTTTAAATGAGATACATTAAAATTTTCAAAATTTTAAATTGGATTATAGAATCTTGAGATGATTTAGAAAAATGAAGTTGTAGCAAAATTTGTTTGATTTAATTTGATTGGTGTTTGTATGAATTTTAAATAGTGTGGTAAACCCCAATTAAGTTCAATGAAATACACTAACCCTTGGGGTGCTTGGATCATTCCATGGCATCCATCTCAAATATGCAATACTTAAATGGCCTCTGTTGAGACCAATTTATGATAATTATTGCATATATCTTTCCATTTAATTATATCGTTGCTAAGTTTTTTTATAATATAACCGATTTTCTAGTGAAGGTTTTTGAAAAAGAAAATATTAATTGTAAATATAATCTTCAAATTAACACCCCTTTTCCCCAAATTGTATATCACTTTGAGTGTTCCTATGAGAAGCCTATTTCATCACAAATCCTCATCTCAATTTAGCTCGAAGAGTCTTGTCAAAATATCTCCTCAGTTGATTCAAATCTTGAGCAAGCCAACAAACAATAAGCAATTATTATTTCTTTGTAATTCTTTCTGCTCGTGCCAGTGCGCGCGTGTAATAATTTAAAAGAGAATGATCAAATGTAATATAAAGATTTCAATGCCAAAGGAAATCAATAGTTTTATTATAAAAAATCCATATATATATATATTTTGTTTAGAGAAATCAATCTTGTTCCTTTTGATCATTTGTATTACACGTCACAACAAAATATATATACAAGGATGTAAGCATTTTATGCAAATAAATAAATATTAGAATTTTAAAAATAAATTATTGTTTATCTCAACTCTCTCGCACATTCTCCTCATCTTGTTGTATCTTTTTCCCCTTAATTTTTAATTCCTATACGTTCATTTGGAGTGTAACATTCATCCTTGATTGCATCCCATTATAGGTATTTATTAATTATTGATCATACAACTATTTTTTGCTTGATTATTTCTCACAACATATCTCTTATGTTGCTAAAATAAAGCATTAGAGGGCTTAGGGTTCGTTTGGGGCGGCTTATGCTCGTCCAACTTATTCAAAGAGAAGCTGTTTAACCAGCTTATTATCATAAGCTGCTGATAAACCGAATCGCATGTCTTTTATCGCGATCGGCTTCTTTAAATAATTTAAAACTAACTTATTGGATAAGCAGTTGAAACACGCAAACCAAACGGTACTGCGGCGTTTTCAAAACGCTGCCGCACTTATAAGCCGCCCCAAACGGGCCCTTAGTAAGCTACTTTTCTTAATGCGTGTTAAGAGATCATCAAATTACTAACATGAGTGTTTTTTCATACAAAAAAGGAAATGCTTTTAAGAAATATCATATGTAATTATGTATTCTTCAAACTTTCCAATTCGCGCATCGACAATCGTAGTAAAATATTTGTCCTTTTCTTTTCACATGATTTATGTGGAATGAGAATAACAAGTATGAGAGATATTTGAAATTAATTATGCATGTAGATTAATAGAGCGTAATCATTAGTGACTAATATGAGTATAAAAGAGCTATATGACATCAAACCATCATTGAGATATGTCAATGCAGACATTTTGTTAGCTTCTAAGAAAACTATAGATATGAGTAACCAACATTCTTAAATGATTCGACATTTTATAGTTGTCGTAATATAGCTAATTTATCTATTGCTTCGTGATGTAATCTCGTAGGCCCAACTAAACCATTGCATGCAAATAATTATTTGATTTTAAGGTAAATAAAATAATGTCTTGAGTTGAATCTATTTTTGTTTATGTTAATATTGTATTTGGTTATCCACAATGTTTTTATTCGATCTAGTTTACATCAACCTTATAATACAACATACATTCATTTGAATAATAATTTATCTTTAGTCATTCAAATCTATTTTATACATTAATGTTTTCATTCTATATAATGATTATTGGAATTGTCTCATTTTATAGCTGATACGTTATCAAAATAAATTTATCATTTGGTACGGATCCTGAGGCGTGATACAAAGCTCAGAATAATTTTTCAGCAAGGAATATTCAAACTCCAATTAAAGATCATCCATAACTTTGATTTAAGCAAACTTACAATCAAACTGACCGGCTCAATGAGATGTCTAATCAATTTCAAATCGAACCCGAATCAAGCCATTAAATAAGTTTTTAAAGCTTTGGGCGGTTAATTTCAAGGTCATGCAGATTCCAAATATGACAATGTTATAGTCAAATTGAGCGTCTCAATAAGATGAACCCAACGAGCCTAAATCACTCAATTCTAAAATCGTTATGACATTAAATGTCAGCTAAACTCTATCTGATCAATGAAATTTCTCTAGATATTCGTTGAAGTGGTATAGATCCATTCATTATTTGTATGAAGGTCCCTCAAAACTCTAAAAATAGAGCCCTAGCTCCTTCATGAAAAAGTTCCCGAGCCTTGAACCGAATGAAGAGTTGAACCTAGAGTTAGTTTGTGAAGAAGGAGGTCAAGTCCAGTGATGTTTTAAACTGAAGACCCGAAGAACACTTACCACTCATGCAATCGTGTACACTACCGCTGACCACTGCTCCCTGATCGTCGTTGTCGACTACCCCTTGCTTGTTGTAATGAAGTCCCGTACAAAGTATAATACACACATTACAAAGCGACAAAACACTATGTGAAGTAACCATTTGTAGTAACAAAACATTCTACGAACCAACTCATCACCTTAAGCACGGTATAGCAATACATCTCAAAGACGGTATACCCGAGCGTCGCGACCTAATCTTATATAGCTCATATATGATTATAGATTATACCAAGTCAAAAGTGCAACATATTATTTTGTCGAAGATTTATTTGAAAGGAATTTCTTTTATATTTTATTTCATATTAGATGGAGTCACTAAGTCGCCAATAATAGTATAAAAAAACTAAAGATCTTCATAATTTCATTTTTCTTATATAGATCAAAACTATTTACATCCAAAATATTTATGTACATCATATCATGTCCGTAAACTATCAGAACAATCAATCAGGTGACATAATACATGGGAGTCGTCATCTCCAACTCGTCAGCACTCGTATCATAACATATTCACTTCTTGTAACTCCCAACATATATCGAGGTTACACCACTAGCCAATTTAAAGGAAAGCACGTCGGCTCACCCTCCTGCGCAGAGTAACATATCTCATACCAACCTAAATCACAATAGTCCGCCTTCCTTGCACGCACTCATTTCACATTATCATATAATTTCAAGCAATTATAATATGAACAACATCACAATGTATACGTAAAACAAGTATGTACAACAAAATAGAGAGATTTATAGTATGCAATAATATAATCAATCCATATGCACAAATCAAAATAAAAATTACATATTAAACATGTAGGTCGTTCTCTTTGTGTATGTTATAATAAATATAATTCTATCTATACTTTTCTAAAATTCACTCAAATTAGAACTTCAGCCTCAAACAAAAGAAACACTTAGTGAAAATTTAATATGCATATGCCAAAATATCCAGAATAATCAGGATAACAGCGTAGAAAATGTTACACGGTGAAAGTTCCCAAAATACAAAGAAATTATCAATTTTGCAAGTTTTAGCCCACAAAAAGTTTATAAAATATGAAAAATGACAAAATCATTGAAATTAGAGGCATGCTAACAGTAGCCTACCTTGAATCGGTCAACGTTCCCAACCGGTCTCTCACACAAAATCAAAACACGACTTCCAAAAACATGCTTATTATTTCTATCTCCTTGTGTTTCTCTCTTAATTCTCTCTTTCCCCTCACAATTTAGCCATATGAATGTTCTCGAAATGCTTGAGTGTATTTTATATAAAACAATGTGCTTCGGGTATAAGCACAATTATAACAATTGTTTGGATTCATTTATAAATCATATAAATTGATTTTTGTCTTGAAATCCAGAAGTCCAGAAATTATGGAAAAATAATCATAAGATAAGATATCATGTATAGGACACTCTGGTAAAATCGGTTTGAAAATGGAACTCAAACGACTCCAATAAATTTATGCCCACACATGCATTTCTTAAGAATTTGCAATTTTACTATGAATCTTATAATATCATATTTATTTTTATCATAAAAATATGGAAAAATTATAGTACTTTAATTTCATTAATTCCTATATTTTAGTGAAGATAGTTTTTCAATCGTGCTCTGTCCAAAATAACATAAAAAATGCATATTAATTGATATATTGAAGCATTTGTTAATAAAGTACAAGCTCGAGCATTGTGATTGTTTCTCATATGTAAAAAATCTTGGGTATTGCACTGAGTCCCTGACAACTACTCCTAACTACGGCTGCTCCGGTCTGCTATGCAATGATTTTTTCAACATGTGAACCTTATACTACGAGGAACTGTGCAATTCTTTCCCGCCATGGGGAAAAGTCTGTATGTGTAATTACTATATTATATTGGATCATTTCAGCTGAGCTATGCCCTATGATTTTTTTGCTTTTAGGTTTTCCACGTAAAAGCTTATGATATCTCCACCCATTACTTTTCTTATTTTAGTGTGTGATGAATTTTCGTGCAATACCAAAAATACTAAATAATACATCTACCATTGCGAATCTTCTTACACACAAAAATAATTGAAAATTTCCAAATCTTTTGGATTTATTGCTAGATATTTAATATTTGATGGTTATTTGAACTGAAAAACAAAATCACTTCAAATTTTTTTTTGTGGGGAAGGGAGGGGGGGGGGCATAAAAAATTTATCATTTTTTGCATGAATCCCGATGAGTGACATGAATCGTAAGAAAATTTTGAGTGGGAAACATTCAAAATCTAATTAAAGATTATTCATAACTCTAATTTCAATAAACTTGCAACAAACTGATCTAATTGACTAAAATGACACAATGACACCAAAATTAGTCTAATTTGAGTCAAAGCAAGCCCGTATTAAGCCACTAAACCGTTTTTAGATATTTTGGTCGGCTAATGGAAATTTCATATGGATATCAATCTGACAAGCTTATGATCAAATTGAGTGTCTTCACAAGACAAATCCAACAAGTCTAATATCTGTCAATTCTGACATCATTAAGACACTTAAAATGTCCACTAAACGCAGTTCAATCGAAGGAATCTCTCTAGGCCGTCCGATGTAGTGATTCAATTTTCTTACTTATTTACTGAGAGACCTCCTGCATACTTTATAAGTAGAGCTCTACTCCTTTGTGAAAAGGACGTAGGCCTTGCACGGAAAGAAGAGATAGACCTAGAGCTGGTTCGCGAAGATGAGCTGAATTGTACCAAAGTTCTAGGGGGAAGACCTGATGAATGATTTTCGCTCTTGCAGCCATCGACCACCGCTCGTTGACTAGCTTCGACCACCGCTCGTTGACCACCTTCGACCACTGTCGGATGCCCTACGTTGTATAGTAACGAAAAACTATGCGGAGTAACCACCAATGCCATGAAGTAACAAAACATCTTATTACAGTGACACATCTTGAAGATGGTATACCAAATCCCCGACAACTACTCCCAATTGTGACTTCTCCCGAATGTTACACAATGATTCATTTGGCACACGTATATTTTTGATCAAAGGACTGTGTAACCTTTTCCAACATGTAGGTCAAGGGTTTGAATGTGTAATCGTTAACTTATAATATATCATTTCAACTAGGTTAAGACTCATTGCTTTTTTCTTTCGGGTTTCCAACATCAAAACTTCTAATGTCTCTATTTTTTTAGTGTGTGCTAGATTTTTTTATGTGCACCAATAACCCAATGAACTGATTGAAATATTCACTAGACATGTTAAATTTTATTTTGATACCTAACATTCTAAATGTAATAAAATTGCTTAAGAGTAATTGACAATGTCATGCATTATAGCTTATAAGTTGCACCAAATAAATCATAAAATTAGTAACTCACATGGCTAGAACTAGACCTCAGTAGTTTTTTCAAAATGCGGGCCATTGGCCTAAATATTATATTTGTTTATATTGTTGTCTTTGTCTCATATTACATAATTAGTTGAAGCACTATGATGAGCATTAAAAAGATGCTCATACTCTTCATGTGATGTTCAAACTCAATGAAGAGGCACAAATTTCTTCTACCTAATAAATAACGGTATTTCTTTTATGTGGCACATACAGACATGACTTATTTTCTTTGAAAAAAATAAATGAAAGCTCTAATAAAAATTTATTTATTGATGTTTTCATTGAGATAAGAGCTTATCATATAACCCAAAATCAATAATTAACATGCATTTCATAACCTTAAATTAATATATATTTACTTTCTAAAAATTAAACAACCTCGCTATATATATATATATATGCGTTCTGTGGCCGGTTGGTAGAGTAGCCTCTCTGAAAGTCTTAAGTCTTCTTAGGTCCCGAGTTCGAATCCCCCCATGTGTAGAGTGTTGTGCACAAATATTTGCACACCACCCCGCCTCCAAACATACCGGGAGTGGCGCGTTAGGGAAGGTTAGGGCCTCTTATTATTATTATTATTATTATTATTATCATCATCATCATCAACTAGTTTAGAAGATAATAGGAGCAGATAATGAGTGTATTGATGCATGAAGAATTTAGCATCAGTAGAATTTCATAGATACTCTTTATTTCTAATTTTATTAAATTTGAATTTAATTTGAATTAAAGATAAAATTAGGATTTTAAAGATGAAATTTCATAAATCTACCAAACTTGTATTTTTTTATGTCAGTTAGTTATAATAAATCCAGTCCATAAATCAACTACTAAACACCCTTAAGGCTCCGTTTGAGGCGGCGATAGAACAGTGGCGCGGCATGACAGCTGTAGTGCTTCACATTTTTCCTTAAATGCGGGCTGTGGGTTTGCCCGCGGCTTGCTTTTCTCCTTCGATTTTTTACCCTGGTGTCTTCCGTCTTTGTGATTCCGCCCCAACTCTTCTTCCTCCTCGTTCGACTGTTTATGCAAGTGTGTATTAGGTGTGAATGTTACATGATCTTGTTGGCTAGATTTTTTATTTGGTTAGCTATATGAAAAAAAAAAAAATTTTATTACTTAGAGATGACAATAATCTCATGTTGAATATTTTTAAAAGTGAGGACTAATATTGACAATGACATGATTATTGATGTGAATACATAATGATATGATCTGCATGAAAATCTAACAAAAAAAAAATCATTATTCAAATATATTTCCATTTTAAATAATATTAATGGCCAAGAATAGGAAAAAACTGCCACAAAACCAAATTCCAGCAACAGTTTCATGTTCGCCTCCACATTGAATCCCGTAAATTGGATCCACAGAACAGAAAGATTTCGCGGACCTCCACGAGTGAACCCTTACTCTCCTCGCCTCCATCATTTCTCTCGACTACCCATCCAAAACATCATCCATCTGAAGTCGCGGCGAACCATTTCTCCTACCCTTCTTCCACTTGAAGGCATGGCTGGAGGTAAGCGTTCTTTAAACTTGCGGATTTCGATTGCGCAGAGGGTTTCACCAAGCTCTTCTTCTGTTGAAAGGGGAAGCTGGTTCCTCGGAGCCCCTGACAGCATACGAGGAAGCGCTCAATTGCCTGTCTTCTTTGATTACTCGACGAACCAGAGCCGATGGGGCGAACAAGGGGGACAACTTTGATCTGTTATTCGACTATTTGAAGGTGTTATCTGTTTGATGTTATTCCTCTGCGATATTATGGTTCAGTTTCCATTTGGGTGTTTGCAGATTCTGGAACTGGATGAGTCTATTAGCGACTTGAAGGTTATCCACGTTGCTGGAACCAAGGGAAAGGTGGATGAAATTTCGTCATTTGATGAAGATTCAGTTCTTTTTTAAGTGTTCATTGACAGCTTGACTTATAGTGAGTAGATTGGATCATGTAGGGCTCGACGTGTGCATTTACAGAGTCCATTTTGCGGAGCTGTGGCTTTCGCACTGGCCTTTTCACTTCCCCTCACCTGATTGATGTCCGGGAGCGGTTTCGGTTGGACGGGTAGTATTTTGGAGCTGTATTAAAAGTTTTTCCCCCCTTGTTATATGTTTTTTTTTTCTTATGCGGATAATAGCCTATTCGTCCTGTTATATATACTTTTTAATTTAACGAGAAGCATTCTTTAATCCATCTCTTCTTTCTCCTGAATTAATGTGGTTTTTGGATTTCCTTGCACGTTGTTTTCAGGCGAGCGTATTTTGTAGAAAATGATATTCGTTGGGATGGAAATGTGTTATGGTCAGCAGAGGCATTTATTTTTTGAGAAATTCACAAAACTTTTTCCCTTAATGGAAAATGTTGAATCCTGAACCATCAATGGTCTCATGCCACCTATAGCTTGTTAAAGTAAAAAAGTATAAGAAAATTTTCTAAGGGTCTATTTCTGCTGGCTGCAGCTTTTTAAAATGATGGTTGCAACAGGCAACAACTTTCTTAAAACCATCACATTTTAATAAGCTAAGTGAAAAAAAAAAAAGTTTCTCACCATAGAAATTTTTAGAAAACAACAAGAAAGCATTTCCCCAAATAGAACTGTGGTGACGGTCAAAAATGTAAAGTAGACATAAAACTATTCCAAACAAACTCTAAGTATGGAGATGAAAACAGGGAATGCTTTGCATAATTCTTTATTTTTTGAAGCTGAAAAAAGTATCCTATCCCTTGGATGACTTCTCTTATTTATAAATTTGGGTTGACTCTATCCAAAGATATATTTATAACCGGACAAAGCGAAAGAGAAAAATATGTTATAATAATACTATCATGCTGTGTGTAGCATATTATATAAGACAACGTTGTTAGGCTATAGGACAAGTTGATGGCGTCGCCTAGACTTTTCGAATTAGTCCATCGAATAAATTTGTTGAATATGATTAGTTAAATTGCTTGACAAGTTAGTTAGGTTTTCATTTAATGTTATCTATAATTGCATCATTTTGATTTGGTTGAGTGACTTCGCTGATCTGAATTTGCCGAGATGTCTTCCGGAGTTGGATTCTGTTGAGATGTTTTTCCGAGTTGGTCAATTTCACTTGTTATCTTATCCTTTTCCCGAATATACATGGAATAATCTGACAAGATCATGTGCTTGATGCTGTCTTGTACATTAAACTTGGACTGTGGCTTTTATAAGTTCCAATTAGGAGTGCATGAAAGTGGTCCACTGCTAGGATTTCCTCATTTAGTCTTCAAGGGAGAAGAGGAGGCCGAGGAGAACAGAGGAATGATGAGGGTTGAGCCTTTGTCCCAAGATACTTTTTAATTCAGAGGAGAAACATAAATCAATGCCTTCTGTCTTGTAAGAGATAGCTTGGGTCTTAGAACATAGAATCTCTTTGAAAAGAAGCATCCTTGTAAAGGGAAGAAGATGAGAGATCAAAAGAAGATACACCAATGAGACCACATTTTCTTGGTTCACTCTTGTAGCTTACGTCTATGATCTAGTGAGAGGGAGGGTTCCATTATGAAAATAGAAAATGTGCAACTTGTAGAGAATATACACCTTATATAGTCGGGCGGAATTGATAGGAAAGATGATGGAGAAAAGGAAGGTGAGGAGAACTCTTCTTTTGGATATAATATTTCAATCTCAACAGTATAGAGCTTTTATGATAGGTTGATTGATCTATTATTTGTTACTTGAGCCTACATAATAGCAATAGGCAAATCTCTTCATTTTTTCCATAATTAAGTTTGTGCATGGAACACACAAGGTGGCCCCTTTTATGCTAATCAAAATATGTTTTTATGATGCTTTGGGTCATTAAGTGTCAACTTAGTGTCATGGTCAAATTAGGATATCTTAGGTCTACCTAGCTAGACTAGGTTTGCGAGCATAATGAGATAGGTATGAATTTCATTTGAAGTAAGCTTGCAAGCATGTTAGAGAGACTTTGGGATAAAATTTTGATCATCATTCAATAGGGATAATAGTGGCTTGAAGAAGTGTTAGTTGAATAATGAGTACCTGACAATATCAAAGTAGAAGTTGACCTGATGGTGTTGCTGGGACTGTCTGATGAGAGTGTTTAGGGCTGGACTAAAATCGGTTGATGGAGTTAGCGATTTGGAGTCTAGCGGCCTTCGTTTGAGTAGAACTAAAACTGAATGCATGGAATGTAATTTTAGTAGTAGTAGCTCTAGTGACAAAAGTGTAACTTTGGGTGATAAAATTATTAAAAAGTGTGAACGATTTAGATATCTCGGGTCTATTTTTCAAAGCGATGGTGATATAGAAGGGGATGTTAATAGTATAATTCAAGTTGGTTGGTTGAAGTGGAGGAATGCTTCGGCCCTTTTGTATGATAGAAAAATACCGCTTAGATTGAAAGGAAAATTTTATAAGATGGTGTTGAGACTTGCAATGCTCTATGGCGCTGAATGTTGGCCTTTAAAAGAGAACCATTATATGAAGTTAAGTGTTGCCGAGATGAGAATGATTAGGTGGATGAGTGGCTTTACACTTAGAGAAAAAATGCAAAATTAATATATCCGTGATAGGGTTGGTGCAGCTCCAGTGATGGACAAAATTAGAGAGAGTCGTCTTAGATGGTTTGGTCACATTAAACGTCGACCATCTGATGATTCGATTAGGAGAGTAGATATTTTAGATTCGATTTATGTTAAGAAAGACAGAGGCAGACCTCAGAAGACTTGGGCATATTGTATAAAAAATGATCTTAATTTATCAGAATAAAATGAAAATATGACTCTACATAGGACACAATGGAGAAAAAGGATTCATGTAGCCGACCCCACTTAGTGGGATTAAGGTTTTGTTGTTGTTGTTGTTGTTGGAGTTAATGATTTGAGAATCTTCTTATATTTAAGTGGCTAATGGAGACTTCGGGTGGGGACTTAAATGTTATGGACCGAGCAATTGCATGCCAGATGAATTGATGGGATTGGGTGGATTGTTGCAATTCAAGTGGCTCTAGTTTTGGAGAAAGCAAGCAAGCAGGTGCCAAGTATTGTGGATGTCGACTAGGGGCAATGGGAGGCAACTTGACGTTCGGATGCTGGAAAGAGGACTTGTGGGCAGTGGTATTGTTGGATTGGGTGGCAATCTATGGGATTTTTATCTGATCGAGTCAATGAGATCGACCGACCTTTTAGGTTAACCTAGGCGGAAATCCTGCTAGGGAATGAATTTAACCTTGACATCCATTGGTAATGTGTTTGCTTTTGATCCAATGTTGAAAGCTAGGTGTTTCACTACTTTATGTGGAGTTTTAAAAGTGACTTGAGGAGTAACCAACTCTTGAAGATGTAGCAGCCTGGAATTTTTTGAGAATATGGTTGACAAAAGAAATATTTTGGAGAGATTGGAGAGAGAAAATAGTTGCAGATTTATGATTTGAATTTTCTTTAAACTGGTTGTATAATAGAAATATGCTTGCTTTGACTCTTTTTATTTACTTTATTTTTAGATTTATTAATAAATCTTATAACAACAAACCAGGTTACATACATAACTAACTGATGCCAGGGCATATGCCTATTGCTTAGTGTTGACAAAGAATATCTTTGGCCCATTATTAATTTTTTTTTGGCACAAGTTGAAGTACGTTGCCTGACGGAGAATCTCCTGTAGTTAAATAGATCAAATTAGGTCTTACTGTGCTACATTGGACGATATAGGCTTGTGTTCTAATATAAAAGCTTGAGGTCGTATTCTCAAAGATCTAGACAATTCTTACTATGAGGTCGATCTGTAAAAATGGATCGTGAGCTGTAATCAATTTGATTAGTTATGGAACTAGGGCTATTTTAATAATATTGGAGATTACTTGTGGCCACATCAATTCACCCGCACTTGAGTTGCATTTAGTTATAAAAGTAGCTCAAGCAAAATGTTTATTTGCTTCCAATTTGTTTAGGTTTTTATCTTCATAGAGCTATTTGATTTAGCCTGCTTGTACGATGAACTCCGATAAGTTGATCTTTCTAGTGGTCATTCTTAAAATGAGGAAGATGAAGTGAGAAGAGTCTATTTCTAGTCTACAAAATCAGTCTCTTTTAGGTCGTGACATTAGTTCTTACAAGTTAGAGCGCACTCGGGTTGACAAAGAGGTGAGAAACTTCTACTAATAAAATTACTCACAAAACATTCTCTTTAGGAAACAATAATTTCATCAAGCAGCTGTCAAACTTGGCGCACCGTTCTTATACTCCTGTTCAAGTTCTATTATTGCTCATTTCTTCTTTGTGTGATCTTTTTCATCTCCTGTTGTTTAATTTATGAAGACTACAAAGGTGCAGCTCTGTTCGGTTTAGAGTGTGTTCTCCATGGCCATTGTTATTGAGATTTGCAATGACAGGCTTACTTCTCCCAGTTTGTTCTTAGCCATTTAGGAAGAAAATTTACTACTAATGATAGCATTATCAGGAGAAAATATTATTTTTATTAAGTGTGGCAGTGCGGGAATAATTCACCTGTAAGTTTAAGTGACAGATTTTGAAAAGATCAAGGCTAATTTAAATTTTGATGAGTTGTCAGAAGTACAAATCCTGTTGATACTCTATTGAGAAAATAGGAGGACCAACAAAATACTTGGATCTTAGTTGAACCATAATTGCTCTGGGCTCTCTCCTCCTAATATTACTTCTTCTGAAGTTCGATAATGAGAGATGGAGAATGGGTATTGGGATGTTGGCACCCGTAGCCTGTATTTGATAGATTTGAAGAAATAAGTGAACACTCCTTTCTATTTGTCTGCGACCGACCTCTACTTATAGGAGTTGCAGGGTAGAGGATATCTACTGTTAGAAAGTTTGAAGTAATAGGCAAGAGCATAACTGAGCTTTGTGAAAATTATCAGGAATGCTTGTAGCGCCTCCCTTCTTCAAACAGTTTAACTGAAGAAACTTAGGAGTTAAGGCTACAATTTTCTGTGGAAGAGGAAATAGAACATGGAATTTAGCACATGCACAACTATTGAGTATGCCAATTTATATTCTTTGATCGACACCAAAATCAATATGTATTGGTCTAAGGATAGAGATGTGCAACATTTTGTCAACTGTGAGAAGTATGCCTTGGCCATTTGTTTCACACAAAATTGTGGTCCTCCTCAACTTGCAAACTAGTGGGAGTTCTAAAACTCAAAGTCGAATCAAGAGAAAAAGTTTTTTGCCACATGGGCAATGAATTTTATTGCTTTTGTCTAACGTTCATATTTTTCTTTTCGTCTTTGATTGCACAATCTCCTTTTGTGCAATGAGATTTATTTTGATTTATTGGAAAATACATCAATCTCTTATATTTTCATAAAGTATGCTTAAAATGATAGTGATCGATGATATAATTAGATCCTTTTTAGAGCTTATTATGATGCAGGGCGTCTGATAGGCACAGGACATCTTAGGGATGCTTGGATCGAACTGATCCAAGAAATATTAGGGCCGAGCAAACCCCCTAAGGCTTGGGAGTGCCGCCCAAGGGAGTAGGGTTCACTCCTAGTTATCCTTGGACTATTTATTTATTTTCGTTGGGGTCTAGGATTAGTTTTTGTTGTGTTTATTGCGCGACAGCTGTCCACATCTCCCTTGTCATTTGAGGTGGTGTTTATCCTTCCTCAATTCTTCCCTATCCATTCCTGTTGCATTTACCTTCACCTTCTCCCCTCCAATGTTGTTGCTGCACCCTGTTTCTGTTTCCCCTTCCATCCTTGCCGCATCAGCCAAAAACCACACAAACGTTGTTTCCTCCCCTCCAATCCTTGCCGCCTCACCCTGAACAACAACTAGCTGCTGTTCTGCCTTTCCTTCATTGCCGCCATCAACCAGAAACAACACACCTACTGTATCCTCCCATCAAACTTTGATGCCGCTTGCCTAAAACAGTAGCTCTATTGCGTTTTCCCCTTCCATTTTTGCTATTGCCACCTTTTAAGCCACTTGACCGACATTACCTCCATCCTGGATCCACTAGTCTATTGTTGTGTGTTGTTTTTATTGCAATTTTAGATTTCCATTTGTTTTGTTGTACTTTCTTATTTGAATTCAACAATAGTATTTGTTTTCATTAGTGTTTTGTTTGAATCCTGATATCAAGTGGTATCAGAGCCGGGTTAACCATAGTCCTATCCTAGGGTTACTAAAATCCACTATTACCTAACCTAAACTCAACTAAAAAACCATGCCTCCTTGTTGTTTTTTCGAATCAACCACCCAAAAATTTTCCCCCTACCTAAATCAGCCCCTACGCCCTCTTTTACCTTCCAAATTTAAACCATAGTCATGCCATCGAGGAATCAAGTGCCGAAAGCCACTCAGGAGCTTACCATGTAAGAGATGCAGCGAAAAATTTACTTGCTGCAACGACTTGTTGAAATTGAGGAAGAGACCCATTATGATAGTGAGATTCAAAGAAAAGAGGGAGGAAAATCTGATTCCCTTCTATAGGGATAATTCCAGTGAAGAGGAGGATAGGCCACAATGCTTTGAGATTCAGTATCTGAGGAGGTCTAGGGATGGAGTGACTTTTGGAGATATAGAGATATGGGACTGAAGGCACACTTACCAGATTTCGAGAGGAGAATGATTCTAGTTGACTTCATTGAGTGGTTGTAGACTATTGAGAGGATTTTTAAGTACAAGGAGGTGTTGACTGATAGGATTTTGAAGTATGCTCCCATAAAGTTGAAGAAGTTTGCCTCTTTGTTGTGGGAGAATGTGAAAAGAGCGCAACAAAAAAAGGCAAGAACAAGATCACTACTTGGGAGAAAATGAAGAAGGAGATGCAGAGGAAGTACCTACCCCCATACTACCGCCATGACATGTCCTTGAAGCTCTTCCACCCAAAACAGAGAGTTGTTAGTGGAGTTCACAATAGAGTATGAGTAGGGGTGTAAACGAACCGAACACGGACAAACAGAGCTAGTGTTCGTGTTTCGTTCGTTTAACAAACTGAACGAAAAAAATTGTTCGTGTTCGTCTCATTTGCTTATCGAACGAATCAAACACGATCTTCCTAGCGAACCGAACACGAACTGTTCGCGAACAACGAGCTTTTTTGACGTACCTAGCTTTGATAACATACTTCATCAAAATGAAGCAAATTGATCGAGTATTCGTGCACATCGATGTAATCCATACTTCCTCAAAATGAAGCAAACCGAATAAGACGTTTAGGGTTTTATTTTAATATATAAGCATAGTATATTAATTATAATATTATAATATTTATATTAATATAATTAATACTATAATATTATTATTGATATTAATAATTTATCATATATTATAATTTATAGAAGTTTAATTATTTAAAATATGATAAATTTTTATAATATATAATTATTTTTAAAATATATAATTATTTTTAAAATATCAAAAAATTTATATATATAATTATTTTAAATTATTTTATATTTCGAACAATAACGAATGAAACACAAACAACACATCACTGTTCGTGTTTGGTTCGTTTAACAAACCGAACGAAAAAAAATTGTTCGTGTTCGTCTCGTTTGCTTATCGAACAAATCGAACACGAACTTGGCGAATCGAACAAATCGAACACGAACTTGGCGAATCGAACACGAATTGTTCGCGAACAACGAGCTTTTTTGACAGCCCTAAGTATGAGCAACTCATGCTGAAATGTGAGCTGATAGAACTAGAGGGACACATCATAGCCAGATATTTGAGAGGATTGAAGCCATCCATCATCAATGCTATCCAGCTACAACCTTATTATTCGTTGAGTGATGTTCAAATCTTAATACTGAAAGTGAATGGACAACATAAGCAGAGATGACACTTGCCTTCACTCAAACTACCACTTATTACTGGAGGTATCGACAAGAGCACATCTGGGGAGTTGTGAAGATTGATTAGGGATGAAGTTGACTAGAGTGGGAAGAAAGCTTGACTAACATAATTCCAACCATGAAATGCATCAGATGGCATGGATGTGGACACATCGCCTCTAATTGCCTTACTAATAGAGTTATTTCTTTCACCGAGCATGTTGCAGTGGATGAAGTGAGCGGAGAGGTAGTAGCAGAAGGGCAGGGCAAGCTCTATGAGGATGAGTGTGAGATGTTAGTTGTGAGGAGGGCTTGCTGTACTGAACCAAAGAAGGATGACTTGTGGTTGAGATAAGGAGTTCTCTATTTTCTGACCTAGTTGAAGGGGAATGTGATTGTCGGCCGCTTAAAGTGCTGCGTCTCTTTTTATTTATTTAATTTAATGGATATATGTATATTAGTTTTGAAAATAAGATTTTTAAATTTTAAAATATTAGAATGAGAAAGGACGGATCTCATTCGTTAAGTAGTTTGGATGAACGAGCGTAATATCACGAGTAACGCATTTATTCCGAAGAATAGTTACCCTACTCGACAATATCGCTCGATCAAATAAACCACAAAATTCATGACATCCGTTCTGGCTCACGAACCTTTATGCGTGACCGACAAATTCCCCTATTTAATACAAAAGAATTAAATAGGCTTATATTATCTCGGGGCCTTTAAAACTCCCTATAGAGGCAAGTCCCTATAGTTAATTACCCTTCAAAAGACCGAAGTCACTTGAGAGAACTCTCGATTTAGATCGCGGTTTCTATCTTCACGAATTCAAAAGGTAGGCTTTCAACGAAATTTGGTAGTAGAGAATCCAACAGTGAGAAGACGCAACGACGAATAATTATTTCGAGTCAAAGATAGAAGAGTAGTGATGTCACGTATCTCGAGGAGAACCTCGATGACATCCCGGCTATCCTATGGTCGGACTTTAAATTTCTGGAAAGGAATTATTTTAATTTCAATCCCGCAAATTAATTATAGAATTACGTTCGCATAACGTCCCGATTATGCAAACTACCCGAAAGCATAGGAGTGCTTACGTCGTATCGGACGACAATCCTCGAAACCTAAGTGAGTTGAGGATTATATCGCACGGTGAGGGCTGTCAGAAAGGCCTAAAAGAACAGGCGAGGGTTTATGTCATGCTATGCGGACTAATCAAAGCCCTAGGGCTCATTGCTTAAACTAAAAAATGGTTTGTTGACGTCGATCACGTGCTTTGCCGGACGAAGATGCACCGAGTCGCCCACCGTGCTCCAAGCTCCACGTCGTAGCAGAATCGCAGCTTAGGTTTAAAGTCTTAAGTTAAAATGAGCGATGCGAGTCGTTTATTATTTTTTATTGCAAGCGAGTGTGTACAATGATGACGAGTAGAATGTAAAGACAAGAAATCAGGAAGCATGCTTATAACAAACTAAACAAAGAAACACGCTAAACAGTGTATAAACATGCCGAGCAGGAGAAAGTACGGAACATGTAAGACACGCTAAGCAAGATATGCATCGAAAGTAAACATACCTGCATTAGCAGGAGTATGGCACGAAAAGAAAACATGCCAAGGCAAGTATAAGCGAAAGTGAAAGATCATCACAGAGAGACTGTATGCTTTCGCTTATCCTCACATGCTACTGCTATCCGTTTATTACTATATATTTTTTTATTTCTCGCAGCAGATTTGTCGAGTCGAAAGAGCAAGAAAGAAGAAGAAGTGAAAACAACCTACCAAGCAAACGAGTGCGCATATGTGTACAAAGAAAGTAAAGTCCGAAAACTCAACAAGAAAAACGAATGAAAACGCCGAGAAAGCGAGGAAAATCGCGAAGAAAACCAAGAAAGTCTGGAAGAAAGAAGTGAAACGTCCGTAGAAAACTCGAGAAACGTCAAGAACGAAACAAAGCCAAGTAAAACCGCAAAATCACCGCGAGAAACCTACGGACGACCCGCTAAACTCATGGCGAACCATAAGAAAGCTCAATGGGCCTCCTGAAAGAAAGACCAGTAAGTACGGTGATGTTTCGACTCGGAGCCGTGCTAATGTCCGACTCGAGCGCCGACTACTGCACCGACTTTCGTGCAAGCAGCTCCTAATCCGACTCGAATAAGCCAACCGTGACCTTTATAAATCTTCACACATTTCATTTTTTGGTTTTCATGCAAGCAAGGCATCAGATGAAGTAGCACATGTAAGTAGTGGAGGTAATTTTGTATTTTTCAAATATATGTATTTTTTTGTTTTAAAACATTTCGATCCACAGGTCGACTACCCTAATAGGACTGAGTCTACGAACATTGAACCGTCTAGCAGTAGAAACCCCAAGACGGTCAAACTGCTCCGTGATTCCCGCTCTACTCTACGCAGTCTCCCGAGTCGTGCGGCCCCATTCTATGATTCTCGTAATTTTTCTCGTTTTCAGCCTCATCAATGTCCCCACCGCACTTACAGCACTGTTGATGGCCCCACATATAACCCAAAGGAGTTATATGTGCACACCTACACGTCCCCCAGTAGGTGTGTGCTTGAGCCAAGAAACAAGGTGAAACTAGGACGAGAGGCCAAGGAAGGAGGATGGAAAGCGGCTCACTTAACACAATTTCGAAGAAGTGAGTCGATTTCCATAATCGAAAAACACGTAAGTCACCCTGGACTCCCGACCGACCTCACATGTCCCGAGAAAAGGACTAAAGTGCACATCGACACTCTCGGAGAGGTGAGGACTGTACCCCGTGAAGGCACTCCTTTCCACAAATAACTCGTAAAATCACTGAAAAAAACATAAAAAAGAAACGCTATCGTCGGGTTTTAGACTCAGTGCCATATCGATTTTCAATTCCTGAACACAAACCTCCCCAGTACGGTCTCCCACTGGCTCGGGACTCAAGCTATAGATGACAGGAGAATCGAGTAATCTTTTAATACATAAGAAAGAGAACTGACAAGCTCATGAGCCACCAAACTAAGATCAATTCCACCAAATAAAACCTCCAAGACATATTTCAAATATCATGCTCAATTTATTTCCCACAAGTAAGCTATGAAGCTCTTCCAAATTCATTAAATCAATTCCATGACAAGTGAAGCAAGAAAGCAAAGCCACCATCACAACAATCACCCTAATAAGCGCTCTCGCTATGGCTAAAAACAGAACAAAGCGCTCACGTACCAAGCTTACAATAAAGTGGCAAAGAAGAAGTAAAGCCTCGACAATCCAAATCATCACAATGCAGGCCTCACGCTAAGTCTCCAACAAACCACCCATACTAATTCAAGTTCACAAATGCATATGGATGAATCCATAGGGCAACCAAGCAATTCAACCCACCTTCAGCCTTAAAAGAAGCACAAACCCGAGCCCGTGGGAGACCCAAACCCGAGCCATTCAAAGGCCGCACCGGAGGCAGCGTGAACAACAGGAACAAAAAAAAACCGAGCCCCCTACATCAAACACAAAGGGGAGCAGCTGCAGGAGCAGCAAACAGAAACAGAAAAGAAACCGAGCCCCAAATAGAGTGCAAAGGGGCAGCCATAAGGCACACAGAAACAGAGAAAATCGAGCCCCAAATAGAGTGCAAAGGGGCAGCCATAAGACACACGAAGCGAGAGAAACCGAGCCCCACACATAGTGCAAGGGGCAACACAAACTTTCCATAGTTCCCGCCGAAAAGAAAATAAGGAAGGGGGCTTAGAATACATGCCCCCACATGCCAAAAGAGGATCACCACTTTGCTTTAAATACATCCAACATGCCTCAAATGATACAAGAGAGAGAGAGGAGCTAAAGCCACGCCTCAAATGATACAAGAGAAGAAAGAGAAGCTAAAGCCATGCCTCGTTTATATTCTTTTTAAGCCAATGACCAAAGATAAACATCAAAACATGCTCATATAGATGCCTTGCACAAGCTTCAATTGATAAAAACATCTCCAAACCCCAAGTAACTTAAGACACCCCAAAGAACAAGAAGCCCAGCAGCGCCTCTCCACCTTCACCAAAAGAATCGGCCAGCCCTAGGAAAGCCCAAAACAGGGCTCTAAATAGGCAGGGAGAGGGAGGAGAGGGCTGAGACTTACCACAGAACCCAACAAGATCGAGGAAGTGACGGGGGATGGGGGGAAGTGCCGCAGAGAAGATTGGCAAGGAGGCAGACACGCGCCCGGGAGATCACGCTAGGTGACTCTCGCGCAGGGATAACACTCGAGGAGGCATGGGGAGAACCACGCGGGGCTCGAGGGAGCAACGGCCACTCGGGGAAAGGCGCACGCGAGCGCGGGAGAAGCAGGGACGGAAGCTCGATCGAACGAGCCATGGAGGAAGCCAAGGATCGAACGAGTAGATATTAGGGCCGAGGGTTTAGTTTAGGTTTAAAATATAATATATATATATATATTATTAATTTTATTAAAAATAAAAAAAAATAAGCCCAAAACCGCAATTTCGCCCCGCGAGCGATCGTCGCAAATTAAATATCAATTTTAGGTGGAAACGACGTTCCGACGCAACGGCGAAGTCCGTTTCGTCATCCGAGGTCGTTCGGACAACCTCGTCGACGATCGCGTCGAAAGCGCGTCAAATCCGGCATCTTCTGAAATTCTGACTCGACGTCGATCGTCCGCGGCGTTCTGGCTTCAATCTCGATCCGTCACGGAGTAACTCGGAGCGTCGAGGCCGCGGCTCGAGGACTTCGTGCTTCGGTGGTGCGCAGAATGTGCACAAGCGCCGTCCTAAGGTCCCATGGTCCCATAGGAACTCAATTGGAATCCTAACGCTAATTCCAACCTACCCGCCGCGAGCTAGAGGTCGTGAACTCCGTCCGGACTCTAAAAGAGTGTCGAAGTGGTTTCGAGCATTCTAAAGCGAGGTGGGCCCGTAGCTAGGAATCTAAGATCGTCGAGGAAGCTCCTAAAGCTAGAACCCTAAATCCTGTGAGGAAAACTAAACCTCGACAAAAACGAGGTCAACAAACGGACTCCCAATAGTGTGCGGCGACCGGACAGAGACACCGCGCGTATCGGTGCTGACCGAAGAAGATCAATAAACCAACACAAAGCCGCCTAAGTAAAATACTTAGGACAGCCATGCAGGAACAAAAAGAAAAGAGAGAGTGAGTAGGTTCACTGGGAAAAGAGGGGGAACTCTCAATTAAGAGAGTTCGCGACTTTAATTTTTCGAACTTCAAATTTCAAACATGATTTCGATTTCGATTCCGCAGTAAAATTCGAGTTTTTAGAAAAATGAAGAGACTCGGATCGAGATGGGAAGCGCAAGGACTCACACCCAACTCAAAGACCGAACAACAAAACACATGACTAGAATCATCACGACGGGAAAGGATCCCAAAGTAACGCGGAATCGGATGCCTGATTCAATCGAAGGGCTTACTCCTCAACCTCTAAACAAGACAGGAGAACATTACGGAAGACATCGCGGTATCGGAGCATCGGGATCCTCAAACTCTAAAAAGATTCAGAAGGCCATTGCAATGAATGCAGACGGATTCAGCGCGGATCCTCAACCTCTAAAATCGACGGAGACCATTCGCAAAGCAATGCGGTATCAGGATCTGATGGGATCCTCTACCTCCCAGAAGCAGACAGTGAGAACATCTGAAAGCAATGCAAGGTGCGGACACCGGAATCCTCCATCTCTAAAATTTATCGGAGATCATCTGAAAGCAATGCGGTATCTGCGACGTCGGATCCTCAACCTCTAAAACAGACAGTGAGAACATCGGAAAGCAATGCGGTGCCTGATACTGGAATCCTCCACCTCTAAAATTTCGGGCGACCATCGAGAAGTAACGCTGGATCTGATACCGGGATCCTCTACCTCTAAAGCAAATACGAGAACATCGCGAAGTAATACGAGTGTCTGACACGGAATCCTCCACCTCTAAAACGGACGAGAGATCATCTGCCGAGTAATGCGATATCGGATAATCGGGATCCTCTACCTCTAAAACTGACGGAGACCATTGCAAAGCAATGCGGTGTCGGATACTGGAATCCTCCACCTCTAAAATTGACAGGAGATCATTGCTGAGCAATGCGGTATCGGATGCTGTGATCCTCAACTTCCAGAATTTAATACCTGAAAGGTTGCGATAGGAGGAGATCCTAAAGCAACGAACAAATGACGCAATAGGGGGCAACCCCTAAAGCGACAAAAAGAAATGCAATAGGGGGCGGCCCCTAAAGCAACAAAGGGTAATGCAAAAGGGAGTGAGGTACTCGGGATTGAGAAGGAAATGTTTTCTTTTGCAAAGTTTTTTTTTATTATTGTATTGTATTTGTCTAAATCGGACACAATGGAGAAAAAGGATTCATGTAGCCGACCCCACTTAGTGGGATTAAGGCTTTGTTGTTGTTGTATTGTATTTGCTTTAAGATTTGGACCCAGTCACAGACAAGGGCGACATCTGAGCTCTAAGAACGAGTCTTTGTCTTTGAAACGTATGGCACATGAGCTTCGCAAGTATTGTCCATCAGCTAAGGACCTCTAGGGACACCAGAAGTCGAAGACGTTGTAAGTTCGTAGCTTTGTTTTTAGTAGTCACCATTCGATCCGTTGCGGTACTGTAAAGGCTGTTGAAGTCGACTCGAGAAGTATTTCCGACATTCTTCGAGTTAAGTCGGAGTTAGTATTCCGAGAAATCTTTCCGACATTCTTCGAGTCAAGTTAAGTTAGTATTCTGTCGGCGTCGAAAGACACGACTTCGTGTCGAATTTCCATTAATCGCTAATATCGTCATCGTTTCTTTAATTCTTTCTTTCTGCCCAAGCGAAATCCCAAAATTTCTGTTTCATGTGATCAAAATATTTTTCATCGTCCAAAGATATTTCGAACCAATTAATGACCGATCAAAAGCGCGTGTAATCACTCGACTCTCTCCAAAGCATAATATCGAGAAAACTTCTTGACGTAACCTTCAAGTTTCATTAATCTGGGGAGATTAAGATACTAATTTTCGATTATATGCGTCGCTCAAGCTTCTTCTCGTGAGGATTTTTTTTATTATCGAGCTTTTCGCTCTCCTTTTTTTATCGAGGATTACTATATCTAGTGAAGCCATGATTAAAGATTTTGAATGTCCTGATTCGTGACACCACTTTCATTGTACGCTCACCTCAAGCCTTCTCCTCGTAACACCCTTTTTTCTTTCTTTCTTTTTTTTTTTCGTCTTTTGTTTTCGTAGAATTATCGTATCCGGTGAAGACATTTTCGTTAATAATTTTGAATCGTCAAAAACTTCCCCAACTAATAATTCGAAACGTCCCTTAATACGAATCCCTTGGATATTATAACTTTTCGAAAGTCCTGACTCATCTACATGCGCAGAAAATTAAAAGACTCGTGATTTCCCGAGTGAATTACTCGTATTCCAAGCACACTGCTTCATTCTGAAATCAACTTAGGACTCAGTCCGAATTTCTTAAAGAAAACAATTCAGTTATTAGGGCATTAATTTGATTCTTCCCTGAAGTCGAAGTCTTCAGCAAAATATCCACTTTGAAGCTTTCCAAATATCGAGCAATTCTCGACAAAAACAAACTCATTTTCTTCATCAGAATGAGAAAAACGGTACTGCACCATCACCGATCATACTAAGCAACAAGAAGTAGTACTACAAGAACTAAAAAGTGTCCCGTCCGTTGTCGTAGCGTAGAAATCAATTGAAGCAAACACATCGCCCGAAATCATATCGATAGAACTTATTTCAAGTTCCTTTCAAATATTCATCGGGGATCGTTACGCTTCCATTTCTGAAGTTCTTCTCAAGCCAGTCTTTAAAGCTGAAGCACTCCTTTATAGTATGTCCAACGAACCTGTGGTATGGGCAAAAGTTGTGTTGGTCCTTCTTGTTCATCTCCTCCGGCTTCTTCGACTCGAGCAACTCCGAACTCTAGTTTCTCGATCGATTCTTCGAAGATCTTCGCCACGCATCATCCTCGAAGGAATAGTTTGCGTAACCGATCTCGACGTTGTTGGAACTCGTCTTCCACCCGCTTCGTACGACTTTCACGAGACGCCGGCCGACTGAGTCGATTGTACCCGCCGACCGTACTCGTTGGACATGCCGAATATACTGCGGCGGTTGTCGAACGTATCGCTCCGTATCGAGAAGCATCGTTGTGAGTGTGAACATACCACCGAGGTGACTGACCGAATCGAGGAAGCGACCGATCGTACCGATGCGGAAACCGACCGCATCGAGGCGGCGGTCGCTTCGCTCTTCTTGACCGTGTCGAGGAGTGTCCGCTTCGGTCCAGTATCTCCATCTACCGCTTTCCTTTGTCGATCGTTGCCACTACTCCGGATCTTTTCTCGAAAGCTTTCAATCGGTCCGGCTTGTCGGGCCTTTTCCTCGAGATTCGTATGCTTCGATCTCTTCGTAAGATGTCGGCTTTATCGAGTAGCCTTTCAAACGACTCGATGGTGAGTCCTTTAAGCATGAAAGCCTATCGGTCTCATGGATGCTCTTGAGTAAGACCTCAATCGCATGTTGCTCCTGCAATTGGGGCTCGCACTTCATGCTTAAGTTTCCCCACCGTAGAATATACTCCACCAAAGTTTCATCTGGTTTCTGAGACTCCATTATAAGATCTCCAATGGTAATGTGGTGATATACTCCGGCGAATCTCTTCACGAACAAATTCTCCAACTCTGTGAACGTCTTTATCGACCCATTCTGGCAGCTCGCGTACCAATCAAATGCAATCCCCGAAAGACCGCTCACGAATCGACGGAAAAGTAATGCCTCACTACCCCGCGTTGTAGCAGCTCGCTCGAAGTGATGCAACGTGCCGACGGGGTTGCCCGTTCCATCGAAAGCTCTTAAAGGTCGTGCGCAACGAAACCTTTAGGATACGGGACGGAATCGAACTCCTCCGGCAGGGTCTACCCTTCGAAATCGACGCGCCCCTTTCGATCGGCTAAGGCTTCCTTACTTCGTCGCTCGACCAACCGCTTAATGTCTTTTCCGCGCACCATATTCGAGTCGAGTCCTTCTTCTGTGGCCCATCTTGGCTCGCGTGAAGCGACTTCCCTTCTTTCATCTATGATATGGACAATCTGGCCGATTTATTTCTCGGGGACGGCTACTTGCTGCGAGTGCGACCGTCCACGTGCGGCAACCATAACGAGCTTATCATTTCCTCGATCCTCTTCTCGAGGCGGTTGATAATTTCATCCTTCGTCCGTGAAGACTCGCCACTCATCCGCCGTGTTCTCCTTAACAGACGGAGCATCACGTGCAGACGACGTAGCTCGGGTTTCAACAACATAGATCTCGGCGAATTCTTCTTCCATGTAGTCTGACAGGTCGCAGTCTTCGTTGTCGAGGCTTACTCCTCGCTCTTTTGCTAACCTGGTGATCTCAGCTCTGAGTTTCTTCAATTTATCATCGACTTTCTTTCCTTTAACTGCCTTAAGATCGATTTGTACTTCTGGAATGTTTCCCGTAGCAAGCTTCGAAGCAGTCGTAGTAGTAGCAACCAGAATATCGGACTTATATTCCATTTCAAGGGAACACTCCTGTGATCCTTTCAAAAGCATCGGCCTCGCGGCTTTAGGTATCCAAACTTTCTTTCTCAACGTCTGATGCCTCGAGACTGGGTGTCTCGGCAATGCCATCGGCGTCGTTGAAATGGGGTATGGTCCCTAAAGTGTGAACCCGACACTATAGAAGCGATCTCTTCCATTATTCTGCTTAGGAAGTTCTTCATTGCTGGCAGTAGGTAACACTTTTGGACCCGGCGAGACTTAACCGACTTGCGATCGCCGAGCTTCGAACCCGTCGCGAACGTCCGAAACCGTAGACAGAGAGTGGAAACACGTTTCCTAGTCGTAACTTGGTCGGGATACGAGGTGGTGGTAGCACAACGAAGAATCCTGCGGAGACTCTCTTCTCCCTGTAGAAAGGTGACAACTGATGCAACCTACTCCTTCGAGGAGATGGGAGGTTCCAAACTCTTCATCCTCTTCCGGCCGAGAGGTCGACTCAACGAAGTCAATCTCTTCACGGCTTGAGAATCCTTCGTCTCGCGGTTCTTTCTTCCGTGCTTCGGTTAACCACAGCGACTCGAGAGCTAGAACCAACTTCGAACACCGACTGTGCTGAAGCGAACAAATCTACGAGAATCCCTTCGAACAAGATTTCTTTTCCTTTGCGGACTCGGTAGAGTCATGCGCGGTGATTGCGAATCCGGCGGTAGGTAGCTGTAACGATCCTCCCCGGCACGTGGACAACAGCAACTTAGGCAGTACACGGGGCGACAGGCTTAGCAGGAGCACTCCGCGTCTTCGGCCTCTACGTGCGGGAAAGTCGCGATCTTCATTCAAGTCGTATTCGGCGGCGTGCTCTGCGACCTCTGGCGGAGCAGCCTTCAGTGACTACATACGGCGCTTTTCCAACTACGACTTCGACCTCGTCGAAGCCGAGTACCAAACTTTATCATCTGCTCCCAGTGAGCACAAGCCTTGTCACTGGGGAGGTTCCGTCGAACAAGAAGATTAACTTGGTGACGACATCGTTCCCGGCATTTAAAGAATTTCCCGGAAGCCAAGAACGTCCCGCGTCTGTCAGCTTCAACGGAAGTACTCAGTTACCAGCACTCAGTATCGCAACCTGGCAATTCCTTATTCCGTCGGTGTTTCCACCTTATTTTACCTTTATCGTTCATTTAAATTCGTGGATTTAAGCGAAGAAACAAGAAGCAGAGATTTGGCTTTAATTCGTCGACATAGAATCAAACCCGGAACACAAAGTGAAATGGAAATTCAGGACCCAGTCCTGAGCCGAATTTGCAGCGCACCTCGCGCACTAACACACATATTGGGGGTCCGACCCTGTAAAATCAAAAGAAAACCCTAAAAATTCACGAACCACACTGTTTAAAGGTGATTAAACAGACGATTCTGAAATCCGAGAGAGTTGATCGTGTTCGCCCAAGAAAGAAATGAGCAAAGCAAGCCGACGAAGAATGACAATCCGACCACGTGGGACGATGGACACATCGCCGATGTGCGAAGATAAAACCTTTCGATTTAATCGGAGAGTAGAGTTAGTCCTCACGTGAGTCGCCGTAGTTGTCTGGCCGCTTAAAGGCCTTGCGTCTCTTTTTATTTATTTAATTTAATGAATATATGTATATTAGTTTTGAAAATAAGATTTTTAAATTTTAAAATATTAGAATGAGAAAGGACGGATCTCATTCGTTAAGTAATTTGAATGAACGAGCGTAATATCACGAGTAACACATTTATTCCGAAGAATAGACACCCTACTCGACAATATCGCTCGATCAAATAAACCACAAAATTCATGACATCCGTTCTGTCGCGAACCTTTATGCGAACCGACAAATTCCCTATTTAATACAAAAGAATTAAATAGGGTTTATATTATCCTGAGTCTTTAAAACTCCCTATAGCAGACAAGCCCCTATAGCTTAATTACTCCTCAAACGACCGAAGTCACTCGAGAGAACTCTCGATTTAGATCGCGGGTTTCTATCTTCACGAATCCAAAAGGTAGGGTTTTCAACGAAATTTGAGCAGAGGAATCCAATAGTGCGAAGCGCATGAAGCGAACAATTATTTCTGAGTCAAAGAGAAGGCGGTAGTGGATGTCACAGATCTCGAGGAGAACCTCGAGGACATCCCGGTTATCCACATGGTTGGGCTTTAAATTTTGGAAAGGGAATTATTTTAATTTCAATCCCGCAAATTAATTATAGGAATTACGTTTACATAACGTCCCGATTATGCAAACTACCCGAAAGATAGGAGGGCTTACGTTGTATCGGACGACAACCTCTGAACCTAAGTCGAGTTAGTACTATATCGCACAGGAGGGTCATGCAAAAGGCCTAAAAACGGGTGAGGGTTTACGTCGTCATTGCGCGATCTACCTCAAAGTCCTGGTGCTTGTTGTTTAAACTAAAGAATGATTTTGTCGACGTCGACAACGGGCCTTTGCCGACGAAGATGGCCGTGCCGCCTACTCTGTGCTCCAAGCTCCATCGTCGTAGCAGGAATCGCAGCTTAGTGTTTAGAGTCTTGAAGTTAAAATGAGCATGCAAGTCGTTTATTATTTTTTATTGTGCTGAGTGTGCGCAATAATATGACGAGTGAGTGAAGATACGTAAAGTCGATAAAACGTGAGCATGCTATAACAAACTAAACAAGAAACATCGCTAAACAAGGATAAACATGCCGAGCAGGAGAGAAAGTACAGAAATTTAAGACATCGCTAAGAAAGTATACGCATCGAAAGTAAACTGTACCTGGTAGCAGGTGATGCTGGGCCGAAAAGATAAACATGCCAAGTTGCGGTAGCTAGAAAGTAAAAGACTCACGCAGAGTACCAGTATGCTTTGCTTATCCTCGGCGTGACACATTATCCTGTTTATTACTATTTTTTATTTCCATGACGATGATTTGTCGAGCTTGAAAGAGCGGGAGAGAAGCAGTAAGTCGAAAACAACCTACGTAAACAAAGTGCATATACAGACAAAGAAAGTAAAGTCCGAAAACTCAACAAGAAAAACGGCGGAAAACGCGAGAAAGCGAGGAAAATCACAGAAGAAAACCAATAAAGTCGTGAAAGAAAGAAAAGAAACGTCCGTAGAAAACTCGAAAAAGTCACGAACGAAAACAAAACAAAGCCGTAGAAAGCCGCAAAAATCACTGCGAGAAACCCACATATGGCCCGCTAAACTCATGGCGAACCATAAGAAAGCCATGCGCCTCCGGAGAAAGACCAGTAAGCACGGCGGTGTTTCGACTCGGAGCCGTGCTAATGTCCGGACTCGAGTCGCCGACTACTTGCACCGACTTTCGGAAGGCGATCCTAATCCGACTCGAATAACTAACCGTGACCTTTATAAATCTTCACACATTTCATTTTTTGTGTTTAAATGCAAGAAATTCGTAGATAAGTAGTGCACGTAAGTAGTGAGTAATTTTGTATTTTTCAAATAAATGTATTTTTCTGTTTTAAAACATTTCAATCACGGCGTCGACTACCCTACAGTACTCAGTGCCTACGAACATTAAACCGTCTGCAGTAGAAACCCTAGGATCGGCCGAACGGCTCCGCGATTCCCGCTCTACTCTCTGCCGCAGCCTCCGAGTCGGCGGCCCCATTCTATGATTCTCGTAATTTTTCTCGTTTTGCGAGCCTCATCAATGTCCCCACCGCACTTACAACTTGCTGATGGCCCCACATATAACCCGAAGGAGTTATATGTGCACACCCTACACGTCCCCGTAGGTGTGTGCTTTGAGCCAAGAAACAAGGTGAAACCCAGGGACGAGAGGTCGAGGAAAGGAGGACGGAAAGCGCGCCTCAGCTTAACACAATTTCGAAAAGAAGTGAGTCGATTTCCATAATCGAAAACACGTAAGTCACCCCGACTCCCGACCGACCTCACACGTCCCGAGAAAAGGACTAAAGGCACATCGACGCTCTCGGAGAGGGTGAGGACTAGACCTCATGGAACGCACTCCCTTTTCCCAAATAACTCGTAAAATCATGAAAAAACATAAAAAAGAAAGCCACTCGCTCGGCTTCTAGACCTGCAGCCATATCGATTTTCAATTCCTCGAACACAAACCTCCCCGTGACGGTCTCCCACTCGGCTCGGACTCAGTCTATAATAATGAGAATCGCAATCTTTTAATACATAAGAAAGAGAATGGATAAGCCCATAAGCCACCAAACTAAGATCAATTCCACCAAATAAAACCTCCAAGACATATTTCAAATATCGCGCTCAATTTATTTCCCACAGCAGCTATGCAAGCTCTTCCAAATTCATTAAATCAATTCCATGACAAGTGAAGCAAGAGAGCAAAGCCACCATCACAACAATCACCCCAATAAGGCTCTCGACTGCAGCTAAAACATGAACAAAGGCTCACGGCCTAAGCTACAATAAAGGCAGCAAGTAAGTAAAGCCCGACAATCCAAATCATCACAACGAGGCTCACGGCCAAGCTCCAACAAACCACCCATACTAATTCAAGTTCACCACAAATGCATAGGATGAATCCATAGGGCAACCAAGCAATTCAGCCCACCTTCAGCTTAAAAGAAGCACAAACCCGAGCCCAGGGGAGACCCAAACCCGAGCCATTCAAAGGCTGCACCGGGGGAGGCTGCAGGAACAACAGGAACCAAAAAAAACCGAGCCCCCTACATCAAACACAAAGGGGAGCAGCTGCAGGAGCAAAGATACGGAAATGAAAAGAAACCGAGCCCCAAATAGAGCGCAAAGGGCAGCCATAAGGCACACAAGAAACAGAGAAAACCGAGCCCCAAATAACAGTGCAAAGGGCAGCATATAAGGCACATAAAGCAGAGAAAACCGAGCCCCACACATAAGTGCAAAGGTGGCAACCAAACTTTCCATAGTTCTCGTCGAAAAGAAAATAAGGAAGGGGGCTTAGAATACATGCCCCCACATGCCAAAAGAGGATCACCACTTTGCTTTAAATACATCCAACATGCCTCAAATGATACAAGAGAGAGAGAGGAGCTAAAGCCACGCCTCAAATGATACAAGAGAGAAAGAGAAGCTAAAGCCATGCCTCGTTTATATTCTTTTTAAGCTAATGACCAAAGATAAACATCAAAACATGCTCATATAGATGCCTTGCACAAGCTTCAATTGATAAAAACATCTCCATACCCCAAGTAGCTTAAGACACCCCAAAGAACAAGAAGCTAAGCGAGCGCTCTCTCCACCTTCACCAAAGAACCCGGCCACTCTAGGAAAGCCCAAAACAGGCTCTAAATAGCAGTGGAGAGGGAGGAGAGGGCTGAGACTTACCACAGAACCCAACAAGATCGAGGAAGTGACGGGGATGTGGGGAAGTGCCGCAGAAGATCGGCAGGAGGCGCGAGACGAGCCCGGAGATCACGCGAGGTGACTCTCGCGCAGGGATAACACTCGAGGAGGCATGGGGATAACCACGCGGGGCTCGAGGAGCAACGGTCACTGTGGAAAGGCGCACGCGAGCGCGGGAGAAGCAGGGATCGGAAGCTTGATCGAACGAGCCGTGGAGGAAGCCAAGGGATCGAACGGATAGATATTAGGGCTGAGGGTTTAGTTTAGGTTTAAAATATAATATATATATATATATATATTATTAATTTTATTAAAAATAAAAAAAAAATAAGCCCAAAACCGCAATTTTCGCCCCGGCGAGCGATCGTCGCAAATTAAATATCAATTTTAGGTGGAAACGACGTTCCGGACGCAACGACGATGTCCGTTTCGTCATCCGAGGTCGTTCGGACAACCTCGTCGACGATCGCGTCGAAGCCGCGTCAAATCCCGGCATCTTCGAAATTCCGACTCGACGCTCGATCGTCGCGGCGTTCGGCTCCAATCTCGATCGGTCACGGAGTAACTCGAGGCGTCGAGGCCGCGGCTCGAGGGAATTTGTGCTCTGGTGTGCGCAGAATGTGCACAAGGCCGTCCTAAGGTCCGGTCGGTCCCATAGGAACTCAATTTGGAATCCTAACGCTAATTCCAACCTACCCGCCGTGAGCTAGAGGTCGGGAACTCCGTCCGGACTCTAAAAGAGTGTCGAAGTGGTTTCGAGCATTCTAAAGCGAGGTGGGCCCAGTGCTAGTAATCTAAGATCGTCGAGGAAGCTCCTAAAGCTAGAACCCTAAATCCTAGGAGGAAAACTAAACCTCGACAAAAACGAGGTCAACAGTGATATCCATGGATCAATAATGTTTGGGTGAGTTCTCTATTAGGGACCAGTTATAGGATCAGGTGTGGTGCGACGTTGTGCTCGTAAATTTTTTGTCATTTCTTGTTGGGGAGATCGTGGCATTTCGATCGCAATACTCAACACGATGAGTTCAAATGAAAGTATTTGCGCAAAAATAATCTCCTTCATTTCATTGATGATGGGCTTATATGAAGCCTTATAAATTGCAACATTTACAAGTAAATCCTTACATTTCATCTATATACAAATAGGACCATCACAACACTCTCCTTCAAGATGGATGAAATATGTTCATTAAGCCCATCTTGTCACATAATCTACCTAAGTCCATCGAGCTAACTCCTTTAATGAGGAAGTCAACCACCTGCTTTTCTATAGATATATGACTTATAACAATCCGTTATTCAGCTTCTCCTTGATAAAGAATCCATCAATCTCCACATGTTTAGTTCTATGATGTTGCACTGGGTTTTCAGCAATGCTGATTGCCGACTTGTTGTCACACCATAAGTTCATTTGAGTTTAACCAACAAAGCTTTCCGCTGCATCACCTCGTTAACTCCTAATGCCAAGGCTCTGTATTCTGCCTCTGCATTTGTTCTCGCTACAACTGACTATTTGTTGCTCTTCCATGAGACCAAGTTTCCACCTACAAACATGTAGTATCCTGATATTTATCGTCTGTTACCAACACTACTTGCCCAGACAGAATCACAAAAGCCCTTAATAAGTTCATGCTCATTCTTCCCAAATATCAAATATTTCCCCGATGCACCCTTTAGATACCTCAGAATCTGATACACTGCATCCATATGATTCTTCCTTGGATCATGCATGTAGCAGATCGCCACACTTACTGCAAAAGAAGTATCAGGCCGAGCGTGGCATAGATAGATCAGGCGGCTAACCGTACCTATGGTACCTCTAACGATCAACTAATTCACAGCCTTTGTACTGAGCTTGAGATTTTGGTCAATTGGAGTGACTGCAAATTTGCACCTCACATATTTGTCTCCATGAGAAGATCTAATACATACTTTCTCTGGGATATGCCTTCACAGGCTACTTCAATCTAAAGAAAGTATCTGAGCTGTCCAAGATCATTTACCTCAAATTGCTTTCCCGATCTTTCCTTAAGTTTAACAATCAGCCTCATCATCACCAGTGATAATCATGTTATCCACATACATAACAAGTATAGTAGTATGACCTTCATGTTGCCAAAAGAACACCGTGTGAGCTGCATTGATCTACTGATATTCTATGCCAACCATCGCAATTCTAAACTTTTCAAACTAGGCTTGAGGAGACTGCTTCAAGCCATACTGTGACTTCTTGAGCCTACACACTTTGCCCACTGTCTGGGATGTACTGAATCCTGGTGGTATCTCCATATATATACCTCTTTCAATAGCTTCCCATGAAGAAAGACATTCTTCACATCTGGTTAGATTCTCCATCCACTATTCACTGCTAGAGAAGCCAGTGTTCTCATAGTGTTCATCTTTGCTACTGGTGCAAATGTTTCATTGTAGTCAATGTCATACGTCTGAATGTATCATTTTGTCAGTAGTCATGTTTTGTACCTCTTGTCTTCCCTTATGGAGTTTGTTTTACCGTGAAGATCCACTTGCATCCAACTGCCTTCTCTTGCTGGTAGTGGTACAATCTCCCTTGTTCTGTTTTTATCAAGAGCTCCAAGCTCTTCATGGATCATCGCTTTCCACTTGGGATCCTCTTTAGCAACCTATCAACACTTGGGTATAGAGACAGTCCAATGATGTAATGAATGTTCTATGTAAAGGTGAGATGTTAGAATAAGAAACAAAGTTTGCAATGTTAAGTTCCCACCTAAAATGATCAAGAGGATGTTTCGCATTGCTGCGGGAGGTCCTCCTTAAAGGGTAGGAGTGGACAGAGAAGGATTAATATCACCTGAGAGTTTTGAATAAAAGGTGGATGGTGTAGGTGTCTCGAGAGGAAGATGAGGATAAGAAACTTGTTGGCACTGCAGACACTGTTCCCTCAGTTTGCTTCTTTCTCCGGGTATTCACCCTTAGCTCATCTTCAGCCATAATCCAACCACCTCTAGGTTCAATCTCATTGATTTCCGTCTCCTCATTTTATTCAACTCACATCAAAATACATAACATTTCTCCCACTTGTACCACTCCATCACCACTACTACTCTTTCTGTTTCGCCTCATACTGTTGAGTCACTGAAGGGTGAATTCTCCTCCAGAGTGTAGTATGGTTCAAACTGTCCGAATGACAAATCCATACTCACAAAGAGTCTCTTCTCAATCGGGCTCCAGCAGATATAACCTTTCTGAGTAGTAGAATAACCCACGAACACACATTTCATGTTCTCTGAGATCCAACTTCCCTACAGATGACATATTGTATTTCACAAAACATACACATCCAAATGCCTTCAATGGGAGGATCCCACTATTGTCTCATTTCATTATCTAACAATGAGACTTCTACTTCAATACTCTAAGGGCATCCTCTCCATTAAGCGGGTGTCAACACTGCTTGCCCCCATAAGTGCTGTGAAACATTCATTGCCATAATCATGCTCCGGGCAACCTTTAGAATATGTCGATTCTTCCTCTCTGCCACATTCTGTGCTGGTGTGTATGGTTGTGGTTTGGTGTTGTATCCCTTGAACTGACGGATAATCCTCAAATGCTTTGTTGATACATTTTGTCCCATTATTAGTCTGAGTGCCTTCACAACTGCACCATATTGGGTTATGGATTTTGTGTAAAATCAGAGAAGAAGAAAAACAATTCTATATTTTCTTACTTTGAACTGGTAATACAAGTTGTTATATGATGAAATTACACGAATAAAAAGGAAACTATCTACCTAATTCTCTTGATTTAAGGGATTACAAATTAATACAAATTAATACAAATTGATTCTTAATTTATTCTCCCAATCTATTTACAGGATAAATCTGGAAACTTCAACACTCCCCCTCAAGCTGAGGAATAGATGTCTTCCATTCCTAGCTTGGATACAATATCGTGGAAACTCGAACTGTTCAGCCTCTTTATTAGAACATCGGCCAGTTATTTCTCTGATTGAACATAAGACATCCATACTAACCCTTCCTCCAGCTTTCTTCGATGAAATGTCTATCAATTTCGATATGCTTTGTCCTATCGTGTTGTATAGTGGTTATGAGCTATATTAATACCGACTTGTTGTCACAAGAGAGCTTCATATGACCCTCCCGTCGGACTCTTAAATCATCCAAAATAATTTTCACCACAAGAATTCACATAATCCTCGAGCAATAGCTCCGACTTCGATTCTGCAGATGACCTTGCAACTACATTCTGCTTCTTGCTCTTCCATGTCACTAGGTTGCCTCCAAGAAAAGTACAATATCCTGTAGTAGATCTTCTGTCCACTAGGGAGCCAACATAGTCAGCGTCGGTGTAGGCTTCCAGAGTAAGAGCGTCATTCCTTTTGAACAAGATTCCTTTCCCCGGATTGCCTTTCAAGTAATGTAGTACCCTGTAAGCAGCCTGAAGATGAGGTTCTCTCGGATCATGCATGAATTGACTGATCAAACTTACAGAATATGCTATGTCTGGTCGAGTGTGAGCAAGGTATATGAGTCTGCCAACCAGCCTCTGGTACATTCTTTTGTCCACACTTGGTTCTTCTTTAGCTTCTCCCAACTTATAGTTTGGATCTATTGGAGTAGAGATCGGCTTACACCCAGTCTTCCCTGTTTCTGCCAATAAATCAATCACGTACTTTTGCTGAGATATGAAGATCCCCTGTGTGGAATATGCCACTTCAATACCTAGGAAGTACTTCAATTTCCCCAGTTCCTTTGTTTCAAACTCTTTTACTAGTCTCAGCGCCAATTCATGTTTCTCTTTTTCATCATTTCCAGTAACTATGATGTCGTCCACATAGACCAAAAGGGCAGTCACTCCCCCTGCAGCTGAATGTTTAATGAAAAGAGTGTGGTCACCTTGGCTTTGTTTATACCCAGATTCCTTCATGACCTTTGAAAATCTGCCAAACCAAGCTCTAGGAGATTGTTTTAATCCATAAAGTGCCTTTTTCAGCTTGCACACCTTGTTACCTGTGTCCCCTTCAAATCCCGGTGGGATGTTCATGTAGATTTCCTCATTTAGATCACCATGGAGGAATGCATTCTTAACATCATACTGTAACAGTTGCCATTTGAAGTGAGCAGCCAATGATAACAGGATTCTCACAGTGTTCATCTTTGCTACTGGAGCGAAGGTTTCCTGATAGTCCACCCCGTAAGTCTGAGTGTATCCTTTGGCTACTAACCTTGCTTTATATCTTTCAAGTGATCCATCAGCCTTGTACTTCAATGTAAAAATCCACTTGCAATCAACAATGTTCTTTCTTTTCGGTTTATCAACGATCTCCCATGTTTTATTCTTTTCTAATGCACCCATTTCCTCTCTCATAGCATCCCTCCATTCCCTTTTTGACAATGCCTCGTACACATTTTTAGGATGACAATGGTGTTCAAACTCACAATGAACCTTTTTGAGCGGTGTGATAGTGCGCTTAAGAGAGACATAGTGAGATAGTGGATAAAGAGGTTCTGATCTTACCATGATTTCATTTCCAGAATTTGGATTGGATTCTTGGAATTGTGTCGGTTCAGGAACGGTCTTTCTCCTTGAATACACCTGAGAAAATCTTGAGAAATTGTGAGTGATAGGATCGGGTGACTTAGATGTGATTGGTTTTGGGGACTCGGGTTCAACTCGGAGCATGATGAGAGTTTGGTTCGGGAATTCCGGTTCAACAACACGGGCTGGCACATGCGGAAGGTCAAGGTTTTTTAGTGGTGGTTCAAAGGACTCACAAGTACTATCTTCCCTCATTGAAATCTCCCCCTGAAGAGAGGACTTGGAGAAAAAAGGTTTATTTTCTGTGAAAGTGACATCTGCAGAGATGTAAAATTTTCTGGTAGAAGGGTTGTAACACTTGTATCCCTTTTGAGTGGATGAGTAACCGATGAAAACACATTTGATGGCTCTAGGGTCTAGCTTTCCTCTATGTTGTTTGTAGGACATGAACAAAGGCAAGACACCCGAATATCCTAGGTGTGAGGCCATTCGAGGTTCTGAAGTGTGGGTAGAAGCTATTAAGGACTTCTATGGGGCTTTTGTTTTCTAACACACGGGAGGGAAGTCTATTTATCATATATGTGGCAGTAAGAACGGCTTCTCCCCAATAGGATTTAGAAACATTCCTCGAAATAGTAAGGCTCGAGTGGTGTTGAGTAAATGTCCATTCTTTCTTTCAAATCTACCCCATTTTGTTGGGTTGTCTCCACACTTGATGACTCATGGATGATCCTCTGTGATTGAAAGTAAGGTGATAGAATCTGATTGAAGTAGTCTCTAGCATTGTCTGTCCTAAAATTTTTTATTTTGACCCCAAATTGATTTTGAATCATTGAATGTAAATTAGGTATAACAGTGCTAACATCGGATTTTTGTTTAAGAAGAAAGAGCCATGTAACACGGGTGCAATCATCAATTAAGGATACAAACCAACGAGCCCCATAAATGTTAGGTATAGTGGAAGGTCCCCATATGTCACTATGAATCAAATGAAAAGAGAAGTTCTTTTATTATTAATAGGAAAAGATACACGACTATGTTTTGCCAATTCACAAGTTTCACAATGAAATTCAGAAATATCCAATCCTTGGAATAAGTGAGGGAACATTATATTTAAAACCCTAAAAGAAGGATGACCAAGGCGCATGTGATATAGCCAAATGACATCTTTGTTCGAGGAACTTAGGAAAGATAAAGACAAATTTCTCTTAATTTTTAGTGATGGTTCAAGCGCAGAAAGACGCTCCTTTCTTAGCAAGTCCAATCCTCCTCCCCGTGTCCCAGTCCTGAAAAACACAATAAGAAGAGTAAAAAATAACATAGCATTTGAGATCGTGAGTCAACTTTTGAATGGATACAAGGCTTGTTGACAGTTTAGGTACATGGAGAACGTTTTTAAGGATAAGGCTAGGTGTGATATGTATATCTCCAATCCCTGCAACAGTAGCTAAAGAACCATTGACCACAACAATTTTCCTGTTACTTGGACATGGGGTATAGGAATGTAAGAATTGAGATGTGAGGGTCATATGTTCTGTAGCACCGGAGTTCATGATCCAAGAGTTGGTATAGAATTTGTCTAAGACATTCATGCAAACAGAATTACCTGAAAGAGCCATCGAACATGTTCCAGACGCTTTCTTAAGAGATCCCATCAAGCTTCTTAGTTTCTCAATTTCTTCACTGTTGAACCCCCCTTTTTCTGAATTTTCCTCAATATTGGGCTGCTCTGCCACATGCGCTTGAGGCCTTGGTTGCCCTCATTCTCGGCTTGGAGGTTTACCATTCAGCTTCCAAAACTTCTCCCTCGTATGCCTTGGTTTCGTAAGATGTACACCAAAGATTGTCTTGTTTCTCCTTCACTTGGTTTTCTCTACCCGAGTGTTTAGCAGATCATTCTTCGACTTCTCGATTTGTTTTTGCTACTAAGGCCGATTCATCCATAAGTATGTGGTTCTAGCACGACACTCTCCGACTTTCTTCTCGCTTCTGGATTAGTGAGATTGTCTCTTCTAGAGACGGTGTATCCTCCTTGCCAAGGATTTAGATCCTGACCTGATCAAATTCAAAATTTAATCCTGCCAAAAAATCATATATCCGATCTTTCTCAATGAACTTCTTCAAGGTGGCCGCATCATCAGGGCATTTCATCTCAATTACCCTATAGTGATCCAATTCTTGCCAGAGATTTTGCAATAGAGTTGCGTGCTCCGCGATGCATTTATCTCCTCGCTTTCGTGGCTCCGGCTTTCGCCTCGATTTCGTACACAAGGGCAAGCATCACGGGCCTTCGAGTATGTGCGGTTGATGTAATCCCAAATTTCCTTTGCAGTATTCAAGAACATGCGAGTTGTCACTAATCGTCGGGTCCATGGAATCCCATAGCTGTGTCATAATTATGGAATCCTCCTCATCCCATGCCGCAAAGGTTGGATCCCTTTTTCCTGTCCGGTTCCAAGGAGGTGACTAAGCCTCCCTTTGCCCTTCAGTGTATGTGCGACGATTTGAGACCATTCGAGATAGTTTTTCTCGTTGAATCCGCTGGATGCCCGAATATTCCGCAATTCTCCAATTTTCCGAACAACATTGGATTCTTCTGGACGGGTCGGAATTCATCGGAGATAGCTTCGACATCGACACTGGTGATGGAGGGGAGAAGTTCGTAGCAATAAAGGCTACGGGAAAAACTCCTGCGGGAAAGAGACAGAAATGCCCGTTCCTGTTCGGCAATAAAGGCTGAGGAGACGTTCCTGTTCTTGGATAATCCGAACGGCGCGCAGAATGCCGAGAAGGTCACGCAGGAAGCTGGAAGCGACGGCGAGTTCGGCGCAGATCGTCGAGTATGTTCTCGCGGGAAGGAGGCACGGACGACGGCGAGTTCGGCGCAGATCGTCGAGGATGTTCTAGCAGGAAGGAGGCGCGGACGACGCGTTCGACGCTACGACGAGTTCGGCGTGGACGAAGCGGATGAAGCTTACGACTCAGACGATGCCAATCGACACGAAGGAAGAAGACAGAAGCAATGAAGGCTTCGACTTGGGGCCCGATACCATGTGGAAAATCGGAGAAGAAGAAAAATAATTCCGTATTTTCTTACTTCGAATCGGTAATACAGTTCGTTATATAAAGGAGATTACAATGAATAAAAAGTGAAACTATCTACCTAATTCCCTTGATTTAAGGGATTACAAATTAATACAAATTAATACAAATTAATACAAATTGATTCTTAATTTATTCTCCCAATCTATTTACAGGATAAATCTGGAAACTTCAACGGATTTGCTTATGAAAATCTTTAAAGCAAGCAACCATCTCATTATTCTAGTTCATCTAGTATATCTATGTAACACGAGAAAACTATCAATAAATGTAACAAAATACTGATAACCATTCATAGAAGTAGTATGACATGATCTTCATACATCATAATGTATCAAATCAAACACACTGGAGCTTTTATTCCCAGAATTGACAAAAGTGCTCTTAGTGAGCTTGCCAAAACTCACAAGCATCACACACTAGTTTCTTCTTATTCTTCTTTTTATACAGATGGATACAATCGACTCAGTAGACTAAGACTAGAATGTCTCATACGTCTGTGATGTAGCAGTAACACATCTTCGACGTTCCTCCCAGATTCTTCTACTGCAACACTTTCCACCATTGATGTCAGAGCTGAATCCATCCCCTCGTGGTTCAAGTATCAGTATCCGCCATGCAACGTTCTAGTCTCAAGTATCATGTCTATCCCTTTCTCTTGGAAGTTCACCCGAGGAATATCAAAAGAAACAATGCATTTTAACTGGAGGATAATGACACTATTGGATAAGAAGTTACTGGAAAAGGAGCATGTAAGAGATTGAACAAAGTCATATGATTGATACATCTTACTGTTCCTTGACCAACTACAGCCTGCGATGTATTATCAGCAGTCTTTATACTCTTTGGTACTGTTAGATAAGCATATGAATATAAATCTCTAGCATTACCTATCACATGACGAGGAGCACAAGAATCTATAATCCATTCTGATGTTTTTGTGATAGAAATAGAGGGAAGAACAAGTGTGTCACCAGTACATTTGCTGAAATGAGCTTAAGTGGTAATGTTATCCCTTGATGTCGATGGATTTGAAACATGCTCAACTCCATCTCCTTCTACTTTCTGCTTACTCTACAACAGTTCCAGACACTCTTGATCCTCACTAGTAAAGATTGCTCCTGTCTCTCTGTCATCCTCTAATACCACCAGATTTGCTCGGTAGCCCCCTCTTCCACCTTTCCGACCCCCACGACCACGACCACAACCTCCACCTTGTCCACATCCACCTGTCTCTCTCTTCTAAGGTGGCTTAAAACAAGCTCTGCTCAGATGGCTAACTTCACCACAGTTGTAATACTTGCGAGTCTCCCCATGAACACTTAGTGTACTCGGGCTCGCGCAACCAATGCTGATCGTGCTCCCGAAGAACCACTCAGCTTAGAGTGTAGTTTCGTGCCACTCTCCTCTATCATCGCAACAATTGTCTCATCTAGTGTAGGAATAGTCGTCTGAGCTAGTATAATTGGTCTCCTTTGGTGAAAGGTCGGGTTTAGATGAACCAGAAATAACATTGTCCTCATCTATGCAAAGATCTCTTCCTTCTTACCCCCGAATCATCAAAGCTCGACATAGGTGAGAAGTGATCAAGATCTTGCGACAATTGCTTTAGATCTATGATATACTCTTGAATCGATCTATTACCCTGAACCACTGTCTCTATCTCTTGCTGAATCTGAAACAATCTCATGTGATTCTTAGCTCCAAAATTGATCTTCTTCAACTTCGCCTAAACGTCGCTCACCTTTCGAATGCCATCCACTAATGAGGCAACAATGAAACCACCGAGTTGAGTCGGTAGGTCTACAACAAGGCATGCATGGTCCTCCATTCATCCCTCTTAGCACTGTCACATTTCATCACTCTTCGCTCTGCCTTACACTTGAGCGCTCCTTTCCCACCTTTACGCACGCGAAGACCTTTCTCCTCTTTCGTCTTAAATGTCGCAATCCCGTAGAAGCCTTCCATGTGCCCATCTGTCGTGATTCGTGAAGGAGAGGATGATCGATCATTGTCTCTACATCGATCTTATCTGTCACGATTCGTGGAAGTTCATGTCTGTAACGATCCCTCTGCTCTCTCTGGATCGATCGAGTTGCACTGTTGTTCCTTCTCATCCGATCTGCCTTGTCCGAAGCTGCTGTCCTTCCGTCGCAGGGCATCGTCAACTTAAGTTGCTGAAGCTTCACCGCGACCTATCAAGCACAAACGACTGCTAAGGTTAGGGTTGAGGCTCTAATACCAAAACAAAATTATTTGCTTAAAAAATCTCCTTCATTTCATTGATGACGTGCTTATATTGAGTCTTACAAGTTGCAACATTTACAAATAAATCCCTAGACTTTATCTATTTACCAATAGGACCATCTCAACTCGTTCAAGAACACTCACTCATTAATGAAGGAGGGGAAACCCATTGTTCTTTTGCCCATTAGGGAGTCTGGAGGAGCGCACTTAGGTTGAGGAGCTGTGGTACCAAGTGAAAACTCTACGCGCTTGGTGCGTGAGGCCCCAATGGCGATAGGCTTAGTCATCATAGAGATAACTGAGGAGGAGGCTGAGCTACCAGAGATGATACAACCACTGCTAGTCGATTTTCAGGATGTGATGATTTACAACTTATCTGAGGGACTACCGCCACTTGGAACATTCAACATGCTATAAACCTTATCCCTGGATCAGTATTACCTAATGATCCCGCTTACGGTATGAGGCCAGCTGATTACGAGGAGTTGCAATGACAGTTGCAGGATCTTATTGCTAGAGGAATGATGGGAGAAAGCACAAGTCAGCGTGTTGTTCCTGCTTTGATGGTTCCTAAGAAGAATAATTCATGGAGGATGTGAATTGTTAGTCGAGCTATCAATAAGATCATTATCAAATAAAAATTTTCTATACCTCACTTGGATGATTTACTGGATTAATTGCATGGAGCGATCATCTTTTTCTAGATTGATCTATATGATGGATATTGCCAAATTAGGATGAGACCAGAGGATGAATGAAAGGCTACTTTCATGACCAGAGATAGATCGTTTGAGTGGATAGTTATGCCTTTTGGGCTATCCATTGCACCTAGCACTTTCATGGGGTTGATAAATCATATTTTTCAAATTTTATATTGAAAACTCAGTAGTTGTGTACTTTGACAACATCCTAGTCTACAACAAATTTGAGGAGCACTAGCAGAATTTGAGGAATGTCTTTGAGGTTCTTTAGTTGGAGAAGTTATATGCCCACTTGAAGAAAAGTCACTTCATGTTGGCACATATATACTTTTTGGGTTACATTGTATTCGGTGTAGGCATTTAGATGGACCATATGAAGATAGAGGCTATGGTGAGTTGGACATACTCACAGTCTGTTATAGAGTTGACAAAATTTTTGGGGTTGGCATTCTTTTATTTTAGATTCATCAGGAGCTTCAACGCCATTACAGCTCCCTTGACAGAGCTCTTAAAAGGAGAGAAGTTTAAGTGGATAGAGGCAACTCAATCCAGCTTTGACGTACTGAAGGTTATTTAGGCCGCGAGTTAGCACTACTAGATTTCAATCCATTTTTCGAGGTGGAATGTAACACTTTTAACGTGGGGATTGAATCAGTATTGGCCAAGAAGGGCACACCATAGCATTTTCAATGAGAAGTTGAGTGACTCCAGAAGGAAGTATTCAACATATAATAAAGAGTTCTATGCTATTGTGAGAGATCTTAATTATTTTAGTCACTACGTATTGACTAACGAGCTTATCTTATTCATATATCATGAGACTCTGAGGTTCTTGAACAGTCACAACAAGTTGAAGTCATAATCGAGTAGCAAGTGCCTTCAGTCATTGCCATTTACTCATCACCTCCATGCAGGCTAGTGTCGAGGTGGTGGACTGCACGAGATTGATGTGGACTTCGAGGAGATTTGGGATCAGTGTCATGAGGAGGCCTATAGGACAATACCAAGATCTGATGGCTATCTATTCCACTAGAACATGTTGTTTTACCAGATGTTCGTTGTGAGAGTCCATCATACAAGAGAGTCACAACGGGTGATTAGCAGGTCATCTTGGAGAGACAAGACTTTAGCACTTGCGAGGGAACTTTTTTCCTTGACCTAGACTGACAAGGGATGTAGAGAGGTATTTTAAGCAGTGCAAAGTTTGTCACATGGCAAAACCTAGGGGACAAAATATAAGGCTTTATACACCTACTAGCATCGGAAGCTCTGTGATTGAATGTTAGTATGGATTTTGTTGTGGGTCTTTCGAGGATACAATGAAATAAGGATTCAATGATGGTAGTGATTGACAGTTTTTTCGAAGAGGACTTTGTTTGTACCTTGCCACATGACACTAGATGTATCGCATGCAACTGACTTGTATTTTAAGGGCATAGTGAGATTGCATGACTATCAAAGACCATTACTTATAATAGAGATGTCCAGTTCTTGAGCCATCTTGGAGGACTTTATGAAGGAAGTTGTGCACTAAGCTTCCGTTCAGCTCAACGACTCACCCACAAACAGATGGCATATAGAGGTGGTGAACAGGAGTCCAGGGAATCTCCCGAGTTACTTTATAGGGTAGAACATCAAGCAGTGAGATTTTATTCTAACCCAAGATAAATTTGCTTATAATAGGTCTTTGAGTCAGACTGCAGGGCATTCTTTCTTTGAGATTATGTATGGGGACAATCCACTCACCCCACTTTAGTTGGTATCACTTCTTCCTACTTTAGAGATTAGTGTGGATGTTGATGATAGAGTGCAGGATATTCAGAGGCTACATGAAGAGGTTGAGAAAAAGATCATCAAGGAGAACCACAAGTACCAGGCGCAAGCTAATAAAACCAAGAAGAATATGACTTTTTAGAAGGGAGATCTAGAGTGGATTAGATTGAAGAAAGACGTTTGCGGTGGGATCTTTTGAGAAACTCAAACCTAGAACAGATGAACCTTTCAGGATCCTCAAGAAGCTTAATGACAATGCCTACAAGATTAACTTATCGGGAGATTATAATATTTCTGCAATGCGGCTAACTTGAACCCATACTATGATGAGATAGAAGTTTTTACAAATGAGATTGAAGCTCTTCAACCACGGGAGTGATGCGAGGCGTCTAATAGGCACAGGCGTCCTAGGTACGCTTGGGGCAAACCATTGACGTAGGAGGGACCAGGATCCTCCCTCCGCGACATTAGCTATAGTTATGCGAGATTGCTCTTGTAGCTCTGCTATAGCTTTGCGATCTTGGCTGGCCACAATTTTGCTCGTAAACCAAACCGATCCAATTTTTTTAACAATTGCAGAGTCGGCCGACCCTCCTGGGCCATTCATCGCTACCAGTGTTTTGATCGGACTAACCGTCGACATCTCTTCTTTTCTTCAAGGGCTATATCACAATTCACAGGGCTCCAGGTTATGCTTTAGCTGTATCTTGGTCCACGAGTGGTGTCTATCTTCCACATCCCCTTCCGTATCCTCCCCACATCGCTCCTGACCGCTCTTCATTGCTGCAACCGCCCAGGACAACATTCTAGTTGTTGTTTTCTGCAGTTCGAGCCATCACCATCGCCTTGTCCTCCCTTCGCTTCACTACCCGTGCAATCCAAGCCACCAAAATCGCTATCGCTGCGGTGAAACCATCCAATACCGCAGCCGCCACCCATAATCCTCTTTGCCTTGCTGTTTTTTGCGGCCTCTAGCCTTCCAGCAACCTCCCCCTCCATTCCAGCATTGCTGCAGCCCAAACCGCCCCTTGTTCCTGTTGTTCCAGCCCTCCTCCCACTGTGCTGCTATCATCCAAGACAAGCCAGAGAAAGCCTCCTTCTTGTTGTTCCGCCGCTACCCACCCCACTTCCTCGATGCCACCATCCAGCTCAACAACCATACTCGTTGTCCCTACATTTTCGCATCCCCCTCACATTCTCCACATTCCTTTGCTGCCTCTACACTTGTGCTATCGTATTGGCCCTTTCATGTGTGTTGGTTGTAACCTTTTATTGGACTTTGAGTAATATTATTTGTTTTACTGTTGTGACTTGGGTTAACTCTGGTATCAATCGGTCTAAAAAGTATCGGGGTCGGCACTCCTAGTTATTATAGGATTATTTGTTTTTATTGGTGTCCAGGGTTAGTTTTTGTTATGTTTGTTTCGGGATAGCCGTCGGCATTGTACTCAAGCGTTCCGAGTGGTGTTGTGGTTGTATCTCTTTCTTGAGGTAGTGTTTATCCTTTCCCTACTCTCCCCCATCTGTTCCCGCACCATTTTCCTTTACCTTCTCCCCTCCAACCTTGCTGCCTCACCCTTAACAACAACCTGCTGTTGTCTCACCCTTCCATCGTTGCCGCCATCAAACCGGAAACAATTTATAGCGTTGATTTTTTTTCTCTCACGTCTCTAATCCTTGCTTAAATTGCTAAAATTTAATAGAGCTGAAATATTTCCCGAAATACATCCCTTCCTGTCTGATCCCGAAACTTTGCTGAACGTAGTATTTGAGTGAAAGAATAAATTTTTTTCTTTATTAGAAATTGTTTATTTTCTTGATGATTATTTATTTGTATCAATCTAACAAGACACTGAATTTTTTCCCAATGGCTGTACCCATATTGCAGCATGGATATTTCAGAGGAGAAATTTTTGGCATACTTCTGGTGGTGCTGGAATAGACTACAGGTAATTGTATTGGCTTTGCCTGAAAGAAGGTACACATAATTTTGTCATGCTTCTTCTTCGTTATTGCTATCAATTATGTTGGGCTTTTGAGGAATATTTGAACGTAATTGTTTAAGAGTTATGCAACTGAACTGGTATTTTCATTCTTAATGCTGACATTATTGTTCTTTTTAAAACTATTTCATAGTTCTATCCAGTTTTTTCTTGTGATTTTATTCAGAGATGCTCATTTATATTCTTCATCACACTCACATAGTAACATTCATTAAAGAAATATATATTACAAGTCCAAGTTCATTTTATATTAACCCAGGAGCAACTGATATATGCCCCGTTCTGTGTGTGCAGGAGAAAACTGATGATATTCCGATGCCAAATTATTTTCGTTTCCTTTCACTGCTTGCATTCAAAATTTTTGTGGCGGAACAGGTCAGTTTATAGTGCACATCATAATCTTACTCGTTTCTTTATAATTTTTCGTTCTGACCACTTACACTGCTTTTTTTTGGAAAAATATGATGCTTTGTCTATATTTGTTTAATATAAGTCAATGAATGTTCTATATTTTATGTTAAATTGCAATTTAGGTAATATTTTCTTGGTTCTCAACTTTCAGGTGCATGTTGCCATTCTGGAGGTTGGTTTAGGAGGGAAATTTGATGCGACTAATGTGGTATGGCTTACAAAATGAGCACTCTGATTTTCTGCTGTGAAAGAATATGCCTTTCAATTTTACCATTATAATTTAATTTCTGGCTTCATCATATTTCAGGCATTATTGTTTTTCTTATATAATAATTACAACAAAGATTTTTGTAGTTGGGCGAGTTAGAAAAATATATTCACGTTTGAGAGTGCTATTCAGGTTCAAACACCTATTGTGTGTGGGGTCTCTTCACTTGGATATGACCATATGGAAATACTCGGTGAGTTGTCCTTGAAAATCTGCTTATCTATTGATATAATATGAACCAAAGGTGTCTTAACATTGTGACACGAAAAAAAACAAGGGCTATATATAGTTACATGCAGTCCACAAAATTTTCTATATTAAATATATATAGCGCATATTTATGCATATACCCTATACCATAAACCCTAAATATCACATCTTTTCATCCCTACAGCACCGTACTTGACTGCAGGTTTACTGTGAGATGGAAGGAGAGAGATTAGTTTCTAAATATTACATGCTTTCATCCCTAAATATCACATCTTTCCATCCCCACAGTACCGTACTTTACTGCAGGTTTACTGTGAGATGGAAGGAGGAGAGATTAGCTTCTAAATTTTGTTAGTATATTTTAGTAGGAACAGTAAATGGTTGGATGCTTGCCGCTTGTTCTTTAACGATTAGTCCAGTCTAAAGGAGTGGTTTTTTTGTAGGACAAGTATATATGTGCTATAGGAGTGTAAATACGAATGTTTGGGTGTTAAAGCATTATCATTGAAACTTGGGTTTCTACTATTGATTATCTTTACCTTGTGTCAGGACATTGATGCCTGTAGCTGTTGCTTTTATATCTCGGAAATCACTGTACTCAGAAGAACTTGGGAATATCATCAAGCTACTAATTCATGCATGAAAAGCCTGTCATTCTGTTAACTGTTTTCATACTTTACAGCTATATAATATATTCAGTTTAGCTTGGTTATTAAAATGTACAGAGACTAATAGAGAGTAGTCTAAAGTAAAAATAAGCACGACTTGCTAATAACTGAACATTTTTGCTTGCACAAACGAGCACAGCCTTACATTTCATTCCTCTACAAGCAGGCAATACATTGGGAGAAATTGCTGGAGAGAAAGCTGGCATCTTCAAGGTTGTTTTTCTGTGTAATTTTGGAGATGCTATATATCGACTATGTCTAAAGTTTTATTTCTCATCTCAAATGAACTTCTTGCCTCCATCCTTTTTCATAGCAAGGAGTTCCAGCTTACACTGTACGCCAGCCTGAAGAAGCAATGTCGGTTCTTAAGGCTAGAGCATCTCATTTAGGAGTAAGCTCCATTTGAAATTTGAAGTTTGAACAGTCATATATAGTTTTGACTAAGCTATTTACATATGATTTTGATGAACTATAACTTTCAATTCAATCGTGCACACTATGACAACATTAACTATTCATTTCTACTGCAGATATCCCTTGAAATTGCATTGCCATTGGATAGAAGATTGCTGAACGGTCAAAAGCTCGGACTTGATGGTGAGCATCAGTACATAAATGCGGGCCTCGCAATTGCCATGTGTCACACTTGGCTTCAAAAAACTGGACATGCAAATGGCATATTTTCTGAAACCACTAAGGTTGATATTAATGACTAAGGTTGATATTAATGGATAATCTGGTTTGCAATTTTGCATCTAATTTGAGAAGTTTACCACTGATATTTTTCTCCATGGTAACAGAGTAATCTGCCAGAACAGTTCATAAGGGGGCTTACATCAGCCAGTTTACAAGGACGGGCACAAATAGTTCCTGATCCATATTTTAGCATGCAAAGTTCAAACGTCGGATCTGGCGGCTTAGTCTTTTACTTAGATGGAGCACACAGTCCAGAGAGTATGGTGGAGTGTGCAAGATGGTTTTCCCATGCTGTGAAAGAAAAGGCTCGCCATGTCAATCACCCTGAGGAACAACCATATAATGATTGCAGAGCACAGGTGAATTCCTTTTATTTGTGTATATCTTCATTGCCTTGTTTGCATGTTCATATAGCATGGAAATTTCAATGTTTTGAATTCAGTAATATTAAATTTGACTGACATTTTTGCCATTGGTTTTCTCTGAAAACTAGGCTCAGATACTTTTGTTCAACTGCATGTCAGTGAGAGACCCTGAAATGCTGCTTCAACCTTTCATAATTACCTGTTCTGACCATGGTAAAATATTTCATTTGCCTTTAAATATTTGCATATCTCCGGTGTAATTCATGCATACAGAATATTGATATTCAATCATAAAAACACATTATTGGTGAGTCTTGATTTTTTGACCCCTTCACTTCGACCTATTGCATGCTCGACTATTGCCATACTATTGTGTGAGTTTTTGATATTTAGTGGTCTTCCATGATCTAATACCAACATTTTTTTTATTTTTTCATTGAATGTGATGGTTTTCTACTTTTCTGACATAATCTCCTCTAAGCTCGGAGACCATGACATCTGACCCATTGTTGAAGCATAGCGGGCGGTGGCCGAAGAGTCAGTGTTCCAATCCTTTTGATGATCAATCAGAGCAAATCTACCTTCTGGGCTGAGTTTTACTCCGCCTGCATAGGAATCCATTTAAACTCAAACTCTTTGCATTTCATTCGAGACAATAAGGTCAGAATTTCATTCTCAAAGTCATATCGTGGGTGCGTTTTCGATAGGATTGTGGGGGTCATTACCTGAATCGGTTGTGGGAGCCTTCCCCTTACGACGACGCTCTTCTTCAAACTGAACCGCCTCAGACAAGCCAACCTCATCGAGGCGTTCGGTTGGCTGTTCTTCTGGATGATCTCTTTGATGTCTCGGCCGAGACATTGCCTGCGACTCGCTTGTGTCAACAAGAAGAGGACGGCTGACTTGGTCCCTCGCTGACAAAGATAGGATTTCCGGTCGAGAGTCAATAGACTTTACCTCTTGAATCTCCTTTGCCGACTGCTCGATCCTTCACGACTCACCACCGCCTCGACTTCTAGTTGAAGCACATTGAAAACCTGCAGAAGGTAATGACCCTTTAGTTTTCTGTTGATACATTCACCTCTCGATTAGAATTAATTCATCTATTCCGACCCTTTGAAAAATAATAGTAAATGGAAAAATCAAATATACGAGATCCACATTTTCCGAACCATCGAGGACCTCTGCTTCAACAAGTAATTTTGGTGTTTGACATCTCTTCACCTCGACGAGGACTGAGTTATCCATTCTCTTAGTGATTTGAGCCAACGCTTCCTTCCTCTCAGCTTGACAAGCGTCAGAGGCTTTTCAATTGTCCTCGTTCATTTTATCGAGGGTGTCGGGTCGCAACACTTAGTTGACAAAAGCAAACTTCAGGTATTGTTGGACCGACAATTTGTCCTCCTCGACCTTACTTGTCTCCCGCAGTACTTTTGTCGATGCCTTTTCCTTATCTTTAGAGAAGCCTTACTAGGTGGAACCATTCAAATGAATAATTCTCTCAGGAGGAAGCCGGACAGTACCTTTTCTTCCAATGCTTCACCTTAATTTTTCAGCCCCGACAACTAGAATTTGCTTTCCAACATGAATTGTACAAACCCGCCCGATCCAACCTGAAACAATAGCATCTAGTTAAACAGGTCAATCGACCAAGCGATCCCTTGGCGCCGAGAGTATACGACGAAAGTCATAATGGACGCGATAGGATTTGACTTCACCTGCATCAGGATTACTCTGTAGTTGAAGAAGACAGAGCACAGCTCAGTGTAGAATGGAAGGGGGAGCTCGAGATGAAATTAATCCTCATAGAATAAAAGTTCATTACCATAAAGTGAGGTCTCTTGATCTGCTTTGCAGGCCACTAGAAGTTTGATAGAAGCATAAAAATGAATCCTTTGTAACAAGTCGACTTCCTCCTTAGCCATTCAATATTGATCACCTAGAGACTGTTACCCGATGTCCTTTGGAGAATACTCAGGTGCCTTCGAGCTATTGCTGAAGCGGAACATCGGAGTTCGAGTAAGCGATACAGAAAAGGAAATGAGAAGAAGTATACCCCATATCTCAAACCCCCTTATGTATATAGTGGAACAAAGGAAGTTCAACTGTCATGCGAGAGTAAAATTGGAAGCGGGTAGTCGTTTCTATAAGGGATCATCAGTGAAATTAAAACGATTCGAAAAACAACAAAAAGAAATATCTTTATTCCATAATAACACGGATTACAATGACGCTCTCGAAAATATGTTCAAGGAAGTGAAGTATTTCATGAGAGAGTTTGACGCCACTTCGGCCAAGACATGCCCCAACCGAAGCAGGCTCCTATATAAGAATTCTGCAACTGACATAAATTGATTCGGTCGGCACCTGAAAAATTTGAGATTTTCTCGTATATCTGAAAGCTCATGGTTGAGAGTTATCATTGTATCATCCACCTTCTCCATATGAGTCAACAACTCGTGTATCTCCCCATCTCGTTGGATCCTAGTCGATTGAACATTTGAACTCTCAATCTTGTCTAGACAACAAGCCATTGACCCATTGGATGTCTGGGTCCGTCCAACAGCTTTCTCGCTTGTCGCAAGGGGAACTGGAGCGTCGCTGGTGCGGTCAACCCCACCATCCTCGCTAGAGAACCGACCTATCTCGCCTACCATGCGACGTGCGCTTCGGTCGTACCCTCATTCAGATCAGGTTGCACTGGAGCATCTGCACCACAAGAGATATTTCAAACCAAAATTCAAAAGACACCCTACAAATACTACACAAAGTCACTTGTACCCAAGAGCCAAATCAATTTAGGCACTGTAAACGCACCAGGGAGCATTGGTGGAAGCGGTAGAAGTACATTATAAGTCATTGGAGCAGTCCGATTTGCAGGAGGGTCTCGCGTCAAAATAGGTGGTTGGGTGGTTGGATCCGGAACCCAGCTAGTCGGCGGAAAATCTTTCAGCACTACACCCAACAAACCCACTTGATCTGGCTGCGAGAACCTCTTTCTTTCGATCCTAACCTTTATTTTCCTCTTCCTCTGGCTATCCCAACCTTTTGCCTTGGCAAATACAGAGCATGTTAGATTTTTTTTAGGGTCGCCGACTTGAGATTTCACGAGTTTTTCCATGACAACACCAAAGACACGAGAGATGAGCGACCCAAACGAAGGTAAGCGCAGAATGGAGTATGCATGGAAATGCATTCGATGACCCTATTTATAGGAACCATAGACTCCAAAATCAAGAGATTCCAATATTGATTAAAATTGAATGATCCACTTTTTGCATTTAATTCTCTTATTCTTATTGCAGTGCCGTTTCAAGAGATAAAAAAATCAGGAAACTAAAATATTTAGATCAAAAAGTTGTTAATGCTGAGCTTATAGAGATATAACAGTCCTGAAGATAGGAATGCAATGGAGAAAGATGCCCTGCAAGAAGATTGTGAGAGCCATCAAGCTAACTGATATAAGTCGGACAAGCCAAGCCAACTCATCCAAAGCCGACCGAATCCAAAGTTGATGGGAGAATGGATGATCGATGTCGACAGAGCAACTTTTCCAGAAACTATCCGGAAGGTGTCTAAGTCTCTGAATCAGTGGGAGCTGACCCGATAGAAAGGTTTATCCTACAGGATAGTTGAGCCAATGAGAAGGTCGTTCCATAAATATCGTGAGATCTCTCGCAGATATCAGGACCTCTCGTTGGAGATGAGACCTCTATGCATAGTCAACCAAGCCGAACCAATTGAGCTAGGTCAGCCTAGCGAAGTCAGAAAATGATCAGATGAGCCGTCGCTTATAAAATACTAAAAATATCGCATAAGAGATCCTATTCAGATAGTGGCAAAAATGTAATATCGTTGTTGTACTAAATCATCTATAAATAGGGGAAGCATTTTTAAGAGGGATTCTACGGTTTTTACTGTTCATTTGAGTGATTGTAGCACCATTATAGAAATCATCTCTCCCTCTTATCTTTCTACTCTCCTCTCAATCTCTATTTCTTGTGTGTGATTCACGGACATTTTTGAATTCAACACTCTCTAATTGTGTAATAGTTTATAGGTGGTATTTGGGATGGTTTTTCAACCATATGTGATCGATTTGAAAACTGACTCCAGCTTGAGATTTGCTAATTGTATCAGCCTCATCAAGTATAATTAGGCTCAAGTCAGATGCTTGATATGATAATGCTTATAATCAAGTTAGTAGTTTGATTCGTTTCACTCTAAACTTTGCCCATTTGCAAGTTATATATTGATTATGCGCCATATTCCAGTAGCCTTGATTAGCATCATGCCATCTATACACTTAATAATTGCTAAATCAGCTATTTTTAGTACTATAGAAATACTCAGAGGAATCTTGTAATTTCTACGGCAATTCAAAACAATGCTTATTTCATAGAGTCAACAATCTTACTGATTGTTTAGAGTCGAGGAAATTACTGATTGTTAAGATATTTTAAATTCTGGAATCTTCTTTTTTTTTTTTTTTTCAAATTCTTATGGAACTAAGGAATAATCACACCTTTAATGCCCTCTTACAAGATAATATACTCAGAAACATTCGAAATATTCTTTTGAAAAAATGTTTTTTTTATTCAAAATCGATGGTACAATTGTCAATCAGTCGTAACTTACTTTCTGGTCGTCTATAGGGAAGGTGTAGAAGCACGTGTTTGATGATTTTTACTGGCTTTTCAGATTGAAGTTCTCTGTTTTTTATTTTCAGTGCCTTTTTAATGTAACTGAACGGCTTGATGAAAACCAAAGAATCATTTATTCAGGGGTTCGCTTTCAAAGGGCTATTTTTGTGCCAAATCAATCTTTGTTCAATAAGGTTGGTTCTTACACTGCACCACAATCGGATCCTAGACAAGTTGACCTATCGTGGCAACTGACCGTCCAAAGAATTTGGAGAAACATCATTAGTGAAAAAAGAGGTAAACTCTAGAACAAAGAACTTGAATGATCTCCATGGCTTTGATGAATTTTCTCTTTAGGTAGAGAGTTTATTCTATGATGTATACTGAGAGCTATATTACTGTATAATTCTCTTATTGCCAGGGCTAGTTGATGATACAGTTAATGGTATGGTGGAACCCTGTGAAAAGGGTGAACAAACTATGGAGAATAGTGAGGTGTTTCCTACTCTTCCGTCAGCTATCAAGTGGCTAAGGGAATATGCAAAACAAAACCAATCAACCCGGGTCCAGGTAAAATCTAAATTTGTAAACAGGAGAATATAGATTTTCCCATTAGAGCCAATAGAAATTAAATCTCAAAATGGTTTATGGACCGTTCATGTGTAGTCAATTTAGTCTTAATGATGTGGACGTACCTGCTACGGGAGTCCTGAACTAGACCGCTGGGGCCACTACAACAAAAATTTGGACTGGCGGGCTCTCTCCTTCCTTTGGACCGAGTGTCCGACTCGAGCGAGCACCTCCAGGGAGCCATCCGGCCCTACTTCTCGCAGAATTTGCCGTCCAAATGATGCGGGGGCCAATTCTTTGTTACCCTAGATCAAACTATGTTGTATTCATCGTGTCTAAGTTAGTTTTTTGTTTTTCCCCCTCTGTTCAGGACAGCTGTTGGAGTCTTGGTTTCCTCTTTCTAGGGCTGTGTTCAAGGGCGGGTGGTGTTCCGACTGTAGTTTACCGAGGTGGTGATTTTCTTCCAAGAGTCTAGTAGTGCTTCGGCTGTAGCTTGTTCCCAAGGGAGAATTTATCCGCAACCCCCAATTCTCCGCAACCCCCATTCGACGCTTCAACATTTCCTTGCTGCCACTTATCCCAGTCACTCGTCTTTGCTATCCGACCATTATTTTGACTTGTTGTCTGGACTGCAGCCTATCCTATTGTCCCTACAACCCCCACTTGCTACCCCCGCACCGAACAGTACTCCATTTGTTGTCTTGCAATCCACAACTTTTACCCTGCCTTGTCCTCATTGTTCCAATCCTCCGTATTGCTGCCAACACAATTCCAGCCCTTCCTTTCGCTGCCCCAACCACCCACAACTCATTTCAGCTACCTCCGCTCCCAGACCACCTAGCCAATCTCCACCACTCATGGATCGAGCCCTAATGTGAGTTTATGTCATATTTGTTGTCATTTCCTTTTCAAGTGTGTTTCTATTTGCTTGTAATAATATTTGTTTTTTCAATTGTGTGTAATAATATTTATTTTTTCTATTGTGGTTTGGGTTAACTCCAGTGTCATTTGGTATCATAGCCAGCCTTAACCTAGTCCTATCCCAGGGTTTGTAGCATCTCCTCATATTACCCTAGTCCTTTTCCCACCACCCTACACACCTTTCACCTACTTACACCTAAACTTCTAACTACGCCCCTAAGGAGACAATTGTCAGAATTTGATCAAGAATCGACTATGGACGACATACAACAACTACTTTGCCGAGTGCTAAATTGGCTTGATGTTTGGGGTGCTTGTTGGAGGATACAGAGATGAGAGTTTCCTGTTAAAGGATACAGAGATGAGAGTTTCCTGTTAAAGGATACAAAGATGAGGCGCCTGTTGGGAGTATTCTGAGATGGAACGCCTGTTAAAAGATACAGAGATGACATGCTTATTGTTGGATATAGAGATCTGGGAATGAAGTCGGACATACTGGACTTTGATGGGAGAATGGATCCATATGCTTTCTTTGAGTGGATTCAGACTATTGAGCGGATCTTTAAATACAATGAGGTGCCTAATGACAGAGGAGTAAAACTCACCACCATCAAGTTGAAGAAGAATATATATATTTTTTTGTGTTAGAACCTGAAGAGGGAGAAATAGAATGAAGGATGGAACAAAATCACTTGTTGGGATAAAATGAAGAAAGCGATGCAATGATAGTACCTACCACGCATTACCGCCAGGATATTTTTTTAAAGCTCTACTACCGGCAGTAGAATGAGCTATCAGTGGAGGAGTACATGATAGAATTTATGCAGCTTAAGTTGAAGTGTGAGCCGAAGGACACAAAGAAGCACACCATAGCCAAGTACTTAGGAGGCCTGAAGCCCGCTATTAGAAATGTGGTTCAACTGTAATCTTATTGGACACTCAGAGACATGCATACCTTAGATCTAAAAGTGGAGAGACAACAACAGCAAAGTAGGCAACCATCGCCAATCAGAAAGCCACCCATAGTTGGGGACCTCAAAAGGAGCATGCCAATGGGGATTGGAGCAAACTAGTTAGGAGCATGGCAGAGCCACTCCGAGTGAGAAGCTTGAGAAAAGTAGCACGAACACTACAGTCTCAGCCAGGAAATGCTTAAGTTGTCATGGTTTTAGACACATCGCTTCTAGCAGCTCGACGAGCTGAGTTGTATCCTTCACAAAGCATAATGCAATGGAGGGATTGAGCGACGAAGTGGCTGCTAAAGAGAAGGGTGAGGAGTACCAGCTTCCCTCATATGGGGGTGAGATTTTTGTGGTTCAATACGAGTCATTCAGATTGAGGCTATGAGGGAGCAGTAGTAGCCTCGCCACACCATATTCTATACTCGTTACACAATGAAAGAAAAGATATGTGGTCTCCCCATCAATAGAGGGAGCATCAATAACGTGGCCTCTAGCAGATGACAGAGAAATTGAGCCTCATGGCTGAGAGGCATTTCCACCCTTATTCCCTGACCTGATTGTAGAATGAGAACGTGGTCAACATTGATAGGAGGTGTCTCATAAAGTTTTTGATTGTGAATTATCTACAGGATCATGTACGGTGCGACGTAGTGCTCATGGATGCCTACTACTTTTTGTTGGGGGGAACATGATAGTTTGATCATCGAACTCAACATGACAGATTCAAGAATACCTACCCCTGCACCAAGGATGGCAATCGCATAATCCTTCTACCTTCTACAGAGTATGAGTTTATAGGTGACCTTGTCAACAAAGAAGTGATAGTAGGATCAATTTTGGTGATGATAAAGGATAGAAGGACTAATGCACCGATTTCCGAAATGGGGTATTCACTACAGAGAGCATGTCAGGACATCATAATTGATGCCTTACTACTATGACTGCCACCGTTAGAAGTAGTATAGTCCATTCTCATGTCAGGCAGGACTGAGCCAACCTAGGGCTATCTTTGGAAGACTCTGCAGGGCACACTTGACATGAAGTGCCAGTTTAGTTCAACAGTGTACCCTCATATGTTTTGACTGATATGGATGACTCATCAGATGTTTTTGGGGACAGTACAACCGACAGTGGGACTAAGTGCTTCTAGGGGTGCGAAGATCCTTTAGCCTCGGGAGATTGCAATAGCTTCACTACCTTCAACATGGTTGCTTTGATTCCATGCTACAAGGAGATAAAAGCTTAGATATATGAGAATGAAGCTCCCCCCAGCGCGGGAGATTGATGTGAACATACCTGTTGCGGGAGTCCCGAATCGGACTGTTGGGTCCCTTGCGGCGGGAATTCTGGACCAACAAGCTTTCCCTTCCTCAAGATCGGGCATCTGGCTCAAGCAAACACATCTTGGGAGCCAATCGGCTTTACTTTTCATAGAATTTGCCACCCAACTGATGTGGGGGCCAATCTTTTGTTACCCTAGGTTAATATATGTTGTTTTCATCGTATCTAACTTAGTTTTTTTCATGTTTATATTTAGAACAGCCATTGGAGTCCTAATTTCTCCCTTCTAGGGTTGTATTCCAAGGCGAGTGATGATATTCTTCCAAGAATCAAGTGGTGCTCCGATTGTAGCTCGTTCTCGAGGGAGTATTATTTTCGACTTCTCATTCTTTGCAACCCTTCTTTCACTGTTGTAACTCCCGCCGCCTTTCCTCACTGTAAGAATTACATTCCTGCAACTCTGGCCGCCAACCACCACCTCCTCTACTTGTTGCCTTCCAGCCACCTCCCGCCTTGCTACTACTCATCCCAGCTGCACTTCATAGCTGTCCAACAATCATTCCGACCTACTGCTGCCTGGACTGCAACATATTTTGTTGTTCCTGTAATTCTCGCTTCCTGCTCCCGCAACGAACGACACTTCTCTTGCTATCATGCAGTCCACAACCCTTCCCCGTGCTGCCCTCGCTGTCCCAGTCCACCGCTTCACTGCCAACACAATTTCATTCCTTCTTTGTTCTCCTAATCACCCACACTCATTTTAGCCACCCGCCTCTGCTCCCCAACCACCTAGCCGTCCTCTACCACCCATGAATTGAGCCCTAATGTGTGTTTGTGTCGTATCCCTTTCAAATATGTTTGATTTTAAGTGTCTATTTGCTTTCATTATTATTATTTGTTTTTCCTATAGTTTGGGTTAACTCTGGTATAACCTAAAATATCACATTCATCCAACTTAATTTCTCTACTATTTAAAATTGATTCAAGCTAGTCCATTATTTAGAAACTATGATACAAAATTAATATCTATTTGGTTCCTCGATTATGCAAAGTGGTCCTAATTTTGTTCGTGTGGGGTCATTTTGGATCAACTTTGGTAGTTGAGGGATTAAATTTGAGAAATGTGATACTCGGAGGTTAAATTAGTCACACATAAATAATTGAGGGATTCTTTTGGAGTTTAACCCTCTAACCGAATAAAAGTTTTCAAAAATCATATATTCTTTAAAAACTGAATATCTTACTTTAAGTCTCAAAATCTGACCAGCATGCTCTAATTCCAGTTTCCTTACAAAAGACACTTCTAAGTGCATTTTGGTTTATATTTCAAATTGTTCATGTTTGCACATGAGAGTTTCTATACGTTGCCTTCTAGGTGGTTTTTCTACAGGATCTTATTAGATTGCTTGACATTAGAAATTATGTTTTGATAAAGAATGAAATTTATTATATATGACGTTTTTGTTTGATATTTTTGGGCGCTAGCATTAATTCCAGATACCACAAATCTCCTCAAAAGTCCCTCAAAAATAACGAGCTCCTTTATCCATTCAAAATTAGAGATAATTACACAAACAATCAAATAAGCCCTGAAATGGTTTATGTGATCCAGCTATTTCTCTCTAGATGAAATTAGCTTTCTCCAAAGTCTTAAATCAATTCCCATTGCTCTCTTCAGTTGTGAGATTTAGTCTTTTCTGTTGTTTTTTTTTTTTTTTTGAACTCATTCCCACGTCTTAATGTGTTAGATTTTAAACTGGAGATTTTGTTCTTGGACCCAAAACACCCTACTTCTAGTCCAAGTGAATTGCACTAATTATGGGACTTAGTCGAATAAACTTTGATCATTATGTGTCTTATAGATGTTTGGTTTATTTTAAGATGAGTATAATATGCGAATAATTAATTAAAATTTGTACCCAAAGGCATCTGATCTAATCTATTCCCCAAGGGAGTGTTTGGTAGCATAATTTTAATAGGATTAGGCATGGATTTAGGGGGGGCTGTTCGGTTGTCCATAAAAAAAAATGCAGAGTAAAAGAGAATGTAGTGAATTATAATTGCAATGTATTATGTATCTGTAGACTGTTTGATTATCTGTAAAGTAAGTGCATGGAAATTATTTTTCTTGTTTGTTTACTTGTAAATTAAATACAAATAAATTACTTCTTATATTTATTTAAAAAATTATTATAAAATAAATATAAATTATAACGTTGGCGTGTCATCAATTAATTTTTTATCATCAAGGGCGAATTTTGATACATTCTTGATAAATAATCTTTCAAATTCAATATTTAAAATTATTGAGTTTGAATCACTCTACTACATAAAACGAATATTGAGAACTATTGGAACAATAACATGAAGTGTTAGATTTGTATTCTCTTCAATATTTTTCATCGAGATAACTATAATAAATATTGTTGCTCTCTCTTAAAAAAACTTCACACAACTCGTGGAATTATGTAACGAAGACATTTAACAATGTTGGAAGTCCAAAATAATAATTAAAAGCATTATAAAATTGCATATACAAAAATATAATTCTACATCTAACTTTTATTTAAAATTAAATAAGTATGATGGTACATAAATGCATAAATACATGTATATTTATAACTCTTAGTTATTGCTGAAGTATATGCTTTCTAATCAAATGCATGTGGGTTATACAACTGAGAAGCTCTTTATTTGGCTCATTTCAGGTACTGGTAACTGGCTCCCTGCATCTCATAGGAGATGTGCTTAGATTTATTAAGGCTTAGAACCATTTATTCAATCTCAAGCTGCCATCTGAGTTTATATGGAAATTTGTCTGTCTTATGTAACCCATCTTCTGCTTTTATTTTCACACTTCTTATTGTAAATTTGCAGCTCTTCCACACCAATTATTATTTTGTCCGGATTAGTATTTTTATTGTAAACTAAGATATAATTTAATTGTTATCGAGCCAGAGTTGAGAATGTCGTTGATTAGAATTGAATCTTGTTGAGTTTGTGCTTAAGCCGAGTTATCGCATACATTCATTTTTGATCTGCTTAAATTTTTTTAGTGGTCATGTTTGATTTGTATTTTATTTATTTATGTTAACTGAATAAGTTAAAATTTTGAATGAGTATTTGATTAAATTTTTTTATGTATAATGATATTAAATTATAGTAATGTTATTAAATATATGATATAAGTATAAAATATTTAATAAATTTTATATATATATATATATATATATATATATATATATATATATATATATATATATATATATTAGCAATTAAATTATTCATAAACATTAATAAATATGTAGGATTATATTCAAATTTAGTTTATTTATTTTGGAGGGTTGGATCATGAATATTTTAACTATAATCAAATAAAATGATACTAATTATTTCATTAAAAAAATAAAGTATTTTGTTTTATTTGAGTTTATATTTTTAGATAATATTACTTTTTTATTTGAAATCTATTTATATTTAGGGTATATGAAATGCCGTTGTCAGACATATTTTTGCTAATTTCTTTTAAAATTTTTTAAGACGAGAGATTATTTTTTAGAATGAGCTGTTAAAATATAATAATTTTAAAAAATAAATATTCAACTTAAAAATAGATTTTATAGGACTTAGAAAAATAAAAAAAAATAAATTCTTTTTTTTTATTTGGTCGTTAAACATGAGATTTTTTATAATTTTTTGTACGGGAAAAAATATTTTATCACAAATAAAGCTGTCAAAATGACTAGTTGTTCACAGAAAGCTCGTATTCGTTCCGTTAAGAAGATCGTGTTTGATTTGTTGGTTAAGTTAACGATTAAAACACAAACACTTTTTTGTGTTTGATATATAAACAAATCAAACATGAATAAAGATAAACGAACCAAATATGAATAAAGATTTGTTTGTTAGTGCTCAGATCATTTTGGCTTGAAGTATTATTCATATATATATTGATGAATAGTATTTTAAAAAAATTAATTGAGTAAAAGACTATAAAGAATTATAATCAATTAAAATTATTATTTAAAAAAATAAAAATATATGAAATTATATTTAAATGATTTTATAATATAATCAATAAGATTTAAATCTTTTCCAAACTCTTAAAATCTTAACATTGTGAACAACTCATGTTCGTTTTGCTAAATAAATGAGTCGAACACATACTTTTTTGTATTGAAAATATAAACGAACAAAGAGCAATTTTTATATGTAAGTGAGCTCTTTTTACACCACCTAATCATCGCTTCCATAAAAATTAAAAAACTTTAATAATAAAAATAGCTCTACAAGAAATTTTAAGATAATTAAACGCATAACGCTTACTACTGCTAGTTTTGTATCGTTTTCTATTAATCCCGTTCAGGTAATTTCCCATAGCACGGTTGCGTTGTAAGAGTGGAGGTGGGCTGCGACGGTCGATTTTCTGCGAAGCTTTCCGCTCTTCTCCTCCTACTATTGTCTCTGCAGCCATGGATGCGCATCATGCTTCCATTGGTCGTCGAACGGTAGCACTTGTCCCTTTTCTTCTACACCATACCTATGATTCGGGATTTTATCTTATTTTGCTGAAATCAGTGCAGTTGGAAGAAATTCGGTTGAAGAGAGCCGCGGAAAGATTGAATAAGACCTCCTCCGGCTCCGATCTGGAAAACTTGAATCAATATGGTACATTGTATTTCTACATTTTTTTTTACGGAGGTCATGTTAATTTTCGTCTGTTGATTTTTTTGGGTCTTTTATTTTGATCCAGGGATTCAAGGGTCGGCCAATGGAGACCGCTTTTTGGAGGTTAGGGTGACTTTGTTAATTCGCTGATGCTCATTCATATGCTTGCAGTTGCTTAATATTTATTACAGTAATTAGGTCATGTGAAATCTAGTTATCGATTTATGTTGATTTTGTGCTTTTATTCAACCCTTTCGCCGTTATTATAGCTATAATCTGCGAACTTTTCCTTGTGGAGAGAATGATGAGAAATATTGGAGGATTTTTTTGACAATTTATGAGAACTCATACCTAAACCACCCCAAAACTAGGTCAGATTGATCTCTTGCTATTCCTTTTACTCAGGCCTCTTCTCATCTCTTTTTCTTGATCTCGTCATTGCATCCTTCATCTCCCTACCCCCTCCTTCCCTTCCTTTACTTTGGCTTGTACTATACTACACAAATAAGTGAAGGCTTCACCTACATTTTATACTTTTCAAACCATTAGAATATTGTTAAAATACAAGATGAACGTGCTGGTTATCATTCTCTAACAACACTTCTTATTTCATTCATAAACTTTGTATATCTTTGTACTTTTCTCGCCTCCTTACTCGTATTTGATCTATTTGTAGTCACCTTACGACAAAGTAGTTGTGAAAGAGATCCCCGTCAATTCTTACCAATTTTGAAAATTTAATTCCAGAAAATTATTTTGCCGATAATCTTCTAATAATTTTGAGCATAATTTCTAAATTTGTCGTAGATCTCTCTTCAAACAATCGTTTGTGAGCTGTCTTTCCATCATATAAGGTAGCTTTAGTATGCAATATTGTTAGTGAATTGATTTTTACCCAACAACCTTTAAGATCAAGATTAATATTATTATTTAGAAATGTGAATATGAATTATTATATGTGAAACTAAAATGAAGTAAAAATAGAGAGGAATTAACCACATTAGTGGACGACTTATGATATAAAGACTAAATCATATATATTTTAAAAAAAGAGTATTATAGTTTCTTTTTGAAACTTGCAATTTGAATCGATTCATCCCAAATCAATGAATAACTTTTTTTTTTTTTTTGGTAGATAATTTTGAAGGGTTCCTGTGACAAAATTTATATATTTTGATGAATTGTTCTTATCGTTTTTCTTGCAATTGCATTAGACTAATTGTCGGCAGTTTCCAATGGATGTTTTCATTGAAGTTGTGTATATGAATAAGATATAAAGCATGCTGGAGACAATGCCATATAATAATGTCTAAATTTTTATTTGCTTTCTTACGGCTACATTAGTAATAATCTCGAGAAGGGGAAATGGTAAGATAAGCATAAAATTATGTTTATATGATTCAATGAATTCTTTGTTTTATAGCTTGGAAATCACTTGAATGGATTCCATTAAAGTATGGCTTGTATGTCATATAGATGAACAATCTCCTTAAAGAAGAGTATTCGAAACAATTTAAAATTTGAAGGCAACTGTTATGAATAAATCCATGGATATACAAATACAAATGTATTTTCTCAATAAGGTTCTCTTGTGGACCTGTAAATTATGAAATGTTTTGCTATTGAGGTGATTTGGTAACTTCACGGTTTTTAGCTACTGGTGTGATGTATATGGGCTTCTTAGTTATAGTAGAATGGGATGTGAGAGCATTCATGGTGGTTATAAATATGAGATATAAATGGGATGAGAAAAGCTAATTTGCTTTCATATTAGTTAATGGCATTTCTAAGTAAACACACAATTTAAGAAATTTGAAGAACACATGGTTACTTATAAAAGTGGATTTATCGAATCATAAATAGTTTTCTTTTCAGGTGGAAAGAAAAGTTTCCTTACAAAGATTGAATATTATTTTAGGATGGCTTTATAATTCCTTAACTAATAATGGGAACATAATATTAAGACTGTCAATGCACTAGGCTTGCAATTGTTCCGCATCTCATTTAATTGGAATATAGTGTGGTAGACTTACATCTGTTTGTGAGGAAGTGAATTGGAGCTTTTAGATATGATCATTTTGGAAATATGATTGATTTGAGTAGCGGAGCTTTTAATTTACAACAGATGCTGATTGCATGTGCTGAAGTCCTTTGGATGCAAGGTTACTTTTCTTGAACAAGGATTATGCTGAATGAGCTTTGAAATTGTTTCATTATTGAGCATGATTAGATATATGTTTCTTATAAACATTATGTTTGTTATCTTATTAGTACTTATCAAAGTTTTTATCTTATATTGAACCCTCACGGGAGCTAGCTAATTCCATCCTTAGCTTGACTCTTTGGTTCTCTTAATGTTGAAATCAACCTGCTCTCTAGTTATAGGTGAGATTGAACTTTTTGATATGTTCATGTTAGATATCAGTTGCGTCACTTAAGTTAACCTAAAATTTGTTTATGTTGGTCAACAAGTCCCTTTGTGTGAGCAGCCATTGTTGTTGTAATCCTGTTACTTTTTTAGCCTATATTTTATTGGGTACCCATCAAAATTATTTTAATAAATTAATATTCTACTTTTATCATTCATTACATTTTGTTTTTTTTATTACTCTTATCACCCATCTCTAACCCTGATTAGAAGGATTTGATTTATTTAAGGTTGACAACCAATCATAAAACTAGCATCAAATTGAATGAAATGAATTCAAATTTGAGTTTGCTATTATGGCATTCCCTAGAATTGCCATGTTGTTGCATATCCCAATTATTGCAATAAATTGGCAAGGGTGGACAGGACATTATCACCCTTAAGAGACACCCTTAAAGCCATCCTAGTAGTTGTAAATATTAAGTAAGATTTGAGTAGGTCTAAATTTAAGATTAGATTTGTCACCTGGAACTTTGAATGGAAAGATGGGAATTGGTGTAAATTATGAAAGAAGAATATATATATATATATATATATATATATATATATATATATATATATATATATAGTTGCACAGAATTAAATAGAAAGGAAAGAATTTAGGGAAGGTTATGGTTACTGTATGTTGTAAAGGGTAGTAATAGGAATGTGATTGGGCTATTAGTAGAACAAGAGTTGAAAAATAAATTATTGAGGTTTGTAGACTTTCTGTTAAGATGATTGCCACTAAAATAATTTTCATCAATAAAATTATGAATGTGGTCAATGTATATGATTCTCACATTGGATTAGAAGATGGTTAAAAAAAAAAGATTTTGAAAGAAATGGATGAACTACTATAATAGATTCCTTTCAAGGAAAGGTATTTGATGTTATTTAAATGAACATATATGCTATACATTATGGCCTATTAATTGATTCATGGTGTTTATGTAATATAAGATGTAAATGCTGTGGGAGAATTTATAGATGATTTCATAGTAGTTTATAACTTCATATTATCTAACGCATTTTAAGAAATGAGAAGAACACTTGGAGTAATCGAATTACAAATATATATATATATATATATATATATATATATATATATATATATATATATATATATATATATATATATATATATATGTTAAGAGTGCAAGGAAAATAATAAAAAAATTATGGTGCTAGGCCAAGGAAGTGAAATTTTAAAGATAAGCAGTTGTTAATTAATTAAAAAGAGTTTCTTATAGATAAAAACAACGAAGACAACAACAAACCTTTATCCCACTAAGGGGCTTGGCTAAATGAATCCTTTTTCTTCATTGTGTCTATTGAGTGTCATATTTTCATTTAATTATAATAATTTAAGATAATTTTTTATAAAACAATCCCTAGTGTTTTTAGGTATGCCTCTACCTTTCTTAGCATACGTCAAATCTAAAACATCTACTCTCCTAATAGCGTCATCGGATGGTTGACGTTTTATGTGACAAACCATCTAAGGCGACTCTAATCTTGACTTCCACTGGAGCTACTCCAACCCTTTCACGAATATATTCATTTCATATTTTGCTTGTTAGTGTAAAACCACTCATCCACTTGAGCATTCTCATGTCAGCAACACATAACTTAATTTTATGTTTCTTTCTTACAGGCCAATTTTTTGCAGCCTAAAGCATTGCAGATCTCACCACAATCTTATAAAATTTTTAATTAAGTTCAAGCAGTATATTTCTATCACACAATAGGCCCAAATACATTCTTCTACTTCAGCCATCCAACTTGAATTCTACTAATAACAGCCCCATCTATATCACCGTCTTTTTGAACAATAGACCTGAGATATCTAAAACTTTCATTCCTTTTAATGACTTGATCACCCATTCTTACAACCCTACCATTAGACCCGAGCATCTAAAATGTGGTGCATAGAGAGAAATTAAATTTGTTAAGCTAAGCCAAACTTGATGTGGGGTAAGAATGCTATTAATATTAAGAATATTATTCTGGAAATTTTAGGAGATTAAAATAAATTATACACTAAGAAGGAGACTCGGGAGAACGTTTGAAAGGTTATCAAGGAAAAAAAGAATTGTGTTTTGAAAAAGTAGTAAAATTTGAATAATATTAAGGTTTATAATGATTATAATAAGGTTATAAATTTGGTCAAGAGGGTTGCATGTAAAATATAAATTATAACTTTTGATGATTTATATCATAGGCCTAGTAATAAAATTGAGTTTAAAAGAAATGGAATAACTTATGTAAAAGATTGTAGATTTGGGGATCTTGATCAAGTTATAAGCACTACAAATGAAGATAATAAGATCTTGACCAAGTTATAAGCTTTAAATGTGAAGATAATAAGATTTTTATTAAAAAAGAAGGAATTAAAGAAATGTATAAATATTTCTCTGAGAAATTTTTAGATGAAGATTTAATTAAGAAATTATCTTGGAAGTGCATAAAGAGCCTAAAAAAGCATTAATTGTTGTATATTATAGATTGATTAAAATAAATAAATCCTTGTTAGCTTTGTGTGTGTAATATCTATAAAAGGTAAGACTTCGGGCTTGTATGAGTTAACATCATCGTCATTTAAAATTATTAAATATTGTTATGCACTTGTTTCAATTTTCCTATATTAACATAAATCAAGAGTATAATATGTCATCTAAAAGGTGTATCGAAATACTTAAATATGCATCATATATTTTGAGAGATCTTAAGACTTGAATTATATAGAAATATCATGAATTTATTTTTTGTACAGACGAGTAGATAAAATGCAGTAATATTTTTGATAACTAAGGTGCCATTAATATGCTTAATATAAACAATGTCAAGTAACATATACATATTAGTTCAATGTAGTTTTCCGATTTCACAAATGCCAGGCCTGCAATTAATTTGCTCCCTATATCAAAGATTGAGTATCTCACTGCAAACATTTAATTTTTCTTAGAATAAATTTTCTTATTTCTATTTCTTCACAATCATGTTCTTTTATAAGCTACCTAAATAAGCAATAATTTCCTCACTTTATCAATTGCTAAAATAACAATCCAAAATTTAATCAGATATCTTCCAAATGCAATTTTATCTCAATAGAATTTCTCATCATTCAATGCTTTAAGTTTATCTATCTCATTGCTGACTCAATTTGTGGAGAAATTTATGGAAAAATGCCCTTTTACATTCAAAACCTAGCCGGCCTCTCTCTTTTCTTCTTCGGGCCCTATTTGAGCCTTTATTTTTCAGATTTGCTGCTATTGACGGGAAAGTGAGGGAATGGAATGAAATTAGAAGTGCTTTAGGTTATTACTTTTATAAGTGATCATTTATATATGGTAATTTAATACCCTTTTAATTCCAGAACCAACTTAACTGTTCAAATGCAACATCTATCATTGCTGCTTGCACAAATGGAATGACCAAATGGATGAACAGGCAGTAACTTGGTGAATAGTATTATCAATGGAAACTTTAGGCTTAATTAATTACTTAAAAAAAATAATTTATTCCATTTATTATATTCATCTATATATACTAAATGATTGAAATGAAATATAAATAAATTATAAAAATACTTGTGATCATTTTTAGGATATGTACAGATTTGGTATAAAATTTTGAAATAAATTTTATTTTCATCATTATTAAATTTTGGATATTACAAAGGCAGGAGAGGGGCGGAAGGTTTTGACTGTGATATGGAGAAGCCACTGTAGTAGAAAAGAGAAGAGAAGAAGACGTTTATGCAGTAGAGAAGGGAAGCCAATAATAACATTGGCATCAACAACTTCTCCATGTTTAACCAGCCTAGCCTTCACAATAGGCGGTTGATTTCCATCTTAGTCATTGATATAAAAAAGTAATATATCTATTTTCATCTTCACTTTGCATAAAAGTAATCCCTGGTTATTGTTGGAACTATAGTTTAGTCATCAATTAAGTGTGGATTTATAACGATACATTAATACTTTGCTGCCAAGAAATGGAAGATGTTGATGCTCCCATTCATGGTACTAACTTGGGAGTTCTTTGAACTATTCCACTGTAGTTGTTTTATATAAGTTTTCATTGGCCTCAAGGTAGAAATGATGCCCTTAGAAATCTTCCAATGTGTGAATCCAGTGGTGGATTGAAATGCTTTCCTAGCCTGTGATTATAGATTATGCTACATCTATATTTCATGTTCCTACAAATTTGGTTTTTGTTAGTTTATGGAATGTATACGTTAATTTTAAGTCACTGAAGACTTGTTATCTAAGAGATGGACTGGTGGAGTACCAGATAATTCTAAGAACCACAGAATGCAACACATAAAGGGAAAATAAAGAAGGCGAACTCCATAAATATTCTTACACAAAATTTATCATACTTATCGATTTAATTCTCAGACTTACTAATAAAAGTTTGATTGTCCCTTCATTCTTCAGAGGGATTCATATGCTTTGCTATCTCAAGTTAAAGAGCTTCAAAGCAAATGTGGAGATTTGGAAAAAGAAAATCAAAAGTTATTGGCTAAGGTAGCAGGATTTTTATGCTGTTTAGTTTTTCTTCTTTTTTTGAGTGATATCAAAGAAGTTATTTTGCATTGGTTGTTCCATTCTTTAATTTCTGATTCTCCGCTTATAGCTCGAGGAAAAAGAAGCTGAAAATAGCTCATTAGTGAAGAATTTAAAAGATTTAGTAAGTCAACCTTTCCTCTTTTTGGCTTGTTCATGCATTGAAAATTGAATATTTTTTAAAGATTTGTGCTCTCATATCTTGTATTTTTCTATTTTGATTTTGCAAATGCAGGAAGAAAATATGATACCTCCTTTGAGAAAGGCTCTGAAAGATTTGTCCATTGAGAAAGATGCTGCCATTGTTGGGAAGGTACTACCACTTATAAATCTATTGTTTCTACTTGCACGGTAATCTTATGCAATGATACTTTAGAATAGGAGGATGCTCTCTCCCAGCTCCGAACAGCTAAAAAGCGACTGAAAGAGGCAGAAGAAGAGCAGTACAGAGTATGTGGTTCGTTTCAGATTATTGTTTTTGGAGTGCTATCTATAGTCCTGATTTTCATATGTAAGTATAGGCAGAAGAGGATGCTGCAGCCTTGAGAGCAGAGTTAAATTCTCTTCACCAAGTTATGACAAATCCATACGGTAGCATGCCATCTGTTGACAGGATACCAGATAGTGTTCTTTCTATGGAAAAGGAAATAATAGAGTTGAAGTCGCTGTTGCAGGTTTGAATTAATTTAATTTCTTTAGGATTGTTATTTTGTTGCTTTGATTTTCAAATCCGTTGTTTAAATAATTAACTTTATAGCAAGAGAGTCAATTGAGACTACAAGAGCAGCATAAATTAGCTGAACAGCAGCTTCGTGTTTCGTCTCTAACAACTGAAAAGCAAGATCTGGAAGGTAGACTAGCAGCTTTGTCAAACAAGCTATCAGGTACACATTTTATTGGATTAAAAACACAAAGTCTGCATGTTACTGTTGATTCTGAAAGTTGTCTATGTTTTTGTGATATACAATGTTGTGATGCAGGGCGTCATAGACACCTAGACGGGTTTGTTCCAAGACTTGTGAGGGCCAGCCGGTCCTTTAAAGTTGGGAGTGCCTGTCTTTTTAAGAGGGGACCCACATCTAGTTATGTAGGACTATATATTTGCTTTTGTGGTATTTAAGGCTTAGTTTTTTCTGTGATTTGTTTTGGGATAGCTGTCGGTATCTCTTTTTTCCTTTCTACGGTTATATCCTAGGAGTTCAAAGTGATGCTTCAGCTGTCTCTTGGTCTCCATATGGTGTTTTTCTTTTTCTATGCATTTTCCTCGACCTTTTCTGCAACAGTCTCACATCTCCTTTATCATTTTCCTTGCTGCCACCACTCAGGACAACACTCCCACTATTGTTCTTGCTGCTTATCGCTTTCCCCTTGTCGCCGCTTTACCTATACTGCTGCCACCTTCCATCTCGCTAACTGATTCCCTTGCCACCTCTCCGAAGGCCCAAACCCCTAGCCAACACCATCTCCACCCTAGATCCAATCCTAGTTCTAGTGTTGTGTTATTTTGTTACAATTTTTATTTTCTCTACTGTTGTTGTAGTTTCAGAATTTTTAATTTAGTAATAACATTTGTCTTCCCTTGGGTGTGATAAATTCCAGTATCATTTGGTACAGATCCAGACCAACCGTAGTTCCATTTTAGGGTGACTTGCTGAATTTCAATATCAACAACTCTAATTTTTTTTGCACCCTAAATCAGCCTCATGCACTCTATTTCATCTCACAAACATAAACCCTAGCCATGCCACCAAGGTGAAAAATGTTGAAGCCGAGTAGGAAGTTACCTTGGAAGATACGCAACAAGACATCGACCGAATTTAGGAAAGACTTATTGAAATTGAGGAAGTACTTGTTGAAATTGAGTTCACCGACGATCATGATAGTGAGATTTGAAGAGGAGAGAGGGAGGAAAATCAGAATCCCTTCCATAAGGATGATTACAGTGAGAGTAGGATAGGCCACGACGTTTTGAGATTCAATATTGAAAGATGCTAAGGGGTGGAGTGACTTTTGGAGGACATGGAGACATGGGGTTGAACGTAGACTTACAAGATCTTGAGGGGAGGATGGATCTGGATGACTTCATTGAGTAGTTGCAGATTATTGAGAAGATTTTCGAGTATTAGTTTCTACTAATGATCGGGTGAAGCTTGCTACTATAAAGTTAAAGAAGAGCATACCTTTGTGGTGGGAGAATCTGAAAAGAGAGACAAAAAGAAGGTAAGCAAGATCACTATTTGGGAGAAGATGAAGAAGGAGATGCAGATGAAGTATCTGCCCTCACATTATCGCCAAGACATGTTATTGAGGCAACATCATTTATATCATGGGGAGTTGTTAGCAGAGGAGTCCACATCAGCAGCTCATTTTGAAATGTGAGTTGAGGGAGTTAGAAGAGAACATCATAGTCAGGTATTTGGGGGACTTGAAGCAGCCATCAACCATGTCGTTCAACTACAGCCTTACTAGTCATTGAGTGATGTTCATACGTTGGCCCCACCTTCATTCAGACTATCACCCATAGTAGGAGGAGCCAATAGTACTCCTGAGGTAGGTGTGAAAACTGTCCAAAAGTGCTAGAGTTGATCAGAGTGGGAAGAAGCCCGAGTAGAACTGTACACCCAACAAAGTTCTGCAAGAAAGAAAGTTTTTCGGTGTCATAGTTTTGGCAAACACATTTAAGCGCATTTGCGTACTCCGATAGTGCCACACATTTAAGTGCATTTGCTCAGTAACTATTTCATTGAGAATTATATTGAATGTGGGAACTTAGGAAAATTCCACCAAATTTTTATTTTGCCCCTTTAGTTAGAGATTAATCTCTTATGGCTTGGCGCACCCCCAGCTTTCTTTTCCATATTTAGCCTCTCATTTATGGTCACTTGTTTCCTTTAATTGCCCCCCTATTCAACCCATGTTAAAGTGTTAGCATTTAGTGGGTCTTTCATTTGGAAATGTGTTGAAAATATGCTTTAGCTTTATTGCCCTTTGCTATTGATAGGCTTCTTAGCACAACAAAGTGCCTCCCTCTGGCCACTATTGGATATGCATCATGTTGTGATAGGGTCTCTTTCTTATGGTGGGATTTTCTCCTAAATCAAAGCAATTTTTTTGGGCACCCTTTGAGCATGTTATCAAGCAGGTTATAGATGTCAGCTCCAAAGAAATTGATAAATGATTAAATAAATTAAAGTTGTAGATGCATCCATGCTTATTTGGATGCATATTTATGTAAGACTTCATTGTTTCTTTATCTGTGATTCTGCGTGCTGTCATGGAAGCTCTTTTTGGAAACTTGCTTTATGTATTTTGCATGCAATTCGAAACTCCACCTAGATCTGTATTATGTTTTAATGCTTTTACTTCATATGGATGCGTGAAATCATTCAAAGTTGTTTCCTGCAGAAGAGACCTCAGATTCAGCTAACCAAAAGGCTTTTTCTCTGGTAAATTTCCTCCCTATACAATAATTATGAGTTCTATGTTTTCCTTTTTTAATCTCTGTATGAAGGATGGGATCCGTGCTTACTTTGCCATAGCTTGTCGGTACTTTGTCAACTGCTTATTATGCTACAATTATGTTCATTGAACAACGCCATTTATTGCGGTATACCAGATTAATTTGCATAATACTTCTTACCAGTATACCAGATAAATTTGTGTACTACTTTTTACGAAATTGTTCTCACAGCTCTGTTCGGATTTCTCCAATTGTTTTCAAAAAGGGTTATGGTTGCTAGAGCTAATTTTATTGGGATTGCTTGCTCTGGTTTTTTTTTTTCCGAACAGTTATATACCTTTTTTTATGTTTTCTTGTACTCTCATTATTCTCTTGAGTTGGTAAGCTCCCTCAGATAATTTACTATGTAAAACTGAAAATACATTCAAGAAATGAAGATTTCCTTAGATTTTCCTGACTATGGTTTGTTGTTCGCCCAACTCCTATTAGTGATTGTTTATCTATCTTTAATCAGCTTTTGCGTGCCATTTGCTTTATTAATCTGTTATATTAGATAGCTGTGCATGAATTAGGCAATCCATTCTTTGATTTTCACTAATGCTGCGTTAAATCAGCACTCCACCTGGTTTTTTGGCTTAAAGATGCCACCGTTGAGGATGAGTTGTAGTGAATCAGCTATTCGTTTATCATCAAACTGTCTAGCTTTTGTTCTTCCATGGTAATTTATGTTGTGTAGCATCATGTTGTGTTATGCGTAAAATGTTTCTTTCTTGCCCAATTCCTTTTTTATCCACAACATCAATTTTAAATTATGTTTCTAGTATCTATCAGTGACGGTAGTGAGTAAGTAATCCACAACGATGATAGTTTATCATATTGGTTTGGGTCTGAGTAATAGGAAATGGAGTTATTTCGAGTAGTTAAATGGATAAGAGATCAAGGATTTTGATCAAATTATATATATTAAAATTGAAGATGATAAAATCTTGATTAAAGGTAATGATATCAAGGAGAAATGTTATTTTGAGAAATGCTAAGAGAGTAAATTAATGAAGAACTTCTTTGGGAGGAGAATAATTACAATATAATGATATATATGATAGATTGATTCAAAAGATATAATGGAGTTTACTCTGAAAAGGAATCATAAGGACAAGGCTTTAGATCCATATATGACACTATTGAGGTTTGGAGAGTTATGGGATCTTGTAGTGATTTAATAAATAAATCATTATAACATATATTAAAAATTAAGATGATGCTATTTGATTTGATAACTATTTTGTCAAAAAAATTTAAAAATAAAAATATTGTTCAAGTTCATGCTAATTATATAGTAATCAAACTTATGAGTCATATAATGAATCTGTGAGGATAAGGAACCAAAGAAAAATGGCATCTATTTTGGAAAATTAATTCAATCTTATGCCAGAAACATCTTTTGTTAAGTGTTTTTTATATTCAGATTAAAGAAGAGGCATGGATTACAAAGGCAGTTTTTTATATGATTTTTATTGATTTCAGACAGGCTTGTGATTGAGTATCAAACGAATTAATTTAATGCATTTCAAAGTTTTGATGGCGCTATTAAAGATTTTCATGATTGTACAGGGACTAGTGTTAAACTCTTTTGGATCTTATTAAAGTAGTAATACAATCCTAGGCATTAGACTTTTTTTGCTCTTAGGGCTTCTATATTTCTTGATTAATTGTTTTGAATTTGGTCAAGCAATTGTTGAATTTGCCTTAAAAAAAAAAATGAATGAGATCAAGTCGATATTAAACTTCCAACTTTCATGAAGTTGGTAATTTAACATTTCTAAATTTAAGAGCTTCAATTTTTTTATATTTTACATCAATGATCAACATTGATTCTGTCTTTCTTTGTATTGGGTATGAACAAGTTTGTTGAAGATATTTAAAATGAAATGTCTCGATAGATGATTTTCACTGACGGTATAATCCTAATTAATGATGCTTTTACTAAACTAAATTAAAAATTATAGCAATGAATGAAATTTTTTGAAGGATGAGGCCTTATAAAATAATGATTAAATATATGTTATGTAATTTTAGTAGCTATTATATTAAAATTTACCATCTAATATTATTAGAAGATAAGGAGATTGTCTGTATGATAGATTTCAAGTATTTTGCATCGTTTATACAAAATAATGGAAGTATAGATGAGATAATTCTTAGAATAATTGTTTGATGGTTAAATTAAAAGAGTCCATGAATTTTGTGCAATGAGAAGAATAGTAAGGTTTAAAGATAAATTTAATAAAGCAACAATTAGGATGGTGATATATGACTAAGATTTGGGTTGTAAGAAGTCATTAATATTTTAGTTGAGCATGATAGAAATGAGAATTTTAAGTTGTTTTACAAAATAAGAAAAATAAATATAAGAATGATTACATTATATGAAAGGTTGGAGTGACTTTTGAAGATAATATGCTAAAAGCAAATTCAAGTGGTTTGGATATGTACAATGAAGGGTAAAAAATGTATCCTTTAGATTAGTAAATGAAATTTGTGTCCAAATATTAGGAAGAAAAATGTGCACCCTCAGTTTATATGTATAGAGGTTGTTCAAAATGATTAGCGAAGAATAATATTTAATATCTCAATTAACACTCAATACATACACGGAAAAATCTGAATTCATTATGCTAGCCCATAGTTTGGATGAGGCTAACGATGATGATGGCAGTAATGAGCCTCTTGTTCCATTAAATAAATTTTGTGTAAAGATTATTAATATGAATTGTCTTGTTTGCTTTTTTTTTTAAAGTTGCTTGATTTTTTTCTTGAGATGTGAAAGAATAGAAAGGAAAATTTATAGAGCGAAAAGAAGTTATGGTATTGAGTGCTATGTGAGCTTCATGCATCGATTATTGCCTTTATTTGTTTTAATGAGGGAAAAAAGATATGTCATGTTGGCCCAAATAATATATGGGTGGGTATAGGCCTAAAATATAACTCTTAATATTTGGGTCAAGTTTGGGTTGACCAGAAGCCTAAGGTCAAAAAAACAATGGCCCATTTATTTTTTCTGTTTAAAATGGATAATTTTTTTTCTGGCTAATCGACAATCCTCCTTCACCTCGACGAGTTATAATATTTTCTGGTTATAGTTGCAATAATACTCATAATAAGATCCATTATAACATAATTCATCGCCAGAAGCTTAAGAAATATGAATGCATATGCAAAAAATAAAAACTATGATGTATATGCAGTTGTCTTATGCATGCATATATGACTTCAAAGACATATATTGATGGTGAGACCATTTTTACTTGTATCTAAATTAAATCTTAATAATGTTTTGAATTTAGATCCGTATGAGCTTCTTGAAATATGTTAATAAATTTTTAATATTGATTCAAAATTGAGTTAAGAAAATTGCAGCTACACTAGCCAGTTTATATGTTTGTGCTGTATCGTATCTCTTTGAGCATAAAGCATGTATATTACACTGATCAATTTTATTATAGATGTCATGGACATGAAGAAGGAATCCATAAAGATTAAGATTAAGGTGGTGTTTGGTTGCAACTTTGATTTACGTTAAATAGGATTTATCAAATCCGATAAATCTGAATTTATCAAATCTGGATTTATCAAATCAGGATTCTAGTCGCGAATGATGGCGGAATAAATCCGTCTCGTAGTCGGATTTACTAAATCCATATTTACGTTTTATGAGTGACAGAATGCACGAAGGCGAGGCTGAACGAAAGAAAATTAGATATAATGGAATGTTGGATTTTATTTTATTTATTTGGTGTTTGGCTGGATTTAAGTTAAATCCATAGCTAAATCCATTAAATAGGACTCTACCAAATACCGCCCAAGGCTATAATTAAAGTTTTATTTTTATTTTTACTTTCTATTTTTAATTTTTAATTTTTTTTTTTAATTTGATGGTGGTGTCGAAACTATAGTGAGAAGCAATGGATAAGCATTGGTAATGTTTATATATAATTACCTTCAGAGAAGTTAGCTTGGATTACAAGTACTGTTGAAAGTATGCTTGATCCCAATTAATGTAGGAGGAATTGATCTGATGCCAATTAGCTGGTGGGCTATTGATAATGATTTTACAATCCTCTTCTTCTTTCTTCACTTTAGGATTTATTTTATTTATACCTTTAGATTTGAGAAAATTGAAGGGACTAGTTTGACAGAAAAAAAAAGAGCCGAAATATATGCTTCCTGCAGGTAACCGTGAAGCTTCATAGGGATTGAACTATTTGGTGGGGTAGGGGAAAATTTAACTAATTGAGGTGCGGTTGGAGAGTTCGTAGGAGTGGAAACCGTAAGAGAAAAGGTCATTGTAGAGACAGGAAGGAGAGATAAGAGGGAATCTTTCAAATTTCATTGTTAACTGACTATCTTGATCCAAGTCCTAGTTATAAAAATAGCAACAATAAATTTAATTTCAAATTTAAAACTCACATTTATATAAGATTTTAAATGAAAATAAAAATAATTCTAAAACTAACTAAATAAAATTCTGGAAAAAAAATCCCAATTGCTATAAGATTCTAGAATAATTAGAATTATTTTTTATGCATGTCTTGGACTTCATGTTTGTTCTACTCTCTAATGTATCTTACTTTGGCAGCAAGACAAGGAAAAATTTGAGAAGCAATTGCATGATATGGCTTTGATGGTTGAGAGGCTTGAAAGTAGCCGTCAGAAGCTGCTGACAGAGGTGTCTACCAAGTTTTCTTTTGGGGCATTTACATACACACCACAAAATTCTTATATATTTTCATTTCTAACACCTAAACTTTACTTTTTACATTTATAACACCCAAATCTTTCAAATCACTAAAAAATGCCACCATTGTAAATTTTAAAAAGTGAAGTAAACAATTTCATGCATATGTAATGTTGCATGTATGTTAGAATTGAAGTATTGGTGTCAGATATGTAAATTCATAGGAATTAAGTAGTATGTGTGTAAATATTCATTTTCTTTTTTTAACTGTGCTCAAGATACATTTTCTATGTGGCTTCTGACACTTTCTGCGAGTTTTTTGTAGATTGACTCACAATCTTCTGAGATTGAAAGGTTATTTGAGGAAAACTCCAATTTGTCAGCTTCGCACCAAGATGCATTGGGGCTTGCCATGCAGTGGGAAAACCAGGTGCTCTTTTTTGTATTTTAAGAAAAAGATTGTTCACAATTTTTAACTTTGATCCTTAATTTCAATAGTCATTTTTTGCACGCATGTTCTTCAACCCATCGAATATTATATTTCTTTTTCCCCTTATCTTACTAGCATGTCTCACGTCTCATCTTCTTCCCTTTATCTCCCATAATTAAATCTTCTAGTTGATGCTTGATGAACTAATCACAAGTGGATTAAATTACTGCCTGGTTTTGGATGGCCACTAAGTAACTCTATATACATTGCAAAGTTTCTTTTTATTTGTACTCGGAGTTCTTGATTTTTCAGTGACTGGATGGGAATTATCATTATTGGCATGATTTTTGCTTTTGAATTTTTTCAAATTAGATGGATTGGTTTGTTTAACCGTTTCTGCATCTTCTTGGCTTCAAGCTCTACTCATATGTATTTAACTGAAATATAGGTTAAGGACTGTTTGAAGCAGAATGAAGAGCTTCGTCTTCTGCTTGATAAACTCAGGTCTGAGCAAACCCACTCCATGCAACCAAGAGAAAACAGTGCTCCATTTGATTCTATTGCAGATGTTTCTATTCATCAAGAACAAGTTACTGAAAACCAACTTCTTAAGGTGTGTCTTAAAACATGAGTTTGAAGCAGTGTTTTCTCCTTTTATTATTTGTTTTTTTTTAATCAATGTGAACATAATGTTTTTTGTTAATTTTTTAATTAGCAAATGCTATATCATTTTTTCTGGAATTCTTACATGAAAATGATGTTAACCAAGATGCATTTGGGCTTTCCGACCAGGCACTCTAATGTTTAAAAAATGATTTGCAATCAATAGAATTATTATGGGCCATCTGATGGAGTGTTATAAGATTTTGTTTAAAATTATCGAATTGTCATTAGAAAAAACACGTACATTTTTTATATGAAATTGACCTGGACTTAAAATTGAAGAAAGCTTGGAGATTTAAAGGACTGTAGAGTACTACTTGATGCTTGATGCTTGATGCTGACAATAAGCACCAGCTATCACAAACATTTAACTATCATGGTCTAATTGTTATTACCTGACCATCATTGTTAATTATCATATTTCGATTATCATTTCTTGACCCTTCACTCATCATTGCTTTCCCAATATTTTCAGCTATAGCCACAAGAAATTGAGCTAGTGTTTTAAACTTTGTAATCCCATCTCCTTCAATTGACAGGAAAATTGTGAGCTGTTTTAAATTTCGTTTAGCGTAAACATATTGATGTTTTATCACCTTCCCTTTTTTGAAAAGGACCGGCTTGCTAAAGAACAAAGTAGAGCAGAGGCACTATCGGCACAGATCCTGAAGCTTACAGCTGAGCTTAAACGTGCAGCTCAAGCATACAATAATCTCACCCGCCTGTATTCGTCTCTCCTGATGCTTGCTTCCTTTCATCTATTATGCACATTTTTCTCATTCATCCACCTTAATCTCATTTGTTTTCTTTCCATGATATGCAGATATCGGCCTGTGCTTCGTAATATAGAGAATAATCTTATGAAAATGAAACAGGAGAGTTTTGTCACTATTCACTGAAATCCTCACAACATGAGCAATCGGTAACCCAACCTGAACTGACTGCTCCTCATCTGTATTACAATGATTTTGCTGTATATTTAGGAGGACAAATGAGAATTTTTCAAAACCATCATTCTTGTTAAGAAATTCTTTATATAAGCCAACTACGAAGAGTTTGTTAAATATAATTCCATTTCTGTTTGACGCCAAGCTTACTAGATTATTATTGGGTTTGAGAGCAGTCTTGCTTGCAAAATTTATAGATTTATTTGATAAACTGAGTTTTGAAGCAATTTTATTTTAGTGTAGATGTAGATGGTTGTATACTTCTTTGTTCTCTTTCATTTTCTTACCCAAAAATGAGAAAATAGGTGCACAATTTTTTAGTTGTGTAGATGTGTAACTTTGTTTTATAATTATGTTTATTTATGTTGGGCCTATACATATATTTTCATATAGTCTTTAGTATCACTGGTTTTTTATTTTCAAAACGAGCAAAAAAAAATAAGTGTGCAATTCTGTAGTATCGTTTTGTAGCTTCTACAAGTATGTGCACATTAATTTTGACCACCCAAAAATTATATTTGGTCAGTCATGGATCTTAGAATTTAAAATTTTTAGAATTAAAATTAGGATTATTTGAAATCTAATTTTGGCAAATTTATAGTTGAATTATACGTTATGATGAGGCGAAGTCATTAAAATAACAGGTGATATGATCTGATGATCCTATACTTTAAATTTTGGATGGCCTAAATCAAGCACTTGAAATATCATATGAAAATTTGGGGCATTAGTTGATGGATCTAATGATCTATAAATTTTGCATGCTTAAGAGTAATATAGATGGTATTTTGTATTCTTATACTAAAATGGAGTGTCTTGACTAGTCAAATTCAGCGTGCTCAAAATTATTTAATTTTAATATCACCAAGGCGATCAAAATTTCAAAATATTGTTATACAAAAAAGGCGGATTGTTTCAAGTTGTTTGATCGAGTTTTTTAGAATTTTGTTATAAATAATGAAAAATGTCAGTCAAGAAATTTATAAATAAATTCTTATTTGTCTATTGAATGGGTTGGACTGAACTTGAGAGAACTCAAAAGATTTGGAGAATGTTAGAACTTCACATGTTTTTCGTTGTTGCTATTAGACATCGTCGGACTTCTGTTCAAAAACAGCTCGTGTTCGGCTTGCTAAAAAAACAAACTGAATACAAGCATTTTTTTTTTTTTTGTTTAAAATATAAATGAGTTAAACAGTAACCGAAATATTTTTTTAAGGAGTCAAACACTCTGTTGATGTTCAGCACTTTGTAACATATTCAGCATTTTATCTTCACGATAAGGTGCTGTTTTTACTCGTGATATGAAAGTTGAGGATCTAATTTTTTATCGTTGCCGTATTCCAATCAGCTATTCCGCGTATATTGTCCAACTCATCCAGAAATAAATACTCCTTGCAGGCTGCCACTATGACTAGGGCTGGCAATTTGGCTCGTTGTTCGCGAACAGCTCGTGTTCGGCTCGTTAAGTAGCTCGTGTTCGGCTCGTTCGTTAAGCCTAACGAGCCGAACACGAACAAATTTTTAAGCTCGAAATGTTAACGAGCCGAACACAAACAATTGTTTGTTCGCTCGTGTTCGGCTCGAATTGGCTCGAAATAAAAAAAATAATCATATAATTATTTATATAATAATTTATTATATATATATATTATTATATATTAATATTATATATATATTTATATTTAAGTTTAAATCATAACTGCTTTGTGTGGTAGCGTGGTTATGCTTCGTTTTCATTCATTTAGTCGGGTTCGAATCCGTAGTAGACATATATTTTTTCGATTAATTTTAACGAGCCAATTTCGAGCCGAACACGAGCCGAACACGAACAAGCCATTTCGAACACGAGCCGAACACGAACACACGCTTTCACGAGCCATCTCGAACACGAGCCGAACACGGCCGAGCTAATTTCGAACGAGCCGAACACGAGCCAAGCCTGAGCTCGCTCAAGCTCGGCTCGTTTACAGCCCTAACTATGACACATGTTATCGCCACAGGCCCACCGGTGTCATTACTCATCAGCTCTGATAAAACAACGAACGGATAAGCACACCGGTTATATTTATTATTGATAATATAATCCGACTTATCACTATAATAAAATTTATTAATATATATAATTTAAATAAATAAAATAGAAGAGAGAATAAAAAATTCAATCATACTAACTTTTAAAGATTAAAAGTTAGTATGATTCAAATCAAATTAAATAATAATTAAAATCAAATTAAATTATAATTAAAAATATTCAATTTATACAAACTATATTGGATAATTTTTAGTAACTATTTCAAAATGTACATATAAAAATAAAAAATAAAAATAAACTCATCCGGTTCCCAACATGTTCACCGAATTCTCATGTATTAGATTATGTATATTTACATCCAAGCTGGCATATATGTAAAAATTGAAATTTAGGTGTGGGATATATAAATTTATTTTTCAATTTTATATAAAAATGTACATTTTTTTAATTGTAACCTCTAAAATATCCTTTAGAAATGGCAATCATGTACTCTGTCCTCTTTTTTTTTTTTCAATAATATTTAAATTGAACACTTCTATATCGTGTTTGACAAGTGTTCGAACGGTGTTTGTATTTGATATGAGTTCAACACTGATTCCTTAAATAGAACTGTTCATGAATTGTAACTCTTAAGGAATGAATAAAAATTTATGTTCAATAATTTTGATGACAATTTTATTAGTCTTAAGAACAATTTAAATACATTTTATATTATTTAAACTATATTACATGCGGTATGCATGTATTTATGATTAATTTCACTCCAATTCTCCCCCCAAAAAATCAAGATACAGAAGAACTAAATTTTTTTTAAGAAAAATACATTTACCATATGTAATTAGTATTTTTTTAAATACACATAAATTTGTATATTTATAATACAATTCTAATGTTGTGAAAAACAATTAGGGCAATAAAGCAAAAAATTGGATCGATAAATATTCGTAAACCAAAAGGAACACAGCGGAGCACAGAGATTTACATGATTCGACAAATTGCCTATGTCCACAAAATTGCAGAGGAAAAAAAATGTAGTGGGCCGGGCTCCACATATCTCAACATTCTAACACACATAAATTTGTATATTTAAAATAAAATTCTTCTCTTGGAGAGAGAGAGTGTGTATGTGTGAGAGAATAAGGTTGTACTAAGCTTGCAAACAAGTCAAAGCTTAAGCTTGGTTGATGTTTCAACTTGTTCGAAATTAATTCAGTTTTAAATTGACTCATTTGAGTTAACTAGGAAAATATATGTAATTTTTTTTATTCTAACATTTACTATTTCTATGCAATAAAAACATAGAACCAAATGGCCACATGCCTACATGAGCTATGATGATATAACCATAGATACAAATATAAATATAATATATATTTTTTTAAATAATATAAATAATTTTCTTATTTTTAGTTGAACACAATCCCACAAAATATTTTGTGAAATTTTTGTTACATTTTGTTTTGAATTTTCCAAATAAATTTTGATCGAATCAAGATCTATTAGGAATTCACTACGAGAATCTTTCATTCACGTTCATATTAATGAGAAAACTGAATCGATACAATAGCGGAAGCGTACCTGAATCCATTTGATCGATTGCAAGCAATGATCTTTCAATCTGCAGATTTTCCGGAGTTTTCCTTAGTCTCTCTCGTTGATGGGGTACAAGAGAATAATTTTTCTCTATCTCTTACTCTGCAGACCGGGGACCATTACCTCCTTATTTAATATAACCAACTGGTGGTTACAAGAATTGATTAATTCCAATTCTGCCCCTCATCAAATTGGAATTTGCACTTATGGTATCCACACTTATAATTTCATGACAAATGTGTCGAAAGTCATAAACTTTATTCTTAATTAGACCACAATAATTTTGACTTATTAAATGATGACCCAACACATTTATTAATTACATTATAGTCCCATAATTGATCCAATAATCTCCCACTGGACTATATATGTATAACATAAATGTGTCAACCTTAGTGCGCCCAAAATTTATTGTCATCATTGTAAAGGCACATTACAATCTTGTCTATTAATCATATCAACATAGGATCAAAACAGTCTTCGTTGTATTTTTCACAACTAAACCCATCAATGGTCACATATATTAATATAATCAAATGACATAGATCAATCATGAATGTGTGGAATGAAAATTACATGCAAGGTGATCTGTTCATGTCAATTTTCAACTGGTCCTACTTTACTTAAGTGAGAATAAACTTTAACTGCACAGAGTGTATTGAACTGAATAAACTGCCTCATTTCTGATCAGAAAATATCCAAATATGTTTTGTATACAAAATAAAACATAGAGCTAAAAAAAACACAAGTTAACAAACTCTCACTGAATCTAAAGTTCCTCAAGCTCTATAACACTCATATGAGCAGTATGCTCATGAAATACCCTGAGTATTAGACCCCTTTGTAAGGGGGTCCGCAATCATGGAGTTTGTTCCAATTTGCTCTATGTGAATCTGGCCACTCTGTATTCTTTCCATCACAACAAGAAATTTGATGTCAATATGCTTTGACTTGGTTGAACTTCTGTTGTTATTGGAATACAATACATCTGATTTATTGTCACAAAATAACTTTAGTGGTCTTTCAATTCCTTCCATAATGCGCAGCCCAGTGACAAAATTTCTAAGCCATATGCCATGGTTGGATGCCTCATAACATGCTACATACTCTGCTGCCACAGTAGATGAAGCTTTTAGTGTTTGTTTTGCACTCCTCCATGATATAGCTCTACCACTTAACAAAAATATGTAGCTTGATGTGGATCTTCTGTTGTCTTGGCATCCAGCAAAATCGGAGTTAGAATACCCAATGATCTCCAAATGATCTGATCTCCTATATGTAAGCATGTAATCTTTTGTTCTCCTTAAGTATCTCATAACTCTTTTGGCTGTTTTCCAATGATCCATTCCTGGGTTGTTTTAGTATCTGCCTAAAACTCCTACAATGTACGCAATATCTGGCCGCGTACAAACTTGAGCGTACATAAGACTCCCTACTGCTGAAGCATAAGGAATCTTTTGCATTTCCTGAATCTCAAGGTTTCTTTTTGGGCACTGATTGAGACTGAACTTGTCTCCTTTAGCTACAGGGGTGTCAATTGGTCTACAATTCTGCATGTCAAATCTTTTAAGCACTATATCAATATAGCCTCTTTGTGATAATCCAAGAATACACTGAGAACGGTCCCGGTGAATCTGAATTCCTAAGACAAATGAGACATCACCAAGATCTTTCATCTCAAAATTAATTGATAGAAATCTCTTGGTTTCTCGTAACATGCTCTATATCATTTGTAGTGAAGCGAGTATGTCATCTACATACAAAATCGAGAAAACAATGCTTTCTCCCATCGAATTTATGATATACACAATCATCAATTGCATTCATTTCAAAACCAAATGATAGAATTACTTGATGAAATTTGTGATACCATTGACGGGAAGCTTGTTTGAGCCCATAAATAGATTTTGTCAGTTTGCAAACCATATTCTTTAGGTCACCTGACACAAAGTTTTCTGGTTGCACCATATAGATCGTTTCATCAATGTCTCCATTGAGAAAAGCGATCTTAACATCCATTTGATGTAGCTTCATATCATAATGAGCAACTAGTGTCATGATTATTCTAAAAAAGTCCTTTGTTGAAACCGGAGAAAAAGTCTCTTTATAGTCAATCACTTCCTTTTGAGTATAACCTTTAGCTACAAGGCGAGCTTTATGTCTCTCCACATTACCCTTTGAATCTCTTTTGGTTTTAAAAATTCATTTGCAACCAATGGGTTTCTTTCCTTCTGGCAATGGGACAAGTTCCCAAACTTTATTGTCTTGCATAGACTTATACTCCTTATTCATTGCTTTAATCCATTTTTCTGAATTGGAACTTTGTATAGCTTGATGAAAGTTGATATGATCATCTTTCATCATACTAATATTTTCCTCATGTTCTTGAAGAAATACAATATAATCATCTGAAATAGCATTTCTTCTTTCCCTAGTGGATCGCCGCAAAAGCACTTGCTCTTGAGCTTGTTCTTGAGGTTGTTGAATTTGTTTCTCAAGGGGTTGATTAACAATGTTTTGTTCTTGATTTGCAACTTGATCAATGTCAAGAGTGAAATCCTGATCATTATCAAAAGCAATTATAGGAGTAGGAACCAATGCCTCTTCAACAAGAGTAGTATGGTCTGATTCCTCCTCAAAGACAAAGTCTCTAACTCGATTTCTCCCCCAAATTCAATATCCTCGAAAGAACACTGCGAGTTTCCGTCTCGAAAATTATCTTTAATTTGGGATCATAAAACTTGAAACCCCTAGATCGCTCCGAATAACCAACAAAATAGTTGTTCATCTGTTTTAGGGTCCGACTTTTCTCGAGTGGCTTGTAAGGCCTTGCCTCGATTAGGCAACCCGAAACATGAAAATGCTTTAAAGCGGCTTTTCGCCCGTCCAAAGCTCATAAAGTGTATTTGCAGTCTGCTTTAGTTGGTACTCTATTTAAAATGTAAGTCGCTTGTCTTAAGTGCTTCTCCCAGCAGTGATTCTAGTAAGGTAGAATGACTGATCATACTTCTTACCATGTCTTTAAGAGTGTGGTTTCGTCTTTCAGCTACACCATTCATGCTAGGTGAACCTGACATTGTGTATTGAGGGACAATTCCACACTCCTCTAAGAATTTAGCAAATGGTCTCGGACGTTGTTCACCTGAACCGTCATATCTGTCGTAGTATTCATCACCATGATCAGATTTGACTTTCTTTATTATTTTGCTTAGTTGGTTTTTAACTTCAGCCTTATAAGATTTGAACACGTCCAATAATTGGGACTTCTCATTAATAAGAAATAGGTATGCATATCTTGAATAATCATCTATGAATGATACAAAATATTATTGATCATTCCAAGAAGCTGTAGAAAATGGTCCACAAACATCCGTATGTATCAATTCTAAGACTTTTGTAGCTCTATATGCACCTAATATCTTTCTTTTGGTCAGTTTTCCCTTAATGCATTCAATACAGACATTAAAGTCCATAAAATCAATGAAACTTAGAATTCCATCTGACACAAGTCTTTCAACTCTATTTCTAGAGATGTGACCTAAACGCTTGTGTCATAATGCTCCTGAATTTTCATTATCAATTTTACGCTTAGTACCTCGTGATTCCACATTCAGAGTTTCATTATAAGAAGCAACAGTATCAAACAAATAAAGATTGTCATACACCATAAGGGAACCAGTTCTAATAATATTGGAATTAATAGATAAACTGAAACATCTGTTTTGAAATGAACAACAATAACCCAATTTGTCCAAACAACAAACAGAAACCAAATTCCGTCTAAATGACGGTACAACAAAAGTATCTATCAAATCCGAATAAGTAATCAGGTACATAATAACAATCTAAAATGTCCAATTACTTCCACTTCTACCGATTTCCCATCTCCCACATAAATGCATCTTTCAGCATCATTTGGTTTTCGGTAGCTCAGGCAACCCTGCATTGAAACTCTTATGTTAGTAGTAGCACCAGAGACTAACCACAAAGTGTTTCTTGGTACTGAAGTCAAATTTACCTCAGAACATACTAAAGTTAGAAATGTACCTTTCTTTATATGCCAAACGTGATATTTTGCACATTCCTTCTTCTGATGTCCTTCTTTATTGCAAAAGAAACAACTGACACTTTCAGGATTTTGAACTTTATTTTATTTCTTTTGAGAATGACCCTTATTCTTAGCAAATTTCATTCTTTCTTTTAGTGCCCTTTCTTTAGAGGTGTTCACCAAATGAGCACTATCGGTCTTTCCTTGCTTGAACCTTTCTCTTGCACACAATGAGAAATAAGCTCATTAAGAGTCAATTTCTCCCTTTGCATATTATAGCTGACCAGAAATTGGTCAAACTGTGGAGGAAGAGAAATAAGAACTAAATGCACGAGTAAATCATCCGTCAACTCGAGCTTTAGCTTCTTTAACTTTGAAGCAATGTTAGACATCTCAGCGATGTACTCCCTTATACTTTCCTTGCCTCCGAACCTCATTGAAATCGGTTCTTTAAAAAATACCAGTTTCGACCTTATCGCTTTTTGCAAAGTGTTTCTCTATTTCGACGAAGAAACTTGCAAAGCATCGGTGATCTCACTGGACACCGCACCTCTAAAGGCCTCGGGTATGTCGCGCTTTATGATCATAAGACTCAAGCGATTAGAATGGTCCCACTTCTCATAGATTCTCCTTTCTTCGGAGGAACTAGCATCCGTAAGAGGAGCGGGTTTATCCATTCTTAACGCTAGATTTAGATCCATGCAGCCAAGAACAATGTGAATGTTCTCTTTTCAATCCTTAAAGCTATCACCCTTAAGGATTGGAACCGAATTGAGATTAGCAGATACATTAGCAACAACTGAAAAATGAACAAAAGATTACATAAATAAAATGTTTTAAATTCAATTAATGGTAAATCCCATCTCAAGCCACCTAATGCAACATTAATATCAAGTATTTGGACAGTAATATTAACTGCTAATGGTAATCTTATTGTAATGATCAAACATTAACAATAATGTATATCAAGTAATAAATCTATCTTTGGATCGATTTATTACTCATATATAATTCCTTATAATTGTTACATGCTTACCATCACAAGTGTGTATGCGGTTCGGCCAAGTATTAAATTTTCTTTGATCTAATTAATACACGCATGAACCCATCATACACATGATATCCAACAATTTCGTCACGAACTATCTACACAAGAGATGTCACTTTGGCAACATCATGTTTCAATAAGTTCATTAAAAATTGATGGACAATTACAAAGTACAATTTATTCGAATTTAATTGAAATTTTAATTTAATTTTATAAAAGCTTATATTTATAAATAATGTGCTAATTTATAAGCCATAAAGCCCATGATTTACAAAAAAAAAATTATTGATTTTATAAAATTAATCAATCCTAAAATGAGTTAATGAATTCACTTATTTTATTTTCTAACTCATAAGAAAAAATAAATTAAATAACTCATTTTATTGTCTAAATTAAAAAAGTAGATTAATTAATTTAATTTAATATATATATATATATATATATATATATATATATATATATATATATATATATATATATAATAATAATTTTTTTTATAACTGTTCGCAGGTCGCGAACAGTTCGCGACTTTTTGCGAACGGCGGCGCCGCCCGGCGCCGCCACTCTCCGGCGCCCCCTCCTTCCAGTGCCTTCCCCTTTTGCTGCAGCATTCCGCTGCGCCGGATTCTACCGCCGTCGGAGGCCGCACCACCGCAGACACCTACGTCGCAGTCCCGCTGCCACATTTCTGTCAACGCATCCCCTCCGCCGTAGCTCTTTGCTGACGATTCCTACGCGGGTAAGGGAGAACAAAAAGGGATAAAAATAAGAAGGAGAAGGAGAAAATCATCCGGTCACGACGCCAAAATTCCTCGTTCCTCAATTTTGTGCCGTCGCTGCAAAACTTTACCGACGACGATTGCAGAGGAAAAAGAGAAGCGGAATCTCAAAAATTGCACATGAACGGGAGGCTCTGATACCAATTGTTACATTTTGTTTTGAATTTTCCAAATAGATTTTGATCGAATCAAGATCTATTAAGAATTCACCACGAGAATCTTTTATTCATATTCATATTAATGAGAAAACTGAATCGATACAATAGCGGAAGCGTACCTGAATCCATTTGATTGATTGCAAGCAATGATCTTCCAATCTGCAGATTTTCCGGAGTTTTTCTTGGTCTCTCTCGTTGATGGGGTACAAGAGAATAATTTTTCTCTATCTCTTACTCTGCAGATCGGGGACCATTACCTCCTTATTTAATATAACCAACTGGTGATTACAAGAATTGTTTAATTCCAATTCTGCCCCTCATCAAATTGGACTTTGCACTTATGGTATCCACACTTATAATTTCATGACAAATGTGTCTAAAGTCATAAACTTTAGACCACAATAATTTTGACTTATTAAATGATGACCCAATACATTTATTAATTACATTGTAGTCCCATAATTGATCTAACAATTTTGTCTTCTACTCACTAACTTAACAAACGGATCAAATAAAAACTACTTAATAAGTTGACCATAAGCTCTTTTTGACATCTCAATGTATAAGTTTTCTTATCTATACTTTTTTTTTTTTGGGAAAATCTTCTTATCTATACATTAAAATTTGAAAATTTTCATTTAAAAGTCAAAATAATCATATTTTTTATGTAATAATATAAAATAAAAGTTATGTTAGATACACAAACACGCACAAATTAGTGAATTAGTTGGTATGGATGCAAATGCCATAATTAAGGCTGCCAAAAAGGCTCGTTCGCGAACAGCTCATGTTTGACTCGTTAAATAACTTGTATTCTATTCATTCGCTAAGTAAACAACTTGAACACTAATTTTTTTTCTTATTTTTTTATATAAATAAGCCAAACACAAACAAATTTTTATTCATTTGTCTTCAGCTCGTTATGGCTTGAAATATATATACATATATATATTGAGTATTTTTTAAAATAATTTAACTGCCTTCAAAGCTACAAAGATTTATAACCAATTAAAATTATTAATTGAAAATAAAATAAAAATATATTAAATTCTATTTAAATAAATATTCTAATAAAAAGATTTAAATCTCACGCTACCATTAACAATTAAGCCGGTGTAATTCGAGTAGCAATAAACAAGTGAGTCAAACATAAATAAATTTTTTGAGCTCAATATATAAATGAGTCGAACACGAAGAATGATATCTTTTAAAGAACTGAATCTAAGACACACTCAAATTCAGGTGATTTTCTCCCCCCTAAAGATTAAAGATCACACGCATGACTAAAATAGTCCAAATAATTATTTATTCACGAAAAAATCTTCTTTAGCTTACACCCTATAACCATGAGGCTAGGGGTATAAATGAACCGAACACGAACGAACAGAGCTAGTGTTAGTGTTCGAAATATTCGAACACATCACTGTTCGTGTTTGGTTCGTTTAACAAATCGAACGAAAAAAATTTGTTCGTGTTCGTTTGTTTGCTTATCGAACGAACTGAACACGAACTTCTTAGCGAATCGAACACGAACTGTTCGCGAACAACGAGCTTTTTTACAGCCCTAGCTTTGATAGCATACTTCCTCAAAATGAAGTAAATTTATCAGGTATTCCGTACACATCAGATTATTCATACTTTCTCAAAATGAAGCAAATCGAATAAAGTGTTTAGTGTTTTGATTAGGATTTTATTTTAATATATAAGTATAAGTATATTAATTATAATATTATAATATTTATATTAATATAATTAATACTATAATATTATTGTTGTTATTAATAATTTATCATATATTATAATTTATAGTAGTTTAATTATTTAAAATATGATAAATTTTTATAATATATAATTATTTTTAAAATATCATAAATTTTTTATATATAATTATTTTAAATTATTTTAGTATTTCGAACAATAACGAACCGAACACGAACGAACACATCATTGTTCGTGTTTGAATCGTTTAACAAACCATACGAAAAAAATTGTTCGTGTTCATCTCGTTTGCTTGTCGAACGAAGCGAACACGAACTTCTTGGTGAATCGAACAGGAACTGTCCGCCAACAAAGAGTTTTTTTTTTTTTTTTTTACAGCCGTACATGAGGCATCGGAGTGACGCTAAAAGTGTAAAAAATAATAAAATCTATAAATCTGGATAGGAACGCCAACTAGATGCCAACGAATATTCGTACAACACATCTCCCAAATGATTAGAAAAAGTTAATTTATGCGGGGAAAATAAAGCAGCTTCTGAAAGGATAAGAAGACCTTTCCCTAAATTACACATCAGCCATTCCCCAACCACTGCTACCAATCCCCGCGTCCAAATATAAAACCAAAAAACAAAACCCTAATTAGTACGAAACAGTCAAAGCAGCAGTAGACCAGATCGCCGGCCCGTAAACCGCCGCCCGGCCGTCGTTCTGCACCACCAGCACATAATACCCGTCAACATCCCCCGCCTTGCTCGCCCACACGATCTTCAACCCCTCGTCGACGATTGCGATCTGGCCCCGGTGATCGAGTCTCAGAAAGCAATTCTTCCCCTTCCCCTTCGTATTGCTCTCCCAAACAACCCCTTCCGATGCCTTGACCAGCTCTAAACTACAATCATCCGTCATGGCCAGCGAATACTCTCCGCTCACCAGCTTCGAGTTATCGTTGAGAACCTGGGAGGAGAAGATGTGGTTGCTTGCAATGGACGGGGGCGAGTGGTTGGTTAAGACGGGGGAGGTGCGGCGGGGGGTTGACCAGATCGATGGGCCGTAGATGGCGAGGTGGCCGTCGGGGCGAAGAAGGGCGGCGTAGAGGCCGGTTTGGGTGGGCGGAGAGGAAGACCAGATGGGGGAGCGGTTGGGGGTTTGGATCAGGAGCTGGCCGCGGTGGGTGAGGGTGAGGGTGCAGTTAGTGGAGAGGAGATTGCGGGTGTTGGATTGGAAGAGGAGTGTGGGATTGTAGAGGCCGAGGTTGCAGTCGTCGTGGAGTTTGAGGGCGGCGTTGCGGGTGGAGAGTTGGGTGTTGGCGCGGAGGATGTCGCCGGTGAGGAGGAGGTTGGTTGGGGTGGAGGAGGAGGTGGAGGAGAGGAGGAGGAGGAGGAGGAGGAGGAGAGGGGTAGGTGGTGCCATGGTTTATAAGAATGCTCTGTGTGATGGCTTCTAGCTGGGTTTGTTTTGGGTGAGATTATTTATTTAGAAGAGATGTGGGGGATGGAGAGTGGTTATGTTGTAATGTATGCGGATAGGGGAGACTGAGTTTTATGGGGCCATTAACGCATAAATGGGCCATAAGGGACGCTGTGCACTTTACTGGATTTTGGTTTACATTCATTAGAGTTTGATAGGGTATATTTTATTTAAATATGATTATTTTAAGAGGAATAGATATATTAGTTTTTTATAAATTTAGTATTCTTTCATTCATTTTTAAAAAAAAATTCGTTGGAATATTTAAATTCATGATAAAATCCTCAGCTCATATTTTTTATATTTATTAAATTGTTAACATGTATAAATGTATGGGTTCAATTATTCAAAAAAATTACCTAAGGATTAATTTTGTAAATAATAATATTTCAAACTGTCTCTAATGTTTATATATATATATATATATATATATATATATATATATATATATATATATATATATATATATATATATATTGATGCCAGCATAGTATAAGTTTGTAATGAACCAATTCGACATCAATTAAGAATGTATGAAGAAGGGGATCCGGAAAATTCATCCATGTAACCAGTTAAACTCCTGAAAACAATAAATGCTAATTCCATCAGATATACAGCAAACAGAGCATATGGTGTGTGTGGCGAAGCTGGTCCCATAAATTCTTCATTAATCAAAAACTGTCTAGCTCCAGTAATAAAATAAATGCTAATTATTCATGATACAGCCATCCTATACAGAAAATAAAAAATAAACAGTAGTAAGTGGAAATTTATATTTAAGTAAAGAAAAGATGTAATAAACACAACAAAAAGCCTACATCCTATACAGAAAATATATATGTAGTCCTGAATTTAGAATCTTATACAACAGCCCGATGGGCAGCCTTTATACGTTGGCCTTCTTTGGCCCATCAACAACATGATCAGCTAATCAACAATCGACACTGCTCAGACGTCTCTGCCCAGAGTAGGGCTATCAAACTGGCTTGTTGTTCGTGAACAGTCTTATTCATCTCATTAAAAAGTTCATGATTCATTCGTTCGTTAAGTAATGAGTCGACACAAAAAATTTTTTTGTTCTCGGTATATAAACAAGCCGAACACGAATAAAGATTTGCTCGTTCGTGTTCAACTCGTTTCGACCCAAAATAATTAAATTATATATATATATATATATATATATATATATATATATATATATATATATATATATTTGATGAGTAGTATTTAAAAAAAATTAATTAACTATAAGACTACAAAAAATTATAATCAATTACAATTATTAATTAAAAAATAGAATAAATATATATTAATTTATATTTGAATGATGTTTTAATATAAATAATAAGATTTAAATGTAATAAAAATCTTTAATATTCTACGATTATGATTGTCAAAATGTCTTTGTTCGTGAACAGCTCGTGCTCGGCTCACTAAAGAATGAGCCGAACACAAACACATTTTTTTTGTTTGAAATATAAATGAGTCGAACACAAACAGTTATATTTTTTAACTAGTCGAACATGACTAAGCATGAGTTTGTACATGTTCAGCTCGTATACACCCCCCCTTGCCCAGAGTGTGCATTGGTTATGAAGGGGGATTGAAGTTAAATTAAATTTAATTTCCAACAGGGAGGATCATTCATTTCAGTGGTACAGTGGAATTACGTGAGCTCTACACTTCATCTTCTTTGATTTTTTTTAATTTTTTGGTTCGATGAATAAAAATAGGTGAGGATATTATTGTCAAATTTTGATAAGAATGAATTATTATTTTTTAAATACATTATATAAATGTTATATAAGAGTTAATTAATCGTATAAGAAATTAGCGCAGCATTAATTGCATAATGGTTTGAAAATTGACAAGTAACTTCAGATACAAGACAACCAATTAGCACATTATTTTACTGTAAGAAAAATGGCATAACAATATAAATTAGCACGTGTTTACTGACAAAGCTGTTTTTATTGTGGAATGGCATTTTGAAACATTTAATTATAACAAGATAAATACAGAGAGAAAAAATTTTCAAAAATAAATTTCTTAATAATTGAAAGGTATTAAAAACAAATAAAAAAATAAAACGTTTTGCCTAATCAATAATATTTGAAATAACTAGTGAAAAAAATTAAAGAGACAGACACACTCCACTTAATAAATCAAAGTGAAAAAACGAACTGAAAGCAAAAAAAAAACTAAAATAAAATTGAAATATGTTAACATTGAATAATAATAAGAATATGTAATGATTGAAAAAAAAAGTACCAATAAAAATATAAAATTTTTAAGATAAATCAAATTAAAACATGTAAAAAAATTGAAATAAATAGAAAATAAATTTATAATGATATATTTAAATAAAACCAATAGACACACACACACACACACACACAAGAAAAAAAATGAATTAAATTGAATTAATTTAATATTTAGAAAAAAATATTGAAATTTGAACTTAAGCCGGGGAAGCCCTTCTGTTTTTTATTTTTAGTTAAATTCATATAAAAAAATTAAAGAAACTATATATATATATATATATATATATATATATATATATATATATATATATATATGATTCCAGTCGTGGTGCGTGAGAAATCGAATTACAGGCACATGACGCTGAGTTCTCATCATAGGCCCCGAACGCATTAGAAATCGATACTTTGGTCTTTGCTAATATCGATTTTCTTTAAAATACTAATTTTTAAAGACAGTTTATAAATTATAAATTCAGCGTGCATACCACAACAATGAAGAAAAATACAGGCATTAAATAACGTTTAATGTTTTCCTGCTTACAAAAAGAAAAAAGTTTCTCGCGTTAACTTCTAAATTTTCATTACCGTATAATTTAAACCCTCATTTGACCAACTGAAAATTTTCATTTCATGCATCTGATTTAAAAATTTCATTAACGAAAACATAACAATAAATTCACGCAAATCATGAAATGACAAATCTGATTCAACAGAGTATTATTCAAGTACCTTAAAGCCCCCCACAGTACATGAATCAATCTACAATACTGTTCATTCTATCACTCGCTTAAGTTCTTCCAGTATCAGTAAAAAAGTAATAAATCTTTTCAAAACTACAGGAACAACAAAATATGAAATTAAATGATACTATATGGATTATCTCACTTCCAAAGTTAGCCTGAATCATTAAAGACGAAACCAATGGTGAGTTGAAAGTTGAAAGGTTATTTAACTCACCTAAGTAGAGCAGCAGCTCTTACTTGAATTTGCAGCAGAATCTGCTACATTGATTGCTGTTCCTTGAATGGGAGGCCCAGCAGAAGCTGCAGCCTCTTGTGCAGCGAGCGCCTTCTTTCTTACAATATGGTAAATATCTGTGAGAATTTGCTGAAAAGCTTTCTCAATGTTGAGTGCTTCCAATGCAGATGTCTCCAGAAATGAGAGCCCCTCTTTCTCAGCCATTGTTTTTGCATCTTCGGTTGGTGTTGCCCTCAGATGGTCCAGATCGGACTTATTGCCCACCATCATAACGACGATATTGGAGTCGGCGTGATCTCTGAGTTCGCGCAGCCATCTCTCGACGTTTTCAAAGGTTTGCCTCTTTGTGATGTCGTAAACGAGAAGTGCTCCTACGGCGCCGCGATAGTAAGCGCTGGTGATGGCACGATACCTCTCTTGACCGGCTGTGTCCCATATCTGAGCCTTGATTGTCTTCCCTTCTAACTGTTAACAGCAAAATAGTGATGAGCTTATATGATATAATATACCAGCTTTCTATCTGTATTTGGAAGCGTGGTAATCGATATCACCCTACCCCTTTGCAAGATAAAATCCACAAGCACTATGGTGGAGTAGACATAGTTAATAGAAACAGAATGTTGAGAAAAAGTGCTCAAAACATTTTGTATTTGATATTTTTCTACTAGTTAACTGAACTAGGTGAGCATCTGAACAGACCATGATTTTTTTGGAATGTGATCAGGATAATAAAAAAATAGTTCGTGATTTTAAGTATATAAATTCGGGTCATTTTATGTTGCAATGATGAGAGTTAAGAATGAGTTATTTTATGTATGAGAGTTAAGAATGAGTTCTTCTTGTGTATGATGAGGTGTTGCAAAATGTATTTTTATGTAGTTAAGTCTGTGCAAATGTTGGTCTCTTTGTACAGAGTCTTGTGATTTCAAACAATTGATTATTGAATGAACATTACTTAAGTTTTATATTTTCTTGTCTTCTCTTCTACCGACATGCAGATTCACTTAAGATGACAAATGCCCGATTGTGAAAATAATCTTCATTATCATCAGCCATAATAATAGTTGGCGCAGTTTCTACTGTAGGAATTGAATTTTTATTTCTCGTGCTTTCATTCTTCTTCCTTCCTCTTTCTAGCATCATCTCATCTAATTTTTCACCCTTAAACGTTTTATAATGTACAAAAAATATCATATTCGCCACACTTATTATCTAGTGTGAATCGATGTCAGTAACTAGTCATAACATATTGAGTAGTTGGTTGAATAAATGATGAGAACAACCTTTCTTGTTTTTGACTCATCAAAAAATTCCCAATTTATCCTAAATCACATTTTTTTTTCTTTTCCGATAGTTATAATTTTCTTACAGCATCACACATTCTTTGCCGGTGACTGAATGAATAATTAGGATTCATAAAGACAACTCTATCTAACCCCCTTCTGGATATGAAGGCAATAATGGTGATATATCTTTTCCTCATAATAGAAACATAAAAGTGCCGAGAATGAAAATGCCAAATTAATTTTTCTGACAAGAACTATACATAGTGCCAATCGAAAAACTAGGAGTCTCGCTCTCTATCCCTATGATGATAAACATTTACCTTTCATACAAACTATATAGTTTTAGTGTTCATGGATCAGAATCTGTGATTAAAATCAAAAGTGCTGACTGATTTATTGATTTATACATCCATAACGAGTCCTGAGTTCCACTAAACATTTGCCGAACATTTGCAACCACAAATGAGAGCACAATACCTTGAATGACTAATTGCACCAGGAATAATTTTACAAGTAGAAAAACCAACAAATATTTGACAAAGGAGCCATTTGGGCATTTGTCATTTTCTGAGAAAGCAACAAAAAAACAGTGCAGCAAGCATGATTTCCAATTCTATGTCATGGTATGTTATGCAAAATAAAAAATCTAGAAGTGATGATTATTGCAAGGCAAGTCTTTCTGTGTCAAAGAAACACCCATAAATTAGATCTGCTTGCAGGGCATTTAAGAAACAAATAGTGTCTTATTGTACAATAAATTTACTAAACTGTGCAACCAATATATCAATTTTTTAACCCCCTTCTTTAATAACAAGTTGACAAATTGGGTTCCTCCACGGTTACTCTTTTAATTGATGATGTATTGATGCATATATGCTGGTCCAACTATTAAACGTACTAGCATACATCAGTACTAGTTCAATTTCTTGATAGGATGTATTGAAAAATGATCAAGCATGAGGTCTACTTTATATTATTCAGCATTGAACTTGACAAGATACCATCACCTTTGGTGTTGAAAAATGGATCCAGAAATTGTCATGGTATGTTATGCAAAATCAAAAATCTAGAAGTGATTATTATTGCAAGACAAGTCTCTCTGTGTCAAAAAAAACACCCATAAATTAGATCTGCTTGCAGGGCATTTAAGAAACAAATAGCGTCTTATTGTACAGTAAATTCTATAACAGAATCAAAATTAAAAATAAAATAAAATAAAATAAAAAACATTCCTAATAAAAAATGTTCGCACCAACTATATCAATTTCATGCCTGAAGTACTAAACTGTACAACCAATATATCAAGTTTTTAACCCCCTTCTTTAATAACAAGTTTGACAAATTGGGTTCCTCCACGGTCCCTCTTTTAATTGATGATATGTTGATGCATATATGCTGGTCCAACTATTAAACGTACCAGCATACATCAGTGCTAGTTCAATTTCTTGATAGGATGTATTGAAAAATGATCAAGTATGAGGTCTACTTTATATTATTCAGCATTGAACTTGACAAGATACCATCACCTTTGGTGCTGAAAAATGGATCCATAAATAAGGCAAGACAATGCCTCAATATAAAAATGGTACTATAAATATAGAAATTATCCATATAAATACACCGTATAATTGACTGCAATCCTTGAAATATGCTCATATACAAGGTGAACATTATACTATGCAACAAAAGACTGTTTCCTTTATGGAAAATATAGTTTATCTTGCATTGATAAGAGCTTAATATTTGTATTTGAAAATTTAAACATAACACGTGAAACATACAAACTATTGTCTCTTTAGTGGAAGCTTCATTTTCCTTCCCACCATTTCCCAAACGGAGTACCCTTTCCTAAATCAAAAATAACTCTGGTCCAACCAATCCTGCATCACTTCTGAAATGCATATCAAGAAAATTAATCATCATAATCAGCCTTTATCCAGTCAAAACTGAATTTCATTGAATATTACAATCATTCTGTACTCAATCACGCAACCTTACAGGATTGAGGAAGGATTGGCGTACAGTTATCAATAAGACTATGCTGTTGGAGATGGATGAAACCCACCATATTTTCACAAACTAACATCTCCATGGCAGCCGCTCATTTTTGGCTTCCCAGTGTACTGCAGGTTACAACCCACAGGGCTGTTGGCATTAATATTCCTGATAGTAGAAATATTCTTATCCATCGGGCCTCCTCCATAATTGCCCTTCTCTTGTTGGAGAATATTCAGGAAGTTGCGTTTAACACCCCTAACAACAAGTCTCTGAGTTTAAAAACATTCCAATTTATCTTTTGCACGGTTGCCTGGCCTATGGTTAAAGAATAAGACACTCGGGTTGTCCAACACTTATTCAGCAATCTGCCACTGAGTTTTCCCAAAGACCCTACACATGTGAGTTCCTAGGGAGAATTGAGGACCACTAATGCACCGCAACCAAAAATACATTTTTAGAATGTTCTTATATTTTGAATCAGTTAAGAACTTATTTTATTTGATTGTATTTCATTGCTAGAATTAATTTAAGATGATTAAATTTATAGTTATCAAGATTTTCACTTAAATTAGTTGATTATCAATCATAAAACTCATGTCAATAAATAGAATTTCAAAATAGCTTATTTTGATTAATAAAAAATTAAATTTTAATTAAAAGATTCCCATCACAATATTTATCCTCTCCGTACTTTCAATTTACCATTAATCTCTCTCTATTATACAGGATTCCCTCTCCATGCAATCTCTCTTTCACCTTTCAATATTTCTCTCCTTTTGTACAAATACAATACTTATGCACTGGAATCGTGCGAAGTAATAGGTTCTTGTCTCTTCTTTCGTCTCTCAAACTCTTCTCCTCAATGCCCTTAAGAGTGAAATCAAACATGCTTTGAGAGAAGGAAGAAGAAGAAAAATCACAATAAATGCATCATCAATGGTCCATCAAATTTAAATAAAATAAATTCTCATATCCTTGTCACTACCCCCTATAAAAAAAAACTAATTCATGAAAATTCGCCTAGCTTGAGATTTCTTGAGTTGTTCTCTCTTGATCCGACAAAGTTATGGTTGCAGTGACGTTAACTTCTAATTTTTTTCCACTTATTGTGCTGATTTGAACAAAGCATTACATGGATGCTCAACTTCTCATGAAAAAACAAATCCAAGTTATTAAATTATGCTAATGTTAATGATGGCGATAACCTAATCAATAAGTTCGAAATATCATTGAATATACAAATTATACTACAAGCTTATGAATATTGATCCACGCCTTTCCAATTGTGAATATTAAAAGGGCGGGCAATGTCTACCACAATCTCGTTAAGAAAGCACGTAGCAAATAAACAAGTTATGGCCAACAACAGCCCAACAAGTACCTACTCCAAGGCCTTTTAAGGCCCATTTCACAATATTAGAAGTCCAAAAATATCCTATATAAATTGAAAAAGGGTCAAAAGAACCATAGAATACTTGCATAGGGCAATCTTAATCCCGACCATCTAAAATGTTCGATTTAGTCTGTTGTTTCTCAAATACAATCCAAAATAGTTTGTGGAGCCATAATTAAATGTCGGACACCCCCACCGACAACAGCAACACCATAATAGTCCAAGGATTATTTTGGCCCTTTCTCCTCATTTATTCTTGTAAGAGAAGTAGTTGGTGTCAACATGCAGCAATGAATGCTAGAATGTAACAAAAATGACGATCATTGAGGTATATCTGCAATGATTACTATAATTTATCACAAATGATAGTCATAAAACTATAGAAGTACGTCTATAGTGGTAGCATAGATTTGGTATTTGCAGTAATCAGGAATAGAGTTAGTCACCAGTAATAATAGTTAAGGTTTTTTCCAGAGACGCTGAACTTATTTATTTTCGCAATTGAATGTGATACAAGAATGTGAAGGAAGGGTAATGTTTGGCGACTTTATATTCAAGTAACCCGTGATCAAATAAAACTCTCTAAAAAGGCATATTGATAATGTATGAATAATTGATGATCAAAACATTACTTATCTAGTACAATCATAAGCTTGAAAAAAAAAAGACAGTTTTGGGTACAAAACACACCTTATTATTAGTTGGAATGTTAGAACATCATAATATAATAAATGCAACAACAGACTGCCTCAAAATAAATGATTTTTTGAGCAACTGGCAATTACCATCCTCGAAAACAGTGGAAATCATATTGCATCTATAAATCTGTTGATTGCAAATCAAAACTTCATCGCTTATAATATTATAGCATATAGGGTTGCCTCAGCAGTACTCATAAGGAATTGCAGAAGCAACAGCCGATCAGAACCTAAAAGCAAAATAATGCTTAAAAACAAGAGCTAGATTTGCTTGGTATGCACATTCCTAATAATTGTTCGAGGCTCAAATAAATTCCATAGGAAAAATTAACCAAGTTTAAATTCAGATCAACGACAAAATAGTTAAGCTATGAGTGCTTGTCAGATCTGCACAATAAATGAAGCAATAATTCGCTTTCATGCAAGATATTCCTAGTCCAAAAGCTTTTGACTTAACGGTAAAAGAATTCTCAACTAATTTACCTTCTTTTAAGTAACCCCCTGACACAACTTTCCAACAATACATCCACTACAACGAAACATTCTAAAGTCAGAAATCACTCAGCATCATTGGAAGCAAAAACCGATCTATTCAATCTTGTCTTAAATCGGAATCGGAATCAACAGAATGTCTCACCTGAAGCGTCTTCGTTGCGAATTCCACCCCAATCGTGGATTTCGACTCCAATAAGAACTCGTTCCGCGTATATCTCGACAGTATGTTGGATTTCCCGACGCCTGAATCACCGATCAGGACGATCTTGAACAGGTAATCGTATTCATGATCCACTCTATGCCCCATTAGAACTCCTCCTCTACCTGCTTCCTTCCTTCGCCGATTTGAACGGAACCAAAATCAAATCAAAGATCACACAAACACAACAAATGAAAAAGACAACTAATCAAAAATCCCAACGAAATGTTTGACAAATATGCGAACCCTAACAGACGTTCTTGAAGGATAGGATCGAATGTTAGGAATGCAGAGGGAGGGGAATGTTGATTGAAGATTGGGTGCGGTGGGGATAAAGAGCCGGCGTGATTCGCATCCAATGAGGGAAGAGAAACGTGGCCGGAGATCAATTTCAACGAAATGGGACCTGCTGCAAGAAATGAGTTGTCAACAGCGACTCGTCAACAATTATGGAAGAGGGGGGAGGCTCTGCGTTGAACAGCCAAGAACTTGCTGTCACGTGCTCATCACGAACAACGGCTATGAAGCCAGCGATTTCCCACTAAGCTCATTGTAATTATCACAGATAATTTTTTTAATTTTATTCTAAAATTAAATTTTGGAAGATTTACATCTATACCACTTAATTCCTATCTATTTACATTTCTAATGCCTAAACTTCAACTTTTTACATTTATTTATATAACCATGAATTTGCATAAAAGGATTGTTTCATTTGTTAAAAATTAAATTAGTGTTATGAAAGATATGAGTGGTATGAAAGAGAAAATAAAGTTAAGGTGTTGGATATGTAAATACATATGAATCGAGTGGTATGTACGTAAATAACCCTTAATCTTATAGTAAATTCATGCACAACCAACAACTCAAATTTGTAAATCTTTTTAATCTCTATCTGACCGTTGAATCACACCCAATAAATAAAACGCAGAGTATGAAAGATAAAGAAAGAGAGAGCGCAGCAACAATGAAAAGTAGAATGAGAGAACTAGGACTCTACAAGTACTTTATCTACTTTTAAACTGCTTTTTATTAAAACTAAATTCGAAGAAAAATTACCTATCGCCTGCTCAGGCTGTTTGTATGTAGGGACAATCAATCATGATGCAATAAATTGTAGAGTCTTAGGGTGACCATACGTTCGAACGACGGCCCGAATGTAGCAACACCGTTATGTATATATAGACTTTCGTTCGAACATGCACTCGGTGCACACATAGAGCACACCCTAGTATGTATAGTAATGTCGAATGTAATTGATCTATTTAATCTGTATCTATCTGTTGAATCACACCCAATAAATAAAGTGTAGAAAATGAGAGATAGAGAAAGAGGGAGAAAAACAGAGAGAGAGAGCACTGATAATGAAAAGTAGAATGAGAGAATTATGTAGTTACTTACTAGAGACCGCACAAGTACTTTTTCTAGTTTTAAATTGATCTTTATTAAAACTAAAGCCAGAGAATTACCTATCGCTCGCGGCTGTCTATTGGCCGAAGTTGGATAGAATGGTAGGAAATTTAGAGGCTCTGAATCTCCCTCACATCTGCTACAGAAATGATCGAAGCTTCCAAAGTTGGAATCGACCCAAACTATTCCTAGAATTTCCATGTTTTACGGTCTGCAACAACTCACACGAGAGGAGCGAGAAGAAGAGGAATGAAGAAAGGTGACGGGTCACATAAATAAAGTTCACAATAAATATATTAGCGCAAAAAAATTGAAACATCGCCTACAAGGATGGTGTGACAAGAACCGTGCAGTACTTGAGAAAAGTAATTATTACCAAAAATAGAAATTTGCACTTTATTTATTTACAAAAGAGAAGAACATCATACTAAACCTTTCGGATACAACTAAGAAAGAAAAAATTTAACTTGGCGGTCGTTTGCAATTTCGTCTGAGACAAATCCTCGGTAATGCAGACGCTGATACATAATTTCCTCACTCAGCTTAAAGAAGCAATGCTGACTATCCCTCAGCTAGACAACGAAACCATCTCTAACGGTCGATAGCTCCAGGCACAGCTGCACCATCTCCTCACAATCAGTCAATATCTCTCCTTGAAAAGCAGCAAGGCTCCACTTAGTGTAGTAACTAATTGTTCCACCTGGTCGACTCTTTCCAGGACCTTGGCAACTCCCCCCATCACATTCCCCCTGACGTTGTAGTAAGAGACAAAGAAAGTCCTCCTCCATGTCGGTAGGCAGTGCACCATAATATCAACAAACACCTGGCACCCTAAGATGCCTCCTCATCTATTGCCGCGCCGGGACAAACTTAGTAGCACACACTCTTTCTCTGGCTTTAGGGGCGGTTTGGGTTTTGCCAGAAACTGAAAAGTCAAAGATTTCTATAAAAGTTCTTATGATAAGTTAATGATGATGATATTAATATGTATTTTTGTAATGCTAGAACTTATGTATATAAGTAAGATGTCTATAATTTGAATAAATATTACACTCACTTTATTGTTCTTTACGGTGCTCTCTCATCTTCTGTTTTTCTCTCTTAAAGTTCTATATCTTTGACGTATTCTTCGGACGCTCATGGATTCAATAGTCCAAAATTTATTTTCGAAAAATTTTCAACTACAAAATTAAAGAAAATTAATTGGTGCATTTATTGAGTGGGGTTTGTCAGGATGCATCACTTATGTTAAAACTCATAATAATTGGAAGCTGTCTTTTGTGAGATAAAAAATCATTGTTTTTATCGCCTTCTCCTGCTGAAGAAATTAGAGTCATTTTCAAGTTTGGCTGGCATTAAATTCCTCATTATTGTCCGGAAAAAATAATATCAAAATAAAAAAAGTAATGCTTCATTTCTCTAAATAATTCACATATAAAACTTGAAGCTAGTAGAATCTTCTTAGGACACAAGGTTTAGTATTGTTTGTGAGTTATTATAACACGATCTATTTTTAAGTTGATTGTATGGAAGAACATAATGAATGCATTGCTAATGCTCGTGTTTTCTGGTCGAGAGTTAGGGAAAGAGAGTGTGTGTCTTCATTCGATCCCCTATTAACTCCTCTTTTTACATGATTGAAACGAGATATATAATTACATCCCGTAAAAGTACTACGTCTGCTCAAGTTGTCTTGGTGAAAAGTTTGAGATGTATGTGTGGGACTATGCTAAAAATTAAGGTGGACTCACCTCTTCTTCTATAATGATAATTTTTTCTGGTGACAGGTTTGCCCCTGGCTTAGGTCAATTATTTCGGTGGGCGGACTTAGCACGACCAATTCGACAGGTGAGTCACGTGGAGGCCATGTTGCCTTATGTGTGAATATGAACTTGGGATGACAATATGGCCTCCCGTGATGCGGTGTCGGGATGTACAGTCGCCACACATAATATTTGCTATTTTTCAACTTCAAGAAAGAAAATATCTGAGATGTCTCCTCTCCTCAAGGGGCGTCAAAATATTAATTAAACACAACATGAATTTATTCATTAATTAATATTTAGAGATATTAAAGATCACCTTCTTTTGCATAAAAGAAAAGAAATTCAAATTTCACATACAAGTCCTTACAAATATGGATAATCAGATTCAAAACAAAAGAAACTTTTCAAATACAAATCATATAAAACGTAACCGTTAATTCTAAACCTAGTTGTATTATTCAAGCAGTATAGACCACAATCGGACTTCTAACGTTATGCACACCATCACTCCACACCAAGCTGCCCGACACCTGACTCTCCTCCATCTGCCCTTCCAACTTCACCTCAAACGATTTCTTCTCAAAAAGTTTCTCAAAAGTCAACACTTCTGGATCGACGCCAATCTTCAACCCATAAGGAGCGCTCACCTTCACTTCATAGTTGGAGTTCGAATCTCCAACATTAGTCAGAGTTCTACGAAAAGTTGCAGAGAAAGGTCTTCCCTTGGTGATCATCAAGGCAAAGGTGGGATAGTTGAGATCAAAGACAGTCCCATTTGTTTCAGAAGTACAGCTACTGGCGTCCCCTGTTACTCTTCTAAGGTCTTCAGTGGTGTACCCTTGGCCGCATAGAAACCTCACGTATTCAGCCTCATCAGCATCGTAGACAAGGCCAGGCCTCAATGCTCCCATGGGATTTAAATGACCTGCTCCATAAGCAAACTCTGCTTCCTTGTTCTTTTCTGAGCTCATGCTGAATGCTGCAAGTAAGGAAGCAATTAATGGAGATATGGAGCACATAAGAACTTAATGCATAATTAATGGAGGGTGGAGATGTACCAGTGGTGATGAGAGCAGATTTTATTGCGGCAGGAGACCACGTTGGGTTGAAAGATTTGATATAGGCTGCAGATCCAGTAACATGAGGACAAGCCATTGAAGTTCCAGATATGATGTTATACAGTGAAGACTTCCCTGAGCTAAGTGGAGACCATGCAGCTAAGATGTCCACGCCTGGTGCTGTTAAATCAGGCTGCCACATCAAATTAATGGTTAATTTCCCTTGAAAATATATGAAAAATGTTTAATTAAATTAGTTTGATGAATTTAATTACTAATTAACTACCTTGAGTAAATTATGTGTGACGTAATTTGGTCCGCGAGATGAGAATGAGACTACATAAGGAGCACCAGTGTCCAACACTCCCTCACTCTTTGCAACACTAGCCGTAGGATGGCTATCAAACGGTCGGCAAACAAGAACTTATCAGAACAATATAAATGCTGATTTCATGATTTTATTTTTCTGTTTTTTTGTTAATTTGTTGCTGTTAGTTGAAATGATTAGTGAGGGAAAGTATTTAAATTAACCTTGTTTTGTTATAGTATTGGAAGACTTTAGCAGTGTCATTGACTGACAATACAGAGACAGGAAGTTTGAACTCAAATGCAACATCAATTGCGCTTTTTGCTGGCATAATTGCACCGAATGCCCCTGCGAGCTGCGGCCCACTGCCTCCATTTATGCTCTCACATATAAGTATGCTTCCCTTGGCCAAGTTTTTGTCCAAAGATCCTTCATTGCAGAATCTGCAAAACTTTTTCTATATAAAAAACATTTCTTTCTGTTCCATGTAATGAATTGTTTATACAGAGATTGGTGAATATTACAGATTGATAGTATTGAAGAGATATTGTGTTGATATTGAGGACAATAACATCAATCTGTTTGTGGAGAATGAGTTGATTGGGTTACCTGGAGGTTGAGCCGTCGAAGCCAGCTGAGGTGTTGGGTGCATTTGCTGCATAAATCAGAGGGTACAATGTACTATTGGAGCCATCTGTGTTCAATGCCATTCCCTGCAAAAAAGGAATTAAATTTGTCAGTTAATAATATACTTTCAGAACACATTTCATATAAATAATCAATATGATCTTCCATGATTATAAACATGAAGCAAGATATGAGAAGTTATCGAACCTGATAAACATCACCATTGCCAAGCTTGACCTGGGCAACAAACTTGCGGTCAATAGTGCTCGCTGCTACAGTCAACATCCACGGTGCGCAGTTTACCACAGTATATCTCCCCGGTCCGGAGTTCCCGGCTGAGCTGGAGACCAGGATGCCATTCTTCATTGCATGGAAGCTTCCAATGGCAATCGGATCCTTCAAGTAAGGGGAAGCGAAAGATGAGCCGATGGAGATGGAAATGATGTCGACGCCGTCGGCAATGGCGTCGTCGAAGCCTGCGAGTAAGTCGACGTCCGAGCAGCCATCGCTCCAGCATACCTTGTATGTTAGAAATTTTCTTTTGAATTTCCAAATAGATTTTGATCGAATCAAAATCTCTTAGGAAATTGCCACGAGAATCTTTCGTTCACGTTCAAATTAATGAGAAAAACTGAATCGATACAATAGCGGAAGCGTACTCGAATCCATTTGATCGATTGCAAGCAATGATCTTCCAATCTTGCGATTTTCCGGAGTTTTCTTGGTTTCTCTCGTTGATGGGAACAAGAGAATTTTTAGATCGTGCGGATCGGGGACCATTACCCCTCTATTTATCAGTAACCAACTGGTGGTTACAAAGGATTGCTTAATTCCAATTCTGCCCCTCATCAAATCAGAATTTGCACTTATGGTATCCACACTTATAATTTCATGACAAATGTGCCTAAAGTCATAAACTTTACTATTGATTAGACCACAATAATTTTGACTTATTAAATAATGACCCAACACATTTATTAATTACATCGTAGTCCCATAATTAATCCAACAATCTCCCACCTGGACTATATATGTAAAAATAAATGTGTCAACCTTAGAGCGCTCAAAAAATTTGTTGTCATTATTATAAAGCGCACATTACAATACGGTCCATTAATCATATCAATATAGGATCAAAGCGAGCCTTCATTGTATTTGTCACAACTAAACCCATCAATAGTCACATATATTAATATAATAAAACGACATAGATCAATCATGAATGTGTGGAATGAAAATTACATACGGAGTGGTCGGTTCATGTCAATTTTCAACTCGGTCTACTTTACTTAAGTGAGATCAAACTTTAATTATACAGAGTGTACTGAACTGAATAAAATACCATATTTCTAATCAGAAAATATCCAAATATGTTTTGTACATAAAATAAAACATATAACTAAAAACACAAACTAACAAACTCCCACTGAATCTAAATTTTCTCAAGCTCTATAACACCCATATGAGTAGTATGCTCATGAAAGACCCCGGGTATCGGACCCTTTGTAAGGGGGTCCGCAATCATGGAGTTTGTTCCAATATGCTCTACTGCAAATCGGCCACTCGTATTCTTTCCTTCACAACAAGAAATTTGATGTCAATATGCTTTGACTTGGATGAACTCCCGTTGTTATTGGAATACAATACAAGTGATTTATTGTCACAAAATAACTTTAGTGGTCTTTCAATTCCTTCCATAATGCGCGCTCTAGTGACAAAATTTCTCAGCCATATGTCATGGTTGGATGCCTCATAACATGCTATATACTCTGTCGCCATAGTGGATGAAGCTATTAGTGTTTGTTTTGCACTCCTCCAGGATATAGCTCCACCACTTAACAAAAATATGTAGCTCGATGTGGATCTTCTGTTGTCTTGGCATCCAAAGAAATCGGAGTCGAATACCCAATGATCTCCAAATGATCCGATCTCCTATATGTAAGCATGTAATCTTTTGTTCTCCTTAAGTACCTCATAACCCTTTTCGTCGCTTTCCAATGATCCATTCCCGGGTTACTTAAGTATCCGCCTAAAACTCCAACAATGTACGCAATATCCGGCCGCGTACAAACTCGAGCATACATAAGACTCCCTATTCGTTGAAGCATAGGAATCTTTTGCATTTCCCGAATCTCGAGGTTTCCTTTTGGGCACTCGATTGAGACCGAACTTGTCTCCTTTAGCGACGGGGGTGTCAATTGGTCTACAATTCTGCATGTCATATCTTTTAAGCACTTTATCAATATAGCCTCTTTGTGATAATCCAAGAATACATTGAGAACGATCTCGGTGAATTTGGATTCCTAAAACAAATGAGGCATCACCAAGATCTTTCATCTCAAAATTATTTGATAGAAATCTTTTGGTTTCTCGCAACATGTCTATATTATTTATGTGCAGCGAGTATGTCATCCACATACAAAATCGAAAAAATATGTTTTATCCCACTGAATTTATGATACACACAATCATCAACTGCATTCATTTCAAAACCAAATGATAGAATCACTTGATGAAATTTGTGATACCATTGACGGAAGCTTGTTTGAGCCCATAAATGGATTTTGTCAGTTTGCAAACCATATTCTTTGGGTCTCCTATTACAAAGTTTTCTGGTTGCACCATATAGATCGTTTCATCAATGTCTCCATTGAGAAATGCGGTCTTGACATCCATTTGATGTAGCTCCATATCATAATGAGCAACAAGTGCCATGATTACTCTAAAAGAGTCCTTTGTTGAAACTGGAGAAAAGGTCTCTTTATAGTCAATCCCTTCCTTTTGAGTAAAGCCTTTAGCTACAAGACGAGCTTTATGTCTTTCCACATTGCCTTTTGAATCCCTTTTAGTTTTAAAAATCCATTTTCAACCAATGGGTTTCTTTCCTTCTGGCAATGGAACAAGTTCCCAAACTTTATTGTCTTGCATAGACTTATACTCCTCATTCATTGCTTTCGATCCATTTTTCGAATTGGAACTTTGCATAGCTTGATGAAAGTTGATAGGATCATCTTCCATCATACTAATATTTTCCTCATGTTCATGAAGAAATACAATATAATCATCCGAAATAAGCATTTCTTCTTTCCCTAGTGGATCGTCGCAAAAGCACTTGCTCTTGAACTTGTTCTTGAGGTTGTTGAATTTGTTCCTCGAGGGTTCTTGATTTGCAACTTGATCAATGTCGGGAGTAAGATCCCGATCATTATCGAAAGCAATTACGAGAATAGGAACCAATTCCTCTTCAACAAGAGTAGTATGGTCTGATTCCTCCTCAAAGACAAAGTCTCTAACCTGATTTCTCCCCCCAAATTCAATATCCTCAAAGAACACTGCAGTTCCCGTCTCAAAAATTATCTTTAATTTGGGATCATAAAACTTGAAACCCCTAGATCGCTCCGAATAACCAACAAAGTAGCTGGCTTACTGTTTTAGGGTCTAACTTTTTCTCGAGTGGCTTGTAAGGCCTTGCCTCGAGTGTGCGACCCCGAACATGAAAATGCTTTAAACCGGGTTTTCGCCCGTCCAAAGCTCATAAGGTGTAATTGCGGTACTGCTTTAGTTGGTACTCTATTTAGAATGTAGAGTCCGTCGTCTTGAGTGCTTCTCCCAGAGTGAATTTGGTAAGGTAGAATGACCGATCATACTTCTTACCATGTCTTTAAGAGTGCGATTTCGTCTTTCAGCTACACCATTCATGCTAGAGTGAACTCGGCATAGTGTATTGTGGGACAATTCCACACTCCTCTAGGAATTTAGCAAATGGTCCCGGACGTTGTTCACTCGAACCGTCATATCTACCGTAGTATTCACCACCACGATCGATTTGACTTTCTTTATTCTTTTGCTTAGTTGGTTTTCAACTTCGACCTTATAAGATTTGAACACGTCCAATACTTGGGACTTCTCATTAATAAGAAATAGGTATGCATATCTTGAATAATCATCTATGAATGATACAAAATATTGTTGACCATTCCAAGAAGTCAGTAGAAAATGGTCCACAAACATCCGTATGTATCAATTCTAAGACTTCGTAGCTCTATATGCACCTAATTTCTTCCTTTTAGTCCGTTTTCCCTTAATGCATTCAATACGGACATCAAAGTCCGTAAAATCGATGGAATTTAGAATTCCATCCGACACAAGTCTTTCAACTCTATTTCTAGAGATGTGACCTAAACGCTTGTGCCATAATGCTCTCGAATTTTCATTATTAATTTTTCGCTTAGTACTTCGTGATTCCACATTCAAAGTTTCATTATAAGAAGCAACAGTATCAAGCAAATAAAGATTGTCATATACCACAAGAGAACCAGTTCCAATAATATTGGAATTAATAGATAAACTGAAACAACTGTTTTGAAATGAACAATAATAACCTAATTTGTCCAAACAACAAACAGAACCAAATTCCGTCTAAATGACGGTACAACAAAAGTATCTATCAAATCCAAATAGTAACCGGTACATAATAACAATCTAAAATGCCCAATCGCTTCCACTTCTACCGATTTTCCATCTCCCACATAAATGCATCTTTCGGCATCATTTGGTTTTCGGTAGCTCGAGCGACACTGCATTGAAACACTTATGTTAGTAGTAGCACCGCAGTCTAACCACCAAGTGTTTCTAGATGCGAAGCCAATTTGCCTCGGAACGGACCAAAGTTAGAAATGTACCTTTCTTTACACGCCAAGCATGATATTTAGCACATTCCTTCTTCGATGTCCTTCTTTGTTGCAAAAGAAACAACCGATATTTTCTCGAATTTTGAGCTTTATTTTGTTTCTTTTGAGAAGGACCCTTACTCTTAGCGACTTCATTCTTTCTTTTAGAGCCCCTTTCCTGTAGAGGTGTTTACCGGATGAGCACTTTCAGTCTTTCCTTGCTTGACCTTTCTTCCTCTTGCACACAATGAGAAATAAGCTCATTAAGAGTCCATTTCTCCTTTTGCATATTATAGTCGACAGTAAATTGACCAAACTGTAGAGGAAGAGAAATAAGAACTAAATGCACGAGTAAGTCATCCGTCAACTCGAGATTTAGTTTCTTTAATTTTGAAGCAATATTAGACATCTCCATGATGTACTCCCTTATATTTTCCTTGCCTCTGAACTTCATTGAAATCAGTTTCTTTAAAGAATACCGGTTTCGGCCTTATCGCTCTTTGCAAAGCGTTTCTCAATTTCGGCGAGGAAAATTGCAGCATCGATGATCTCGGTAGACACCGCACCTCTAAAGGCCTCGGGTATGCCGCGCTTTATGATCATTAGACTCGAGCGATTAGAACGGTCCCACTTCTCAAAGTTCCTCCTATCCTCGGAGGAACTTGCATCCGTAAGAGGAGCGGGCTTTTCATTCTTAATGCTAGATCTAGATCCATGCGACCAAGAACAATGAGAATGTTCTCTTTCCAATCCTTAAAACTATCACCCTTAAGGATTGGAACCGAATTGAGATTAGCAGATACATTAGCAACAACTCGAAAAATGAACAAAAGATTTAATTAATAAAATGTTTAAATTCGATTAATGGTAAATCCCATCTCGAGATACACTAAAGCAACATTAATATCAAGTCTTTGGACAAGTAATATTAAGCTGCTTAGTAGTAATCTTGTTGTAATGATCAAACATTAACGATAACATATATCAAGTAATAAATCTATCTTTGGATCGATTTATTACTCATATATTATTCCTTATAATTGTTACATGTTTATCATCACGAAGTGTGTATGCGTTTCGGCCAAGTATTAATTTTCCTTTGGGCAGATTAATACTTACATGAACCTACATACACACAACATCTATCATTCGTCATGAACTATCTACACATGAGAGAGTCACTTTGGCAACATCATGCTTCGATAAGTTCATTAAAAATGATGGACAATTTTTAAAATACCATTTATTCAAATTTAATTTAAACTTTAATTTAATTTTATAAAATCTTATATTTATAAATAATGAAGTTTAATTTATAAGCCATAAAAGCTCATGATTTACAAAATAAAAATTATTGATTTTATAAAATTAATCAATCATAAACTTTACAATTAATTTACTCATTTTAAAATGAGTAAATTAATTAACTTATTTATTTAATCTACTCATTAAATTAAATGACTCATTTTATTTTCCAAATTAAAATGAGTTAATTAATTAATTAATTAATGAGTAAATTAAAATTTAAATTAAACAAAATAAAATAAAATCAAGAAAATCAATTTAAAACTAAACAAAATAAAATAAAATTGATTTTATTTTATTTTATTTTATTTTAATTTTCTGTTTTTTTTTTTTTTTTTTTTCCGCGGACCGGGTCCGTGGACCGGTTCCGTGGACCGGGTCCATGGAATGGTCCACGGACCGGTTCGCGGACCGGTTCCGCGAACCGTTCCGCGAGCGAGTCCGCGAGCCGTTCGCGGTTCGCGAACCGAGGCGCCGCTCGGCGCCGCCTCCGGCGCCGCGCGGCCGGCGCCTCGTCCGGCGCCGCCTCCGGCGGCGCCCTCCTCCGGCGTCGCTCCGGCGGCGCCTCCTCCGGCGCCGATTTCGGCGCCATTTCCGGCGGCTCCCTTCGCCGCTCGTTTTGATTTTCGCCGGATTTTGCCGCCGTCGGAGGACGCGCCACCGCACCCACCAGACGTCGCGGTCCCGCTGCGGCATTCCTTTCTCCGTAGTCCCGCCGCCGCAACCTTTTGCGGGCGAATCCTTCGCGGGTAAAGGCGAACGAAAGGGATAAAAAATACGAAAGAGGAGGGGAATCTCAACAAGAACATGAACGGGAGTCTCTGATACCAATTGTTAGAAATTTTCTTTTGAATTTCCAAATAGATTTTGATCGAATCAAAATCTCTTAGGAAATTGCCACGAGAATCTTTCGTTCACGTTCGAATTAATGAGAAAAGCTGAATCGATACAATAGCGGAAGCGCATTCGAATCCATTTGATCGATTGCAAGCAATGATCTTCCAATCTGCAGATTTTCCGGAGTTTTCCTTAGTTTCTCTCGTTGATGGGGAATAAGAGAATTTTTAGATCGTGCAGATCAGGGACCATTACCCCTCTATTTATTGTAACCAACTGGTGGTTACAAAGGATTGCTTAATTCGATTCGCCCTCATCAAATCGAATTTGCACTACATGGTATCCACACTTATAATTTCATGACAAATGTGCTCTAAAGTCATAAACTTTACTATTGATTAGACCACAATAATTTTGACTTATTAAATAATGACCCAACACATTTATTAATTACATTGTAGTCCCATAATTAATCCAACATTGTACACTACGAGCCTCGCGGAAGGAACGCCGCCCCGAGCGGTGCCTTCGGCTAGGCCGGCGAGGCTGGCATTGGAGACGGAGCGACCAGCCGCGGTGGAGGCGGTGTGAGTGCCGTGGCCTCCTGTGTCGCGTGGGGATGGGATGTCTTCTGCGCTTATGTTTCCTTTAAGGTGGTAGTAGCGTGCTCCTATGATCTTGCTGTTTAGGGTTTGAAACTTTGTTAGTAATACAGAAAAGTCCTTCAATGATAGTTATGTTTTCTTGACATTTAGGGGTTATTTGACAACGGATTTGATTTAGTCAATTCTGAATTAGTTAAACCTAAAAAATTATTTGACAGTGAATTTAATAAATCTTGTAAATCCAATAAGATTTCACTTAAATCTTGCATAAATTATTGCATGTATCTGTTGCTAGACAACTCTTTAATGTAATAAAGTGAGAGATATCCATATATGTATAGAGTCCTACTTGTTACAGGTGAAGTTGTTGTTGGACGTCTGGCAGGTGCCGTTCCACTTGTGTGGTGGCGGGCCGAAGCCGGCGTCGTCGAAGCTCTGAGATTCCGGCCATATACCTGTGTCGAGCACGCCGACGATAACGTCGGACTCAAAGCCACCACGAGGTGCGGTCGATGTAAAGCCCATGAAGCTCCATGATCGTGTGGTATGAAGCTCTCTTTGCTGGCTAGGGAAGACAGAAACCACTCCTTCTAAATCTGAGAATTATGACAAAGAAAGTATTATTACGATGAAGGCCAGTAAATATTTACAATAAAATTTGTTTTCATAATTAACTTTGTTGATTTTAGAAGAAGTAATAACTGGACAACTTGTCAGCTTCTTCCTCAGTGAGCATAGCTGCGAAGGCATTAAAACTCCTGCTGTAACTGTGCAGTAAGCGCTCAGCTGCACCATCGCTGCAATCATTGTGGAATTAGAACAAATTTACAGAGTATAACAGAGTAGATAAGATGAAATTAAGTAGAAAATATTATGCTTGGGTCTGGATGTCCAAATGCCGCCATGAATTCTATCATGCAGCTGTGCAGGCAGTGTGATTGGGCGGGTAACAGAGAAAAATACATGTTATTTATGAGTTATTAGACTAGAATTGAATGTATATATGTAATATGATAGATAATGCTATTCAAATTGAGAAACACAAGAAAACATAAATAAAATTTGATGTGACTTCACTCGTTAATTACCTTGTAATTACTTGGCTGAGCAGACTTTTATGAAATGATGGTATTGAGTTAGGGTCCTTCTTAAGCCTCTCTCCCATATACACGATATAAGCCTGACAAAGTTAGTCGTAATTAATGATAATTAACATCAATAAATCACAATTGCTTAAGCGGATTATGTAAAACTTAAATTGCATATGTATGTACAGGCAGCCAATCATGATGCAACTTAGATTGTGTTTGGGGCAGCTTGTGCGTTTCCAAGTAAGCTGATTATCTAAAAACGAGGACTACAAGGTTTGACCCGCATTTTGCATTTAGTGTAAAAAACCAACCACGTTTCATTTAAGCGGCTCAAACATAGTTTCCAAACGGCGAGGCGGTGTTTTCAAAACGCCGCCGCAGTGGATAAGCTACCCCAAACGCACCCTAATTTGTAGAGTCTACGGTCAACCGTACGTTCGAATCACAGTCCTGATGTAGCCATTTCGATATGTACGGATGGACCTTCATTCGGACGTACAGCCATGGGCACTCATAGAGTAAGCCCTAGTATGTATAGTAATGCTCGAATGTAATTGGTGTTTCCTCCTAATTAACAACAATAAAAGCAGTTATTTTCATGGCATGCTTGCCTTGTTCTCCTCCTCTACAAGGCCTGCGAAAGCTGTGACGAAAAGGGAAGCATGGAAGAGGAGAAGGAACGAAGAGAGAAGAAGAGTAAAGGTGGGAGACATGACTAAACTTTAGTTGCTAGAGAGCTTATTGTCTCGATTGATAATTTTCGAAGATAAATAGGAGGATTTAAAAAGGAGTTAGCTGATGATGACATAATTATTTGATAATTAGTGTTGGATTGAATTTCTAAAAAGTCCTAATTAGTGTTTGATCATCGTCGGGTTGGAAAGAGCCAACCCAGTCATGTAGGCCATAGTCAATATTTTAAGGTTTTCCTGCAACATATGAGGGAAGAGGGCAGCAGCCTTACGTATACAGGTGTTTTTAATTATTAAAATTACTTTTACTGTAAATATTTGATTTGTAAATTAAAAATATATTTAGTTTTTGTTTGGTATTAAGGCATGTGAAGACTCGGTTTGTATATATATAGGCAAGGAGAGGAGTAACACTGTCAAATTATACTTAGTTTATTTATAACCAATGAATCAAGCATTCAAACACCATGAAAACTCATGTGTTAAGAGTCCATAACAACTAAAAGTCATCCTATTAAAATATAATTTATTTATTTTATTATCCTCCAAAAGTATTTCAATAATTAGTTTCCGAGGTTTAAAGAGAATATTAGAAAAATAGGAGAAAAAAATAGTCAAATTTATTATCAAGTTATGCAAAGCATTCAAACACATTGATAACTACAATATCTTTAAAAAGAAAGCTAGATACTCTTTCATTCATAATTAATCTTTTCATTCACATCATTTCACATATACTTAACTATAATAAATATTAATATAATACTTGATCGAAATTTCTCATATTTTGGTAAGTTGTGAGCTTTTGAGAATACATTAGCAACTTGCTCTTTTGTAGAACAACAATTGATTGCAATAATTCTGTTGGCAACGACTTCTCGATAAAAGGAAGTTGGAGTTCTATATGTTTTAATCTACCATGAAACACTGAATTTTTTGTCATAGATCTTATAGATTTATTATCACAGAATATCATCATCATTTGCGTTTTTGGCTTGATGAATAACTTCTAATATCCTTTTCATCAAATTTGTTTGGCATTTTACTGATAAAACTGTAATATATTTGGCATTTGAAGATGACAATGCACTAGTTGCTTGCTTCTTTGTGCTCCAAGTTATCATGCCAAACCCAAAAGCCACTTGTGTGTTCCCTATCATCATTGGAACCCGTCTAATCACTACCAGTAAAATCATCAGAGTTCAAATTAGAAACATATTTGTACCAAATCACATAATTAATATTGGATTTTGCCAATAACGAATGACGTATTTGGTTGCTCCAAGAAGATGTACAAAGGATTATGCGTAAATTTTGAAATAAGATTGATCGAGCATATGATATCAGGCCTAGTGTGAGTCAAGGCTATAAGACCACCGAGAATTTTGCTAAATAATTTGTTGTCATAGAATAAGATTAAATGATTATATCATATCAGGCCTAGTGTGAGTCAAGAATATAAGACAACCCATAATTTTGCTAAATACTTTTTTATTTGCCTTAGTTGTATCATCACTCTAAACAAGCTACTTATTTGCACTCATGAGTTTTGATGAGGACTCGCAAGTACTTCTTTTGTAACTCCAATGCATAGATTTGTTGAGCTATAAAAGATCTCATTATAGGCTTGAATAATTTGTAAGCCCAAAAAAAATTTCAACCAACCCAAACCAGTCATATCAAATTTTTTCATCATACCAGACTTAAACTTTAATTTAATCAAAATTTTGGATTACTATAATTAGGCAACACATACAAGATAGGTTCACTTTCACTTCTACAAAATTCTTTCATTTAGAAGTATGAATCAAGCCTCTAATACCACACTCTTGGTGCTTGTTTAAGCAGCGCTCATTTTAGTTTGTATTTTTTTTTTTCTTTTTTGCCTTTAATAATGAAACTTTATGATTGATCTATATATACATCTTCTTTCAGGTTACCATTCAATAATGTAGGTTTAATATGAAACTAAAAGAACTTTTCACTTCATCCGTGAAGCTAATGCAAGTAGTGATCTAATAGTTTAAAATCTAGCAATCAGAGAAAAAGTTTTATAAAAATCAATACCATATTTTGTGCATAATCATTGGCAACAAGTTTTGTTTTATGTCTTTTTACACTTTCATCTCAATTGTATTTCATATTATAAATCAATTTCACACCAATCGGAACTATTCCTTGTGTCATACATATCAACAAATCCCAAAGTATCATTTTTATCAATAGTTTTAATCCCCTTCGTAGAATTTTCTCATTCTTCCTTTTCAAAAGTATCTTTATAATTTGGTCTAAAATTACAAGAGCAAACATACAATCATATAGCTCCTGTAGGGATCTCATCTTTTCAGTGTGTCTTTCATCAGAAGTATTTGAATCTATCGATCATAAACTTGATGGTGATGATATATTTAGGGTATGTTTGGGGCACCTGCAGTTTATTAAAAAGCACTGTGAAAATGCTAAAAAATAATATGATGTTCAAAAAACTGTGGTGGCTATTACAATTATTTATTTATTTAAGTCTAACCTCAGCTAAAAGGGTATCACCGCACCTAGTCAGAATTGGTTAGAAAATGCATATTTCAGCAGTAATTTTTTAAAAAAACAATCAAAATGCAGTCTATCCAAACAGACAAAACTTCAGTAAATTGTCGGGTTCTTATGTTTTTAATATGGTCTAAATATATTTAGTATAAAAGCTTTTTTCTCTAATTCTTTAGTACATGCTTTGCAAGCTTATTTGTTTGGAGTAGAAAAACATCAAAAACAAAAAAAAAACAAAAAAAAATTTTACAAAGAGCTTTGATTGCAATTCCACTTTTATATAGGGGTGTCAACGAGCTGAACACGAGCGAACCTAGGCTCAGCTCATGTTCGACTCGTTTATATTTCGAGTTCAAAAAGTGTGTTCGTGTTCGGCTCATTTGCTTAGCGAGCTGAACATGTACTGTTCACGAAAAAAGAGTCGTTTTGACAACCCTAATCACTTAACCATAACATGTTAAGGGTTGGGAAAGATTTAAAAATTATTGTTTATATTAAAACATCATTTGAATCTAATTTAATAAATTTTATTCTATTTTCTTAATTAATACTTTATATAGATTATTAAATCTCCGTAGCCTTGTAGTCGGTTGATTTTTTTAAAAATACTACTCATCAATGTGTGTGTGTATGTGTGTATGTATGTATGTATATATTTATATATAATTATAATTGGTGAATAGTATTTCGAGCCAAAACGAGCCGAACACGAACGAACAAATTGTTGTTCGTGTTCGGTTCGTTATCTTAGTGAACGAGTCAAACACGAGCTTCTTAAAGAGTCGGACACGAGCTGTTTGCGAATGACGATCAGCTTTGAGAGCCCTACTTTTATCTTCCAAGATGAATAAGAGAACTCAAAACCACATGTTCTTTAATGATTTTCTTTCTCCGCCTCCTGAGGACTTCGTCCGTTTACTTTTGAATTGAATTTTATTTTTGTTTTGTGGCGTGCTTATTTTTGTCTGTTAGCTAGTTTTTTTTTATTATTATTCTTTTTAAAGCAGCCTGTATTTGTGATTATTTATTCTATATTAATTTTGGCGCATTTGCATAAATACCACCCAATTCCTATGTATTTACTTATCTAATCATTCTTTTCATATAAAAAATAGGATTTTTTACATATCAAGAACTCGAAACATCCTTACATATATAACTAGGGGTGTAAACGAACCGAACACGAACGAACAGAGCTAGCGTTCGAGTTCGAAATTTTCGAACACATCATTGTTCGTGTTTGGTTCGTTTAACAAATCGAACGAAAAAAAATTGTTCGTGTTCGTCTCGTTTGCTTATCGAACGAATCGAACACGAACTTCTTGATTAACCGAACACGAACAGTTCGTGAACAACGAGCTTTTTTGATAGCCCTAGCTTTGATAGTATACTTTCTCAAAATGAAGCAAATTGATCAGGTATTCCGTACACATCAGATAATCCATACTGCCACAAAATGAAGCAAACCGAATAAGGCGTTTAGAATTTTATTTTAATATATAGTATAATATATTATTTATAATATTATAATATTTATATTAACATAATTAATACTATAATATTATTATTGTTATTAATAATTTATCATAGAATATAATTTATATAAGTTTAATTATTTAAAATATGATAATTTTTTATAATATATAATTACTTTTAAAATATCTTAAATTTTTTATATATAATTATTTTAAATTATTTTATATTTCCAATAATAACGAACCAAACACGAACGAACACATTACTGTTCGTGTTTGGTTCGTTCAACAAGTCGAACGAAAAAAATTGTTCGTGTTCGTCTCGTTTGCTTATCGAATGAATAGAACACAAACTCCTTGACGAATCGAACACGAACTGTTCGCGAACAACGAGCTTTTTTGACAGCCCTATATATAACACCCAAAAGTTAAATTTTCTTTGTTAAGCACTATGTTAGGCTTCTATCCAGTCTCCTCATTCGGAACATTCAAAATTTTATTATTTTAATTTTTAAAAGGTGAAAAATATATTTCATGCACAGGAAAGATGTTACAATATATAAAAATTAAAATATGGGTGTTGGTTATGTAAATACTTAAAAATTTAGTGCTGTATTGTGTAAATATCCTATTGAGACTAGACTCCTAAAATTATTATAAAAAGGCCCCGCTGTCCCAATGTACCGTTCCGACAAAATAAAGCAACACGAATAGTGGATTCATGCCAACAAGATACCCCAATCACTTTTGGCTAATGTTCTCACATATCATACCTATCTGTTATATATATATTGAATCCAAATTTGTCCTATGGACCATGCCCAAAATATAAAACGTAAAATCCGAGTCAAGGGAAAGGGAAAGGGAAAGGGAAAGGGAAAAAGCGGGATTTTGCCTTGTCGGGGGTCAAAGAGGGGCGTTCTCTAGTTCTTTGACCCATTTTATTCGACTAAACTTGAGTGTTACAAGTGAAAATAATGTGAGAGTTCTCTTGACATGAGAGTTGAGAGACAGAGAGAGAGGGCCCTAGGGAAGGATGGGAGAGTCCCCTTTAGATGGGGGTTGAGTGAGAGAGAGAGAGGGGGGGGGAGAGGGGGGGGGTGCCTTAGGGACCTTTTACACATGCAAAGAGTTTTTTTATTTATAGAAATGAAAATGAGGAAAAAATAAGATTACAAATATGTCCTTGCTTTATGGAGGGTGCTACATTGGTAGTTTGACCATTTCATTTCTTGAATCTAGTGATCCGGAGCATTTCCATTGTTGGGACTCATCAACGACGTATGGTTGGTCAAGTGTGGTCGGTCTGCTAGAAAATGCGACCGGCCAAGGGTGTTGCCCAGTCAGTTGGAGGTGGCCGGCTCGTCGGCTGTTGGTCCATGATCGGCCCAACATGGTCCCGTCGATCGGAGGTGGCCAATTGGTCTGCTACTGATTGGTGTTTAGCCCAATGTGGCTTGCCGGTTGACATGCACCAAGTGCTGCGAAGCACGGGAAGCTCACGCAAGTATACCTGGCGTATTAGTAGTACCGGGATAACAGTCCGGTTGTAGATCCCATAGGGAACGGAGAAATCTCAATTTAGGAAAAGTTCTAGAGTATGATTGGTAGCCTTAGCCTAAAAGTTTGGTCTAATTAAAATCTCACAGGTATTCTAAATTATTAGCAATCAATTTGAAAACATACTCTAGAACTTAGGGGGGGGGGGGCCTTAGGGACCTTTTACACATGCAAAGGGTTTTTTTATTTATAGAAATGAAAATGAGGAAAAAATAAGATTACAAATATGTCCTTGCTTTATGGAGGGTGCTACATGGGTAGTTTGACAATTTCATTTCTTGAATCTACTGATCCGGAGCATTTCCATTGTTGGGACTCATCAACGACGTATGGTTGGTCAAGTGTGGTCGGTCTGCTAGAAAATGCGACCGGCCAAGGGTGTTGCCCAGTCAGTTGGAGGTGGCCGGCTCGTCGGCTGTTGGTCCATGATCGGCCCAATATGGTCTGCCGACTGGAGGTGGCCAATTGGTCGGCTACTGATTGGTGTTTAGCCCAATGTGGCTTGCCGGTTGACATGCACCAAGTGCTGCGAAGCACGGGAAGCTCACGCAAGTATACCTGGCGTATTAGTAGTACCGGGATAACAGTCCGGTTGTAGATCCCATAGGGAACGGAGAAATCTCAATTTAGGAAAAGTTCTAGAGTATGATTGGTAGCCTTAGCCTGAAAGTTTGGTCTAATTAAAATCTCACAGGTATTCTAAATTATTAGCAATCAATTTGAAAACTTACTCAAGTATGAGAGAAGATTCTCCCTTGGAAAGGTTTAATAGGAAACTGTATGTAATAACTTCAATACGAAATCAGATGACAAACAAGAGTGATTTTGTTTCTTATCCTCTTCTCATGGAATAAGAAAGAATGAATAAATTGTTATGAAATTGAGGGCGAGAAATAATAATCGACACAAATCAGAAGAACATAAAGAGATTTAACGAGGTTCGGCAGAGAATTGCCTACGTCCTCGGGAGCGAGCCAGCTAATGCACTATTTCATAGGAGTTCAATGTTACATCCCATAGGTTACACATATATATATAAACATATATTAAACCTACATATAAAATTACAATCACGCCCTCGCTCCCCCAACCCACTAACTTCCAAGAGATACTCTTTTTCATCAGGAGTCACACCTCTTCACCAAGAAACTCCAACTCTCTAGATATGAGTCATACATAACAATTCTCCACCTTTGCGAATATCCAGCACCTTAGGAGACATGCTTCACCCGGTATATGTGTCTACCAAACAAATCTCCACCTTAGTAAATATCCAGCCCTTTAGGAAAAATACATATATCAATCTCCACCTTTGTGAATATCCAGCCCCCTAGGAGAAAATCTCCATATTGTGAATATCCAGCCCTTTAGGAGAAATAGATCATGGAGTTTCTTACACCAAAGTGGGTTGGGCAACCAAACCATCTAACCTGGCTTGGTCAAAGTTTCTGTTGCATTTCCATCATATGTTCCAACAGAGTGAGCTCCACCTACAACTGTACTCCCCAACAGTTTATAGATGTTACTGCAGGTGATCTTCCCTTTCATCACAGTCAGTGCACATTTAACAATTCTGATGGTTTCCCTATCCTCATCTGCCATAGGAATGAAACCATTTTTGTGTAGAGTGCCCAAGGAAACTAAATTCTTCTTCAACTCTAGAACATGCCTGACATCACATAATGTTCTAACAGTGTCATCATACATCTTAATTCTGACTTTACTAATACCAGCAATATTGTAACGTCTATTCTCACACAAATAGACTGAACCAGAATCAGATAACCTGTATGAAGAAAACCACTCCATGTTCAGTGTTAATTGATGAGAACATCCTGAATCAAGAATCTATCTATCATTTAACTGAGTTGTTGTAATTAAAAGCGTATCACTATCACTATAATCGGTATCACTCTGCACCATATTCGCAACCCTGGAAGATACATCATGAGTCTTCTTCTTGAGCATTGGACAATCTCTCCTCATATGTCCCTGGAAGATACATCATGAGTCTTCTTCTTGAGCATTAAAGTAGGACAATCTCTCCTCATTCTTCTTGAGCATTGTTAAAAATTAAACTAGTGATGTGAAAGATATGAGTGGTATGAATGAAAAAAATAAAGTTCAGGTGTTGGATATGTAACTACATATGAATCGTGTGGTATGTATGTAAATAACCCTTAATCTTATAGTAAATTTATGTATCTTGTTAAATCACACTCAATAAATAAAACATAGAGAATGAGAGATAGAGAGAGATAGAGCAGCAACAATGAACACTAGAATAAGAGAATTATGTAATTACTTACTAGGGACTGTACAAGTACTTTTAGTTTTTAACTGATCTTTATTAAAACTAAATCCAGAGAAAAATTATCTATTGCCCGCTCAGACTGTTTATTGGTCGAAGTTGGATAGGATGGTAGGAAATTTAGAGGCTCTGAATCTCCCTCACGTATGCTATAGAAATAATCGAGGCTTCCAAAGTTGGAATCGATTCAAACTATTCTTAGGCGAACTTCCATGTCGTACGGTCCGTAGTAGTACACACGAGAGGAGAGAGAAGAAGAGGAATGAAGAAAGGTGACGAGTCACAGAAATAAAGTTCACAATATATATATTTCTATTTCTATTTCTGGTAATAATTGCTTTTTCTCGAGTTCACAATGTATTAGCGCAAAAAAAATTGAAACGTCGCCTACAAGGTTGGTGTGACAAGAACCGCACAGTACTCGAGAAAAAGCAATTATTACCAGAACTAGAAATTTGCACTTTATTTATTTACACAAGAGAAGAACATTATACTAATCCCTCGGATACAACTAAGAACAAAAAAACTTAACTAGGCGGTCGTTTGCGGCTTCGTCCGTGACAAATCTTCATTGATACAGATGCTCATACATAAATTTCTCACCCATCTTAAAGAGCCTTTCTGACTATCCCTCGGCTAGACAATGAAACTATCTCTAATGGCCGACAGATCAAGGCACAGTCGCGTCATCTCCCCACAATAATGCAGCATCTCTCCTCGAAATGCAGCAAGCTCTCTAAGTAGTGTAGTAACCTTTTGTTCCACCCGGTCGACTTTTTCGATGACCTCGGCAACTTCCCCTGGTAAAAATTGAAACGTCCCCTACAAGGTTGGTGTGACAAGAACCGCACAGTACTCGAGAAAAAGTAATTATTACCAGAACTAGAAATTTGCACTTTATTTATTTACACAAGAGAAGAACATTATACTAATCCCTCGGATACAACTAAGAACAAAAAAACTTAACTAGGCGGTCGTTTGCGGCTTCGTCCGTGACAAATCTTCATTGATACACACGCTCATACATAAATTTCTCACCCATCTTAAAGAGCCTTTCTGACTATCCCTCGGCTAGACAACGAAACTATCTCTAATGGCCGACAGATCAAGGCACAGTCGCGTCATCTCCCCACAATCATGCAGCATCTCTCCTTGAAATGCAGCAAGCTCTCTAAGTAGTGTAGTAACCTTTTGTTCCACCCGGTCGACTTTTCGATGACCTCGGCAACTTCCCCGGTAAAAATTGAAACGTCGCCTACAAGGTCGGTGTGACAAGAACCGCACAGTACTCGAGAAAAAGCAATTATTACCAGAACTAGAAATTTGCACTTTATTTATTTACACAAGAGAAGAACATTATACTAATCCCTCGGATACAACTAAGAACAAAAAAACTTAACTAGGCGGTCGTTTGTGGCTTCGTCCGTGACAAATCTTCAGTGATACAGACGCTCATACATAAATTTCTCACCCATCTTAAAGAGCCTTTCTGACTATCCCTCGGCTAGTCAACGAAACTATCTCTAATGGCCGACAGATCAAGGCACAGTCGCGTCATCTCCCCACAATCATACAGCATCTCTCCTCGAAATGCAACAAGCTCTTTAAGTAGTGTAGTAACCTTTTGTTCCACCCGGTCGACTTTTTCGATGACCTCGGCAACTTCCCCATCACTTTCCACCCCCCCCCCCCTCTCGACGTTGTAGCAAGAGACAAAGAAAACGCTCCTCCATTTCAGCAAGGCGTTGCACCATAATATCAGCAAACACCCGGCACCCCCAGATGCCTCCTTCTTTGTTGTCGCACCAGGATAAACTTAGTAACATACACTCTTTCTCTAGCTTTAGGAGGGGTGTGGATTTTGCAAGATACTGAAAAAGTCAAAGATGTCTATAAAAGTTCATCTGAGAAGTCAATGATGATGAGACTATTATGTAGTTTTGTAATGCTAGAACTTATGTATATAAATATGAGGTCTATGATTTTAAAAAATATTACACTCACTTTATTGCTCTTTATGGTGCTCTCTCATCCTCTACTTTTCTCTCTTAAAGGTTTATATCTTAGGTATATTCTTCCAACGCTCATGGATTCAACAGTCTTAAATTTATTTCCGAAAAATTTTCAACTATAAAATTGAAGAAAATTTGTTTGTGCTTTTATTGAGTGGGGTTTGTCAGGATGCATCACTTATGCTAAAACTCATAATATTTGGAAGTTGTCTTTTGTGAGATCAAATATCATTGTTTTTATCGCCTTCTCCTGCTGAAGAAAATAGAGTCTTTTTCAAGTTTGGCTAGCATTAAATTCCTCATTATTGTCCGGAAAAAGTACTATCAGAATAATAAAAAGTAATGCTTCGTTTCTCTAAATAATTCACATATAAAACTTAAAACTAGTAGAATCTTTTTAGGATATAGGGTCAAGTATTGTTTATGAGTTGATTGTATGGAAGAAAATAATGGATGCATTACTAATGCTCTCGTTTTCTGGTGGAGAGATAGGGAGAGAGAGCATGTCTTCATTCAATCCCCTATGAACTCCCTTTTTTACATGATTGAAAAGAAATATATACTAAGTATGCTCAAGTTGTCTAGGTGAAAAGTTTGAGATGTATGTGTGAGATTACGCTAAAAATTAAGATGGACTCACCTTCTCTTCTATAATGATAATTTTCTTTGGTGGCAAGTTTGTCCCAGGCTTAGGTCAACCATTTCGGTGGGCGGACTTTCCTTGACCACTTCGGCAGGTGTCTCACGGGGAGGCCATGTCGCTCTATGTGTGCATATGAACTTGGGATGACAATATGGCCTCCCGCGATGCCGTGTCGGGATGTGCAGTCACCACACATAATATTTTCTATTTTTAAACTTCAAGAAAGAAAATAATGAGATGTCTCCTCTCCCTGAGGGGCTTAAAAATTTTAATTAAACATAACATTAATTTACTCATTAATTAATATTTAGAAATATTAAAGATCACCTCCTTTTGAGTAAAAGAGAAAAAATTCAAATTTCACATGCAATTCCTTACAAATATGGATAATAAGATTCAAAACAAAAGAAACTTTTGAAATACAAATCATATAAAACATAACCGTTAATTCTAAACCTAGTTGTATTATTCAAGCAGTATAGACCACAATCGGACTTCTAACGTTATGCACACCATCACTCCACACCAAGCTGCCCGACACCTGACTCTCCTCCATCTGCCCTTCCAACTTCACCTCAAACGATTTCTTCTCAAAAAGTTTCTCAAAAGTCAACACTTCTGGATCGACGCCAATCTTCAACCCATAAGGAGCGCTCACCTTCACTTCATAGTTGGAGTTCGAATCTCCAACATTAGTCAGAGTTCTACGAAAAGTTGCAGAGAAAGGTCTTCCCTTGGTGATCATCAAGGCAAAGGTGGGATAGTTGAGATCAAATACAGTCCCATTTGTTTCAGAAGTACAGCTACTGGCGTCCCCTGTTACTCTTCTAAGGTCTTCAGTGGTGTACCCTTGGCCGCACAGAAACCTCACGTAGTCAGCCTCATCAGCATCGTAGACAAGGCCAGGCCTCAATGCTCCCATGGGATTTAAATGTCCTGCTCCATAAGCAAACTCAGCTTCCTTGTTCTTTTCTGAGCTCATGCTGAATGCTGCAAGTAGCAAAGCAATTAATGGAGTTATGAAGCTCAAGACATAAGAACTCGATGCATAATTAATGGAGGGTGGAGATGTACCAGTGGTGATGAGAGCAGATTTTATTGCGGCAGGAGACCAGGTTGGGTTGAAGGATTTGATGTAGGCTGCAGAGCCAGTAACATGAGGACAAGCCATTGAAGTTCCAGATATGATGTTATACAGTGCAGACTTCTCAGAGCTAAGTGGAGACCATGCAGCTAAGATGTCGACGCCTGGTGCTGTTAAATCAGGCTGCCACATCAAATAATGGTTAATTTCCCTTAAAAATATATGAAAATGTTTAATTAAATTAGTTTGATGAGATTAATTACTAATTAATTACCTTGAGTAAATTACGTGTGACGTAATTTGGTCCGCGAGATGAGAATGAGACTACATACGGAGCACGAGTGTCCAACACTCCCTCACTCTTTGCAACACTAGCCGTAGGATGGCTATCAAACGGTCGGCAAACAAAAACTTATCAGAACAATATAAATGCGGATTTCATGACTTTATTTTTCTGTTTTTGTTAATTTGTTGCTGTAAATTGAAATGATTAGTGGGGGAAATTAATTAAATTAACCTTGTTTTGTTATAGTATTGGAGGACTTTAGCTGTGTCATTGACTGACAATACAGAGACAGGAAGTTTGAACTCAAAAGCAGCATCGTTTGCGCCTTCTGTTGGCATAATTGCACCGAAAGCCCCTGCGAGCTGCGGCCCACTGCCTCCATTTATGCTCTCACATATAAGTATGCTTCCCTTGGCCATGTTTTTGTCCAAAGATCCTTCATGGCAGAATCTGCAAAACTTTTTTTATATAAAAAACATTTCTTTCTGTTTTATGTAATGAATTGTTTATACAGAAGATTGGTGAATATTACAGATTGATAGTATTGAAGTGATATTGTGTTGATATTGAGGATAATACCATCAATCTGTTTGTGGAGGATGAGTTGATTGGGTTACTTGGAGGTTGAGCCGTCGAAGCCAGCTGAGGTGTTGGGTGCATTTGCTGCATAAAGCAGAGGGTACAATGTACCATTGGAGCCATCTGTGTTAACCGCCATTCCCTGCCAAAAAGAGTTAAATTTGTCACTTATTAATAGTCTTTCACAACACATTTTATATAAATAATCAGTATAATCTTCCATGATTATAAACATGAAGCAAGATATGAGACTTTATCGAACCTGATAAACATCACCATTGCCAAGCTTGACCTGTGCAACAAACTTGCGGTCAATAGTACTCGCAGCTACAGTCAACAACCAGGGTGCGGAGTTGACCACAGTATATCTCCCCGGTCCGGAGTTGCCGGCCGAGCTGGAGACCAGGATGCCATTCTTCGTTGCATGGAAGCTTCCAATGGCAATTGGATCCATTAAGTAAGGGGAAGCGAAAGCTGAGCCGATGGAGATGGAGATGATGTCGACGCCGTCGGCAATGGCGTCGTCGAAGCCTGCGAGTAGGTCGACGTCGGAGCAGCCATCGCTCCAGCAGACCTTGTAAACTGCGAGCCGGGCGGAAGGAACGCCGCCGCGGGCGGTCCCTTCGGCGAGGCCGGCGAGGCTGGCATTGGCGACGGAGCGACCGGCTGCGGTGGAGGAGGTGTGAGTGCCGTGGCCTTCTGTGTCGCGTGGGGATGGGATGTCTTCTGCGCTTATGTTTCCTCGAAGGTGGTAGTAGCGTGCTCCTATGATCTTGCTGTTTAAAGTTTGAAACTTTGTTAGTATAATACAGAAAAGTCCTTCAATGATAGTTATGTTTTCTTGACATTTAGGGGTTATTTGACAACGGATTTGATTTAGTCAATTCTGAATTAGTTAAACCTAAAAAATTATTTGACAGTGAATTTAATAAATCTTGTAAATCCAATAAGATTTCACTTAAATCTTGCATAAATTATTGCATGTATCTGTTGCTAGACAACTCTTTAATGTAATAAAGTGAGAGATATCCATATATGTATAGAGTCCTACTTGTTACAGGTGAAGTTGTTGTTGGACGTCTGGCAGGTGCCGTTCCACTTGTGTGGTGGCGGGCCGAAGCCGGCGTCGTCGAAGCTCTTAGATTCCGGCCATATACCTGTGTCGAGCACGCCGACGATAACATCGGACTCAAAGCCACCACGAGGTGCGGTCGATGTAAAGCCCATGAAGCTCCATGATCGTGTGGTATGAAGCTCTCTTTGCTGGCTAGGGAAGACAGAAACCACCCCTTCTAAATCTGAGAATTATGACAAAGAAAGTATTATTACGATGAAGGCCATAAAATATTTACAATAAAATTTGTTTTCATAATTAACTTTGTTGATTTTAGGAGAGGTAATTACTGGACAACTTGTCAGCTTCTTCCTCAGTGAGCATAGCTGCGAAGGCATTAAAACTCCTGCTGTAACTGTGCAGTAAGCGCTCAGCTGCACCATCGCTGCAATCATTGTGGAATTAGAACAAATTTACAGAGTATAACAGAGTAGATAAGATGAAATTAAGTAGAAAATATTATGCTTGGGTCTGGATGTCCAAATGCCGCCATGAATTCTATCATGCAGCTGTGCAGGCAGTGTGATTGGGCAGGTAACAGAGAAAAATACATGTTATTTATGAGTTATTAGACTAGAATTGAATGTATATATGTAATATGATAGATAATGTTATTCGAATTGAGAAACACAAGAAAACATAAGTAAAATTTGATGTGACTTCACTCGTTAATTACCTTGTAATTACTTGGCTGAGCAGAGTTTTATGAAATGATGGTATTGAGTTAGGGTCCTTCTTAAGCCTCTCCCCCATATACACGATATAAGCCTGACAAAGTTAGTCGTAATTAATGATAATTAACATCAATAAATCACAATTGCTTAAGCGGATTATGTAAAACTTAAATTGCATATGTATGTACAGGCAGCCAATCATGATGCAACTTAGGGTGCGTTTCGGGCAACTAGTAAGCTTCCAGATAAGCTGCTTATCTAAAAATGATGACCGTATGGTTCGACCCGCATTCCACATTTAGTGTAAAAAACCAACCACCTTTTCAAATAAGCTGCTCAAATATACTTTCCAAACGGCGAGACGGAACGCCGTCGCAGTGGATAAGCTGCCCCAAACGCACCCTAAATTGTAGAGTCTGTGATTGACCGTATGTTCGAATGATGGTCTGGATGTAGCAACGCCGTTATGTATGAACGGACCCTCATTCGGACGTGTAGTCGGGGACGCTAATAGAGTACATCCTAGTATGTATGGTAATGCTCTAATGTAATTGGTGTTTCCTCCTAATTAACAACAATAAAAGCAGTTATTTTCATGGCATGCTTGCCTTGTTCTCCTCCTCTACAAGGCCTGCGAAAGCTGTGACGAAAAGGGAAGCATGGAAGAGGAGAAGGAACGAAGAGAGAAGAAGAATGAAAGTGGGAGACATGATTAAACTTTAGTTGCTAAAGAGCTTATTGTCTCGATTGATAATTTTCGAAGATAAATAGGAGGATTTAAAAAGGAGTTAGCTGATGATGACATAATTATTTGATAATTAGTGTTGGCTTGGATTTCTAAAAAGTCCTAATTAGTGTTTGATGATCGTCGGGTTGGAAAGAGCCAACCCAGTCATGTAGGCCAAAGTCAATATTTTAAGGTTTTCCTGCAACATATGAGGGAAGAGGGCAGCAGCCTTACGTATACAGGTGTTTTTAATTATTAAAATTACTTTTACTGTAAATATTTGATTTGTAAATTAAAAATATATTTAGTTTTTGTTTGGTAATAAGGCATGTGAAGACTCGGTTTGTATATATATATATATATATATATATATATATATATATATATATATATTGGCAAGGAGAGGACTAACACTGTCAAATTATACTTAGTTTATTTATAATCAATGTATCAAGCCTTCAAACACCATGAAAACTCGTGTGTTAAGAGTCCATAACAAATAGAAGTCATCCGATTAAAATCTTATTTATTTATTTTATTATCCTCCAAGTATTTCAATAATTAGTTTCCGAGGTTTAAAGAGAATATTAGAAAAATAGGAGAAAAAAAAAGTCAAATTTATTATCAAGTTATGCAAAGCATTCAAACACATTGATAACTACAATATCTTTAAAAAGAAATCTAGATACTCTTTCATTCATAATTAATCTTTTCATTCACATCATTTCACATATACTTAACTATAATAAATATTAATATAATACTTGATCGAAATTTCTCATATTTTGGTAAGTTGTGAGCTTTTGAGAATACATTAGCAACTTGCTCTTTTGTAGAACAACAATTGATTGCAATAATTCTGTTGGCAACGACTTCTCGATAAAAGGAAGTTGGAGTTCTATATGTTTTAATCTACCATGAAACACTGAATTTTTTGTCATAGATCTTATAGATTTATTATCACAGAATATCATCATCATTTGCGTTTTTGGCTTGATGAATAACTTCTAATATCCTTTTCATCAAATTTGTTTGGCATTTTACTGATAAAACTGTAATATATTTGGCATTTGAAGATGACAATGCACTAGTTGCTTGCTTCTTTGTGCTCCAAGTTATCATGCCAAACCCAAAAGCCACTTGTGTGTTCCCTATCATCATTGGAACCCGTCTAATCACTACCAGTAAAATCATCAGAGTTCAAATTAGAAACATATTTGTACCAAATCACATAATTAATATTGGATTTTGCCAATAACGAATGACGTATTTGGTTGCTCCAAGAAGATGTACAAAGGATTATGCGTAAATTTTGAAATAAGATTGACTGAGCATATGATATCAGGCCTAGTGTGAGTCAAGGCTATAAGACCACCGAGAATTTTGCTAAATAATTTGTTGTCATAGAATAAGATTAAATGATTATATCATATCAGGCCTAGTGTGAGTCAAGAATATAAGACCACCCATAATTTTGCTAAATACTTTTTTATTTGCCTTTAGTTGTATCATCATTCTAAATAAGCTACTTATTTGCACTCATGAGTTTTAATGAGGACTCGTAAGTACTTCTTTTGTAACTCCAATGCATAGATTTGTTGAGCTATAAAAGATCTCATTATATGCTTGAATAATTTGTAAGCCCAAAAAAAATTTCAACCAACCCAAACCAGTCATATCAAATTTTTTCATCATACCAGACTTAAACTTTAATTTAATCAAAATTTTGGATTACTATAATTAGGCAACACATACAAGATAGGTTCACTTTCACTTCTATAAAATTCTTTCATTTGGAAGTATGAATCAAGCCTCTAATACCACACTGTTGGTGCTTGTTTAAGCAGTGCTCATTTTAGATTGCAGTTTTCTTTTTCCTTTTTGCCTTTAATAATGAAACTTTATGATTGATCTATATATAAATCTTCTTTCAGGTTACCATTCAATAATGTAGGTTTAATATGAAACTAAAAGAACTTTTCACTTCATCTGTGAAGCTAATGCAAGTAGTGATCTAATAGTTTAAAATCTAGCAATCAGAGAAAAAGTTTTATAAAAATCAATACCATATTTTGTGCATAATCATTGGCAACAAGTTTTGTTTTATGTCTTTTTACACTTTCATCTCAATTGTATTTCATATTATAAATCAATTTCACACCAATCAGAACTATTCCTTGTGTCATACATATCAACAAATCCCAAAGTATCATTTTTATCAATAGTTTTAATCCCCTTCGTAGAATTTTCTCATTCTTCCTTTTCAAAAGTATCTTTATAATTTGGTCTAAAATTACAAGAGCAAACATACAATCATATAACTCCTGTAGGGATCTCATCTTTTCAGTGTGTCTTTCATCGAAGTATTTGAATCTATCGATCATAAACTTGATGGTGATGATATATTTAGGGTATGTTTAGGGCACCTATAGCTTTATTAAAAAGCACTGTGAAAATGCTAAAAAATAATATGATGTTCAAAAAACTGTGGTGGCTATTACAATTATTTATTTATTTATTTATTTAAGTCTAACCTCAGCTAAAAGCGTATCACCGCACCTAGTCAGAATTGGTTAGAAAATGCATATTTCAGCAGTAATTTTTTAAAAAAACAATCAAAATGCAGTCTATCCAAACAGACAAAACTTCAGTAAATTGTCGGGTTCTTATGTTTTTAATATGGTCTAAATATATTTAGTATAAAAGCTTTTTTCTCTAATTCTTTAGTACATGCTTTGCAAGCTTATTTGTTTGGAGTAGAAAAACATCAAAAACAAAAAAAAAAATTACCAAGAGCTTTGATTGCAATTCCACTTTTATATAGGGGTGTCAACGAGCTGAACACGAGCGAACCTAGGCTCAGCTCATGTTCGACTCGTTTATATTTCGAGTTCAAAAAGTGTGTTCGTGTTCGGCTCATTTGCTTAGCGAGCTGAACATGTACTGTTCACGAAAAAAGAGTCGTTTTGACAACCCTAATCACTTAACCATAACATGTTAAGGGCTGGGAAAGATTTAAAAATTATTGTTTATATTAAAACATCATTTGAATCTAATTTAATAAATTTTATTCTATTTTCTTAATTAATACTTTAAATTGATTATTAAATCTTCGTAGCCTTGTAGTCGGTTAATTTTTCTAAAAATACTACTCATCAATGTGTGTGTGTGTGTATGTGTGTGTCTGTGTGTGTGTGTCTGTATATATATATATATGTATATGTATATATATATATATATGTATATCTATCTATATGTATATATATATATATATATATATATATATATATATATATATAAAATTATAATTATAATTGGTGAATAGTATTTCGAGCCAAAACGAGCCAAACACGAACGAACAAATTGTTGTTCGTGTTCGGTTCGTTATCTTAGTGAACGAGTCAAACACGAACTTCTTAGAGTCGGACACGAGGCTGTTCGCGAATGACGAACAGTTTTGAGAGCCCTACTTTTATCTCCCAAGATGAATAAGAGAACTCAAAACCACATGTTATTTAATGATTTTCTCTCCTCCTCCTGAGGACTTCGTCTGTTTACTTTTGAATTGAATTTTATTTTTGTTTTGTGGCGTACTTATTTTTGTCTGTTAGCTAGTTTTATTTATTTATTATTATTATTCTTTTTAAAGCAGCATGTATTTGTAATTATTTATTCTATATTAATTTCGGCGCATTTGCATAAATACCACCCAATTCCTATGTATTTACTTATCTAATCTCTCTTTTCATACAAAAAATAGGATTTTTTACATATCAAGAACTCGAAACATCCTATCTTACATATATAACACCGAAAAGTTAAATTTTCTTTGTTAAGCACTATGTTAGGCTTCTATCCAGTCTCCCTCATTCGAAACATTCAAAATTTTATTATTTTAATTTTTAAAAGGTGAAAAATATATTTCATGCGCAGGGAAGATGTTACAATACGTAAAAATTAAAATATGGGTGTTGGTTATGTAAATACTTAAAAATTTAGTGGTGTATTGTGTAAATATCCTATTGAGACTAGACTCTTAAAATTATATCTATATTTTTTTTTTAGTTAAAGGAGACTTGGCTCCCTACGCGTTTCACAAAAATAAAAAAGTACAAAACCGGGAAAGAGTTCCTATCTAAACACAACACGTACAACACACACAAAAAATAGGAATCTAAGGATCTCTTTCCAAAAAAAATAGAAAATACAACTCACGCACACGACCCAACAAAAGGACAATCAACAATGCAAACAATCATACAATAATAAACTTACTAACCCATAAGGAATACTAGAAGAAATGATAGGAGAATTCAGTCTCAGGCCAGACTTAGCAATCCAATGCGCCGCTTTATTACTATCTCTTTTAACATGCTTCCAAACAATCGTTAAGCTCTTAGCCATCCAAAAAATTCTCTTCATAATCAAATTAAGAGTCCAGTGATGCTCAACCTGCATGGTACAATACTTCCACAAAATTAAGGAGTCAGTTTCAACAATAAGAAATTTCCAACCCCGCTTAAGAGCGACATAAAGACCAAAGATTATAGCCTCAGCCTCAAGACAAGCGGGAGAATTAGGGATGTAGCTAGAAGCAAACCAACAAATAGGAAGGCCTAAAACATCCCTAAAGATGCCCCCTACACTAGCAAAATTAAGTCGCCAACAACCATCACAATTAAGCTTAATAAAAGGAAGAATAGGCTTAGACCAATACACAATTTCGAAGATCCGGAATGACTATTAAGAGAAATGTTAAAAGAGCGCAAAATGTCGACCAACCTGCGAGGAGCTTTATTGGAATTGAGCCACCGTAATCCTTTCATTAAATAACGAGAAAATAAGACTAGTAGAATGACTCACATTATAAGCGATATTATTAAACTTAGCCTCATTTCTAGCAATCCAAATGAACCATAAGACCACCGCGAGCACAACGAATGAAAAAATCCTTACCCATAGACTTCCAGGTATTGAAAATATCTGGAATATCAGTAAAACCGAGAGAATTGTAAGAAATATCAAGCTTAGAAAAAACCTGATGCCAAATAGCTTTAGAAAATAAGCAATTAGTGAAAATATGATCCAAAGTCTCCTCATGAATATGACATAGATAGCAGCGAGAAGAATTACGTAAACCTTTAAGTTCATAATATCATAAGTAGGGAGAATTTTATGAAAAACTCTCCAAATGAAAAAGGAGATAGAAGGCTTGAGTCATTTATTCCAACTCCAACTAAGATCCATATCATGAACAGGTTGAAAACCGACGACAAAAGCTTTTGAGAGAGAATCCCCAAGTTTACCTTTAGGTTTAGGAATATTCTTTTTATCATTGGAAATAGGAATAGAAGCAATGAAATTAGCATCCAGAATATGCAGAGAAGAGTAAAGCTTAGTCACACACCACTTATTATCCAGCCAAAAATCTTTGACTTGAATACCTATATCATTAGGACCCCCATACCAATGAGCTAAGGGGCCATGACCAGTCCAATCATCAAACCAGAAAGAACAGTCACCATTACCAATATCCCAGCAAATTAAATCCTCTGTCTGTCTAGCCACATTAAGCATAGCTTTCCAAATAAAAAATCTTTATTGGAAGCGGTGATCCTCAAAGGATGAAGATAAGAGCAATATTTATCATTCATATAAGAAGCCCAAAGAGAATTGCTTTTACGAAAACGATACCATAACTTCATATAATTAATCTTAATGGAGTCAGTGAGACTTCTAAAGCCAAGACCACCATTATTAATAGGCTTACAAAGCTTCTTCCAACTTTTCCAATGATAAGAAGAATGACCTTTACCTTCCCATAAAAACTTATTAAAAAGTTTTTCCAACTTTTGAATAATACCTAAAGGCATATTCATAACTTGAAGAGAATAAAGAGGAAGAGAATTGATAATACTCTTAAGGAGAGTAACTCTACCACCATAAGAAAGAAAATTATTCTCCCAAGAAAATTTTTTTTTCACGATCTTATCAAGCAAATGGTCAAAAAGCTCTTTTCTACTCTTACCTTTAGTAAGTAAAAAGCCCAAATAAGATAAAGGCAAAGAAGCCTTATTACAGCCAGTGAAATCACTTATCCAATCTTTCTTGGCAACATTCACCTTCTTAGCACAATAGAAGAAACATTTAGAAACATTAAAGAAGAGACCAGACATATTCTGAAACAAAGAAAGTTCAGACCAAACTTTCTTTATAGAACGTTTATTTGTATTGGTGAAGATAATCAAGTCATCAAGCAAAACATAAATGAGAAATACTCATGTGGCCTTTATGTTTAAAATTTAAAGAAGGAAACTTATTATATAAGCAATTAAGACTTCTAGAAAGATAATCAAAAGCAAGAATAAAAAGATAAGGCGATATTGGATCACCTTGCTTAATGCCCTTATAAGCTTTAAAGAAACCATAACTGTTACCATTAAGCAGAATAGAATAATAGTTGTCATTAAGAACTCTATAAATCAGAGAACAAAAATTATCATTAAAGCCAATAGCATGAAGCACATCCATAATAAATTCCCAACGAATAGTGTCAAAAGCCTTCTTGATATCCATCTTAAAGAAAATATTCACATCTCTATTTCTAGAATCAATGTCCAAGATTAACTCTTGAACAAGTAAAGCATGATCACAAATATTCCTATCAAAGCAGCCTGATTAGAACTAATAATACAATCCAGAATAGGTTGCATTCTATGCACAATAATCTTAGAGATAATTTTAGAAATCACGGTGTTTAGACTTATAGGTCTAAAATCACCCCAATTAGCAGGATTATTAACTTTAGGAATTAAAACAATATTGGAACTCTTAAAATACCTCGGTAACTCTTTACCATTGAAGAAATCTTGGATGACCTGTATAACATCTTTGTGAATAATATTCCAACCAGTTTTATAAAATTCCAAAGTAAAACCATCAGGTCCAGCAGCCCGACCCTCATCCATGTTATCAATAATAGCCTTTATCTCTGCATGACTAGGAATAACAGTTAATAAAGCATTATTAAAAGGTTTAACATCCTTATAAAGATCCTTATCAACAAGACCCATATAAGGATCATCACAACTAAAAATCTTAGTAAAATAAGAAACTCCATTTTCAATAATCTCATTAAAGTTAGTGAGCAAATCTCCATTCTCATTATAAATGGAGTGAATACTATTAATTTTCCTACGAGAATTAATGCAAGCCATAAAAAATTTAGAGTTTCTATCACCATCCAAAAATTGTAGTTTAGCAGCTTTTTGAGCAAAGAAACACTCCTCTTTAGCAATAGCCTCATTCAAATGATGTTGAGCATGAAGAACAACATTCAAATCAATAAGATTATTAGCATAATCAGTTTCAAGAGCTTGAAGATTAGCTTCAAGATGTTCAATGTTCCTGTGTAAATGACCAAAGGTATGCCAGTTCCAATGCTTAAGTTTTTTAGCCAAACCTTTCGCGACATCCAAAGACGATAATCAGCAGAGCCCCGCAGTCAAACTTCCAATTATCCATCAAAAACCGATGATAATCTTTATGTAAAGTCCAAGGTTTTAAGAAATTAAAATGATACTTATGTCTATAAGACTTATGGAAAATATTAAGAATAATGGGAGCATGGTCGGATGCTTCAATAGGCAAATGTTGAACCCGATGCTTGAGTAAAAGAACTCAACCAAGAAGAATTAGCAACAAAACGATCAAGTCGTTCAAAAGTGTGTCTCCTATACCAAGTAAAAGGATTACCATTGAACCCCATATCATAAAGACCAGCTGTCGGCGTATTTTAATTTTAATTTAAATAAATAATTTAAAAAGTAATATTTGATTTTGAAAATAATTTTAAATTTGAAAATTTTAAGATATGAAATCAAACTGATCTCACATCCCGAATAGTTTATATAAACGAGCACCGTATCACAAACCATGTATCTATCCCGAAGAATAGACACATTGTTTGATGATGGGGCTCGATTAAATAAACTAGAAGATTTGTGACATCCGTTTAGCTTCGCGAACCAATTTTATAAGCCGACAAGTTCCCTCGCTTAATATAAATGAATTAAGCGGGGTTTATATTACTCGAGTTCTTAAAATTCCCTATAAGGGCAAGCCCCTATAGTTAATTACATCTTAAGTGACGGAAATCACCTAAGAAAACTCTCGATAATAATCGGTAGTTCGCTCTCAAGAATTTCGAAGTTTAAGTTTTCGAGGGATTGAATTTTTTGGAATTTCAATAGGGAATGGATCAAATTTTGAACATTTTTATTTTGAGAATTCAAAGGAAGAAAGGTAGGAGAAATCACGCATTCGAAGCGAACTTCGGTAATTTCCCGACTATCCTATTGTTTGGCTTGAATTTAGGAAGGTCCTAATGTTTATTTAATATTTCGATCTTGCCAATTTTAATTAGTTAAGACTTATATTTGTATGATAAAATCATACAAATAACCTCGAAGATGCGAGGGTTTGTGTCGCATCGGACGATCGCCTCGGAATCCTAAGACCGGTTAGTGGCTTAATTTACATGATCATGCAAATGCCTAACGAAGAGTTGAGGATTTATGTTGCACCGTGCAAACTGCCTCGAAGTCCTACGGCTTGGTTTTTTAATTCTAAGGAAGTTTTGTTGAAGTAGATCCGAGTTTTCGCTGATGACGATGGTCGTGCCGCCCACCATGCTCCGAGCTCCTTGTTGTTGCAGAGGTTTAGTTTTAGAAGTCATAAATCGAGGGATGAGAGAAGTGTTCCGGTTTAGAGAAGATCTTAAAATTCGGGTGTTTTTAATATTTTAATTAAACAAATCTTAAAGTTGATTATAACAACACCGGTTAAGATCCCACGGTTCCATCCTTCCGGCATCGTTATTTTTATCGGATTCACTTAGTCCGGATGAATTTGTTAAACTCAATCGAATGAGTTCCACACTTTCATTTAGACCGTGGGAAATCCCGTTAGCAACACGTAGGTTACATCATCCGAGGTATTCCCGATCATCCAACAATACGTTTTAATTTAGTTGTATTTGTAGTTTTGTTGTTCTGTTTGTGATTAAATTTTGAGTTGTCTTATATTTTGAAATGTTGTGGCGGTGAATTTTATCTTGTAATGACTTTTAATTTAGTTTTGGTTTCAGTTTTAGGGACTATCCTAAAGGTGTGCGTTTTCATGCAACATTTGTTTATCATGCAAGAAAAATAAATGCGATGCGATTAAATAAATTGCAACAAGGTAAATTGCAATAAAATAAAAGCGTACCTGGAGGGTCTTCCCGTCATCCCAAGCTGCACTTAAAACACAGTTAGAGCATTTAAAGTAAGTTCCTAGGTAAAGCTAAGGGAAGGGTTATGGTTTTCTGCGAAGTTCCTAATCCTATAGCTAGATATTTCCTATGACGTCTAGGTTCTTGTATTTTAGTTTGAGGACGATTTTCTTCATTAAAGAACAACTAAGTTCAATTGTTCTTATAAATATCCTATCATATTGAGGAAGTGCTTAAGACGAATCTTAAACATCTTTTCAACATTTCTAGGATTGTTTTAAGTCCAAATGAATTTAATTATAAAAATGAATTAATCGTCCGAGAGTTTAAGTTTTGTTGTCTTGCTCAGTGAACTAGGACATTTGAATATCCCATGAATGAAGTAACACTTCATTTAGCACTCCTTTTAAGAGTTATGACATCACGAGCTTTTGAGGGCAAATGGATGTTCAAGTGGTTCATGATTTGATTTTAGTTAATGAATTTAAGTTTGGAATAGTGTTCAAGTTGTTTTAGATTTATTTTTGAATTCTTCATGTCTTAGGTGATGTTATATTTAATTCAATTTAATTTAACTTAATTTAATTTAATGTAGTTTAATTTAATTTAATTCAATTTAAGCTAAATTTAATTTAAGTTAACATAATATGCTTTAGCTTAATTTAATTCAATTTGATTTAATTTAATTTGATTTAGTTTTAATTTATTTTAATTTAATTTAATTTAATTTAATTTAATTTAATTTAATATATTTTAATTTAATTTAATTTAATTTAATTTAATTTAATTTAATTTGTTTTTAATTTAATTTAATTTAATTTAATTTAATTTAATTTAATTTAATTTAATTTAATTTAATTTAATTTATTTTAATTTAATTTATTTTATTTTATTTTAATTTAATTTAATTTAACTTAATATTTTATTTTAAAAGGATTTGCTTTAAATAATTTTAACCTTAACTTAATTTAATGATTAAGTCTTTTAGTATTTTAAACCTTAAACTTGGATTATCATTTTAATTAAGAATTAAATATTATTGAGATGATTAATTTAGGGATTCTTAAATTAAAGAGCAAACCTCTTCCGAATAACATCCCTATTTTAATAACTCCAATTTTATTATTCTTCCAAATTTAATTAATTATTTTAACTAAAGTTCATTTCAATTATTGTTGAATTGTTTAATAGGTTTCTACCCTTCAATTATTTAAATTTCAATCATCCAAACCAAATTAAGATCAAATATTTTACCTTTCCATTTTATTAAGCCTAAAGTTTTAATTAAGGGTTAAAATTTTAATTACCATTTTGCCCTTCAAGCTTAATAATTTCATAACTCATTAAACTGAGCTCAAATGAACTTGAAATTTTTATGTGACTTCACTCATATGTCAATAAAGACATTAGAGGAGAAAATGTGATTTTTTTGTATTTAATTTATTTATGTAATTATTTTTGGTGGAAAATAAGGATTTCCAAGGAAAATTTAATAATATGACCAAGGGAAAGTTTCTGTCCTTAAGAAAATTATGGGACATTCCTAATGACCAAAGGTCCACTTGGACCAATTTTGGTGATTTGTTGAATTATATTTCTTTTATTATAATTATTTTGAGTTTTGGAGTATTAATTAATTTAAAAAATAAAATAAAGTTTGAAAAATGAATTTTATATTTTTCAAAAATCTCTCTGATATCAAGGAAATCAGAGAATTAATTTTTACAATTTTCTGATTTTTCTTTGATTTATTAGAATTATTTTGGTGAAAATACTAGAAAATTCATTTTATTTTAATTTTAAAATTACCCTAGGGCTTTAAAATTTAATAACTCATCATAGAGACCTAGGAAAAATATGGGGTTTGTTCCTAAGTGACTAAAATTCAAAATATGACATTTTGGTGAATTTTATTATTTTTGTGATTTTTATTAGTTTTTTAATTATTAAAATATTAAAATAATACAAAAAATCAACTTTTTTAGAAAATTGAAATTTTAATTTTCTTAAATTCCCCTAATATCGAGAGGCTCCAAAACCAATTTGGTGAATTTTTGAAAAGTATTTTGAAAGTTATGAATTTTCAAAGTTTAAATTGGCTAAATGGCTTAATTCACCCATTTGATAGGGCTAACCAAGTCCAATTGACTTCAAACTTTTATGGTGGGTTCCTATGATCCTAAAGGTCAGTGGAGATTTATTTTCAAGTCAATTTGATGTATTATTAGCTCTAATTAATTAAGTACCTATTTAGGGTGTTTAAGCCAATTAGGGTTATTCCAAGTGAATTAATTCAAAACCTATTTTTCTTAGGGTCCTCTGGTTATAAGAAACATCACCAAATTTTCCTAGAATTTATTTCACAACATGCTAATTATTGGATTTAAAATACTCAAAACAAGTAACATGAATTTGAAAAATCAATAACTTCTCATAGGGATGGCACTATGACTTTGGAAAATTCGGGGAATGTTCCCAAATTCAGAGGCTTCAAAAGCCACTATGGTCTCATGCCATGGTGAATTTCCTATATGCATGGAGAATTAAAACAATGCAGAGGGTAAATAAATTATTAAAAATAAAATACTCGATGAAATTAAATGATTTCTTTTCCACATTATTCTCCTCTCTTCACTGAGCAAGGGGGTATTTTTATTTTATTTTTCTGATTTTTCTACACAAAGTTATGAATTTTCAAAGTTTCTGATATTTAATAAATACATTAAATACCCTAATTATCTACTTATCCACGCGGCGCCAGCCAAAACATCGGCAGCTCCGAAGGGGTACGTGTCGCGTCGTGATTGGGCGCCGCCATCCGAGTCGGCCGTCCCGGGACCCGCGGTTCACGTAACATTCTCTGATCCGGCGCAATCTGAACCGTCCGCTCGATACACGCGCGATCCAACGGCTCCTGGTCATCGTCTACGACTGGTGTGCACCCGTGACCGTCAACCTTCTAACCCTAATTTCTCACTCGATTCTCAACGGATTTTCGTGTTCTTATGCTCTATGGATTCGTCTCGAAGAGACGAATACATCCATATGAGTAAACATGCATTTAAATCGACTCAAATTAAAATGAGAATCCTCGGAAGCTCGGGAAGAAGAGGGAGTCCATACCTTTGCTCGGAGAAGTGAAGCTTCGATCCGAGAGTTGTGTCACCTTCGATTGGATCCAAGTAAGCTCCGGATGAAGTCCCTTGGCTCGGTGAATCGTCTAGTTATGAAAGTGACCACGGCCGATCACAAAGCTTGGAGGCTGGAGCAACTCGGGTGGCTCGGAGATGGGGCTTTCAGTGGGAAACTTCTCCTCTTGGTCCAGTGAAGGTGTAGGACCAATCAATTTGGGGATTGGCTCACTATGAAGAAGTGTCCTGGTTTTTGGGCTAAAGTTTGAGCTCAAAATTGAGCTCGACTTGGAGGGAATTGGGTCGGAATTCGGTGAGGATCAAGTGCTCTATGTGTGGAGAGTGATCCGGAATGATTTTGGCAGAGTTTCCTTAAGGTTTGGTTCAGCACCTCTCATGGCCGAGAGGAGGTGGTGTTTAAATAGGAGAGGGTGGAGGGCCTCCCAGGGGGTTTAAGGCTGGGGATCAGCTGCTCTGGTGAGGAGAAGAAGAGCTATGCTGTCCATTTGGGTTGAGACAAGTCAGCAAGGGAGAATTGAATTTTTTTGGCTCCTATCAAGGTCTCGCCCATGGTGTTTTCCGGCGGCCTGGTGGCTGGCCGGCCAGGCACTAGTCACCATCTTGTTCAGGTGGGTCGTGTTCGGGGTTTAGTGCGATCAATCGGCCATGGACATGTGTAAAGGAGTTTGATTTAAATGGAATGGGAGAAGGCTCATTTTGGCTTGGTTTGGTTCAACTCATGCATTTGGGCTAGGTTCACCATCCAAGGCTTGACCTTGGGCCGAGGGAGAATCATTTAGGTCGACTCGAATTGGGGTAGTGAAGTCCCCATCCATGGTGAGGTGGCTAAGCATGGTATAGTGTGTGACATGCTTAAGGTAAAAAAGGTTTAAGGGAGGTTTAAGAAAGAACCCCCTCTTCTTGCCATAAATGGACTAATGACAAGTTAAAGCCCTCATGGCTTCATGTGGCTTGAGAATGGCTTGTTCATGGCTCCATTTGGCTTGGGAAAAGTTTAGTCAACTTCATGGAAATAAAATTTAGGAATTTTGGTATTTTGGTGGAGAATTTTCATGAAGCTTGATTTGGAATGGCTTAATGATGATTTTAAAACTTAGGGGTGATTTTGATTAAATGGATGATGTGGGTAAATGTCATGTGGGCTTTGGATTAAAAACTTGGGCTTTTGAAATGGTCTTGGGTGGACTTTTTAAAGTGGTTTAAGGAAGTGGGCCTTTAGGTTTAAGAATGAGTTCATGGATGGGAATTTTTGTAAAAGGTTGGGCCAAATAATTGTTGGTTTTGGTTTAGGGATGTTTCATGAGTAATTTGAAATAGATTTAAGGTGGTTTGGGGTTGAATTGGGTTGAATTTGGGTTTATTTGGTAAATGGGCCAATGTAGGTCAAATTGGGCTAACTTGGGCCAATGTTGGGCTAGGGTTGAAATTGATGTAAAATAAATGTTGGGAAATGTTCATGGGAGTGTTTCAAAGAGGTTTTAGCTTTGGTTGGGTTTTGATTTTGAGGTTTGGGTTTATTTGGGTTAGGTTTGGGTTTAGGTCAAAATTGGGCTTTTTAATTTTAGGTTGAATTTGAGTGGGGTTTGGGTCTAAAATTTGGGCAAATCATGTTAGTGTTTTGTTTATGGGAATCTTAAGGAAGGTTTAGAAAAGATTTGGGGTTAATTGGAGTTGAATTGGGTGAGTTTGGGCTAAGTTTGGGTCATGGGTCCAAAATGGGCTTTAAGGCCAAAAGTGAAATTGGATTCAAATGCCAATCAAATTGGACTTGGATTTGGTCTAGATTGGTGTTGGGGATGTTGAATTGAAGTTTAGAATTGAATTGGACCATAATTTGGGTCAATTGGATAGGTTTGGTTTGACATTGGGTTCACTTTGGGTTAAAATGGGTCAAATTGGGGATTTTGACAAAAGTGGGGTAAATTGACAAAATTTGCCCATGGTGTAGTTGAACAAAATGAAATTGGGAATATTTGGGATTTTCTGGAATTTTCTGGGAATTTTCTGAATTTTTGGATTTTTTTGGCTAAGAGGGGCATTTTGGGTATTTGGAGGGTATTGGGAGGTATTTTTGGAATTTTTGGTATTTTTGGGTGTGGATGATCAATTTGATTGGTGAGGAAATGTTTAGGAATGTTTTTGGGGAATTTTGGGTGATTTGAAAATTTTGGAAGATTTGGGTAATTTCAAGGGTTTTGGGTAGGCTAGGCGGGTGTAGGGTCCCGGGGGTCAAAAATTGAAAATTTGGAAAATTGAAGCTTGGGTGAATGTAAGTGGAATGAAATCATTTTGGTTGAGCCATGAAGCCACCTCAAGCCCACAAGAGCCATGAAGGGACTCATTTGAGGCATCCACTATGTTGTTCCTAACCCTCTTAGCCAAGAGCTTAGGGGTTAAGGACCATCCATGTGAATCACCTTCATGAGTTAGGATGTCAAATTGGGTATGGGTGTGGTTTCAAGAGGTGTGTGAAAGTGTAGTGTATAGGTGTAGTGTGTGTGTAAGTCAGCCCCCTCACCGCACCGTGGCCACCTGGGCGAGTCCTAAGGCCAAAGAATCCTATAGGAACTCATCCTTTAAACTTCCACATTTAATTTCAACCCTCTAGGTGATTAGGGGTCTACAATCAAGTTTGTGGAGTTCGCAGGGAGTTAAGAAGTGGTTTGAATTTCTAAGTGGTGGGTCCCAATTCTAATCCTCTAGGATAGTCAAAGGAAAAGCCTAAGGCTATATCCTAAGTACTAAAGAGAAGAAGAGAAGACCTCATCAAAAATGAGGTCAACAAATGGACCCCCAATAGGTGTGGTGTGCTAACCAAGCACACCGCGCGTATTGGCGTTGACCGAAAAGATCAACAAAACCAACATAGATGTCCAAGTGACAAACTTAGGACGAAGTAGAAGAGTTTCCGCTGGGGAGTGTCAAGTATATCTCTAAGACCTGGAGATTCCTGAACTCTCGCTGGGGAAGGGAAAAGGAGGTGAGTCCCAACTCACATGATCTGGGGGAATTTCGATTTAGATTTTCGTTTTGTTTTAGTTTAAGTTTTGATGTGTAAGTTTAGATTTTGAGTTTTAATTTAGATTGAAGTTTGGTTTAAAATCAATTTGAGGAAATTTGGATTTGAAGTTTGGATTCGAAACGAGGATCCAATCCCAGGATTGTGGAGAAAATTGGAATCGGGGTACTAGCCGCAGAATGAGAATCGGAGTTTAAGTGTTGATTGAAGGGGTTAGAATCAGGATTTAGGTACTGATCTCGAAAGTTGAAAGAGAACTGGAATCGGGTTCTAGTCTCGAAGGTTTAAAGAGAACTGGAATCGGTTCCGGCCTCGGAGGTTTAAAGAGAAATGGAACCGGTTCCAATCTCGAAGGTCTAAAGAGAAATGGAAACTGGTTCCAATCTCAAAGGTCTAAAGAGAAATGAAAACTGGTTCCAATCTCGAAGGTCTAAAGAGAAATGGAAACCGGTTCCAATCTCAAAGGTCTAAAGAGAAATGGAAGCGGGTTCCAATCTCAAAGGTCTAAAGAGAAATGGAAACTGGTTCCAATCTCGAAGGTTTAATGAGAATTGGAAACTGATTCCAATCTCGGAAGTTTAATGAGAATTGGAAATGGATTCCAATCTCGAAAGTTTAATGAGAATTGGAAATGGATTCCAATATCGGAAGTTTAATGAGAATTGGAATCGGATTTCAATCTCGGAAGTTTAATGAGAATTGGAAATGGATTCCAATCTCGGAAATTTAATGAGAATTGGAACGAGGTTCCAATCTCAGAAGTTTAATGAGAATTGGAATTGAATTCCAATCTCGAAAGTTTAATGATAATTGGAAATGGATTCCAATCTCGGAAGTTTAATGAGAATTGGAATTGGATTCCAATCTCGAAAGTTTAATGAGAATTGGAAATGGATTCCAATCTCGGAAGTTTAATGAGAATTGGAACAAGGTTCCAATCTCGGAAGTTTAATGAGAATTGGAATTGGATTCCAATCTCGAAAGTTTAATGAGAATTGGAAATGGATTCCAATCTCGGAAGTTTAATGAGAATTGGAATTGGATTCCAATCTCGAAAGTTTAATGAGAACGAGGTTCCAATCTCGAAAGTTTAATGAGAATTGGAATTGGATTCCAATCTCGGATGTTTAATGAGAATTGGAAATGGATTCCAATCTCGAAAGTTTAATGAGAATTGGAAATAGATTCCAATCTCGAAAGTTTAATGAGAATTGGAACGAGGTTCCAATCTCGAAAGTTTAATGAGAATTGGAAATGGATTCCAATCTCGGAAGTTTAATGAGAATTGGAAATGGATTCCAATCTCAGAAGTTTAATGAGAATTGGAAATGAATTCCAATCTCGAAAGTTTAATGAGAATTGGAAATGGATTCCAATCTCGGAAGTTTAATGAGAATTAGAAATGGATTCCAATCTCGAAATTTTAACGAGAATTGGAACGAGGTTCCAATCTCGGAAGTTTATTTGTGTGAAGAGGGACCCAGTCCCATGTCATCAGAACCAAATCAGACAAAGCTCGTGGCTCCGTGTCAATAGACCTAGTCGATCTTCATACAGGAAGAAAGGTAGGCCACAAAAGTCGAAATGATTTTGATGTGACGAAAAAAGGTTTAGGGAGTTGATTTGAAAATGTTTGAAAAGATGAATTTAGAGTGGGATCCGATTTGAGATTCATTTTCATTCTGTTTGTCCTTTAACTTTCCAAAAATTTTTAGCTGTGTACTTAATGTTCATGTGAATTTTATTTAGCGTTCACGTGGATTTTGAAGTTATTTTTATGTTTGGATTTTTAAGGAAAAAAATAATTCTCATTTATTATTTATATTTTTATATTTTTTTAATTTTATTTTTATTATTATTTTATTATTATTTTTTTTCTGTTCTTTGTTCGAAGTTCGTTTAACTTTAATGGCGTTTCCCAGTCAATTTGCACAAAAGAGGTGAAGGCCAAAAAATGTGACATCATCACTTTCATTCCGATCATGTTGAAAATACATCATACAATTCGATCTGAAATACATCTCATTCAATCCATATAGACTCAAAACGGACTATGTATGATCTTTGTCGATCCATCCAAAAAGGTATCTGTCAAAAATCCATGTCTGAATAGTGAGGTACATGGTCAATAACATCACCTTCCAAGCCATCCTTGGCAAGGATGCCGTAGGGATGTACGTTGGTGGTGTGATATTTTCCATGTAACTCACAGCTCGTAAGGCCGGAGGCTCTCCAGCTCCGGGTCCAGTCGGAAGTGGTAAGGTGCTTTCCGTCGTCCATCCTTCGAAAGTGACCGAGATCCGCTTCACCGGTACTCCACATCTGCTCCGTTGCCCTTCGGCATCATGACGGAACCTACCGGTAATGGTATCTTTCATCGGCCCTCGGAACTCACTCGGGCTCGCTATCCGGAGGTCGGATCCGAACATGATATTACACTCATTCGGAAAAGAACCGTGCAAAAGGTCCGACAAAGTCGTGGTGATCTATGTGCCGGGTATGCGATCACCCTTCTTGTAAATGTTAATGATGCAACTATTGGGTATGCAATCTGCGGCAGTACCCTCCATGTTATCATTCTTTTTACCATCCTTTTAATGACTAATGACATCGGATCCACCCGGCCATGACGGAGTATCCCCGTGGGTTTCCCTTCCCGTCTTCTCGCGAAGTCGTAGCAGACATCCACATTGTATTGTAATTCTCCCCTTCCCCGGCATCCATCTCCGGGGTTCGGAGTAAGTGTTTTCTCTTAAGCGACCCGCTCGGCCCTTCTTTTTCAAATCCCGGATGCGATCCACGATTTGTTGTTGTTCGTATTCGAGAATACGTATGTATGTAGCTCGAGGCCTTCTAAGTATATCGATCCTCCCGCCTCCGATTCTCTCGAAGTATTCAAAAGTTTTCTTCTCGGACATTCCGTATTCTTTCTAGCTCGTATTCGGGATAATTTGCAAATGGCGAGGCTCGGTGACGTACTCGTGGGATATATGGCTCGATCCCTTCACGTTCTCCCCGCATACCTCGGCTCCTCGGGGATGATGTCCGTCGGGACATCCTCCGGGTCGCTTCGCAACAAGGTCATGCATTATCGGTGACTTTATCCGGTGGCGTAGTAGCCTTCTCTTCTCGTTCTTCTTGAGATTTCTCCGGTTTCTTCCGTCATCCCGGTAGCCGGCTTCCTTCCTTCGAGTTCCCGGCGAACCGGTATCCTCGAAGTATATGTACCGGCGAGCAGCAATCGCCTCGTCGCGCCGTTCTGCTGCTAATTTAGTTAACATCTTGCGAATACGACGATTTTTATTCCTTCGCCGAGTTCGTCGTGAGAGTAGCTCTTCGTATTTCCCGAGTTTCGGTCGGTGCGGCGCCGACAAGCTCGCCCTCTCGCCGTAGCGACTACAGACTTGATTCTCTTGTCTCCTTCAGTGTCTGTTTTTCTTTTCTTGCTGCCGGATTGGTGGCTCGGGCCACCCACTTTCATTACTGTCTGACTAGGCACTTCCTCTCGGTCAATCGGGACACAGTCACTTTCCTCGTATTGCAGGCCTGCTGGTGCGAAGTCTGAGTCAATCTCTATTATCGCTCCATCTTTCACCCTCTTTTCGTCGAGTGCAAGGCTTACGCCATTTCTAAAGTTCGAGACCAACCGCCCGCTCGACATTTCCCCGCGAAAAGACAAGGAAAAGGATCGGTGGGCCGTACTAAGAACAAGAACATTAAGAAAATGTTTATTAAAGACAGCTTTTTTTATTACTTTTGTATTTTTCAATTTAACGAGAATGAAGTGGGATAAGATCAGGAAAGAGATTTTGATATGGAAGAGAAAACAAGGAAAACTTTATTATCATGATTTTATTTATTTTAGCACATTTTTTATTATTTTGGGTTCGAACCCAGTCATAAGTAATTACCTCACCCGTGCTTCTAGGAATGAAAAATTCATTCCTTCGAAACATCAGGTAGCGTAATACTTCTTCAAGTATCGTCCATTGATCGGAAGCATATGTCGTTCTCCTTGGCAGTTCACTAGCTGGTAGGAGCCTCCTGAGTAGACTGCCTCAACCACAAACGGTCCTTCCCAAGTGGGTTCAAATTTTCCTCCTATCTTGCGGTGTGCAAGAATAGGTCTTTCGAGAACGAGAACTAAGTCACCAACTTTCAAGGCTCTTGGCGGACCAGCTTGTCATGGGCTCGAACCATCTTAGCTCGGTATAGTTCTAAATTCCAGCTGCGCTGCAAGTCTTTTCCCTTTCGAGCTTTCCAATTCTTCCGGTCGCAATTTGACATTCTCTTCGTCGTGATCTTGTTTGCAACTCGCAATTCGAGTGAAGGAAGCCTGGACCTCTAAGGGTAACACTCGCCTCGGACCCATACACCGAGCGTAAGGTGTAGCTTCGAGTAGGAGTTCCGAAGGTTGTCCGGTAGGCCCATAAGGCTTCTAATAACTTCTCGTGCCAATTTCTCTTATTGTCGTCTAAAGTCTTCTTTAAAATTTGAACGAGAGTTTTATTAAAAGCCTCGCCAAGGCCGTTTGCTCTCGGGTAGTAAATTGTTGAATATCGCCGGCCGATTCCGTGTCTCCCGACAAAATTGTTGATTTGCATGCTTCGAATGCCGACCCATTATCCGAGATGATCCCGCGCGGCACTCCGAAACGGTAGACAACTTGGTTCTTGAAAAATTGTAGCACGTGATGTGCTTTTACTTCTTTAAGTGGAACCGCCCGCCCACTTGGAAAAGTAATCCGTAGCCGCAAGAATGAAGCGATGTCCTTTCGAAGATGGTGGTTCTATTGGACCCACTATATCCGTGCCCCAACATTCAAATGGCCACGACGCAATTGTCGGATGTAGCACATTTGGAGGTTGGTGTAGAACCACTCCGTGCACTCGCACCTGGTGACGCCTCTCGGCGATTTTCATGCAGTCGGTCATCATCGAGGGCCGTAGTACCCTAGTCTTTTAATTTTCATTTTCATCTTCGACCCGACCGGTGAGCGCCACGGAGTCCCGAATGCACCTCTTTAACGATTTCACGGGCCTCGGACCCGCTTAGGCACCTTAGCCACATTTGATCAAAAGACCTTCTGTATAATGTGTTGTTTATTAATGCGTAGGACAGAGTTCTTTTCTTGAGCTGGTGGGCTAACGACCTATCGTCTGGTAGTTTTCCTGCTTGCAGGTAATCTATTAATGGATGTCGCCAATCTCCGGGGTTCCGAGTAAGTGTTTTCTCTTAAGCGACCTGCTCGGCCCATCTTTTTCAAATCCCGGATGCAGTCCACGATTTGTTGTTGTTCGTATTCTGAAAACACGTCTGTATGTAACTCGAGGCCTTCTAGTATATTGATCCTCCTGCCTCTGATTCTCTTGAAGTATTCAAAAGTTTTCTTCTGGACATTCTGTATTCTTTCTAGCTCGTATTCTGGGATAATTTGCAAATGGCGAGGCCTGGTGACGTACTGTGGGATATATGGCTCCATCCCTTCACGTTCTCCTGCATACCTCGGCTCCTCGGGGATGATGTCCGTCGGGACATCCTCCGGGGCTGCTTCTGCAACAAGGTCATGCATTACTGGTGACTTTGTCTGGTGGCGTTGTAGCCTTCTTTCTTCTGTTCTTCTTGAGATTTCTCTGGTTTCTTCTGTCATCCTGGGAGCTGGCCTCCTTCCTTCAGGTTCCTGGCGAACCGGTATCCTTGAAGTATATGCACCGGCGGTAGCAAGCTGTCTCGTTGTGCTGGTCCGCTCGCTAATTTAGTTAACATCTTGCGGATACGGCGATTTTTATTTCTTCGTTGAGTTCGTTGTGAGAGTAGCTCTTCGTACTTCCCGAGTTTCGTGGGCGCGGCGGCCGACAAGCTCGCCCTCTCGTCGTAGCGACTACAGACTTGATTCTCTTGTCCTCTTCAGTGTTTGTTTTTCTCTTCTTACTGCTGGATTGGTGGCTCGGGTCACCCACTTTCATTACTGTCTGACTGGGCAGTTCCTCTCTGTCAATCGGGACCCAGTCACTTTCCTCGTATTGCAGGCCCGCTGGTGCGAAGTCTGAGTCAATCTCTATTATCGCTCCATCTTTCACCCTCTTTTCATCGAGTGCAAGGCTTACGCCATTTCTAAAGTTCAGGACCAACCGCCCGTTCGACATTTCCATGCGAGAAGACAAGGAAAAGGATCAGGGGCTGTACTAAGAACAAGAACATTAAGAAAATGTTTATTAAAGACAATTTTTTTATTTTTATATTTTTATATTTTTTAAATTTGACAGGAATGAAGTAGGAAAAGATCAGGAAAGAGATTTTGATTTGGAAGAGAGGAAACAAGGGAAACTTTATTATCATGATTTTATTTATCTTAGCACATTTTTTTATTATTTTGGGTTCGGACCCAGTCATAAGTAATTACTTCACCCGTGCTTCTAGGGATAGAAAATTCATTCCTTCGAAACATCGTGTAGAGTAATACTTTTTCAAGTATCGTCCATTGATCGGAAGCATATGTCGTTCTCCTCGGCAATTCACTAGCCGGTAGGAGCCTCCTGAGTAGACTGCCTCAACTACAAACGGTCCCTCCCAAGTGGGTTCAAATTTTCCTCCTATCTTGCGGTGTGCAAGAATAGGTCTCTTGAGAACGAGAACTAAGTCACCAACTTTGAAGGCTCTTGGGCGGACCAGTTTGTCATGGGCTTGAACCATCTTAGCTTGGTATAGTTCTAAATCTCCGTCGCGCCGCAAGTCTTTTCCCTTCCGGGCTTTCCAACTCTTCTAGTCGTAATTTAGCATTCTCTTCTGTCGTGATTTTGTTTGCAACTCGCAATTCCGAGTGAAGAAAGTCGGACCTCTAAGGGTAACACCGCCTCGGACCCATACACCGGAGCGTAAGGTGTAGCTTCGAGTAGGAGTTCGAAGGTTGTCCGGTAGGCCCATAAGGCTTCTAATAACTTCTCGTGCCAATTTCTCTTATTATCGTCCAAGGTTTTCTTTAAAATTTGAACGAGAGTTTTATTAAAAGCCTCGACCATGCCATTTGCTCTTGGGTAGTAAATTGTTGAATATCGCCGCCGATTCCGTGTCTCCCGACAAAATTGTTGATTTGCGTACTTCTGAATGCTGACCCATTATCTGAGATGATCCTGCGCGGCACTCCGAAACGGTAAACAACTTGGTTCTTGAAAAATTGTAGCACGTGATGTGCTTTCACTTCTCTGAGTGGAACTGCCTCCGCCCACTTGGAAAAGTAATCTGTAGCCGCAAGAATGAAGCGATGTCCTTTTGACGACGGTGGTTCTATTGGACCCACTATATCCGTGCCCCAACATTCAAATGGCCACGACGCAATTGTCGGATGTAGCACATTTGGGGGTTGGTGTAGAACCACTCCGTGCACTTGGCATTGGTGACAGCTCTTGGCGATTTTCATGCAGTCGGTCATCATCGAGGGCCGGTAGTACCCTAGTCTTTTAATTTTCATTTTCATCTTTGGACCCGACCGGTGAGCGCCACGGAGTCCCGAATGCACCTCTTTAACAATTTCACGGGCCTCGGACCCGCTTAGGCACCTTAGCCACATTTGATCAAAAGACCTTCGTATAATGTATTGTTTACTAATGCGTAGGACGCAGTTCTTTTCGATCCGATGAGCTAACGACCTATCGTCCGGTAGTTTTCCCGTTTGCGTGTAATCTATTAATGACTGTCGCCAATCTTCTGTGTTTTCTGTCACTGCCGCAATTGATCCTTTTTCCTTTTCTAATTTGTGTATTGTGTCTATGTCGAGTTGTGATAGGACCTGACATCCGTGAACTGACACTTCCACTGATTCAACTTGCAAACAGGCAAATTCTTTTACGAGACGGGCTAGCGCATCCGCTAAAGCGTTTTCTTTTCTGGGAATTTTGTAGATTGTCACATTCGAATCTGTTCCAACGACCGTATGGCATACCGGAAGTATTGCTCGAGTCTTGGCTTTAAAATTCCGTATTGTCCGGCGATCTCGTTGAATGATTAACCGCGAATCCCCGTAGATGTTGATGTCCGTTATACCCATTTGAATAGTTAATTCCAAGTCATGTTATGAGGGCTTCGTATTCTCGCTTCGTTATTTGTGCACGGCTCGTCAAGTGGTAGGAGTATCTTAACATCCCCCGCTCCGTGTTATAAAGATTAGTCCGATCCCCGCCTTACCGGGCACTATCACTTGCGATTCTTCGTCTTTGTGTGCTGAAGATGCTCCGTCGAAATATAATTCCCAACGTCGATCATCGTGGTCTTCTAGGTTCATTATTTGTTCATCCGACAAGTCGTCATCGAGAGGCGATTCGCCGCAAAGGGTGTGCTGCGAGGAAGTCCGCTAGGACTTGTCCTTTTACGGCACGAAGAGGCACGAAAGTTATATCGAATTGCAATAATATCATCGACCATCCGGCAAGTCCGCCGGAAAGCGTTGGGCGGGTCATCAAGTATCGCAATGGATTAAATTTCGAAATCGAGTCGACCTTATGAGAAAGCATGTAATGCTTCGAGCTTTCGAGCGGCGAAGATCGTGGCCAAACAATGCTTTTCAATTGCGGGATACCTTATTTCCGTCGGCAAGTAAACGACGGCTTAGGTAGTAAAGAGCATTTTCTTTACCCTCATCATCGACCCAGGCTAACTGTGGCTCCGAGAGAGTCGTCTAAAGCCGCGGTATAAAGTACCAACGGTCTACTCGAGATCGGGGTCGCTAAGACGAGAGGTGTCATTAAATATTGTTTAATGTCCTCGAAGGCCCTCTCGGCATTTCTCTTCCCAAATAAATTTGGCGTCCTTTTTAACTAGTGCCGAGAAAGGCCGACACCTACCCGACAAGTTCGAGATAAAGCGTCGAAGATATGACGGCTTCCTCGAAAAGATCGTAGTTGTTTTAAGGTTCCGGGAGGCGGCATTTCTAAGATAGCTTTAATCTTTTCCGGATCGATTTCAATTCCACGATGTCGGACAACGAATCCTAAGAATTTCCCGGAGGTGACGCCGAAGGCGCATTTTAAGGGATTCATCTTAAGGTTAAATCGTCTTAATCGTTCTAAAACAATTCTCAAATCATACAGGTGGTTTTCCTTTACTTTGCTTTTGATGACCACATCGTCCACGTAGCATTCGACTTGATTGTGGATGAGATCATAAAAAATTCTTGTCATCGCTCTCTGGTAGGTTGCTCCCGCATTCTTCGATCCAAATGGCATCACCGTGTAGCAATATACTCCGATCGGCGTTCGAATGCCGTAAGTTTTTCATCTTCTGGAGCCATTTTTATCTGGTTGTATCCCGAAGATCCATCCATGAATGAGAATATTTCATGTGTTGAAGCAATGTCAATCATTAATTCTGGGATCGGTAGAGGAAATTCATCTTTCGGACATGCCTTGTTTAAATCTCTGAAATCCACACAAATTCTGATCTGACCATTCTTCTTCCTGACTGGTACCACGTTGGCTTACCAAGTCGGGTATTGTTCTTCACGGACAAATTTAGCGTCTATAGCTTTTTAACTTCAGCTATAACTTGCTGTTCGATTTCTTGACGCATTCTTCTGGGACCTCGTCCGACCGGAATGTACGGGATCCACCCCTAGCTTATGGATCGCGACCTCCGGAGCTAAACCCGGCATCTCATCGTAGCTCCAAGCAAAACAGATCTTTAAATTCCATTAATAACTTGATTATTTCTTCGGAGTCTTCTTTATTGAGTAAGGAGCTAACGAAGGTAGGTCTAGGTTCTTCGCTAGTACCTAAGTAAACTTCCGTTAACTCATCTATTGTAGATTTGATCTCTTCTTCAAACTCTGGTGGAGCATCTCCAATTTGTAAATCTTCGAGCTCTACTGTAGTTTCCATGCAGTTTTCATTAGACTCGCAGGTGACAATCAAGCAAAATTCAGTATCGTCAACTGATCCTACTATGCCGAATCCGAGACCATGTTTTGAGTTGGGTGGACGACCGGAGTTATTCCATAAATTTTCAAAATGTTGTGATCGACCCTTTGTCCAATGTCGAGGTAAGAAACCACGCTGAATTAAATTTTGAACACAGGAGAGTACCACTCAAAAGGCAATTCCATTAATTCCGATGAAGTAGCATCTTCAAATTGTACATTATTTTCAGCTTTGGAGGAAGGAGCACCACGGTAGAATTTGATGGGCTTTGCACCACCGCTACGTACCTCTTTGACCTCCATACCCTCGATCTTATTAGAATGGATCGGGGTCGTGGTCATAGTATGTACATAGTGGTTAATCTTCTCGTACATCGATTTATATTCCTCGTTTCTTTCATCTTCGAAAGGGATTCCGAATTGCGGCTTCTTCCGACTTATTGTCGCCGCTTCTTGTTTGATTTCTTTTTCTTCTTCGTAACTATCTTCCCAATCAACATTGATGGTCGGTTTCCTCCGTCCAATCGTCCTAACGTCTCTCGCCACGACCTCGTCCCCGCCTCGACCTCGGATGCGAGTTGTGGAGAAACCTTCACCATCTCGCCGTAAGGGAGTGGTGAGTGACTCGTTGGACTAGAATTTCGAGTTCTTCGTTGTCACAAATTTCCTTTGCTTCATTTGTTATGGTATCTCCTGGAGAAGATTGTTTTCTTCGGAGGTGCATAATAAGCCGCATCTTCATGGATTCCGATTTCATGTACGGAGAACGGTTGTAAGTCACCTTTAATACACTCGTTCCCCTCCATCGTAGTATTTAATGCATTGATGTAGAGATGATGGTACCATCCTCGTTTTCATGTATCCATGGTCGGCCCAAGAGAGCGTTGAACGACGTTTCGAATCAATTATGTGAAATTTCGCGGTTGTCTTTGCTAAGTCACCGGTCTTCATTAGCAGTGTTATTGATCCGAGGGCTCTTTCTCCTTTCTCGGTCGAATCCTCTTAATAACATTTTGTCCGCCTCGAGCTCGCGAGCATCAATTTCCAAGTATGCTAGCATTCGAAGATTCATTATATTGATCGATGCTCCCGGATCCACCAATACTCCGAGAGTGTAAACTTCCCAATTGTAACCGAAATGTACAACGGTCGGTTGTGGTCCGTCGTCCCAAGTAGTAGGTTATTGTCCGTGAAGGTAACACCTTGTCGTTCCTTTAACGAGCAAACCTCATCTAAGGAATCTCCGGCCATTCGAGCTAAGCAAATTTCCGGATCAAGTAAGGCCTCGATCGAGCTTCTCTCATCTCCTTTGATAAGATGAGAGCGTCGTAGATGCTCGGCTTGGTCGGTAGTTTCCTAAGATGGGCTAGCACGTTGTAGTCCACTTTGTTTTCATGTGCCTCGTTTTCTTCTCGAATGGGTATTTTTCCGCCGGGTTGATTCTTCCCGAACAACCACTCGCTTTCCTTCGTCCTTCGGACCCATTCTCGGAGGTAGAACTCTTCCACTTCTTAAGTTGACTTCGTGATTTCTTCCGAACTTAGCATCGAGTTTGCCGGTATCTCCTCCCGAACCGGAACGACAAGTTCTTCGAGATTAGCTTCGGAGTCCGAAGGCTCTAACTCTATCGTGATTGGAGTTCCTCGAAATTCGCAAATAGATTCGTTGCTTGTTGAACTCTCGTAGCCTTTCTGGTGGATGTCTTCTTCGCCATTGTGACCGTCGAGATTGTGTATGATTTGAGAATTGTTATTTGTATCGGAATCGACGTCCGGATTAGGTTGATTGTCGCTAGTTACGTAATCGTTAGAAACAGTCAAAACGTAGCCAACGCCATAACCCTCATCATTATAAGATCCCACCGGAGTGGGCGGATAATCATACAGAGTCAGAGGTTCGAGGGATTTCTCCCCCGAATCGGAAACAACTATCCTAGGATAAGCAGCCCCTAGTCTTGCCTTAGGTGCCTCGGTCTTCTTTTCTTCGTCAATTTTCTTCTTTTCTTCAATTGTCTCTTGTTGAGGTGGTTCTTCTATCACAAGTGATATCGCCGACTTGACAGTTTTCGAACTTTGAATTGAAGCTCGCACCGAAGCGGTTTGGATGTGATCTAAAATCTTCTTTGAAGACTTTGTCCAAGCGGTAGTTCATCCATCATCAGTCGCATAGGGATCTATCGGAACAATGAAATCCGTCGAGATAACATTGACGGAACCTCCTTTCGGGGTTCCTTCATGTATTCTTTCGGGATCGTTATATTCCCTTTCCGAAGATTGTCGTTGAGCCAACTTTTGAAGGTAATACAATCTTCTATCTTGTGCCCAAGCATCCGGTGGTAAGGGCAAAAGTTGGGATCACCTTTCTTGTCGACTTCTTCCGGTCTTTTAGGCTCCTGCGATTGAAAATCCGGAGTCTTCATTAGGGCCGCGGAACATTTTCGGCACTCGCCTCATTCTTGAATGGATACTCCTCGCTCAGAACTCCCTAAACGTACGTTGTGAACGAGGCGGTTGTTCATATGACCGATAGCCGGGTCGGGGTCTCGGTGCACTCGTCGAGGTTGCTCGCGGCCGTTCTGACGATATTTGTATCGGTTGCTTGCCTTTATCGACTGCTGCGACGATCCCGGACTTCTTTTCAAAAGTTTTCACGGGCTTCTGTTTGTCTGTTTTATCGGCTAAACTTAGTTGCTTTGCCTCCTCTTGCAAGCTTCCGGCCTTGCTTAACAACTTCTCGAAAGTCTTAATAGTAAATCTCTTGAGGAGAAGTGCTATCAGGCCATGGATGCTTTTTAGTAAAATGCCGACTGCATGCTGTTCTTGTAACTGTGGCTCACTCTTCATACTTAAGTTCCTCCATCGAAGTATGTAGTCCACCAAGGTTTCATTCGGCTTCTGCTTTTCTACCACTAAATCACCTATAGTGATGTGGTGTTGAGCTCCGGCAAATCGCTTGATGAAGAGGTTCTCTAATTCTGAAAATGTCTTCACCGAACCGTTTGGTAATTCCGTATACCAATCAAAGGCGATCCCCGACGAGTCGTCGACAAATTGTCGGAAGAGTAAAGCATCACTTCCGCCGCATTGCAACAACCGGCACGAAAATGTGCAACATGTCGCCGAGGGTTTCTGGCTCCATCAAAGGTCTTGAACAGAGGTGGTACAAAGCCTTTCGGATATTGGACAGACATCGAATTCTTCGTGGTAAGGTCTACCCGTCCGAATGGATGTCCCGCTCTTTGATTGTGCCAAGGCTTCTCGCACTCGCCGTTCCACCAAGCTCTTGATATCCTTTTCCGGAATCATACTTTGTGTTGTATCCTTCTTTAATCGATCATCCCCGTTGACGGATGTAATCTCCTTTCCTCCGTCTACAATGTGAATGACTTCCGGGGTGTTTCCCTTTGGGGTTGAACCCGACTCCGGAGAGTGGCTAGGGCTACGACCATCTCTTCCATCATTTTCGCCATTCTGGGCGATCGTATCATCTTTCTCTTGAAGCTGCCTTCTCATTGCTTCGGCTCCTCTCTTCGCGTAGCTGCAGGAGCACCTTGTGAAGCTGACGAAGCTCGTGTTTCTACCATGTTAATTTCTACATACTCATCATCCATGAACTCTGACGAGTCAACTTCATCTCCGAATTTCTCTTCTCTTTCCCTTGCTAGTCGACGAATATCAGTTCTTAACTTTTCCATAGCGTCTTCTAATGGCCTTTTCTGTATATCCTCGCAGGTGTCATGTGATAACTCGTCGAGTTTCTTTCTCATGAGTCCCCTTTATCGCGGTAGCACTTTTTCGGACTCAAGTCTCCCGACGAGACTTTCCTTTTCCGGTCGTTGTTTCGGTCTTAATCGGCGGTAGTGGGACGCCATACCATCCTTCTAGCGAGCGAAGGCCTAGGACCGGATGGTCCGTCAGCCGAATCGTCGGAAGGTGGTATCCTCCCCGATCCGTAAACCCGAAACAACAACAGGTGGGCTAGCCTTCATTTTCTTATTCGGCTTTTCGCAGCCGATAGCGAGGTTCTACTCGTGGCCCAAGACGGGATTTGGCCGGCACCCGTCCTATCCTTCTTAAAATTTCCGACACAGGGCATCTTTCTTTCTTTGCTAACCTTTCAATCACAGTCTGTAGTCGGGCAAGTGGTGTAACCCTGGCCCTCTTTCTTCTGTTGTCGTTATAGTATGCGGGCCGAGGTAATGTAGAGGCAATCCTGCGGACATTTTCCTCGTCAGCTGCGGCGGAAAGGGGATGGAATCTACTTCCTTCCAAAAGGGGTGTATACTCAGACAATGGTATGTATTCGAGTAGTGGTGTGTACTCGGGAATTTCTTCTAGGAAAGCGACTTCAGCAGCTCTGGCCTTCCTGGCAATCTTCCTCGCCTCGTTTCTCCTCCGAGTCCGTGTTAGGGGTGAAACCCTTGAGCTGGACCCAATTTCAAAAACGAAGGTCTTGCACGGAAATCCGTACCCTCCACGGTAACATGCTCGTTGCAAACTCGAACTTCCTTCCCTTTCGGCTTGGTGGGAGCCGGGGTAGGTGCGAGACGACTAGACTCAGTGGGGGTAGAGATAACGATCCTTCTATGGACGGCGGTACTCCTCTCAGCTGGAATCCTTTGCGAGAGGAGGAAATTCTCGAGTTGATTTAAGGTCGAACTCAATCATGGGTTTCTCGGCTTCGATACTTTGTCCATCAGTGCGAAAAGGGTAACGTCAGCGATCTTGACATTTGTGCTCTCGAATCCTTGTCCAAACCGGATGATCCCATTGTCGGGCAGCTCATCCTTGTAAACAGCGAAGTCCAGTCCATTGGTGAAGGAGAAAATCAGTTTTGGGGCTTCCATTTCTCAAGGTAGATTCGATTGTCGATCCCAAGTTATGCTTCTTCTCATCGGGACGAAAAGAAAGGAATCGAAAAGTGTCCGAACACATTCTTGTTCATGTATATTTGTTAAAAGAGTCATTCATTAGAAGGTTTATTTATTTAGAACGGAATGTTCAAAAGTGTAGAGAAGGTAATGAATCTGATTCAAAATTAGAAAGGAAAAGAAAGTCTTATGTAAGACTCCTCGACTCGAAGGATCACTCCTAAACTAACACCTATTGGGGGTCCACCCCACCTCAGAAATGAGGTAAAAGGATCTCGGAACCTCTCGTTTAGGGGTGTCTAAACAATGGCTCCTAAATCCGAGAGAATGTTGGCCATACTCGTTCAAGGTAGAAATGAACATAATATTCCAACGGAAAGAAGGGTAGTTTGATCCATTAGGGACATGGATACACTACCGATTTTGAAAGCGGAACTATTTGATTAAAATGGAGAGAGGAACTAGTCCTCAGCGGAGTCGCCGTAAATTGTGCGGCTTATGTTTAGAGTTATGTGTTTTATTTTGAAAAGGGGTCGCCTACAGAAATTGTCGGCGAATTTTTTTTATATTTTTAAATTTAATTTAAATATATAGTTTAAAAGATAACATTTGATTTTGAAAGTAATTTTAAGTTTAAAAGTTTAAGATATGAAATCAAACCGATCTCACTGTTGACCTCATTTTTGAGGTCTTTCATTTCCTCCTCCTTAGATCCTAGGATCTAGCCTTAGGATTTCCTTATTTTGGACTCTCTTAGAGGACTAGACTGGGACCCACCGTATTTAGAAATTCGAGTCATTTCCTTACTCCTTGAAGTTTCATATGGACGGTTCTAAATCCTCGACACTCTAGTTGAGTCGATTAAAAGCCAACGTGTTGAAACTCTTGTTGAGTTCCTATAGGGATTTGAAAGCCATAGGTGGACCCCACTGCGTGCGACGTTTGACTTTTTGCCGCGAGCAATATGCTTGACTATGGTTCTCGCTTAGGCGAAAATCGGTCGTTAATTTGCTCGATAAGTGGCTCCGGTCGGGTCAAAATAAATTCAATTTTGCCACGTTGCGCAAATTTAATTTAAATTGATGCGACCGTCGGCGAACTTGTCCGAACGGCCCCGGATGACGAAACGGACTGCGCCGATGCGTCCGGAACGTCGATTTTAGCTAGGTAGGATACCCATTTTGCTAGTGTTCCGTGCACGAGCAAATTGCACGGAAATTGATGCATGCAATTTAAAAAAAAAAAGGAATTTCTCCCCTATTTAAACCTCTCCTTCCCGTGCCCTAACCCCATCGGCCCGAAATTTTTTTTCATTCGGCGCCCCCCACGCGAAAAGGAGAGGAAGTCCTAGACGACGCAACGCCTCCTCCTCCTCTCTTGGCCGACCTTCTTCTTCTTCTTCTTGCTCGAGGCTCTAGCCCTAGCGCTCGCTCTCCTCTTCGAGCCGCACTTCCTCTTCTCCTCTATTCGCGAGATCTCTTCGGTTCTTCGAATCAAGCAAGGAGCTTCTTCCGCCTTTAATCGCGAGTTGTAAGTCTTCTTCCTCCTTTATCAAGGGGATATTCTTCCTTCTTCGATCAAATCGCCGTAAACCTTAATCGGATTCTTACATTTCACCTTCAAGAAACTTTAAGATATGGATTCATAACAAAATTGGATAAAATCTGTGTTAAGGTTTTTTTTATTATAAACGAATGTTGCTTAGAGGGATCTTGCTTTTCTTGCTTTATTTATTGTTGCACATATGTGAGATGTTATTCTCTACGAATTTCTCACAACTTTTCATTATCAAGATTGTTATTAAATCATCCCCATATTTTTTTCTTTCTCGGGTCAGATTTCCAACTAAGCTAAAAGAAATTTTATTTCATTTACTTCAAGGCTTATAAATTTCCTTTCATAAATTTGAGTGATATTCTCTGCTATTGGTTATTAACATTTGTTCTTCAAAGATGAAACTAATTACAAGCTGTTAATTATTTTATTCATTGTTTATAAAGAGAATTTCCTGTCGGATTCTTTTCGATTGGTAAAAAAAGAAAAGCAAAAGGAAGGAATGAAATGAAGTTATGTGATCTTATTTTATTTTCTTTTGGCCTCTCTTAATTAAAATTTGAATAAAGAGATCGCAATTACTTGGTCTTTCTTTAATCCCCATTATTTTAATTGAAATCAAGATTTACATCTTCTTGTCTTGCTGAACATCGATATTCATGGAACCCTATTAAGTGATGCTCGAATCCCGCTCGCTAGAACAACAGTACTAAATATGTTTAAAACTTCTTCAAATATTCCTATTTTTTTTTTTGAGAGAATTTGGCAATGGCCCTTCATATTTATGTGTAAACTTGTGCAAATCATTGTTATCTCGTATTATAGTCATCTCAACATTTGGGAGAAGAAGATATATCAATTCCTATGTATTCACATATCTAATAGCCGAGACTTCATTATCTTTTACATACATACCACTTAACTCATGCATAGAAATTTTTTTTGGTGATATTTTGATGTGGTATGAAAATTTAGTTGGTGGAAATATGAAAAGAAAAGTTTATGTGATGTGAGAATATATAAGAATCAAGAGCTTGGTACAATTGTTTGATACATTTCTATGAGGCCTCCGGCTTCCTTTTCTCTTGATGGTTCTTGTAAGGTGCTCAACGCCGTTTGTTTATTACCCATATGAAATTTTCCATTGGCTTTTCTATATCTCTATATCTACTGTTCCGTATAAATGATATCAAGTTTTAGGAATATTATTTGAGAAAAATAATTATGATGGATGTGATGTCCATTTATGTGCAGATTTCGTTCCAATTTTCTCAACACTCTATTTTGAATTTTCATGTCTATCATAAGTACTCTTTAGGCATTATTAGTTGGACCTGATCAAATTGTTGCATGTTCTTATCCCAATGGAATTGATCAATTGGCTTAATTCTGAATTTAAAGCAAAAAAAATCGGTGGAGAATTTCATTCAATCTTTATGTGTTCACATATCTAACACCCTGAATCTTAATTTCTTTTTATACATGAGAAGGCTGCATATAGCTTGAATTTAATTTGCGGGCTTTGGTAAACTTGATTTGGCTTATGAAAAATTGAAACTTATCATTTCCTATATACTTTGACATTTGCTTGAACATTGCTTGGGATTGCATATTTGAGAAATTGAAATCAATTTATTTGAGATATAAGATTTTGAATCTCTCTCTTACTTCAACTTATTTAATTAAACCCTTTCGGGTTTCATGATATTGGGATTTTATTTAAGTTGATTTGATAAATTTAAATTATGAAACTTTGAAACTTTCTTTGTTATAATTTGCTGGAGCTATGTATTAGGGAATTTCGAGATGCCCTTTGCCTTAACTTGTTTTGAAACAAAATTTTGGAGATTTGTGAGTTGATGTTGGAATAGCTTACTTGAGGCTAAATTAAAAGGAATGTTTCAACAAACTACCCTTCACTTTAGTTAGTTGGAATGATATATATTGGAGACATGCTGGCTTCCTTTATTATGGATTGTAGTATTTTACAAAACTTTGTCATTGATCAACATATGAAATTTCAAAGTAGGTGGATAAGTCGGACATGCGGGGTACGAGCAATGATGTATACTCGAATAATCGTGCTTTTATAGCCGAGACAAATAAAAAATCAATACTCGATATTAGATGCCCATCTCACCTTGAGTTAGGTAGTTCTAATCCCTACTTTTAAAAATCCGTGAACCGATAAACAGATACTACGATGTCAGATATCACACTGATACGATAACAGATACTTCAATAACAAGATACTACACCGCACCCGTACAACAATAAACACCTCGCTTGCACAACAGATACTACATTGCACTTGCACGATAATACTACACTGCACCCATACGATAACAGATGCTACACCAACACATCAAATCAAATGTCACACACGTAGTGCAACACATATCATATTACACACATAGTGCAACACATATCACCTCACACACATAGCATAACACATATCACATCACATACATAAGCACAATGCATATCACCTCATACATATATCATAACAAACACATATCACATCAAACACATACAACATATTAAATATCACACACAAACACCACATATTAAATGTTATACATACACATCACATATTAAATATCACACACACTACACATTACACCTTATGCACTACACATTACCCTATTACACATTACCCTACTACACACTATAGACTATACACCAGTTAACACACCTTGCACATCACGGAACGGATACTACAACGCATCGGATACTTCACCGGTAAAGAATTCGGATACTACAAACCTGGTTCATTCACTAATTAAGTGGTAGGGATTAGGATTGCCTACTCTAGGGTGGTTTGTCGGTGACTTTATTTGAGATTGATACGGACTTCGGCACTTCGGGTTGCTCGTGGGATCGAGATAAAAAGAAGTCTATAGATCGAGCCTATCCTCAAATAGAATTCTTATTCCCCCACTTTGATATTTTATATGTTTATGGCTAAACTTGATTGTATAGTTGCTTGTAGCTATTAGCTTGCTTCCGAGACATCGACGGAGTTGGCCAGGTACACATTTTTTTTTTATTGTACAGTTCATTTACTTTCTTTATTACATGCATCTCTTTACTTTTGTATATACATTTACCTACATTTATGCTTTTCTTTTATGCTTGCCCTTAGGATAGGCCATCTAGGGCATGGTTAGTTTTTTTATTACACATGTTTATTTTAACTATTCCCTCGCATATACCCTTAGGATAGGCCGTTCGAGGCATGTTTTTTTCCTCTTTTCTCTCCTATCTTTACTCTTTCTCGAGACGAGACGACAGAGGACGAATGAAGGATCTTCGATCGGATTTACGTAGATTTAAATAACATCTATAGGACGTCGAGGTCGTCGTTTGATACGACATAAACCCTCACACTATCTTTTAGGATCGAGTACGATCGCATATCGTACGATATAAGTCCTAAACTGTTTAGGATTCCGAGGTTATCGTTTGGCACGACATAAACCCTCTCATATTTTTGGGTCATTTACATGTGACATGTAGATATAAATCCCAACACTTCTAAATAACTTGCAAGATCAAAATATAAACATAACTTCACTTTCAAAGATGTAAAGCCCAATCATAGGTTAGTTTGAGATGTCACTGAAGCTCCTTCAGTATCTTCGACATCTCCTACTTTTCATACCTTTGGATTCTGAGAATAACCGTTCCATATTGAACCATTCCCTTTGATTCTCCTACAAGCAATCGTGGAAACCTAAACGTTGAAATTCTTGAAGACGAAGCCCATGATCCTTATCGAGAGTTTTCTTAGGTGACTTCGGTTACTTAAGATGTAATTAACTATAGGGGCTTGCCTCTATAGGGAATTAGGAACCCAGATTAATCTAAACCCTGTCTAATCTGTGTATTAGACAGGGGAATTTGTCGGCTATAAAATACGCAGACCAAAATAGAGTCATAAACTTTTAAGTTTAGATAGTTAAGCCTACTAACAAGTGGTACGCTCATCTTTCGGGATGATGTGTCACTTGTAGCATCGTGCTCAACTATTTAAACTATTTGATATGAGATCTATCTGGTCTCGTTATTTTCAAAATAAAATAATATATCACCATTTTCAAAATCAAAATAAAATACTTTACATATTACATTAAATCTAAATTTTCAAATTTTATTTTCAAAATAAATAAGGAAAAATTAGCCGACAATTTCTGGCGACTCCGCTGGGGATTAATTCTTCTCTCCATTTTAGATCATGAGGATTTGTCTTCATACATCGATAGTGTGCCCATATCCCTAGTGGGCCAGACTATCATTCTTCCGTTGATGTGCTTCGCTCATTTCTTCATTGAGCAAGTATTGTCAACTCTTTTTGATTCTGGAGCCACTGTTTAATCATCCTTAAACAGAGAGGTTCCAGAATCTTGAAATCCTGAAAGTGGGGTGGACCCCCAATAGGTGTGGTGGGTTAGGAGCGGTTTATCGAAGCGAATTTGATGCGAGGTCGACCCCCCTTCGGATCTTGGACAGGGTCCTACACTGAATCTCACTCTCACAACCTTCCATTTAAAATTCGAACCAAATAAAATTTGTTAAAATTTCAAAACAAAACAAAACATTTTTTTTTAAAAAAACATTGTAAGTATACAATAATAAAATAAAACACCAAAATTTGAAATAAAAAAATTCATATGAATAAATTTCAAAGGAGGCCCAGTTTATAAGACAAGTGCATTAACTTTAGTACTTCTGTTGGAATTTTAAGGTACATGACGTCACTAATTCTTTTTGGAAATTCTTCGAATGACGGAGACAATGTCTTCACCCAAGTCGGTCTTTTCTTTTGCCTCCGGAATGGATTTCTGTCGTCAATAGGGAGGAACCGCTCGACTCGGCAATCATCAAGTTTGGACAAGGATTCGACAATGTTGAAACTAAGTTCGGGAATGTGTCTGTTGAAATGATGAAACCCGAAATGAGAAAGTCCGTTGAGCCTATTGTAGAGTTCAACTTGAGGATTGTTGAAGAGCCCCCTATGCCAAAGAAGGAGTGGATTGAAAAGGACTCTTCTATTGTTGTGAAGTATGCCGCTAGAAGCGCTGAGACTTCTCTGAGGACTGTTTCAGCTCCTACTGTTAGAACCATCGTCACCACACCAACTGTTTTGTTAGACAAAGGAAAAGAGATTCTACACGAGGAAAAGTCAGTTGACGTTTATACCTCATCATTTTTCGAATTCGAGGATTGGGTCCAATTCAAATACCTCACAAGCCGATGAAGGCACGGAAAGGAGGCACGATCGAGAAATTTTGAAAATCAAACAGTCTCGTCAACCTCGCCAACAACGGACACAACGATATGGCCAATCTAGCCAACAACTAAATCGCCGAGATCACACCAACCCGGAAATAAACAGATGTCCATTGAAGAGCGACGGAAAGTGGTGTATTCTTTCAAGGAGGAAACTCGTGTCGAAAATATTCCACAACTTGTTGATGAAACCGAGATTCGGACTTCCAAAGCCAAAAAAGCCGGAGGAGGTCGGCATGAAAGATCATTCTCAATACTGCCCATACCACCGCTTGCTTGGCCACACAATAGAAAGGTGCTTTGTCTTCGAGGATTGGCTTGAAGACAATCTCGAAAATGGAAATGTGATAATCCCGAAGAAATATTTAAAAGAACCTGAAGAAGGTTCTGTAAATATGGTTTCGAAGGATTCAACCGACTCCTACACGACGCCGGTGCTCGGAGAAATAAATGATGTTTCTCGGAAAGTTTCAGTTGACCTTAAAGTTCTCAGAGGAAGTTCGATTGATTCCGCCATAGAGAAGCTCCGAGTTGACATTGCACAACTATTTGAATACCGTAAAGAATATGTCGAAAATGGAGATTACGACTACCGGATTACATGGAAGGTGGTTTTGCGGAAATCAACGTCATCGAGATGGAGGCCACACCATCCTCGTGCGACGCTCCTTTACCCACTAAGGAGAACACCGCGGATGAGTTTCGGATGGCCATTCAACGACGGGATGAGCAGATAAGTCAATCGAAGAAACAACTGGAGGAAGTAATGAGCATCATGGGTACAATTCAGGGGCAGTCGCAGTCATTACCAATAGCAACTTTGGAGGCAAAACAACCAGAAATTGTTCACATTACAGTTGAAAGAAAAGAACCCACCTTCTACAAACAACCGGAGAAAGATCTAGTTCAGGGTCTGATGTTGGAGAGTAACATTAAACAAATGATTGAACAACAGGTAAGAGAAGCCCTAGCTCAATCAAAGGCAGGGGCATTGATTCTAAAGGGTAGACCCTACCCAGAGGAATTTGATGTCGTCCAATACCCTAAGGGTTTCATACCACCGTCGTTCAAGACATTTGATGGGACGGGAAACCCCCGACAGCATGTTGCACACTTCCGAGCAAGTTGCTGCAACGCGGGGGGTAGTGATGCATTGTTGTGCCGCCAATTCGTGAGCAGTCTTTCGGGAATTGCTTTTGACTGGTATGCCGAACTACCCAATGACTCAGTGGAAACATTTGCAGAATTGGAAGACCTCTTTGTTAAGCGGTTCGCTGGAGTTAAACACCAAATCACCATCGGTGATCTCGTGGTGGAGCGACGAAGCCACTCGAAACATCGATGGACTATATTCGCGATGGAGAAATTTGAGCATGAAATGTGAACCACAACTCCGGGAGCAACATGCGATTGAGATACTTCTAAAGAGCATTCATGGTCCAAGTAGGCTTCTTACTCAAGGGATTCACCATCAAAACATTCGATAAGCTCGCTTAACAAGGTCGAGTAATCTCCAAGAAGAAGCTAAACAACTTGGTTTTCTTGAGAAAGCTTGGAAGCTAGAACCATCGAAGATATCGAAAAGAAATTCGGGACAAAGAATAGAGTGGTTGGTAAGGGCAAGCGACCGTTGCGGATACAAGCCGAAAAGTCTCGACGGATCTACCAACGTCCTCGGCGGAATGGTCAACAATCATTTCAACAGAGGTCTTATCAAACGAGTGGGGAAACCCCCAAACATAAAGAATCTTTTGAACAAAATATATCCTTTCAGGGATGAAGCAGTAGAACAAATGTTCCAGAATCTGATGAAGAAACCCGAGTTCAAGCTCCCTGAACCAAAGAAACCTGAAGAGGTTGATAAGAAAGATCATCCGAGATACTGCCCATATCACAGGCTGATCGGACACACCATAAAAGATTGTTTCACTTTCAAAGATTGGCTTGAGGAGAACGTAAAAAATGGGAACATAACGATCCCGAAAGAGTATTTGAAAGAACCTGAAATAGGTTCGACTAATATGATTTCGGCTGGTCTAGCTGTTCCAATTGACTTTGACGAATGAAATATTGGCAAAGCTTTCAAAGAAAACTTGAGTCAGAACTCCTTCAACACAGTATACGAGACATAGTATGAAACCTCTTTCCTGTTGAAGGATGGCAGGTTTCAACTTTGGTTACTATCGTTGATGAGAAGGGATATCAACAAGAACTATTGTTGCTTCATCCCAACTCTCCCACCACAATGAAAATAAGAAAAGAGGAACCTTGTTGTTGTTCAAGTTTCATCTGAGATGAGAGATGTTTTGTTGCTCATATTATGAAAAAGTTTTCATTCTGACGTTCGATGTTCAATCAAGAAAAGGAGTACTTTATTATAAATGTTCTGGTGTTTTAATAATCATGACTAAAGGGGAGAGTGAAATTAATGTGTTGCTAATTGAATCTTTCACTTTAAGGAATTCGGACTTGTTCCTAAGTAAATTTCAGAATAATATTTTGTTCTTAAAATACGAGTAATTGATCCAGGATATCACGGGTCTTTTAATATCTCGCCAATTGATTGGGTCCTGACTTTTGAATGGACTATAATATCTCAGAATTCATATTAAGAAGTATTTCAAAATTATTAATTAAGGGAGTTCAGACATTCAAAATCCTTAATCAAAGATATGCTCTACCAGATATGTTAATTCTCAAAGGGAAACATGGAGAGTTAATTTATATAGGCTAGTAAATTATGTGAGAGTTAATTTATATAGGCTAGTAAATTATGTGAAAAGAAGTTTCCCTGAGAAGAGGCTTGAGGTGAGCATATAATCAAAAATTGGTATCTGAATTCTCCCTTAATTAATAAAATTTGAAGAACCATCTTAATAAAATTCTTCAGATATTATATTCAGGAAAAGAGTTAAGTGATCATGATCTTCTTGGTTGGCTATTAATTGACCCCGAAATATCTTTGGGAAAATGAAAAATATTTTAATTACATGATCAAAATTCAGAAATTTGCTTAAGTCCAGAAAGAAAGAATTAAAGAAAGGATTGCTTTATCAATAATTAATGGAATTCGAACCTGAAGTCATATTTTTCAGTACCCAGAATACTTTACTCCAACTTCAATAAAAGAACGTCAGAATATCCTTCGAAGATAACATGGATAATTTGTGCGAAAATCAGTGAAAAAGAAATGACATCTACTACATGGAGCTATAAATTTACAATCTTCAAAATCAAGTATGAAGTGCAGAGAATCGTCAAAGAAGTGCATTCAAGATTGTGTGCTGCTCACCAATCAAATACCGATTGCCTTTGGAATTTCAGTGTGCGATAAAAGAATCATTTCGGAGAACAGGTCCACATTCAAAAGCATCATGATCAATATTTTCATCAGAAGATACAATATTGATTAGAGATACTCCACTATTTACTTCTCAGGAGTAAATAGATTGGTCGAGGCTTTTAATAAGACTCTCGTCTGAATTCAAAGAAAATTTGAAAGAAAAATGGAGAGATGAATTAGCACGAGCGATTATTAGAAGCCTCATTGGCCTATGGAATGACATTCAAAATTCCGACTCGACCTACACCTTATTACCTTTTGTATGGGTCCGAGACCGTTCTTCTACCGGAAATGCAACTCCCTCCTTCGGAGCGGCAATAACAAACAAATTCACAATAGAAGACAACACCAAACTTCAACTTGAAGGATTACAAAATCTCAAAGGGAAAAGAATGTCGACACAACGAGTTTGGAGCTTTAGCAGACAACAATGATACAAGCTCATGATAAACTGGTTCTCCCAAAGATATTTAAAGTCGGTGATCTGATTTTTATTCTCAGGCAGCCTATTCTTGCATACTGCGATATAAGGAGTGGATTCTACCAGTTCTTGAATTATCAAGGCAAAAAGAATGATGTTGCTGATAAACAGATGTTACTTGAAGAAGTACTATGCATCGTGATGTTTTAAAGAACGAATTTTAGAAATAAAATATTGTTCTTAGAAGCACCGATGTTGCGTATGTCTAAAACTGGGTCCGAATTCTAAAAAAAAAAAATCAAATAAATTCACAACATTCTTCACAAATTTTTTTTTTTTTAAAAAAAATCTGTTGCTATTCACTACACACACATTCTCACAGAATTTCACACTATGATCACGATAAATTTTCATAAAATTTAACAATTTCCACATCTTTATAAATTTTCACCCTTCACAAAATTTCACAAAATTTTCACATTTCCTTAAATTTTCACAAATTACACAAATTTTCACAATTATACCAATTTCCCACAAACTTCACATTTCCATAAATATTCACATCCCACAAATTTCACCATTCTTACAAAATTCAACATTACGTCTCTACACAATTCCCACACATTATCACACAAATCACCACATTCCTACATAATTTACACAATACATCACATTTTATTCCGGGGTCAGTACTTGTATTCTGATTCCCATCTTCGAGATCGGTACCCATATTCCGATTCTCATTTTGAGGCTGAGATCTATATTCCAGTTCTCATCTCGGAGTCAATACCTATATTCTGATTCCCATCCAGCATACATATGATTTATACATATTGTTTATACTTTTTTATACATATTGTTTATACATATTTTTTTTGGATAGGCTTAGTCCTATTCCTTCTCAGCATATATTGATATTCTTTGGATAGACTTAGTTCTATTCCTTCTTGCCTCTTAGGTCGGATGTAAAACCCCCAAGTGGATGTTAAGGTTTTCCTTCCTAATGTGGTCAATTCAAATCTTTGTGGAGTGGAGTAAGACCCCCTTCAATGGATGTTAAGGCTTCCAACTCCTTCTTGCCTCTTAGGTTGGATGTAAAACCCCCAGTGGATGTTAAGGTTTTCCTTCCTAATGTGGTAAATTCAAATCTTTGTGGAGTGGAGTAAGACCCCTTCAATGGATGTTAAGGCTTCCAACTCCTCCTTGCCTCTTAGGTTGGATGTAAAACCCCCAAGTGGATGTTAAGGTTTTCCTTCCTAATGTGGTCAATTCAAATCTTTGTGGAGTGGAGTAAGACCCCCTTCAATGGATGTTAAGGCTTCCAACTCCTTCTTGCCTCTTAGGTTGGATGTAAAACCCCCAAGTGGATGTTAAGGTTTTCCTTCCTAATGTGGTAAATTCAAATCTTTGTGGAGTGGAGTAAGACCCCTTCGATGGATGTTAAGGCTTCCAACTCCTTCTTGCCTCTTAGGTTGGATGTAAAACCCCCCAAGTGGATGTTAAGGTTTTCCTTCCTAATGTGGTAAATTCAAATCTTTGTGGAGTGGAGTAAGACCCCCTTCAATGGATGTTAAGGCTTCCAACTCCTTCTTGCCTCTTAGGTTGGATGTAAAACCCCCAAGTGGATGTTAAGGTTTTCCTTCCTAATGTGGTAAATTCAAACCTTTGTGGAGTGGAGTAAGACCCCTTCAATGGATGTTAAGGCTTCCAACTCCTTCTTGCCTCTTAGGTTGGATGTAAAACCCCCAAGTGGATGTTAAGGTTTTCCTTCCTAATGTGGTTCTTCAAATTCAATTTTTTTTTTCTTGGATCGATATAAGTCCCCCTATAATGGATGTTAAGGCTTTCGATTCCTTTAAATTTTTTTTTTTTTCTCTTGGATCAGTGTGAGGCCCCCTATATGGATGCTAAGGCTTCTGATTCCTTCAAATTCAAATCTTTCTTTGATTTCTTCAAATTCAAATCTTCGAGGATAGGAGTAAGTCCCCCTATAATGGATGTTAAGGCTTCCGAAACCTTCAAATTCAAATTCTAGGGTCGGTGCAGGGATTCCGACTCTTTCAAACCCCACAACACAACATTAACCGCAAATCCAGGTCAAAGCGACATTCAAATTTGAAAGCACAAACTCACAATTACAATTTGAAGACACACTTGCTAATCCCCAGCATAAACTCCTACACTTTACACTCAAGTCCTTTTGAGCTGGGCTTTCCCCAAGTGGGAACCTCGACTCAAACTCAATTATCGGACTCGATTCGACCTTCGATTTGTTTCAAGTATGGTTACTTGAACATTCATTTGTGATTGGGTTGATCATTTCGGTCAACGCCAATAGGCGTGGCGTGTTTGTACAGCACACCACACCTATTGGGGTCCATTTGTTGACCTCATTTTTGAGGTCTTTCATTTCCTCCTCCTTAGATCCTAGGATCTAGCCTTAGGATTTCCTTATTTTGGACTCTCTTAGAGGACTAGATCGGACCCACTGTATTTAGAAATTCAAGCCATTTCCTTACTCCTTGAAGTTTCATATGGACGGTTCTAAATCCTCGACACCTAGTTGAGTCGATTAAAAGCCGACGTGTTGAAACTCTTGTTGAGTTCCTATAGGGATTTGAAAGCCATAGGTGGACCCCACTGCGTGCGACGTTTGACTTTTTGCCGCGAGCAATATGCTTGACTATGGTTCTCGCTTAGGCGAAAACCGGTCGTTAATTTGCTCGATAAGTGGCTCCGGTCGGGTCAAAATAAATTCAATTTTGCCACGTTGCGCAAATTTAATTTAAATTGATGCGACCGTCGGCGAACTTGTCCGAACGGCCCCGGATGACGAAACGGACTGCGCCGATGCGTCCGGAACGTCGATTTTAGCTAGGTAGGATACTCATTTTGCTAGTGTTCCGTGCACGAGCAAATTGCACGGAAATTGATGCATGCAATTTAAAAAAAAAAAAAAGGAATTTCTCCCCTATTTAAACCTCTCCTTCCCGTGCCCTAACCCCATCGGCCCGAAATTTTTTTTCATTCGGCGCCCCCACGCGAAAAGGAGAGGAAGTCCTGAACGACGCAACGCCTCCTCCTCCTCTCTTGGCCGACCTTCTTCTTCTTCTTCTTGCTCGAGGCTCTAGCCCTAGCTGCCGCTCTCCTCTTCGAGCCGCACTTCCTCTTCTCCTCTATTCGCGAGATCTCTTCGGTTCTTCGAATCAAGCAAGGAGCTTCTTCCGCCTTTAATCGCGAGTTGTAAGTCTTCTTCCTCCTTTATCAAGGGGATATTCTTCCTTCTTCGATCAAATCGCCAGAAACCTTAATCGGATTCTTACATTTCACCTTCAAGAAACTTTAAGATATGGATTCATAACAAAATTGGATAAAATCTGTGTTAAGGTTTTTTTTATTATAAACGAATGTTGCTTAGAGGGATCTTGCTTTTCTTGCTTTATTTATTGTTGCACATATGTGAGATGTTATTCTCTACGAATTTCTCACAACTTTTCATTATCAAGATTGTTATTAAATCATCCCCATATTTTTTCTTTCTCGGGTCAGATTTCCAACTAAGCTAAAAGAAATTTTATTTCATTTACTTCAAGGCTTATAAATTTCCTTTCATAAATTTGAGTGATATTCTCTCGCTATTGGTTATTAACATTTGTTCTTCAAAGATGAAACTCATTACAAGCTGTTAATTATTTTATTCATTGTTTATAAAGAGAATTTCCTGTCGGATTCTTTTCGATTGGTAAAAGAAAAGCAAAAGGAAGGAATGAAATGAAGTTATGTGATCTTATTTTATTTTCTTTTGGCCTCTCTTAATTAAAATTTGAATAAAGAGATCGCAATTACTTGGTCTTTCTTTAATCCCCATTATTTTAATTGAAATCAAGATTTACATCTTCTTGTCTTGCTTGAACATCGATATTCATGGAACCCTATTAAGTGATGCTCGAATCCTCGCTGCTAGAACAACGGACTAAATATGTTTAAAACTTCTTCAAATATTCCTATTTTTTTGAGAGAATTTGGCAATGGCCCTTCATATTTATGTGTAAACTTGTGCAAATCATTGTTATCTCGTATTATAGTCATCTCAACATTTGGGAGAAGAAGATATATCAATTCCTATGTATTCACATATCCAATAGCCAGACTTCATTATCTTTTACATACATACCACTTAACTCATGCATAGAAATTTTTTTTGGTGATATTTTGATGTGGTATGAAAATTTAGTTGGTGGAAATATGAAAAGAAAAGTTTATGTGATGTGAGAATATATAAGAATCAAGAGCTTAAGTACAATTGTTTGATACATTTTATGAGGCCTCCTGGCTTCCTTTTCTCTTGATGGTTCATGTAAGGTGCTCAACGCCGTTTGTTTATTACCCATATGAAATTTTCCATTGGCTTTTCTATATCTCTATATCTCTGTTCTGTATAAATGATATCAAGTTTTAGGAATATTATTTGAGAAAAATAATTATGATGGATGTGATGTCCATTTATGTGCAGTTTCGTTCCAATTTTCTCAACACTCTATTTTGAATTTTCATGTCTATCATAAGTACTCTTTAGGCATTATTAGTTGGACCTGATCAAATTGTTGCATGTTCTTATCCCAATGGAATTGATCAATTGGCTTAATTCTGAATTTAAAGCAAAAAAAATCGGTGGAGAATTTCATTCAATCTTTATGTGTTCACATATCTAACACCCTGAATCTTAATTTCTTTTTATACATGAGAAGGCTGCATATAGCTTGAATTTAATTTGCGGGCTTTGGTAAACTTGATTTGGCTTATGAAAAATTGAAACTTATCATTTCCTATATACTTTGACATTTGCTTGAACATTGCTTTGGGATTGCATATTTGAGAAATTGAAATCAATTTATTTGAGATATAAGATTTTGAATCTCTCTCTTACTTCAACTTATTTAATTAAACCCTTTCGGGTTTCATGATATTGGGATTTTATTTAAGCTGATTTGATAAATTTAAATTATGAAACTTTGAAACTTTCTTTGTTATAATTTGCTGGAGCTATGTATTAGGGAATTTCGAGATGCCCTTTGCCTTAACTTGTTTTGAAACAAAATTTTGGAGATTTGTGAGTTGATGTTGGAATAGCTTACTTGAGGCTAAATTAAAAGGAATGTTTCAACAAACTACCCTTCACTTTAGTTAGTTGGAATGATATATATTGGAGACATGCTGGCTTCCTTTATTATGGATTGTAGTATTTTACAAAACTTTGTCATTGATCAACATATGAAATTTCAAAGTAGGTGGATAAGTCGGACATGCGGGGTACGAGCAATGATGTATACTCGAATAATCGTGCTTTTATAGCCGAGACAAATAAAAAATCAATACTCGATATTAGATGCCCATCTCACCTCGAGTTAGGTAGTTCTAATCCCTACTTTTAAAAATCCGTGAACCGATAAACAGATACTACGATGTCAGATATCACACTGATACGATAACAGATACTTCAATAACAAGATACTACACCGCACCCGTACAACAATAAACACCTCGCTTGCACAACAGATACTACATTGCACTTGCACGATAATACTACACTGCACCCATACGATAACAGATGCTACACCAACACATCAAATCAAATGTCACACACGTAGTGCAACACATATCATATTACACACATAGTGCAACACATATCACCTCACACACATAGCATAACACATATCACATCACATACATAGCACAATGCATATCACCTCATACATATATCATAACAAACACATATCACATCAAACACATACAACATATTAAATATCACACACAAACACCACATATTAAATGTTATACATACACATCACATATTAAATATCACACACACTACACATTACACCTTATGCACTACACATTACCCTATTACACATTACCCTACTACACACTATAGACTATACACCAGTTAACACACCTTGCACATCACAGAACAGATACTACAACGCATCAGATACTTCACTGGTAAAGAATTCAGATACTACAAAACTGGTTCATTCACTAATTAAGTGGTAGGGATTAGGATTGCCTACTCTAGGGTGGTTTGCTGGTGACTTTATTTGAGATTGATACAGACTCGCATTTCGGGTTGCTGTGGGATCGAGATAAAAAGAAGTCTATAGATCGAGCCTATCCTCAAATAGAATTCTTATTCCCCCACTTTGATATTTTATATGTTTATGGCTAAACTTGATTGTATAGTTGCTTGTAGCTATTAGCTTGCTTCCGAGACATCGACGGAGTTGGCCAGGTACACATTTTTTTTTATTGTACAGTTCATTTACTTTCTTTATTACATGCATCTCTTTACTTTTGTATATACATTTACCTACATTTATGCTTTTCTTTTATGCTTGCCCTTAGGATAGGCCATCTAGGGCATGGTTAGTTTTTTTATTACACATGTTTATTTTAACTATTCCCTCGCATATACCCTTAGGATAGGCCGTTCGAGGCATGTTTTTTTCCTCTTTTCTCTCCTATCTTTACTCTTTCTCGAGACGAGACGACAGAGGACGAATGAAGGATCTTCGATCGGATTTCCGTAGATTTAAATAACATCTATAGGACGTCGAGGTCGTCGTTTGATACGACATAAACCCTCACACTATCTTTTAGGACTGAGTACGATCGCATATCGTACGATATAAGTCCTAAACTGTTTAGGATTCCGAGGTTGTCGTTTGGCACGACATAAACCCTCTCATATTTTTGGGTCATTTACATGTGACATGTAGATATAAATCCCAACACTTCTAAATAACTTGCAAGATCAAAATATAAACATAACTTCACTTTCAAAGATGTAAAGCCCAATCATAGGTTAGTTTGAGATGTCACTGAAGCTCCTTCAGTATCTTCGACATCTCCTACTTTTCATACCTTTGGATTCTGAGAATAACTGTTCCATATTGAACCATTCCCTTTGATTCTCCTACAAGCAATCGTGGAAACCTAAACGTTGAAATTCTTGAAGACGAAGCCCATGATCCTTATCGAGAGTTTTCTTAGGTGACTTCGGTTACTTAAGATGTAATTAACTATAGGGGCTTGCCTCTATAGGGAATTAGGAACCCGATTAATCTAAACCTTGTCTAATCTGTGTATTAGACAGGGAATTTGTCGGCTATAAAATACGCAGACCAAAATAGAGTCATAAACTTTTAAGTTTAGATAGTTAAGCCTACTAACAAGTGGTACGCTCATCTTTCGGGATGATGTGTCACTTGTAGTATCGTGCTCAACTATTTAAACTATTTGATATGAGATCTATCTCGGTCTCGTTATTTTCAAAATAAAATAATATATCACCATTTTCAAAATCAAAATAAAATACTTTACATATTACATTAAATCTAAATTTTCAAATTTTATTTTCAAAATAAATAAGGAAAAATTAGCCGACACTCACATCCCAAATAGTTTATATAAACGAGCACCGCACCACAAACCGTGTATCTATCCCGAAGAATAGACACACTGCTTGATGATGGGGCTCGATTAAATAAACTAGGAGATTTGTGACATCCGTTTGGTCTCGCGAACCAATTTTATAAGTCGACAAGTTCCCCCGCTTAATATAAATGAATTAAGCGTGGTTTATATTACTTGGGTTCTTAAAGTTCCCTATAAGGGCAAGCCCCTATAGTTAATTACATCTTAAGTGACGGAAATCACCTAAGAAAACTCTCGATAATAATCAATAGTTCTGCTCTCAAGAATTTCAAAGTTTAAGTTTTCAAGGGATTGAATTTTGGAATTTCAATAGGGAATGGATCAAGTTTGGAACATTTTGTTTTAGGAGTCCAAAGGAAGAGAAGTAGGGGAAATCACAGATTCGAAGCGAACTTCGGTAATTTCCCGACTATCCTATTGTTTGGCTTGGATTTAAGAAAGTCCTAATGTCTATTTAATGTTTTGATCTTGCCGATTTTAATTAGTTAGGACTTATATTTATATGATAAAATCATACAAATAGCCTCGAAGATGTGAGGGTTTATGTCGTATCGTACGACTACCTCGGAAATCCTAAGACCGGTTAGGGCTTAATTTACATGATGTGATCATGCAAATGCCTAACGAAGAGTTGAGGATTTATGTTGCACTAGGCAAACTACCTCGAAGTCCTACGGCTTGGTTATTTAGTTCTAAGGAAAGTTTTGCTGAAGTAGACTCAGGCTTTGCTGATGACGATGGTCGTGCTGCCCACCATGCTCCGAGCTCCTTGTTGTTGCAAAGGTTTAGTTTTAGAAGTCATGAATCAGGAGATGAGAGAAGTGTTTGGTTTAGAGAAAGTCTTAATTTCCAAGTGTTTTTTATGTTTTAATTAAAACAAATATTAAAGTTGATTAAACAGAACCGATTAAGATCCCACGGTTCCGTCATCCCGCACCGTTATTTTCATCGAATTCACTTAGTCCGGATGAATTTGCTAAACTCAACTAAATGAGTTCCGCACTTTCATTTAGACCGTGGGAAATCCCGTTAGCAACACGTGGGTTACATCATCCGAGGTATTCCCGATCATTCAATGAGACGTTTTAATTTAGTTGTAGTTGTAGTTTTGTTGTTCCGTTTGTGATTAAATTTTGAGTTGTCTTATATTTTGAAATGTTGTGGAGGTGAATTTTATCTTGTAGTGTCTTTTAATTTAGTTATGGGTTTCAGTTTTGGTTTCTGTCCTAAAGGTGTAGGTTTTCATGCAACTCGTTGTTTATCATGCAAGAAAAGTAAGTGCGATGCGATTAAATAAATTGCAATAGAGTAAATCGCAATAAAATAAAAGCGTACCTGGAGGGTCTTCCCGTCATCCCAAGCTGCACTTAAAACACAGTTAGAATATTTAAGCATTTAAAGTAAGTTCCTAGGTAAAGCTAAGGGAAAGTTTATGGTTTTCTACCAAGTTCCTAATCCTATAGCTAGTCATTTCCTATGACGTCTAGGTTCTTGTATTTTAGTTTGAGGACGATTTTCTTCATCAAAGAATAACTAAGTTCAATTGTTCTTATAAATATCTTATCGTATTGAGGAAGTGCTTAAGACGAATCTTAAACATCTTTTCAATATTTCTAGGATTGTTTTAAGTCCAAATGAATTTAATTACACAAATGAATTAATCGTCCGAGAGTTTAAGTTTTGTTGTCTTGCTCAGTGAACTAGGACATTTGAATATCCTATGAGTGAAGTAACATTTCTTTTAACACTCCTTTTTTAAGAGTTATGACATCACCAGCTTTTGATGGCAAATGGATGTTCAAGTGAGTTGTGATTTAATTTTAGTTAATGGATTTAAGTTTGGAATAGTGTTCAAGTTGTTTTAGATTTATTTTGAATTTCTTTATGTCTTAAGCGATGTTATATTTAATTCAATTTAATTTAATTTAACTTGAATTAATGTGGTTTAATTTAATTTAATTTAATTTAATTTAATTTAATATAATATGCTTTAGCTTAATTTAATTCAATTTGATTTAATTTAATTTGATTTAGTTTTAATTTAATTTAATTTAATTTAATTTAATTTAATTTAATATTTTATTTAAAAAACAGGTTTGCTTTAAATAATTTAACTTAAACTTAATTTAATGATTAAATCTTTTAGCATTTTAAATCTTAAACTTGGATTATCATTTTAATTAGGAATTAAATATTATTGAGATGATTAATTTAGGGATCTTAAATTAAAGAACAAATCTCTTCCTAATGATATCCCTATTTTAATAATTCCAATTTTATTATTCTTCCAAATTTAATTAATTATTTAATTAAGGTTTATTTCAATTATTTTAAATTGTTTAGTAGGTTTCTACCCTTTAATTATCTAAATTTCAATCATCCATATCAGATTAAAATCAAATATTTTACCTATTAATTTTATTAAGCCTAAAGTTTTAATTAAGGGTTAAAATTTTAATTACCATTTTGCCCTTCAAGCCTAATAATTTCATAACTCACTAAATTGAGCTCAAATGAATTTGAAATTTTTATGTGACTTCACTCATATGTCAATAAAGACATTAGAGGAGAAAATATGATTTTTCTGTATTTAATTTATTTATTTATTTATTTTTGGTGAAAAATGGGGATTTTCAAGGAAAATTTAACAACATGACCAAGGGAAAGTTTCTATCCTTAAGAAAATTATGCGACATTCCTAATGACCAGAGGACCACTTGGACCAATTTTTGTGATTTTTTGAATTATATTTTATTTATTAGAATTATTTTAATTTCTGGAGTATTAATTAATTTAAAAATAGAATATAAGTTGAAAAATGGATTTTATAATTTTTGAAATTCTCTCTGATATCAAGGATTCCAGATAACCAAATTTTACAATTTTTCTGATTTTTCTTTAATTTATTGGAATTATTTCAGTGAAAATGCTAGAAAATACATTTTTTTAATTTTAAAATTATCCTAGGGCTTTAAAATTTAATATCTCATTAAATAGACCTAAAAAAAATATGGGGTTTGTTCCTAAGTGATTATATTTCAAAATATGACATTTTGGTGAATTTTATTATTTTTGTGATTTTTATTATTTTTTAATTATTTAAAATATTAAAATAATACTAAAAAATTAACTTTTTTAGAAAATTGAAATTTTAATTTTCTTAAATTCCCTGATATCAGAGAGGCTCCAAAACCAATTTGGTGAATTTTTTAAAGGTATTTTGAAAGTTATGAATTTTTAAAGTTTAAAATGACTAAATGGCTTAATCAACCCATTTAGTAAGGCTAACCAAGTCCAATTGACTTCAAACTTTTATGGTGGTTTCCTCTGATCCTAAAGGTCAGTGGAGAATTGATTTCAAGTCAATTTGATCTATGGTTAACTCTAATTAATTAAGGGTCTATTTTGGGTGTTTAAGCCAATTAGGGTTATCTTAAGTGAATTAACTCAAGTCCTATTTTTCCTAGGGTTCTCTGGTCATAAAGAACATCACCAAATTTTCCTAGAATTTATTTCACAACATGCTAATTTTTGGAATTAAAATACTCAAAACAGCTACATGCATTTGAAAAATCAATAACTTTTCACAGAGATGGCCTCTCGACCTTGGAAAATTCAGGGAATGTCCCCAAGTTCAGAGGCTTCAAAAGCCCTATGGTCTCATGCCATGGTGAATTGTATGAATGCATGGAGAATTAAAACAATGTAGGGAGTAAATAATTAATTAAAAATAAAGTACTAGACAAAATTAATTAATTTCTTTTCCACATTATTCTCCTCTGTTCACTGAGCAAGAGGGTATTTTTATTTTATTTTTGTGATTTTTCTACACAAAGATATGGATTTTTGAAGTTCTGGGATTTAAATAAATAAGAAAAATCCTATTTTTCTACTTAAGTGACGCGGCGCCGCGTCAACCTCGGTAGCCCCGAATGCACACGCGGCGCGCTCCCATTTGACGCCGCCTTCTGACTCAGCGCCACGCGGCCCGCGGTTCACGTACTGTCTCCTAATCCGACGCCATCTGAGCCGTCCGTCCGCGCGTGTATTGAATGAACGGCATCCGTTCATCGTCCCCGAGCGTCCTAACCCGAGAGCCGTCTACCTTCTAGCCCTAAGATCTCACTCAAATCTCCATGGATTTTTATGTTCTTATGCTCTATGGATTCGTCTTGAAGAGACGAACACATATATATGGCTAATGCTTATTGAAATTGACTCATTTGAAATGGAGAATGTTTAGAAGCTCGGGATGAAGAATTGATCCATACCTTAGCTCTGAGAGGTGAAGCCTCGATCAGAGATGCTCGACACGTTCGTTGGAGCTGCAGGAGGCTAGGGATGAAGCCTGGGAATGTGTTGAATTGCCTAGGTGTGATTTCCACCAAGGCTGATCACAACCTTTGGAGTCCGGAACAACCGGGTGGCACTGGAGAGGGGCTTTCACCGGAAAACTTCTTCTCTTGGCTCGGTGAAGGTGTAGGTGAGTTTAATTTGATTTTCGTGGAGGATTCGGAGTGTCCCGTTCGGCTCGAGAATCGAGCTCCAAAATTGAGCTCAATCAATGGGGATTGAGAGCGGGAGGACGAGTAGGGATCAATTGCTCTAAGTACTGGAGGGAGTGAGGAGTGATTTTGGCGCAGTTTTGGTATGGTCCGGTTCAGCACCTCCCATGGCCGTGAGGGTGAGGGGTTTAAATAGGAGAGGGTGGAGGGCCTCCCGGGGGGTTTAAGGCTGGGGATCGAGCTCGCTCCGGTGAGGAGAAGGAGAGCTATGCCGTCCATTCGGGTCGAGACAAGTCGACAAGGGAGGATTGAATTTTTTGCTCCTCCCAAGGTCTCGGCCATGGTGTTTTCCGGCGGCTCGGTGGTCGGCCGCCCGTGCACTGGTCACCATCTTGTTCGAGTGGGTCGTGGTCGGGGCTTGGTGCAAGCAATTGGCAATTGCCATGTGTAAAGTGGCTGAATTAAAATGGAATGGGGAAGGGGTCACTTTGGCTTGGTTTGGGTCAACCCACCATTTTGGGCTTGGTGCACCCTTCCAAGCTCGATTTTGAGCTGAGGGAATCATTTAGGTCAGCTTAGAAGGAGTGGTGAAGTCTCCATCCATGATGAGGTGGCTAAACATGGTTTAGTGTGTGACATGATTAAGGCAAAAAGGGTTAAAGGAGGTTTAAGAAAGAACCCCCTCTTCTTGCCATAAATGAACTAATGACAAGTCAAAGCCCTCATGGCTTCATGTGGCTTCGAGAATGGCTTGTTCATGGCTCCATTTGGCTTGGGAAAAGGTTGACTTGTTTCATGAAAAGGGTTTTAGAAATATTTGGCATTTAGGGGGTAATTTGACATGTGGCTTGATTTGGAATGGTTTAATTGATGATTTTGAAACTTAGGGGTGATTTTGATCAAATGGATGATGAGGGGAAGTGTCATGTGGGCTTTAGGATGATTTGGGCTTTTGAATTTTGAAGGAAATGGGCTTTTAAGAAGGTTTAAGGGAAGTGGGCTTTTAAGTTTAAGAATGTGTTCATGGATGGGAATTTTTGTAAAAGGTTGGGCCAAATAGTTGTTGGTTTTGGTTTAGGGATGTTTCATGAGTAATTTGAAATAGATTTAAGGTGGTTTGGGTTTGAATTGGGTTGAATTTGGGTTTATTTGGTAAATGGGCCAATGTAGGTCAAATTGGGCTAACTTGGGCCAATGTTGGGCTAGGGTTGAAATTGATGTAAAATAAATGTTGAGAAATGTTTATGGGAGTGTTTCAAAGAGGTTTTGGCTTTGGTTGGGTTTTGATTTTGAGGTTTGGGTCTATTTAGGCTAGGTCTAGGTTTAGGTCAAAATTGGGCTTTTTGATTTTGGGTTGAATTTGAGTGAGGTTTGGGTCAAAATCTTGGGCAAATCATGTTAGTGTTTTGTTTATGGGGATGTTAAGGAAGGTTTAGAAAAGGTTTGGGGTTAATTGGAGTTGAATTGGGTGAGTTTGGGCTAAATTTGGGTCATGGGCCCAAATTGGGCTTTAAGGCCAAAAGTGAAATTGGATCCCAATGCCAACCAAATTGGGCTTGGATTTGGTCTAGATTGGTGTTGGGGATGTTGAATTGAAGTTTATAATTGAATTGGACCAGAGTTTGGGTCAATTGGGTAGGTTTGGTTTGACATTGGGTTTACTTTGGGTTAAAATTGGTCAAATTGGGGGTTTTGATAAAAGTGGGGTAAATTGACAAAATTGGCCCATGATGTAGTTGAACAAAATGAAATTGGGAATATTTGGGATTTTCTGAAATTTTCTGGGAATTTTCTGAATTTTTGGATTTTTTGGCTAAGAGGGGTATTTTGGGTATTTGGAGGGTATTGGGAAGTATCTTTGGAATTTTTGGTATTTTTGGCTATGGATGATCAATTTGATTGTTGAAGACATGTTTAGGAATGATTTTGGAGAATTTTGGGTAGTTTAGGTTATTTTGCAAATTTTGGAGGGTTTCGAGGGTTTTGGGTAGGCTGAGCGAGTGTAGGGTCCGTGGGTCAAAAATTGAAAATTTGGAAAATTGAAGATTGGGTGAATGTAAGTGGAATGAAATCATTTTTGTTGAGCCATGAAGCCAGATCAAGTCCACATGAGCCATGAAGGGACTCATTTGAGGCATCCACTATGTTGTTCCTAACCCTCTTAGCCAAGGGCTTGGGGTTAAGGACCATCCATGTGAACCACCTTCATGAGTCGGGAGGTCAAATTGGGTATGGGTGTGGTTTTAAGAGGTGTGTGAAAGTGTAGTGTATAGGTGTAGTGTGTGTGTAAGTCGGTCCCCTTCACTGCACCGAGCCACCTGAGACGGTCCTAAGGCCAAAGAGTCCTATAGGAACTCATCCTTTAAACTTCCACATTTGATCTCAACCCTCTAGGTGATTAGGGGTCTACAATCAAGTTTGTGGAGTTTATAGGGAGTTAAGAAGTGGTTTGAATTTCTAAGTGATGGGTCCCAATTCTAATCCTCTAGGATAGTCAAAGGAAAAGACTATGGCTAGATCCTAAGCACTAAGGAGAGAAGCAAAGAAAAGACCTCATCAAAAATGAGGTCAACAGTAGTTTCCATGCAGTTTTCATTAGACTCGCAGGTGACAACCAAGCAAAATTCAGTATCGTCAACTGATTCTACTGTGCCTAATCCGAGACCAAGCTTTGAATTGGGTGGACGACCGGAGCTATTCCATAATTTTTCAAAATGTTGTGATCGACCCTTTGTCCATTATCGAGGTAAGAAACCACGCTGAATTAAATTTTGAACACGGAGAGAGTACCACTCAAAAGGCAATTCCATTAATTTGATGAAGTAGCATCTTCAAATTGTACATTATTTTCAGTTTTGGAGGAAGGAGCACCACGGTAGAATTTGATGGGCTTTGCACCACCGCTACGTACCTCTTTGACCTCCATACCCTCGATCTTATTAGAATGGATCGGGGTCAGGGTCATAGTATGTACATAGTGGTTAATCTTCTCGTACATCGATTTATATTCTTCGTTTCTTTCATCTTCAAGAGGATTCCGAATTGCGGCTTCTTTCGACTTATTGTCGCCGCTTCTTATTTGATTTCTTTTTCTTCTTCGAATTATCTTCCCAATCAACATTGATGGTCGGTTTCCTCCGTCCAACTATCCTAATGTCTCCGCCACGACCTCGTCCCCGGCCTCGACCTCGGATGCGAGTTGTGGAGAAACCTTCACCATCTCGCCGTAAGGGAGTGGTGAGTGACCGTTGGACTAGAATTTCGAGTTCTTCGTCGTCCCAAATTTCCTTTGTTTTATTTGTTATGGTATCTCCGGAGAAGATTGTTTTCTTCGGAGGTGCATAATAAGCCGCATCTTCATGGATTCCGATTTCATGTACGGAAAACGGTTGTAAGTCACCTTTAATACAATCGTTCCCCTCCATCGTAGTATTTAATGCATTGATGTAGAGATGATGGTACCATCCTGTTTTCATGTATCCATGGTCGGCCCAAGTAGAGCGTTGAACGACGTTTCGAATCAATTATGTGAAATTTCGCGGTTGTCTTTGCTAAGTCATCGGTCTTCATTAGCAGTGTTATTGATCCGAGGGCTCTTTCTCCTTTCTGGTTGAATCCTCTTAATAACATTTTGTCCGCCTCGAGCTCGCGAGCATCAATTTCCAAGTATGCTAGCGTTCGAAGATTCATTATATTAATTGATGCTCCTGGATCCACCAATACTCTGGAGAGTGTAAACTTCCCAATTGTAACTGAAATGTACAACGGTCGGTTATGGTCTCGTCGTCCCAAGTAATAGATCATTGTCCGTGAAGGTAACACCTCGTCGTTCCTTTAACGAGCAAACCTCATCTAAGGACTCTCCGGCCATTTGAGCTAAGCAAATTTCTCGGATCAAGTAAGGCCTCGATCGAGCTTCTCTCATCTCCTTTGATAAGATGAGAGCGTCGTAGATGCTCGGTTGGTCGGTAGTTTCCTAAGATGGGCTAGCACGTTGTAGTCCACTTTGTTTTCATGTGCCTCGTTTTCTTCTCGAATGGGTATTTCTTCCGCCGGGTTGGTTCTTCCCGAACAACCACCTACTTTCCTTTGTCCTTTGGACCCATTCTCAGAGGTAGAACTCTTCCACTTCTTAAGTTGACTTCTGTGATTTCTTCTAAGTTTAGCATTGAGTTTGCTGGTGTCTCCTTCTGAATTGGAATGATAAGTTCTTCAGGATTAGCTTCGGAGTCTGAAGGCTCTAACTCTATTGTGATTGGAGCTCCTCGAAATTCGCAAATAGATTCGTTGCTTGTAGAACTCTCGTAGCCTCCCTGGTGGATGACTTCTTTGTCATTGTGATTGTCGAGATTGTGTATGATTTGAGAATTGTTATTTGTATCGGAATTGACGTCCGGATTAGGTTGATTGTCGCTAGTTACGTAATCGTTAGAAACAGTCAAAACGTAGCCAACGTCATAACCCTCATTATTATAAGATCCCACCTGGAGTGTGCGTATAATCATACGGAGTCGAGGTTCGAGGGATTTCTCCCCCGAATCGGAAACAACTATCCTAGGATAAGCAGCCCCTAGTCTAGCCTTAGGAGCCTCGGTCTTCTCTTCTTCGTCAATTTTATTCTTTTCTTCAATTGTCTCTTGTTGAGGTGGTTCTTCTATCGCAAGTGATAGCACCGACTTGACAGTTTTCGAACTTTGAATTGAAGCTCGCATCGAAGCGGTTTGGATGTGATCTAAAATCTTCTTCGAAGACTTTGTCCAAGCGGTAGTCCATCCATCATCAGTCGCATAGGGATCTATCGAACAATGAAATCTGTCGAGATAACATTGACGAAACCTCCTTTCTGGGGTTCCTTCATGTATTCTTTCGGGATCGTTATATTCCCTTTCCGAAGATTGTCGTTGAACCAACTCTTGAAGGTAATACAATCTTCTATCTTGTGCCCAAGCATCCGGTGGTAAGGGCAAAAGTTGGGATCACCTCTCTTGTCGACTTCTTCTGGTCTTTTAGGCTCTGGCAGTTGGAAATCTGGAGTCTTCATCGGTCGAGGAACATTTTCGGCATCGCCTCATTCTTGAACGGATACTCCTCGCTCAGGAACTCCCTAAACGTACGTTGTGGACGAGGCGGTTGTTCATACCTGTTGAGATGACTGATAACTGGGTCGTGGTTGTCTGGTAATTCCGTTGAGGTTGTTGCGGCGGTTCGGACGATATTTGTATCGGTTGCTTGCCTTTATCAATCGTCGTGACGATCCCGGACTTCTTTTCAAAAGTTTTCACGGGTTTCTGTTTGTCTGCTTTATCGGTGAAACTTAATTGTTAAAAGAGTCATTCATTAGAGGGTTTGTTTATTTAGAACGGAATGTTCAAAGGTGTAGATAAGGTAATGAATTTGATTCAGAGTTGGAAAGGAAAAGAAAGTCTTATGCAAGACTTCTCGACTCGAAGGATTACTCCTAAACTAACACCTATTGGGGGTCCACCCCGCCTCGAAATGAGGCAAAGGATCTCGGAACCTCTATGTTTAGGGGTGTCTAAACAATGGCTCCTAGATCCCGGAGAATGTTAGTTATACTCATTCAAGGTAGAAATGAACATAGTATTCCAACGGAAAGAAGGGTAGTTTGATCCATTAGGGACATGGATACACTACCGATTTTTGAAAGCGTAACTATTTGATTAAAAATGGAGAGAGGAATTATCCTCAGACGGAGTCGCCGGAAATTGTCGGCGTATTTTAATTTTAATTTAAATAAATAATTTGAAAAGTAATATTTGATTTTGAAAATAATTTTAAATTTGAAAATTTTAGGATATGAAATCAAACTGATCTCACATCCCGAATAGTTTATATAAACGAGCACCGTATCACAAACCATGTATCTATCCCGAAGAATAAACACATTGCTTGATGATGGGGCTCGATTAAATAAACTAGAAGATTTGTGACATCCGTTTAGCCTGCGAACCAATTTTATAAGCCGACAAGTTCCCCTGCTTAATATAAATGAATTAAGTAGGGTTTATATTACCTGGGTTCTTAAAATTCCCTATAAGGGCAAGCCCCTATAGTTAATTACATCTTAAGTGACGGGAATCACCTAAGAAAACTCTCGATAATAATCGGTAGTTCCGCTCTCAAGAATTTCGAAGTTTAAGTTTTCGAGGATTGAATTTTTTTGGAATTTCAATAGGGAATGGATCAAATTTTGAACATTTTTATTTTGGGAATTCAAAGGAAGAAAGGTAGGAGAAATCACAGATTCGAAGCGAACTTTGGTAATTTCCCGACTATCCTATTGTTTGGCTTGAATTTAGGAAGGTCCTAATGTTTATTTAATATTTTGATCTTGCCAATATTAATTAGTTAGGACTTATATTTGTATGATAAAATCATACAAATAGCCTCGAAGATGTGAGGGTTTGTGTCGCATCGGACAACTACCTCGGAATCCTAAGACCGGTTAGGGCTTAATTTACATGATCATGCAAATGCCTAACGAAGAGTTAAGGATTTATGTTGCACTAGGCAAACTACCTCGAAGTCCTACGGCTTGGTTTTTTAATTCTAAGGAAGTTTTGTTGAAGTAGATCCGAGTTTTGCTGATGACGATGGTCGTGCTGCCCACCATGCTCCGAGCTCCTTGTTGTTGCAGAAGTTTAGTTTTAGAAGTCATAAATCAAGGGATGAGAGAAGTGTTCTGGTTTAGAGAAGATCTTAAAATTCAGGTGTTTTTAATATTTTAATTAAACAAATCTTAAAGTTGATTATAACAACACTGTTGACCTCATTTTTGATGAGGTCTTCTCTTCTTCTCTTTAGTACTTAGGATCTAGCCTTAGGCTTTTCCTTTGACTATCTTAGAGGACTAGAATTGGGACCCACCTTTTAGAAATTCAAACCACTTCTTAACTCCCCGCAAACTCCACAAACTTGACTATAGACCCCTAATCACCTAGAGGGTTGAAATCAAATGTGGAAGTTTAAAGGATGAGTTCCTATAGGACTCTTTCGCCTTAGGATCGCCCGGTGGCCCTGGTCCAGTAAAGGGCCGACTTACACATACACTACACCTATGCACTACACTTTCACACACCTCCTAAAACACACCCTTACCCAACTTAACTTCCCGACTCATGTAGGTGATTCACATGGATGGTCCTTAACCCCTAAGCTCTCGGCTAAGAGTGTTAGTGAACAACATGCGTGAATGCCTCAAATGAGTCCCTTCATGGCTCATGTGGGCTTGATATGGCTTCATGGCTCAACAAGAATGATTTCATTTCACTTACATCCACCCAATCTTCAATTTTCCAAATTTTCAATTTTTGACCCCCGGGACCCTACACCCGCCAACCTACCCAAAGCCCTGAATAGCCCAAATTTCTCAAAAATTTCCAAATCACCCAAAATTCTCCAAAATCAATCTCAAACATTCCCATATCACTCAAACTGATCATCCATATCCAAAAATATCAAAAATTCCAAAAATACCCCCCAATACCTTCCAAATACCCAAAATACCCCTCTTAGCCAAAAAAATCCAAAAATTCAGAAAATTCCCAGAAAATTTCAGAAAATCCCAAATATTCCCAATTTCATTTTGTTCAACTACACCATGGGCCAATTTTGTCAATTTACCCCACTTTTATCAAAACCCCCAATTTGACTCCATTTTAACCCAAAGTAAACCCAATGTCAAACCAAACCTACCCAATTGACCCAATTTTGGTCCAATTCAATTCTAAACTTCAATTCAACATCCCCAACACCAATCTAGACCAAATACAAGCCCAATTTGATTGGCATTGGGATCCAATTTCACTTTTGGCCTTAAAGCCCAATTTGGACCTATGACCCAAACCTAACCCAAACTCACCCATTTCAACTCCAATTAACCCCAAATCTTTTCTAAACCACCCTTGACATCCCCATAAACAAAACACTAACATGATTTGCCCAAAATTTAGACCCAAACCCCACTCAAATTCAACCCAAAATCAAAAAGCCCAATTTTGACCTAAACTTAAACCTAGCCCAAATGAACCCAAATCCCAAAACCAAAACCCAACCAAAGTTGAAACCTCTTTGAAACACTCCCATAAACATTTCCCAACATTAATTTTACATCAATTTCAACCCTAGCCCAACATTGACCCAAATTAGCCCAATTTGACCTACATTGGCCCATTTACCAAAGAAACCCAAATTCAACCCAAATCAAACCCAAATCACCTCAAACTTGTTTCAAACCACTCATGAAGCATCCCTAAACCAAACTCAACAATTATTTGGCCCAAGCCTTTACCAAAATCTCATCCCAAAATCCATTTTAAATTTAAAAGCCCACTTCCCTAAACCTCCCTAAAAGCCCATTTCCACCAAATATAAAAGCCCAAATTTGGCCCTAAAGCCCACATGACACTTCCTTTCATCATCCATTTAATCAAAATCACCCCTAAGTTTCAAAATCATTATTTAAACCATTCCAAATCAAGCTTCATACAAATTTTCACCAAAATGTCCAAAATTCTTAAAACCCATTTTCATGAAATCGACTAAACTTTTCCCTAAGCCAAAGACAAGCCATGCAAGCCATGGACAAGCCACATGAAGCCATGGAGAGTTTGACATGTGATCAAGCCATTAATGGAAAAAGGAGGACCCCCTTTCCTAATCCTTCTTAAGCCTTTTTACCTTAAGCATGTCACACTCTAAACCATGCTTTGCCACCTAATCCATGGATGGAGACTTCACCACTCCACTAGCAGTCGACCCAACCGATCCTCTCAGCCCAAAATCAGGCCATGGGGAGGTGCACCCAACCCAAACCAATGGGTTGACCAAATTGAAGCCAAAATGACCCCTTCCCCATTCCATTTCGATTCAACCACTTTACACTCGGCCATTGCCAATCGCTTGCACAAACACCCGACCCCGACCCACTCCGACCCCGAGGGTGACCCTCGCCGTCGGCCGGCCACCCCGGCCGCCGGAAAACACCATGGCCGAGACCTTGGGAGGAGCCAAATTTTGGAATTCCACCTCGCCGAGCCGCCTCACTCCAAATGGCCATTGCACTGCTCTTCTCCTCACCGTAGCAACTGATCCCAACCATTAAACCCCCCGGGAGAGCCTCCACCATGCCTATTTAAGCACCACCCCTCTCGGCCATGAGAAGAGAGTTGCAAAAACCTTGCCAAAACTCCGCCAAAATTGTTCCGCACCCCTCCTCATACACGAGCACTTGATCCCAAGTGAGATCCCCCGCCATTTCTTCTCTCGCGAGCTCAATTTCGTAGTCGAAATCCAAGCCCAAAACCAGGACACTTCTCCACAGATGAACCAATCCCCAAATCGATTGGTCCTACACCTTCACTCGTACCAAGGGAAGGTGTCCACCAAGCAAAAGCCCCATCTCCGAGCCACCCGCGTGCTCCGTACTCCAAGCTTTGTGATCACCGTGGTCGAAGTTCAACCTAGCACAATTCACTGCACCGAGAGACTTCATCCGGAGCTTGCCAGGATCCAATCGAAGGTGCAACAACTCTCGCATCGAAGCTTCACTTCTCCGAGCAAAGGTATGAGCTAATTCTTCATCCCGAGCTTCCGGAGATTCTCCATTTCAAATGCCTTAATTTCAATGCATGTTTACCGTATGGATGTGTTCGTCTCTTCAAGACGAATCCATAGAGCATAAGAACACGAAAATCCATCGAGAATCGAGTGAGTTCTTAGTGGTTAGAGTGTGGACGGTCACGGGATCACACCGGCCATGGACGATGAACGGATGCCGTCCATTTAATACACGCGCGGACGGACGGCTCGGATGGCGTCGGACTGCGAGACGCGTACGAGAACCGCGGGGCCCGGGCCGCCGACTCGGATGGCGGCGTCGAATGGGAGCGCGACGCGTGTGAGTTCGGAGATGCCGAGGATGCGCCGGCGCCGCGTCACTTAAGTAGATAAATAGGAATATTTTCTATTTATTTAATTCCCGTAACTTTAAAAATCCATATCTTTGTGTAGAAAAATCACAAAAATAAAATAAAAATACCCCTCGCTCAGGTGAACGTAGGAGAATAATGTGGAAAAGAAATTAATTAATTTTGTCCAGATATTTTATTTTTAATTAATTATTTACTCCCTGCATTGTTTTAATTCTCCATGCATGTATACAATTCACCATGGCATGAGACTATAGAGGCTTTGAAGCCTCTCGAACTTAGGGACATTCCCTGAATTTTCCAAGGTCGTAGGCCATCTCTCGTGAAAAGTTATTGATTTTTCAAATGCATGTTGCTGATTTAAGTATTTTAATTTCAAAAATTAGCATGTTGTGAAATAAATTCTAGGAAAATTTGGTGATGTTCCTTATGACCAGAGAACCCTAGGAAAAATAGGATTTGAGTTAATTCACTTAGATTAACCCTAATCGGCTTAAACACCCAAAATAGATCTCTAATTAATTAGAGTTAACTATAGATCAAATTGACTTGAAATCAATTCTCCACTGACCTTTAGGATCAGAGGAACCCATCATAAAAATTTGAGGTCAATTGGACTTGGTTAGCCCCACTAATCGGGTTGATTAAGCCACTTAGCCATTTTAAACTTTAAAAATTCATAACTTTCAAAATATCTTTCAAAAATTCACCAAATTGGTTTTGGAGTCTCTCTGATATCAGGGGAGTTTAAGAAAATTAAAATTTCAATTTTCTAAAAAAGTTGATTTTTAATATTATTTTAATATTTTTAATAATTAAAAAATAATAAAAATCACAAAAATAATAAAATTCACTAAAATGTTATATTTTGAATTTTAATCACTTGGGAACAAGTCCCATATTTTTCCTAGGTCTATTTAGTGAGATATTAATTTTTAAAGCTCTAGGGTAATTTTAAAATTAAAAAAATATATTTTCTAGCATTTTCATCAAAATAATTATAATAAATCAAAGAAAAATCAGAAAAATGTAAAGTTTGGTTCTCTGGAATCCTTGATATCAGAGAGAATTTTAAAAATTATAAAATTTATTTTTCAACATTTATTTTATTTTTAAATTAATTAATACTCCAGAACTTAAAATAATTCTAATAAATAAAATATAATTCAAAAAATTACAAAATTTGGTCCAAATGGTCCTCTGGTCATTAGGAATGTCCCCTAATTTTCTTAAGGACAGAAACTTTCCCTTGGTCATATTATTGAATTTTCCTTGAAAATCTCTATTTTCTACTAAAAATAATTATATAAATAAATTAAATGCAGAAAAATCACATTTTCTCCTCTCATGTCTTTGTTGACATATGAGTGAAGTCACATAAAAATTTCAAGTTCATTTGAGTTCAATTTAGTGAGTTATGAAATTATTAGGCTTAAAAGGCAAAATGGTAATTAAAATTTTAATCCTTAATTAAGACTTTAGGTTTAATAAAAAAAATTAACAAGTAAAATATTTGATCCTAATCTGATTTGGATGATTGAAATTTAATAATTAAAGGGTAGAAACCCATTAAGCAATTTAAAATGATTAAACTTTAATTAAATAATTAATTGAATTTGGAAGAATAATAAATTTGGAATTATTAAAATAGTGGATATTATTAGGAAGAGATTTATTCTTTAATTTAAAAATCCCTAAATTAATCATCTCATTAATACTCAACTCTTAATTAAAATGATAACTCAAATTTAAAATATTAAAAGACTTAATCATTAAATTAAAATTAAATCATTAAACTCTTTCAAAAAATTTCAATTAAATTAAATTAAATTAAAATTAAATTGAATTAAATTAAATTAAATTAATTAAATAAATTAAATTAAATTAAATAAATTAAATTAAATTAAATTAAATTAAATAAATTAAATTAAATTAAATTAAATTAAATTAAAATTAAATTAAATTAAATTAAGAAATTAAATCAAATAAATTGAATCGAATTAAATTAAATCGATCAAACTAAATTAAACTGAATTAAATTAAATTAAAATAAATTAAATTAAATTAAATTGAATTAAATAACCTCACTTAAGACATGAAGAAATAAATCTAAAATAACTTGACACTATTCCAAACTTAAATCATTAATTCGAACTTAAATTCGAATCACAAATCATTAAATATCATTTTGCCCTTTAGAGCTTCAGATTATCATAACTCCTAAATGAACATTAAAATGAAATGTTACTTCACTTATAGGACATTCAAATGTCCTAGTTCACTCGAGCAAGTTAACAAAACTCGAAAACCTCTGACGATCGATTCATTTACACAATTAAATTCATTTCGACTTAAAACAATCCTAGAAATATCGAAAAGATGTTTAAGATTCTTCTTAAGCACTTCCTCAATATGATAGGATATTTACAAGAACAATCGAACTTAATTGTTCTTCGATGAAGAAAATCGTCTTCAAACTAAAAACACAAAGAACCTAGACATCATAAGAAACGACTACACATAGGATTAGGAACTTGCAGAAAACCATAAACCTTTCCCTTAGCTTTACCTAGAACTTGCTTAAATATTCTAACCGTGTTTTAAGTGCAACTTGGGATGACGGGAAGACCCTCCGAGTACGCTTTTATTTTATCGTAGCTTATTTTATCGCAAATGCACTTTATTTTTCTTGCACGATAAACAACAGATTGCATGAAAACCGACACCTTTAGGACGTAAACCAAAACTCGAAACCCAAAATTAAAATAAAAGACACTACAAGATAAAATTCACCTCCACAACATTTCGGAATATAAGACAACTCAAAATTTAATCACAAACAGTAACACAAAACTACAATTACAACTAAATTAAAACGTCTTGTTTGATGATCGGGAATACTCTCGGATGATGTAACCTACGTGTTGCTAACTGGATTTCCCACTGCCTAAATGAAAGTGTGGAACTCATTCAACTGAGTTTAGCAAATTCATCCGGACTAAGTGAATCCGATAAAAATAATGATGCCGGAAGGATGGAACCGCGGGATCTTAACCGGTGTCGTTATAATCAACTTTAAGATTTGTTTTAATTAAAACATAAAAAACACTTGGAAATTAAGACTTCTCTAAACCGAACACTTCTCTCATCTCCCGATTTATGATTTCTAAAACTAAACCTCTCGCAATAACAAGGAGCTCGGAGCATGATGGGCAAGCACGGCCATCGTCGTCGCAGAAACTCGAACCTACTTCAACAAAACTTTCTTAGAATTAAATAACAAAGCCATAGGACTTCGAGGTAGTTTGCCTAGTGCAACATAAATCCTCAACTCTTCGTTAGGCATTTGCATTGCAAATTAAGTCCTAACCGGTCTTAGGATTCCGAGGTAGTCGTCCGATACGACATAAACCCTCACATCTTCCGTGCATTAGTATGATTCTATCATATAAATATAAGCCCTAATTAATTAAAATTGGCAAGATTAAAACATTAAATAAACATTAGACTTTCCTAAATCCAAGCCAAACAATAGGATAGTCGGAAATTATCGAAGTTCACTTCGAATCCATAATTTCTCCTACTTTTCTTCCTTTGAATTCCCAAAATAAAAATGTTCTAAATTCGATCCATTCCCTATTAAAATCTCCAAAATTCAATCCTTTGAAAACTTAAACTTTGAAATTCTCGAGAGCAGAATTATTGATTATTATCGAGAGTTTTCTTAGGTGATTCCCGTCACTTAAGATGTAATTAACTATGTGGGCTCGCCCTTATAGTGGAACTTTAAGAACCTGTGTAATATAAACCCCGTTTAATAGTTTCATATTAAGCAGGGAATTTGTCGGCTTATAAAATTGGTTCGCGTATCAAACGGATGTCACAAACCTTTCTAGTTTATTTAATCGAGCCCCATTATCAAGCAAAGGTGTCTATTCTTCGGGATAGATACACGGCTCGTGGTGCGGCGCTCGTTTATATAAACTATTCGGGATGTGAGATCAGTTTGATTTCATATCTTAAAATTTTCAAATTTAAGATTATTTTCAAAATCAAATACTACTTTTCAAATTATTTATTTAAATTAAATTAAAATTCGCCGACAATTTTTGTAGGCGACTCTCTTTTCAAAATAAAACACCCAACCTAAAAATATGCCGACAAACACCGGTTAAGATCCCACGGTTCCATCCTTCCGGCATCGTTATTTTTATCGGATTCACTTAGTCCAGATGAATTTGCTAAACTCAACTGAATGAGTTCCACACTTTCATTTAGACCGTGGGAAATCCCGTTAGCAACACGTAGGTTACATCATCCGAGATATTCCCGATCATCCAACAAGACGTTTTAATTTAGTTGTATTTGTAGTTTTGTTGTTCTGTTTGTGATTAAATTTTGAGTTGTCTTATATTTTGAAATGTTGTGGTGGTGAATTTTATCTTGTAATGACTTTTAATTTAGTTTTGGTTTCAGCTTTAGGACTATCCTAAAGGTGTGGGTTTTCATGCAACATTTGTTTATCATGCAAGAAAAATAAATGCGATGCGATTAAATAAATTGCAACAAGGTAAGTTGCAATAAAATAAAAGCGTACCTGGAGGGTCTTCCCGTTATCCCAAGCTGCACTTAAAACACAGTTAGAGCATTTAAAGTAAATTCCTAGGTAAAGCTAAGGGAAGGGTTATGGTTTTCTACCAAGTTCCTAATCCTATAGCTAGTCATTTCCTATGACGTCTAGGTTCTTGTATTTTAGTTTGAGGACGATTTTCTTCATCAAAGAACAACTAAGTTCAATTGTTCTTATAAATATCCTATCATATCGAGGAAGTGCTTAAGACGAATCTTAAACATCTTTTCAACATTTCTGTGATCGTTTTAAGTCCAAATGAATTTAATTATACAAATGAATTAATCGTCCGAGAGTTTAAGTTTTGTTGTCTTGCTCAGCTGAACTAGGACATTTGAATATCCCATGAATGAAGTAACACTTCATTTAAGCACTCCTTTTAAGAGTTATGACATCACGAGCTTTTGAGGGCAAATGGATGTTCAAGTGGTTCATGATTTGATTTTAGTTAATGAATTTAAGTTTGGAATAGTGTTCAAGTTGTTTTAGATTTATTTTTTGAATTCTTCATGTCTTAGGTGATGTTATATTTAATTCAATTTAATTTAATTTAACTTAACTTAATTTAATTTAATGTGGTTTAATTTAATTTAATTCAATTTAAGCTAAATTTAATTTAAGTTAACATAATATGCTTTAGCTTAATTTAATTCAATTTGATTTAATTTAATTTGATTTAGTTTTAATTTATTTTAATTTAATTTAATTTAATTTAATTTAATTTTAATTTAATTTAATTTAATTTAATTTAATTTAATTTAATTTAATTTGTTTTTAATTTAATTTAATTTAATTTAATTTAATTTAATTTAATTTAATTTAATTTAATTTATTTTATTTTATTTTAATTTAATTTAATTTATTTTATTTTATTTTAATTTAATTTAATTTAACTTAATATTTTATTTTAAAAGGATTTGCTTTAAATAATTTTAACCTTAACTTAATTTAATGATTAAGTCTTTTAGCATTTTAAACCTTAAACTTGGATTATCATTTTAATTAAGAATTAAATATTATTGAGATGATTAATTTAGGGATTCTTAAATTAAAGAGCAAACCTCTTCCTAATAACATCTAACTCCAACTTTATTATTCTTTCAAATTTAATTAATTATTTTAACTAAAGTTCATTTCAATTATTGTTGAATTGTTTAATAGGTTTCTACCCTTCAATTATTTAAATTTCAATCATCCAAACCAAATTAAGATCAAATATTTTACCTTTCCATTTTATTAAGCCTAAAGTTTTAATTAAGGGTTAAAATTTTAATTACCATTTTGCCCTTCAAGCTTAATAATTTCATAACTCATTAAAATGAGCTCAAATGAACTTGAAATTTTTATGTGACTTCACTCATATGTCAATAAAGACATTAGAGGAGAAAATGTAATTTTTCTGTATTTAATTTATTTATGTAATTATTTTTGGTGGAAAATAAGGATTTCCAAGGAAAATTTAATAATATGACCAAGGGAAAGTTTCTGTCCTTAAGAAAATTATGGGACATTTCTAATGACCAGAGGACCACTTGGACCAATTTTGGTGATTTTTTTAATTATATTTCTTTTATTATAATTATTTTGAGTTTTGGAGTATTAATTAATTTAAAAAATAAAATAAAGTTTGAAAAATGAATTTTATATTTTTAAAAAATCTCTCTGATATCAAGGAAATCAAAGAATCAATTTTTACAATTTTCTGATTTTTCTTTGATTTATTAGAATTATTTTGGTGAAAATACTAGAAAATACATTTTTTTTTAATTTTAAAATTACCCTAGGGCTTTAAAATTTAATAACTCATCATAGAGACCTAGGAAAAATATGGGGTTTGTTCCTAAGTGACTAAAATTCAAAAATATGACATTTTGGTGAATTTTATTATTTTTGTGATTTTTATTATTTTTTAATTATTAAAATATTAAAATAATACAAAAAATCAACTTTTTTAGAAAATTGAAATTTTAATTTTCTTAAATTCCCCTAATATCAGAGATGCTCCAAAACCAATTTGGTGAATTTTTGAAAAGTATTTTGAAAGTTATGAATTTTCAAAGTTTAAATTGGCTAAATGGCTTAATTCACCCATTTGATAGGGCTAACCAAGTCCAATTGACTTCAAACTTTTATGGTGGGTTACTCTGATCCTAAAGGTCAGTGGAGAATTGATTTCAAGTCAATTTTATGTATGATTAGCTCTAATTAATTAAGAACCTATTTAGGGTGTTTAAGCCAATTAGGGTTATTCCAAGTGAATTAATTCAAAACCTATTTTTCCTAGGGTCCTCTGGTTATAAGAAACATCATCAAATTTTCCTAGAATTTATTTCACAACATGCTAATTATTGGATTTAAAATACTCAAAACAAGTAACATGAATTTGAAAAATCAATAACTTCTCATAGGATGGCCTCGACTTTGGAAAATTCGTGGAATGTTCCCAAATTCAGAGGCTTCAAAAGCCCTATGGTCTCATGCCATGGTGAATTTCCTATATGCATGGAGAATTAAAACAATGCAGAGGGTAAATAAATTATTAAAAATAATATACTGGATGAAATTAAATGATTTCTTTTCCACATTATTCTCCTCTTTTCACTGAGCGAGGGGGTATTTTTATTTTATTTTTCTGATTTTTCTACACAAAGTTATGAATTTTCAAAGTTTCTGATATTTAATAAATACATTAAATACCCTATTTATCTACTTATCCACGCGGCGCCAGCGAAACATCGGCAGCTCCGAAGGGATACGTGTCGCGCTGTGATTGGGCGCCGCCATCTGAGTCAGCCGTCCCGAGACCCGCGGTTCACGTAACATTCTATGATCCGGCGCAATCTGAACCGTCCGCTCGATACACGCGCGATCCAACGGCTCCTGGTCATCGTCTACGACTGGTGTGCACCCGTGACCGTCAACCTTCTAACCCTAATTTCTCACTCGATTCTCAACGGATTTTCGTGTTCTTATGCTCTATGGATTCGTCTCGAAGAGACGAATACATCCATACGCGTAAACATGCATTTAAATCGACTCAAATTAAAATGAGAATCCCCGGAAGCTCGGGAAGAAGAGGGAGTCCATACCTTTGCTCGCAGAAGTGAAGCTTCGATCCGAGAGTCGTGTCACCTTCGATTGGATCCAAGTAAGCTCCGCATGAAGTCCCTTGGCCCGGTGAATCGTCTAGCTATGAAAGTGACCATAGCTCGATCACAAAGCTTGGAGGCTGGAGCAACCGGGTGGCTCCGGAGATGGGGCTTTCGGTGGGAAACTTCTCCTCTTGGTCCAGTGAAGGTGTAGGACCAATCAATTTGGGGATTGGCTCACCGTGAAGAAGTGTCCCGGTTTTTGTGCTAAAGTTCGAGCTCAAAATCGAGCTCACTCGGAGGGAATTGGGCCGGAATTCAGTGAGGATCAAGTGCTCTATGTGTGGAGAGTGATCTCGGAATGATTTTGGCGTAGTTTCCTTAAGGTTTCGTTCAAGCACCTCTCATGGCCGAGAGGAGGTGGTGTTTAAATAGGAGAGGGTGGAGGGCCTCCCAGGGGGTTTAAGGCTGGGGATCAGCTGCTCTGGTGAGGAGAAGAAGAGCTATGCTGTCCATTTGGGTTGAGACAAGTCAGCAAGGGAGAATTGAATTTTTTTTGCTCCTCCGAAGGTCTCGGCCATGGTGTTTTCCGGCGACCTGGTGGCTGGCCGGCCAGGCACTGGTCACCATCTTGTTCAGGTGGGTCAGGGCTGGGGTTTAGTGCGATCAATCGGCCATGGACATGTGTAAAGGAGTTTGATTTAAATGGAATGGGAGAAGGCTCATTTTGGCTTGGTTTGGTTCAACTCATGCATTTTGGCTAGGTTCACCATCCAAGGCTTGACCTTGGGCCGAGGGAGAATCATTTAGGTCGACTGAATCGGGGTAGTGAAGTCCCCATCCATGGTGAGGTGGCTAAGCATGGTATAGTGTGTGACATGCTTAAGGTAAAAAGGTTTAAGGGAGGTTTAAGAAAGAACCCCTCTTCTTGCCATAAATGGACTAATGACAAGTCAAAGCCCTCATGGCTTCATGTGGCTTGAGAATGGCTTGTTCATGGCTCCATTTGGCTTGGGAAAAGTTTAGTCAACTTCATGGAAATAGAATTTAGGAATTTTGGTATTTTGGTGGAGAATTTTCATGAAGCTTGATTTGGAATGGCTTAATGATGATTTTAAAACTTAGGGGTGATTTTGATTAAATGGATGATGTGGGTAAATGTCATGTGGGCTTTGGATTAAAAACTTGGGCTTTTGAAATGGTCTTGGGTGGACTTTTTAAAGTGGTTTAAGGAAGTGGGCCTTTAGGTTTAAGAATGAGTTCATGGATGGGAATTTTTGTAAAAGGTTGGGCCAAATAATTGTTGGTTTTGGTTTAGGGATGTTTCATGAGTAATTTGAAATAGATTTAAGGTGGTTTGGGTTTGAATTGGGTTGAATTTGGGTTTATTTGGTAAATGGGCCAATGTAGGTCAAATTGGGCTAACTTGGGCCAATGTTGGGCTAGGGTTGAAATTGATGTAAAATAAATGTTGGGAAATGTTCATGGGAGTGTTTCAAAGAGGTTTTAGCTTTGGTTGGGTTTTGATTTTGAGGTTTGAGTTTATTTGGGTTAGGTTTGGGTTTAGGTCAAAATTGGGATTTTTGATTTTAGGTTGAATTTGAGTGGGGTTTGGGTCTAAACTTTGGGCAAATCATGTTAGTGTTTTGTTTATGGGGATGTTAAGGAAGGTTTAGAAAAGATTTGGGGTTAATTGGAGTTGAATTGGGTGAGTTTGGGCTAAGTTTGGGTCATGGGTCCAAAATGGGCTTTAAGGCCAAAAGTGAAATTGGATTCAAATGCCAATCAAATTGGACTTGGATTTGGTCTAGATTGGTTTTGGGGATGTTGAATTGAAGTTTAGAATTGAATTGGACCAGAATTTGGGTCAATTGGATAGGTTTGGTTTGACATTGGGTTCACTTTGGGTTAAAATGGGTCAAATTGGGGATTTTGACAAAAGTGGGGTAAATTGACAAAATTGGCCCATGGTGTAGTTGAACAAAATAAAATTGGGAATATTTGGGATTTTCTGGAATTTTCTGGGAATTTTCTGAATTTTTGGATTTTTTTGGCTAAGAGGGGCATTTTGGGTATTTGGAGGGTATTGTGAGGTATTTTTGGAATTTTTGGTATTTTTGGGTGTGGATGATCAATTTGATTGGTGAGGAAATGTTTAGGAATGTTTTTGGGGAATTTTGGGTGATTTGGAAATTTTGGAAGATTTGGGTAATTTCGACGGTTTTGAGTAAGCTTAGCGGGTGTAGGGTCCTGGGTCAAAAATTGAAAATTTGGAAAATTGAAGCTTGGGTGAATGTAAGTGGAATGAAATCATTTTGGTTGAGCCATGAAGCCACATCAAGCCCACATGAGCCATGAAGGGACTCATTTGAGGCATCCACTATGTTGTTCCTAACCCTCTGTAGCCGAGGCTTAGCGGTTAAGGACCATCCATGTGAATCACCTTCATGAGTTAGGATGTCAAATTGGGTATGGGTGTGGTTTCAAGAGGTGTGTGAAAGTGTAGTGTATAGGTGTAGTGTGTGTGTAAGTCAGCCCCTTCACTGCGACTAGGCCACCTGTAAGGCGTCCTAAGGCCAAAGAATCCTATAGGAACTCATCCTTTAAACTTCCACATTTAATTTCAACCCTCTAGGTGATTAGGGGTCTACAATCAAGTTTGTGGAGTTTGCAGGGAGTTAAGAAGTGGTTTGAATTTCTAAGTGGTGGGTCCCAATTCTAATCCTCTAGGATAGTCAAAGGAAAAGCCTAAGGCTAGATCCTAAGTACTAAAGAGAAGAAGAGAATACCTCATCAAAAATGAGGTCAACACCTGCAATCAAAAGAGCATTATTAAAATTATCAATTAAAGATAAATTAGGAGGGATACCACCTTTTTTCTCAGAGGGAGAAGAAATCATATTAAAATCACCTCCCATAAGCCATTTCTCATTATCATTATTAAGTTCAGTTATAAGATGCCAAAGCTCCAATTTAGCCTGTTTCAAACAACTAGCATAAACTAAAGTAAAAAAGAAAGATTCATTAGCATAATGAATCATAATATGCAAGAATTGACTATGATTAATAAGAACATCAATATTCAAAAAATCCTTCCAAAAGAACCAAATCTTATTATTGCAATTAGTAAAAGACTTATAAGAGCTAAAACGTTTCAAATAGAAATCATTATTACTAGAATCAACTAAAGGTTCTAAAATACCAAAAAAAAAAGAATTTAAAGGTACGAATTAAATTCTTAAGCCGGTTAGAGGCATTGTTTTTAGCAATGCCCCTAATATTCCACACCATAGAATTAATCTTCATTAACTTCAGTCCGATCTTTAAGGACTTTACAACCCAATTGCAAACCATAAGTATATAACTCTTTATCCTTCAATTGAGAAGGTCGAGCAACATTGTAAACGAAATCAGATTCTCTATTGCACTTTATCTTCCTTTTCTTGATGATCTTTGGACAAGCCAATCCTCCTTATCATTATCACAAATAACATCGTTAGATAAATTAGAAGGAGATCTGTTTTCAACAGCACTTTCTCTACCATGATTAGACGGTAAAGGAAGCTGATTAGCAGAATTCAAAGAAGGCTTTTCTAAAGAAACATTGACAGGTTTAGAAATAGTATTGTTAGTAGAAATAGAAATTATATTTCCATCTGAATGATCAACCTGGGAATTAGAATTATTTAAAGGATTAAGAGTAGAGAAATTCATACCACTCATTTGATGTTCAGAAGTATGGTTCATCACAACAAGAGCCAAATCGAATTCAAAGTAGAAGGACCATTCATTTCCTTCTCCGAATTTAGATTCATCTCAACGGAGTTGAATCGAGAACCACTTTAGGCACATTATCTTGAGCCGTCATATTTCTTGATTTATTCTTGCGCAATTCCGGATGGGCAATGAAGCAGTTAGAAAATAAGTGTCCAAAAATCTTACAGTGATTGCAGTAATGAGGAACAAATTCAAGCTCCACCTTCTGCCAATACCCATCATTGGCATTCCCCAACCAAATAGCATCATGAAAGATAGAAGTAACATCACATTCAACCAATATACGAGCCAGAGAAGGTCGTGATAAAGAACTAGTGGAGGCATCAAGTTTCAAGGGTTTCCCGTAAACAGATCCGAGAGAGTAAAGAACCTTCTTATTGTAATATTGTAATTTAAGACCAGGAAAACGAATCCAAACTGGCACAACAGGAGGCTCTTCAGCAGGATTAAAATCCGGGGTCCATTTGAGTAACTTTAAATAACATTTCTCAATAGTAAGAACTTTTTTAGCAAAAAGAGAGGTGTAATCTTCTTCTAATTGAAGTTTAATCGTCAAATTCCGATTATCAATAAGACCAATTTTCCATTTTCCCCTCAAATGCATATCAGAAAAAAATTTACGAAGAACTTCTAATCGAGGATGCGCATAAGAAAATTTGTCTACCAGAGTATACTTCAATGGCTCGACAAGGGTAATCGTGTCTTCTTCGCAAAAAGAAAAGCAGCTTTACCGTTCTTCCTGAAGCCTTCGAGAAGATTATCAGCTCCATTTTCGCATGAAGATCATGAAAACTTGAGGGAAAAAGAACATCTCCCTCAACAAAAGGCTTACCCGACGCAACATCACAATATGAAGGAACATTTACCACAATCGTGCAAAGGATTAAGAAAATCCAGAGAAAACGTGAGAAAGAAGAAATAAAGAAGAAGGACGCTCCCAGGGCAAGAAAAGCTCCAAGATTACGCTTCTGCCCCTGTAGATGCCTTCGCCCCGCCCCGTCGCCAACTCCTTTATCCTCGAGGGGATAAGGGTATCGGACGCATACTCCCGCCGATGGCTACTAGCAAGCTCCCCTCGTCTTTGTCGGCGAGGGTTTCGGGAGGTTCGCCTCAGCGCGCTCTGGGTCTTTTTTCTAAAATTATATATATATATATATATATATATATATATATATATATATATATCTATATATATTGAATCCAAATTTGTCCTATGGACCATGCCCAAAATATAGAACGTAAAATCCGAGTCAAGGGAAAGGGAAAGGGAAAAGGAAAGGGAAAGGGAAAAAGAGGGATTTTGCCTTGTCGGGGGTCAAAGAGGGGCCTTCTCTAGTTCTTTGACCCATTTTATTTGATTAAACTTGAGTGTTACAAGTGAAAAGAATGTGAGAGTTCTCTTGACATGAGAGTTGAGAGAGAGAGAGAGAGGGCCCTAGGGAAGGATGGGAGAGTCCCCTTTAGATGGGGGTTGAGAGAGAGAGAGAGAGAGGGGGGCCTTAGGGACCTTTTACACATCCAGGTTTTTTTATTTATAGAAATGAAAAGGAGGAAAAAATAAGATTACAAATATGTCCTTGCTTTATGGAGGGTGCTACATGGGTAGTTTGACCATTTCATTTCTTGAATCTACTGATCTGGAGCATTTCCATTGTTGGGACTCATCAGCGATGTATGGTTGGTCAAGTGTGGTCGGTCTGCTAGAAAATGCGCCGGCCAAGGGTGTTGCACAGTCAGTTGGAGGTGGCCGACTTGTCGACTGTGGGTCCATGGTCGGCCCAATATGGTCTGCCGACTGGAGGTGGCCAATTGGTCGGCTACTGATTGGTGTTTAGCTCAATGTGGCTTGCCGGTTGACATGCACCAAGTGCTGCGAAGCACGGGAGGCTCGCGCAAGTATACCTGGAGTATTAGTAGTACCAGGATTACAGTCCAGTTGTCGATCCCATAGGGAACGGAGAAATCTCAATTTAGGAAAAGTTCTAGAGTATGATTGGTAGCCTTAGCCTGAAAGTTTGGTCTAATTATAATCTCACAGGTATTCTAAATTATTAGCAATCAATTTGAAAAGTTACTCAAGTATGAGAGCAGATTCTCCCTTGGAAAGGTTCAATAGGAAACTGTATGTAATAACTTCAATACGAAATCAGATGACAAATAAGAGTGATTTGGTTTCTTATCTTCTTCTGAAGGAATAAGAAATATTGAATAAATTGTTATGAAATTGAGGGCGAGAAACAATAATCGACACAAATCAGTAGAACATAAAGAGATTTAACGAAGTTCGGCAAAGAATTGCATACGTCCTCGGGAGCGAGCCGGCTAATGCACTATTTCAGAGGAGTTCAATGTTACATCCCATAGGTTACACATATATATAGACATATATTAAACCTACATATAAAATTACAAGCGAGCCCTCGCTCCCCCCCCAACCCACTAACTTCCAAGAGATACTCTTTTTCACCAGGAGTCACACCTCTTCACCAAGAAACTCCAACTCCCTAGATATGAGCCATACCTAACAATTCTCCACCTTGGCGAATATCCCGCCCCTTAGGAGAAATACATATAACAATCTCCACCTTTGTGAATATCCAGCCCCTTAGGAGAAAATCTCCACCTTGCGAATATCCAACCCTTTAGGAGAAATAGATCATGGAGTTTCTTACACCAATGTAGGTTGGGCAACCAAACCATCTAACCTGGCTTGGACAAAGTTCCTGCTGCATTTCCATCATATGTTCCAACAGAGTGAGCTCCACCTATAACTGTACTCCCCAACAATTTATAGATGTTACCTGCAGTGATCTTCCCTTTCATCACAGTCGTGCACCTTTAGCAATTCTGATGGTTTCCCTATCCTCATCTGCCATAGGAATGAAACCATTTTTGTGTAGAGTGCCCAATGAAATCAAATTCTTCTTCGACTCTGGAACATGTCTGATATCACATAATATTCTAACAGTGTCATCATACATCTTAATTCTGACTTTACCAATACCAGCAATATTGTAACGTCTATTATCACCCAAATAGACTGAACCAGAATCAGATAACCAGTATGAAGAAAATCACTCCATGTTCAGTGTTATGTGATGAGAACATCCTGAATCAAGAATCCATCTATCCTTTAACTGAGTTGTTGTAACTGAAAGTGCATCACTATCACTGTAATATGTATCACTCTGCACCATATTCACAGCCCTGGAAGATACATCACGAGTCTTCTTCTTGAGCATTGGACAATCTCTCCTCATATGTCCCTGGAAGATACATGATGAGTTTTCTTCTTGAGCATTAAAGTAGGACAATCTCTCCTTATTCTTCTTGAGCATTGTTAAAAATTAAAGTAGTGATGTGAAAGATATGAGTGGTATGAATGAGAAGAATAAAGTTCAGGTGTTGGATATGTAAATACATATGAATCGTGTGGTATGTATGTAAATAACCCTTAATCTTATAGTAAATTTATGTATCTTGTTAAATCACACCTAAGAAATAAAACGTAGAGAATGAGAGATAGAGAGAGATAGAGCAGCAAAAATGAACACTAGAATAAGAGAATTATGTAATTACTTACTAGGGACTGTACAAGTAATTTTAGTTTTTAACTGATCTTTATTAAAACTAAATGCAGAGAAAAATTATATATCGCCCGCTCAGACTGTTTATTGGCCGAAGTTGGATAGGATGGTAGGAAATTTAGAGGCTCTGAATCTCCCTCACGTCTGCTATATAAATAACCGAGGCTTCCAAAATTGGAATCGACCCAAACTATTCTTAGGAGAACTTCCATGTCGTACGGTCTGTAGCTAGGGGTGTAAACGAACCGAACACGAACGAACAGAGTTAGTGTTTGTGTTTGAAATATTCGAACACATCACTGTTCGTGTTTGGTTCATTTGCTTATCGAACGAACACGAACTTCCTGGCGAACCGAACACGAACTGTTCGCGAACAACGAGCTTTTTTGGCAGCCCTAGCTTTGATAGGATACTTCCTCAAAATGAGGCAAATTGTTCAGGTATTTCGTACACATCAGGTAACCCATACTTCCTCAAAATGAAGCAAACCGAATAAGACGTTTAGGGTTTTGATTAGGGTTTTATTTTAATATATAGTATACTATATTAATTATAATATTATAATATTTATATTAATATAATTAATACTATAATATTATTATTGTTATTAATAATTTATCAATAATTATAATTTATAAAAATTTAATTATTTAAAATATGATAAATTTTTATAATATATAATTATTTTTAAAATATCATAAATTTTTTATATATAATTATTTTAAATTATTTTATATTTCGAACAATAACGAACAGAACACGAACGAACACATCATCGTTCATGTTTGGTTCGTTTAACAAACCGAACGAAAAAATTGTTCGTGTTCGTCTCGTTTGCTTATCGAACGAATCGAACACGAACTTTTTGGCGAACCGAACACGAACTGTTCGTGAACAACGAGCTTTTTTGACAGCCCTATATGTAGCAGCACACACGAGAGGAGAGAGAAGAAGAGGAATGAAGAAAGGTGATGAGTCACATAAATAAAGTTCACAATATATATATTTCTATTTCTATTTCTGGTAATCATTGCTTTTTCTCGAGTACTGCGCGGTTCTTGTCACACCAACCGCGCAGTACTCGAGAAAAAGCAATTATTACCAGAAATAGAAATTTGCACTTTATTTATTTACAAAAGAGAAAAACATTATACTAATCCCTCGGATACAACTAAGAACAAAAAAACTTAACTAGGCGGTCCTTTGCGGCTTCGTCCGTGACAAATCTTCAGTGATACAGACGCTCAAACATAAATTTCTCACCCATCTTAAAGAGTCATTCTGACTATCCCTCGGCTAGGCAACGAAACTATCTCTAATGGCCGACAGATTTAGGCACAGTTGCGTCATCTCCCAACCATCATGAAGCATCTCTCCTCGAAAAGCAGCAAGCTCTCTAAGCAGTGTAGTAACCTTTTGTTCCACCCGGTCGACTTTTTCGATGACCTCGGCAACTTCCCCATCACTTTCTCCCCCAACATTGTAGAGACGAAGAAAACGCTCATCCATTTCAGCAAGGTGTTGCACCATAATATCAGCAAACACCCGGCACCCCCAAATGCCTCCTTCGTTGTTATCGCACCAGGATAAACTTAGGCTCCGTTTGGGAGAGCTCTGTTTGGTTAGCACTTCTTGATAGCTTTTTTAAGAACTCTGTTTTTATTTTCTACTAAACGCCGAACGTAAGGGGAGCCCCGCGGTCGGCTTCTCAGATCGCGTTTTTCCGTCTAATTACCGCGAAACCCTCGTCGTCTTCCCCGTCTCCCCTGCTCCCTACTCCCGCGAGGAAGGCTCCCGCGAACTCCCGCGAACTCCCGCGAAACCCTCGTCGTCTTCCCCTGCGCCCCTGCTCCCTGCTCCCTACTCCCACGAACTCCCACGACGAGCGACGATGGCTGGCAAACTCCCGTGAACTCCAGCGAAGAAGGCTCGCGAACTCCCGCGACGAGCGACGATGGCTCGCGAACTCCTGTGAACTCCCGCGACGAGCGATGATGGCTTCTGCTAAATTAACCATGGTTAATTAATGTTTAATTGATAATGTATCATATGTTAATTATAAATTAATTTATTGAACTATAATTGAGTAGGTTAATTAGGAATGACTAAATTTTATATAAATAAACTAAATTAAATTAAAATGTATGCACTTATATTTTTTATGATTCCCATAACTCAAATTTCCAAACTAGGGCAAAATGGTCATTTATCCTGGATCAGCTGGTTTACAGATGCACAAACCAAGCAATGCGACAGATTTATCCGGATCAACTGCAGTATCAGCTAGATTATCGGAATAGTTCGCTTATCGCCAAGTTCTGGATAAGTTCGACAGCTGCCCAAACGTACTCTTAGTAACATACACTCTTTCTCTGGCTTTAGGAGGGGTGTGGTTTTTGCAAGATACTGAAAAAGTCAAAGATGTTTATAAAAGTTCTTCTGATAAGTCAATGATGATGAGATTAATATGTACTTTTGTAATGCTAGAACTTATGTATATAAATATGAGGTCTATGATTTGAATAAATATTACACTCACTTTATTGCTCTTTATGGTGCTCTCTCATCCTCTACTTTTCTCTCTTAAAGTTTTATATCTTAGGTATATTCTTCCGACGCTCATGAATTCAACAGTTCTAAATTTATTTCCAAAAAAATTTCAACTATAAAATTGAAGAAAATTTGTTTGTGCTTTTATTGAGTGGGGTTTATCAGGATGCATCACTTATGCTAAAACTCATAATATTTGGAAGTTGTCTTTTGTGAGATCAAATATCATTGTTTTTATCGCCTTCTCCTGCTGAAGAAATTAGAGTCCTTTTCAAGTTTGGCTGGCATTAAATTCTTCATTATTGTCCGGAAAAAGTACTATCAGAATAATAAAAAGTAATGCTTCATTTCTCTAAATAATTCACATATAAGACTTAGAACTAGTAGAATCTTTTTAGGACATAGGGTCTAGTATTTTTTATGAATTAATATAATCCGATCTAATTTTAAGTTGATTGTATGGAAGAAAATAATGGATGCAATGCTAATGCTCACGTTTTTTGGTGGAGAGATAGGGAGAGAGAGCGTGTGTCTTCATTCAATCCCCTATGAACTCCCTTTTTTACATGATTGAAAAGAAATATATACTACGTATGCTCAAGTTGTCTAGGTGAAAAGTTTGAGATGTATGTGTGAGACTACTCTAAAAATTAAGATGGACTCACCTCTTCTTCTATAATGATAATTTTCTTTGGTGGCAAGTTTGTCGCAGGCTTAGGTCAACCATTTCGGTGGGCGGACCTTCCTCGACCACTTCGGCAGGTGTCTCGCGTGGAGGCCGTGTCGCTCTATGTGTGCATATGAACTTGGGATGACAATATGGCCTCCCGTGATGCCGTGTCGGGACGTGCAGTCACCACACATAATATTTCCTATTTTTAAACTTCAAGAAAGAAAATAATGAGATGTCTCCTCTCCCCGAGGGGCTTCAAAATTTTAATTAAACATAACATTAATTTACTCATTAATTAATATTTAGAAATATTAAAGATCACCTCCTTTTGAGTAAAAGAGAAAAAATTCAAATTTCACATGCAATTCCTTACAAATATGGATAATAAGATTCAAAACAAAAGAAACTTTTGAAATACAAATCATATAAAACATAACCGTTAATTCTAAACCTAGTTGTATTATTCAAGCAGTATAGACCACAATCGGACTTCTAACGTTATGCACACCATCACTCCACACCAAGCTGCCCGACACCTGACTCTCCTCCATCTGCCCTTCCAACTTCACCTCAAACGATTTCTTCTCAAAAAGTTTCTCAAAAGTCAACACTTCTGGATCGACGCCAATCTTCAACCCATAAGGAGCGCTCACCTTCACTTCATAGTTGGAGTTCGAATCTCCAACATTAGTCAGAGTTCTACGAAAAGTTGCAGAGAAAGGTCTTCCCTTGGTGATCATCAAGGCAAAGGTGGGATAGTTGAGATCAAATACAGTCCCATTTGTTTCAGAAGTACAGCTACTGGCGTCCCCTGTTACTCTTCTAAGGTCTTCAGTGGTGTACCCTTGGCCGCACAGAAACCTCACGTAGTCAGCCTCATCAGCATCGTAGACAAGGCCAGGCCTCAATGCTCCCATGGGATTTAAATGTCCTGCTCCATAAGCAAACTCAGCTTCCTTGTTCTTTTCTGAGCTCATGCTGAATGCTGCAAGTAGCAAAGCAATTAATGGAGTTATGAAGCTCAAGACATAAGAACTCGATGCATAATTAATGGAGGGTGGAGATGTACCAGTGGTGATGAGAGCAGATTTTATTGCGGCAGGAGACCAGGTTGGGTTGAAGGATTTGATGTAGGCTGCAGAGCCAGTAACATGAGGACAAGCCATTGAAGTTCCAGATATGATGTTATACAGTGCAGACTTCTCAGAGCTAAGTGGAGACCATGCAGCTAAGATGTCGACGCCTGGTGCTGTTAAATCAGGCTGCCACATCAAATAATGGTTAATTTCCCTTAAAAATATATGAAAATGTTTAATTAAATTAGTTTGATGAGATTAATTACTAATTAATTACCTTGAGTAAATTACGTGTGACGTAATTTGGTCCGCGAGATGAGAATGAGACTACATACGGAGCACGAGTGTCCAACACTCCCTCACTCTTTGCAACACTAGCCGTAGGATGGCTATCAAACGGTCGGCAAACAAAAACTTATCAGAACAATATAAATGCTGATTTCATGATTTTATGTTTCTGTTTTTTTTGTTAATTTGTTGCTATTAGTTGAAATGATTAGTGAGGGAAATTAATTAAATTAACCTTGTTTTGTTATAGTATTGGAAGACTTTAGCTGTGTCATTGACTGACAATACAGAGACGGGAAGTTTGAACTCAAATGCAGCATCGTTTTCGCCTTCTGCTGGCATAATTGCACCGAAAGCCCCTGCGAGCTGCGGCCCACTGCCTCCATTTATGCTCTCACAAATAAGTATGCTTCCCTTGGCCAAGTTTTTGTCCAAAGATCCTTCATGGCAGAATCTGCAAAACTTTTTTTATATAAAAAATATTTCTTTCTGTTCCATGTAATGAATTGTTTATACAGAAGATTGGTGAATATTACAGATTGAAAGTATTGAAGAGATATTGTGTTGATATTGAGGATAATACCATCAATCTGTTTGTGGAGGATGAGTTGATTGGGTTACCTGGAGGTTGAGCCGTCGAAGCCAGCTGAGGTGTTGGGTGCATTAGCTGCATAAAGCAGAGGGTACAATGTACCATTGGAGCCATCTGTGTTAACCGCCATTCCCTGCCAAAAAGAGTTAAATTTGTCACTTATTAATAGTCTTTCACAACACATTTTATATAAATAATCAGTATAATCTTCCATGATTATAAACATGAAGCAAGATATGAGACTTTATCGAACCTGATAAACATCACCATTGCCAAGCTTGACCTGTGCAACAAACTTGCGGTCAATAGTACTCGCAGCTACAGTCAACAACCAGGGTGCGGAGTTGACCACAGTATATCTCCCCGGTCCGGAGTTGCCGGCCGAGCTGGAGACCAGGATGCCATTCTTCGTTGCATGGAAGCTTCCAATGGCAATTGGATCCATTAAGTAAGGGGAAGCGAAAGCTGAGCCGATGGAGATGGAGATGATGTCGACGCCGTCGGCAATGGCGTCGTCGAAGCCTGCGAGTAGGTCGATGTCGGAGCAGCCATCGCTCCAGCAGACCTTGTACACTGCGAGCCTCGCGGAAGGAACGCCACCCCGAGCGGTGCCTTCGGCGAGGCCGGCGAGGCTGGTATTGGCGACGGAGCGACCGGCCGCGGTGGAGGAGGTGTGAGTGCCGTGGCCTTCTGTGTCGCGTGGGGATGGGATGTCTTCTGCGCTTATGTTTCCTTTAAGGTGGTAGTAGCGTGCTCCTATGATCTTGCTGTTTAGGGTTTGAAACTTTGTTAGTAATACAGAAAAGTCCTTCAATGATAGTTATGTTTTCTTGACATTTAGGGGTTATTTGACAACGGATTTGATTTAGTCAATTCTGAATTAGTTAAACCTAAAAAATTATTTGACAGTAAATTTAATAAATCTTGTAAATCCAATAAGATTTCACTTAAATCTTGCATAAATTATTGCTTGTATCTGTTGCTAGACAACTCTTTAATGTAATAAAGTGAGAGATATCCATATATGTATAGAGTCCTACTTGTTACAGGTGAAGTTGTTGTTGGACGTCTGGCAGGTGCCGTTCCACTTGTGTGGTGGCGGGCCGAAGCCGGCGTCGTCGAAGCTCTTAGATTCCGGCCATATACCTGTGTCGAGCACGCCGACAATAACGTCGGACTCAAAGCCACCACGAGGTGCGGTCGATGTAAAGCCCATGAAGCTCCATGATCGTGTGGTATGAAGCTCTCTTTGCTGGCTAGGGAAGACAGAAACCACCCCTTCTAAATCTGAGAATTATGACAAAGAAGTATTATTACGATGAAGGCCATAAAATATTTACAATAAAATTTGTTTTCATAATTAACTTTGTTGATTTTAGGAGAGGTAATTACTGGACAACTTGTCAGCTTCTTCCTCAGTGAGCAAAGCTGCGAAGGCATTAAAACTCCTGCTGTAACTGTGCAGTAAGCGTTCAGCTGCACCATCGCTGCAATCATTTTGGAATTAGAACAAATTTACAGAGTATAACAGAGTAGATAAGATGAAATTGAGGAGAAAATATTATGCTTGGGTCTGGATGTCCAAATGCCGCCATGAATTCTATCATGCAGCTGTGCAGGCAGTGTGATTGGGCGGGTAACAGAGAAAAATACATGTTATTTATGAGTTATTAGACTAGAATTGAATGTATATATGTAATATGATAGATAATGTTATTCGAATTGAGAAACACAAGAAAACATAAGTAAAATTTGATGTGACTTCACTCGTTAATTACCTTGTAATTACTTGGCTGAGCAGAGTTTTATGAAATGATGGTATTGAGTTAGGGTCCTTCTTAAGCCTCTCCCCCATATACACGATATAAGCCTGACAAAGTTAGTCGTAATTAATGAAAATTAACATCAATAAATCACAATTGCTTAAGCGGATTATGTAAAACTTAAATTGCATATGTATGTACAGGCAGCCAATCATGATGCAACTTAGGGTGCGTTTCGGGCAACTAGTAAGCTTTCAGATAAGCTGCTTATCTAAAAATGATGACCGTATGGTTCGACCCGCATTCCACATTTAGTGTAAAAAACCAACCACCTTTTCAAATAAGTTCGCTCAAATATACTTTTCCAAACGGCGAGACGGAACGCCGTCGCAGCTGGATAAGCTCGCCCCAAACACACCCTATATTGTAGAGTCTGTGATTGACCGTACGTTCGAATGAAGGTCCGGATGCAGCAACGCCGTTATATATGGATGGACCTTCATTCGGACGCGCAGTCGGGGGCACTAATAGAGTACACCCTAGAATGTATAGTAATGCTCGAATGTAATTGGTGTTTCCTCCTAATTAACAACAATAAAAGCAGTTATTTTCATGGCATGCTTGCCTTGTTCTCCTCCTCTACAAGGCCTGCGAAAGCTGTGACGAAAAGGGAAGCATGGAAGAGGAGAAGGAACGAAGAGAGAAGAAGAATGAAAGTGGGAGACATGATTAAACTTTAGTTGCTAAAGAGCTTATTGTCTCGATTGATAATTTTCGAAGATAAATAGGAGGATTTAAAAAGGAGTTAGCTGATGATGACATAATTATTTGATAATTAGTGTTGGATTGAATTTCTAAAAAGTCCTAATTAGTGTTTGATCATCGTCGGGTTGGAAAGAGCCAACCCAGTCATGTAGGCCATAGTCAATATTTTAAGGTTTTCCTGCAACATATGAGGGAAGAGGGCAGCAGCCTTACGTATACAGGTGTTTTTAATTATTAAAATTACTTTTACTGTAAATATTTGATTTGTAAATTAAAAATATATTTAGTTTTTGTTTGGTAATAAGGCATGTGAAGACTCGGTTTGTGTATATATATATATATATATATATATATATATATATATATATATATATATATATATATATATATATGGCAAGGAGAGGACTAACACTGTCAAATTATACTTAGTTTATTTATAACCAATGAATCAAGCATTCAAACACCATGAAAACTCGTGTGTTAAGAGTCCATAACAATTAAAAGTCATCCTATTAAAATCTAATTTATTTATTTTATTATCCTCCAAGTATTTTAATAATTCGTTTCCGAGGTTTAAAGAGAATATTAGAAAAATAGAAAAAAAAAGTCAAATTTATTATCAAGTTATGCAAAGCATTCAAACACATTGATAACTACAACATCTTTAAAAAGAAAGCTAGATACTCTTTCATTCATAATTGTTCTTTTCATTCACACCTTTTGATTCACATCATTTCACATATACTTAACTATAATAAATATTAATATAATTCTTGATCGAAATTTCTCGTATTTTGGTAAATTGTGAGCTTTTGAGAATCCATTAGCAAGTTGCTCTTCTGTAGAACAATACTTGATTGCAATAATTATGTTGGCAATGACTTCTCGATAAAAGGAAATTGGAGTTCTATATGTTTTAATCTACTATGAAACACTGAATTTTTTGTCATAGATCTTATAGATTTATTATCACAAAATATCATCATCATTTTCATTTGGGCTTGATGAATAACTTCTAATATCCTTTTCATCAAATTTGTTTGGCATTTTACTCATAAAACTGTAATATATTTGGCATTTGAAGGTGACAATGCAGTAGTTGCTTGCTTCTTTGTGCTCCAAGTTATCATGCCAGACCAAAACGTCACCTGTGTGTTCCCTATCATCTTTGGAACCCGTCTAATCACCACCAGTAAAACCATCCGAGTTAAAATTAGAAACATATTTGTACCAAATCACATAATTAAAATTGGCTTTCGAAAATAATGGACGTGTTTGGTTGCTCCAAGAAGATGACAAAGGATTATGCGTAAATCTTAAAATAAGATTGACCGAGCATATGATATCAGACCTAGTGTGAGTTAAGAACATAAGACCACCGAGAATTTTGCTAAATAATTTGTTGTCATAGAATAAGATTAAATGAGTATATCATATCAAGCCTAGTGTGAGTCAAGAATATAAGACCACCCATAATTTTGCTAAATACTTTTTTATTTGCCTTAGTTGTATCATCATTCTAAACAAGCTACTTATTTGCACTCATGAGTTTTGATGAGGGCTCTCAAGTACTTCTTTTATAACTCGAATGCATAGACTTGTTGAGCTATAAAAAATCTCACTATATGCTTGATTAATTTGTATGCCCAAAAAATAGTTCAACCAACCCAAACCAGTCATATCAAATTCTTTCATCATACCAGACTTAAACTTTAAATTTAATCAAAATTTTGGATTACTATAATTAGGCAACACATACAAGATAGGTTCACTTTCACTTCTATAAAATTCTTTCATTTGGAAGTATGAATCAGCCTCTAATACCACACTATTGGTGCTTGTTTAAGCAGCGCTCATTTTAGTTTGTAGTTTTTTTTTTCTCTCCTTTTTGCCTTTAATAATGAAACCTTATGATTGATTTATATATACATCTTCTTTCAGGTTACCATTCAACAATGTAGGTTTAATATGAAACTAAAAAAACTTTTCACTTCATCTGTGAAGCTAATGCAAGTAGTGATCTAATAGTTTCAAATCTAGCAATGAGAGAAAAAGTTTTATAAAAATTAATATCATATTTTTGTGCATAATCTTTGGCACCAAGTCTTGTTTTATGTCTTTTTACACTTTCATCTCAATTGTATTTCATATTATAAATCAATTTCACACCAATCGGAACTATTCCTCGCGTCATACATATCAACAAATCCCAAAGTAGCATTTTTATCAATAGTTTCAATCCCCTTGGTAGAATTTTCTCATTCTTCCTTTTCAAAAGTATCTTTATAATTTGGTCTGAAATTACAAAAGCAAACATACAATCATATAGCTCATGTAGGGATCTCATCTTTTCAGTGTCTCTTTCATAAGAAGCATTTGAATCTATTGAACATAAATTTGATGGTGATGATATATTTAGGGTCTGTTTGGGCCAATTGCAACTTATTAAAAAGCACTGTGAAAATGCTGAAAAATTATATGATGTTCAAAAAGCTGCGATGACTATTATATTTTTTAATTTATTGATTTATTTATTTTTAAGTCCGACCTTAGCTAGAAAAGTATCACCGCACCTAGTCATGATCGGTGGAAAAACGCAGATTTTAGTATCAGTTTTTTGAAAAAACAATCAATGCAGTCTACCCAAACAGACAAAACTTCGGTAAATTGTAGGGTTCTTATGTTTTTTAATATTGTTTAAATATATTTAGTATAAAAGCTTTTTTCTCTAATAGTTTATACTTTGCAAGCTTATTTGTTAGGAGTAGAAAAATATCAAAAAAAAAAAAAAAAGAAATAATAATAAATAAATAAATAAACAGAAAAAGTTTTACAAAGAGCTTTGATTGCAATTCCACTTTTATCCTCTAAGATGAAGTAGAGAGAACACAAAGCCAGCTGTTCTTTAATGATTTTTCTTTCTCCTCCTGAGGACTTCGTCTGTTTACTTTAGAGTTGAATTTTATTTTTGTTTTGTGGCGTGCTTATTTTTTGTCTGTTAGCTAGTTTTTTTTTTATTCTTTTTAAAGCAGAATGTATTTTTAATTATTTATTCTATATTAATTTTGGCGCATTTGCATAAATACCACCCAATTCCTATTTATTTACTTATCTAATCTTTCTTTTCATATAAAAAATTGGATTTTTTACATACCAAGAACTTGAAACATCCTATCTTTCATATATCACAAACGAAAGTTAAATTTTCTTTGTTAAGCACTATGTTGGGCTTCTGTCCAGTCTCCCTCATTCGAAACGTTTAAAAATACATTTCTTGCACAGGGAAGATGTTACAATATGTAAAAATTAAAATATGGGTGTTGGTTATGTAAATACTTAAAAATTTAGTGGTGTATTATGTAAATATCCTATTGAGACTCGACTCTTAAAATTATTATAAAAAGGTCCCGCTGTCCCAATGTACCGTTCCAACAAAATAAAGCAATACGAATAGTGGATTCATGCCAACAAGATACCCCAATCACTTTTGACTAATGTTCTCTCATGCCATACAAAGCTAAGCTATCTGTTATATATATATTGAATCCAAATTTATCCTATGGACCATGCCCAAGGTATCAAACGTAAAATCCAAGTCAAGGGAAAGGAAAATGGAAAGAGGGGGATTTTGCCCTGTCGGGGGCCAAAGAGGGGTGTTCCCTGGTTCTTTGGCCCATTTTATTGGACTAAACTTGAGTGTTACAAGTGGAAGGAATGTGAGAGTTCTCTTGGCATGAGAGTTGAGAGACAGAACATAGGGACCTCTTACATATGACAAGGGTCATCTATATATGGAAGTAAAAAAGTGAGAAAGATAAGATTGCAAATATACCCTTATTTTATGGAGGGAGGTACAGAGTATCTCAATCTTTTATTTGCACGAATTTGTTGATCTGGAGCATTTTTCTTCACAGGAACTAGTAGGAGTTGGGTGGTCGACATGTGTGGTTGGTCGGCTGGAAGAGGTGGTCGGAGAAGTGTGGCTAGCTGGCTGGAAGTTGGTGGCCGACCCAATGTGGGCGACCGGCTGGAGGTGGTCGGCCGGTCAGCCGTTGGTTGGTGGTTAGCCCAACGTGGTCAGCCAGTGGAGATGGTCAGTCGGTCGATTGTTGCTTGGTAGCCAACCTATTGTGGCTGACCGACAAGAATTGGCTAGTTGATTGGAGGTGGTCAGTCGGTCGGATATTGGTTGGTTATCGACCCAACGTGGTCGGCCAGTGGGAGAGCAAACTACAGATGCGATTCTGATGACAAATCCATTGGTCGGGCGAGGATGGTGACATTTTTCTGTTATACATAAAGCCCCCAAATTTTTTACTTATTGAAGGTAAAACCACAATATGAATGAAAAACTAGAAAATATAGGAAATATAGCTTTTGCAAATCATTAGCTATTCTCCTAATTTTTTTTGTTTTGTGGATTGATTTTGTGTTGATTGGCTACCCATTCCTTGAGAAGGTTGTCGCTCGGTTCTCAGATTTTTAGATGCCTGACTCAAGTCTTACTCTATGCTCGTCTCCTTTGCTTGGTTTGAAATGTCTCCTAGGGCAGGTCATGCATTTCGTTGGGTATTAGGCAGATCTTGTCGCTGCCTTTGCGGGGGTAACCCCGAGACTAGCTAAGGAGATGATTTGCCGTGTATCCTTCGTAAAGCTTGTTGATATTGGACAGTGAACCACCTCCATAGCTTTTTTTGGGCCGAGTTTAGAGCTTTTTTTGGAAGCTTAGAGTGAGGAGGGCTTTTCCTGGCGACATGTGCTACTATTCGAGAACCCCGCGTCACAAGGGATCGAACTCCTGACCTGAGGGGACTTACAGTGAACCCCTCTAACCAACAGGCCAAGACTTGTGTGCGCACACACACACACGCACGTGTGCGTGCGTGCGAGTTCGTGTTTGTGTGTGTGTGTGTGCCTGTGTGTGTGTATGTGCGTGAGCGCACGCAGCTGTGTGGGTGTGCGCGCGGTTCTCGAATCAATTTTAAATCAAGGAGATATTAAATCAAATTTGTCCTATGGTTCATGCCCAAGGTACAAAGCTGAAATCAAAGGGCAAGAGAAAAAGATGACGAGAAAGTGAGACACTTGCTCCGTCAGAGGGCATTGAGGGGTGTTCATGTGCTATTTAGACTGCTTTATTTCACTAAACTTGAGGGTTACAAGCAGGAAGGATGGGAGAGTCCCCTTTAGATGAGGTTTGAGAGAGAGAGAGAGAGGGCCCGAGGGACCTTTTACACATGCAAAGAGTTTTTTTTTTTATTTTATAGAAATGAAAAGGAGGAAAAAGTGAGATTACAAATATGCCACTGCTTTATGGAGGGTGGTACAAGGTAGTTTGACCATTTCATTTCTTGAATCTGTTGATCCGGTGCATTTCCATTGTTGGGACTCATCAGCGACGTATGGTTGGTCAAGTGTGGTCGGTTTGCTAGAAAGTGCGACCAGCCAAGGGTGTTGCCCAGTCGGTTGGAGGTGGCCAGCTCGTCGGTCGTTGGTCCATGGTCGGCCCAATGTGGTCTGCCGACTGGAGGTGGCCAACTGGTCGGCTACAGATTGGTGTCTAGCCCAATGTGACCAGCCGGTTGACATGCACCAAGTGTTGCGAAGCACGGGAGGCTCACGCAAGTATACCTGGCTTATTAATAGTACCGGGATTACAGTCTGGTTGTCGATCCCATAGGGAACAGAGAAATCTCAATTTAGGAAAAGTTCTAGAGTATGATTGGTAGCCTTAGCCTGAAAATTTGGTCTAATTAAAATCTCAGAGGTATTCTAAATTATTAGCAATCAATTTGAAAAGTTACTCAAGTATGAGAGAAGATTCTCTCTTGAAAAAGTTCAATAGAAAAGTGTATGTAATAACTTCAATATGAAATCAGATGACAAACAAGAGTGATTCTCTTTCTTATCTTCTTCTGATGGAATAAGAAAGATTGCATAAAGATCAGATTAGTTCCCTAATACCAACTTTTATCTCATGCACAAATATCTCTTTGTAAGTTTGCATTAACTTAGTAGATATATTCATATTCCACAAAGTTAATGTGATTAACTCAATCAATTCTATTACCATCTCTTCTAAGATTTGCAACTCACGATTAATATTAACACCCCACTTGGCCAAAATGAAATGCAAATGAAGTGCAAGGAATTAATCATCACCCATTTAAATCACATAAACAAACTATCATAAACATCTATCCTATATCCCCATCCCAATGAAAATAAGGGCAAATACTCACAGAACATGTTTGAACACACAAATCAAATCATTTGATTGAAATAAAATCCAAAGTACAAAAGTCTTACAAATATAAGCCAAAAGCACAAAATAATAACTCCAATACTTCTCTCTTTTCATCTTGCCTTAATAGGTTGAGGAAACAAGCACAATCTCATAAAGCCCCTCAATTCTCTCTTATCTCTACTTAATTACACTTTATGGAACTGGCTCCTTCAATTCCCCTCTCCGAAAAATGACAGAAGAAATATGATGGAAGAGCCCCCTTTACTTCGCAGTCAAAGTTCTTTTGTTTCCTTTCCTTCATCTCACAGTCCGAACTGTTATAAATTCAGTTGGGGCTGCTAGGGGTTACCGGAGCCTAAATCTGGCTCCTAAGCGCCCGATATCGCGACGTGCCCGTAACAACGCCTTGGAGCCCAATGTCTGGCGCTTAGGCACCATGCTCTCGAGTTTGTTGCTCAAATTTAGAGCTGTCTAGCATCTAAACGCAAGTGTCTAAACGCTTAAGCGCCCAATAGTATACTTTTGCTCCACTCTCCATTCTGTCCAATTCAATTCTTGTTATTCTCTTTTCTTGCAATCACAAAAAAAGGGAACAAAAACTTTCCTCAAAGTGCAGTATAATCAAATAAAATTCAAAAATACATATAATAGCAAATGCAAAATTAACAAACACTTCACCTGCTGGAGTTGGCTGGCCGACTGGAGGTGGCTGACCGACTTGGTTTGGCAAGCAAGTGGGAAAGCAAACTGTAGGTGCGACTCTGATGGCGATTTCGTTGGTCTGACGAGCATGAAGACAATTTTTTATAATACAATATACATATAAACACATAATTATTCATATTTACATGTATATCACTCAATTATTTAACAATAAATCAAAAATATCACCATCACAGTCTATTTAAAAGCGTAAGGCATCTTCTCATGCAAACATTTATGTCACTAAGGTATTGTAATTAAATATCAAGCACTTGGTGTTATATATGTAAATACATTCATGTCTGCCACTCTATTAATTTCGTTGTGATTAAAGTTTAATTTAAAAAATAAATAAAGAAACGTGCCACCCAACTCTTAACATATTCACATATGAGACATCTAAACTTCAATATTTACGTACATAACACCTTACCTATGGAGAGAATATTATATTCAGACGCCCAAACACCGGCCGACACATCGTTATACACCTCATCGACGGGCAACATGACGGCCAGTGGTTGGTCGTCCAGACTGTGCGGACGTCCGGACACAATATTTTTAGGGTGACATGTACGTAAAAATATGTGAATACATAGGAATTAGGTGGTGCGTGCGTAAAACTCACTGGAAAAAAAAAATAAAGAAAGAGTCTCAATGAGATGCAAATAATTGCTTGGCTTATAGAATGGAACTTATTTGAATAGAGAAAGGAACATTTGACCAAAATGAATTAAGAAAGAAGAGTATTTTAAAATTAGAGTCGTGAGAAGACTTCAATGTCATTTTAGAGGAAAATTATTAAATTATGATACTCAAATATAATATTTCTAAAGATAAAAGGATATGAAAAGTGTTGAGAATTTTAGGGCAAAGAAATGCAAATCCAGAAGAATATAGAGATTTAACGAGGTTCGGCAAAGATGTCTACATCATCGGGAGCAGAGCAGCGACTTCATTATTTCAGAGGAGTTAAGAGTTCGGTTCGGTTACGTACCCATAGGATTACATATGTATTTATAGATAAAACTCACAGATAAAATTACTAAAACGCTCTCGCTCCCCCCAACTCCCTTAATTTCAAGAGATATTCTTCTTCACCAGGAGACACACATCTTAATTCCAAGAGACTTCAAATTTCCGGTATATAAACCATTCCTAACAAAAAAATAAAATAATTAAATTTAAAAACAAATTTAATATTATTATATTTTTATTTTTTTATTAAAAAAAATATTCTGTTTTAGATATATGGATTTTATATTTATTTTTCTTATTTTAATCTACATATAATAAAACATCTTAATTTAATTTTTTTTTCAATTAGGGGTGAGCGTAGCTCAATAAAATAAGCATATATTTTAGCAATTTTTTTTTCGAAGTTGAGTCGAAATCCGAATCTTCTAGTTTATTATTATTATTATTATTATTTTGAAATAAATAGTCATAGGCTATTATACGAGCTTCTAGCCACCCTTAATATGTCTAACATTTGAGCATCATCTCTTTAAGGCCAACTTTGTTATAAGGGATTCGAACCTCCAGGGGTCTTATACTGTGGATGTCAACCAACTCGCTGGGTCACGCGAAGACTTTTTACAAATTAATCCACAGGCTTTCCACATTTGTAACCATTAAAAAATCTTTGCATGTTGGTGCTTTATATTTGTAAACACACATCACATAAGTAATTCTTGTTATGAAAAACGACGACAATAAAGCGACCAGAAAAAGGCGACACACAAATTTACGTGGTTCGGCAAATTGCCTACGTCCACAGAGTTGCAGAGGATTTTATTATACTTTGAGGAAATACACTCGTCTACGATTACAAAAACACTCCTTTTTCTCTCTCCCTCTCTCTCCTCTCCTTTCTCTCACTAACTCTCCAACCAAGAGCTATAAAAGGAAAAACTTTTGTTTCTTGCTTACTGTACCGTAAGCAACAAAGGGAACCAAGAAAAGGGGAGCAGCCTTTTTCTTTTTTCTTTTCCCTTTCATTATAGGTGTCAGCCGAAGAGAGGTGTGCTTAGCGGGATATTAGCAGACCTATTTGCTTGCTTTATTTATACTAAGCAAAGCAGCCCCCTTTTGGAAAGGCAGGGATGCGGGAACTTCACGCGGGAAGCTTCCCGCGGTCCCGCGTGAAGCTTACACGGTTCCGCGTGCTATGCGCGGGCGGGATCTTGAGAAGGCAGGAGGAGTCACAGACTCCATCTTCAACAATTCTCCCACTTGGAGACTGGGACACTGACTGCGTCACCTACTGGCTGCCTCATCTGCTGGTTGTATCGATCTTTCCTCAAACGTGATATCCTCCACCTCTGCAACTCAAAGTCCTCGTCTTCACGCTAGAAGACCAACTGAAGTCGAGCACAACTTCAGTTTCTCAAGAGTAACACCCTTAGTCAACATGTCAGCAGGGTTTTTGCTTCCATAAATTTTCTCAAGTAGCAACTGTCCGTCATCCAACAATGACCGTATGAAGTGGTACTTGATCTGAATATGTTTGATCCTGGACTGCAATGTTGGATTCCTGGAAAAAAATATAGCACTCTGACTATCACTGTAGGAGTGCCCTTCTGAACCTCCTTACCCAATTCTTCCAAGAAGCTCTGTAGCATATCATCTCCTTTGCAGCCTCGATACTGCTATGTACTCTGCTTCTGTAGTAGACAACGAAACTGTCTTCTGCAGATTAGAGCACCATGATACTGCAGTGCCACCAAAAGTATAAATATAGCCTGTAGTGCTCCTTCTGGTATCAATGTCTCCAGCTAGATCAGCATCAACATAGCCACGTACCTCCAGGTTCTTTCCTGAGAAACACAAGCAGGTTTCTGAAGAGCCTCTTAGGTATCTGAAGATCCACTTCACAGCTTCCCAATGTTCCTTTCCTAGATTACTCATGTATCTGCTCACAACTCCCACTGCATGAGCAATATCTGGTCTGGTGCAGACCATAGCATACATAAGTGAACCAATAGCTGAAGCGTAAGGAACCTTACTCATATAGTCTCGTTCCTCATCTGACGTGGGTGACTGGCTCTTGCTGAGTCTGAAATGACTGCCCAAAGGTGTGCCAACTGGTTTGGCCTTGTCCATATTGAACCTGTTAAGCACCTTTTTCACATATTCAGCTTGTGAAAGTCTTAACGTACCTTTGACTCTGTCTCTGATAATTTTCATGCCAAGGATTTGCTTTGCCGCTCCCAAATCCTTCATTGCAAAGTGTTTTGACATCTGCTTCTTCAGATTATTGATCTCATCAATGCTAGCTCCTGCAATAAGCATATCATCCACATACAACAATAGGATGATATATGAATTGTCAAAATACCTGACATAGCAGCAATGATCTGTCTGACATCTGTTGTACCCTGCATTGAGCATGAATTTATTAAACTTCTTGTACCACTGTCTAGGAGCTTGCTTCAGGCCATACAAGCTCTTTTTCAATCTGCAAACTGAGTCTTCCTTTCCCTGTAGCATGAACCTGAAGGACCCTTCAGGTTGGTGCATGTAGATGTCTTCTTCAAGGTCTCCATGAAGAAAAGTTGTCTTCACATCTAACTGCTCAAGGAAGAGATTTTCGGTAGCCACCATAGACAGTACCATTCTGATGGTTGTAAGCTTCACCACAGGAGAGAAAATATTGGAATAATCAATACCATGCTTCTGTTGAAAACCTTTTACAACAAGCCTTGCCTTGTATCTTTTACTGCTATCATGTTTAGTCTTTACCCGATACACCCACTTGTTGTGTAAAGTCTTCTTCCCTGGTGGAAGATCTGTTAGCTCCCAAGTCTGATTTTCTAGCAGAGAATCCATCGCCTCCTTCATGGCTAGCTCCCACTTGCTCGAATTTTTATCTTGCAAGGTTTCTTCATAAATCTGAGGTTCTCCACCATCTGTCAGCAGAATGTAATTTAAAGTAGGAGAATACCTCTGTGGAGAACGTCTAGCCCTTTCTGACCTGCGAACAGTAGTTGGAGTAGTGAATGACTCTGAACCTGATTGCGGAATAATGGGAATGGGTGCCCCGGACCCACTCTCGTCGACATTCACATTTTGATCATGAACTGTGACCTCTGGTAGATCGTCAAACTTCACGAATCTGATTCCTGAGGAGCTGCTTTAGAATTTGTACTAGCCTTGTCTTTGTACATCATCTTCTCATTGAAGATCACATTCCTGCTTCTAATAATCTTCCGATCCTGATCATCCCAGAAACGATAGCCAAATGATTCGTCTCCATAGCCAATGAAATAACATTTCCTTGACTTAGCCTCAAGCTTGCTACGAGCATCAGGATTGATTAGAACATAAGAGTGACAACAAAAAATCTTAAGATGAGAAAATTTGACCTCTTTACCGCTCCAGACCTCCTCAGGTAATTCACAGTCTAATAGGACAGATGGTCCCCTGTTGATCAAGTAAACTGCAATGCTGACTCTGCCCAGAAAGCTGGTGGTAGTCCAGCGTGCAACATCATGCTCCTGGCACGCTCATTGATAGTCCTGTTCATACGCTCTGCAACTCCATTTTGTTGTGTTGTCCCTTGAATGGTCTTCTCCATTCTGATATCCTGAGCTGCACAGTACTCTTTGAACCCACCATCAATGTACTCGCCACCATTGTCAGACCTCAAACATTTCAGTTTTAGGTCTGTCTCTGTCTCAACCATAACCTTCTAGGTTTTGAATACGATAAATACATCAGATTTATGCTTCAGAAAGTAAACCCATACCTTTCTACTGTGGTCATCTATGAATGTGTCGTAGTAGCGAGAGCCTCCAAGAGATGCCTCTGGGGAAGGTCCCCACACATCGGTGTGTACAAGTTCTAATTTTCCTGCCTTTAGCGCTCTGCCACCTTTCAGGAAACTGACTTTCTTTTACTTCCCCATGATGCAACTTTCGCACATGCCGAGATCAACTGACTTCAGTTCTGGCAGCTTGCCTCTGGACTGAAGCTCTTTCATGCCTCTTAGACTCATGTGTCCCAGCCTGCAATGCCACATGTCTGCTGTGCTCTCTGCAACTGTAGTATCAACAATGTTAATTAAACCAGTAGTCATATACAACGTACCAGTCTTCTCACCTCGAGCCAACACCAGTGCTCCTTTAGTCACCTTCCAGGTGCTATCCGAGAATACTACTGTATGCCCTCCTTCATCTAGCTGCCCAACAAAAATTAGATTTTTCTTCAGCTCAGCAATATGTCTGGCCTTTTGCAAAATCCATTTGCTTTTGTTAGGGAGTGTAATTTAAACATCTCCCATCCCCACTACGTTCAAAGCTGCTCCATCAGCGAGGTACACCTTCCCAAAGTCACCTGCAACATAGTTTTGCATTAGCTCCCGATGGGAAGATGTATGAAAAGATGCCCCTGAGTCCAGTATCCAGTCGTCAACGGAGCTGTGAACTGCAAGCAACAACGCATCCTGAACTTCTTCAGTTACAGCATTAGCACCGATGTTCTCCGTCTTTTGAGAACTTTTGCAGTTTTTCTTTATGTGGCCAGTTTTGCCACAGTTCCAACAGGTTGCTTGTTGACCAGGCTTTGATTTGCTTTTGCCTCTGTGTTTTGATTTTGATCTTCCTCTGTTTGAGTTCCTGTCATGTGATCTTCCTCTGGAATCAACATTCAGTGCCGAACTCGAACACGAAGTCTCGTCAGAATCTTTCCTGCGCACCTCCTCGACCTAAAATTAAATCACAAATATCATCATATTTTAGTTTAGATTTACTCGCAGAATTGTTGATCGCCATCCTCATGGCTTCCCAATTATTTGACAATGAAGCCAATAATATCAGCGCTCGTATCTCATCATCAAATTCAATTTCGACAGACGACAATTGATTTGTGATGGTATTGAAGTCATTCAGATGTTGTACAACGGATGTACATTCCGCCATCTTTAAATTGAATAACCTTTCATCAGATGCACCTTGTTATTTGCCGACGACTTTTCGTACATTCCTGACAAAGCTGCCATGAGATCCGCAGTGGTCCTCTCTTTGATGACATTGTGTGCAACTGATCTCGACAGGGTCAATCGAATAACCCCGTAACCTGTCGATCCAACAGATTCCAATCGGCCTCGTCCATCTTCTCCGTCGTCGTCCCAATAACGGAAGATGAAGTTTCTTCCCATTGAGGTACTCCTCTATCTACATCCGCCGACAACCAAAATCCGTGCCATCGAATTTCTCGATCCCTGAAATCTTCACTTTGTCTTCAGTCATCGTTCTTCTTCAGATCCAAACCGGGGCTCTGATACCAGTTGTTATGAAAAACGACGACAATAAAGCGACCAGAAAAAGGCGACACACAAATTTACGTGGTTCGGCAGATTGTCTACGTCCACGGAGTTGCAGAGAATTTTATTATACTTTGAGGAAATACACTCGTCTACGATTACAAAAACACTCCTTTTTCTCTCTCCCTCTCTCTCCTCTCCTTTCTCTCTCTAACTCTCCAACCAAGAGCTATAAAAGAAAAAACTTTTGTTTCTTGCTTACTGTACCGTAAGCAACAAAGGGAACCAAGAAAAAGGGGAGCAGCCTTTTTCTTTTTTCTTTTCCCTTTCTTTATAGGCGTCAGCCGAAGAGAGAGGTGCTTAGTGGGATGTTAGCAGGCCTAATTGCTTGCTTTATTTATACTAAGCAAAGAAGCCCCCTTTTTGGAAAGGCAGGGAGGCAGGAACTTCACGCGGGAAGCTTCCCGCAGTCCCAGGTGAAACTTACGCAGTTCCGCGTGCTATGCGCGGGCTGGATCTTGAGAAGGCAGGAGGAGTCACAGACTCCATCTTCAACAATTCTAATATATTTATATATCTAAGACCTAAAAATTGATATTTATGTAAATGACACTTAAATATTTTAGTCATATAAAAATATCATTAATATCACTAATACATAAGAATTGTGGGGTATAAATGCAATTTTTGTTTTTACAATTGGCCCTTCAAAATGTCTAATTCTACATTTGAAGCTCAATCATCTAAGATTGCTCTCCTATTTAGGTGAAATCATTGGCCGAAAAGGGATGCGGCAATGAATGTATTTTATGAATCGCCTCTTTTGAGATTTTTTATTTTATTTTCCGTCTTTATCGACATATTTTTGTTATATGTGAGGATTATATTATGAGGAAATTTAGAATTTATTTGAGACATCTTTCTGTCTGTTTTGCATTTCAAAGCGCAACTACGAGGAATCGTGTTCTAAAAATTTTTATCGTGAGAATCAACTTCTTTCAGTTGAATATATTAAAATGAGTTAGTTGCAAAGAAAGTTATCATTTTCTTTTTTTTTGAAAAAATATATATTTTCGTTGTAGCTTACTAAGAAATTATTTTCTCCACCATGACTTTACAATCTCTTTTAAAAAATATTCATATTTATGTAAATATGAATGTTTTGGTGTTAGGTAAATATAAGATAGTTGTGTGATATATATGTAAATGCCTCTAATATAATTAATAGATGTGTATTTAATTGAGTTGGAGAATATTAAATTCCTTACTAACCAAGTTTTGTCAACAAGGTAGTCAAATCAGTTTGGGTGAAGATCAGTAGAGTCCAAAAGAGAAATAATTAGAATTAAAGAATGCTCTAAGAGATTTAAATAGAAAAGAATTAATTTGTTCATGAATGTTACAATCAAGTTCTTTTTTTTATTCCTCTTTACCCAATTAAAAATTAAATTTTGCTTCACATTCATCATTGTCTATAAATATTTAATGGGTAGGCCTATGTGATATGCATCAAAATAATTTTTTAGGCAAGTGTATTTTTCTAGGCTCAACTATGATCTTTGTGACCAATCAATGCTCTATGGCAACCTTTTAGGACCATTGTTGTTACTGCAGCAACGAACCACAACCTATGTGATCAACTACGTCTTATATAGCTAACTACTAAAACAGCTTCTAACTACGACCTATGTAACCAACTATGGCTTGTTTGGACAGTTCCTACTCCAGCTTTTCATTATAGAGTATGTGGCCAATTAATGTTGTTTGAGCTACCAACTACGCAATAATAAACTACTTCTTGATTTCTATGAGGATGCTATTATAAATCAAGCAAATGTGATGGAGGGACTTATTTTTCAGGCGTTCCTACGGATTGATCTTTCATCTTCTTAGTGGTGCTGAGTATGAATGGTGAACAACTTTCAAATCCATGTCGGCGTTGTTTTGTGCGTGAAGTGCCCGTAAGAAGCTGTCGGTCGCCGGAATCGGAATCCCGTCGCCCGCTTCGGAAGGATCCTTCAACGAAAAGAAAGGAATCAAACTGACCCCATATTTTTCATAGTTTGAATGAAAGAGCGCTACACCTCAAGTCATGCATTTATCTCGAAAGACAAACACAAGACTTGAGGGTGAGGCTCGATCAAATAAACTAAGAAATATATGACGTCCGTTTGGTCTGCGAAACCATTTTATTTGCCGACAAATTCCCTATTTAATATAAGGAATTAAATAGGGTTTATTTTAAGCTGGGTTCGGAAATGCTTCCTATAAGGGCAAGCCCCCTAAGGAAGGGAATCAAACTGACCCCATATTTTTCATAGTTTGAATGAAAGAGCGCTACACCTCAAGTCATGCATTTATCTCGAAAGACAAACACAAGACTTGAGGGTGAGGCTCGATCAAATAAACTAAGAAATATATGACGTCCGTTTGACTCGCGAAACCATTTTATTTGCCGACAAATTCCCTATTTAATATAAGGAATTAAATAGGGTTTATTTTAAGTCGGGTTCGAAAATGCTTCCTATAAGGCAAGCCTCTATAGTTAATTACATCTTAAATGACCGAAATCACTTAAGAAAACTCTCGATAAAAATCAGAAAATATTATCCTCAAGGAGGTCAAAAGGATAGGACTTTTCGACGTAATCGGACAAAGAGGTGTGAAAGGGGATTGGCTCAAAATTGGAACATTTTATTGTAGAATCCAAAGGAGGAAGAACTAGGGGATGTCAAAGATCCAGAGGCGAACCTCGGTGACTTCCCATGCTATCCTATGATTTGGCTTTGATTTAGGAGATATTATTTAAAAGGTTTCATCCTGCCCATTTTATTTAATAAGGGCTTACATTCGTGTGAAACGATCACACGAATAGCCTAGAAGATGTGAGGATTTAGGTCGTAACGAACGACAACCTCGGAATCCTAAAGCGAGTTGGGGCTTATATTGTACAGCATAGCTATACAAAGGCCCAAGAAAGGTTGAGGATTTATGTCGCACTAAGCGAACAACCTCGAAATCCTATGGATTGTTATTTAACTAAGGAATGGTTTAGTTGGTGAAGATATGTTTTGCTGTTGAAGATGGCCGTGCTGCCCACCGCGTTAGCTCCAAGCTCCTTGCCGTGAAGAGGTTAAGTTTTCTAAGGTGGCAAGTCAAAATGTTCAATCAGGTGGCCCTATGGTCAAGGTCTTCTAAACATCCTATGCAAATATGTTTAAATGTTGTACAGTGTATATCAGGATATGCAGCACAGGGAAAACAGTAAAACATGTGACAGAGTATAGTATGTGCTAAACAAGAGAGCATGCGGTAGCGAGTACAAAAAGTAATGACTAAACAATATAACATGCGATAAGCAATGCTTATATAAAGGAACATGCTGTAAAAATAAACCTGTATACCTGGGGATCCGTAATCTTCTTGTGTCTAGCCAGCAGAAGTGTGTCACATGAAAGCCAAGCAAGAGAAGAAAAAGGTCGTCGAAAAGCTCGAGAAAACAAGGGGACTGACTCATAACAGAAAACCCGAGAAAACAAACGAAAATCAAAATAAAATCATCAAAACCTCGGGAAATCCCGGAAAAAGGACCACGAGTGCTTCATCAAAATCATACGAAAATCCGAAGAAAACCGCAAGCACTCGGGTCGGGGCTAGGCTCGAACTGTGCGAGATCGCTCGAAGGGTCGTCGAAGGCTACTCGGTCACACGAGTGTATAAAGCCCGTCACTCGCCAAGAAGGGTGTCCAACTAAACCCGACTCGGAGAGTGTTCCTCCACCCAAGACTGATAATCAACAAGTGGACAATCAAATTTTATAATATAGTTTTTGAAAATTTATATTTTTGACATGCACATGAGTTTCAGACATGCAAAAGAGAGTTTATATATTGTGATTGTAGTGAAAACGTATTTTTGTTGTGAAATGTAATATCATATTTTTATCAGATTTTGAAAATTGTAATTGTCCACGAGTCGATTATTTCGTCAGGTAAAGGATCGCTAACAATCCTAAGAAGGTACGGGTGCCCCGCTCGCCTTGTAGCGGTGTAGGATACCGTCATCCTACGGTTCACTGGGGCCCTGGAGCGAGTCCTGATGTCGTAGGATGGGATATCATTCTACTCTATCACTGGCGTGCCTTTTGCATCATCGCCCTCATCGCCCCAAAACAAAACAAAACAAAACCGACTCCGAGTGAAGCAGGAAACACGTGTAAGTCAATAAGGAAGGGAAGAAGAGGAGATTAACCCACCTCCATACCCGAAAAGACTAAAACGGGAGGAAGGTTAATCCACTCACCCCTAAAACATGTAATAACAGAACGCTGAAAGCGTGGCCCGAGGTCCTCGAATCGGTCCCGAGGACGTCATTTTCTTACTCGGGCACGGTTGGATTATCCCCGAAATGGATATCCTCGCATTCGGATAAGACCGAACGAAAAGCAATGACCCTCGAGAATCGTTTAAAAATCGATAAATCAAACGAGAAAAGAAGAGTAAAGTGACTCCGAGAAAACCGACTAAAGCCCCAGACTCATACTAAAATCCAGACCTCCCGACCCTCAATTGATTCTTTTCATTTGAAGTATAATTCTTGCAAATAGGACTACTCTCAGACTCCGGATTAAGCTCACAACAGCAATAGGAGAATCAGAAAAACTTCTAATACATATGAAAGTGAGTGTACAAGTCCAAAAACCTCAAAACTAGCACCAATCCCACCAAATAAAATCTTTAAGAAAGTGCCTTAAGTATCAGTGCTCAATTCACTCCCATAAGCAAATGAGAAATGACTCTGAATTCATTTCCATCAACTCCAAGTTCAAACATAGCAATAAGCCAAGCCATCACCACATCAATCACCACCATGAGGCTCTGCTGCAAGGCCACAACAAAGGGGCAGCAATAAGTAAAGCCCCCATCCAGCCTCAAAATCACAAATCAACATCAAGAGGCTCACGGTCAAGGCAAATCGGACGAGGAGGAGGCTCACAAGTAAGGCTACAAGCAATGGGAGGGACTCACGGCAATCCCGTAGCAAGGGAGCGACAAAAAGTAAGGCCCTTCCCCTAAATTCCAAATTACCACAATGAAGCTCACGGCTAAATCCCAATGAGAAGACAAGCCCCATAAAATCAATTCAATCCCAAGTTCACCACAAAACATATAAAGGTATTTATCAAATAGCCATGGAGTTTAAATTCACCCAACACCAAATTGAAACAGCCACCAACATTAAATCAAACCCGAAGAGCACCAAAGTCCTAACCCGAGCCAAGAGCTGGGCTCAAAATAGCATAAAATCAAGTCACAGCGTTCCCCACTCCGAGCCAAAGCAAAAGAGGAGTTAAATGAGCCAAACCCGGGCCCATATAGGGTCGAACCCGAGCCATGGCTGAGGCTGGAATGAAGCCAGCTTCAATTCGAAAGCAATAATATCGCAATGCCAAATGAAAACCGAGCCATATGAGGCCAAAATCCGGCTAGGATCAAGCTTAAAACAAAGAGTATAGCAAAGTCTCAACAAAGCCCGATATAAGAATAAATCCAAAATACCAAAGTAAGCCCTCAAATAAGGAACAAATCAAATCAGCCAAGCTCCCAAACAAAGCCAAAATAAATTTCTCAAAGCATTGAAATAAGAGCAACAAATATACATCGAAATAGCCTCTCGGGTAAGGGTTATGATAAGCCAACCGAGCCTCCAGGTGAGGCTATGACGAGCCACAATAAAGTTGGAACCAAACCTAGCATGAGGCCAAAACAAATGCCTCCACATACTCAACATATCAAAATATAGAGCCACTACCTATTTATCATGAGAGTGAGCATGGGGCTCTTTCAAATTAAATTAAAACTCCACCCTAGCATGCTCTTTGATAAAGAAATGAAAGGAGTAGGAAATGAGCTTCACATGCATATAAAATTAAATAAATCCTTCCATGCTTCATATCAAGCTAAAGTGAGTAAGGAATATCTCAATGCCTATGTTAACATGCTTTGTACTTTGCTTCAAATAAGAACTTCACATAGAATCCTTCCTCACTATCTCTTACATGTATTTTTGTTTGATAAAGAAGAGATAGAAGTAAGGAATAAAATTCCACATGTATGTAGCCTTCAAATAAAACTTTCCATACTTCCATAAAGGGGCAAAAATGCAAGATGCCCGATAACTAACTCCCCCAAGCATTCAAAGCTTTGAAGCCATAAAATACCTTGCATGGGAAAAGTATAAATACTTCCAAATTGAGCTTAACACTCCCCTAGCATGTTCTCTAACAGATGAGAAATAAGAGGAGCAAAGAGACAAGCTCCATAAATATATAAAGCTGAATAAAACTTTCCATTCTTCATATCAAGTTAAAATATGCAAGAGACTTCCAAATTTCCACCTAAACATGCTTGCAGAGGGAAAAGTACAATCTCAAAGCCATACATTTAAGGTTTTAAACTTGCTTTAAGTGTAGGAAAAGAAGAGAGAGTAATATCATGCCATAACTATACCCTCTCAAACAAATGACCTAGCTCAAAATCTTAGAACGTGTCCATATTTATATTTTTAACATGCTTGAGCAATAAATTTTCTCAAATAAAACAGTAACAACGAACTAACATGCTGCTGGAAAGAGAAGAGGGAAGGCATCCATTAATTAAGCAAGCAAACAAGTTAATCCTTAGCATACAAGTGCCCAGCCGAGAAGCCAAACAGGGAGAAACATGTCAAAGCCACAAGCCACGGCCACCTCAGGCCAAACCAAGGAGAAAAGAGGAAAGGAAGAAGGTTACCAGCCACTGTAGGACACACAAAGGCACAAGAAGATTCAAGCTTCGAATTGGCAACACCTCCTCATCTCCATCAGAAAATTCGGCCAGCCCTAATTATCACCTCAAATGGGGTTTATATAGGCAGAGGAGGAGAAGGAGTGCCGCTACTCACCTGTAGAGTCGAATGACCTCGGGCAAGGCACGGGAGAAAGGGGGAGAAATGCCGCTCGGGCCACTTGCGCACGCGGAATGCCGCAGAGATGCCGCGAGAGCGAGAAGATGAGCTGCGAGGGATGGGCGCCTGCGAGGGATAAGAGATGGGATCGACTTCGTGCCAGTCGAGGAGGAAACCGCAGAAGATGGGGCGAGAGGCGTGCGGCTCGAGCACGGGAACGGGAGAGGCGAACCGAGCAGGAGAAGGCTCGTCCGGGTTATCTCGTGCGTGTGCGGGAGAAAACAGGGCCAATCGAGCGAATCAGAGGAATTTAGAGCTTAGGATTTTAGTTTAAAATAGGTTTTATTATTATTTTATTAAAAATTAAACCCTAAATCGCAACTTTCGCTTCCGACAGGCTATCGTCACAAATTTAACGTCAATTTTAGGTAAAACTGACGTTCCGGACGCATCGACGCAGTCCGTTTCGTCGTTCGAGGTAGTCTGGGCAACCTCTTCGACGGCCGCGTCAAAATCGCGTCGAAATTTGGTATCGTCGCAAAATTGACTCGAGTCCGATCGATCAGAATAGTGCAGGTGTGTGTAAGATGTGCGCGAGGCTGTCCTAATGTCCAGGGTCCTATAGGGACTCAATTTGAACTCCTGACATCAATTTCGACCGGCTATAGACTAGCGGTACGGAATCTCGTACAGGATTTCAAAGAGTAACGAAGTGGCTTCCAGACACTCTAAAACGAGGTAGGTCCCATCGCTAGGAATCTAGGATCGTCGGGGAAGCTCCTGAGGCTAGAATCCTAAATCTAGGAGGAATACTAAACCTCGACAAAAGTGAGGTCAACAAAAGGACCCCCAATAGGTGTGGTGTGCTGGGCGAGCACACCGCGCGTATTGGCGTTGACCGACAAGATCAACAAAACCAACACAAACGTTCCAAGCCAACACACTCAGAACAAAACAAAGAAAGAGTGACAAAGGTTTCCGCTGGGGAATGTCAGGTAACTCTTCGAAGCTGAAGATTCCAGAACTCTCGCTGGGGAAAGAACAAGTGGATATTCGATTTGAAATCGAGGAGTAGAAACTCTCGCTGAGGATTGGAGAGTGGAATTGGTGTTATCAAATTTCAAATGTGTATCGAGAATGGGACATAATATCAGGTATTGATCCCGAGGTGTGGATCGAAACATAGGTAAAATTTATGGTGGAAGAAAGAGAAAGGATGCCATACTCCATTTAAGGGGGTCTTATACCGATCTCGAAAGATTGGGATAGGATGCCTTGGATTAATCGAAGGGCTTATTCCCTCAACCTCGAAATATCGTTTGAAAGATTGCAATAGGAGGGGCTCCTAAAGCAACACAGAATCGGATATGAAATCCTCATCCCCTAGAATATCATGAGAAAATATAATGTGAATCATTGCTAAGCAATGCAGTATCGGATATGGGATCCTCTACCTCTAAAACATCGAAGAAGATCATTGCAAAGCAATGCGGTATCGGATGCTGGGATCCTCTACCTCTAAAATATATCAGGAGATCATTGCAGAGCAATGCGGTATCGGATACATGGATCCTCTACCTCTAAAATATAGAAGGAGAATCATTGCAAAGCAATGCGCTCTAAAATATAGAAGGATATCATTGCAGTGCAATGCGGTGTCGGATACTGGGATCCTCTACCTCTAAAATATAGAAGGAGAATCATTGCAAAGCAATGCGGTATCGGATACATGGATCCTCTACCTCTAAAATATAGAAGGATATCATTGCAGTGCAATGCGGTGTCGGATACTGGGATCCTCTACCTCTAAAATATAGAAGGAGAATCATTGCAAAGCAATGCGGTATCGGATACATGGATCCTCTACCTCTAAAATATAGAAGGATATCATTGCAGAGCAATGCGGTATAGGATGCTGGGATCCTCTACCTCTAAAATATCGTGAGAATCATTGCAAAGCAATGCGGTATCGGATGCTGAGATCCTCCACCTCTAAAATATCGAAGGAGATCATTGCAAAGCAATGCGGTATCGGATGCTGAGATCCTCCACCTCTAAAACATATCAGGAGAATCATTGCAAAGCAATGCGGTATCGGATACATGGATCCTCTACCTCTAAAATATAGAAGGATATCATTGCAAAGCAATGCGGTATCGGATGCTGAGATCCTCCACCTCTAAAACATATCAGGAGAATCATTGCAAAGCAATGCGGTATCGGATACATGGATCCTCTACCTCTAAAATATAGAAGGATATCATTGCAAAGCAATGCGGTATCGGATGCTGAGATCCTCTACCTCTAAAACATATCAGGAGAATCATTGCAAAGCAATGCGGTATCGGATACATGGATCCTCTACCTCTAAAACATCGAAGGAAATGATTGCGATTGGAGGAGTTCCTAAAGCAACGCGGAATGGGAGGTAAAATCCTCATCCCCTAAAATATGATTTGAAAGATTTTCGTCAAAGGAAACAGCTTAAGTGAGAATATGAGAATGTTTCATATCCCACTCAAAGAGTTGATCGAAAATGATTTTGTTTGGGAAAGGAAGTGATTCCACGCCAACAGAACCAATCGAAACTCGCGGCTTCATGTGTCAATAAAATCAACTGATCCTTTCTCAAACGAGCGTGAGAATTGAAGGGATATCAATCACAGTCTCAGACTGGAGAATTCAGATTTGGAATTTGATATTTGAATTTGGGAGAAATTCGTGAAACTTGTGCAGTGCAGAAGTTTGCTGAAAAGTATATGCAGAGATTTTTGAAAAAAAAATTTTAAGCAGAAATTTTTTGAATGTTGAACTTTATTTTGGGATTTGGACCCAGTTTTAGACAAGTGCGGCATATGAGCCTCTAAAAACGAGTGTCTTTGAAATAGAAGGCACAGTGCTTCCTGAGGTATCGTCCACTGACTAAGAACTAGTGTTGGAGACGTTGTAAGTTCGTAGCTTTGTTTGTAGTAGTCATCATTTGATCTGTTGCAGATTCTGTAAAGGTTGTTGAAGTTGACTCTGAGAAGTGTTTCTGACGTTCTTCGATTTGAAGTTGGAGTTGTATTTGAGAAATCTTTCTGACATTCTTCGAGTTGAAGTTGGAGTTGTAATTGTTGGATACTGAAGGATACGACTTCAGGGTCGAATTTCCATTAATTGCTAATATCGTCATCATTCCTTTAATTCTTTCTTTCTGGGCCTAAGCAGACTTCAGAATTTCCGCTCATGTGATCAAAATATTTTTCATTGTCTGAAGATATTTCTGAGCCAATTAATGACCGGCCAAAAGGCATAGAATCACTTGACTCTCTTCAAAGCATAATATCGGAGGAACTTCTTAAGGTAACCTTCCAAGTTTCATTAATCAGGGGAAGATTAAGACACCAATTTTTGATTATATGCTTGCCTCAAGCTTCTTCTCAGGGAGCATTCTTTTTCTTTTTTTTTTTTGCTCCTTTTGTTTTCTGAGAATTACTGTATCTGGCAAGACATATTTCTGTTAAAGATTTTGAATGTCAAACCCCCCCCCCCAATTAATAATTCTGAAATGTCTCTTAATATGAATCCTGAGATATTATAACTTATTGAAAGTCTGGACCCAGCCACATGGCAGAAAATTAAAAGGCCCTTGATATCCATGATCAATTACTCGTATTTCAAGCACACTGCTTCATTTTGAGATCCACTTAGGACCCAGTCTGAATTCCTTAAAGTAAACAACTCAGTTATTAGGGCATTAATTTCATTCTTTTCTGAAGTCGAAGTCTTAGCATAATATCCAAATTTTGAGCTTTCCAAATATTGAACAATTCTGGACAAAAACAAAATCTTTTTTTTTTATTGCAGTAGGAGAGATGATACAAACCAATACTGATCATACTAAGCAACAAAAGTAGTACAATATTAGCCAAGAGGCATTTCATTCATTGGCAGTTGCGTAGGAATAGGCTAGAACAAACAAATCGACCGAAATCATATTAATATGACCTTTTCGAGTTCCTTTCAAATATTCTTCCGGGATTGTTACGTTCCCACTCTTGAAATTTTCTTCGAGCAAGTCTTTGAAACTATAATGATCTTTCATGGTGTGTCCAAGTGAACTCCGTGGTATGGACAATATCTCGGATGTCCTTTCCGTTGACCTCGTCGAGCTTCTTTGGCTTAGGCGACTTGAACTCGGGATTCTTGATCGATCGCAGAACATCTTTTTCATTGCTTCATCTTTAAAAGAGTACATTCTGTGGGGTATAGTTGAAATTTGTCTTTTGTACGTCTGGTGAGGTCTCTGCTGAGATGATTGTTGAATATTCTGACGAGGACGTTGGAAGATTTGCTGAGGTTGTTCGGCCTGTATTTGCAATCGTCGCTTTCCTCTGTTAACCACTGCAACTGTTCCAGATCTCTTTTCATCTGTCTTGGTTGTCCTGGACTTCTCGGCTTTCTCATAAGAATTCATATGTTTGATTTCTTCTTGCAGATTATTGGCTTTGCTGAGTAACTTATCAAAAGACTTGATGGTGAGTCCCTTGAGCATGAAAGCTATTGGCCCATGGATGCTTTTGAGCAAGATCTCAATCGCATGATGTTCCTGTAGCTGAGGTTCACATTTCATGCTAAGTTTTCTCCACCTCAAGATATAATCTACTAAAGTCTCGTTAGGCTTTTGTCTTTCAATCACGAGATCTCCAATAGAAACATGATGCTGCGTTCCGGCAAATCTTTTTACGAACAACTGTTCTAACTCATTGAATGTCTTCACTGATCCGTTAGGCAATTCGACATACCAATCAAATGCTATTCCTGACAAGCTGCTGACGAACTGACGGCAAAGCAATGCTTCGGTACCTCCGGTGTTACCATAACTGGCTCGGAAATGTGCTATGTGCTGTCTGGGATTTCCAACCCCGTCAAATATCTTAAAGTTCGGTGACACAAAACCTCTAGGGTAGGGTACGACATCAAATTTCCTCGGGTAGGGTCTACCCTTTAAAATCAATGCACCACTTTTAGACTGGGCTATGGCCTCCCGAACTTGTTCGACCATTTGTTTAAATTCCCTTTCTGGTATGACGCTTTGAGCAGAATCTTTCGGTTGTTCATCAGAGGCAAACTCTCTTCTTTCATCTGCATCACTAATGGTTTCTGGTTGGTTTGTCTCTGGCAGTGTTGTCTGCAGGTGATTGTAATTGTCTTTGCATCGCAATCATGGTGGTCGTCAATTCTTCAATTTTCTTTTCGAGACAACCGATCCGTTCGTCCTTCGTCTGGATGGCCCTCCGCCACTCATCTGCGGCGTTCTCCTCGCGGAGAGGGGCGTCGCTCGCGGCTAACATGGCTCGGGTCTCGACGACATTGATTTCTCGCGAATTCACTTTCCATGTAATCTGCTATGTTGTAATCTTCGTCTTCGATATCTCCTTTCCGATCTTTGAGACGGTTGTGCGATCTCGACTCGAAGCTTTTCCAAGTGCGGACTCAATTGAATTTCCTGCGAGGATTTTAAGATCAGCTGAAACTTTTCGAGAAACATCAATTATTTCCCCGAGCACCGGTGTCGTGTAGGAGTCGATTGAATCCCCTGAAACCGTATTTACAGAATCTTCTTCAGGTTCTTTTAAATATTCTTTCAGGAGTATCACATTTCCACTTCTGAAATTCTTCTCAAGCCAATCCTTGAAGCTGAAGCAGTTTTCTATGGTGTGGCCGAGCAACGCGGTGGTATGGGCGATATTGAGGATGATCTTTCATGCTGGCCTCTTCGCGCTTTTTCGGCTTTAGAAGTCCGAATTCGGTCTCGACGAGCAAGTCGTGGAAAATCTTCGACACGGTTTCCTCTCTGAAGGAATACACCACTTTCTGTCGTTCTGCAATGGACATCTGTTTATTCCTTGTTTGGTGTGATCCTGGCTGATGTAGTTGTTGGCTAGATTGGCCATATTGTTGTGTCTGTTGTTGGTGGAATTGTCGAGGTTGTTTGGTTTTCAAAATTTCCTGGCTGCTCCTCTTTTTCTGTGCCTTCATCAGTTGCACAATCCTTGAATTGGACCCAATTTCGAATCCAGAAAATGGTGGGGTATAAACGTCAACTGACTTTTCCTCATGTAGAATCTCTTTTCCCTTACTCAGCAAAACAGCTGGCGCGGTGACAGTGAATCCGGTAGTAGGGGCAAAAACAGTTCTCGGAGAAATCCCAACGACAGTATTTTCAGCACTAGTAGAGCTCTTTTCAACCAACACCTTTGAAGGGGAGAACTCTTTGGCAGATTCCAAGTCAAACTCTACGATAGGCTGCACGGACCTATTTGTTTCGAACTTCATTACTGTGACGGAAACCTTCCCGAATTTAACTCCAATATCATCGAACCCTTGTCCAAATTTAATAATTGCCAGGTCAGGCAGTTCATCCCTGTTGACAGCGAACTCCATTCCAGAGGCAAAAGAAAAGATCAACTTTGGCGAAGACATTGTCCCTGTCATTTGAAGAATTTTCGAAAGTCAGCGATGTCCCGTGTCTTGTAGTTTCGACAAAAGTATTCAAGTTGACGCACTTGTCTTACTAACTGGGCAAATCCTCTATTATTTTATTTTTTCAAATTTGTTATTTATTCGTGATTAAAGCATCGAAGAGTTGCAATTAGCAAGTTAACAAGCGTGAAAGGACGCAAGATGGCTTGATTCACAAGAAGCAAAACAAACCCGAAGGAGAAGAAAGTGCGAAGTTTAGGACCCAGTGCGGGACCAACTTCACAACACACAATGCCCGGGTGGAACTAGTCCACCGACACACCTATTGGGGGTCCGACCCCACACAAAGATCAAAAAGTCCTTAATGGCTTTCTGAACCTCCCTGTTCAAAAGGTGAATGAACAGACGGTCCTGAAGTCCGAAAGAGTTGACCGTGCTCACCCAAGAAAGAAATGAGTGAAGCATGCCAACGGAAGAAGGGTAATCTGGTCCATAAGGGATATGGACACATTACCGATGTATGAAGATAAGATTTCCTGATTTGAATGGAGAGAGAAGCAAATCCCCAGCGGAGTCGCCAGAAGCTGTCGGCGTTGTTTTGTGCGTGAAGTGCCCGTAAGAAGCTGTCGGTCGCCGGAATCGGAATCCCGTCGCCCGCTTCGGAAGGATCCTTCAACGAAAAGGAAGGGAATCAAACTGACCCCATATTTTTCATAGTTTGAATGAAAGAGCGCTACACCTCAAGTCATGCATTTATCTCGAAAGACAAACACAAGACTTGAGGGTGAGGCTCGATCAAATAAACTAAGAAATATATGACGTCCGTTTGGTCTGCGAAACCATTTTATTTGCCGACAAATTCCCCTATTTAATATAAGGAATTAAATAGGGTTTATTTTAAGCTGGGTTCGGAAATGCTTCCTATAAGGGCAAGCCCCTATAGTTAATTACATCTTAAATGACCGAAATCACTTAAGAAAACTCTCGATAAAAATCAGAAAATATTATCCTCAAGGAGGTCAAAAGGATAGGACTTTTCGACGTAATCGGACAAAGAGGTGTGAAAGGGGATTGGCTCAAAATTGGAACATTTTATTGTAGAATCCAAAGGAGGAAGAACTAGGGGATGTCAAAGATCCAGAGGCGAACCTCGGTGACTTCCCATGCTATCCTATGATTTGGCTTTGATTTAGGAGATATTATTTAAAAGGTTTCATCCTGCCCATTTTATTTAATTAGGGCTTACATTCGTGTGAAACGATCACACGAATAGCCTAGAAGATGTGAGGATTTAGGTCGTAACGAACGACAACCTCGGAATCCTAAAGCGAGTTGGGGCTTATATTGTACAACATAGCTATACAAAGGCCCAAGAAAGGTTGAGGATTTATGTCGCACTAAGCGAACAACCTCGAAATCCTATGGATTATTATTTAACTAAGGAATGGTTTAGTTGGTGAAGATATGTTTCTGCTGTTGAAGATGGCCGTGCTGCCCACCGCTAGCTCCAAGCTCCTTGCCGTGAAGAGGTTAAGTTTTCTAAGATGGCAAGTCAAAATATTCAATCAGGTGGCCCTATGGTCGAGGTCTTCTAAACATCCTATGCAAATATGTTTAAATGTTGTACAGTGTATATCAGGATATGCAGCACAGGGAAAACAGTAAAACATGTGACAGAGTATAGTATGTGCTAAACAGTAGAGCATGCGGTAGCAGGTACAAAAAGTAACAGCTAAACAATATAACATGCAGTAGCAACAGGTATATAAAGGAACATGCTGTAAAAATAAACCTGTATACCTGGGGATCCGTAATCTTCTTGTGTCTAGCCAGCAGAAGTGTGTCACATGAAAGCCAAGCAAGAGAAGAAAAAGGTCGTCGAAAAGCTCGAGAAAACAAGGGGACTGACTCATAACAGAAAACCCGAGAAAACAAACGAAAATCAAAATAAAATCATCAAAACCTCGGGAAATCCCGGAAAAAGGACCACGAGTGCTTCATCAAAATCATACGAAAATCCGAAGAAAACCGCAAGCACTCGGGTCGGGGCTAGGCTCAGAACTGTGCAGTACTGCTCGAAGGGTCGTCGAAGGCTACTCGGTCACACGAGTGTATAAAGCCCGTCACTCAGCAAGAAGGGTGTCCAACTAAACCTGACTCAGGAGAGTGTTCCTCCACCCAAGACTGATAATCAACAAGTGGACAATCAAATTTTATAATATAGTTTTTGAAAATTTATATTTTTGACATGCACATGAGTTTCAGACATGCAAAAGAGAGTTTATATGTTGTGATTGTAGTGAAAACGTATTTTTGTTGTGAAATGTAATATCATATTTTTATCAGATTTTGAAAATTGTAATTGTCCACGAGTCGATTATTTCGTCGGGTAAAGGATCGCTAACAATCCTAAGAAGGTACGGGTGCCCCGCTTGCCTTGTAGCGGTGAATGATACCGTCATCCTACGGTTCACCGGGGCCCTGGAGCGAGTCCTGATGTCGTAGGATGGGATATCATTCTACTCTATCACTGGCGTGCCTTTTGCATCATCGCCCTCATCGCCCCAAAACAAAACAAAACAAAACCGACTCCGAGTAAAGCGGGAAACACCTTTAAGTCAATAAGGAAGGGAAGAAGAGGAGATTAACCCACCTCCATACCCGAAAAGACTAAAACGGGAGGAAGGTTAATCCACTCACCCCTAAAACATGTAACAACAGAACGCTGAAAGCAGGGCCCGAGGTCCTTGAATCGGTCCTGAGGACGTCATTTTCTTACTCGGGCACGGTTGGATTATCCCTGAAATGGATATCCTTGCATTCAGATAAGACCAAACGAAAAGCAGTGACCCTCGAGAATCGTTTAAAAATCGATAAATCAAACGAGAAAAGAAGAGTAAAGTGACTCCGAGAAAACCGACTAAAGCCCCAGACTCATACTAAAATCCAGACCTCCCGACCCTCAATTGATTCTTTTCATTTGAAGTATAATTCTTGCAAATAGGACTACTCTCAGACTCCGGATTAAGCTCACAACAGCAATAGGAGAATCAGGAAAACTTCCAATACATATGAAAGTGAGTGTACAAGTCCAAAAACCTCAAAACTAGCACCAATCCCACCAAATAAAATCTTTAAGAAAGTGCCTTAAGTATCAGTGCTCAATTCACTCCCATAAGCAAATGAGAAATGACTCTGAATTCATTTCCATCAACTCCAAGTTCAAACATAGCAATAAGCCAAGCCATCACCACATCAATCACCACCATGAGGCTCTGCTGCAAGGCCACAACAAAGGGGCAGCAATAAGTAAAGCCCCCATCCAGCCTCAAAATCACAAATCAACATCAAGAGGCTCACGGTCAAGGCAAATCAGACGAGGAGGAGGCTCACAAGTAAGGCTACAAGCAATGGGAGGGACTCACGGCAATCCTGTAGCAAGGGAGCAGCAAAAAGTAAGGCCCTTCCCCTAAATTCCAAATTACCACAATGAAGCTCACGGCTAAATCCCAATGAGAAGACAAGCCCCATAAAATCAATTCAATCCCAAGTTCACCACAAAACATATAAAGGTATTTATCAAATAGCCATGGAGTTTAAATTCACCCAACTCCAAATTGAAACAGCCACCAACATCAAATCAAACCCGAAGAGCACCAAAGTCCTAACCCGAGCCAAGAGCTGGGCTCGAAATAGCATAAAATCAAGTCACAGCGTTCCCCACTAAGAGCCAAAGCAAAAGAGGAGTTAAATGAGCCAAACCCGGGCCCATATAGGGTCGAACCCGAGCCATGGCTGGGCTGGAATGAAGCCAGCTTCAATTCGAAAGCAATAATACTGCAATGCCAAATGAAAACCGAGCCATATGAGGCCAAAATCCGGCTAGGATCAAGCTTAAAACAAAGAGTAAAGCAAAGTCTCAACAAAGCCCGATATAAGAATAAATCCAGAATACCAAAGTAAGCCCTCAAATAAGGAACAAATCAAATCAGCCAAGCTCCCAAACAAAGCCAAAATAAATTTCTCAAAGCATTGAAATAAGAGCAACAAATATACATCGAAATAGCCTCTCGGGTAAGGGTTAGGATAAGCCAACCGAGCCTCCAGGTGAGGCTATGAAGAGCCACAATAAAGTTGGAACTAAACCTAGCATGAGGCCAAAACAAATACCTCCACATACTCAACATATCAAAATATAGAGCCACTACCTATTTATCATGAGAGTGAGCATGGGGCTCTTTCAAATTAAATTAAAACTCCACCCTAGCATGCTCTTTGATAAAGAAATGAAAGGAGTAGGAAATGAGCTTCACATGCATATAAAATTAAATAAATCCTTCCATGCTTCATATCAAGCTAAAGTGAGTAAGGAATATCTCAATGCCTATGTTAACATGCTTTGTACTTTGCTTCAAATAAGAACTTCACATAGAATCCTTCCTCACTATCTCTTACATGTATTTTTGTTTGATAAAGAAGAGATAGAAGTAAGGAATAAAATTCCACATGTATGTAGCCTTCAAATAAAACTTTCCATACTTCCATAAAGGGGCAAAAATGCAAGAAGCCCGATAACTAACCCCCCAAGCATTCAAAGCTTTGAAGCCATAAAATACCTTGCATGGGAAAAGTATAAATACTTCCAAATTGAGCTTAACACTCCCCTAGCATGTTCTCTAACAGATGAGAAATAGGAGGAGCAAAGAGACAAGCTCCATAAATATATAAAGCTGAATAAAACTTTCCATTCTTCATATCAAGTTAAAATATGCAAGAGACTTCCAAATTTCCACCTAAACATGTTTGCAGAGGGAAAAGTACAATCTCAAAGCCATACATTTAAGGTTTTAAACTTGCTTTAAGTGTAGGAAAAGAAGAGAGAGTAATATCATGCCATGCCTATACCCTCTCAAACAAATGACCTAGCTCAAAATCTTAGAACGTGTCCATATTTATATTTTTAACATGCTTGAGCAATAAATTTTCTCAAATAAAACAGTAACAACGAACTAACATGATGTTGGAAAGAGAAGAGGGAAGGCATCCATTAATTAAGCAAGCAAACAAGTTAATCCTTAGCATACAAGTGCCCGACCGAGAAGCCAAACAGGGAGAAACATGTCAAAGCCACAAGCCACGGCCACCTCAGGCCAAACCAAGGAGAAAAGAGGAGAGGAAGAAGGTTACCAGCCACTGTAGGACACACAAAGGCACAAGAAGATTCAAGCTTCGAATTGGCAACACCTCCCCATCTCCATCAGAAAATTCGGCCAGCCCTAATTATCACCTCAAATGGGGTTTATATAGGCAGAGGAGGAGAAGGAGTGCCGCTACTCACCTGTAGAGTCGAATGACCTCGGGCAAGGCACGGGAGAAAGGGGGAGAAATGCCGCTCGGGCCACTTGCGCACGCGGGATGCCGCAGAGATGCCGCAGAGAGCAGAAGATGAGCTGCGAGGGATGGGCGCCTGCGAGGGATAAGAGATGGGATCGACTTCGTGCCAGTCGAGGAGGAAACCGCAGAAGATGGGGCGAGAGGCGTGCGGCTCGAGCGCGGGAACGGGAGAGGCGACCCGAGCAGGAGAAGGCTCGTCCGGGTTATCTCGTGCGTGTGCGGGAGAAAACAGGGCCAATCGAGCGAATCAGAGGAATTTAGGGCTTAGGATTTTAGTTTAAAATAGGTTTTATTATTATTTTATTAAAAATTAAACCCTAAATCGCAACTTTCGCTTCCGACAGGCTATCGTCACAAATTTAACGTCAATTTTAGGTAAAACTGACGTTCCGGACACATCGACGTAGTCCGTTTCGTCGTTCGAGGTCGTCTGGGCAACCTCTTCGACGGTCGCGTCAAAATCGCGTCGAAATTTGGTATCGTCGCAAAATTGACTCGAGTCCGATCGATCAGAATAGTGCAGGTGTGTGTAAGATGTGCGCGAGGCCGTCCTAACGTCCGAGGTCCTATAGGGACTCAATTTGAACTCCTGACATCAATTTCGACCGGCTATAGACTAGCGGTACGGAATCTCGTACAGGATTTCAAAGAGTAACGAAGTGGCTTCCAGACACTCTAAAACGAGGTAGGTCCCATCGCTAGGAATCTAGGATCGTCGGGGAAGCTCCTGAGGCTAGAATCCTAAATCTAGGAGGAATACTAAACCTCGACAAAAAGTGAGGTCAACAATCCATTAGTGAGGACACTCCTGCTTTGGTATTTCAGATCGTAAAGAAGAGGGCCAAGTCGGTTTCTAAGGTCAAACGGCTCGAAAAACGTGTTTCACCTAGGTGGAAAAATTCTGAACTGGTGGTTGAAGTATGATTGTCAGATTCAAATAACTATCGTTATTTGTGAATCGTACACATCTGGTTTTGTTGCTTTCCCATTCTTATTCACACAAATCAGTTTGCTCTTTTTGGCTTACAATCTTAGCCACATAAACTAAAGCCAAATTTGCACCTCTTCCTGATGTTCCCACTGCCTCATATATTTTAAGATAAAAAACTCTCCTTCCATAGACAAAAATATCTTTATTGTTTCTAAGAAAAATGTCATTGCTCCACACAAAATTCATCGCAAAGTATGTCGTTATTCAGCGAGGTCCACCAATGGCGACGAGCCGAAGCCAACTGGCAAGCGATGGTTAAAGTGGTCGACAGTTGTTGATAGCTAGGAAGGAAGGGTTCTTCGGGTCTTCAATTTATACTAGCTCGGAAAATAAGCTCCTTTTTCTCCTAATCCGGTTCTAGGATTTTCTCATTGCCCCCCTTTCATGAAGGAAGTAGGGAACTATTTATGGAGTATCTACTATAAATAAATCATTAATCTGGACCAGCCCATCTGACGGTTCATAACTTTCCCTTGATTGAATGACATTTTAGAGACATGTAAGTGTTGGCATGATGTTGGAATTGAGTGATCTTATGCTTGTTGGATTCGTCTCACCGAGGCGCTCGATTTGCCTATAAGTTCATCAAGTTTAAAACCCATTTGACCCTATAATTAATAACCCAAAACTTTCAAATGCGATTTAATGATTTGATCAGAGTTTGATTAGACTCAGATTGATCAATTTTAGTATCATTTGTTTGTCTTATCGAGTCAGCCAATTTAACTATGATGATTTTTAATATGAGTCTGAATAATTTTTGCCGCATATCTTGAGATTCATTCTGAATGACTCGAGATTCATGTCAAATGATAAATTTTATTTAAACTCTCCTATATAAGAGTCGAGTTTATAAACGGGCTAAATAATATTGCAAAAATTAAGAAGTTTTATTTTGGGTTGATAGCAACAAAAAATTGAGGCATAAAAAATATTAATTAATTGGTATGGAAGCGTAAAACAATCATAAGTTTTTCTCCGAAGGAGTTTGAGAATAAATGAATAAAAAATACAAATTAAAGAAAAATAAAGAGTTAGAAAAATAGAAAAAAAATCACAATAAATATTTTTTAAGATAACGGAGTATCACCTCCGCTAATCAATCAATATTCAATAGCACAGTTTTTAAGGAAAATTAGAAGATGTTAATTTTTATTTTATTTTATTTATTGATTTATTTATTATTTGAGTCATTTTCTTTCTTTTTTTGGGGCTTCTTTTTTCAAAATGTCTATATCTCAGTGTCCATTTTATTTTATATTGTAATTGAGATTTTTATTAGCAGATCAATTAATCTTCCCTTCTATACCGCAAATTATATATATTTCTGTAATTTATAGTGTTTTTTATGTAATGAATGGTTATTCTATAAATTGTAATTATTTTATAGTCTATATATGTGCTTTTAGATTAACGCTCCCGATCTGTGTACGTAAAATTAGAATTTTTTTTACTACTTTTATTTCTAATTTTTAGGTTAATTTACCACGCCAAGCATATCTATTAGTATTTTTAGGTTTATTTCTCGCGCCGAGTAAAAGTCGAGGTATCTCTATATGTGTATTTTTCTTTTATTATCTGAGTGTGTTCTGATTTTTCATGCAATGCTTGGCATCGTAAATAAACCTAAAAATTAAACTTTTACTTGGACAACCTTAGAAAGAGAAAAAAATCACGGTCCTAACTCAGTTGAAATAATCCACTATGAATGGTAAGTACACAGTTTCACTCTTCTCCTAATTTAAGAAAGATGGAATTATGAAGTTATATATCAGTAATCTGATTGTAGTTCTTTACAACAGCTGGTTGCAAAATCTATGGTCGATTGTCATAGAGGTAAAAATCTGTCGTGAATGTTGTAGACAGTGGTTGCAGCACCAGCTTGTCGTAGAAGAACTTGTAGTTAATAAACATGACAGTAGTTGGCCAGGTGGCCCGTAGTTGGTTGCTTCTGCAGTATCGGTTGGCCATACAGGTTGTAGTAAGGAGTTGCAGGAGTTGTGGACCATATAGGCCGTATAGGCCATAGTGGGGAGCCACGATGACGTGTGTAGACCGCAGATGTCGAAGTCAGAAGCCGCGCGAGAGCTAGAGGTGGTCCACGTACGTCATTGTAGTTTGTCACTTAAGATGTGTGGTAAGTTATACTGACATTTGTATGTCGCGAGGGTAGGAGTCGGGAGCTGCACTAGCTTTATACGATGTGCATCGTTACCATTTCTTCAAGATGCATGGTTGCACCATCTTTGGGGTGCATCGTTACTCCATCGTTGGGGCCAGCCTGATGTTCATGATGATGCGACACTTCGCAGGTTGCTTCGTGACTCTGTGACATCAGTTGTTGCTTCACACGGTTTTTCGTTGCCATAAGTGGGCGGCGGCTGATGATGATCAATGATAATGGCAAGTGGTGGTAGACGTGGTATTGTGGTGGACGACGCTACAGAAGTAGGAGGCAACTTCAGCTCAGTCTCTAAGCTTCAGTCTTCAAGCTCCTCCCACCTAAATCTTTTCAAGAGAGGGTCAATGTTCTATTTATAGTGTCTCGGTTGCAATTAATGAAATAATCTGAACCACTTTAATCGAACGACCCGAAGGGATTCCATTGATCATACGGTATTTAATGCACCTTAATGATGTTTGAATTGAATGATATTGGGCTTGTTGGATTCAACTTGTCTATAAAGCTTTATTTGGCTATAAGCTCGTCAGACGTACGTTTGATGTTTCAAAAATACCTTGAAAGTTTTCAAAAGTAGTTCAATGACTTGATCGGAGCTTTATGTAACTTGAATTGAATCAATTTTGGTATCGTTAGGTCTGTCTCATCAAGCCAATCAGTTTGACCGTAAGTTAACTGAAATCGTTGCTCTGGATGACTTTTAATCAATTATATATATATATATATATATAGTTAAAAAAGATTGTTTTAAAATTTGCTGATAGATATATAAAAATTGAATGATTAGTTCGAGAAATCTTCCCTAAACGATAAAAAGGAAGATTTACATACAAACCACTGAATTCCTCTGTATTTACATATTTCACACATACATATTTCCACACTGATAAATCGCCGCTGCAGCTTTCAACGTTGCCGAGCAACTCATCCACACGTTTCAGTCCAAGCAAGCTTAAAAATAAAATTCCGCTTAAGTTAATAACGACGACTGACTTTAAATGCTAACGATGAGGAACCAATTATCATTAATAATTATTTCATTAATCATTATCCAACTTCATTAAATACCTTACATTCATCTCCGAAGCTCTACACCACCTGAAACTGAAAAATTTAGCTATGTCTCGCTATTCTCTTCCCTTTCTTTCCCTATGCCTTCTTCTCTTCCATGCGTCGCTTTACGTAACAGCTCTCACAGTCCATGCAGACGCCGCGAAACAGGAGAAGAAGGCAAGCATTCAATTAGTTGCTTAATTTTATTCTTAATCACTCATAAATTCTCAATTAGCACTAATAACGGTTAACTTCTTCAGGCGTATATTGTGTACATGGGCGAGCGGCTAAGGAAGGACGATGTGTTCATAAAAACATTACATACAAGTCTGCTTAATCAAGTAATTACGAGGTAATTAATGAGTTAGGATACAGCTAATAATCTTAATATAGTTTGTCTTACGGCTCATAACTTATTGGTTAAAAGTAAGTTTATTTCTTTAAAATCACTTATTTTAATCATGTAGCATATAAGTTATTTCTTATTATTTATACATAAAATAAATTTATTTATGCATCTTATTCAAATCTTAATTACAGTTTATATGGATAGTAACGAGTTCCCTTATTTGGCAGAAATATATAGATTTCTCTATCCAAAAATATTTGTGTATTATCAATCCATCTTTAGCAATTTTATTCATAAATTTTAGTTTGCCAATATTTTAGTTTGTGTATATATATTTTAAATATATATATATATATATATATATATATATATATATATATATATATATATATATATATATATATATATATATATATATATAAGAATGGTTAGAGATGTACATAATTATTTCAGGACAACCCTCACTGCGGACAAATTAGTGAGAGGGGGATTCGAAACTGTAATCTGAAGACTCATACGATCTTCAAAGAGACTACTCTACTAACAATATATGATTGGCGGCACATAAATATATGTATATATATATAGAGAGAGAGAGGGAGATGTTGACCTAATCCCAATATAATTATATGAGAACTAAAAAGTCTAATTATCTGATTGCGATAATCATTGCAGGTCATTTTCTTCCCCCGGTTAAATAATGTCGTCAAGTCGCATTTCACACGCATAATCCAAAACAAATTAAGAGGACTTAACTAATTTTAACATTTAATTTAGATTAATCACTTCATTATCAATTAAATATCCATAAATATCATAGTTTTCAATTCTTTCAATGTCAAATGGCTGCAGTGATGATGCATCAGAACGCCTAATCCATAGTTACACCAGAAGCTTCAATGCCTTAGCAGCTATGCTCTCCGACGCAGAAGCGAAGAAGTTATCAAGTAATTCAGCTGAAAATATGATAATTAGCAAATCCACCAAATGTCAATATTTGTAATTATTTATTTTTTCAGATATGGATGAGGTGGTGTCCGTCTTCCCTAGCCAGCGAAGAGAGCTTCATACGACGAGATCTTGGAGCTTCATCGGCTTTCCGGCGAGCGCGCCACGTAATGGCTTCGAGTCCGAGGTTATTGTCGGCATGCTTGACACCGGATTATGGCCGGAATCTGAGAGCTTCGACGACGCCGGCTTTGGCCCGCCGCCACACAAGTGGAAAGGCACTTGCCAGACGTCCAACCACAACTTCACCTGTAACAAGTAAGATTTTATGATGCTGAGGTGAAGTGCTCTTTAATTTCATTGTTTTTTGCCCTAATTTTCTTAAATAGATCATTAGGGGTGTGAGTGAGCCAAGCTAACTCGTGAGTTGGTTCGGACTGAACTCGATGAGTGGCTCGTGAACTGAGCTAGACGAGCTAGTAAAGGAAGCTCAAGCCTGCCCTGACTTGACTTATTAGCTTCAGAGCTAATTTGTTTAAAAAATATTTGATAAAATAATTATACTTAAAATATATTAAAATACAATAATTTTCTTTAAATTATTATAAATGTTTAAGAAATGACACTTTCTATTTTTTTCTCAAATTAATCTTTATTAATTATCTCATAAACACTGATTTAAATTATCATTTCATTACAATATTAATTTAAATTAATATTTTTTCTATATTTCTTATTAAACAAGCCCGTTTGTGAGCCAGCTCAAACTCATCGAGTTAAGTTCGTTCTCAAATTTGAACTCGATTAATTAATCAAGCTCAAATGAAAATGACTAGAACTCAACTTGAGTCGTTTACACCACGAGATAATACTAAACTTGCTATAATTATGGGTCTGCATGAATCGATATTTACGTATGTATATTTTTATGTATTGGTCTATTTCAGTGAAGCTAAAGGGTTAATAATACATAATAATGCAGAATAAAAAAATAATCGGTACTCATGAATTATTTAATGAAAGATAAAACTATACTAAAATTAATTTATATTTAAAATGTTTTTTTTTTAATTTATGCACACTGTATTGCCATAATTTATGCCACGTGGCAGATCGCGGCGTAGCTCAGCTGAGTCAAAATCAACTGGCATGTGCCTGATTTATGAGCGAAGTTTAAGTCCGCCAAACCTTTGTTTAAATATTATAAATATGAATATATTTAAATTTTATTATAACTCAATAATTATTTAAAAATTTTAAAAATTTCTATCTCTTCCTTAATCACAACTGATTCTTTTCTTCTTCTTTTTATTATTTTATTTTGATAATTACATTTGAATCAAAATTAATTCTTTCATCATTAATTCAAATTAAAATTGACTAGGCCTTTTTTTGGAACAGCTTATTTGGTGTGGTGCGTTTTGAAAATGCACTCAGGCCCGTTTGTATAAATTACATTTTGATAGTTTTTTTTAAAAAAGCTACATTTTCAAACCTCCGAAATCAACGTTTTCACGTTGTTCCTGGTTCGGTGCGGCGACATCTTTCTAGTTGCAGTCTAACTTTGCCAAAGAAAAAAAATTGTAATGGCCACCATAACATTTTGAACAACAGATTATTTTTCAACAGTTTATCAGCAGCTTATTAATAAACTGCAACTGCTCCAAACAGACCCTAAATAAGAGCTCAAGCAAACCCGAATTCAATAAATCGATTGAGTTATAAGCGAAGATAGAAATAACCCTAATTAGACCTGATTTATTTACATTCTGTTTTATAAACCGCTTTCTAGCTATTTTTAAGAAGTTTCTGCTTAATTTTATTAAACCTAATATGTTAAAATATGATGCATGTAAAAAAGCTATCATCTTATTTTTTTTTAAATATTTATAATTACTAAAACATTTTTTTTCATCATGATTTTACAATTAATTTTTTAAAAAATTACAACCACCCAAAAAAATAAAAGAATATTGTAATTTTTCTTTGATGCATCCGAATTTCATGTACAACTTTGTTGTACATATTATTTAACAATTTGTAAAATATATAACTTCTGTAATATTTTCCTCTAAAAAGTCCCTATAAATTTATAATTTTATTGCAATAGTCTTATATAACATTACTCTTAGGGCCCGTTTGGGGCAGCTTATAAGTGCGGCGGCATTGAAAATACCGCCGACTGCGTTTGGTTCTGCGCGTTTGAGTCTTATCCGATAAGTCGGTTTTAAATTCTTTAAAGAAGTCGATCACGATAAGGGACGCATGGTTTAGGCATCGACGACTATGAGAATAAAGCTAGATAAGCGAACCTTCTTTAAATAACTGGATAAGCATAAGCCGCCACCCCAAACGGACCTTATTCAAGCCTACTAATAGCCCAGCCTGACCAAAATTAACCACGAATAACCAGCAAAATCATTGGAGCTCGCTACTACCACCTTCAAGGAAATGTAAGTGAAGGCAACATCCCCTCCCCACGCGACACCGCCGGCCACGGCTCTCACACCTCCTCCACCGCCGCCGGTCGTTTGGTTGCTAATGCCAGCCTCTCTGGCCTGGCCGCCGGCACTGCTCGCGGCGCCGTGCCTTCCGCTCGGCTCGCCGTCTACAAAGTATGTTGGGATAACGAGGGCTGCCCCGACGTTGACCTTCTCGCCGGCTTCGATGATGCCATTGCAGACGGCGTGGACATCATTTCCATTTCAATCGGCTCAAGCTTCCCTGAAGATTACTTCAGTGATCCGATTGCCATTGGAAGCTTCCACGCCTCGAAGAATGGCGTTCTGGTTTCATCCTCGGCTGGTAACTCCGGACCAGGAAGGTATTACTGTATTTATGGCGGGGAATTTGGTATTTTGTTGTATGAATTTGTTTGTTCCGACATTGTTCTTCCACAACAGGTATTCTGTGGCAAACTTCGCCCCGTGGATGCTGACGGTGGCCGCGAGTACTATTGATCGCAAGTTTGTTGCTGAAGTCAAGCTTGGTAATGATGAAGTTTATCAGGTTTTGACTCTGGAACACATTTTCAAGAAAACAAAATCGTAAAAGTTCTATCTTTTTAGTTTCTTACCTGCAATATTTCTTATTCTCTGGTGTCAGGGAATGGCTGTGAACACAGATGGCGACGGTGCAAACCTGCACCCTTTGATATACGCAGCAAATGCTCCTAACAAAACTGCAGGCTATGATGGATCATCTTCTAGGTTAAACTATTGCTCAACCCATCTTCATACAAGTCTAACAGTAAATTTTGTGACTTTATTAAACTTTTTTGCAAACTTTGATTTTTTTTTTCTGAAAGGGGCAAATTTTGCAGGTATTGCTTTGAAGGAAGCTTGGATGATAAAGTATCCAGGGGGAGCGTGCTTATATGCGATACTTTAAGCGACGGATCTGGGCCGCAAGCTGCAGGTGCTTTAGGGGCAATCATGCCGGCACAAAATGCGAATGATTTCGCGTATGAGTTTAAACTTCCTGTCTCTGTCTTGGGAGTTAATGACAGCGCTAAAGTCCTTTTATACTCCAACAAAACAAAGTTTGTCTCATCAATCCTTAACTTTCACAAGAATAATTCACTAAAAATTTGATCACATGGAGTTAAGTATTTTGTTTTTTTGGTAGAAATCCTATGGCAAGTGTGGCAAAGAGTGAGGGAGTGTTGGACAGCCTCGCGCCTTATGTGGTCTCATTTTCTTCTCGAGGGCCACATCCCATCACACATAATTTACTCAAGGTAATTGATTATATGTTCATCATCTTATGATCACTGTAAAAATTCTGTTTTGCTGCAAAACTGATTGTTAAGTTGGATATGTAGCCTGATTTGGCCGCGCCCGGAGTCGATATCTTAGCAGCATGGTCTCCACTTAGTATTCAAAAATCTTCACTGTATAACATTGTTTCTGGTACTTCCATGGCTTGCCCTCATGTCAGTGGCTCTGCTGCCTACGTGAAGTCATTCAACCCATCTTGGTCTCCAGCTGCTATCAAATCTGCTCTTATCACTACTGGTAAATACTTCTCCATACATTCTATAGTTGCTGCATATAAATTATAGCATTACTTCTCATTTCATGGCCCAATCAATTCTGTTAATTCTTACAGCAAACATCATGAGCCCGAACAAGAACACTGAAGCAGAATTTGCTTATGGAGCAGGACAAGTAAATGCCCTCGGAGCATTAAAGCCCGGTCTTGTCTATGATGCAGAAGAAGTTGACTATGTAAAATTTCTATGTGGTCAAGGCTACACCACCAAAAACCTTAGACTTATAACAGGAGACTCGAGCAGTTGTACTGCTGAAAATAATGGGACTATCTTTGATCTCAATTACCCAACTTTTGCACTACTGATTGCTACTGGAAAGCATTTTTCAGCAACATATAACAGAACTGTCACAAATGTTGGTGATTCAAATTCTAGCTATAAGGTGGATGTGAGTGCTCCTTCTGGGCTTGAGATTAAGGTTGACCCGCAAGTACTGACATTTCAAAGCCTTCTTGAGAAGAAGTCCTTTGTGGTGACGATAGAAGGAAAAACTAAGGAGACACTTCTATCAGCTAGTTTGGTGTGGAGTGATGGTGTGCATAATGTAAGAAGCCCTATTATCATTTATGCTGCTTAAATATTAGATGACCTTAGTTATCAACTTATCAGCGGAACTTTGAATGAACATGTTAATTTTCTTTTTATAATGACAAGTGAACGTCCCATGGCTTATCAGTAGAGCTAAACTTCATTCAATTTTGATATCGTTAAGAAAATTAATTGTTTAAGAAATAATTAACAATCAAAAGAGATATATGAAGCTTCCGAAATAATATATGTGGATTTTAACAATAACAATCAAAATATCACTAAAAAAAATTATAAAGTCTCTCATTTTACATACACTTCAGAGAATTGAAGTTAGAAAGATAACATAGAATTGAAGAATAATTTTGAAGTTTTGCATGATGATCAATAATAACGACCCCTATTATAGATTGCCGTCAGCCAAAAACAATCACTAAATGTATCTTTGTTAAGTAATTATCCCTAGAGCACAATGATTATCTGACACATAACATTGATAAAGTTCATAGCCAATAAGATTGATACATGCTATTAACATTCATGTTGATGTTGATCATCAACAATAAGGTCACATTACTAATACAATGTCGATGCTTGTCATCACTAATAAAATTGATGTTGCATTTGACTCCATCACTGATACGTCATTACCAGGCACGGAGGTTAGACCAACCTTGATATATCCTACCACCAATAAATGTGATGTTCTAAGTATTAAAATCAATACACATCACAAATAAGAAAGATGCACAATAGTGAGACTACTATTGATGTTCATTATCTCCAATAAACTCAACGCACATCATCGTCATTAATGTTGAACTATTACTATTAGGTTTGTTGCATTCCATGGATACCAATTTAGTGTATGCTTGTGCCTCGAAAAAGAACATCACCCACCATCATCACCAATGCCAATGTTTCAAGATTACACCTAGGTCAGCATTTAACATTACCACCAAGCCTCATGCTCATCTTCTTAGTTTTAAATCCTCATTCTTAAGAGCAATAAGCGAGCAGATTTCTGCTAAAATTTAATAGAAAACCATAACATCATAAAGCTTCTTCAACTTACATCATAGAAGAAATCCTCCATTATTTGAGAAATTTACATTAGTAACACCAGATACTAATACATTTACCTATCTGACACTTAAATATCCATATTTAAAAAACTGGCACCCTTTTTATGAATAAAAATGTAAATTTCACTGTTAGAGAACGGTGAAAATGATAAGTAGGATATTTGATTTGTAAAGACGAGAGTTTTAAGTGTGAGACAGGTAGATGCATAAGATTTGAGTCTTGTGTATGTATGTTCTCCTAAATAAATTACATGCATATATGGTAAATGCAGATGTATACAGATTGTTGATATTAGGAAGGTATTGGAGTGAATACCACTCTAATACTATCTCAATACCATCAATCTGTATATATAAATACTGCACGTAATATTCACTCGTGATGGAGGACCTAAAAGCAGTGGGTTTTTTTTTTCTTTTTTTTCTTTTGGAAATTTACATGCATATCATGTCTTCCTATGTATTTGTATTTCTAATATCTAAATAATACATACATATATTGGATCTTAGTTTGTCCTTTGTGAATCACGCCACAAGATTAGAGTCGAGTGAACGATAGAAAGAAGAGATAGTAGAACAAGTCCGGAATTTTTGTCGGGAGAATTGAGCAAGTGGTCATTTTATTATATTTTTGTCTCATACTTATAGAAACGTGTTTTGTACAATTTAAAAAATGAGTGAACGGTTATGGAAACTATTTTTAATGCTATTAAGGCTAAGAGTGTAAACAAGTCAAACATGAGCGAGTCTAGGCTTAGCTCGTGTTTGGCTCGTTAAAAGATACTACTGTTCGTGTTCGGCTCATTTATACTTCAAACATAAAAAATATGTTCGTGTTCGGCTCGTTGGCTTAGCGAGTCGAACACGAGTTGTTTGAAAAACAATTAACCATTTTGACAATTCTAGTCATGCTTGCAGCAGTTAGGCGTGTAAACGAGTCGACCTTAAGCGAGTTCAGACTATGTTTGTTAAATAATATCATTGTTCGTGTTCGGCTCGTTTATATATCAAGCTCAAATAGTTTATTTGTGTTTGGCTCGTTTACTATATTGAGCTGAATATGAGTTATTCACGAACAATAAGCTATTTTGATAACCTTAATCACACAGCTGTAAAATGTTAAGAGTAGGACGGGATTTAAATCTCGTTATATATATTAAAATATTCATTTAAATTGAATTTAATATATTTTTATTCTATTTTTAATTAGTTATTTTAATTGATTATAAATCTTCGTAGCGTTGTAGTGAATTAAATTATTTAAAAATAATACTCTTTATATATATATATATATATATATATATATATATATATATATATATATATATATATATATATATCAAAACAAGCCTAACACGAAGGAATATATAGATATATCGAGCCAAAACAAGCCTAACACGAAGGAATAAAAATTTGTTCATGTTCGGCTTGTTTGTTCAGTGAATGAATCGAACAAGAGTCATTTAACAAACCGAACACGAGTTGTTCGCGACAACAAGCTGTTTTGACAATCCTGATTAAGGCTTTAATTGATTGTATGGATATTATGTTATATTTACATTACACTTTGAATTTCAACATTGACGATAATTGGCTAGTCGACTGGTTTAAAATCTGCCGACTAAGGTGACCGGATATGTGGCATGTGTGCCCTCTGGAGTATCCGTGGGCCATTCAAGGTGTTCAGCCGCGTGACAATCTTGGTCAGTGTTTTTTAGCACGGTCGACCAAAACGGTCAATTGTGAGATGGTCGTTCGGTCGGGGACACAAGTTTGGTCGATCGAACATGATCGGTTGACTTTTTCTATTGAGTGATTTGTGACTCATTTTCCATTCAGCTAGGGTTTTATATGTCTCGTGTCTCGCCTGTTTGGTTTGTTTGTCACCTCGGCCGAATCTCTCAATCATGTAAGGTCTCAGGCAAACCTTATCGTAGCCTATATAGGAAATCTAACGAGACTCGTTGTTAGGAGGATTTACGCCTAGCTTGCGGTGAGTCTTGCCACTGCCAAGACGAGAATCATCTACAGAGCTTGAACCTATCCCAGGTTTGGAGATGTGGCTTCATGCTCAACCTTGAATCGTTGATTGATTGCTCGCGAGGAGGCTCTTTTATCTTGGTTGTTCATTCTCTTTGTGATTCATGCTAGTATTTTTGGTGTACATATTAGTTCCTCGAGTTTTCTTATTTTTCGATAGCGACAACTACAATAAAGACAGGAAAATTATCAAAGATTAAGACATTTAAATCATCTTTTGTACATAGATCATTCAATACATAATTATGTATATAAAATATTCAAATTGACATCTATACTGAGACACAATCACACTCATAGATATATATATATATATATATATATATATATATATATATATATATATATATATATATATATATATATATATATATATATATATAACAAAATTTATATTGCAACAAAAGGATTAATTACATTTGATATAAGAGAGATCAGTATACTTGTTCAGTGGTTGAAGTCTCGAAGATAATCTATCAAACCAATTGGCAGGTTCGTTACCCTCCCAGTGGATATGGCACCACTGAACATTGACATCCTTAGCCAGTTGGAGAATTGTTCTTATCCAATAAATAAAATGCCAATAGAAAGAAGACTTTCTTTGTAGGATATTAATCAACTGTAAAGCACCAAACTCTATCAGAATGTACCTGTAGTTAAGGAAACTGAAGTCTTCAAGGCCCAAAAAATAACAACAGTTTCAGATTCCAAGGCGAATAGATATGAGATTGGAGCCACCAAAAACACTGACCAAGATGATTTCGACAAACATTACCAATACCAGTAGCCTTGCTAGTAGAACTTCCATCAGTGTTAATTTTAACCCATGGGAAATGGGGTTTGCACTAGTAGATTTTATGGACTAAACGTTTGGATAGGGAGGATGTAGGAGGCGGGAATAGAGTCTTCAGTCTATCCAGGTTGCTGTAGCAGTTAACAAATATTTGTTGGGCATATCTGTGAAGTTATCATATTTGGCTTTGTTTTTTACCCTCCAAATAAACCGGCTAATGATCGAGAGATATGTGAGGAAGATGTTGCTCCTTCCGGTCCAGCCGGCGATCATCCGAGAGCGCTGATGGAAAAACATCTGTCTAATGTGTAAATGGTCTAATGTAGAATTCCACACATCCTTGGCTATAAAGCAATGAAGAAAGAGATGTTGCAATGTTTCCTCATTAGAATTACTTAAACAACACCTAGAAGCACTCCTCGAACCTTTAAGTTTTAGGATGTCATCGATAGAAAGGAATTTCCTGAAAAGCCTCCAACAAAAGAAAGACATAGAATGTTTAAGCTTCTTCTCCCAAATAAATTGGCCCCAATAGTTGTTGTGCCAAGGATTGAGTTTATGATAAATGAAGACATTAATAGACTGACTGGGTGGGTTCTTTGTAACCAATCTTCAGGCAGGGAAGGATCCAGGGGGGTATTAGTTATGACATTAATTTAATCCTCCTTGACCAAGGTGCTGAGGGCAGGAACATCCCATCTATTGTCAAGCCAGAAATTTGAAACCATAGTAGTGGGGTCCACACAAGAAGGGGATAAAGGGGAAATAACTCCCTCCATACAGCAATCAAGCCAAAAAACTGATTTTGCCTTCTCCAATTTCCCAACAGAAAAGATCATTAGCCTTGTCTCTGATTTTTAGCAAGCTTTTCCAATGTTTGGAGTCACCTGGTTTGGCTTGAACCATGTTAGGATGTAATTTTCTATAATATTTGTCCCATAGATAAGAAGCCCACGGAGAATCCCTTTGTACGAATTTGATCCACTGTTTACAATAGAAAATCGACTCATCTGTTGAAAGTTCTTGAAACCCAGTCCACCAGTAGCTAAGGTTTTAAAAGTTTGTTTCACATGGCCCAATGCATTTGTTTGTGCTGACCCTCCCAAAGAAATTTGTTGAAAGATGCTTTCAATAATCTTTGAGTGCTCTTTTTCATTCGAACCATTTGCAAAGTATAAAGGGGGAATGTAGAAAGAATACTTTAACTTCAAAGTGACCACGACCCCATTAGAGAGAAAAATATTGGTCCAACTATTGATAAAATAAGTGACCTTATTGACCACACCATCACACACACACACACACACACACACACACACACACACACACACACACACACAAAAGCGGACACGCACATACGTGTATACATATATATAAATACATATAAACACACAAACACATACATACAAACAAACACACACATATACACACACAAATTAGCATATTTATTAAATCCAACAGAATGTGACTTTAACAGATTTGTAATATTAGATTAACATTCCTTAAACTCATTTTGTTTTGTTCTGGATTTATCAAATTAGGCTGGAATGTGGATTAAAATGATTCATGATTTTAATATTTACTAAATTATACTCGCAACCAAACACCACCTAAACCTAAACCTAAATCACATCCTAACACGTCTAAATAATACATAAGCTTAAACTAAAAGGATAGAAATCATAAAAAAAGAAATTAATCAAGAAAATGCGTAAGAGGAAGGGAGAAAACATTGTCGCCCGGGAGATAAACTCAAAGATGAGGAGTCGTCAGAGTCGTTAGCTCACTTATGCTAAAAAGACTGCGTGAGGTTGCCAGAGAGAAAGAATCATTTAAGAAACTTGGGTTTCGCTCAAGCGGCTTAGAGGTAAGCTCCAATGGTGTTGGCATATACGAGTTTAGATTTTAAGGGCTCGCATCATCTTAGAGTTAGAAATATCGGGTGCTCCAAAATTTGCCTTAGACTTAACAAATGAAACTTCATCTCTATTAAGTGAGAAATGAAATGTCGAAAGCTTCACAACTATGTCTAATGTAATGAGTTTGAGTTGGCATATAACAACATAAAATTTGACGAGTAATAATGTTAGCCAAACTTCAAATGGATTTGACGCAAATATTTACATCAAAAGAATTGAGATGTTATTAACATGCCTTCCCATAGTGATATTATCTGCTCCTTATTGACACACACACATATTTATAGAAACACATACATGATACCACCCAATTATCATGTACGTAAGTATCTACAAAATAATTATTTTTTTACAAAGATTAAATAGAATTAAAAACACAAAATGCTTTTATTTAGATGCAAACTATTTAATTCCGAAAGATTTTCATAACCCTAAACATAAACAAAATCAAGCATTCCTAACGCGCCACTAAAATCTTTGACATAACTCTAAACCTAGATAACAGACATTGGCCATAAAAAAGAAATAATTTGAGAAAATATTGAGGAGAGTGGAGAAATGGTCGGTTACCTCTTGGAAATGAAGGGAGTTACCGGAGTCACACTAGTCGACGTATGTATATAACAATGTGGGGTCACGTGTAAACCCTAGTTTCACACACACCAATGTAACAATGGAGAGAAAGGAGATAAAGCGTGAATGGAAGGCTCATTGGGGCAAGATTAGATTTTTAAGAGCCTTGCATCTGATTAACGTACGAAGTTTCTGACACTAAAATATAGCAGCGACAATACCTACTAATAATCTGACACTATTAAGTGAAAAGTGATGCATCTTACATTCCCACTATTGTTTCATATGCAAATTATTTGCACTGGCCTATGCTGACACAACTTTCAACGATAATGATATTCAACTAAATTTGGGCGCAAATTAGACACAAAAGAGCATCCAAAATTTTTTGATGCTAATTGAGACGCTATTTGATGCTAATTCAGGCGCTATTTACTTGTATGTCTTTAGAGTTGGATGCTCAGAAATCTTATCTTTTACTCTCTCATAGAGAATTTTTAGTGAGGACCTATTGAACACTAAGTTTTTATTAAGACTTTCTTGTCAGCTAGCTTACTAATAAACTTGAGTATAGATCTTGTATATTACTTACTTTTAGAGGTGTTTTCTTGATAACTCTATGTAATAATAGCCACTGAGGCTTCTTTATCAACACGCTTTCTGAGATTATTCATTTTGTAAATTAATTCTCCATCTTAAACAATCATATATAGTCATTGATAAGGAAATTTTAAAATTTCTCTTATATGCAGAAAAGTGAGAAAGATGGCTGTTAGAAAAAATTATTTTGGATGTATAAAATGATAACGAAAAAGAGTTGTCGGTTTTATCCATACTCAATATGTTAACATGAAACTCCTTTTGAGGTTGTGGTTGGGGATTTTTCCTTATCTTGATCTATTTCCCTTAGAACAAAAAATCAATTGAATAATAAATAAATTGTATTTATTAAAGTTATGACTATTATTTAATATAAATGGGGTTAAAATATTAAGAGCTAGAAAATGCATAATTGAAGAGAGTTTATCATCAAAATATTGCATGATAATCTTGTACATAAATAAATAAATAAAATTAAGAATAGGCCATATGAAGAATAGTGTAATACTTCAAAATTCAGAATAAAGAAAAGTTATATATGAGGCCTAATCAAAATTAAATGATTATATTATTGTTTATTAGAGGTTAGAAATGAAATAATTTTTTATAATTAGGCAAGTCATTAAAATAATACTATATATATATGAACTGCTATCTAGGTTTAGAGTTATGTCAAAGATTTTAGTGGCGCGTTAGGAATGCTTGATTTTGTTTATGTTTAGGGTTATGAAAATCTTTCGGAATTAAATAGTTTGCATCTAAATAAAAGCATTTTGTGTTTTTAATTCTATTTAATCTTTGTAAAAAAAATAATTATTTTGTAGATACTTACGTACATGATAATTGGGTGGTATCATGTATGTGTTTCTATAAATATGTGTGTGTGTCAATAAGGAGCAGATAATATCACTATGGGAAGGCATGTTAATAACATCTCAATTCTTTTGATGTAAATATTTGCGTCAAATGCATTTGAAGTTTGGCTAACATTATTACTGTCAAATTTTATGTTGTTATATGCCAACTCAAACTCATTACATTAGACATAGTTGTGAAGCTTTCGACATTTCATTTCTCACTTAATAGAGATGAAGTTTCATTTGTTAAGTCTAAGGCAAATTTTGGAGCACCTGATATTTCTAACTCTAAGATGATGCAGAGCCCTTAAAATCTAAACTCGTATATGCCAACACCATTGGAGCTTACCTCTAAGCTGCTTGAGCGAAACCCAAGTTTCTTAAATGATTCTTTCTCTCTGGCAACCTCACAGAGTTTTTTTAGCATAAGTGAGCTAACGACTCTGACGACTCCTCATCTTTGAGTTTATCTCCCGGGCGACAATGTTTTCTCCCTTCCTCTTACGCATTTTCTTGATTAATTTCTTTTTTTATGATTTCTATCCTTTTAGTTTAAGCTTATGTATTATTTAGACGTGTTAGGATGTGATTTAGGTTTAGGTTTAGGTGGTGTTTGGTTGCGAGTATAATTTAGTAAATATTAAAATCATGAATCATTTTAATCCACATTCCAGCCTAATTTGATAAATCCAGAACAAAACAAAATGAGTTTAAGGAATGTTAATCTAATATTACAAATCTGTTAAAGTCACATTCTGTTGGATTTAATAAATATGCTAATTTGTGTGTGTATATGTGTGTGTTTGTTTGTATGTATGTGTTTGTGTGTTTATATGTATTTATATATATGTATACACGTATGTGCGTGTCCGCTTTTGTGTGTGTGTGTGTGTGTGTGTGTGTGTGTGTGTGTGTGTGTGTGTGATGGTGTGGTCAATAAGGTCACTTATTTTATCAATAGTTGGACCAATATTTTTCTCTCTAATGGGGTCAGGGTCACTTTGAGTTAAAGTATTCTTTCTACATTCCCCCTTTATACTTTGCAAATGGTTCGAATGAAAAAGAGCACTCAAAGATTATTGAAAGCATCTTTCAACAAATTTCTTTGGGAGGGTCAGCACAAACAAATGCATTGGGCCATGTGAAACAAACTTTTAAAACCTTAGCTGCTGGTGGACTGGGTTTCAAGAACTTTCAACAGATGAGTCAGATTTTCTATTGTAAACAGTGGATCAAATTCAGACAAAGGGATTCTCCGTGGGCTTCTTATCTATGGGACAAATATTATAGAAAATTACATCCTAACATGGTTCAAGCCAAACCAGGTGACTCCAAACATTGGAAAAGCTTGCTAAAAATCAGAGACCAGGCTAATGATCTTTTCTGTTGGGAAATTGGAGAAGGCAAAATCAGTTTTTTGGCTTGATTGCTGGTTGAAGGAGGGGGTTATTTCCCCTTTATCCCCTTCTTTGTGTGGACCCCACTACTATGGTTTCAAATTTCTGGCTTGACAATAGATGGGATGTTCCTGCCCTCGGCACCTTGGTCGAGGAGGATTAAATTAATGTCATAACTAATACCCCCTGGATCCTTCCTCGCTGAAGATTGGTTACAAAGAACCCACCCAGTCAGTCTATTAATGTCTTCATTTATCATAAACTCAATCCTTGGCACAACAACTCTTGGGGCCAATTTATTTGGGAGAAGAAGCTTAAACATTCTATGTCTTTCTTTTGTTGGAGGCTTTTCAGGAAATTCCTTTCTACTGATGACATCCTAAAACTTAAAGGTTTGAGGAGTGCTTCTAGGTGTTGTTTAAGTAATTCTAATGAGGAAACATTGCAACATCTCTTTCTTCATTGCTTTATAGCCAAGGATGTGTGGAATTCTACATTAGACCATTTACACATTAGACAGATGTTTTTCCATTGGCGTTCCCTGGATGACTGCTGGCTGGACTGGAAGGAGCAACATCTTCCTCACATATCTCTGATCATTAGCTGGTTTATTTGGATGGCAAGAAACAAAGCCAAATATGATAGCTTCACAGGAAATGCCCAACAAATCTTTGTTAACTGCTGCAGCTACCTGGATAGACTGAAGACTATATTCCCGCCTCCTGCAACCTCCCCATCCAAACCTTTAGTCCATAAAATCTACTAGTGCAAACCCCATTTCCCATGGGTTAAAATTAACACTGATGGAAGTTCTACTAGCAAGGCTATTGGTATTGGTAATGTTTGTCGAAATCATCTTGGTCAGTGTTTTTGGTGGCTCCAATCTCATATCTATTCGCCTTGGAATCTGAAACTGTTGTTATTTTTTGGGCCTTGAAGACTTCAGTTTCCCTTAACTACAGGTACATTCTGATAGAGTTTGGTGCTTTACAGTTGATTAATATCCTACAAAGAAAGTCTTCTTTCTATTGGCATTTTATTTATTGGATAAGAACAATTCTCCAACTGGCTAAGGATGTCAATGTTCGGTGGTGCCATATCCACTTGGGAGGGTAACGAACACTGCAATTGGTTTGATAGATTATCTTCGAGACTTCAACCATTGAACAAGTATACTGATCTCTCTTATATCAGATGTAACTAATCCTTCTGTTGCAATATAAATTTTGTTATATATATATATATATGAGTGTGATTGTGTCTCAGTATAGATGTCAATTTGAATATTTTATATACATAATTATGTATTGAATGATCTATGTACAAAAGATGATTTAAATGTCTTAATCTTTAAATCAATATATAAGTCATTGATAATAATTTTCCTGTCTTTATTGTAGTTGTCGCTATCGAAAAACAAGAAAACTCGAGGAACTAATATGTACACCAAAAATACTAGCATGAATCGCAAAGAGAATGAACAACCAAGATAAAAGAGCCTCCTCGCGAGCAATCAATCAACGATTCAAGGTTGAGCATGAAGCCACATCTCCAAGCACAGGATAGGTTCGAAGCTCGTAGATGATTCTCGTCTTGGCGATGGCAAGACTCACCGCAAGCTAGGCGTAAATCCTCCTGACAACGAGTCTCGTTAGATTCCCTACATAGGCTACGATAAGGTTTGCCTGAGACCTTACATGATTGGGAGATTCGGCCGAGGTGACAAACAAACCAAACAGGCGAGACACGGGACATATAAAACCCTAGCTTAATGGAAAATAAGTCATGAATCACTCAATAGAAAAAGTCGACCGATCATGTTCGACCGACCAAACTTGTGTCCCGACCGAACGACCATCTCACAATTGACCGTTTTGGCCGTCCGTGCTAAAAAACACTGACCAAGATTGTCACGCGGCTGAACACCTTGAATGGCCCACGGATACTCCAGAGGGCACACATGCCACATATCCGGTCACCTTAGTCGGCAGATTTTAAACCAGTCGACTAGCCAATTATCGTCAATGTTGAAATTGAAGTGTAATGTAAATATAACATAATATCCATACAATCAATTAAAGCCTTAATCGGGATTGTCAAAACGAGCTGTTGTCGCGAACAACTCGTGTTCGGTTTGTTAAATGACTCTTGTTCGATTCATTCACTGAACAAACAAGCCGAACATGAACAAATTTTTATTCCTTCGTGTTAGGCTTGTTTTGGCTCGATATATCTATATATTCCTTCGTGTTAGGCTTGTTTTGGATATATATATATATATATATATATATATATATATATATATATATATACATAGATAAAGAGTATTACTTTTAAATAATTTAATTCACTACAACGCTACGAAGATTTATAATCAATTAAAATTACTAATTAAAAATAGAATAAAAATATATTAAATTCAGTTTAAATGAATATTTTAATATATATAACGAGATTTAAATCCCGTCCTACTCTTAACATTTTACAGCCGTGTGATTAAGGTTATCAAAATAGCTTATTGTTCGTGAATAACTCATATTCGGCTCAATAAGCAAGCGAGCCAAACACAAATAAACTATTTGAGCTTGATATATAAACGAGCCGAACACGAACAATGATATTATTTAACAAACATAGTATGAACTCGCTTAAGGTCGACTCGTTTACACGCCTAACTGCTGTAAGCATGACTATAATTGTCAAAATGGTTAATTGTTTTTCAAACAACTCGTGTTCGACTAGCTAAGCCAACGAGCCGAACACGAACATATTTTTTATGTTTGAAGTATAAATGAGCTGAACACGAACGATAGTATCTTTTAACGAGCCAAACACGAGCTAGCTCAGACTCGCTCATGTTTGACTTGTTTACACTCTTAGCACTTAATAGCATTAAAAATAGTTTCATAGCTAGTTCACTCATTTTTAAATTGTACAAAACACGTTCTATAAGTATGAGACAAAAATATAATAAAATGACCACTTGCTCAATTCTCCCGACAAAATTCGGACTTGTTCTACTATCTCTTCTTACTATCGTTCACTCGACTCTAATCTTGTGGCGTGATTCACAAAGGACAAACTAAGATCCAATATATGTATGTATTATTTAGATATTAGAAATACAAATGCATAGGAAGAAATAATATGCATGTAAATTTCCAAAAGAAAAAAAAAAAACCCACCGATTTTAGGTCCTCCATCACGAGTGAATATTACGTACAGTATCTATATATACAGATTGATGGTATTGAGATAGTATTAGAGTGATATTCACTCCAATACCTTCCTAATATCAACAATCTGTATACATCTGCATTTACCATATATGCATGTAATTTATTTAGGAGAACATACATACACAAGACTCAAATCTTATGCATCTACCTGTCTCACACTTAAAACTCTCGTCTTTACAAATCAAATATCCTACTTATCATTTTCACCGTTCTCTAACAGTGAAATTTACATTTTTATTCATAAAAAGGGTGCCAGTTTTTTAAATATGTATATTTAAGTGTCAGATAGGTAAATGTATTAGTATCTGGTGTTACTAATGTAAATTTCTGATTTTCTTACATTTACCAGCTATACCAGTCTTCTGCTTGCTCAGATCCCTCCGAAGTCAGGTCCGCCTCCGCGCTGCTTCCATCTCAAAGTGCTATACAATGGACGACGGAGACCACCTACGCTACACCGGCGGCGCATCTTCTTCCACCCGCCGCGGAGTGAGCGGGACAAGCATCCACATCACGGCTCTCGACGGCATCACCAACGTCAACTCCCTTTTCACCCTAGCCGTCTTTCTCGGCCTCGCCTGGAACCCCTACGACCCCTCAGACGGTGGTGTCTCCGTCGGCAACTGTGCCGCCGGACCACGCATCCTCGAAAACTTGGTCTCCTTTCATGTATTCTCCTTCGCCTCCTTCCTCTTCTCCAGCCTCGTCGCTCTCTGCCTAAAGCAAGCCATCCGCATCGTTCGCACGCCCTCCCACCCCTTAACCATCCGAGTCAACCGAGCGCTGCTTCGTGCCGGCATTATCGCTTCAGCCATCGGTTCTGTCTTGGGTTGCGGGTTTCTCATGATGGCCCTTGTCAACGTCGTTCAGATCAAGCTCGGCAGGCTTGGCTGCGCTGGCGCGGCCAGCGTTGGTGCCATTGTCCCGCTCGTGACACTTATTCCTGCCGCTATGACCATCTACATTGGGGTTATCTTTTACGCTTTCACACGCTAGGCATCTAATTGCTCGTCAGAGATGGTAAACTTCGCATGTTTGAGTGTTGATTTTGGCTTATCCTTGTATATTCTGTAGTTTTCTTACTGGCATTTGAATGCTTGTGTAAGTTACAATTGAAACCCTTATGTTAATCAGCTTAAATTGTTGCTATCAATTTCCTGGCATTTGTAATGCTACTCACCATTATAGTTTTTTCGTTCACCTGTTCATGTGAATTTGATCGATCAAGTCATTATGAGAATCTGAATTGGGTTTATCAATTCTTTGATTCTTAATGGGCTCAAATCATTTTCAATTACGAAATCAAAAAGTCTAAAGTTGCCAAAGCCTCGAGTCGCCAAGAACAAATCTCAGTAAATTTTCCATGAATTAAGTCTAATTAGATGCGCAATACTAAACGTTTATACTTGCCAATAATAGCTTAAAAATCGCTTGTCAATTATAAGTACTCACCCAAAAAAACCTATCAACTCGTCCAAAAGTTCTCACCAGCTGACTAGGAGTTATCACTAGAAGAACCTGCCTAGGACACTCACTCTCATTTAGAGCTTGCCCCACATTCTCCATTAGTCATCTAGTACATGCTTAACTGTTTATCTACATAACTCTACACCAAATTTAACTTTTTCATTTTTATGTATTATTTTATTATATAGCCAAATCTATATGGTTGAGCATGATCCTTGTCTACAAATAAGAAGCTTGTGGTTGGCCAAAGGCGGTTGAAATCTCATTAGAAGATATCACACTGATATCTCTAGAATTGTTCTCAAAATATATCTCTCTCTTTAAATTGCTTTTTTTTTTAAGCTCAATTTGAATTGCCTTTTTTAATTCAAAAAGGTTGGCTTGGCTTCCTGGCATACCAATTATCAAATACATTTATTTAGACCTTAATCTCCCTCCTCCCTCCCTCACTCCCAATCTTTGGGCTAGATTATATTGATATCTTTTCACATACAATGTTAGATACAATGTTTTATTTGGTATGGTGAGTATTGAGAATGTTGAAGACTAGAAACCACTAAATAGATCATGTTGAAGATCATGATAAAGTCCTTGTCTAGTTAGCGACTTAACGACTGTCACTTCTGACCAACATCAACATATGGTGGATACTTTAACAGTAATGATCTAGGAAAAAATTGAGCGCTTTTTGCAAGTTGCTGCACTCATTCCCTTCAAGAACACGTGACTTCAAAAGTTATTGCTCCAACTCCATATAAAGATGGCATGTTTTGTCTCCTTGAAGAGAGTTGTGAGAATCTTCTCTGGCATTTTCCAAAAATCCTTCAGGCTTAGTCTGTAAAAGATTTTTCTATTCATACTCTAAGGCTAATCATCATAGAAAATCAAGATGGCAGTGCTTAACTCATATAGAGGGAATTAAGACTCAGTCAACCACATCTCGATTTTGAGTCCCCAGTTTCTCTCCTTGTTATTGGTGACACAATCAAGTGTCATCTACTCTTCTCAAGTTTTAAGGAGTAGTATTGCAATGGTCCTCCCATCTTATGTTGTCAATTTCTTATTTTGATTTGAAGTGATAATTTATTACTCAATTTGTCAATGGACACAAGTTACTAAAAATTCACACTAGTTCTTTTACGAGACAACAAAAACAACAAAGCCTTAATCCCAGTGTAACTGGGGTTGGCTACATGGATCCTTTCTCTCCACTACGTCCTATTTAGTGTCATATTTTCATTTAATTCAAGTTATTTTATGTGACGAGCTTGGAAAATCTCTTTACCACTTCATTACCTGATTTTGGCTTGAAATGTTTGATGTACAAGTTGCAATATGTTATCGCTCGAACATAACGTACTCAGGGCTTTTAAGGTCTTTTTTTGTTGCACATTTGACTTGCAGCTCTTGAAGATTTTGGCTGAATTTGCTGAAGTTGGCCAACAATTATATCAATATTAAAGAGTATATTCTCATATGATCTTAAATTCAAAGCCTCCGGATTCATGGTGACATCTTTTGGGATCATTGAAATAAGTTGCATCGACCCCAAGATAAGTCAATTGAGAAGTTATATTTCTGGCAACATCATAGAGGGTTTCACCCCAAGAAGTAGAATGGGGCATGGCAACCTACAACCACTTGAAAATGAAGAATTTTCCTTAGCTGATGCAGGAGTTGGGGCTTCGCAGGACACACAATGATCGTCTGTTCACAATACCTGGGAGCGAGGGTTTCCAGGATGCGGAAAGTTTCACAGTTTGAGCCGCACGAACCTTTTTTTGTTGTTTTATTTTATTTACTCCTTTATTTTTAACAAAATTTCTTCATTTGCTTCATTTCTTTTTGATTCTTTCTGTAGTTTCTAATTAGGTTATATGCTCTTCAGGGATTATTATATATGTTGTAGTCCGGTTTTGAAATTTTTAGCTTGATGTTATGTATTTTGAGAGTTATCCTCTAATTCTTCTGATCTCTGGAGTGTTGTAGCTCATTTTCTTCGCAAGTGGCGTGTCTGTTTCTCACCTAGAAACTGGCGATGGATTCCCCTCGCTATCCACACCTTGCTAATTTACCATTTGTCCGCTGTTTTTAGCCAAATAGCTGTTGACGCAGCTAGCACTAGCTGTTTACAGCAGGAACCACCCCTTTTTCGCTCTCAATTCACTGTACCGTCACCATTCAATCCGATTATCAATCTCTGTTCATCATCCCACTCAATTCTGCAACTTCTTTAACACTTTTTTGTGTTCTATCACGCCTTCTAGGAATTCTAGAACAGTATCATCTGATATCAGAGCCGACCGAAATCCTAATTGAAAGAAAGAGACTATATGACACCGAGAAGAAACCCTCAACGTGGTGATTAGGAAATTACTAAGGAGTACGTGCAGTGAACAATCCTCCAATTATAACAGAGGCTCGTTGATTTTGAAAGAAAACATGGGGAAGTCACCCACATCAACAACAATGACCACCCAAACAAAAGAGATGAAGACAACCCTTTCACTTAACGAAGAGCTGATACCACGTCAATTTGATATTGATTATCAAACGAGAGGGTGATTTGAGATAAAGGTAGAAGCATCAAATTTTTTTGGTCACATGGATCAAAAAAAAATTCATCGAGTGACTCCAGGCAGTGTAATAGATTTTTGAGTATAAAACGTTCCACCTGAAAGAAGGGTAAAACTTGCCACCATCAAGTTGAAGAAAAGTGTGTCTTTGTAGAGGGAAAATTTGAAATGCCTGTACCTGCAAGAGGAAATAAGCAAAACCATAATCTAATCTAAGATGAAAAGGGAGATTAAGTACCTACTAGTACATTACAAACAAGTTGTGTTCTTTAGGCTTCATCACTTACAACAAAAAGATCTTTCAGTAGAGGAGTATACTATTAAGTTCAAGCAGCTAATGTTGAAGTGTAAACTACTGGAACACAATTAGAACACTTTAGGGGGTTGAGACTATCTATTGGCAAAGTTGTATAATTGCAACTCAATTGTATTTTACAGGTTCATACCATCCTTCAAGTAGAGTTTAACTTCTACGTCAAGCCGCAAGAGTATGCCCATTTAAGCAGCAGAGCCAACCCTGCCAGATAGGAAACCTGTCCAGAGCTGAGAAGAGGTAGAGGTCGCCACCCAAGTTTATTCCCGACAGGAAGTGCTTTAAGTGTTACAACATTAGGCACAACAGGGGGATAATCTTTTTTACTAAGCAGAGAACAATTGAAGAAATGGTCATTGATAAAGGAGAGAATGAACTCGTTAAAGAGGGATATCCATTTGGACCCGACAAGGGAGAGATGGTAGTGATTTAAGCTAAGCCCATGATATGGACTTCAACGGGACTAACATTGGTTGTCCTTGAAGGTAGTGAGTCCAAAGTAATGAGCCATGAGTTTGAGTATGCGGTGCCGCGAGCTACCTTTTTGCAAGCATTAAGAGGGGCATCAACAGTGCTGATATTGGGTTTTGAAGTGGGCCCTGAGTTTGAGGAGTTGACAGCAGACACAGGGTAACCCAAGATAAGAGAATTTCAAAATTTTTAGTTATAAAGTCTACCTCCTGAGTTTCGACTGCTAAGAAAGGTTCAACACATCAGAGATAGAAGATTTCGAGTTATTTATGGAAGGTTGGATAGAGTAATTTGGATATTAAATTCCAGTTCAGGTCAATACTGCACCTATAAATAGATGATCAAATATGAGTGGTGGACCACAACTTTGAAAATCTAAACATCTGACAGTGGGATCCCAATATTTTCAAAAAAGAGGAAGAAGCCTCTCATAGCTGGGGAGAATGAAAACGAAGCTGAAGCTTGCTGAGATGCGGGCGCAAGGTTTCGCGATTCTGGAAGTTTTGCGGTTTGAGATTCCCACGATTGAGGGAGCCCAGCCAACTGAAACAATTATTTTTTTTGTTATTTTATTTTATTTTTTCCTTTATTTTCAGTAAGTTTACTTCCTTTCTTTTTGATTATTTTCTATTTCTGTAGCTTCTAATTAGGTTATTTTTTCTTAAGGGACCTTTGTATAGGTTTTAATCTGGTTTTGGAATTTTCAATTTAGTTTTATATTTTTGGAGAGATATTCTTTGATTTTTCCCGCTCTCCAGATTGTTGCAGTTTTTTTTCCTTTCTCAAGTGGCGTGTTTGTAGCTTGTCTAAGAATAGGTGGCGGATCCCCTTTGTTGCTGCACATCATTTATTAACCGTTTGTCCGTTGTTTTCAGCCCAACAGCTGTTGACACCACTATCAGCGGCTTTTTACAGTAGGAACCACTCTTTTTTTCTCTCTCGGTTCGTTATCCCATCACCATTTGTGTTGATTATCGGTCGTCGTCCATCATCCCACTCACGATATCAATTTCACAGCGCCCTAACGCCGCTTTGTGCTCTATCACACCTTTTAGGAACCATGGAACAGTGTCATTAGCATTCAAGGCACCTAACATGTGCTTCTTTCTCATGGTTACCATTGGATGTGATTGTAGATTCGATCGATGATAAGGAGTATATTCATCATCTAATGGGAACATACACATGGTCATCTGTTTGTGGCCTATTTTACGATCGTGTCTTCAAAAAACATCATGATAACTGCATGGTGGTCACCACCGTTGGAGCCTCGTTAAACTTAAAAAAGATTTTTCTTGTTTACCTACGATAATATGTGGGCAAGTGAGAACAAGAATAAGCTTCTACTAGTATAGGTTAAAGTGTCAAAATTGACAAGCCTCAACCGATCAAAGACAGGAAAACTGGTAAGAATACCATCATCATCACTATTTTGATCAATCAACTACCAAATTGATAACATCTTAATCATAGCGTAGAGTTCTTAACATTATCTTTAAGTTTGTTTCAATGAGACTATTCTCAGTCTTTATATCCTTTTGATCATTGCTGGCTTTTTTGTATGATTTTCTTAGTTAGTAAGGGATACAATAACAAATTATGTTAAGGGAATGGGGATCCGAAATTCATGCTCCGGACTCCCATGAATGATTGAAAAAGTCCTTGTAAAATTATGATTTAAATTTTTAGAAGACATTAGATTTTAGATAAAATATTACTCAATGATATTTATTTCATTTGGCAAGGATTTTAAGATTCCACATTTGAGATTTCTCATTGACTAAAGCTCTTGTAATTAACTACTCCTAATTAAAGGAGAGTACTTTCGATTCAGGCTAGTTATTAGGGAATTGATTCCTCAAAATATAATAACATCATTTAACTTTAGATTATAAAAATTTATCACCCTAAGCTTAAGCTTGAATGGTGTGATTGACGACGAACCAAATTAAGATTCCCTAGTATCGTCTCAAATTGTCATGAATCATAGTCTACTTAATCATAGGAGGTTGTCAACCACTTGACTGAATGATCTTTGTCCACTTTTGTGAATTGCTTTGTCTAATGGGACTTTGTAGAATTTGGGTGGATGATTGTCTAAGGGGACTCATTCATTAGATCCTGCTTGCTTCCATTTGTTATAGTCGTTTGAATATTGTATCATTTCTTCCACGCATTGTCGCTCAATTTCGTTTCTGTTTCTTTCACTCAATACCATAGCTCCCAGTCTGACTAAATGAGTTAGGTTGCCCCGATGTCCCTCGAATCCTTCTGGTTGTTAGTACTCACTTCTGTTCCCAATGTCGTCATTCGATCTCGCCACGGGTTAAGGCGGTTTGTCTCTCCATAATCTTCTTCATCATTTCTTCCAAGACTGTGAATCTCCGCTTCAATCGCTCCTTCACTGACGAGAAGCACTCGTCTATTTTAAATTTGATAGGCCTCATCTCTTTCCCTAGATTTCCCTCCAATGCCTCCACTTTTTTGACCGCCATTATGCTCAAAGGCAATCACGAAGGAAGAACTACTGTATGTTGAATTCTTGTCGATTTTTTCCCAGTCTAGGTTGTATCTGTACCACGAGATCGTAAGTCGTGATATGCTCTCGGCTTCCCAGATGGCCCAAATTGCTAATGTATCATGACTATGGCACCCCATATCTCGAGCTTTGCTTCTCTGTTCTCGCCATATCTTCAGAAACATAGTAGTGTCATACCACGATTCTGAAGTTCCCAGCTGGCTCGAGTCATATCTTAAGCAGGCACGCCATGATCTAGTTGTTTTCTTAGCAAGCTCAAAACACAATACACACAACTGTATCGTTATGGCACAGCGGAAGCGGGAGAAAGGTGAGAGTTTCAGTTTGTTATGTTGTGATCCCGTGGTTTGCTCCCCACGAGTGTGATCGCAATAGTATTGTGACCTTCATGCGAACCTTATGTATGTATAATTTCGTAGTTCAAAACTGTATCGCATATGTCTGGCAATGTTCGACCACGAGGCAGGTGGGGCGTATGTATGTGTGATTCTATTGATCGCAACTGTATCGCGATGTTCAATCACGATCTTATGACCTTTTGTATATGGGCTTACAGATTGATTTCTATTATATCGTCCGATCATGAAGTTCAGCTTCCCTTGAATCGTGATTTTATCATGACATCGGTAACGAAAGAGACACAACAGAGAGGATGAAGAAGGATCAATGCTCTGTTACCACTTGATAGGAACCAAATTGATTTTCCACATGAAAATTAAGGCAAATAATATTTTATTTTAAGAGCATCAAACATTCAACACAAATACAAAGATAAGCACCGTCAATTTGAGAGGTAGGAGATCTCTTCCAATTCATATAATTCGAGAGGTCAGAAATCTTTCCCAAACCCTAAACCAAAGACTCACAATGATAATCTCATACATAACATAATCATAAACTATTAAGCCCTATTTATACTAAACAATAATAAATGACAAATGATTAAATTGCCTTTAAGCTAATAAAAACTAATTAGCTCATAGGCACTGTCATATCAGATCGCTCAAGTATCCAACATCATGAAGTTCATTAATAGGAAGCTCTTTTAAGGACCCATTCCCCACAAATAAATTAATGTAGAATATTCAAGGGTGCAAATTAGATGTCTTGCTTTTGATTTTTTTCACTAAAACTTAGGGCCTTTTTAGGGCAGCTTATAACTGCGGGCTACATTTTCAAAACGTTGTCGCCCGTTTGATTCGTGCGTTTGGGCTGCATTTTGTGAAATGACATATTTGATTTCTTAATAATCGCGGTCGCGAGATCGACCCTGTGGCCCACGTTCGTTCGCAATCTTTTTATCCCACTGCCCTCGACCCCGCAAATAAAACCACACTTTTCCAAATAGCACCACCAATACTATCGCCAAATAACACCGTTTTTGCAAAATTACCGCCAATACTACCGTAATAACACCGCGCTTTTCCTTAATAACATCGCGCCGATACTACAGTGTTTTGCCAATACTACCACCGATACTACCGTGTTTTCACCGATACTACTGCCTATACTACCGTATTATAACTATTTTATATCTATTATATATGTTATAAATTATATATCATAGTATAATAATAAAGTTATATTGTAATAATATCTATATGTATTTATAAAAAAAATATTATGTTGTATATTATAAATATGTTATACTATTAACTTATTTATAATGTATAACATATATGATTATATAAAATCATATATAAATAATATATAACTTTATAAAATACTTATATATTATATTAAATGTATATTAATTTATTATTATATAATTTATATATTAAATAATATTTATTTAAAAAATATTATATTTAATGTAATGTATATAATATATATAATATGACTACTTATAATAGTATTACTTATAAATATATTTGTCAATAAATTTATAATTGTTATATATTTAAATTATTATTATGTTTAAACTTATTAAATATAAATATTAAATGATATAATATTGTGTAATGCATATAATATATTTGATTTTAATTTATATATGTTAAATTTTACTATATATATAAGATATTTTTTTATATAATTTGTATATTATAATTATATATATATAGCAAGTATAACTATTATATTAAAATATATTATATATTGGGGTTGGATGATATCCTTGGAGAACGACATAGTTCGTGACATACGCCGTCTGGATTTTAAAATTAATATTATCATATTTTATCTGTAATTGTAGTAGTTTTTTTTCTTAGTACACTTGATACCCACTACTAAGTGAGGTGTGTATTTTATTTTTTATGCTGTTTTAAAGTAATTTTTTACTTCTCAAGTATCAAATATATTCTTTATAACAGTTTTGTTATAAACAACATTATTGTACAGTGGCAGAATGAACATTTATCCATAAATACTTACAAATCAGCAATTTTCCAAACTCGTAAACCGAACGAGACGATCGATCATCCGGATCAACTATCGATCGATAACTTATTTGTATCAGTTGCTTATCAGCAGATTATTAATAATTTGCAGCTGCCCCAAATAGACCCTTAATAAGGTTTCAGCCTCCATATTTGATTTTAAACTTTAGTATTCTGGTAAGAGTCGCACTAGAAATGGTGTAGGTGTAATTATAGATAAGAGTTTGAAAGATAATGTTTTAAAAATTAATAAAGTTGAAGATAACATTATAGCAATTAAGATTATTATTGATACTAAGATTTTTAATATTATTAGTGTTTATGCTCCTCAAGTAGGTTTAGATATAAGTTTTAATGATAATTTCTGGATTGACTTAAAAACTTAATACACTTGATATCTCTTGAAAAAATAATTTTTATTGGAGGAGATTTAAATGGACACGTCGGTAGAGTGGTAGAGTATTTCAAAAATTTTCATGGTGGCTATGGTTATAGAGTCATTAATGAAGAAGGTAGAGTTATATTAAATTTTGCTTTAGCGTATGATTTGATTATGACTACTACTTCATTCAAAAAAAGTGATGAGCATCTTACTACTTATGAGAATAGATCTAATAAAACACAAATTGATTATTTTCTTATGAGATGAATAGATCGTCGAGATTGTAAGGATTGTAAAGTCATTCCAAGCGAGAATTTAAATGTCCAACATTGATTATTAGTTCTAAATTTTAAGATGAAGAGTTGTAAAATAAAAAATATTAGGATTCATCATCTTAGAATTAGATGGGGTACCTAAATGACAAAAAGAAAATTATTTTTAGGAATAAAATTCAAGATTTAAAAATTTGTGATGTTTATGAAAGAACCAATGATATGTGAGAATAATTAATAAATAATATTAAACAAGTAGCAAAAGATGTACTTGAAGAATAAAAAAAAAATTCTATAGATAAAATTAGTTGGTGGCGGAATAATAAGATGCAAGAAAATATAAAATATAAGATGTTATAAAAATTAGTTTAAATGTAAAAGTTTAGAGAACTGAGAAAATATAAAACGGCTCGCAGAGAGTCTAAAAGAATAATCTGTGACGCTAAAAATTTTGCTTTTAGTGATATTTATAACAAATTAGATACTAAGAATGGTGAAAAATATATGTATAAACTAGCTAAACAAAGAAAAAATGAAAGTAAATATTTACCTCAAGTAAACTGTACTAAAGATGTAAATCAAAAAGTATTTTTTGTTAGAAAAAGATATTCAAAATAGGTGGAAGAGTTATTTTGATAAACTTTTTTAATGAAGTTTCTGAAAATACGATCGAGCTTAGTGATCTTAATATCGTTAATAATAACAAAACGTTTCATTTTTTCATTCGCATTGAGGAGACTTTAAAGAAAATCATTGGTGGAAAGTCTGTAGGACCTAATGATATCCCAATTGAAGTGTGGAAATATTTAGGAGATTTGAGAGTTTTTTTTTTACTAAACTTTTTAATTTTATTTTAAAAATTAAAAAGATGCCTGAGGAGTGGAAGAAGAGTATTTTGGTCCCCATTTTTAAGAATAAAGGGGATGCACTAAAGTGTGCAAATTATAGATGAATAAAACTGATGTCTCATACTTTAAAATTATGGGAGAGAGTAATTGAACATAGGTTAAGACATATTTCTAAAATTTCTCATAATCAATTTGGATTTAGGCAAGGTAGGTCTACTATGGAAGCTATACATTTATTAGAGGTTTGATGGAGAAGTACAGAAATAGTAAGGAGGATCTACATTTGATTTTTATTGATTTAGAAAAAGCTTACGATAAAGTTTCAAAAGATATCCTTTAGAGAGTCCTTGAGAAGAGTAGTTTTGATGTGAATTATATTTAAGTCATTAAAGATATGTGTACTAGAATTGTTAATTGTGTTCGAACTGAAGGAGGATTGATCAAATATTTTTCTATTTCTGTTGGTTTACATTTTGGATCGGCTTTAAGCTCATATCGTTTTGCTTTAGTTATGGATGGTCTTGCTGAACATTTACAAGATGATGTACCGTGGTGTATGTTTTTTGTTGATGAAGTCCTTCTCGTATAAGACGAGAGAAAAAGCCCAGGAAAAGCTTGAATTATGGAGGTCTACAGTCTAAAGGCCTTCGTTTGTGTATAACTAAAACTAAATACATGGAATGTAATTTTAGTAATAGTAACTCTAGCTACATAAGTGTAACTTTAGGTGATCAAATTATTAAAAGGTGTGATGGATTTAGATATCTCGGGTCTATTGTTCAAAACGATGGTGATATATATGGGGATGTTAATAGTGGAATTCAAGGTGGTTGGTTGAAGTGGAGGAATGCTTCGGGACTATTGTGTGATAGAAAGGACCACTTAGATTGAAAGGAAAATTTTATAAGATGGTGGTGAGACCTGCTATGCTTTATGATGTTGAATATTAGCCTTTAAAAGAGAAGCATAATACTAAGTTAAGTGTTGTCAAGATGACAATGATTAGGTGGATGAGTGTTTTTATACTTAGAGATAAAATGCGAAATGAATATATCTATGATAGGGTTGGTGTTGCTCTAGTGACGGACAAAATTAGAGCGAGTCGCCTTAGATGGTTTGGGCACATTAAACGTCGACCATTTGATAATCCAATTAGGAGAGTAGATGTTTTAGGTTCGACTTATGTTAAGAAAAGCGGAGGTAGACCTAGGAAGGCTTGGGCTTATTGTATAAAAAATGATCTTAATTTATTAGAATTAAGTGAAAAAATAACACTAAGTAGGACGTAATGGAGAAAAAGGATTTATGTAGCCAACCCCACTTAGTGGGATAAAGTCTTTGTTGTTGTTGCTGTTGTTGTATATTTGATTTTTTGTTTGTTTGGTCTTTCAGCACTAGATTTTTGCACCCGGCTTCTGACTGCCACAATCTGATGTTCCCTATGCAGAGCTTGTTTGATAATCTGTGTCATTACAATAGATGGTAACTATTTGATCGGATCTTCATTGGCCCTAATGATAATTAGCCTCTCATGCTTTTCATTAATCAGACCCATTTCCTTGCAACTTTTAATAATTTGTGCCCTTTGGCTAAGTTGATTTTTAAGTTTTTATTTTAAGTGATGGGGGCTTGATGCTGGTAAGCCCGAAAATATAACTTCATGGTCACTGGTAAAGCTTTTATATCTTGCCTTTTTTTTTAAATTTATTATGAGCATAAAGTCTTGCTCTCTCGCCAAAGCTTACCGAGCAACAAACTACTTAGACAATAACTGCTAAGCTCTTGAGTCATCATCATGCCTTCCTTTTCTGCCTTTTAGAAAGATTTTTTCCTGACGAGGAAACTTTAGAATATCTTTCCTTGTGCAGGAAGCTAAGTAGGCAAGATGTTAATATTAATGGGCATCAAAAAAAATTTTTATCTGATGAAAATTCTCTCAATAGCTGGATCCTACAGACGTTTTAGCTTTAATATGTAGGATGATCTGTTTGTTGGGCATGTACTTCAATGTGTTGAGGCTTCTTGACATGGTTTTAAGCAAGTATAGCAGCGGTCCTAATGTCAGTGGTGGAAATCTCTAAACCACTGAGCTGGATCATGGTCCATGTATAACAATTACGACCTAAGGGTCACGCCCCGATGCTCACTAAGCAATTTACTTTTGTTTTTGAATAATTGCAATACATGAAAGCAATTTAGCAGTTTTTTTTTTCATCTATTCTTTTTTTAGCAGAGACCAACTAAGAAGGAAAAAAAGGATCTTTCACAAAGGAATCGCTAGAAATATATGGGATCCGAAAAATTGAGCCCCAATCTCTCTAATAAATGAGAATTTTTTCATTAAATTTTGGATCAAATCAAAATTTAGATTAAATTACAGTAAAATGCCATTCAAATATTATCCTCTCATTTCTTGAAGACTTTAAGAATTGAGATTCGGGGTTTGCCATATGCATGAGCTTTTATAATTAATTACTGCTATTGATAATGGGATGTTACTTTCAATTAAAGCTATTCCTTAAGACATTGATCGCCTAACCGATAGTATCATCAAATTAATTTTAGTTTATAGAAATTTTTTACATTGAGTTTTAGTGCGAAAGGTAAAGCGAGTGATGAACCCAATCAAGTTTCTATGGTTGCATGTCATGGACCCTAGTAGTCAAGGGAGATATTCAATCTAACATAACAAAAAAAAGTTTGTCAGCAACCATGAGCTGCTTTGTCTAACGAAACTTTATAGACTTGAAATAAATATTTTGTCTAAGGTGACAAATTCGAGTCAACCTTAGCTAGCAGAGGGTTTTACGTCCAATCAAATGTATACCTATGATTCATATTCCAAAGAATAGAAACTTATTGTGGAATATATGGGTTACAATCATGACCGTAATATAGTAGAGTTAATTAGACAAATCACCTAGTCAACTGGCTCAGGTCATAACTGTTATATTTAAGGAGTTGTTTTATGAAACCATGGGACATAAGACTCGGGCCACATTCTTCTTATTGTAGTTTGATTTGAGATATGATAATGCAATTGACATGATATTGGATTCTTGTGAACTTGGGTTAATTTTAACTTTGTCATCTTAGAGAAATTGGTGTTGTAAGTGGATGAGATTTATTCTCGCTTTTGGTGATTTATTTTACCTTAGTGATCTTATTATCGTTAATAATAATAAAACTTTTTCATTTTTATCGTCGCATTAGTAAAAAAGAAGTTGATGAGGCTTTAAAGAAAACCAAGGGTGGAAAGTCTGTAAGACCTGATGATATCCTAATTGAAGTGTGGAATTGTTTAGGTGATTTGGGGGTTTTCTGGCTTACCAAACTTTGTAATATTATTTTAAAAACTAAAAAGATGCCTGAGGAGTGGAGAAAGAGCATTTTGGTCCCTATTTTTAAGAATAAAGGAGATGCACATGAGTGTGCAAATTATAGAGGAATTAAATTGATGTGCATACTTTAAAATTATGGGAGAGGGTAATTGAACATAGGTTAAGACTTATTACGAAATGTTTCTCATAATCAATTTGGATTTATGTCGGGCAGGTCTACCATGGAAGCTATACATTTATTGAGAGGTTTGATGGAGAAGTACAGAGATAATAAGGAGGATCTACATTTGATTTTTCTTGATTTAGAAAAAGCTTACGATAAGGTTTCTAGAGATGTCCTTTGGAGAGTCCTTGAGAAGAAAGGTGTTGATATGACTTATATTCAAGTCGTTAAAGATACGTATGCTAGAGCTGTTACATGTGTTCGAACTGAAAGAGGATTGACCAAATATTTTACTATTTCTGTTGGTTACATCAAGGATCGGGTTTAAGCCCATATCTTTTTGCTTTATTTATGGATGGTCTTCATCGGGCATTTACGGGAGGATGTACCTTGGTGTATGCTTTTTGCCGATGATATCCTCCTTGTGGATAAGACAAGAGAAAAGTCCGGAAAAACTTGAATTATGGAGGTCTACATTGGAGTCTAAAGGTCATCGTTTGAGTAGAACTAAAACTCGAATACATGGAATGTAATTTTAGTAATAGTAGGTCTAGTGACGAAGTGTAACTTTGGGTGATCAAATTATTAAAAGGTGTGAATGATTTAGATATCTCTGGTCCATTGTTCAAAGCGATGGTGATATAGATGGGGATGTTAATGGTAGAATTCAGGTTGGTTGGTTGAAGTGGAGGAATGCGTCCAGCCTATTGTGTGATAGAAAAGTACCACTTAGACTGAAAGTAAAATTTTATAAGATGATCGTGAGATCTTCAATGCTCTATGGTGCTGAATGTTGGCCTTTAAAAGAGAAGCATAATGTTAAGTTAAGTGTTGTCGAGATCAGAATGATTAGGTGGATGAGTGGCTTTACTCTTAGAGACAAAATACGAAATGAATATATATCCGTAATAGGGTTGGTGTTGTACCAGTGACAGATAAATTTAGAGAGAGTCGCCTTAGATGGTTTGGTCACATTAAACGTCGGCCACCTGATGATCCGATTAGGAGAGTAGATGTTTTAAATACAACTTATGTTAAGAAAGACAGAGGTAGACCTAGGAAAACTTGGGCTTATTGCATAAAAATGATCTTAATTTATTAGAATTAAACGAAAATTTGACACTAAATAGGACGCAATGGAGAAAAAGGATTCATGTAGTCGACCCCACTTAGTGGGATTAAGGCTTTCTTCTTGTTGTTGTTGTTGTTGGTGATTTATTTTACCTGGTACTCTAAGATGTCTGTAATTTTTGTGATTTTTTTTAAAATGTTGTCAAAGTTTATCAGAATTTAATATATCTTGGTGAAAATATCTCCTTTGGTTGAAATTTTCTTTTAACATCAAGAGTATATTGAAGAATCTCTTAAGCACTCATATTTATCATTTATCTAAATAAATTATTACTTAAATTCCGTTAAAAACGTTATGTACACTCTAATTCTTATGAGGAGGATTGAGCTAGTTAAGTGGGAGCTCAGTCTTACCAGCTACAGTCTTTATCAAAAGGAGAATCAAACTGGCTTAGTGCAATCTTATTATCAACTTTATTCTCTGTGAGGAGGATCAAACTAAGGTAAGACTTACATTATTGTGTTATAGTCAAAGCGGCCTATTCTTGAGCATACATCGTTCAATGTTTGTTCGATTCAATTTTTGAAAAAAATGTTTTATAAAATTTAGGATACTTGCATGTTACTTGACACATGTTGCATTTTAACTTTAACTTGTGTTTTACTCTTGGCAATATTTTCAAATCAAATATTAAAACGTTTAGCATATTGATCGAACCCCATACGAGTATTTTTAAACTTGCTTATTTAAACTGATTTTAGAGAACTTTGTACTTCTTTTGAGAGAATTTACACAACTCTTGAGGCACATGTTTGACCTCTTGTGCAATTTTTTTCTCCAAAGCATCCATCGTTTTGGTTGTCATTAGTCTTTGCACGATTTCATAACTCCTTTTCGTTGAAATCACGAGGTTTATAATTTCTGAACGCGATTCAGCGTGCTTGAAACTCTGGACGACATGATCCCAAACTTCATGTATATGGTTAGGTGGAACTATTAGAAGCCAACACGAAACTCCGGAAGCCACAATACGAATTCCTGTACGTCGTAGATTCCACTCAATATTTTCCATCACAAGCAATGCAAAACTTCTTTATGCAGCAATCTTGATCGCCACTATTGATCAAGAGCGATGCAGGACTATCATACGCTGCGATCCTTCTACTTTCATATCGTCTGTAACCCGTGAAGCCATAAGCCATGATCTACCCTCAACTTCTCAGATTGCCCAAATCGTTACTATATCAAGACTAGGTCACACTAGATCTAGAGCTTGCTTCTCTGTTATTGCCCCAATCCTCGTGTGGCTTTTCTCAGCTGGCTCTGATCACGATTGTATTGCAAGGACGAAGCAAAAATAGGAGAAAATGGGGGTTGTGGAGCCTCTGTAGGTTGCAATCCTGTCGGAGCCTTCTCAACTAGTTGTGATCACGAATGTTTGTGACTTTTTGGTCATTGTATGCTGCTATCCTACCGTTGGCATCGCAGTTAGATATAATGCAATGTAGTGCTACTGTTTAGTCGTATGTCGTGATCACGCTGTTTGCATCCCAGTAAGCTCTAGTCATGACAGTTACACGTGGTTAGGTCAATGAAGGGAGGTCTCTATACGTCGCATTCTTGATATTCTTTTCCAACGAGCTTAACTCACAACTATATGGCCAATGTGATCTCTAGATGAGCGCTCTGTACGCCACAATACTTGCTGCGATTGCTTCTCTGTGAAAACTCACTCTCTCGATTCACCAAATCTTTCTTATTCGAATCCCAAAATTGACTATTCTGATACCAATTTAGCAGGGGACTTCATAAATTTTCACACATAAATCAGAGCAAAATAAATATTTTCTTTGGTAATCCAAAAAACTCAACACGAATACAAAAATAAACACCTACAATTCAAGAGGTAGGCGATCTCTCCCAATTCCTACAATTCGAGAGGTTGGAAATCTCTCGCAAATCGTAACCCAAAGACTCAAAAGACAATAATTTTATGCATTACCTTAACCCTAAGCCTATTAGGGTCTACTTATTCTAAAGAATAATATATAAGAAAAGACTAAATTAAACTTAGCCAAATCGGAGACAAAAATTACTCTTAGGTGCCGATCTAATGCATGCTTAACTGACCTCTCCTCAATGCTTTCTTGGTAGCCATCTTAAACTATCACATTGTGATGAAATTTCAACCAAGAGACCGACCAATCAATGTTCAGGGAGACTTGTTACAATCTCAAGCATGTCATATGAAGGCAGTTCAATCCATCTAGGAGGATGTTCTACAGGTCAAGTTCTATAATGGATTTGAGCCTAAAACCTCCAAGACTATTGAAGAAGTCACTGTTTTAGAAAACTCGAATGACCATCTTCACATCAACGCATTGATTTGCAATTCCGAGAACAATTCACTGATTGCATTCAATTGAACATCTGTGTTTTCTTATGTTCCACTTCTTAAATGCTAGGAGTCTGTCATTGTTGTGCCAATGACACAGGGATCTTTGGGTTGATATGATCCAGTTGGTTGTTGGAGCTGGTGTAGTTGAACAACCTTCGTGACACTTCTTTCTCTAACTCGGGGAAGCTGTTTGGGTTGATAATCTCTACAACGTGAAGAAGGTCAGAAAAGAAGAAGTCTAGAAAAGGTGGAGACTAAGAAATATCTAAGCCTGGCTCCAAATAAAAAACTAGAGAGACGCGGTCTTTTTACTTTCACGAAGAGGGCCCGTATAAGTAGAAATGTCCAAGGAGAGAGTGCTTATTTCATCAGGAAACGGGACGCAAATTTGCGTCCAGAGTCTAGTGAGCACTTGCCACGTGGCAAGTGGGCTCCACTGCAATACATTGGTTGGGTAGGCCTTAGAGAGGTGGGGCCCACTTACCACGTGGCAAGTGCCCACTGTACTCTCAACGCAAAATTTGCATCTAATGTCCTTGTAGAATAATTTTCCCCAAGGAGAAGGGGTGAAGCCTAAAGAAAATGGGGATGCATCAATAGTCAAGTCTGGCTAAGTGCAGAAGTTTCTGTGGCTTCAAATGATGATTGAATACTAGATAATGAACTATCTTTAAATTTGGCAACAAACAAAGCATTTGGAGTCCTGCGTAGAGCAAGCTGGTGGGTTGGTTCATTTGGGCAATAGTAAGACTTGCAAAATTGTTAGGATGGGCTCTACGAGAATCCGATGTTTGTTGAAAGACTATTAAAGGATGTCAATATGAACTTAATCTGAAAGGATTTGCATCTAACTAGAGATGCTTGACTATAGTGGTTGTGTATAAGTCTGGTGAATAGTTGTGTCTCAAAAGGCATATGTAGTTATGAAAGATATGAGGACAATTAGAGATTATTCTTTGATTGGAAAACCCATCTCTAGCGATAGTGCACCTGGTGTAGGAAGGAATCTTGTCATATGCACCCAAGAATTGGACGTTTGATTGAACGCAGATTGCTCTCAAGCAAAAAGTAAAATCAAAAGTTTGAGGACTGGAAACAGTTTTGAGTTATGTTCAGAGAAGTTTGATGAATTTTGTAAAAAGGATAGCTATACACCATACTTTAAGCACACACCATCGATTGACTGAGAGGTTGAATAGGAGTCTTCTGGAGAGGTGAAAAGCATTATCTTGTTCGAGTATTCCAAAAGTTCTTCGGGCAGAATTGGTGCCTAGTGCAAGTTATCAGATAAGAGAAAAGTATCAAAATGGTTCTCTTGAACCTTTATAAGGGGGGCTATTTTAGTCCCAGTGTCTATACAAACATCAATTTAGCCCTGGACTTTCTTAATATGGGTCAAAATAGTCCTCAGATTTTTTAAAGAAAGGACAATTTCAACCCCCATTAGAAGGCTCTAGGACGAATTTAACTTTTGATGTACTATGGTACTAAAATGTTCCTATGTGAATAATCATGGGACCATTTTGTATGCCCCTATACAACCATCAAATTAAAATCCAATGGATGTTTGACCTGATAGGGCACGTAACCTGAATAATATGAGGTCTTGAGGGTACAACATATGCTAATGCCAGACTGGGAAACCTTGAGAAAAGGGCACGACGGATAAAAAATGGTCTTATGTATTTGGGGTATATCGTAATGCGGTTAAAGGGGTATAAGATATGGTTCTTGTAGCCTGGATACAACAAGAGCATAATTACTATCTTTCATTTGGAGCCTGAGTTTCCAATGAAGATTATTTAGGCATCTATCTAAAAATATGACAGTTTCGAGAGTCTGCATTTTCAGTTTGGGCTTCTAGATATTCAAACAAGTGTTGAGAAATTTAGTGGTATAGAAGTGGAACAACTGTTTAAAACCAGTTTTGTGGCAATGGGATTTACACTCTAGGAGAGTGTACTTCAATGAAATGTTCTCTATATTGTGAAGCATGTTCCCATTAGAAGTATGGTATTCTTTAGTCCAACGTGGCTCACTATTACATGAACCTTGAATTACTTGATGCAAAAAAAAACTTTCTTGAATGATGAATTTGAAGGCAGAAGCTTCTTGGCTTAACCGGAAGGTTTTGAACAATAGGGTCTTGAGGATTAGTTATGTTTGCTGAAACTATCTTTATATGGCTTGAACTACTCTTTTGGAATCAAGAAAAAATAAAAAAATAAATAACTCCATGCGCGATCACAGTTTTATGTGAAGAAACACATTAATGAGTTAAAAAAGAAGCCGATTCCTGGACTTGAAATGCAATACATGAATGTTGCTCGAAGGAATTTGGGATTGGAAATAAATGAAGATCGGCAGGATATATAACTATTTCTTTTGTAGGAGAGATACTTGAAAAAGTTTCTAGTGAAATTTGGGATGGCTAGATGCCTGTTGCGACTCCGCTTGCTCCACACTTCGGGCTTCTTGGTGAACAGAGACTAAGTCCAATGTAGAGGGAGTTTAGGAGTGATGTTCCTTATTCTAATCTAGTGGCTAGCTTGATTTTTGTTATATTGGATCTGGACTATGATGCTTGTTTTATGAGCAGATTCATGACTGAACCTTAACAAGGAACATTGGGCACATTTAGTTGGTTTGATTGCCTATATTTTTTATTATTATCACTTTCCACCAATTCCTTGAGGTGGAATGCTAGATCACCAGTATTCCCCACAAATATTTGAGGAGAAACTATCATAACGGCTACATATTTCATGTAATCAAGTTACTTAGATTTCACTCCTCTATTCAAATCCTGTCTTCAAAAATTCTATTTTATTGAGGGTTATTGACATAAGAGCTTAGATATCTTATCCCTTAATATCTGAGGTAATTTTTTAGACAAGCTGATGATTCGGTGAGGAGAGTAGATGTTTTAGATTCTAACTTAGGTTAAGAAAGCAGAGTTCGACCTAAAAGGATTTGGGCGTTTTGTATAGAAAGTGATCTTAATTTGTTAAAATTAAATGAAAATATGACACTTAATAGGAGACAATGGAGAAAAAGAATTCATTGTGGGATAAAGGCTTTTTGTTGTGAATATTGTACTAAAATTATATGTAAACTATAGTTTTGAAATGTTTGAAAAATTGTCTCGCTTTAGCTTTTCTTTCATCAGAAAGCTCAAGTGAATTGGTGATGATCATCCTTGAAAGAAAAAACGATTTGCTTTTAAAGATATTCTTTTTTCTAAATAGTTCCCATGCGTCACAAAGGACTAAATCAGAGGTTGGGAAAGATTGTAGGTTTACCAAAGGAACTTAATGACAAATTTTAATGTTGAAGCTCCGTTAAATTTTTACGACTGAATAGAGATTGAATTAAATTTTTATATAGTTCCCAAACATTATTATCATATTTAAAGTGTGTTTGGAATTTGAAGTGGGATTTTGGTGGACACTAAACTTGTTATTTGCGCCCATATCTTACTGGAGGGAACTTTTTTTAGAAGATTCGTCAAACATATCTTAGCACTTTTAATAATCCTCCAAGTTCGTGTATGAAGAGTAAATGACAAAATTAACAACATAATTTTCCAATTGAGTGAGTTTATTGATTGATAATAATTTTCAAATTGAGTGGGATTTTGTCATTGAACTTTAATCTCTTGTTCTATGTAAAAAAATTTAAAACAAGATGATGAGAAGTATGTAAATATGTGAAGAAATAATGATCATGGAAAGAAGTAAATTTGAAGACCCATCTTTAATTCTGACAACTGAGTTTGTTGGAGATATGAATTAAGAGATACATAAAACTTAAGGGGGGTGTTTGGCTACAATTAGTATTCAAGTTAAATAGAATTTAGTCAACCTGGTAAATTCTGATTTATCAAATCCAAATGCTTTAAGTCTAGAATAGTTTTTGGTTCAACTTAAGGCTAAATCTATTAAAGTAGTTCGTGTTTGGCATAAATCCACTCTTGTGATTTTCTTCCCAAGTTATATCCGTTAAATCCACGTGATAATTGGATTTAATAAATTCAGATTTACGTAAGAAAAAAATAACGGAATGAAATAATTTTTTTATTTATTCACAGAATTTTTTTTTGTTTGGCTAGATTTATATTTAAGTATTTGATAAATCCCTCTCAAATCTGCTTACCAAACACCCCCTAAAAGTAGGTGTTAAGTTGATGGCATATTTAAACTTCAAAAAAGAAAATATTTAGGAAATTTAATAAATTAACTCTTGGAGAAACCTGATCTTATAACATTATGCAAAAAGAAAAAAAAGGAAAGGACATGCTTAGATGTAAGAAACCTAAGAAAGTTATTGCGGCAGTGGCTACCCGAAACATTGATGTTTACAGATTAACCACTCTGGTGATTTTATTTGAATTAACAAACAAATGTATTTGCATGTGCCATGGTAAAACTATTGAGAATTTGATAAAAATGAAAAATATGGATTGGAGTTTTACCATGAATTTTGATATTTGAGTTAAAATTTGAAAAATGGATGAAAGCAGATGCTAGATTTGTAAATAGAAAGTTTCAGGTAGTCTGTATATGAAAATTAGCTTTAACTTTCTAATAATTCCTCTGTTTCTATATGTCTGCTTATTCTTTAATTTTTTTCCCACGACTGTTCTAGCATCAACATTTGTGGCTGAAGAAGGTTCAGGCCTGTTGACAGTTCTTTATATTGAAGCCCCTCCTGGCTGCCAGTTTCCTAGTGAGTAATCCACTTTTTTTGCTGCTATATTATGCCTTCTTATTAGAATTTCTTATTCTTTTTCCATTTTATAACCCGTAATTTGATTTTAAAATTTAATTATAAATAAAATTATTTCGCCCCAAAAAAGAAATAATTTTGACTATTTTCAAGGCTCGCTTGTGGTTGTAGTTGGAGGCATATGGTGGCATCAAGATGATCATTGTGTGTTAAGGCGATCAATAAAAGCTTATTTTTGCAATGTTTGGTGTATATAAGATTATTTACATTGTCTTTTTCGGTTATGGTGAGCTCAAAGGGCAATATGCACTATTCTAACCCAAGATCACATTGTAGGAAACTACACTCTAACCACTATATCGTAGGTAAGTGCACAATTGTTTATATTATTGAAAGAGTATTTAGTGATGCTCAAGAGATTTGGAGACAACCCAAGTTGATCAAATTTCTCGCAGATAAACTTAAAAAGAGTATTTCGAACCTCATTTAAATGATAACTTGCATTTGTTTTTCACCATGCCGAAATGCTGAAATTATGAAACCTTTTCGTTTTGACTATTATACATTCATGTTACTTGCAACCATATTACATATCATGAAATTGAATGGATCAAAAAATCGAAAATGAAACCAAGATGATCATTGCGTCTTAAGGAGACCGGTGATAATCTGTTTTTGCAATGTTTGGGGCATGTAAGATTGTTACTTCGTCTTTTTCGGTTATGACGAGTCCAAATGGCAAATGTGTAATTCGAACCCACGACCATATGATTGGAAATTGCACCCTGAATCAGTATATCAAGGATGAGTGCACAATTGTTTATATTATTGGAAGAACATTTAGTGATGCTTATGAGATTTGGAGATAAAACAATTTGGTCAAATTTTTTGAAAATAAACCTAAGAAGAGTATTTCAAAATCTCCTTAAAAGAATAACTTGCATTTGTTTTTCACCATGCCCTAACTTGAGTCATATATTTTATCATTTATGAGTCATTTTTTTTCTTAGTGTTGCGTGAAAGATGGGTCCACAGTTTTATGATAGCATGTTATCTTATAGCCTCAATGGGAGCATGAATTTGAAATTAATAGTTTCACGAGATAGATAGGGCCTCATCTATTAGTACATGGTTTGGAGGAGTTCTTTATTTTCCCCCATAAATGAAATTGAGAGAAGTTTTGTCTCTTTCTGAACCCTCGTTATATTAATGCTTTTCTATACTTTGCAAGCCCAAAGGGTAATATGTGTCATTCTAAGACAACATCTTCAACCACCGTCACGGTCAAGTGTGGTGCTTATTCAAACTTGACTCGTTAGTTCGTTTAATATGTGGAGTGTGAGTGAGTCAAGCCGACTCGAGCTTGGCTCTATAAGTGGCTAGTAAACTGAGCTCGATGAGCTAACCAGCCAAGCTCAAGCTAATCCCGATCCGACTTGTTAGTGACTCAGCTCGTTTAAAAAAATTATCTATTAATATAAAATATAATCAAAATATATTAAATTTCAAGATTTTATTTTTAAGATATTAAAATTATTTAAAAATAATATTTTGTATTATATATTATGTGATTTCTTATTAGTTTATCTCCAAATTTTTTCATTCTATTTATAATCTTATTCTATAGCTAATTTAAACTAATATTATTTTCTCGCTTTTATTACGAACAAGTCGGCTCACAAGCCAGCTCCAACTCATAGACTTAAGTTCGAGCTCGAACTCAAACTCCATAAAATTAACCAAACTCAAGCTCCAGTTAAGGGCGGCTCGAGCTCAACTCAACTCAACTCGTTCATACCCCTATATCTGTGTTGGAAGTTGACTCAGCTACAGCTCTAATTTAAACGCATCTATGTGGTCCATCTTCCTCATAGCTGTTGCTTTTCCATAGATTACGTGAGAACGAAGCATTGGTTGCTTCAATGGAAAGCTAATGAACGCGGTGAGTTAGGCCAACCACAATATTATTTCATTGTCTCACGTCAAAAGTCTCCGACCAGTAATAAAGTAGCTGCACGACTGAATATGTATTATATGGTCTACTGTGTTTGTGACATTGATTGATCTCAATTATCGACTTACTCCGTTTTATTTCTCTTTTTGTGTGTACTTATCATAAAGTCCCACATCGAATATTGCTCATTTTTACCGACATTTTTTGTCTTTACTTGTGGAGATCATGGGTTGGTGTAGAATATTTGTAAGCTTAAAATTCCACGTCTCATAAAAGTTCTGTCATATGCATCATAACGGTTTCCCATTATTTGTGTTTGATTTTTTTGCTATATCAGGGAGAGAATATATCAATTGAGTCGCGAAGAGGGCAAAAAGATGATCGAATGATCCGAGTCCGAATCATTTGATCAGAAATAAGATACTGATTATCCTCAATCATGACAAAAATGTCTAGAAGCGGCTCACATCTCTGTTATCAAGGGTCAAAAATTAGATTGGATCAACCGACCGAGCTAGTTCTGCCGATTCGAAGTCAATTAAGCTCAATCATCTAAATTTCATGCAGATCAATTCAGATCTACATTGACTAGTTTAGTGGGCCGCAATTGATACCTCCTAAACTTCAATTGCTATGTATTTACATATCTAACCCTAAACTTCAATTTTTACATACAAACTAATTATGATATTGTTGTTGTAATATGAAAAGAATAAAGTGTCAAAACAGTCTCGGACTACTTTCATGGTGTCGTTTTAGTCTCATAGTTTATAGAAGTGTCGAAATAATTTCCAAATGTTTTAAATTTATGCTGAAATAATCCACACGAAAAACTAATAGTAAGTGATTATTTTTTTCGCGGACCATGTAAATAGTCGGGGACTATTCTGACACTTTACTCGATATGAAAATTTTGGGTATAAATGTGTATAAATTTATTGGTGGTGGATATGTAAACACATAAGATATATGTGGTATGAATGTAAAATTTCCAAAAATATATATTATCACTTTCACTTTATTTTCCTTAATCGACTATGTGTATATAATCCACAATTGTTAAGATAACAAAAATTAATTATGACTGCACAATAAAGCAATGGTGAAATGCCAACACGGAAACAAGCTTTATTTGAATGTAAATCTAAAACATTTCCACTTACGTCCATTTTTTTTAAATATATTTTAAATAAAGTGAATTCACTATTAAATCGTAAATGAGATTCTTAGATAAGCTTCAAGAAAAGTTTCTGATATGCTATCAAACAAATTAAGTCAGTCAACATGTATTTGGAAACATGACATTAATCTTGAGGTAATCTTTTTAATAAAAAATGTTATAGAACTCAGATATCAGCTAATTTATAGTTAAACTGATCGGCTTAATGAGACAGACTAAATGATACTTTGGTCAAATATGAATCAAATCAAGCTCAGATCAAGACATTAAACCATATTTGAAAGTTTTATGGACATATTTGATATGCCAAACATAAGTCGAATCTGATGAATTTATAGTCAAATCGAACGTATCGACGAGAAAAATTAAACGAGTATAATAATACTCAAAATGTATTTCAGGTTAAGAGAAACTCTCAAGGTCGTCCGATCAGAGTTGTTCAAATTCTCTCATTTATTGCAGATGAGACTTCATAAGTAGAACCCCATCGCTCTCATGAGGGGGAGAAAGAGCTTGAAGCATGAGTAAGAGGCTGGAGCTTTGAGAGCATGCGTAAGAAGCTGAAGCTTTCAGAATGAGCTGAAGTCCAACATCACCGTTGCCACATTCAACCACTGTCGAACATCGTTGACCACCACTTGCTGGTCCCTGACGATCAGCATTGATCGCATCTCATTTATTGTAATAAGTTATCCCTTGCATCGACATTGTAACTCGGGAGATTTTGTAACCCTTTCCCGTCTGTGGGATAAGAAGCAATACTTGTAATCTTCAGTTCATAGTGGATCTCTTCAACTGACTCATACCCCATGATTTTTTTTTTCTTTTATAGCTTTTAACTGAGTGTGTGTTAAAGTCTCGTGCAATGTTAAGACGATAATCCATTACCTCTACTGTTGTGAATCTTTTAGCGCGCATCAGTTTCATTTACTATTTATTTTATTCTATGTTATATTATTATTATTATTATTAAAAATTGCAAACAAATACATTCTTCTCTAAATGCCCTTTGGTTTGATGAGAAATGAATACAAGGTATTATCACAGTATAACTGAAATGTAATGTATTTAGAATTTTTTTGTAGTTATTTCATTCTACCAAAAATGGATGCATAAGTTTATATTTTTATGTTTGGTGTGAAGAAAAATGAAATCATTCTGAAACATGGCTGTTGGTGGCAGAGGGCGACAATAGAAGGCTACGAAGGCTAGCGGTTGCTGACAATAGGAGGGTAACGTCGTGTGATAGCAGATGGCTATGAAGGTGGGCGATTGTCGACAGTGGCAAATAGTTGTCATGGTTATTAGTGACGGCCAGTACCCTACCATACAAGCCACAATTTGCACTGAATTTGAAATCGCTCAAATTTGATAAATTTGAAATACACCAGCCTGTTCGGTCAAATTCCAAAATATAAAGGAAATGACTTACAGAATGTATTCCAAATTCGGTCTGCCACCACCGGGGAAACCTTCCCCTGTCTGCTAGTGCCACCGCCGCCACCGCCATCCTCCACCTCCACTACCCCCGCCCCCTACCAACTCCGGCGATGCTCACTCATTCACCAAAATCTTACACTATCTTTTTATTCATCACATCAAATGCCAAAATTTTGATATCTCCTACAAATCAAAGGCTCAATGATTTATCATCTATTATTATTATTTTAAGTAAATAAAATGAAAATAATTTTAAAACCCCATAAAAAAATATTTCCTTCCTTTAACATATATTCTAAGAAAGTTATACACACTCTTTGTGTATATATTTTACAAATAAGAAATAAGAAACTCATCTCAGAGTTCAGTTACAATCACCCAAACAAGAAAAACCAAAGCAGATAGGTCTGAATGCAAGCGGTTCAGATTTGCATTTACACCTATTTTATTCTCTATGTAACATTTCGTTGGTTCGTAATTAATGGTGATTTATCCTATTGCAAAACTTTTGTTTTTGTGTGGTAATAACAAACACGTCCGAACAAACGGAATATTTATATCAATATGAACCCAAATGGTTTCTTCCAAATATATATATATAGAGAGAGAAAAAAGATAACTAGCAATGATACTAAAAGCTTTTACATGGAAAACCCGTAAAGAGAAAGACAATGTTGTCCGGCCCAATTGAAGAGTTTCACTATAAAAAAATGATTGCAGTTATAACCACTTGTCCCACAGGTGAAAAATGGTTACTAGGTCTCCCAAGTTGCAAGGTCGACGTATGAATGAGGAGATTGGCGACGGCTAACAAATGGTGGTCGACGGAGGTCGGTGGTGGTCCATGGTGGTAGGCGGTGACGACTGCAGTCGACGGTAGTCGAATGCGAAAGGAGCAGTGCTAAAATTCTCCTTCTCAAAGGTTCAAACTATTCTTCAAGCCTTAGGTTCCTTCCCCATCAAGAGAGAGGTGGGGCTATTTATAAAATTTCAAGTGAAATTAATGCAGGAATATGAACCGCTTTGATCAGACGGTCAGAAGAGTTTACTTCAATCATACTGCATTTGATAGTAAATTAAGTGGGTTAAGAATGTCAGAGTTGAGCAATTTTAGGCTTGTTGGATTTAAGTGGCTTAACATGAACCCAAAGGTTCGTTCCAACTATATGTATGTATATATATATACATAAAAATATATATTATTTATGGCAGTAGAGTAGCAGATTATCGTCTTAACATGGTACGAAGATTCAACAAATACTTAAAAGAGAAAAAATAACTAGTAATGACACTATAAGTTTTTACGTCTTTGTGAATAAAATAATGAATTTTTAAGGTGCATGAATATGGGGGTATAAATATTAAAAAATAAACTTTAGTCATTTAATATGTAAATAAATAAAAAATGGTGAGGCTGTAATTAAATGCTCCTTTATTAAATGAGGAATTGAATGGAATAGGCATGGCGGTACCATGTTTCACTGACAAAGTATGGGCCGCACGAAGAACTCAGAACGAACGTGCAGCACTACTACGATTCCATAATTCCATATTATTATTATGGACCCTAATTTAGCTGATTGGCAGCATGTAGTTTCAACCCATGAAATTCGTATTTACAGTCGTGTCTATATAATAATATGTTTATTTTTATTTATTAAATTATATGTGCTTCTGTAATATAAAATTTAATTTAGCAAGTAAACACAACACTGTAGACGAGAAGAGAGTAAATTTTCCCCCAAAGGAGCTGTTGATCTTGCGAACACGCAAGAATCCGCGAGAACTAAGCAAAACTCTTGTGGTGAAGTGAGATCCGCATATCCGACCGAGTCGCCAGTTTATTTTTGTTTCTTCCTCTTTATGTTTTTAAAATGTTTGTCAGTTTGTCCATCATTATATACTTCTATTTTCCAAATAAATCTCTTATCTAGATAATGTGATGATTTGGAGAAGAAATAAACCGAAAAAGCAAGACATGTGACTAAGGCGGACAAACAAGAGTAATAATGTGGAGAACTTTCGTGCGACAAATCTCGCTATGATAGGTCAAGCATATACGTCCAAACAAAATCGACTGAAATAACTTGTGCCAAATATCTGTGAACGAATGCATACGAAAGCTATACACAAGATTCAGGCGTGTTTGCTTGTTATGGGGTAAAGTGCTTACAAGGGGACGTATCCCACTTGGATAATTACATCTTGAGGGTTGTCAAAGAATACACTTGATCCGGAGATTTTTTCTTACATTAGTCGTGATGGTTAGCACATGACTATCAAAGGATGATTATTTCACATGGGAATACTCCGATGCTTTCAAAGCTCTTGCAAAGCCACATGATGGATAGTGAGCCTGTCATGATCCCACATAGGTAACATAATCATTGGCATACGGTGCATGTGAAATAACTGAATCATCCTGATGGAGAATCACAAAACATTAAAGTACATCCAGGCTATAAGGGCAAATGATAAATCGTCGTATCCTAAATAGGCAGTAGCTCATCAGTAATCAGTTCTTTAAATGATATCAATGACAGCAAGAGGAGTGTCAGGCTCAATAAGGGATAGTCGAAGGAGGGAGCAGTAATCTCTAGAAGTTAGACGTAATATGGTCAACAAACTACAGACCCATCATACCAAGTCACTGTGACCCTAAGTCTTCCTGGAGATGAAGGTATTTAACCCAACATGTTCGACTATCCCCGATCAGCAATCTGTGATATGTGTCGACTGTCCGCGGGGACCTCGGTAGTCAAAGAAAGGAAACTCTATGTTATGAATAATAGGTGGAGCTCCAAGAGGTAGGACTTACACCCGTCGAAATAACAAGGACGACGCTGGAAAAGAACATAAAGAGAGGTTCAGCTAAAGAGCTAGAAACACTCCCAACACATGACTTACGCCCTGTCTGGGTCGAGGAGTCTTCTAACGACCTAAGTGCCACTAGACAACTAGCCAAGTAGGAATCTATGCTGGGTCTGTCAGGTTGGAAAAGCATGGGGAAATTTCCTCACCTAGTTCTTCTCACTTCCAGGGAGCATTATCAACACATTTAACAAGCTTGACAAGATATTAGTAGATTTGTTCATTACTAACCAAAGGGCCATTAAAGATTTATCCCATTTCTTAGGAATTTGTAAGAACGAAGGAGAGTTACACAAAGATTACTTCCAAAGGTTCTTCACTGAAGCTCGCTAGATTCTAGGAGTTGATTCAGAATTGTTAAGAGGGGTCTTCCTTAAGGGGCTCCGCCCAGGATCTTTCTATTGCTGGAGGCAGTTCATACTTACATCGATCTTGTTCAACATGTCGACGCCCAAATCACTGTAGACGAGACCATCAGTGCGCTAATGCAACAATTTGAGCAATCCAGAAACAAGCACAAGAATAACACCGGGGATGCCAACCCAACCACACAACAAAGAAAGTCTTAACAGCAAGGGAATCGTGACCTCCTTCCTTGGTTGGGAAACCAACGACGCGAGCCTCGACCGGAGAAGTACTATGCACCAGTTAACACATCTTACGCTAACATTCTGATGAACTTCAAGGACAAAGAGATTGTTAAGTAGTCTCACCCCCTGAAAGCAACACAGCGAATCATGAGTAATACTATCACTTCCACTGGAGTCATCTTCACGCCATCAGAGCATGCCTACAGCTCAAGGAAGGTATTGAAAGGCTGGTTTGATAGGGCTATCTGGGTCAATTCATGCTGACCAAACCAATCGGTTTTGATAATGCCCCCATTGGAGGGAAACATGCACAGAAGCAACAACATGGGAGTCACCAGATCATTGGGAAAATTCAGACAATTGTTGGAGGTCCGTTATTATCCGACCAAATCCTTATCACCACACTTAGAGAACAAGCAAATAAGAAGCAGTGCTTCGAGCCCATCACTTCTGATTATATTGATCTAGAAGAAGTCCGAGTCCCCCACATGAGCTCATAAGATTCGACATCCGTTTCACCATCGAAATATGTCAAGAAAGTTTCTAAAAATGGTTTAATGACTTGATCGAGCTTTTATTTAGTTCGGATTGAGTCAATTTTGGTATCATTGGGTCTGTCCCGTTGAACCGATCAACTTGATTGTAGGCTTGCTGAAATTGGAGCTCCAGATGACTCTTAATTGAAATTTGAACATTTCATAAAAGATTATCTTGAGATCGTGCAATGCCTTGACATTTATGTTGGATGAAGGAATTTGTTGATGCCATATCAATAATAATAATAATATTATTATTATTATTATTATTATTATTATTGTTATTATATATCAAATTAGAAAGGAGATGTTGATTGAATTCATGTGAAAAGAAAACATTAATTTGACCAGATTTTTATTCAGAATAAACCTTAACATTTTTAAATATAATTTGAAATGACTAAACAAAATTTGACTACTTCAACATAATTTTTGTCTCATATTTTAAGGCAGCGGCTAAGTGTTACATTTTTTTTACTGTCAATTAATTTCATTACATTTATTTTAAAAATGAGGCATTCAATAAATTAAAATAAAAAAAAAGTTAAATATTTAAGAAATATGAATAAAATTGTAAGAAAAAATTTAATGAACACTTTATAATAAAATTCATTACAACTTATAATATTAATTGTCAGACAATAATATATCAAATTAGTGAATTAAAGATTATTCATAAAATTTACATTGGCCTCCAAAAATTCATAGTCCTTTTTTCTAATAAAAAGACATTCAAGGCGAGGGAGAGGGGCATGGGAGGAATTGAACGCTGGAACGCAGATGAGAAGACGCGGGCCGTGGGGTCGATCTCACGGCCCATATCTAATATAAACATAAAATAGAGTTTCCAAATACGCGCCGAACGAACGCGTCAATCAAACATCGGGCCGAAATTTTCAAAACGCCAAATGCAATATTAAGCTGCACCAAACATACATTCAATTTTTATAAAAATCTCAATTTCATAATAAACATTTTTAAAATTTTTATGACATCAATATAAATTATAGGCTTCAAATTTCAAAGTACTTGATATCATGATTGACATAATATTTAAATACCTAAACATGTTGAAATTAGTTATCAATTATATTCACTAATTAGCACTAATATGATTTGAGTGACAAATGAATTAAAGAGGATTTACATCTATACCAAATAAAACTTGCTAATTTACATATCTAACCATTTTTTTTTAATTTAACGGTGTAACACTAAATTCTACAAATACAATAAACAATATTGCTAAACTCAATCTCTGTGCTACATTGTCTTCGATGCAACCAAGACTCCATCATGACTTACAGAATGTCGGTTCATTGATGATTTGTCAATGAGAATGTTGAAAAACTTCTCATCCTTAGGTCTATTTGGGGTGGTGGTCATTGTGGTGTTGTGATACCACATCACAGTTTTGTCTGTTTGGGTAAATTGTATTTTAGTAGTTTTTTCAAAAAGTTGCCGCTAAAATCTATGTTTTGGCATCAGTCCTGGTTAGTGCGGTGACAGCTTTCTAACTCATGGTCTAACTTTTTCAAAAAAGCAAAATTTATAATTGCCACCGCAGCTTTTTGAACATCAAATTATTCTTCAGCAACTTCGCAGTTGCTTTTTAATAAGCTGCAGCTGCCCCTACAAACCCTTCTTCTTATGTTTCGGATCCTATCAAATCCTCCTCTTTGCATGATCTTATCATGTCGCTCTCTCTCTTTGTCTCTCTAGTATTTTGGAAAGGTAAGAACTATAGTAGTTTCGAGAAGGAGAACGCGAGAATGGGGAGGATTTATGGTTAAGAAAAGTGATAATATATGCAAATATATAAATTTAAGAGACATTTTCATACACAACCCTAAATTTTTATGTATTTACAAAAGTATATCTAACCTTTAGTATTTACATTTACAATACTCAAAATTTTAACATCACGTTAAAAATATCATCACTATTTATCTTTCTTCAAGCCAAACACTTTATTTCATCAATATAGTTTTGAACCAGTTCATAAATGCAATTATTAAACTTTAGGTGTTAGATACATAAATACATAAGAATTGTTTGGTATATATGTAATTTTTTAAAATTTAAAAGTTAGATATATAAACAATATACTATTTAAGTGACATTTCTGTAAATCCCCCATGATTAAATGTTATATTTTTAAAATTTGAGGACTTGTATATAAATTGGGGAAGGGTTCTGACCATCTTTAGGAGTTGTGGTTAGCGAGTTGGGATTAAAATAAGCGAGATGGGGGAGAAAAGGGGAAGTGGAAGGTTGTATGTTTGTCTACAGATCTGGGCACAGCTCACCCAATTGCAATGTGCCTCCTCTTAATTTTTTATTTGCAGCGCTCATCGTGCCAATTTTATTTGTAAAAAAATTTATAAAGTTCTTACTATTATCCATTACAATTTTAAAAAATGGCGTTTACATACATCCCCCTCAATTTCTATGTATTTATACATGCACACCTAAGTTTTTTTTTTTTAATATCATATAAATCTTTATATTAATTTAATTTTAAAAAGTAATATATATATATTTCTATTGTATTATATATATATATTAAAATAGTTTCTTATTTGACCTATCTTGCCAAAAATATCACGAGACAGCTGAGCTGCAGAGAGCAGTTGATTGAGGCCCACTTCTCCAACCTGACTCCCACATTCTAGCTTTCAAATGTTTAATATACTGTGATTAATTTGCTCGTCGAATAAAATAACATTATAATATATTTAAGTGTCAAAATAATTTATGATTATTTATATAGTTTGGTCAGAGTGTCTATTTGGGACAGCTGCAATTTATTAATAAGTATCGCTTAAAAATAATATATTATTCAAAAAGATACAGTGGTTATTACATCTTTTTGTTTAAAGCTAGACCGTAGTTAAAAAGTTGCCACCACAACTAGTCAATAATGGTGTGACATGTTGATTTCAGTGGTTTTAAAATGCGGCTCTTTCAAGAAAACTGTCAAAATACAGTTTACTCGGGGGTCTGCTTGAGACAGCTTATTTGGTGTAGTGCGTTTTGAAAACGTACTCAAAACCTTTTGGGTAAATTGCGTTTTCGCAGTTTTTTCTAAAAATTTCATTTTAAAACTGCTGAAATCAGTATTTTCACACTGTTCTTGTTTAGGTACGGTGACAGCTTTCTAGCTGTGGTCTGACTTTTCTAAAAAAAAATTGTATTAACCACCAAAGTTTTTTGAATAACGACTTATTTTTCAGCAGTCACAAACAGACCCTCAAACGGGCTTGGCTGCATTTTCAAAAAGCACCGCACCAAATAAGCTGCCTCAAACGGACTAGTTTTAAATTTTATAGAATTGCTAAAATAATCCACAAACTCATTAAACTGGGCTGAAATGATTCTCACAGAAAACTATCAGAACTCAATTTTAAAATTGTCACTTCTATAAATTCTAAAACGAAAATGACCTCATATAAATAATTAGGGACTATTTTTACACTTTAACACATTAAAATAATTTTCCTTTTTATAGAGTGTTTAAAAAAAGGAAAAAAAAAACCAGTCTTATTTTAAAATATTATATGAGTCCTAACATCCCTAACTAAATTTGTAATCATTAAAAAATAAAATTAAAATTCTAAGATTTATTTTAAAATTAATATATTCTAAAAAATTTTAAAATTTTTTTTACATTTATTTTTTAATAATTAAAAAATCTAAAGGTAATTAATTTTCCATTTTGTTAATAATCAATATATTTTAAATTAATTTTCTTTGGTCATCGGTTTCTATTTGGCTTCACCTAACTCAAATTGATGAAGAAGTGGTTCACCGAATACATAGCCCACAAATCCTCAATAATAGTGCCCAATTGTCTCTAATTGAGCCATATTTTACTAACCACAGGATCGAAGACAAATCCTTTTTTTAATTATTAATAAAATTAATAATTTAATCAAACTATTAAAATTAATCACGTGCACACAAAAATTTCAACAACTGCCATTCTATAATATTTTGGATGTTTGACAACAATTGCTTGTAGACTTATAATACAATCACAATAAAATGAATCCCACATATTTTTTAATAGTTCAGGGGAGAAATTTAACGAGAAAATATTATGCACGGATAATCCTAATCCAAACGTACAAATGGGTATATTTTGAGTGTACTTCGTGTGCACTTAGAACGCCTAAAATCTACGAGTATGAATGACTGCAAGTAATATTTCGTCTGTGTTAAGAATCCATTTTTGTAAATAAAAAAAGGACATATTGCATGATCATTGCAAAATCATGATCTATGATCCACATTGTGGAGGTTCAAGTGAATTTAGTGCACAATATTATTGAGAGCTTTTGCAACCATTATATACATGAACAGGAGATGAGAGCATATTTATAAGATATATAAATGATAATTAAGCTAAATTACATATTTTATTAGGTTAAATAAATAATTCCTAAGTTGAGCTAAAGAATGGCTAAGAAGCACGTACTGTCAAAGTCGCATTACCAGAGAAGATGAAAAATATATTCATAGGTCAAATTGGCAACGATCGAATCAACCATTTGAATAGTTCTATATTTTTTCGTGAACTAAAAGACCTCACTATGATCTAAATATAACTAAAGCGACTAATTTAACCTATTTAACAAGTTCTATTAGGTTTTTGCCCTATAGCTAATACTTGTAAAAAGAATATATCTTAGGTAGCCAGATGAGTGGTTGTGATGTTGGTGAGAAGCTACTGAAATAAAGACCGGTACCAAACGCCACGAGGAGTTTTGTTTTTATAATAAACAGTATATCAGAGGTGGTACAACCAAAAAAGATAAAATAATGATAAATGTAACTAGGTCCTACATATCTATTTGTTGATATTTGCACTAAAATTCTTGTATTATTTCATCAAAAAAAAAATCAAAACACTAATTTTGTCATAAAATTAAATAACATTATGTTAGGTATGACTCATATATTTGATAAGAGACAGATCTTTGGAGCGGAGTGGAAACATCTATTAAAATAAGAGGGAGTTTCGTTCAGCGGGTTAGGGGTGCGGGGGCAACGCCCCCGCGATACGATGCATGAGTATTTTTGTAATTTCATTAAAAGTTGTATTTATATATAATATTTATAATCCTATGAGAACTGGACCCGCTCTGCTCCCGAAAATGTAGATACAAATTGTCGAACCTCGTAAATTTCTCTGTATTATTGATTTTAGTTTTTCTTCTTTTTTTAGATTTTTAACTTCACATTAAATACATAAAACTCATTGTCTCAAAATTTCTTCTCCCTCTAATATCAAACTTTGCATATTCATTAATCCTCACCACAATTTGGTACAAGTCCAAGACTGTCATTGTAGAAATAAACATTAGATAATGCGGTTTAATGGATCAATTGATCCCATCTTTATCAAACCATTTGGTTTTAATAATAATTAATTTTTATTATTTTTATTGTAATATTTTGACCAAAAATAAAAGGTTCATTACGGCCTACATTAACACTAACGTGACGACATCGACTGGCCGTACTTATTTCCAATCGTTATAAGACAATTGGATTATTACAAATAGTCCTTAAAGTTTAAAATGCATCCAAATGCAAGATACATAGAAAGAGAAGCCACATAAAGCATTTTTTTGTGTGAATTTAACGTCCTAATTTATTTATTTAAAATCTTGAACTTTATATTTTTACTTATTGCTTGTATTAAAATTATCGACAAAAATCTCAAAGAAATCAGGCGACGATCGACCGCTCGATCGAGTCGGCTGGCAGACGATGCCGACAAATCCAATCAACGAACCATGCTTGTGGTACTAGCCCCCTACACTTCTTGTAAGAAGGTTCGATCACTACTGACATGTCTACAGCTTCACTCTCTCTTTTTTATAATTGTACAAAAAAGAGCTCATATAAATAGGTGGCTCTTCGATGAATAAAGGGATTTTTTTTCCTGGACCTCTTCATTGAGAATGTTCAGACACTTTTCTCCTAGCTCTAACTCTTGAGGTGTGTATTTCCAAAATACAATTTCATATTCAACGTCCTGGAAAAAGGTGCAGTGAGTGTTGACATGCCCAAGACGAGAAGCGGAGCCAACTATGAAACAGAATTCTTGCAGAGAAAAATAACACCCATGGAATTCAATAGAGAGATGGTACACCGAGAAATACAAGAAGAGGTTCAGTTATTGCGAGCGCAAATAATGGACCAATTTGAGGCTCTTCGACCCGTGATAGCCTAGTAGAACGCCAACGCCGCTCATGGAGGTAGAGTCACAAGTAACCCACCCTCAGAATACTCCTCTCAACAATATGCCCGTCTTCCACGATTGATGCGGTAACCTGAAGGGTCAGGGGATTCCCAACCGACAGGCAGCGTCACAGATATGACAGCAGTCCAACATCGACAAATCGGGTCGTAATGTTTACTAGGCCGGCTATCGGTTGCGACTTCTCCCAAACTCTTCCTCTTCTGCTACTGATAAAATAAAGGAATGTGTAATTTTTTGAACCACCGAACCGATGTGTTAATGCATGCCACCAGTAAACTATTGAGAATTTGATAAAAATGATAAACATGGGTAGGGGTTTTATCTATAATTTTAATGTTTGTATGAAAATTTGAATAACGGATGAAAGATGGTGTTTGATTTGTAAATAGCAGAGATTGCCTCGTAAATAAAATAATATTTAAGTTATAAGTAAGCATATTTATAACCCAATGACATAAATAAATATTAACTAACTAGTTCATTAAATAAACATGGGTAGGGGTTTTATCTATAATTTTAATGTTTGTATGAAATTTTGATTAATGGATGAAAAATGGTGTTTGATTTGTAAATAGCAGAGATTGCCTCTTAAATAAAATAATATTTAAGTTATAAGTAAGCATATTTATAACCCAATGACTAAAATAAATATTAACTAACTAGTTCATTAAATAAAAAATAAAAAAATTATATTAAATTTATTTGTATATTGATATTAAATTGTGATATATTACTATTAGTATATATTATTAAAAAAATATAATTAATCAAAATTAATTTAAATAATATATCATATAAGCCAAAGGATGTTCGAAGGCTCCTCTTCCCACAGATAACCATCTCTCATTCCTTCAGCTATGGTTCAGTGTGACACATTTTCATTGTCTGGACAGTGGTATCAGACACAAAGCTCCTTGGTGTCTACTCCTTCAACTTCACATAGGACACATGCGCGACTAACCTCCAAGGTACGATACATTTCCCAAGACCGCCCGGCTAGGATTTTCTCGTCCTCAACTTCCCTCAAGAGCCTCCTTCACTTCTTTCTTTTCCTCCTTCCCCTTCTTTGCCTTGTAAGGGAACGATTCCTCCTTTAATGTCATTTCTTCCTTCTCTCTTCTTCAGAGTCTCCGGATCTCGCTCTCCTTATTTTGCTACTTACAAGTCAGCGTACCAGTTTTTGTCATCCTCTATCGGCTACTTCTAAAAATAGATCCGTCTTTGCTGATCTATTCTTAAGTTAGCAGTTGATGTGGATCTTTGAATAGAATTAAGGCAACTCATCATCTTATTTCAAGGTTTTTTGCATTAGTGACATCCCCTAAAACCAAATAAACATTCACCAAAGTGTAGCTTCCCACACTGGGCATAACATTTTGAAGTGGCGCTTTGATCATGGTTAATAACTCCATTAGCGTATGACTTTTTTTTATTCCTTAAAACTCTTCGGAATGAATAGTTTGTGTCCCTTCTTCCAAACACTTTCTCTCGTGCAAGTCATTATATTTCAGAGTCTGCTGAAAATCAATTTTCACTTGCAGTGCCCTCTCCACTATGACTAAATTGTTTTTAACTTCAAGCGACACAAATGATTTTATGATTGAATCCTTCAACATAGAAAGGAGCCTGCGTTATTTCTTCTCTAATGAAGGAATGAATTCTAACGTTTAACTCGATAACATGGTAAACTTTGTTTCGTACTGCATAATCGATCGATCTCTCTGCGCCCGTCTGATAAATTTGTCATGCATTTTGCCTTCAAGATGAAAGTGTCATAAACCAATCTCTAAATGTATTTACGAACTCATTCTACTACATCAAGTGATTGGTTCTACCTCCAACTTCTCCTAAAACTATCCTCACAACCATCTATCAACTTCTCTTTTTATTAAATCCTATTTTGTCTGTAAATCACACCCAAAGAATAGAGCATAAGAAATATATGCATGTATGTATGTATGTATGTATGTATGTATGTATGTATTTATATGTATCTGTATGTATGTATGTGTATGTATATGTATGTATTTGTATATATTTGTATATATTTGTATGTATATATCTGTATGTATATGTATGTATGTAAGTCAAGTTGTAACAAATGTCAGCTCGATGATTTAACTTGGCTTGATCGACCTTATTCATTAGTTCAGGTGGTCTACACCCGGTCGGCCTCCAACCTCGATTTAGAGGGTTGTATCTAGTGTAATAAACGAGGCTTTGGTCTCTCTCTAGTGAGCCCTCCTTAGTTGTACCCATTTTGTCATCCAGATGATTGGGACTTCTCTAGATTCGTGCTAACAAATTCCTTATGTACACCCTTAATGGAAATTTTGAAATTTGTGACCCTCCTCTCTAATAGATAAGACAACTCATCTATACTCTTTTTCACTCTTAGCAAGTTCTCAACCTCGAACTTCCTTGTTCATAAAAGTAATGCAGCATCATATCTTAAAATAACTTCAAATACTTGTCAATCTGGTCTCTCCCATGAAAACAAACATGAGGTTAAATGTTCTTAATCACCTGATTATCTTCCCAATAAAATTATCAGTATTGATGATAATATTCTGGGACATGTCAATTTATATATCATTCATGACCTCATTTTTTGTGATATATAATTCTAAAATAAATACAAAAAAATTAATTAACTTAATTTGATAATTGGAATGATTCTTCCCAAAGATTCATGTTGTTTAATATAAATTTTGTTTCTTATATTACTTTTATTACGATATAGTCCGATGACTTATAACTAATTAAGACGAGAACAAAGGATTGTGCGATAAAATTAAGTTTTGGCATTGTGTTAGTAAATTTAATGCTTTTAATTTTTCATATGTAAATCAAAAAGATTAAGTTATATATATGTGTGTGTGTGTGTGTGTGTGTCGTCTATCATGACTCTTTAGTTGGCAGATTTTATAAGACTCTTAGCACACGGATTCGATCATGACTATATGCGTAATGAAATTCTTAAGCACATGAAATTGATCGGGTTCGAGACTAACCTTTAAATAAAAATATATATATAGAAAAACAAAGGAAAGGGTAAAGCTGTAATTATATGAAAAAATGACGGATTCAAATTAAATATAAAAAAAAAATAAAAGATTTTTGTAGGGAGCGCCCTCGGATGCCAAAGGGTGATATTTTTCTTGGGTTTTCCCGCCGTATGATGCCATTTCTTCTGGACACCTCCGCCGCTCTTAAAAGTCGAACCGCCATTCTTAGCCACATCAAACGGTCCGGATTGTACGCCACGAGCTTTCGATCGATCCCACCAATCGAGCGGGCACGTATCGTTTCCCTGTGGGGCCCACGTATTTTCCATAGTAATAAATACCTCAACTCCCGAGTCACAACTCAAAACTAAATAATAATATAAACTTTGGGGACAAAAACAAAAAATTAAAAAAACTCATTAGGAATTGTACAAGAACAAAAATTTTTAATTAAAAATAAATACTGAGAAGGAGATACAGAACGACCAAATATTGATATAGTTTTGTTTGGGCAGTCTATTTGGTGCGGTGCGATATGAAAATGTAAATGTTAGATGAAAAATTTTTAAAAACTAAAAAAATTATATTAAATACGGGCCGTGGAATCAACCTCGCTGTCCATGTATTTTTGCAAACCTATTACTCTACTTCTCGTTGGGGAATTTAGATACGCACACAATTCTCATGTATTTATATATCTCACATCTATTATCATTTTTTAATGTCAAATATTAATTTCCTTACATGGATATAAAATATCGATATATTCGATGCATACTGGAAAATTTGTGGCGGTAGAGTAATGGATTATCGTCTTATCGTTGCACGATAATTCAACACACACTCAGGTAAAAGAAGAGAAGTAAACAGGAGGAGACATCTCGATTTTTTACGTGGAAAACCCTTGGAAGGGAGAAAAACCACGGGGTATTAATGAGTATATATGTTCACTCTTCTCCTATATCAGGAAAGATAGAGTTACAAATTGTGTAACTATAATCTCGTTGTAGTATTTGGTGACATCAGGTTGCAAGAGTCATCGTCGATTGTTATGGAGGTAATGGTCATCATGAATGTTGCGGATGGTTGCTCCGGAAACGTTGATCGGTCGGAGAAACCATGAAGTAGCGAGCGGTGATCGCGTAGGCCGTAGCTAATGAGTATTAATAACGTTTGTAGGCCGCAAGAGTCGAACTCGTGAGCTACACGAGCTGTGAACCACGTAGTCCGTTGTGGCGAGTATGAATGACATTCGTAGGTCGCGGTGGCCGGAGCCGTGAGCCGCAAAAGCTGATGACCACATAGGTTGTTTTTGTCACATGAACTGTAATGATGAGCTTTTGTCCCACATACGGGAAATGATTATTAGATCTTCTAAGTTACAACGTCGACTAACGGTTTTCGGTCAGTGGCGGTCGACGGTGATTGGTGGTGATTAATGACAGTCAGCGACGATTGACGATGGTTCGTGGTGGTTGACGGCGATACTAGTGCCCGAAGTGTGTGGGGGCGGTTGACGGCGATCGATGGTGGTCAACAACAGTCGATGGTGGTTAACGGCTGCCGGCGGCGATCGACGACGGGATGGTGTTGGACTTCAACTCCTTCTCGGAGCTTTGAGTTAGCTCTGAATCTTCCAGCTCCCCCCTCATGAGAGGGGTGAGGCTCTATTTATAGTATTTTGGGTGCAATTAATGCAAGAATATGAACCATTTTGATCAGACAGTCCAGAGAGTTTCCTTCGATCATATGGCGTTAATGGACATTTGATTGCCTTAATGATGTCGGAATTGAGTGATCTTGGGCTCGTTGGATTCGTCTTCTCGAGATACTCGATTCGAGTATAAGCTTGCTAGTGTTTGCATCTGTTTAACCTTCCAAATGCGTCTAGAAATCTTTCAAGAGTGGTTTCATGACTTGATCTGGGCTTGATTTGGCTCGGATTGGACTAGTTTTGATATCATTAGGTCAGTCTCATCAAGCCGATCAGTTTGACTATATGTTTGCTAAAATCAAAGCTCTGGATGACTTTTCATCAAGATTTGAACATCTTTTGCTCAAAATATTGTCTTGAGATCTGTGTTGTACTTCAAGATTCGTGTTGGATAATAAAAATTTATTTATGGCGTATCAATATTTATATGTAAATATGATAGTTTAGATGTGAGATATATAAACACATACAAATTGAGTGATAGCTATGTAAATCTTCCAAAGAAATTGGATTGAATACTTTATTTCAAAAACCTGAAAAATAAAAGGGACATTTACATATATACCAACAACTTCATAAGTATTTAGATTTCTAACGTCTAAACTATATTTTTAAATAATTCTATCATCCCAATCTTTTACATCACATAAAAAATATCATATACACAGACAACGAGACATATATGAAAATAATTAACGTTTCGGCGTTAGATATCTAAATATTTAAGAATTTATTGGTATATATGTAAATCATCCAATTGAATTCGGATAGAATCTGTTCTTACTAATAGGAATTACAATAATTTTGCTGTTAAAGAAGCACTTAAAATAAGATGGAGTGAATTTATTGTGTTTGTTATTTTTAATTAAAACTAGTTTCAGTTTAAATTTATTTAGTTAAGTGTTGTGCAATTTAGGGCGAAAAAAACGTAAATCGAGAAGAAGAACATAGAGATTTACGCGGTTCGGCAAAGATGCCTCCATCATCGGGAGCAGAGCAGCGAATTCACTATTTCAGATGAGTTACAAGTTTGGTCCATACCCATAGGGTTACACATCTATTTATAGATAAAACCCACACAAATAAATTACTAAAATACCCTCGTTCCTCTCAACCCATTAAATTCCAAGAGATACTTCTTTTCATCAGGAGACACGCCTCTTTATTCCAAGAGACTCCAAATTTTCGATATATGAGTCATACATAACAGTAAGCAGCATCATATATTAAAATTATTAATATTTTATTTATTCGTTTATCATTTGGAAAATGTATACGTCTACACGTTGCACTTGTTATGTGAGTATCGAGTGCTCCCACTGATGAAAGAATAATTGTAAAAACATGCATAAAAATTTTTAATTTATACTAAGTTTATGTTATTAATAGTGTTCCTCCTAAAAGTAGAAGGTATTAATATATAGTAGGCATGAACTATGTTGGTGAATTCCATAATGACAAAAAATTTGGAGGCATTGGAATTATTTTTAGAGATTATTTATGATATATTTGAGAGTTATTCATTGACGAGGAGATTATAAGACATTAAAGTTCAATATTATTTTGATGCATATGACATGCTTTAATATGGGGATCGTGTGTTTTTAACATTAATAGTAACAATGGATGATCAACATCGATAATGTGGTTGGCGTTTGTCGATGTTAGTGTTAAGGTTGTGTATCGACCTTACAAGCAATATCATAATTATTGATGTGCATTGCTTTAAAGCAACACTTTAGAATGATACCATATTTTGGCTTTATAGTTGATAACATATAATAATGATGTGCATTGACTAGACGAGTAGTGTTGTTTGTCTATCGAGTAGATCACCTTAAATGTGATGCGTTTGAGAATAATGTTATCTGCCTTAAAAATGATGTCGTAGATTGAGATTGTATTAACCTTATAAACAATGATGAGTGATAATGGTTGAAAGACCTTAATCTATTGATGATAGTTGATTGATTGTGGTAGAGTGATCATAAACAAGCATCGAAGGTTGAATGATTGTAAATAGAAACTGAAGGTTGGGCGAATTTAATTGTTGATGCATGTTGGAAGGTCTATGGTAGTAGAGAATGAAATATCATCTTAACGTTGTCTGAGAATTCAACATTCACACAATTAAAAGAAAACAATCAGTAGAGACACCTTAAGTTTTTATGTGGAAAACCGTGAAAGGGAAAAAGGATGGGATCTAGCCCAGTTCAAAGAAATCCCTATGATGGTGAGCACACATATGTCTACTATTCTCATGAATTATAAAAGGTGGAGTTATAAAGTATTTCAATGTAAATGTGCATCAATAGTTAATCAATTATCATTGTCGTCTAACTATAATGAACGTAGATCTTCGTGATAGTAGGATGCAAGAGCAGCATTTGATTGTTATTGAGGCATATTGTAATATCAGCTTGTTGTATAGTCCGTAGCTGAAATTCATGATATTAGTTCACCATGTGGACAATAAATGGTTGTTTCATGGAAGTTGTAAGAGCTCTAAGAGACGTAAGGCGTAGTCGGTCACACAGGTCGAATTCATGTGTTGTGAGGACGTCCGTAGATTGTAGAGGTCGGAGTCGAGAGCCACACTAGATGTGGACCACGTTGGCCACAGTGGTGGACTACAACAACGTCCGTAGGCTACGAAAACTGGAGTCGAGAGTTGCACAAGCTATAGACCGAGCAGGTCATAATTAGTCGTGTATAGGTCAGGACAGTGAGTCGTGATGACTAACACAGGATGCAATATCCAGAGTCAGGAGTTACACAGCCTGTGGAGCCCGTAAGTTGAAGTCTGTCACGTTAATTATAGTGGTGAACTATGATAACGTGGAAATTTATGGATAAAAGATTAATTAATAAAAATTAATAATGCTAAAAATAAATTGAATTTAAAGCCAAACGAGGGAGGAGTGTGGCCGGCGGGTTGGCTTGACGGATAAGTGACTGCTGCAACCACTACGGCCAATTGACAACGAAAGCTTAGGCATACGTTTTTTTTTCTAAAGCCTTTTTTGTAATTATCATAAATATTGCATTTTGTTATTATCATAAATTTTTTTAATTTTAAAATTAAGAATTAAATCGTCTTCTTCCCTTAAAAGGCCGATTTGAAAACCCTTCCCCTACCCTCGCGAAGCCCATACCGTTTGGTTTGACATTCTCCGTTCCCATATTTCTCGCTTCTTCAAGGCCCGAGCTGGCGGAGAAGAAGGGGGAGAAGAAGTTCTCTGAAGTAACTTTTCTTCTTTCCGAGCTAGCAAGTCCTTGCTGATAATGGCGGAGAAGTTCGAGGAGGGGGACCCATGGCTGCAGGCGGAGTTCCTCGGAGAACGTTTCTTTCTCGAGGAAAGGCGCGCAGCTGCTTTAATGCCGGGGAGTGAGAAGAGGAACGGTCTGGTGCGAGAGAACGCAAGCCTTTCTTACCCCAGTATGATGATGGAGACGGAGAGTGATGAGGAGGATTACGTGGCTGGACTCACGCGGAAGATGGCTCGCTCATTTCTTGTTGAAGATAGTAGTTCGTCTTCGTTTTTGGATGCTAGGGTATGAATCTGCCCTTCTTTTCTTCTGTGTTTTGTCTGGGTTTTGAGTTGAGATTTATGCTGCTGTATCTTTCCGATTTCTAGGTTTTGGCTACCTCGCCGCAGTCGACGCTGTGCGATGCCGGAATCTGGTCGGCTTCATCTACGGGAGGCCAAAACGTTTGTTCGAAGGCTTCTCCGGCGCTTTCTGCTTTTCTAGAGCAGAGGAAGGAAGATGCGATGGATCTTTTCTATGCGGCTGCAGGGGAGGTTCTGAGGAATAGGCAGAACGAACAGAGGGCTCCTGAACGATACCAGCGGAAGAACTTGTTGGTTGATGCGAAGTCTACAGGAATCGGTGGATCTCACAGCAACCAAATCCTCGAACGACAGCGGATCCAAGCGGCGCAAGTGGGTTGAACTATTTCATCATTTTTCTTCTGTAGTTTGTGTTCTATTAGTTGATCTTCCCTCTTTTTTTCCCGTACAGTTCTACAGACTGAAGCAGCAGCAGCTAATCAAGCAACAACTTTCTTCTACTTGGAGCAGGCAGAACAGGGCAGCAGCGGCGACGACGACAGCTATCAGGCCTCATGGCTTGGCTTCTTCTTCATGGACAACTCTACCGCAACAGCAACAGCAACAGCAACCCGGCTCTGGGATGAGAGCCTTGTTTCTCAACAGCTCTGGAGCCCGGCGTGAGTCCGCGGGTACCGGAGTATTTCTTCCTCGCAGGGCAGGCAGTCCCACGGCGAAAAAGCCCCGTAAAATACATCCTTGCCTTCCAATCAGTTGAATGATTTAACTACCTTTCTTGTTGTTAAACTTAGTTCTCTCTTATTACTCTTCCAGCTTGTTCTACTGTTCTCCTTCCTGCAAGAGTGATACAAGCGCTAAACCTAACCCTAGACGACGCCGGAATACAACCTCGCTGCCCTGCACACATGTCTCGCGACCATGGTACTTAACCTTCTCTTCTCTTTTTTCTCTTCACTGTTCTACCCCATCTTCTCCGGCTTAGTTATTCTTTTCCTCACCCTGCAGAAACGGCGACCGTCCGCATTACTCCCGGCAATAATGAGCAGAAACGGAACATCTACCAGCCTCCGCCGTCCTCCATTTCCGGCCACGAGATACAACTCCCAAAAGAGTGGACCTACTAACTCCCCATCAACACCATCGTTTACCATCCTCAAACTTAGGGTTAGAAAATTAAACTATATGATTTGAACTAGAATTAGTTAACAGTTTAGTAGCAGTTTCCGCCATGGATTTTTTGGATTGCTTTCGTGCAAAAGCTAAAGCTCGCGGAAAAGTGGGAACAGTTCCCGCGGGCCATCAGAACGCTGCAAATTAGAAAGAAATAGAATAATGGGGGGGGGGAGCTTTTCTTGGTTTGCGAAGAAATGTGGAGCGAGGGTATTTCTGTAATAACGTTCTCTGCACTCATTGCACCACCTGCTTTACTTTTTTACTTTTTGCAGGCTTTTACCAGAGGGGCAGCTCTGTAAAGAAAAAGGTCGCTATCAAACCCACCTTAATTAGCTTGTAAGTAATAATAATAAAAGGAATATATATCTATATACTTTATTTTATTACTTGCGTTGTTATAGTAATGAATTTCTGTTGGACAATAATTTCCAGCAAAGTGCAGTTATTTATATATATAGTTTATTCCATTTGAATTTATGAGGAATTTTTATGATTATTTAAAGTAAATCTAATATATTAAATATATAAATATATAAATATATAATAATTAGGTTATATTTATGAGAGTTTTATATAGTGAACCTAGTGTAGTGATGGTCACGGCAAAATGTTTTCCTTTTGACTATTTTTAATAAATATTGGGAGTTAAAAGCTTGTGGGAATCTAAGAATGTATTGTATTTTGTTATGTAATAAATTCTCGTAAATATATGTTGGTTGTAAAATAAATATCCCGCGTTGCACCTGTTTTTTATATATATTTACATTTCTAAGACGAACTTTAATTTTTGTAATTGTCAGTTTTTCAAGTTAAAGAGGTTATTGGTGTGTGATGTAAGATTCGAGTGGTATAAATATAAAAAGTAATTTGTAAGTGTTAGAATTGTGATAAGCCGAATTTTTGATCGAATTGAGTTTAAAGGCTACTCACATGGGATGGGATGGTATATCATGTGCCGGCATTACTTAAATTGTGCAATTAAGTTCTCTTATTTAATGGATTCTGCAACTTGTAATAATATTTTAAATACATTTTTCTTGCATATTAATATAGATTATCACTAAAATATTCTCGGTTGTGTATTAATTTAATTAACATAATATTTTTTTTCGTTTTTCTAAAATTTATGGTAAGGTAATGAAAGCATTGGCGCCCAGAAATTTAATATTTTTTATTTTAAGCTCCATTAATTTAAATTTAATTTAAGAAATAAAATATATTCTCGAAGATTTGCTTATAGATTGTCATCCAAAAAAGCATGATAAAGCTTAATATATGAGCAGATTCATTTAAGTTTTAATTTGTTCCACTTTTTTACATTCAATAATTTGATTTCTATGCTTTTAACAATTAAATCATTCATTTCAAGTTAAATTTATCAACGAAGTACTTGTCCAGATGCAGGGCAACTGCAGTTTATTAAAAAACTGTTGATAAGTTGTATGGCTACTATGTATGTATATATATTTATGGAAAAGTTTGATTACACGTCTTTCCAAGATTAGTGTGAAAATGTTAATTTTAGCGTTTTAAAAACTCAATTGTTTGAAAAAATAATCAAAATACAGTTATTCAGTCGTGTTTCCAAAACACACGACATCGAATAAGCTGCCCCAAATATGGCCTAACTTTTTATGAGTGGAAGGCTCTTCATCAAGAATAAGGAAAATGGTACAAAGGGAATAACAAAAACTAAATGAAGATAAATGTTTATTTCTTTTTAAATAAAAAATTGTCAAAGGTTATGATACGAGCTTCTGGCCACTCTCATGAGGCTCACCACTCGATCCCAAGATACAAGGCAGATAAATTTAGGAGGAATTGAAATCATGATCTCAAAAGACTTAGAACTGACAACAGTGATGCCAACCAAAGAGTCACAAAGAGTGGCACTAATTATTAGAAATGTAAATACATGAAAAATATTTTGATATTTATGTAAATTTTTAAAATAAAGTATCTTTTTTGATGCAAAAATTTGATTGAATTTATAATATTAAAATGTTGTAAATAATAATATCAAATTTTGGGTGCTTAATATATAAATATATAAAAGACGCAAAATATATATAATATTAAAATTTCATTATTTTTTAATAAATAAATTTAAAAAATATATATATATAAAAGAAATCATGTGAACGATTTGAGCCACAACTATTAAATAACATTTAGCTATTAAATTAAAATGGCATTGTCGATGCGGTCCGACTACCACCGTGCGGTCAGTTTGCCGGGATTCATTTATGGGTGTGGTATCACGAGCCTGCAAAAGTTGGGGAAATTCCTTAAATAACTTCTGGGCCCCACGTCACGGGCTGGAAGCCTACGAGCCTATTATGGTATTTCCTAGGGATTAAAGTCGGTGGACTCTTCTTGGACCTTCATGTATTCTCTTTAAAGCTACACCCATAAATTAAAGTACATATCCAAAAATAAATAAACAAAAAAAAAATCTCATTATAAATTTTTTTTACATTTATTTATATATATTTAATTTCCTTTTATTACAATAAATTTTATAGAGGATCTCATATAACAATAATATGACAAATCTACATATTATAAACGTTGGGGCCTCTAAAAGGAACTGTGAGCTGTTCTGATCATCCTCTTCTTATCGTCTTATGACTCGATTGGCTTAACCTAATAAGTTTAGCCCGATCAGTTTAACTTGGTTGACCATACACAGAAAGTTCATCTCAGATGAGATATTTTGACCTCTGAGGAGGAGTTGAAGGTATTTGTGGGGCTTACTTTTTTGTCAAGTCGACTCCGCGTGGGATGAACTTCTGTATCAGATAGGCTCTCTCTTTGTTGGAGGATTGAAAATCCTTCTGATATGAGTAACTTTTTTATATCAAATATCATTCCTCTGACAATCTTATTGCTTGATCAACTTAACAAGGTCAGCATGACGTGTTGGTCGGCTTAGCCCAGTTGACTCAATGGGTCTCATGACCACCTTATAGTGTGTCTCTCTTTATCGCGCTTCTTCAAATTTTTGTGTGATTAGCAGTGACACCCTTTTGATATGCACATACCACTCAATTCCTTGTTATTTATATAACTAACACCCAAAATATAAAATCTTCCGTTTTATTCAATAGCGTTACTGTAAACCAGCTGCCCGTCCCTATCGCTTCTCCCAATTAATCTCCGACGTTCATCACGCGGCTCTCCACTTCTCTAATAGATTTTGTGTCGTAGGATCTTCAACTTCGACATCAAATCTGGTTGATTCAACAAGTTGGATGGTTATGATGAAGCAATTTCCAGGAAGAAAAACTGTTTTTATTTTTAGGATTGATGTGTCATCAACTATTTTTTTATCAAGCACGAATCTCGATGCATTTTTAAGGGATCTTTCTAATTCAAACGCATGTTCATTGGGGCTAAATTTCAACCAGCCTACAGTCAAATGATCGCCTCAACAAGATGAACGCAATGATATCACAACTTATTCAATCTCAACCCAATCAAACACATATCAAATCTTCAAAGCATAATTTGAGACTTTGGATCGTCAAATATTATTCAAAATTTTTATATTTATAGCTAAATTGATTGTCTTGACGAGAATAATCAAAAAATAGCACAAGATTGCTCGATTTCATTGTCATTAAGGCACCTAAACCCTTAAGAAATCATTCATGTTGAAGAGGGATTGACATTGACCGTCCAATCAAATGTTTAGAGAAGTTACACGCCAAAAGAACAAATTGCTCATCCCCAAAATCCCTTAAATAGACCATTTCTCTTTACTTGAGAGGGGGAGGAAAATGAAGAGAAGAAAAAGTGAAATTTCAAAGTCTGTTTTGGAAAAGACACGATGAGTTATTGCCGACCTCCATAGCCGCTAACCACTACTAATTGCCCCCCATCAACCACTGTCAACTGTTGCTGCCATCACCACCAGTTGCGTCGACCAGCGGCCGTCGACGACCATTCCATGCAATTGTTTTAGTTTGATTACGACTGTTGTTTCGAATATTTGTATTTTATTTACATCATATAAAGACTTCACTCTCACTCATATTAGTGTATATAATTGTCTCGTTTCAAGTCTCATTGCTCATAACACTAGATGAATTGAAGAGAAAAACATGTCGTTTACAGCGTAAGGATAGTTCAACGCATACAGTTAATATAGTATGTGGTTTGCCGGTAAGTGGTGGTTTTTTACAACTTCATTCGATGATGATGAATGTTGTGAGTTTATGTTATTAGAAACGAGAAAACACATAACAGTTATTTATTCTGAGGGTAAGCTCTTGCCTGTTGACACTTTTAAGGTCATTGTTACTTGAAGTGTTGTCGGTCCTTCGAATGTTGCTGGTCCATCATAGGTTTCTGACAATGACCATGAATTTTATAATAAAATAAATTACATAAACTAATTTGATATACCAACTCGAACTTGAATCGACTATTACTAGATCATGTTTGTTTGTATTAATAAATAAATATATTTGAACATCATTTATGAACTTGGAGCTTAAATGAATCTATTTTGAACATAATCCAACTCGCTCGTTAATGTTTATGAGCATATACATTTGTTAATTAACGGGTAACTTATTAAATACTCTTTACATATATAATATATTATTAAATAAAATTTAATTAATTAGAATTTATTGCGTAATATATTTAATAATAAAATATTATAATTAATATAAATTTACACAAAATCAATAATTTTTTTTATTATTTTATTTCAATGAGTTTGTTTGTGATAATTATTGATGTTATTTGATTATAAAAAAAATCTACTTATAACTTATATATTATTTTGCTGACTCGGTATTAACTTGTTAACCGCTAACACGAAATTTATCTAATTACTTATTGACTTATATAAGACCATTTATCAATAACTTCATATAATAAATCAAACACAAATTTAAAATTTTAACTTGTCTACTAATTTTATATAAAAATTCACGTACAAATCAAATGTTTAATTTTATATGAAAATTTAATCCTGAATTTTTAGATTTTTAATTAATATAAACAAGTTAAATATAAGTCCAATATGAACATTGAAAATAAAGCTCGTCTCAAGCTCTAATTGAACATGAAAAACTTATAATTTGATCAAGTCAAGTCCAAATCATGATATAATCGACTCGACTCGGCTTTATTACAACCCTATGTATAATATATGTTAGACATTTATATTCTCTTAGGATCAAATAATATTAAGATAGAAATTAATTTGTAGTGAGATTTTTAGTAATATAACTAAACTCTTTTTTTCATTTTTTTATTCTTATCTCTAATACATAAATTATTATTTCAAATTAAACAAATATTCTAATGTTTAAATCACATTCAATTAAATATGCGCATTAATGGTGCGTTTGAGGCAGCTTTTGTGTTTCAGGATAAACAACTTATCTTGAAATGCGCATGCGGGTCGATTGCGGGGTTCGACCCGTTGTCTGCATTTAGTATAAAACCCGACTGCGTTTTCGGATAAGCTGCCAAAACGTGTTTTCTAAATAGTGAGGCGGCGTTTTGAAATTGTCGCCCGCATTTATAAGCCTTCCCAAACAGAATTTACTTCATTTGAAATAATTTAATTATCGTGACACTTTTGAAAATATATAAAATTTGTTTGTCATATAATTAAATATAATGGCAAAGATGTTGGATATGAAAATATATAATAATTTCGGGGTAGATATGTAAGCACCATTTGTAAAGAGAAGAGGGCAGAAGGCCAACTTAGCCCATAAGTTTGACCCTATTGAAGTTTAGTCGGAATCATTTAATTTTAGGTAGAATAGCTCAACAAAATTGTCTTGTTCACTAAGTTATTCTTTAATTTGTTCCAATCATATTTAACAGTTGACGTCAATGGTTTAAAATCCAATAATAAATAAAAGTGGCATTTACATATATACCCCTGAATTCCTATGTATTTACGTATCTACCGTCTAAACTTCATTTTTTAGCAATTGTTACTGTTAGGTATAACTCATATATCAGATAAGGGACAAATGTTGGAGCAGAACGGAGCGAGCCAGTGGAGCGGAGCATGAGCGAGTGGAGTGGAGCAGAAGCATCTGTCCAATCGGGAGGAGTTTTGTTATATGAGTCGGGGGGTGTGGGGGAAACGCCTCCACGCTACGGTATAGGAGAAATTTTGTAATTACATATTTCATACCAGAGTTAGATATATATATATATATATATATCTGTGTGTGTGTCGTATTGTAACCCTAAGATAATATTGTACTCTTTTATGAAATTATGAAAAGGCCGCCACTCTGCTCCTCGAGGACGTACGCATATTTCCTGAACCTTGTTAAATCTCTGCATTTTTCTTCTTGATTTTTGTCGATTCTTGCGTTTTTTTACCCTAAAATTCTCAACAGTTACTATTTTAACTTCAAAAAAAAATAATAAAAATAATACAGTTTTTATGCACAGGTAAGTGGACATGTATGTAAAATATAAAACTTAAGTGTTAGATATGTAAATATATAGAAATTAAGTGTTCTGCATGTAAATTTTCATAAATAAAATTATTTTAGTAGCATACATTTCAAGGCCAATTTTTAACAATGTTTGGTTTAACTTTCTCATATGTGTTAATATCAATATAAAAGATATTAAAGAAAATATAAAGATTTACATTCATACAATTGAATGAGAGGCAGAATCGTCGATCAATCCTTAAGCACTATCCTTCACTAGTTCTAGGGGCCAATGGGGTATGTAAAATAGTACCATCTGCTTTAAGGAGACGCAACTACATCAACAGAGTATTCGAACCTTGGACCTGAGGGGACTTACGACTGACGAAACGGCTGCTCTATCAACTGGCCATGGAACGATATATGTGTGTGTGTGTGTGTGTCATCTTATCTCTACATGAAAAGATGTATTTTATTTATGTAATATTTGGAAGATATAAATTAAAAAAAAAAGGGTAAAATTTTGGAGTTAGAAATGTAAATATATCAGAATTGGGTGGTATGTATGTAAATGCCTCAATAAAATATTTTTTACATTTTTTTTAGCGCGTTTGCTTAAAGGGCTTAGAAGAGCATATATTAGGGAATTCGCAACTTGGTTCAACGTAAAGCGGGCCATGGTAGCAAGGATAATGATGGGCTTTCTTTAATTGGGTTAAACTTATGGGCCGTTTCCAAAGTGGTTTGAAAATTAGAGCGTCTATACGTTCAATAAGACCTTCTTGTGTGGAGAAAAAACATCCAAGGTTTAGTGGAACATGAGGTCATATATTAGGCACAAGACATAAACAATACTATTTCAAGCATATTTGAAGAGAGTACAAGTTAGCTCAAGTTAGCAAGGCTCAACTAGGGAACGTAGAGATTCACTTTTATTCAACTATAATATATTCCCATCAATCGTCCTATATTTATGTGACGACGTTAGGTAGGCCAAAAGAAGCAATGTCTTATTTCAAATTGTACGAGTCCTTTTCTGTGTTTAGCAATTTATGTAACCTTATTTGGGCATGAACTCACATGAATCTACAAATAATGGAAGTCGTCCTCAATGGAATGGGTTCTCTTTTTTATTTTTATGATTGACTGCCAAATCATCTTCTCCATGTTCTATTTCCTTTAAGCTCTATCTAGGTGGTGTGTGGCTGCAAACATTTTTGAATTTAACATTCTCAAAGAAGTGGTGAGCGTGGATCATGCTATAGACAAGAAAAAAAATTACACTTGGAGTGGAGCGAGAAGTTTGTCCATTTGGATGTCATGGATAAAAAGTTCATAAGAGAGAATGAAGCGAGCATGAACCATCTGGTCATCTCGTTCTCCATCAACAATCTCATCAGTTGAAGTTCTTATGTATATTGCTTTCTTTTCCATCTTCAAAATTTCAAATTCCTTAGTCAAAATGGATGAGGAGACCCACATTTTCTTATAGTCAAAGAAGGAAAAAGAACTAATCGGAATGATAAAGTCATCATTAACCAAAAGCACTATGACAAATCAGCTCTCATGTAAAATTTTCGATATACTTACTGACGATGATTGATTTTCTTGGTAGATATATAGGCATTTAATATATCTTTATCATTAATTCCCAAGCATTACTATTATTACAATTCAATAAATTCTAGCAGTGATAAGTAAATGAGGCCTCTCAACTTGCTCCTCTCCAGAGCAACATGAACTGATGACTATTCCACCAAATCTATTAGAGATGTTCAGATCAATGAGGTACAAAAAGGCTCGACTTCAGTGGCCTGCTTTGAGACATCTTCCACAACAATTGGGAAAGCGATATGCAGAGGAGCCTCTATCATAGGAGGATCAAAGGAACTTCATTTTGTAGGCATCCTCGAATCCACCGATACCTTAACCTTCATCATCTTCTTCCTCTCTACTATTTTCTTTCTTCTATTAGAAGATCGAGACAATAAATATGTGAAGAAAATGATTTTTCTTAAACACAGCAGAGTAAAAGTGTTGCTTGCATAAGCCTTCGAGAATATAAATGAGGGAAGATGTAATGTTTGAAGAATTTATTATTAAATATCTGACTATTATTATCTTATTATTTGTGCAGAATAAATATCAAATAGATAATAGAATTATATAATAATATAAACATAAATAAATGTATGAGGATTAGCGGAACGTGGGAATATCAAACATGTGACAAAAACAAGAATAAGAGAGTTTAAGTCAGCACAAGTTGACAACTCAACGCTTTCATCACCTTGTTTTAATTCTACAAAGCAACATTTCACCTTAATTTAACAAGATGAATATTTTTTCATCAATCGTCTCATATTCCTGTGATATTGTTAGCTACACCAATAGACAATATCTTAATTTAAGCTATGCAACCCTCTCTTTGTGTAGCCATTTTTGTATCATTCTTTAGACACAATCACCCCTGAACCTATAAATACAGGAGGTTGTCCTTAATGGAAGGGGGCTGTTGTTAGGTCTGACTCATATACCGAAAATTTGGAGTCTCTTGGAATAAAGAAGCGCGTCTCCTAGTGAAAATGAGTATCTCTTGGAATTTAGTGGATTGGGAGAACGAGGGCATTTTAGTAATTTATCTGTGTGGGTTTTATCTATAAATAGATGTTTAACCCTATGGGTATGTGGACCGAATTTGTAACTCCTCTAAAATAGTGAATTCGCCGCTCTGCTCCCGAGGATGTAGGCATCTTTGCCGAACCTCGTAAATCTCTGTGTTCTTCTTCTAGATTTACGTTTTGTTCGCCCTAAATTTCACAACAACTCTCTTTTATTTTTCTGATCAACTCTACTAAGTCATCTTTCTATTCCCTTATAAGCTTTGGTGTTGTGAGACTAGTGGTACCTAACAATTCTCTAACAAGTTTATGCCTCTTATTTTTTCCTCTAATTTTTTTAAAATCAGCTCAAATCTGTTCGAGTTATTAGAATCAAATATATAACTAATTAAGCTCATTTTAGCTCAAATTTAGCTTAAAAAAATAATAAATAAATTTGAATGCCTTTAAAATTCATATAATACTAAAATTTAAATTAAGCACAATAAAAAATTTAAAAACCAACTTATTTACGATGATACTTATAAACCTCTCCTTAAAACGTAATAATAATAATAATAATAAATCAGCTTCCAAAGATAAGTTGCCGATATCGCTAAAAGCAATAGCAGCCTCACACCTCCATCCCCTCTCACCTCCAAACCCATCCCTTTTTACAAATGGGGGCAAAAACTCCATCATAACCAAGCAAAATACAGAAGTAACTCCACACATCAGCCATGGCCGCCGCCGCTTCCCCCCCAAACCCCTCCCACCTCCTACTCTCCCACCCCTCCCCCTCCCACTTCACCTCCACCCTTTCCCCATTCCCACTCCACAAACCCTCCCCCTCCTTCTCCAAAAGAATCACCCGACATCCCTTCCACTCCTCCCCATTCCGATGCGCCGTCACCAGCATCGACGAGACCGCCGCTACAACCCCCCCGCCGGCGACCAAGAAGAAGAGCAGCTTCCTGATCCAAACCCTAACGTCATGGCTCCTGAAACAGGAGCAAGCCGGCATCATCGACGCCGAGCTCACCATCGTCCTCTCCAGCATCTCCATGGCCTGCAAGCAGATCGCCTCTCTCGTGCAGCGCGCAGGCATATCCAACCTCACCGGCATCCAGGGGAACGTCAATGTGCAGGGCGAGGACCAGAAGAAGCTCGATGTCGTTTCCAATGAGGTAATTGATTGAATCTCGAGCTCAATATAAAGCTTCGATTTCAGATTTCGATTTCGATTTTTTTGTTGTTGAAAAGCTTGGGAGTGAGTACAGGTGTTTTCGAATTGCTTGAGGTCGAGTGGGAGGACGGGGATTATAGCGTCGGAGGAGGAGGATGTACCGGTGGCGGTGGAGGAGAGCTATTCCGGCAATTACATCGTCGTATTTGATCCGTTGGATGGGTCGTCGAATATTGACGCTGCGGTGTCGACTGGTTCTATCTTTGGGATTTACAGCCCTAATGACGAATGCCTCGCCGATGTTGATGAGGACGGCACGGTAAGCTCTCTGTTGCTTCTTCTCTCGGAATGAATTCTTCAGTCTCTTAGAGTACCATTGTTTACTGATTTCGATTGTTTCTCTTCATCTGGTTACTCGTAAGTTATTGGGCTCCTTATCAAAAACTTGAAATATAGGAGCAATGAACAATCCGATTTCAAGCCTATTCAAAGCTGATTCTAGTTTTTTTAACTGGATCAAAATTGGCTTGTGGACCGAGTTGGCTCGAAATTGAATGTTTTTGGAGCCGGCTTAAATGAGCTTGCTCGAATGTAATTTCTCGCTCTTAAGTTGGCTCAATCGGGCTCGAAATGTTGTTCGATCCGGCTCAAATACTGTTCGATCCGGCTTGAAATACAGAACGAGCCGGTTCGACAATTTCATTTGAATAAAAATTATTTATTAATATGAACAAAATAAAAATATTATTTGTACTCGTGCAGAATCTTAACTATTTATTACAAATTTATAAATTACAATTAACAACTATAAATATAAAATATAAAAAATAAAAATAAAAATAAAATGATTTTTGAATCTTAATGATTTTCATCCTCAAATAATCTTTCAAAGCTGCAAAAACAATATAAGTTAGATAATGATAAAGTTATATTTATGTAAATGTGTATAAAATGATTAAATCCGTACTGAGATTTGTCTTTACTTTTTATATTTAGTTTTCATATGATTAACTAATTCCTGCATTTCAAAAAATTTGGAGAAAACATCAACAGATTATAGTACAAAAGAGAGCTCTTAAAAAAAAAAAAAAACTGACAAAAAAAACCTGAGAGTGGAAAGTCAAATTCAATCCATATGCGGATTGAAACCCACATCTAGCTTAGAATTAAAAAAAAAAAAAAAAAATTCCTATAAACCTCCATCCAGAAGACTAGTCCTAGTTTATGAAGACTCAAAACTTAATCCAGCTTTGAGAGAATGACATCTCCAAATTGGTATACACAATATAGGAATAAATACCTTTTTAGACGGCTAAATTTCGTCGGTTATGATGAGAAAAAATTATCGTTCTTATTGTTTCTAACGGTTTTAAGCTCGTTGGTAAAATATTTGTCGGTAATTTCAAAACCGACTGAAATTCTGATGACATTTAATCAATGACGTATAACCAATGAGTTAATGTCTCATTTCCACAGTCTTTCTATATGACAAAATAGTTAAATATATCTTCGAACTATAGAAAACTTTAAAGTATAAATGAAATCTTGCCAGCATCCGCTTGTATTCTTTACGTGGGAGCCACCATTGTGCTTAGAGGGCCCCATGCCTCCAAAGTTTGTTTGTCTTTTCTGCTTTGTTTGTTCCCACTTCTATTGGTAGCACAGGGAATCTCAAGCCCTAAGCAGCGAGACAATTACATCCTCTCCGAGCCACAAAGGACACTGTTGTAATTTCCAAATATCATCAAACATGTCCCGAAGGCGATCGTTGAAGTTGCGCTGAATGTGTGCCTCGTGCTCAGGGTGCCAGAAGAATTGTTTCAGCAAAATTACAAGAATTGTATTCGTTTGTTACATAAATAAAAACATAAGATATTTGCAAACGGTACATACCACAAACTCCTAAAACTAGAGATTTTGAACCGCTATCGTGTTCTCCTTCCACGACAAACAAGCTAAGTCGTTCTTGCTTTAAATGATATCTCGAATGACATGAATAGTCTGGGTTGGGGCTAGAACCTTAAAATAACAAATTTTTAGTTTTATATTCAATTGAGAAAATAAAAATATTACTGTCAATATCTTAAAAATAACTTACGTGTTGTCGACAGACTCAATGTGGTAGCTATTGTCTTTCGACTCCTGCTTAGTAGAGGGAGCCTGGGCCTCTGAGGTACTCAACCCCGCTGCAGTCGGGGTGTAACTAGGGGTGGGGGTGAGTGTAACAGTGGGTGTGGGAATGGGGCTCGGGGCAACTGTGGGGTGGGGGTTTGGGCCGGGGCCGGGGCGGGGGCGGGGTCGAGACATGGGTGGTGATCGAGGTAAGGGCGGGGGCGGGGGCGGGGGCGGGGGCGGGGGCCGAGACATGGGTGGTGATCGAGGTAGGGGGGGGTGGTGGTGACATGGGTGGTTGGGGGTGGGTGCTGAAGAAGAGCGACCTCTCCTAACATGCTTTTTTGTCAAATAGAGCTGTAATCTACCCCCTACCCCCAAGTGGGGAGGAAGACTGTTGTTGCCTCCAGTCGACATTTGCAAAGAGATGAAATTTTATTAATTAGTGCACATAACAACATACTAAACTGAAAACAAAACATTACACAATTATAAACATAAACCACAAAACTATAAAGCGTATTGTAAAACTAGTAAAACTAAGAACACAAAAGTACGCAATAAACTGAAATTTAAAATTCAACGAAAAGTACAATAATTCGATTTCAAAGTAACTTGTTCATTTTACTCAGCATCATCTAAAGCGTGACTGGAGGATGTAGTCACGATCTCTTCTTCAAATGCATCGCCAGAGTCGTACTCAATTACCGAGGTTGTTTTCTACATATTCGCCACTTGCAACCTCTAGATTGAGCTCTTCATCGATTGTATTAAGTGGAAAACAAAAACTTGTCATTTCAGTTTTTTGTTGGACCGGTTCAATGTTATTCTCAATATTATGGTGTCTCTTGGTTTATATGAAATAACAACCGTCCAGTCAACGTTATCTTTTGCTTCATGTGGATATCGAAGATAGTATACTTGACTCGTCGTCAGACTAGAATGAAATGATCAAATTTAGCATATTTTATGTTCATTTTCACTTCTGTGATATTATATAATTGGTTTACCCTTATTCCATATTTAAGAACAGGATTGAACCAAGTACAGTTGAATATGAATACTCTTCCTCCAATAGAGTTTGGGTAAGATAGTTCAACAACTTCCAAAATCCCATGATAGCCTATCTCGTCATCCAGATTGTGTCTGATTATGTTATTTTTCCAATAAGACAGATCCAAAAAAAGTAATTTCTTTGTTTAATTATGAGCGACACCAATCCGAGGGGATGATGTGAAGCAAGGTTAGGGCATACAGTAATATTTGTAATGTCACTAACAATATACAATATCTCCTCCCCAAATATACTTGGAAGTGGCGACGATTTCTTATTTTTTTTTTTCATTCTGAATGCATTCATGTTCCTCTTGAATGGATGTTCACCATTTGGAAACATACGATGATAGTCAAAGCATGAATTCTTCTTTCCATGTTGAAGCGTAAACGTCTTAGATAAATTTATACAATATGGACATGCTAACTTTTACGCGGTACTCCACCTAGGTAATATTTCATATGAAGGAAAATCACTTATTTTCCACCTTAATGATGCATTCATCAGAAAATTATGTTTCATGGAGATGTTGTATGCCATGACATTTATTTTTCAAAGATTTTGCAGCTTATCTGTCAACGAATGTAAATATACTTCAATCCTCTATTTAGGGTTACTTGGATAGGGTATAATCATGTCAGAAAGAAGAAATGAGTTGTCATGCACATCTCAGGTGACAGATTGTATGATGTAACAATCACAGACCAACAAGAGTAGGGTGATGCAGTCTGATTATATGGTGTGAAGCTATCTGAGCATAAACCAAGCCGCACATTACGTGCCTCCGCAGCAAACTCAGGATATGAGCGATCAAATTATTTCAATGACTCATTATCTGTTGGAAGACTCAATGAGTTTTTTTTCTCCTGATTTGCTCTAATCTCACGTCATATGTGGAGCAATACGCATTGAACTATATAGTCTCTGTAGATATAGAATAAGTGGTAGATAAAACAGTCGCTTGAATAGAACTTCCTTCCGTCTCTTACTTTTTCTGCTCTGGGGTTTGAATATAGGAGAATTACAAAATCTACATTTAAATTCTATCGCGCTACTCTTGTAATATAGCATACATTTGTTTACACAACAATCAATCTTCTCTACTATAAGCCTTATCTTTAAGACCAACTTGTTCGTCCTGTATACATCTTCAGAGGTTAAATTTTCAGTTGGATTACTCTCTTTCAGTAGGCCTGCAAACTAATTGAAGCACTCTCAAGGCATGTTGCACTCTGTTTTGATTTTCAGCATTCCTAGAGTTGCAGATAACTCAGAATGAGAAGTGCAACCCTCCCACCGTGGCCTTTGAGCAGCATTCAATAAATCATAAAACATATGAGCCTCATTTTTTGTGTCTCCTTCTACTGCACTTAGTTTGCATAATGATGTTTTGTTCCATCAAAGATCATTTCTTCAAATCTGTTTGAGTCAAATCAAGATGGAGGATCATAACTCATCGAAGAAGGGGAGTTGAATATTTTTGGATCAACCTCTTCATGTGAATCCAAATCCAGTAATCTGGCTGAAATCCTCTACAGTTTAGATCATATTTCACTTCGGCAGCGTTAAGTGTGCTCGATTTTGTGTTTCGAACATAAACACTGCAACCTACCATCAGATAGGTAAACCCGCTATTGAGAAGCAGATGTCTCGACACCGTTCAAGAACTCCTGGGTGATCCATTTTCTATCAGAATAAAGTATGTTGTACATCTAAGTTCTTAATGTATGAATATCCATGTGCACCTTCAAACCTGAGAATAATCAACACATTATAAAGTGAATTCAATTTAATACATAGTATTTAATTATTGTAGTAGATCTACTGACGGATTTGTAACAAAAGATGATCAAACCTGATAATAATTAACCATTTTAAGGGGAGTGATAGTTTTAGATATCATTGAAGCTAAAATGTTAACAACCTACTAAGGCTGTTAAGACTGTCAAAGACCAATAATCGACGAACATTTTTTCATATTTTACCTCTAATCATAGATATCACTATAGCTACACTATTTAATATTACATAAAAATATTATAATTTCTAACATTTTTTTAAAGTCATATATGCTATATAATGTGATAATAACACTAGTTTTGTGAATTTAAGACTAAGTTGAGCATTATAATCAAAATAACTAAAAATATTAAGCTATTCTAAATTAAATTACCCTGCAATAATTACATATTTGCACGTCCAAATTCGAACAAGCACACAATACAAAATTTCTTGGAACACCTTTTAATAAAAATTATCAGTCTACGTGGAATTTAAAATAGCTAAATCTACATTAGTCATCTTCTCAAACCTAAACTTTGAAGATCACAAAATTTTTCACACCATGATTAACAGATCAAGTAATAAACAAATTTGTGCTATTAAATCTTAATTTATGCTCATCCAATGCAAAGTTGGAACCACATAGAAAAGTGAAGTTGGCCAAATGACCGCCCTCAAATTTATGACCTCTTAAGAGAGTGAAGAGATATTAATTTTTAGGATTTGACCAACTCAATTTATAATTTTTCCCACTCCAAATAATAAAAATGCTCAACATAAACCCTTATCTACATGTATTTTCTTAAATTTTTACATTCCTGTATGCTTATATTTTTCTACTCATAAATTTGATGCAATTATCTTACTATTTATTCGTATTTTTTTCTGCATAAATGTTAATTGAATGTAGTTATATTTATTTATTTATGGTTAGTGTTACCTTCACATTCATATTGGATGAGTAGCTTTACACTTAAAAGACACTTGGTTTAGCTCCAGTGACGAACAAAATTAGAGAGAGCCATCTTTGATGGTTTGGTCACATTAAACATCGATTATCTAATAATCCGATTAGAAGAGTAGATGTTTTAGATTCGACTTATGTTAAGAAAGACAGAGATAGACTTATGAAAACTTGAGTTTATTGTATAAAAAATAAATATAATTTATTAGAATTAAATAAAAATATGACATTAAGGGCCCGTTTGGTTCCACTTTTTCGCCCGCGGCGCGGCAGAAGTGCCGCGAAATTTCGTCGCGGCACTATTTGGGAGAAGACTTCGCGGCAACGTGCCGCGAAGTTTAGCTGAAAGCCGGCCGCAGGATAAACCCCGCGGCCCAGCTTCGCACCTCGCGTTAGGTAAGGAAGTCCCTCGCTTGCCCTCGCCCTCCCTGTTTCGTTTTGCTCCTTCACCCTTGCGAAACACATCCCTCTCGCCAAATCTCTTCTGTCAACGACGACACCCGTGTACGAGCTGGAGCTGGAGCTGGAGCTGGCGGAGAAGGAATTTATGAGGGCATCTGGGTGCGTTCTCGAGAAGAGTTAGGTTGAGAGAATGAAGATGGTTGACACTCGGAGAATCAGTTCCACTTGCATATAAATCACTTCCCAAGCTTGCCATCAGCTATTTCTGTCTTGAAATCTCTTATTAATCATATGAACTGCCTCCTTTGGATCAGTTCTAACAGGTTCAACTCATGCTGAATTTTTTTGTTGAAAATTAGAATGATATTATGCTTCCAGTTATGATTGTATTCCCTAAAACAGATTCCTGCTTCACTTGAAAATTGAGCTGTAAGAATCACATTTTCTGCATACTCACTGTCAGGATCTTTCCTAAAAACTCACGAACAATAATCACTGCATGTACACAATTCCATTTTTATTTCTGTTTGTGTTATACTTCAGGCTTCTTTCAGATCCGAGCAAAATCTTGAGCAAAAAAAAAATTTTCAAACAGTTTTCATAAACAGGGGCAGTCTGGTCATTTTCTGCCCCGCAGCTGTTTTTCCATAGCTGCAACCAAACAGACAGCCAGCTTCCCTGCAGCTGCTTCCCCGCAGCTGCTTCCTGGGGCAGCGCAGCTGCAGCTGCAAAACTGAGAAGCTGCAGCTGAACCAAACAGACCCTAAATAGAACTGAATGGAAACCGATCCCACTCAGTGGGATAAAAGTTTTAGTAATGCTGTTGTAAAGCTCAGCCGCCAGAGCATAAACTCGGACCACTTCAAGCTTTTACACAATCACAAAAAAAGTCAGCGCATTTTGGGTTAAATTGCATAAAGATCCGTGCTCCACTGTCTTTCTATTCAGAACATCCACTTACATGCAGTAATCCCTGAGAAACTTACATTCTTTGGCATGTGGGAATGCAGCTGGATCGAGCAGAGGAGAGGTGCGTGATAAACGTGTGCCAGCCGGGCACAAACCTCCTCTCCGCCGGCTACGTAATGTACTCCAGCTCCGTCATCCTCGTCCTCACCGTCGGCAAGGGCGTCTTCGTCTTTAACCTCGACCCCCTCTACGGCGAGTTCGTCCTCACCCAAGAACAGGTTCGCATCCCCCGCACCGGCAACATCTACTCCTTCAACGAAGGCAACTATCTGCTCTGGGACCAGAGACTCCGGGCCTATGTGGACAGCCTCAAGGAGCCCGGCCCAAACCGCAAGCCCTATTCGGCCCGTTATATCGGCAGCCTTGTGGGGGATTTTCACCGCACGCTTCTATATGGGGGGATATATGGGTACCCGCGCGATAGCAAGAGCGAGAACGGGAAGCTGAGACTGTTGTACGAGTGCGCGCCCATGAGCTTCATTGCCGAGCAGGCGGGGGGGAAGGGTTCCGACGGCCACCGTCGGATTCTTGACATCATTCCCAACGAGGTACGTCTTTTTTCCCCTTGCTTTCATGCCACAGAATTCGTATCTATGTTACCTAAATTGTTATGTTATATTGCTTTCATGCCACAGAAATTCTAGAGGGGTATTATAGGGCTGTTTTATCAAGATTTTCTGATGATTTAACTTCATCATTTTGGTTACAGATTCATCAGAGAGTTCCACTGTTCATTGGGAGCGTGGAGGAAGTTGAGAAGGTGGAGAAATTTCTTTCTGGGGTGTGAATCTTTGAATTGATAATATGCTAAGCGGCAGTAATTCAGGTACTGTGTAATTAATTATAGGTGGTATTTATGTAAATCCCTTTTTAAGTTATATCTGTAATTTTTTCTTTGAATATTTGATATGATAAAAAAATGTTGTAGGAATCATTCCTGTATTTCGGGGGGTGGTTAAATGGAGGAGAGTTAACCAAAACTTAGAAGTAAATTTATTTAATTTAGTTTCGAGCTAATAAAGATAAAGCATATCAATTTTATTTAATAATCAGTATTAACCACCAACGAATAGTTTTGTTGAATTTTTTTAGGACGTATTTGGTCTTGTGTTATCTGTGAGCTGGGGAGACATTGTGTTGTGATAAGTGTTGAGGGAGGAAGGAAGGAATAGGATGGAAGTCCCCCTTCCCCTGAATCTCAATATTTAATCTTCTATAAAGGACTGAAGAAGGGAGGAGAAAAAGAAAAAGGGAAATAGTCTTTTTAAGGTGGGCGGTAGTTGAATTTATGTATCACTCTTTCTCCCTTGTTCTTTACTCATTTTTCTTGACAAAGGGAGAACTAAGATGTTGGTCATATAATATAAAGCCTGTCTACGGCATTCTTGCTAGAATATCACGGCATCGCTCTGAGACTGCTCTTAAATAGATGCAGACTTATGTCTGTTTTTGAGTGATGTGTTTCGGGTTGGTGGTTTGCGAATCTCGAGAAATAATTATGAAGGGCTCGGCAAGTCACTCTGGCAAGTTAGCTCGGCGGATTGCTTTGTCAAGCGAGCTTGATAGGTGACTTCAATAAACGAGCTCTCCTAGGTTACTTGAGCAAGTTAGCTTGGGGAGGACATAATTATGTCTTTTTTGTGCAAAATAATGGGGCTTCCAGGCCTGCAAAATTCACTAACATACTATTATTGATGAGTATATAAATATTATTTATAGAAGTCAGCTTTTTTTTAAATAATTTTTGAGGTTGGACATATGATCAATTGTCGATTAAAATTTAAATAAATAATTATAACAAGCTTATTAATAAAATAATGTATTGAAGTTCGTCATCTCTCATTATAATTAGGTAAAAATTACAAATTCTTCCTTCTCGTCACCTCAGCAATCAGCATGCAAGCCTCTCAAATTAATAAAATAATTTTAATTTTCTTTTATATAATGTATAACAAATATTCACATGAGTACACTTTTATTGAATCGTTTAGTGGCCCGCACTCAAAGGTCATATTGGGCAAACAATGATGTTTGGTTGAACATAAAAAAGAGTAAATCTCCGTGTAACGTTCGAAACTAATTTATCACTTACATCTGTCTCAACTCTTCAATAAAATTTTTATTATGTTCATTTAAAATCTGTCTGGAGCAGTCGCAGCTTATTTAAAAATTATTGTGCAATAATTGTGGCAGGAGAAGTTGATTGTTTGTTTATTTTTTGTAGGTTTGAAACCATTGTGCTGGAAATTTTTCTGAACAAATGATATTTATGCACATATTCTGTAGTGTTTTGTATAATTTGCAGCATCAAAGCACAACCACTCAAATCCACCAACTGCATAGAGGACAAAGAACTGAAATTAATCACAAAATCAAAATGTCTAAATAGATAATAGTAGAGAATACAATGAGGAGACGGAGATCAAATGATACAACTGGTCCAAAGAATAGAGGGGAGAGGGAGAGAAGATGAAAGGCAAGCTCACCGCAACTACTGAAACCAACGTAACTGAACAAGACCAACCATAGCCACCGGAGCGATGGATTGGAGAGGGCGGACAGAGGCAATGTTACATTTAGGACAAGAATCACAAGGGATGGGAGAGTGGCTCACCAGGGTGAAGAAGGGGACTGGAGATTTAAGAGGGGTAGGGTTGTAAAAGATTCACCATATATATATATATATATATATATATATATATATATATATATATATATATATATATTTTTAATGTTAGCATCTTTATAAATTTTATTGTGTAAACCTAATACAAAAAATAAGAGTATTTTAATCTCTTATTTAAGAAGGTTCTTCTACTGGTTCGCTTAGCCAAACAAGCACTACAGTGCTTGGTGCAGCACCTTGAAGGTCGCACGGTAGAGGAGCAGTGTAGCAAAATAGGGAAGAAGAAGCAAAAAGAAATTTTCAGTAATTCAAAAGCAGAATAACTATAATGTCCTCCTACTCCATACTCCACGCTACTCTATAGGAGATACTACCTGAGTGGCACCAACCCTTTAACAAGTAATTAAGAAGCAAATACTAACAGTGAGCAAAAACGGAAAAATAAGAATTAGAAATAATAAAACTATATATAAGATAGTTGCTTGAACCCAAATCAGGAAGAATGCTTAAGCCGTAAACAAGCTGAGCTTGAGTGAGCTGAGGCTTGGCTCGTGTTCGGTTCGTTCAAAATTGTTAGTTTGAAATCAGTTCGTGAACACTGTATTCGTGATCGGCTCGATTTAAATATTCTTGTTCATGTTCGGCTCGAAATCGGCTCGTTAAAATTAATTGGGAAAAATAGATGTTAAGTGTTAGTTTCAAACCTGGACTAAATCTATGCAAAAAAATATACATAACTACAATACCACACAAGATATTATGATCTGAATAGATGTAAATATAAATAATATAAATAATATATTATTATGGAAATAATTATATGAATTTTTTATTTCAAGCTACAAGGAGCCCGAATACAACAGAACAAAGAGTTGTTTGTGTTTGGTTTGTTTATAATTTGAGCTTAAAAAATTATTCATGTTCAGCTCATTTATTTAACAGACTAGTCGAACACGAGCTATTTAAAGAACCGAACACAACTGTTCATGAACAACGAGCTTTTTGGACAGCCCTATCAGCTAGTGATGACTGCATCAGAGTTTTTCTGGGAAGCATAAAGTAAACCATTGTATTCAAACAGTAAAATCAGCTTTAAAAACATGAACTTCAGAACATTTTCTCTAAAAGTTGATTTTAAACAAACTTTTACCAAAGAAGAAGTTTAATCAAACGAAACCGTAGGATACTTGGCAGCTAGTGATATAAATCAAAAGCAGTTTTAGATAAATTTAGAAATGGCCTCAAATAAATCAAACTTAATGTGCTCCAAATTCACGTAAATTAGAATATACTATTCTCGTGCTTATCTCTAATTTCACAATATTGTTTTTGGTGCTATTAAATCGTCATCGTGCATCTTAGAAGTCAATATGCAAAAGTCGCGACATGACTTCCTTCTCGTGATCGCAAAGACGCACACCCCTTAGGTACAGTGATTTTCAGTGTGTGTTGCCGCCTACACCGCTCAGGTCTCTAAATTTGTTAAACTTTGTTTGTCGTTGCCTCTTTTTTTCCTTACCCTTAACTAAATTTTAATACTAAGGATATCATATAAAAATATATTTAAAAAAAATGCAATGTTAATATATATATATATTTTTTATTCTTTTTTACAATCACTTAATAATCCTTGTAATGTTTAATGAATTATACTAAATACTAATGAATAAAAGGTGAATTTAAGGATTTAGATAGGTAAATATAAAGTAATAATAATGATATTAAATATGTGATTTAAGGATTTAGGTAGGTAAATATAAGAATTAGGTATTATATATTTAGATATATATGAATTCTATAATATATATAAAATCTCTCTCGGCAAAAAAATATGAATTGTATGTTGATATTAACTCTTTTTTTGTGTGCTAACAACACTAATCACAGTGATGGGAGCTTACATATTTCTTCAAGATTTTGTCATTGCCAACATATTTGCAAGGAAATCCTATTAATTTTCTCAAGATATATATTATCTTGGCTCTCCCATTATAAAAATGATTTAATTTGACATTTACAAAAGTAATTTAATTCAATTTAATATATTTAAATTCATATAACATAAATTAAATTAACAATAAAGAAAAAAATCACCTTTGAAATTCAAGCTAATTTGAGAGAAAAAATTTAGTTAGATGTCTAAATTAAAATTTAAATAAAATATACATTATAGATTTTAAATTAATATGGAGAAATGTGCAATACAAATTTAATTCAAGTAACTTTTACATTTCAATCACATTAAACAAAACTTCAATAGTTTCAAAGTCCATACCCTCTACCTCGGAAAAATTTTACAGTATGTCAACCGTATGCATAACTGCGTACGTAAAAAATACACGTGGGTTACAAGAGTATATGAGCGTATTATAACCTCCTGTACCTCCCGTGTAACTCACTTGTAACCCGCGCTTCTATTTCATCCATTTGTACACGGGAGTTACACGGGAGGTACAAGGGGGTTATAATTCTCTTGTAACTCACGTGTAACTCTCGTGTACCTTTTTACGTACGCAGCTCTGCGTACGGTTGACGTGCGCAAATTTTTTCCCTCTATCTCTTGCCAGCTGGTGGGTGTTAAGACCTCCAAATTATAGATTATACAGGTCAATATATGGGTCATATAAAAATTTATTGAAATTAAATTTTGTTAAAATATTTTACCATTTTTTTATAATTTGAGGGTCCTTAAAATCTCTAATTATTTAGATAACATTATATTGCCTAATATCTAAATGAAAAATTCACAGACATACCACTTCATTTTTTATATATTTACATATCTGACACCTAATTTCTAGATATGTAATTACATAGAAATTGTACGAGATGTATGTAAATGCAACTATAAAGCTAGTTTTCTAAAGCAGCTACGTCTAATAATGTGCTTGCGTCTAAATTCTTCGCTTGATTACCAATCAACGCGTAGCTGTCCGACCAAGCTGCGTGATCCTATTGGCTGCGGCTCTGTTCCCGCTGTCGCGTCAGTGAGGGCTACATGGAAGTGGCGCAGTAGCAATAAATATCCAATTCACACGTGCCGAGCTTCACGAATCCGCCGCATCATAAAAATTATTATTATTTTTTTTAAATGAACTTTAAAAATTCGGACTACCGAAACTAATGAAATATCAAAATGTACTGAGGCTTCATATGGCCCGTTTTTTTCACGCAGCGCGGCTTCAAGCCGTAGAATATTGGAGTTTGGCTCCAAGCTTCGTGGCTGAACGACGCTAAAGCGGGTGAAAATCGGGCTGCGGGATTGACCTCGCGACCCCAGCTTCCGCCTTGCTAATATTCGAAATTGCCCACGTCCTTGGCAAAAGAAGCCCTCAGCCCTACGTTCCTTCTCGCGCCGTCTCGACATCTTGTATGGTGTTCCTGACCCCGCGCCTTCTTCATCAATCAGAAACGAGTATAAGAAGCACCTGTCTTCTTCTTCATCGGCCCCGTGCCTCACAAACTCCATGAGTGGCTTCTCCTTACTGGTAAACACAACCATTTTACTGGTTAAGCATAATGTATTTTTTTTGCCGGTTTTTTTGCCACGGCTGTGCAAACTCTCAGTGCATTTCATTTGAGCTTAGTGTCACGGACATTTAGTCCCACATCGGCTAGGTGTAGGGCCGAAAAGCAGTATATAAGTCCTGAGCTGCCCACCTCTCTTAAGAGCTCTTTTGGGAGCGTGACAAGTGAGTATCGGAGCGAGATCGCTCCGCCGGGCGTGGGACTCTCCACGGTGTCGGCCCTCGGTGGAGCCGATCCGTGACGAGGCGTCACGTGATCGGGTGGAGGAGAATGTCACGGACATTTAGTCCCACATCGGCTAGGTGTAGGGCCGAAAAGCAGTATATAAGTCCTGAGCTGCCCACCTCTCTTAAGAGCTCTTTTGGGAGCGTGACATTAGGCTTGGGAACTGCATACTAAACTATTATTACTCGAAATCTAAAATTTTATAAGCTTGTTTTTGTGGCTACACATACTTGCCATTTTTTTTTAATTTAATTTGATGTTTGTCCTTACAAGGATAGTGATGGTGTCAAATTATTGATTTGATACTAGTTTGACAGTGGACTATTATTGTAGAGCTTGTTCCTATTGAAATTGAAATTATTTTTATTTTAAATAGAAGGGAATGAAAAAGATGAATTTGAGAGAAGAAAGAGGAGGAGGTGCTATGTATGATTTGACACTTTAGCAATTTGAGACGATAGATGTTTTAAGACAAAAGAGATTAGGGTGAGTTAAATCCATCAATAGTTGAGAAGTTCTATTTTAGATTGCACTAATTTCCTTCATATTTATGGTGTTATCAATATTAAAATTTCTTTGTGATATTAATCCTTCAAGTTATTGTCGAAATGACTATTACAAAAAGCCAGCCTTCTTTAAGATTCAGCTTAGATTTTGTTTGCTATATGTATTGTATGCATTGCTGTTTGCTAATGCTTGTTTATGATTATAATAGTTGCATCTATCCCCTTGAAGTCATTTAACTTGGAAGTGTTATGAATGATGTTTTTATAATCTCTCTTTTATGTCATGATATCTTTCACAATAAAAATTATTCTTTAAAAAAGACATTTGAGTATCATCATTAGTACATCACTTTTGGGCCAACATTATTAATTATAGTTCGACGTTCCTTTTGATGGAGTCTCATATGATTGTTAAGGTGAATGTTTTGGGTTTTTTTTATTTTGTCAATGTTTGCTTGGACAACATAATATGTTTAACTTATTTAGTAATGCATGATGAAATGATATTTGCACAAGTATTGATTTGTTTTTAAACGGTATCCCTTTACCTTGCGTCTTTATTTTTTGTTACAAGTGGAATGTCTTATAGTGAATGAGTCTCACTGCTTAAAAAGAAATTTACTAAGTTATATTGATGATGAGTCACATTGGTTATTTTAGCTTATTTACGTATCACCATTTTCTACATTCTAATTGATTTTACTGTTGTATTTCATGGCTTTGTTTTGTTATAGTAATGAAATAAATAATAAACCTAAAGAGATTGCTACACCCATATTATGAGAAAAAAAATTAAAATAATATTTTGCGATCTTTGCCTTAAAGAGATTGAACGGGAAAATAAGCCTACAACATATTTCAATAAAGAAGTGTGACAAAATATTATCAGAAATTTCAAGAAATGTACAGACAGAGAGTATGACAGATTGCAAATGAATGACAAGTGAGACCAACTGACAAAGAACTGAAAATTTTGGAAGGAATTGAAAACGGGATCTACGGGTCTCGGTTTGGATCTAGTGAAGCGAACAGTTGATGCACCCGAGGAATGGTGGGCTGAAAGACATGCTGTGAGCATTGTTTGTAAACTTTGTTATTTTGTCACTTTATAGTTCATGCTTAATTGGATATCAATTTCTATGTAGGTGGTGCCCGATGCAAAGAAATTTAAGATTTCAATAATTTAGCCTGAATTGGAGGAGAAACTCGACCACATGTTTGGGGAGTGTTTGCAAAGGGGAACTATGCATTTAGCCCAAGAGAGATAGGGTTCGATGACAATGTCGTGAATTTGGGAACCCCTTAGAGGTTCAGGTGATTTCATTGACGTCCCCAGCTTGGATCAGAACGAATATGAAACCATTTCCCGTTCCAAACATTCGAGGGTTATTGATAAAAGAAAATATGGTGCTTGTTTCCTTAGAAACGAGATCTAGGAGGTGCTTTCTTATTAAAAATCAGAATGTTAAGCTTTCACTCAAGCACTATCGAGGAGGCACTTGAAATCCTAAGCGCTACAACCAAAATTTATGCGAATGGAGATTTATATTTATTCGCAACGGGATTGATAGACGACCCGATCCGTAGAGATATATTTGTGAAGATGTCAACCGCCCTCAGAGTGACATATATTCAGCGTTTTTATGATCGCTTGAACATTTGAGATGTTTTATATGTTTCATCACTAGAACATTCCTACTGCATTATCTTTTTTTTCTAGAGTTGTACTTTTGAACTTTGTTTTACCTTCTTAATTATATGCAAACGACTCTTTTTTTATGCCCCAAACTCTCATGTTATTGATAAGTGTTTAGGGGTTACATTTAGGGATACCGATGACCATGGATGCAAATAGAAAAAGACAAACAGTTGTCCACATGTATTCACGCAGAAGAATGCAGAGAGGGGTGTTTCTGACTGCAACATACTTGATGTACGAGTACTACAACTCGTACATTGATCGGTCGCCATGCGTAACATCTTCATATATTGGCGACAAATGGGTTGGAGAGTTTCTTGCGGGGCATCCAACAAGATTTTGTAATATGTTTCGAATGTGTCAGACAATATTTATCAATCTTTTGGAATTACTTGTAAGAGCTCATAGAATTCATGGAGCTTCGAGGACCACTAAAAGTGAGGTGCTAGCAATAACATTGTTATCCCAAAATGAGTCCACGTGAGGAACGATGGAGTGATTTCAACACTTTTCCAAAATAATAAGTAGGTACTTCTCAATTGGATTGAGTGCACTTGTTAGTCTTTCCTCTCATGTCATCAGACTCTCAGATTATAAGTTCGAGCGGACACCCGCTGAGATATCACATGATGCGCGATATATGTCGTTCTTCGAGGTAATGTCTTGAATGCAATATAGTTAATTTTGTTAGATTTTGCAACGATATGTCAAACTTAACATTAACTCAAGTAGGACTGAATCAACGTGATTGATGGAACACATGTTGACACACGTATCCCAAATAATTTTAAGGTTACATTTATCGATCGTTGTGGTAGCCTCACCCAAAATGTCATGTCCTTCTGCGACTTCAATATTTGTTTCACTTTTGTTTATGATAGGTTGGGAGAGCAATGCACGTGACAGTCGAGTTTTTAAATCTGCGACGTGCGATCCCAATTCCAAATTTCCACATCCACCTACAGGTATGCTCGGGATTGAGCCCATTGAATGCCAAACTGGATCTCCATACTAATTGTTCAATTTATCATGCAAATACTACTTGGTCGATGTTGGTTACCCATTGCAATGAGGGTATCAAAAGTCATTTCCTAATACGAGATATCATATACTAGACTTCGCACGTGCAAGCAATGTTACACGACACAAAAAAATGTTTAATAAATGACATTCATCATTACATGGTGTCATTGAGAGGACTTTTGGTGTGTGAAAAATGAAATGAGCGATACTCTGTGATATGTCTCTCTACAGTTCTCCAAGCATATACAAATTGTTTGTTACAATGACTCCATAATTACATTAGCAAACATAATTCTCACAGTGCTATCAACTTCCATTTGGTAGAAGAGGATAAATTTTTGCAACCAACACTCTAATTGATGGATGAGTGCTATCTAAACACCTATTCACCAAGGTCTAGGCAAACCAATGGAGGTATAAATAAAGAAGCAATCTCACATTAAATGAAGTTTGATTAATGAAATGACAACATTTGCAACAATAAGAAACATTACAATTTAAGATTGCTAGGTTTCCATCTTTCTAGAACTGCATTTTAAGAGAACTGTAATAAGCAGATAGGATAAATATATAGAGTTACGGTTTGTATTTAAAGTGTTGTTGTTTATATTAACCATGCTAAGCTTTCCATGCTTAGGAGGTGATAGAATGTTGGTTTTCTGTTTCTTGAAAATGATCTTCTTTAATGTTAAAAAAAGAAAAAAATAGTTTGGAGGACCACTTTTGAGAGGATTGCTAATGAAGAGTGAGAAGTTTGCCTCTTTTGCACCACTTAGAAGTTGTAAATCTTTGTTATAGTTTCCAGAAATTGTATACTCAAGTAGAACATTTACAAAAGTTTAAAAATGTTATTTTTTTAGAAACCTCACAATCTACATGGGATCTTGCTCAACATTGCAATGAGTTTGATCCATGATGGAGAGAAGCAAGCAATAACTACAAGTATCACATTATTGAACATAATGGATCAAACTCATTTCAATGTTGAGCAGGATCCCTTTTGATGGTCCTTCATAGATGTCCACTATTATCATTCTAGAAACTTGGAGCAGCTTGAGTGTCCCATGAATCCAGTGACAACTGTTGCATCTAATGCCTTTGTGGTATAGATTTTGTGGGTGGTTTTAATGGCGCTGTTTTGATGGTGTTGCCTTTAAACCTGCTGGTAAATACATAAGAAATGACTGATATGTATTTAAATACATAAGAAATGTTTTGCTGGTGTTGCCTTTGGTCGGATAACACTAGATTTTTTCCCCAATTCAGCTTGACTAAAATTTTATGATGTTTGGAATTTTAGCTTGCTGCCTTTAAATACATAAGAAATGTCGCTGTCATAGTTCTGTTTTAAGCAACTTCAGTAAATATGGGCAGAATGAACATTTTTTCAGAAACAGCTGCCCTACAGTTATTCTCACACAGCTGCAACAAATCGACAGTCAGCTTTCCCACAGTAGCTTCCTGAAGCAACACAACTCTGAGATGAAAGTCGAGACGCCATGCAATCGCCAAACATAGCCTAAAAATCAGACTTCATTTGTTAAAGTTCGCATGTGTAATAGCTGAATTGTGTAGAAGACACGACTCTTGTCGGAGTGATCCGCTGCTATGGTGACCCGCAAATCTCATTCGTCGATTTTCCAGCTTATACAAGCTACCGAGCTGAAATGTCAAACTGTCTTAGTGAACTTGTTGGTCCGACAACTCCAACTAACTAATTGAACAATCAATCTTGTCAGCCTATCTCATCTCATTGGCAATCCTTATAACTATAATAAAGCAAAAGTTAATAGTGACACCAAAGATTAATATATATCACATTTTGATTTATAAGCTATTTTGACACACATGTTACGTTGTTTTCATGAAGTCATGTTAATGACTTTTGTACGTCACGACTTATATTTTCTTCTACATCTATAAAAAAAAAACATATAGACTGGAGAGAAGGTACGCTCTAGGCTTTCTCGAGAGATCTTGCATCATGATTTTCACGGAACGTTTCTCATCTCCTCTTCCCGCTCGATCATCTCATCTCTCTCCCAAGGGGAGGATTAGAAAATAGAACATATAGATAGTTAAGGTCTAGAAAATGCATCCATCCTATTCTTACACCATACTTACGACTGTGTGAGCTCACGAAGAACAACCGGACCCGAAATCCTAAAAATATTCAACATTGGTATAAAATTTATCATAGACGGTGACAGAAATAATTTTTTTAATGTTTGCTTTACTATTATCGAACTTTTTAACGACCTGTTAATGACGATTTTATTTTTTATTTTTTCCTTTTTGACCGCCTAATTACAGCCTATTATTTTATGGTTCGCCTAAATAATTGGTGGGCTCCAGTAGGATTCCTGGATTCTTTCTCTATATTTATCGTCAGAAAACGGGATAGCAGCGAGCGGCACTTTCGACTGGGAGAACATTGCGTTACAGCATTCCCTTCTTCGATCTCCTTTTCTTCCCCTCCCGGTCGACGCCTCTTCATCTCCCGTGCCTCCTAATTCTTCTACTGTACCGCGGAAGTGGGAGAGGGGTCGTTGGGCGATGGCGAGCGTGGTGGAGGTCGGGGAGGATGGGTCTGGGAACAATGAGAAGAGGCCTGTGGTTGTGGTGTCGGATGAAACCGTGCACCAGATTAGCACTGGTATTTTTTATTTTTTTCCTAGGATTCTCGTTCGATTGAATGGATGAGATTTTGATTTTCATCACTTCAAATTTTATGATCGCATTGTTTTTTTGTTTTCTTGTTTTGTTTGAAATTTCACCAGATTAGCACCTAATTCTTCTACTGTTCATTACTTCGAATTTGTTGTCGCTGATGAGAGACTGTTGCTTGATGTTTTTTGTTGTTATTTAGATCTTAATTTTTGCTCCCTAATTTTGTTCCGGGCATTTCATTCTACATGCAATTAGCGTGGAAGTTAGGCGAATAAGGGCAAACTGTAAATCATCTACCCAACAAGGGATTACAAACAGTTTTATGTCCCACCTGTTTGTTCTGAAGCCGGGCTCGCTAACGTTAAGTATAAATATTCTTAGACTAATCAAGAAGTGGCATAATGGCATAAGAATAAAGCAAAGAGGATCGCATAAAACAGATTAATTGAGTGGAGCATCCATGACAGAATAAGTAGCTGTGTAATGATCTGTAGGAAGAGATAAAGTTAAGGCACCACATCTGATCTCCCCTGCTTTAGAAGAACTTGTCTCAAGTGAAGTGAGTTCCGTGGAGATTTTATGGGGGGATGTAAAGCGTATATATCAAGTAATCCTTGAAGGTGGACAATCTCGCGGATCAAGAGGCTGACTGTGAATAGCATCGACGGTTTTTTTGCAAGCTACTGTGTCAACATTGAGAATCTGTCAACAACTATCATTATAGAATCAATTTCTTTTTTGGTCATCGGTAAATTCAATATAAAATCTAAACTCGGATATTCCTAAATTGAATTTAGAATGTGTAGGGGCGTATCTAATCTTTGTATTTGGATATATTGGATATTTTTAACAGTTTTTGTGACATCCCAACAAAGCTGTGGCTAAAAGACATGGGTTTGGGAGTTGAGCTAAGGTCTTTTCACGTCCAATGTGAGCTGCCAAACCTTATGTATGTACCTCTTTAATGAGTTATATTCAAAGTGAGGAGTCCGGAATACATAATTTGGTTTTGACATGGTTAATTGTTTCCAAATATCAGAGAAGTCCAGGTCAGTATTATATAAATATATTTTATATATTCTAGCTCCATGATTTTAATTTGCAATGTGATAAGGGGAGTGAGCCGCCTATTGAGAACATATGCACTCCGGTTCTTGGAATTGACCTTGTACTTAAGTATATAGCTGAATTTTTGGATCTTGTGCTTATGTTCAAAGCTGATTTTCTGTGAAAATAATGTCCAGCAGGCATGCATACGGTTAATTGTTTTTTTGTGAATTGAGACATGCAAGGCTTGTTATCACTACATAAAACAAACCTTAGTGAATTAATGTTTCCACTGCTTGAGAGCACGAACCACTGCATATAGTTCGTGTTGGTGAACTGTTGAACTCTGCCTCACCACACCAAGTTCTTCACTGCACAAACTTAATTGGACAGTCTTCTTGCAAAAGGATAGCTCCAATTGTTATTGCAGAAGCATTCATGTTCATTTGAGAAGGTTTGTCGAAGTTGGGATGTGTCAACACTGGAGCTATGCTGAGTGCATCCTTAATCGTCTAGAAACTATTATGTTGTTCACTGGACCAATAAGAAGTATTTGATTTCTGCCCACACCAAAACCCCACATAAAATGGTGATAAAGATTGATCAATCCATGAAAACTCCTGCTTTGAAAGAGTGGAAGGTGACACCCACCCTTGAATGGTTGAAACTTTCCAGGGATCCATTTAAATCCCACTTTCCTGCACTATGTCACAGACTCACAATTAGATTCATTAAGGTACAATTTGTGAGTGTGGAGGGCCCCAAAAATCTTAATCAAGCGTTGCATAAGCTCATTAAATGAAGCACTATAAATCAATTTATCGTCAAGGTAAATGATACAAAATAACAAAAAATAATGGAAGTATCTCATTCACAAGCCTCATAAAAGCACCAGAGCATTGCATGGTTTGCAGGGACCTTCAATTCTTGCAGCCCTTCACAAGTTTTAATTGTAGTCTTTCATTTGTCACCGGGCCATATGCTAATCCAGTAATATCCGCTATACAAATCAAGGGGTTAAAACAACCTTAAATAGGTGAAGTTTTTTTAAAGTGCTTTATAAAGACCCTTGATTCACAAAATGCAAATTCTAATGAATGCAATGGTGACAACAAGAGTGATACACTACATCATGAAGATTATGGCTTCTCTTATTCAATTTTTAAAATTGAACAATTGGTTAGTGAATCTTTCACGAGCCACATAAAAGCACGGGAGCATTGCATAGCTTGAAGGGACCTTCCACTCTTGCAACCCTTCACAAGTTTTAATTATAGTCTTTCATTTGTTACCAAGCTATACGTGAATCTAGTGATATCGACTATACAAATCAAGGGTTTGTATAAAAAAAAATATTGAATAGGTTAAATTCTTTAAAGTGCTTTATAAAGACCCTTGTTTCACGAAACAAAAATTCTAATTAATACAATTGTGACAACAAAAGTGATACACTACATCATGAAGATTAAGGCTCCTTCTCTTACTCAATGTTTAAAATTGCACAATCAAATAGTGAGGCGTTTTCCATTCATGAAGCGAGGCATAAGCCTCATAGTTCGAAAATTGTGTGAGTTATAATAAAATGGTGAAAATAATACATTAGCATCGTAACTTATATGAAATAACAAACTTTTTAAGCTGCAAAATATCATACAATAACTTGCACAAATTAAAGTATAATGTATCAACTGATTAAATCATCAAAACTAACATAAACATAAAATGAAATAATATAAAATATCAAAGTAAAATATAAAATGAGTTTAACATAGTAAACTCTTTTCACTCTTATTATTTAATCAGTATTATAATATTCATAGATCTAAATAAGAACATAATAAATAATCAAAAGTCGAAGCAATAGACAACGCTGGTGACAACATGAGCTTTTGACTGTGGTGGCAGCATCAAGAGTAGCAAACGACGGTGGATAGAACAAAAGCAATATGCGACTATTAAAAAAAAACTAGGCGAATGCTATTGTGGAAGCAACAAGCAGAGGTAGCGATGCTGGCGGTGGAAGTAAGCGACGGCAATGCTGGCAGTCCAGCTAGCAAAAGTAGTAGGAAACGATGTTGGGAAGCTTGATCTGGGAGAGTGGAGTTCTTACACTTGAGAGTATGGTTACGATTCATATTCAAATTGTTAAATATTGGAGGAAAAAAAATTCACATGTTAAGTATTCTTACACATGCAAGAGGCGCACGCCTCAAGAAAAGTTTCAACCATTGTGAGGCGCATGCCTTGCTTGAGCTGCTCGGGGAACTCCTCAAAGCGTTTTTGTTCATAATTTCCCTGAGTCATAATTTTGTAATTCCAAACAATGCTCTTATTAGGCCCCTCTTAATTAAGGAAAGGTTGAAATACCTTGAGAATTTTATAAGTTGTTTCTTTTGCTTTCAATTAGTTGACTTGCTTTTCTTCGAGTCTCTCACTAAGAAAACATCTATTTTTGTGTGTCAATTCTAGATGAGTCTAAAATGATATTTTCTGTGTATTAGCTCAATTTTTTGTTATTCCATCAACATATGAACCTTATCTCATACTGTGGACCCACAATTCACATGTTCTACACCCAACAACCCCCAAGCAGTATAAGAAGATTTATTGTTACTGCATATAGCTTGAAATGGCTTTTTGTACTTTCTCTGAATGACTTTCTATCTTGAAATGGAATAGTTTATTATGAAGTTGCAAATTTTGCTCAGACTTTCTTTATACCCTGTTATTTGTTGGGACTTGTTAAAGTTGCTAATGAAACGAGTGTTCCAGATCCTTGGTATCAAGGTGGGTTTGTCCTCACAACTGGTATCAACAGCTCTTACGTATTGGGGTATTCAGCATCGGTTATGATTCCTTTGGGATGGATAGGTGGTGTTGTTGGTTTACTCTTAGCAGCTGCCATATCCTTTAATGCCAATATTCTTGTTGCTCGTCTTCATAATGTTGGAGGTAGAAGGCAAATTAGATACAGAGATCTTGCTGGTCACATATATGGTAAGATTTATCTTATATTAAGCACTTCAACATTTAACAAGTTCTACAAGTTACATTATGAAAATAATGTAGAAATAATTCTCTATTATCCTTTCCGTAGTGGCTTTTATAGGTTTTTTTTCTTCCTGAGAAGCTTTCTAACATGTTGTTTCATTTCAAAATAACAGGAAGGAAAATGTATTATCTTACTTGGGCCCTCCAATATGTGAATCTTTTCATGATCAACACAGGTTATCTCATCTTGGCTGGGCAAGCACTGAAGGTATTTTGAAAATGATTACCACAATATGCTCTGTTTCAGTAGGTGTATAGAATAAGTCTCATTGTGTCTTTTGTCTCGATTAAATATTATATTTCGTTAAGAAGTTTTGTTTTTCAAGAGCGCCAGAAATTGGTGCTTTTTTTTTCATATGGTAATTCAGCTGAATCCCCGGACATCTGAAATTATAACCTGTATGGATTTAGTTGAAAGTTGAAGCTTAACTAAAGATTGTTTTAGTCAGCTCTCCTTGTTTGCATTGATTACATTACTATGTAGTGTGGGTGGATGCGGGAGGGTTGACCTGGCTACCAGCATTGGGTATGCTGATGGGGGATAATCTTCTTCCTGCTCTTTAAATGAACAGCATGATTTTGTGGTGATCTTAAATAGCTATGAAGTTGACTCGAGATTAGATCATTAATTAGTGCCATATTTGTTGTAACAACCATCTTCTTCTTTGTTTTTCCCTTAATTATTCTACAGCACTTACTAGTGGCAGAATTCAGGAACTAATAATCTTGTCATAATAAGATTTAATGGTTCTATTCAAAGTGAAGGACCTGATTAGGACTTTCATAAAAACTTTATAAGCCTTGGGTCTATAACTAAACTTCTATGATTAAGGTACAAGCTCAGGAATCCAATTGCTTGCTCATTAACCTTTGATTTAGAAGTGTATCTGTGACATTTAACATTCATCTGCTTTGCCAGTACCCTAATACCAAAGTGTAATAGATTATGCATTGACCAGTTGGTGATTTATAATTCTTTCCACAATTCCTTGTCTATTAAAATATACTTTTTAATCTTTAGTTAAATTAACTTTCTGTGATTATTCATGTTGCAAATATTAAATCGCTGTGACTACTTACCTCTAACGTATATGGTTAGAAAATAATTTTTTTTAACTTTTCCACACTTCATAAAAAATTAACAGATCATGTTTGGATGAAATTAAATTATTTAGTTTCCAAATATATATATTTATACTTTTTCTTAGGTTCCTATAGAGTAGTTGAATACTCTACATTTTTAAAGCTAGTCATGGTGTGATAATCGTACGGGATCTTTCCAGTGAAAATGAGAATCCCACTTAGGAAGATGAGAAACTAGCTAATAAATAAGTTCTATCCTACAATTAACACATATATCGTAGAAAACATAGTATATCAAAAATTAGTATTACAAATAATTTAGAACAGGTCGAGATTTTCTGGATTCCAACTTTTAATCAATTTAATATTAGCTTTTATTTGTTTGAAACAAGATATCTTGCAATAAATGTTTTCCCCCAGACTAATTTAAAACTAATTTATGCTTAATTAAAATCGAAATACAGATTTTAATTAAACAATTCACTCCCAATGGATTGCAAATAAAAAAAAAATGATTTTATAGCATTCAAACGGTAAACCATGAAAAGTTGCTTAATCAGCATGCAGTCACTTCTATGGACCCATTTTCACAGAAAGACCTATCTATAGGGAGTTTTATTTATGCAAATTTTCTGAGCATGCGCTAGAATAATATTATTTAGGAAAGGTTGGGCTCATAGCTAATTGGAATAGGAATTCTCATAAGCTTCTATTCAAGAGCGAACAAAAGGATTTTATTGCTGAACTTTTTTGGCAGTTGTTATTGTTTGTAACTTTGTTTCCCGTTAATGATTTTCTTACATTTTTTTTCTTTTTTTGTTAAAAAAAAAACTCAGAAATGTTGCCTGATAATATTGTTCATGCTTTGGTTTTCTGCAGGCTATTTATGTTCTCTACCGGGATGATGGTGATTTGAATCTGTCATACTGTATAGTAATTGCTGGATTTATTTGTGCTCTTTTTGCTGTTGGAATACCTTATCTATCTGCTTTAAGGATATGGCTTGGATTCTCAACATTCTTTAGTTTCACATTTATTGTCATAGCATTTGTGCTCTCACTTAGGGATGGTAATATTCACCAAACCAAGTCTCATAAAACTCACTAGTATTTCAAAGATTGAGTTTAATTTCATAATACATTTCAAATGTTATTTTTGCATAATGGTTTTTTTTTTTTAGAATAATTTTATTAATTATTTTTTAATATCAACTTTCTCTTAAAAACATTTTCAATGGTTACTTGTTCTCTGTAAGAAACTTGAGTTCATGTCGTCCACGGTTATACATGATAATTTTCGTAATTATAGCAACAAACATAATTGCAAGACAGGTGATTATAAATCCATAAAATTTATCGGAGTTTGTTTCAAGTACATATGGAAATAGATAATTCTGAATCATGTGAGAGATAACGGAGAAGATTTGATGATAGCACACATTTTTATTATAATTTAACATCTAAATCATGTCATGATTTATTATGATTACAAAAAGAGTAATTACACCCATCCGAGATACCAAATCTTTCTTAAAGAGCATTGCATTCTGTTACATGCAAGTTCAAACTTTTCAACCAAAACATGCCTTTAGACCAAATATTTGCCATCGAACTTAAGTTTTTAATGCTGCATCTTAATTCCTAATAGGGTTACATTCTATAATGATTTGATGTGATAACATTAGTTGATAGTAGCATCGTAGTTATGTATATTTCACTTCAAAAGACTTGAGGTTCATAGCTGTAGTAGTAGATGCATTAACGGCTCAGGGTTTGAGGTTTGGCTTAGGCTTCATTTGGCAGTGCTTTACAAAATAAAGTCCCCACTACGCTAACGAAGATGGAAGAGCTGTTTTACATGTGTTCTAGATGGTCAATAAATATATCGGGTACTTCTTGAAAGTAAGTACTTGCATTGTAGCTTTTTACACATTAGAATTTTCATATGGTAGGATTTTGAAGAGCAATTTTTAAGCAACACAATACAAGAAAACCTTAGTCATAAGGAATAAAAAAATGCAGACTTCTTATAAAAACAAAATAATTTCCTTATCATTTCTGGTTACATGAAATGTTTTATCCTTCATGAATTTACCATATTATAATAACATGCTAGCATTGTATTGTGATGTGCTTGGTAATCATCGTTGTCTAGTATTAATCATATTTTTGGCATCTCTTTTTACTTTTCTTCTATCAATGTTAACTTTGTTTGGCCTCGTCTATTTAATCCGTGAACATCAATTTTTTCCTCATCTATTAGTGCAGTTTTTTTAACACTTTATTGTACATACCCAAGAAACATGTCCATTTTATACGAGCTACCTTTAATACAATCATTTTTCGATCCATCATTCTAATTTTTATCAATTTATAGATCTTAGTGTTTTACTTTCTGTCGTGGTTAATTTGGCTGTAGTGACTACTTACCAATAAACACTCTAATCTTGATTAGATAGTTGCCCTATTTAGAATGTTATAAAATTTGTAAATCTCAATGATATGCTCATATCACATCACACCCTTGAGTAGACATTGTTGATCAAATTTTATGAATTTAAGTATTGAGCAATAAAAAAATAATTGAATGATAAAAAAGACTTAAGTTGAAAATGAGAGTATTAAGAATGCTAAGATGAATGTATAGAAAGACAAATAAGAATATATTATGAAGTGATTATATTACATAAATGAAGGGGAGTAACATTTATTTAAGGTAAGGTTATGGTAGGTAGACTTTGATTGTTTGAGTTTGTCAAAAAGGACAAAAGAGGCAATAATAAGTTGGATAAATAACATTAATGTCAAAGAATTAGGAAAAAAAATATTATTCGAAGGTAACTTGGATAAAATGTGAGTAAAAAGATTTGCTTCAAATAAATTTTACACATTATCTCAATAGGGAAGAATGGAAAATGAAGATTCACTAAACCTAAATTAACTAATCGGTATAATAATATTGTCACAGCCCTAGCTGAAGGCTTGGAATTACTAAAATGGAATTAAAAAAAACTGATGGTGAAATTCAGTTTCTATCATTAACTAATACAAATAATCATCCAAATAAATTGAAAGGGCTCTAACGATTAAAAATTTAATCATTTTACTAGTAAATTAATTAGGCTTTGTTTGGATTGTAGAAAAGTAAAGAGAATGAAATGAGACCCCAATAAATTATGAGTTGATTAAGAATCTTAAACCATTTATTTAAGTTTTTCAACGTATCTATTTATGTTCTTTAACTCCAATTAGCATACCCTTATTGTTAGCTTCCAACAACCAATTATCTGCTTGACATAGAAGAGAAAACATAAGCAGCATAAAAAGGCGTCAAGTAACATCAAAGCTGCTAATTTAATGGCCGCTGGCGGAACTATGTATGATGAGACAACTCAAAGCCTTAGCCTTCATCTTTCATATAGGGGACACAAATGCTTTTCTGTTTGGTCTACTGCAAATCATTGCATTATTTTTTTCTAAATTTTTTTATTATTCCATAAGGCCATCCTAGCAACAAATTAAAAAAACAGATTAAAGTCTACTTCATGCATACAGACTGCAGGATGAATCCATTCTACCAGCTGCTTCAGCAGTGCGATTGAAGTATTATTACAGCTTCTATAACTTTTCAGCATGCTAAACTTAATGTAACTCTTGAATATGTTTTTGTAATGATGTCAATATATGATTAAAGAGGAATAACACTTTATGCTAACCCAGTTTATATGTACAGGATTGAACAGTCAGAAAAGAGATTACAGCATTCCTTCATCACACTGGGACAAGATTTTTACTACGATTGGTGCAGTTGCTAATCTAGTTTTTGCTTTTAATACTGGGATGCTGCCTGAAATACAGGTATACTTTATCATAACTCATCAGAAGTTAAAAGACGTTTAATCGGTTTTTAGTTTTTCAATTTTTGGTATTTCAAACCTTTAGTTCTTTAGGACTTCCGTTTAACTTGAAAACGGCCCACCCGCTTTTCTAATATTTTTAATGCATTTTAATCTGTAAACCAAGCGAGTCTCGTTATGTGTATGACTGACCTATCATGAAATATTTGGTTTTGGAGGCATTAATACTCTAGGTCAGACAGGACTAGGTGTGAATCTGAAAATCATGGGGAATAATTACCGAGGTAGAGCGGCTCCTAACGTGTTTCTAGGAGGGCAGCTTTAAACAAACGGGTAATAACTTTATTAAATTCAGAAAATTTTAAGTGAGCTATAAATGTTCATCCCAAATATACAAGACATCTTTGTAGAGTGTAATTGGAATTCCATAGTTAAGTATGTTTGTGATGGAGCATGTTATGGTGGCGCCTAAAGATAATTTATTCTTTTATTAGTTATTATTGTGGGTATAAATAGGGCTTATTATGTTTACGGTTAGGGACGATAAGATTCTTGTCTTGAGCATTAGGGTTAGGGTTTTGGGAGAGATCACATACCTCTCGAATTGCAGGTGCTTATCATTTATGCATGAGTTTCTTTGAAGTAAAAAAAAAAAATTTCCCTAAGTTTTGTGGGAAACTCCTCTGGTTCTCTCGAACAACCATTAGATCACAACATAGAGGCGCTGCTTTCGTGATCAAACTTTCAAAATAGTCACGATTTTGGTGATCTAGGAAGCAACGATTAGATTGCGGGTCATCTGGGAAGCAACAAATGGAATTGCGGGTTGTGAAAGCTCTCAAATTAAAGCTGAGATCGCGGATATAGTCGTGATTAAAGCTAGTATGGACACGATCGTGATACAGTCATGATTAGAGCTAGCTGGGATGCCAAGGGGAAGCGGGATCGCAACCATACAAGAACGGTTATGTTCTAACTAGTTGGGAAGCTTGACAGAATCACAACGTAAAGGGGATACCTTCGTGATCAAACTGATTGATTTGCCAACAACGGGATCTAGGTACACAGGAGTTCCGCTTCCATGATCGAAAATCTTCCTAGGAGTAATGTCAACCACAAAAATAGAGGCTATAGAGGAGAAATTAATGGGAGAAATGAGTTAAAAAAAGTGGAGGTTTTCTTGTCCATGGAGGGATGACTCTTGTCCATAAAGGAAGATTCACAACCCTGCAAGAAATAATGAGGAAGATTGTGGAATTTCACACAAACCCATCGACGGTGTTTGTAGCTAATGCGAGCGACAACAATAAAAAAAAATTCACGCCTCATCAATGCCGCGTTGCTGCTTTATGTGGATCTGGAGGCACAGGATCAACCGTTGGAATCGGGAGAGGACTAGAGCGGCACTTGGAAGGAAGGAGCGATACCAAACGGCTGGAAAGAACAAAAGCAAACGGTATCGAGTGAAGGAACTGAGAGCGGACTTAGGATTTAAGGAACTGAGAGCGGACTCAGGATTTCTTCCATCAGTGTACGCTCATAAAACTAACCCCAAACACAAAAGGTCGAGATCGAAATATTGATCATAGAGATGTTGGAGGCCGGAATCATACAATCCAGTGTGAGCCCCTTCTCTAGCTCATCCTTATTATTTAAGTAGAAGGACAAAAGTTGGTGTTTCTGTGTGAATGATCTGGTAGTGAATAAAGAAACAATACTTCTCAAAATTTTCATCCCATTAACTGACGAGCAACTTTACAAGTTGTTTGGAACTGTAGTATTCTCCAAGATTGATTTGAAAACGAGGTACCTGCATATTTAAATACGGGCAAAAGATGTGCACAAGATAACATTTCAAACACGTGAAAGTCTACGAATTTCTGATTAAATGAAAAGAATTGCGAGTTGATGATACCACGTAGGAGCCATACAACTTCACCCAATATCAGTTTCTTTTTTTCTACCTCGAGGACAATGTCTTTTTGTGAGGGGAGTATTGTTACAACGATGCCTAAAGATAATTTAGTATTTTATTATTTATTATTGTGGGGGTATAAGTAGGGCTTATTATGCATATGGTTTAGGATTATGAGATTGTTGTCTTGAGTAATAAGGTTAAGGTTTTGGGAGAGATCATATATCTCTCAAATTGTAGGTGCTAGGGTTAGAGTTTGGGAGAGATCGCCTACCTCTCAAATCGCCCGGACTTATTTTTTATGCATTTAAGTTGTGTTATTTTGTGTTAATTATGTAAAGAATTTTATTGGCCTTAATTTCTGTGGAAAACTCCTGATTTGTATTAGAGCACTTTTCCAGGTGGTCAACCCATTGGAAAGTTTCACAACGAAGTGCAAAAGTATGAGTTTCAATGTAGTATCATTTGGTTGGATGAAAATAAACAATAGCTTGGATAGTGTGGGACCCGTTGTTATGCTACGGAGTTTTAGAGAAATTATGTATTATTCTGGTATTGAACTTAATGGATCAAAGTCTTTGGCTGCTCTCATAATGCAAGAAAGCATATTGTTAAAAAAGAGAAAACAATGCAGCGTTAAACTCTATAATTTCTTTCAATAAGTTTCTTCTATATTCAAATGTTTATCGTCTTCTTTAAAGTTACTATTTTCATGCATTTAGACTTCAGTGTGAACTTTACGATCTGCTTTTTTCTATCAAATAACTGATTGACCCTTTCCACCGCAGGCAACAATAAAAGAACCTGCCATCAAAAATATGGAGAAAGCTCTATGGTTTCAATTTACGGTTGGTTGTTTGCCTTTATATGCTGTAACTTTTATGGGATATTGGGCATATGGTTCCTCAACTGCGCCCTACCTTCTCAACAGTGTTCACGGACCAGTTTGGGTTAAGACAGTAGCGAGCACCGCAGCCTTTCTCCAGACAGTTATTGCTCTACATGTGAGTACATTCTATAGACTCTCACCTACTCTAGCCTCGACTCTCTGCATTATTGACAATATATAGGCCTCAAACTTGTGGCCTTGTGGTGAGAGCGCTCCCAATCACCTGATCACATGCGAGAAATATTTGCATATGGAGAGCCCACGCAGCGCTGCATGTGTAATAACCTTTATTTCGGGGTTATTGACAAGTTATTAGGTTCTATTTCATTGTTATTGATACGTTACTATGGGGGTATGACAGGATTATTGGGTACGCAGGCAGAGCTACGTACTCTCTCTATATGCAAATATTTCTCCGATCATGCGGGCTGCCTTTAGATTAAACATTCTATCATGCTTGATGGCCGTCAATATTTCTTCTCTCATGGGAAACTTTCATGTAGCCCAACATTTCTCCCAAATCTACGCTCTTCGTCTTTGTTCAAGTCTCTAATAGCATAAGAAATATTCGTTGCATGTATATATTTCTGAATTTGTATTTGTGAATGAGAAAAATATCAAAATGATTTCTGAGAAAGCCATTTTAGTCATAAAATTCATAGAAGTGTCTATAGGTTGAAATAGTCGTTCCCATTAAAGGAGTATGGGAATTATTTTAACTCCTATAATTCTGGGACTAAAATAATCCAATATAAATATCAGCAGTCACCTCTTAAGGCCTTCATTGTTGAAAAAATCTACCTCTTTCCTGCCTTTCCAAACTGATGATCGTTTGTTTTATCATCCGCAGATTTTTGCTAGTCCCATGTATGAGTATCTGGATACGAAGTGTGGGAGAACAGGAAACCCCTTCGCTCTAAAAAATGTTTTATTTCGGGTCTTTGTTAGAGGGGGGTATCTCACCATAAACACATTTGTGTCAGCTCTTCTTCCCTTTCTTGGAGATTTCATGAGCCTGACTGGGGCTTTGAGCACATTCCCACTCACCTTTGTTCTAGCGAACCACATGTATCTAATGGTAAAGGGGAAGAACCTTCCAGTTCCTCAAATTGCTTGGCATTGGCTGAACGTTTTAGGCTTCAGTTTCTTAGCTTTAATTGCTGCCATTTCTGCGATGAGGCTCGTCGTAGTCGATTCAAAAACATATCATCTTTTTGCTGATATTTGAAGTTATTATTATTTTTCTTTCTTGGATGTCCAGTTTTTTTTTTTATTTATTCTACATATTTGTTCTTCAATCAAAGCAGTCGTAATTTGTATCTGAAATCTGCACTGCTTGTTCTTGCAGATTAACTTCACTAAAATTGTACCCAATTTTTTATGATATAATTTATGTATGACATTTAAATAGATTTTGTATTCATGTACAGGAACTTATTTGTTTAACTAGAAAAGTTGAACAATACTTGAAAACATGCACGTTTACAACCCTGCTTGCAATCTCTATAAATCATTCAATACCGGATGAGTCCATTCTGCCATCCAAACTCTTGCGTAAGAGATGCAACCTGCCCTTTGTGGTATAGAAATTTAAGACTAACAAAAACAGCCGTCGATTCTTCACATAAGAGTTCATTTGGCCTGTTCATATTTATGCTATGTATGTTTTTTCTGAGATAAACTTAGTTTCGGTCTCTCTTAGAAATACCAATTGTTTGTAAATCATGTACCTATATCATAAAATCGTAGAGAATATACAGGTGAACATTAGAATAAAAGTAGGAGACAACAGAGGCTTTTTTTGTTTGAATGACGAAGTAAAACTTGACTCCAAGTCAAAGTAATACAAGTTCTCTCTTAACACCATAACTACTCATTTGTTGAATCTGCATCCTTATAACACAATAATTATTATTACAAATGATAACATAAGATTGCAGTAATTTGAGAGATTAATGAAAATTTTATAATTAAAGGAGGGAACATAACTAACACAAAATTTGAATTTAAATTGTTAGTAAGATGGTAGGACCCATGCCTAATAATCCGAATGATATTACCATTACTAATGGGGACAAAGTTTTAAGAGGAAGAGTTAATGATTAGAGATATGATAAACATCAAATGTCATATGATCCATAGCAGTAACCTCAATTATCAATACACTATTATATCTTAAATCGTGATATCACAGCAAAAAAATATAATGCAAGTCAGGAGAGAGATAAAGACAGAGAGAGAAAAATACACAGTAATAAATAATAATCTAAATTTTTTATTAATTTTTTTCATGAAATAATCTCATATTTATAAAGGAGTTTAATGTATAAAATTATGTGGTCTAATGGGAGTGTCATGTATAAACCTTCGATTCAGTTGCCCTATGACTCAATTAGTTGAAATCAACCCATCTTAATTCAACAAGACCAGTTCATTTGACTGTACTGAATCGGGGATGCCAATCAACCCTTGATAGCCTACAACTTAACAAGACTTTACTCAATCGACTTGACTTCGCCAATCAACTATTCTACTCTAGTTGCCGACTATCCCTAAACAAAGAACTCTTATCAGACAATGGATAAATCAAACTGATAGTTAACTCACCCCTTTAACGAGACAGATACTCTATAATTATAGAGTGGTCAATTGTTTAGCCCGGGAGAGGAGTCTCAAGGTCGTTCGTGAGAGGGCCAATGATGTTGCATTCTTCCATTGAGTCGGGTTATGACGAAAAGTAAATCAATGTTTTTCCTTTAGCTTGATGGGCCTTAATCTTTAGTTTGGATGACCTATATTCAGACCGGCCTCAGTTTGATTTGAGAGGACTGCACTATCAAATAGGTCCTTTGACATTCTCTGCCTAGCTTAATAGGCCTTGATCTTTAATTTGGATGACCCATATTTGGTCCCGCCTCAAATCAGAACTCAAGCCTTTGACATTTTGTTAATAGATCCTTAATTTTTCACTAGCAGACTCCTAGTCTTCCACATGTTAGACTGTTAATCTTTCACCTGTGAATCTTTTCGAGATTTGTAAAGATGCATTTTCTAGGTCGTTGCAAACTTTTACCATAAATATTTGTAATGTGAGCCCAACATCATGTCAAAGGCATATGCGATGGATGTATCCCATCTTTTGTTTAGGGAATTTTAGTTATAGATTTCTCCTTTGAAAATTTGATTTTATGTTGAGTCCAATAATTTCAATGAAACTATTTTTTTTTAGTGGCATATTATGATTGTATTCATTGCAGTCAAAAGAATAAAGGTGATTTCTTACTGATGAATTGAACTTCCACGTTCCCTAAAGCATAATGTGGCATTCACATACATAGCACAAAATTCTAGTATGATTACATGTCTAATTAATACCTACACATTCATTTTCACATGGAAAGCACTCAAACCTTTAATATTACATCAACAATACCAAATCACTCTCTTCTTAATGAAGAATTTTCATGCATAGATAGACTTATGACAACAAAAAATTACATGCTATATATATATATATATATATATATATATATATATATATATATATATATATATATTCAGAATTGTGCGGCATCTGAATTTCTCAATAATTTAATATCGGATACTCAATAAAATTCATAATTAGTAGCCACGAAGGAGCAAAATTAAATCAATCACCCAACCACGAATAGTCCAAAGCTCATTACATACGACTCAAAAGAAAGCACTGTCATTATTTCCTTTGAAACCATTACCAGAACACAATACTGTTTTATCATTCCATAAGACACCAAAATACAGAGAAACCAACTTCAAATTTGCAAGGTATTAGTATTACCCCAATTTTCCTCAGCCGGATATCTCAATGGACTTCGTCTCCACCTTCTTAATCTCCTCTTTCGGCACCGTGACGGTCAGAACTCCATTCTCCATCGCGGCCTTCACACTGTCAGCCTTCGCATTTTCCGGCAGTCGGAAGCGGCGGAGGAAGCTGCCGCTACTGCGCTCGATGCGATGCCAGGTATCGTTCTTCTCCTCCTGCTCCCTCTTCCTCTCCCCGCTGATCTTAAGCACGCTCCCGTCCTCCACCTCCACCTTGACCTCCTCCCTCTTCAGCCCCGGTAGGTCGGCCTTGATCACGTGTGCCTCCGGGGTCTCCTTCCAGTCGAAACGCGCGGCGGCGAACGCTGAGGTTTCGCCGGAGAGACTGTTGAGTCGGGGAAAGGAGAGGGCGGACCCGAAGGGGAAGCCCTGGAAGGGCTCCCAAAGGTCCAAAGAGAAGGGGTCGAAGGTGCTGCTCCTGCGAATGATCGACATTATCTTTCTTTCTTTCTTCTTTGGTATTAACGGATCCTTCTTTTGGCGGGAAATGGCGGAGCAGGTCACTGAATTATAGGAAGCGAGAAAATGTGGCTCGAATGTACGCGACAGTTCGAGCATCTTCTCCGTACTTTTGGCACCTTCTAGGAGTTTCTGGACCTATTAAATAATAATAATGAAGAGAAATTTAAATTCATACCACACAATTGTTTCCAATGTTTGATTTTTATATCTATAACATCTTTGGTGGTGCTTTTTTCATACTTATGTTAATGTAAATATTAATTTTGAGTGGTATGCATGTTAATATGAATATTTAAAAGTTAAGTATATAAATATATAAAATTGTATGATATCTAAGTAAAAACCCCTAATACTAAACTTGAGTCAATTTTTTTTTAGACAAAATTTGTTGTAAGGTGGTTTAAATATTATTCTTTAGGCTCATATTTTACAAAAAATAAATAAATTAATTTAATTAAATTAAATTATATGTGAACAAATATTTTGTCGCTACCCCAAATTGGTATGCCCGACAAAAGTTCTATTAGTTACAAAACTTATTATGAGAGAGAAAAAAGATAAAGATCCTTCTCCCCTTAGAATAGAGGAGAAATTATTGTTTAGGTGATATTTTTTTTAAAGAAATTATTGCACATCCAATGAGAGAATTTTTTTTTTTAAAAAAAAAAACTTTAAAAGTGGGCCCCACCCCCATACACTTTTTGGCCCACCCCCATACACTTTTTGGGTGGGACGTGATGTTATTGGACGACGGACTCAAATTTGCGTCCGGCGCCCGGACGCAATATTTTATCCAGAATAGAGATCTCTCTGGATCTCATCTGGACATAAGAGAAAATAATAAGGAATAATTACATCTGAAATATTATTATTGACAAATAGTATTTAGGTGATATTTTTGAACTATTCAAATAGTTGTATTTTGCGTTTCATGATCAAATCATTGAGAATTTGATAAACATAAAAAATATAAATTGAGATTTTATCATGAATTTTGATATCTAAGTGAGAATTTGAAAAAATGAATGAAAGAGAGTGTTATATTTCTAAATAACAATGTTTCGGGTGCTATGTATGTAACTGCCCCAAATAATCAATGAACAAAAGTTTATTTTATCGTCAAATTTTGCACATCGATCATAACGTGATGCGTTATCAACTGATATATTGATGACTCGATGCCTTTTCCACCATCATGTCAATGTTTTATTACCCAACGATATGTTCTTATCTATGGCTCCACCATATTTGGTGATCTAAGTTGTTCTCATATCTTTGATTTGTGTTTGTAATTTCACTAGTTGTCAGAATCATAGCATTCTAGCTCTGATACAAATTGGTTTGCAAAATAAAACAATCAAACACGATAAAATTTATCTGGTTAGGCGTAAAATAATATACGTCCAAGCGAAGGGGTTATTCCACTATCAATAAGTGGGGAGAAAGAATAAACAATTGAAATAAGGTTACAACTCCACACTTAACAATCAGTCCGGGTGCGAGCTAGAAGATTTGTGATGATAAAGTAAAAAAAAATTTAAAGGAAAACTATAAGTTTTTATGTGAAAAATATATAAAGAGGAAAAACCACGTGGTCTGGTTCAGTTGAAGAAATCTAATATAAACTTAGAGATCTGTTTGGGCAATGGCAACTTATCCAAACTTCGCCGATAAAGAACTTATCCCGATAATCTGTCGATGAAGCAATCGATCCAGATAAACTATCTGACTGTTTGGTTTGGGCTTATGAAAAACAACTAATCCTGAAAAATTGACCATTCTACCCATGTTATGAATAAGTTGTTTAGTTGTTTGGTTAGTGAGTTTTGTAAACAATTTATTTGCACAAAAAATTTAATTAAAATAAATAATATGTGCAACACTCGATATAAACAGCTTTCAACCTCATTATTAACCAAATTCAATAGTTGTTAAATCTCATCACTCACAGGATTTATTACACATTTACCTATCAAGTTGTCACAAATTTTAATTACTTCAATAAGCAAATAACTAAACAGTTTAATTTCACCACGGTTAATTTCACAGCCATCATCGCGGGAGCCATCTTCGCGGGAGTAGGGAGTTCGCGGGAGCCATCTTCGTGGGAGCAGCGAGCCTTCTTCGCAAGAGTTCGCGGGAGCAGGAGCCATCGTCGCTCGTCGCGGGAGCTCCAGTCTTCTTCGCGGGAGTTCGCGGGAGCAGGAGCCATCGTCGCTCGTCGCGGGAGTTCGCGGGAGCAGGAGCCATCGTCGCTCGTCGCGGGAGCTCCAGTCTTCTTCGCGGGAGTTCGCGGGAGCAGAGCCATCGTCGCTCGTCGCGGGAGCAGCCGTCGCCGCGTTCGCCGAAGCCATCTACGAGGGTTTCTGCGCGGAAGGTAAATAGGGAATACGGGGAAGACGACGGGGTATACTGTAATTAGACGAAAAAACGCGATGTAAGAAGCCGACCGCGGGGCTCCAGTCACGTTCGGCTTTCAGCACAAAATAAAAACGAAGTTTTTAAATAAGCTGTCCAGAAGTGATATCCAAACAGTACGGCGGAGTTTTTGAAAACGCCGCTGCACTTATAAGCTCTCCCAAACGGAGCCTTAATATTACAAGTATAACCCTTTATCCCATAAGCGGGAAGTGATTACAAAATCTTCCAAGTTAGAAAGACGATGTGAGAAGAAATTTGTCACAATAAATGGGTGACGATCGATGGTGATCGACAACGGTCGGCAAGTAGTGGTCGATGTTGGTTGGCGGTAGTCGACGATGACAGGCGTGATTCTGGACTTCAGCTCCTTCTTAAAGTTTTAAACTCTTTCTCATGCCTCAAGCTCTCTCACCCCCTCATAAGCGGGGTGGGGCTCTATTTGTACAGTTCTGAGTACAACTAATGCATGAATATGAACCACTTTGATCGGACTGCCCGTAGAGATTGCCTTGATCAAACGATGTTTGATTGGAGCACTGGATGACTCTTAATTGAAGTTTGAATATTTCTTGCTCAAAATACTGCATTGAAATTTGTGTCGGATGTTGAAATTGTATTGATGGCATATCTGTTAGGTATGTCTCATATCTGCAGGAGTTGGAGTTTCTTGGTGAACATGTGTGTCTCATGGTGAAAAAGAGTGTCCCTTGGCATAAATGGGGTTGGAGGGAGCGAGGGCGTGATCGTAATTTTATCTGTGAGTTTGTATATGTCTATATATGTGTGTAACCCTATGAGATGTAAATTTGGACTCCTCTGAAATTGTGAAATCGCCGCTCGCTCCCAAGGACATAGGCAATTCTTTGCCGAACCTCGTTAAATCTTTGTGTTTTTCTTCTGGTTTGTGTCGATTTCTGTTTTTCCCTCCAATTTTCATAACAATTGGTATCAGAGCCTTGTTCGAGGGAACAAGAGGAGATCGACGCGGGAGATCGAAGAAGAAGAAGAAGATTCGCGGTAGTTTTTCCGCGGGCGAGAGGAGCAGTTCGCGGAAGGCAGCGTGTTCGGTCTGGGCAAGGCTTTGCGAGCGGGATCTCGTGGCTGCAGAGGAGAGGTCTTCTGGGATCGGTTGCGCGGTAGGAAGTTTGAGCGGCGACGCGGAGGAGAAGGTGGAGCAGGTGTGCTTCGAGGTTCGCGGCCAAAAGAGCGTAGCAACATGGAAGAGGCTTCCCTGCAGTTAGCGATAGTTCGCGATCTTGCCTGCGAACTTGGAGGAGTGTCAATTTCAACGATTAGCCAGTCAGGAGTCGCGACAAGCAGGAAGGCGCGTGATGATTCGCGTGAGGAGAGCCGCGGGGAAGGTGAGTTCGCGACAAGGGCGTTGTCTGCGGCAGGCGAGTCCAGGAGTTCGCGAGCAGTTGCAGGCGCGGCGCAGGACAGTTCCAGGCGGAGAGTGCGGCGGTTGGATCCGCTTCTTCCTGTTTTGGCAGTTCACAGCCGTCCGCGGATCGTGGTCGCGAGCAGCAGTTTGCGGCAGTTTTCGGCACGCAACTACGGAGGCGAGGAACAACAAACGGGTATTTCTCTTGGGCTTCAGTGACGATCGCGAAGGAAATCTGGAGGATCGCAATCAGCAGAGGAATTAATTTCTATTTGGTGCAGTGGGAAGAAAATTTGAAGGAATATTCTTCTCTTAATCAAGGAACAGGTGAAGTTCGTGAACAAGAATTTGCATGCAATTTCAGGGAACATAGGAGTTCAGATGGTTCAACAATCCGCGAGAAACATATGTTGTTCACCACGATCAGGAGCCTTGTTTTGCGCGAAATTGAGGAATTCAGCCAGTTAAATTTGCTAGTTCGTCGCAGGAGATTTTGTGACAGGTGGAATTCGGCAGGGTGCTAGAGGCGAGCAGGCACGATTATTTCGTGAACAGGAGTTTCGTGGAGGTATTCCTCGAACAGGTGCGAAGGGATTCGTGCCTTGTGGAAACAGCAATTGGCCGAGGTACATGAACGAACAGGAAAAGTGCTTCGTGGAAAAATTTGATTCACGAATCATAGGAGAATCGCGAGATAGTTGCTGCATTTGAAAGGGAAAATTTCAGGTTTCTTTGAATTTTTTTGCGGACTATTTTTTTTTGTTTTTCGAAGCAAGGCAGGAAAATACGGTGCAGAATTAAATTTCAAATAACAATGTCTGGAGCAAAATTCGAGATAGTGAAGTTTGATGAAACCAGAAACTTTGGATTGTGGCAAACAAGAGTAAAAGATTTGTTGGTATAATAGGGAATTTTGAAGGCTTTGCGGGCTACGAAATCTGATAATATGGAAGATGAAGATTGGGAAGAGTTACGACTTCGAGCGCGGCATGTACCATACGTTTATGTCTGGCAGATGAGATTATGTACCATGTTTTGAATCTGAAAGCTCCAGAAGAAGTATGAAAGAAATTGAAATCTCAGTTTATGTACAAATCTCTGACGAATAAACTGTATCTGAAGCAAAGGTTGTAAGTGCTGAAGATGCAGGCAGACACTGATTTGGTTCATCACTTGAATATCTTCAATCAAATAATCACGGATCTGGCGCGGCTTAAAGTGAATATTGAGGATGAAGACCGAGCAATGATTATTTTGTGTTCATTGCCTACTTCTTATGAACATCTGGTGACTACTCTTACATATAAGAAAGAAACAATTAAAATTGATGAGATTACTGCAGCATTGTTGGCTCACAACCAGCGGAAACAGAATGCAGAGGAAAGCTCTCATGGTAATTGTTTATATGCTAAGGGTAATCAGGATCGTGAAAGTAGGAGGAGTAGAATTCTGGAAGTCAAAATTCCAGGTCAAAGGCTAAAGACAAAAAGATGATTCGTTGCTTCAAGTGCAAGAAACAAAAACATATGAAGAGAGATTGTTCAATGCTCAAGAAGAAGACTCGTGATGTATCTTCCAAGGCTGCTAATATGGTGCAGAGTGACATTACAGATTACAGTGATAGTGTTGCGCTTTCAGTTAGATTCAGGATGTTCTTATCACATGACACCTAACAGGGAATGGTTTACTTCATACAAGTTATCTGATTCTGGTTCAGTCTATTTGGGTGATAATAGGCGTTGTAATATTACTGGTATTGGCAAAGTCAGAATTAAGATGTATGATGACACTGTTAGAACATTATGTGATGTCAGACATGTTCCAGATTTGAAGAAGAATATGATTTCCTTGAGCATTCTACACAAAAATGATTTCATTCCGAAGACATAAGGATATGGGAAACCATCAGAATTGTTAAGGGTGCACTAACTGTGATGAAAGGGAAGATCACTGTAGATAACATCTATAAACTGTTGGGGAGTACAGTTGCTGGTGGAGACCACTCTATTGAATCATATGGTGAAATTGCAGCAAGAACTTTGACCAAGCCAGGTTAGATGGTTTGGTTGCCCAACCCCCTTTTGTGTAAGAAACTCCATGATGTATTTCTCCTAAGGGGCTGAATATTCGCTAAAGTGGAGATTTGTTTGGTAGGCACATATACCGGGTGATGCATATCTCCTAAGGTGTTGGATATTCGCAAAGGTGGAGAATTGTTAGGTATGGCTCATATGTAAAGAGTTGGAGTTTCTTGGTGAAGAGGTGTATCTCCTGGTGAAAAGAAGTGTCTCTTAGAATAAAGGGGGTTGGGGGAGTGAGGGCGTGATTGTAATTTTATCTGTGGGTTTGTATATGTCTATATATATGTGTAACTATATGGGATGTAAATTTGGATTCCTCTGAAATAGTGAAATCGCCGCTCGCTCCCAAGGACGTAGGCAATTCTTTGCCGAACCTCGTTAACTCTTTGTGTTCTTCTTCTGGTTTGTGTCGATTTCTATTTCTCGCCCCAATTTTCATAACAATATCAAGTTCTAATCTTTTCTATAAATAAGAGGATTATGATGTACTAATTAAAAAAAGTTAAAAATGACTTATTTATCCCGTTATTACAAATTCGCCTCTAATGCAACATCCCTTACAAAAGATGTCATGTATGTAGGAAAAAAAACAAATCGTTGAAAATGACTTAATGTGAAGTATGGAAGAAATTGAAATATCAGTTTATGTCCAACTCTCTGACGAATAAACTGTATCTGAAGCAAAGGCTGTATGGGCCGAAGATGCAGACAGACACTGATTTGATTCAGTACTTTAATGTCTTCAATCAAATAATCACAGATCTGGCACGGCTTAATGTGAATATTGAGGATGAAGACCGAGCAATGATTATTTTGTGTTCATTGCCTACTTCTTATGAACATCTGGTGACTACTCTTACATATGGGAAAGAAATAATTAAAATTGATGAGATTACTGCAGCATTGTTATCTTACAACCAGCGGAAACAGAATGCAGAGGAAAGCTCTCATGTAATTGTTTATATTTTAAGGGTAATCGGGATCATGAAAGTAAGGAGAAGAAGAAGAATTATGGAAGACAAAATTTCAGGTCAAAGGCTAAAGGCAAAAAGATGATTCGTTGCTTTAAATGCAAGAAACAAAAACATATGAAGAGATATTGTCCAATGCTCAAAAAGAAGTCTCGTGATGTATCTTTCAAGGCTGTGAATATGGTGCAGAGTGACATTACAGATTACAGTGATAGTGATGCGCTTTCAGTTACAACAACTCAGTTAAAAGATGGATTGATTCTCGATTCAGAATGTTCTTATCACATAACACCTAATAGGGAGTGGTTTACTTTATACAAGTTATCTGATTCTGGTTCAGTCTATTTGGGTGATAATAGACGTTGTAATATTGCTGGTATTAGTAAAGTCAGAATTAAGATGTATGATGACACTGTTAGAGCACTATGTGATGTCAGGCATGTTTCAGAGTTGAAGAAGAATTTAATTTCCTTAGTCACTCTACACAGAAATGGTTTCATTCCTAAGAAATAATAGGGAAACCATCAGCATTGTTAAGGATGCACTAACTGTGATGAAAGAGAATATCAATGTAGGTAACATCTGTAAACTGTTGAGGAGCACAGTTACAGGTGGAGATTGCTCTGTTGAATCATGTGGTGAAAATGCAGCAGAAACTTTGACCAAGCCAGGTTAGATGGTTTGGTTGCACAACCCACTTTTATGTAAGAAACTCCATGATGTATTTCTCCTAAGGGGCTGGATATTCGTTAAGGTGGAGATTTATTTGGTAGACACATATACCGGGTGATGCATATTTCTTAAGATGCTGGATATTCGCCAAGATGGAGAATTGTTAGGTATGACACATACCTAAAGAGTTGGAGTTTCTTGTGAAGAGGTGTATCTCCTAGTGAAAAGAAGTATCTCTTGGAATAAAGGGAGTTGGGAGCGAGAGCGTGATTTTAATTTTATCTGTGGGTTGGTATATATCTATATATATGTGTAACCCTATGAGATGTAAATTTGGACTCCTCTGAAATAGTGAAATCGCCGCTCGCTCTCGAGGACATAGATAATATTTTGCCGAACCTCGTTAAATCTTTGTGCTCTTTTTCTGGTTTGTGTCGATTTCTGTTTTTCGCTTTAATTTTCATAACAATATCAAGTCCTAATCTTTTCTATAAATAAGAGGATTATTATATACTAATAAAAAAAAAAAGTTACAAATGACTTATTTATGCCATTATTACAAATTCGCCTCTAATACAACATCTCCAACAAAGATGTCATGTAGGTAGGAAAAAATAAATCGTTCAAGTGACCCTAATAATATATATATATATAAAAGAATTGTGCGGCATCTTAATTTCTCTATAATTTAATATCGGATACTCAATAAAATTCATAATCAGTAGCCACGAAGGAGCAAAATTAAATCAATCACCCAACCACGAATAGTCCAAAGCTCATTACATAAACTTTATACGACTCAAAAGAAAGCACCGTCATTATTCCCATTGAAACCATTACCAGAATACAATACTGTATTATCATTCCATAAGACACCAAAATACAGACAAAAACAACTTCAAATTCGCAAGGTATTATCATTACCCCAATTTTCCTCAGCCGGATATCTCAATGGACTTCGTCTCCACCTTCTTAATCTCCTCTTTCGGCACCGTGACGGTCAGAACTCCATTCTCCATCGCGGCCTTCACGCTGTCAGCCTTCGCATTTTCCGGCAGGCGGAAGCGGCGTAGGAAGCTGCCGCTACTGCGCTCGATGCGATGCCAGGTATCGTTCTTCTCCTCGTGCTCCCTCTTCCTCTCCCCGCTGATCTTAAGCACGCTCCCGTCCTCCACCTCCACCTTGACCTCCTCCTTCTTCAGCCCCGGTAGGTCGGCCTTGATCACGTGTGCCTCCGGGGTCTCCTTCCAGTCGAAACGCGCGGCGGCGAACGCTGAGGTTTCGCCGGAGAGACTGTTGAGTCGGGGAAAGGAGAGGGCGGAGCCGAAGGGGAAGCCCTGGAAGGGGTCCCAAAGGTCCAGAGAGAAGGGGTCGAAGGTGCTGCTGCTGCGAATGATCGACATTATCTTTCTTTCTTTCTTCTTTGGGATCAACGGATCCTTCTTATGGGGGAAAATGGCGCAGCAGGGCACTGATTTATAGGAAGCGAGAAAATGTGGCTCGAATGTACGCGACAGTTCGAGCATCTTCTCCGTACTTTTGGCATGTTCTAGGAGTTTCTGGACCAAATAAATAATAATAATGACGAGAAATTTAAATGACAATTGTTTCCAATATTTGATTTTTATATTTATAACATCTTTGGTGGTGGATTTTTTTTTTTTAAGTGTTATGCATCTTAATATGAAATTGAAATGTTAGATATGTAAATATATAAAAATTGTTTGGTATCTATGTAAAAACCCCTAATAGTAAACTGAGGGTATCTCTTTTTAGTTTTATTTGGATAATTGTATTCATTAAATTTTATTTAAAAAATTAATCAAAGTTTTATTTAAAATTTGTGCACTTGATGATTTAATTTCTTATTGTAAGCTCGTGTGTACGTATTATTTTTTTAGGCTCATATTACTAGAAAAAAAAATTTATTTAAAATTTAATTTAATTTAATTATATACAAACAAGTATTATGAGGGTATTAGACTGAATATCACAACCCCAAACTGATATGCCAGAAAGTCTGGTCGGTCAAAAATTTTCTTATTTTTTAGAATGAGGTAAAGATCCTTAAACCCCTCGGAAGACGCAGATCGCTCTAGATTTCAGCTTGACTTCTCTTTTATACGAAAACAATTTGCATATGTCAATCGTACGCAGAGCTGCGCATATAAAAAGATACAGGGGGTTACAAGGGGGTTATAACCTCTTTGTACCTCCCGTGTAACTCACTTGTAACTCGCATTTTTATTTCATCCATTTGTGCACGGGGTTTTATTTTGATATTTGAGTGAGAATTTGAAAAATGAATGAAAGAGAGTGCTAGATTTATAAATAATAATGTTTCGGGTGCTATGTATGTAATTGCCCCAAATAATAAATGAGACACATCGTCAAATGTAAAAGTTTCATCATAGATTCTCTTCCAATAAATTTTGATTATTGTTTTACAACGACAAAAAAATAACAGTAATTAAATATGCAATGATAATACTATTCATTAAAATGTGTGCTTAAAAGATCCATAAGGTGCAATCAAATGCGGAAGCAAGAGCTTTCATTTGCATAAACAATAAGACATGTAATGGTGTTCATTTAATATCAAAGATGGATGTCTAGAAAGGCGGAGAGAGTTAAGACCCGAATCTTGAAGCCTAATCAAAGAAAAAATATTATGTTCCGGACCATTCCATGGATCACACCAAGTCATTATGGTCTAACGAAAAGAAAAAATATTACATCGAGATCACTAGATATCCAGACGCACATAATATTTTCTTCCAACTCATGGTCCAATAATCATAGATTATTGTCTTAGTGTTGTACGAAAATTCAACACACATACTGACGATGAAAAATGTTCGTAACGACTTCTGTAAGTTTTTACGTGAAAATCCGTAAAAGTGAAAAACTACGGTTGTCTCGACCAAGCTGTGAGACTCACTATCGATTAATGTTTACGTAAATCTCACGTCCCACATACGAGAAGAATTATATGCTTCATACAACAATATCGATCGATCGTCGTCCTGGTTTCATAGCGATTAACAATGATTGATAGAGGCCCATTGACGGATGGAGGCTGACGGTGACGGAGGTAGACGGTGACGGAGGTTGATGGTAACAAAGGTCGACGATGACGAAGGTCGACGAATGTCGGCGGTGGTCGACGGCGGTCGGCGGGGGTTAACGGTGGTCGATTGCCATCGTGATGATGCTAAGCTCGCAACTTCTCCTGACGCCTTGCTCTTCTAGCTCCTCCTCTCATGTGAGGGTTGGGGATCTATTTATAATATTTTTGGTGCAATTAATACAGTCATTTTGATCGGACGGTTCAGATGACTTCCCTTGACCAGACGGCGTCTAAGTAGTATTTGATGACCTTAACGATGTCGGAATTGAGTGATCATAAGCTCGTTGGATTCGTTTTGTAGAGACGTTCAATTCAGGTATAAGCTTGCTAGTGCCGGCATTCGTTCAACCTTTCAATTGTGTATGGAAATCTTTTAAGAAATGTATAATTACTTGATCTGGGCTTGATTTGACTCGAATCGAACTAGTTATGATATCGTTGGGTCCGTCTCATCGAGCCAGTCAGTTTGACTATAAAATTGCTGAAATCGGTCTCTAGATAACTTTTTATCATGATTTGAATGTTTTTTATTGAAAATATCGTCTCGATATCCATGCCATACCTCGATTTGTGCTACATGATGATAATTTATAGGTGACGTATCAATTATTATTTTTTAAAGTGAAATTAATTATTTAAATGATATGCGTGCAAATATAGAAATCTAGCCGTGATATATACATATAAATAACAATCGTGTGCAATGTATACGAATGCCGCTAATATATTAGAAATCAAAACTTCATTTATTTTTATCATATGCTCACTATTTTTAATTGTACATATCATGCTATATATATATATATATATATATATATATATATATATATATATATATATATATATATATATATATATATATATATAAAATAATAATAATAATAATAATAATAATAATACTGTCAGTTATGACTCATTAATAGAGCAAGTTCTTTGAAAGTTGCAGTTCTCTCAAGTCATGGGGTTCGAACCCTCTACTCGCTTTATCGGTAGTGAGTGAGAATCCTTAAATAATTGTATGACACGAGAGTGACTATGGTTAGAATAATAACCTTCGGCCATTCGTTTATATATATATATATATATATATATATATATATATATATATATATATATATATATATATATATATATCTGTATGTATGTATGTATAGATTCGTTTACCCTTTCAAAATACTTTTAAACCATCGTATGATTCCCACTAGTCAAGCCTTTACTCAAGGCTCTAACTTTATTTGGGCCGAATCTAAAAACAGAAGCCCATCCAGTAGGCTTCCGAAGTCCAGAAAGACGTAGAATGTCCGGGAACTCTCCAGATCCACTCTCTAGAAAATTCGAAAAATATCATCGCCTCCCTATAAAGCACACGCGTCTCCCCATTTTCCCCATCGAAACACGAACAGTGAGCTCTGATAATCTGCAATCGTTCTAACAGAGAGACAGAAAATGTCGATCGTTCGCCGGAGCAACATCTTCGACCCATTCTCCCTCGACCTCTGGGACCCCTTCGAGGGTTTTCCCTTCGGCGGCTCCAGTCTCTCCTTCCCCCGATCCAGCCTCCTCGGCGAGACCTCCGCCTTCGCCGGCGCCCGCTTCGACTGGAAGGAGACACCGGAGGCGCACGTGTTCAAGGCCGATCTACCAGGGCTGAAGAAGGAGGAGGTGAAAGTGGAGGTGGAGGAAGGGAGCGTGCTTCAGATTAGCGGGGAGAGGAAGCGGGAGAATGAAGAGAAGACCGATACCTGGCATCGCGTCGAACGCAGTAGCGGTAGCTTTCTACGACGCTTCCGCCTTCCGGAAAATGCGAAGGTCGATGGTGTTAAAGCTGCAATGGAGAACGGCGTTCTCACCGTTACTGTACCTAAGGCCGTGGTGAAGAAGACCGATGTGAAGTCGATTGAGATTTCCGGCTGAGGAGATTTATGCGTGCGCTGCAAATAAAGTGCGGAAGTGGTTTTCTGTCGGTTTTTGAAATGTGTTTTTGTGTTTAAATTGTTACGTTTTCGTGTGTTGGGTGTCTTGCGAAGTATATCTGCTTGCTAAGTGCTAAGTAATACTGTGATTGTCCTGACATAGTTTCAATGGAAATGCGAACGTTTATCCTTTTATCCTATTAAATCTCGTAAATGAGCTTTATCTTTTTTTCTCTGCAAACTGATTTGATTTGATTTTACAATTCGGAAGAAGTCGGCTCAGAACCTTGATCCCTTTAGATCATAAATTTTGAAAAGAAATTCAGAAATGGGTTGAACATCTAGCATATATTGACCCTTTGACAATAAGCATTAGTTCAATGGAAGAAGCCTGAATCCTTCTGGCCGGCAGATTGAGTTAGCATGAATTCATCAGAGAGCTTAATGAAACTTTAGCTCTCTGGGCTGCTCCGCATTTGTGGTTTCTTCTCAGGCTCATGTTAGAAATGACTGCATATTTAGATTTTGATTTAAACCGAGTGCGCAACTCGGACAACGATATTTGTTTGTGCTTTTCATATATAAAGAAAAAAAATGTGCCTCAAGTGGGTAAAATATTCCACCCGGAGTGCAGACACATTAAGTGTATGGGAGACGGTTTTTTTTTTAATTAATTTTTCATTTAAAAGAAATGATGTGCGGCTGAGATTTGAAATTCGAACGCAGCTGTGCATCCGGATTTCGGATGAAATATTTGCTCCCTGAAGTGCGGCTTATAACTACTGGGCCTCTAATTAGAGGCAGAATGAATCTGGATGTATTCAAATATGATCTATCATAATATTTGGAATCATGTATTACAATCATATACATTAATGTTGAACATTATTTGAATATATGCTGTATGAAATTTGAATGCACGTAGTTTCTTTACATAACATTCTTTCCTCAAAATGACTTTTGTGCTGAAGGTTTGGGGTAAGGGTTAGATGAAGCAATTTTATTATGGCTAAACTTAAATCCAAATATGGAGTGAGAGAGGGTCCACAATAAAGAAAATTATTCTATAGGGATAAGGATAACGCACGTAATGTTGTGCACGGACAGTGCAAATAACCACTCAATAATCATCTAATAAACTCAGAAACGGTGTATTTCATGATTATCGAAAGATTATTAGAAAGTTATGGCAGTATTATTCCAAATAACCATGTCCCAATAACCTCTGCGATTTCAATTTTTATATTTTTTATCTGTTATTCAGAGTATTATGAAATTATTGAGAGGTAATTGCTCAAATAATGCTGTAATATCTTTTTAATAACTTGTCAATAAACTCGCAGTTTCATTTTAATATTATTCACGAAGTTTTTATGAGTTTATTAGCTTGTTATTGGGTGGTTATTTGTGCTGTCCGTACGCAACGCTGCGTATGTTGTCAGTATGGAATAATTTTCCAAACTGTAGGAATGAGTGGATTATGTAATTTTTTATTAATGAAATGATCTTTATCATAGATAAAATAAGGATAATAAATATGTATGATAATACATATGATTCTATTTTAATGTGTTATAAAGTATTTTGGATATTTATATAATCGAATCGATGATTCAACTATTTTATCGTTTACTTGAGATTAGTCAGTCTTAGCTCGGCAAGAGTTTGCTTGTTTGACTATACTAAGGTGAGGGTTGTCAATTAGCTTCTATTAATATTTAGCTGTTCAGAATTGGCTCAGTATGTCTGAGTCTATTAGTTTACTAATTTTGATTAGGCTGTCGATTAACGATCTCTAGATGAGAAGTCTATCATTAGGACGAGTCTTTGTCATTAGGATAAGGTTAGGTTATTAAGCAAAAAGTGAATCATTGTAATGTGACAGATAGCTCACCTTTTAACAAAAATTAATTCAGGGCTCTTGGCTCTCTAATAAGAAGGCTGCCCATGCTGAGAGAGTTGGACTGAGGCCTGCTCCTAGTTTGATGGATCCTGATCTTTAACTCAAAAAGCCTGCGTTCGATTAATTTAGAATTCCGGTCAAGGAATTTGCATTTTGCCAATCATGTCAATGTGCTCTTTTATTTGTTGGTCATTCTTGATTGTAATTTTATAATTTCCTCAAGAGTCTTGTTGATCATGCATTTCTGATGGACAACAAACATAATATATTAATTGAGGTTAAATTTGAGTCATCTTAAATTTGACCCAAATCCAAACAACTTCAAAATTAATTAGGCCTAACTTGAACTTGAATCTTTTTAATTAACTTTTGTTGTTTCATTTATTTAAGGAAGATATAAATAAAAAAATAAAAGATTTATGTAACACGCGAGACGAGAGAATAGGAAAATTCTCACTTTTAGAATGTCAGAAAATCATACAAACTAATAAGGAGAACAACTACTTAAAGATCACATCTACAAGCAAATAAAAATAGCCACAACAACTCGAATGAAAATAAGCTTTATTGGTACCTGTAAATAGAACTATTATTAATGGGGACTCCACCAGCATCATGTTGCAGATATTTCATATAATATTTGGATCCTCTTGAGAGGTTTATACGTTTTCTCCTTTCTTCTGGAATCGACTCGAAAGGACAAGCTTGGAATCCACGTCTCACAAACCTGTTGGAAGTCATCTTTTGTATTATGTGGAGTTTGTCAAGAACTTTGCATGAAAAAAATTATCCCATTACGAAAAAACACTGCTTTATGGGGAATTTACATACATACCACTCAAAAGTCCTATATATTTACATATATAACACCCAAACTTTGCTTTTCTACATATGACAACACTGAATTTTTTCATATCACAATCAAAATAACATCATTTTCAAATTTTAGAACTGAAATATACCTTCCCTTACATAATTATGTTGGTTTGTAGGTAAAAATTGAAGTATAGGTGCTACAAATGTAAATACATAGGAATTCAGTGTTATGAATGTAAATCTTTCTTCTTTTAATTCAGCTCGATACAAAAGTTAAATGGGATTAAAAGTTAAATGAAATTAAGTAGCAGCATACCAGTCAGCAGTACGGGTAGTCAACAAGAAAAGTTTCTCAAGCCCGAGGGAAGATGCCTTCTTCTCAACATAATCTGTAGAAAAAATAGCCATGAAGCTTAGCTTAGAGAAACTCTCCCTTCTTTATTATCATTGCCAAGCATGATGATGCATTTATATATACAATGATAGCAATAAATGCCTCTTAAAGAGTATTTTATAAACAGAATTACGATAACATTGGCTCAGTTTGCTATTATCAATCAGTCTTGTAAACATGCCAAACCAAGTATATAATGCCATCATTAATTTGCACAACATGCTTTCCTTAGGAGGTGCCTTCATATAGATTTCTTCTTTTAGATGTTCAGTGCATAAATATTTCATACAGAGTCCTTAGAGATTTCCATGCGAGAATCCATTCAACATCGAGATTTTGCAAATGTCATAAAAAATTAGCAATCAGCAAACATCAACACTCTCATTGTTCTAATCTTTGCCACCCGGTTGAACATTTGTAATCCTTCGCTACTTACCCTTGCTTTATTCATTCAAGAGTCTTGGCTTCATTACATTAAACTTAGAACATCTATTTGCATCCCACTAGTCTCTCTCCTAATTTTGCTCTTTTAAAGTGCTTCCATTTCAACTTTCATAGCATGGCTCCACTCTTTAATGCTTGATTCGTCATATAGTTTATGAATGGCTATTGAGTTGATGTGAAGGAGAAAAGTTCGTGTGAGAAAGAAAATGAAAGGAAAAGTATTAAATAGGGTCTACTCCATCGAGCCTCTTTTCTAAAATGGGTAAATTCTAATTCACTTGTATACACCCAAACTGTCAGAATGAATCTGAAAGTAGTGGAATGGCCGGCCACGATAGCGGTTAGATAATCAAGGCATCCTACCATCCAACAAACGACCGCGTGATCAGAATCAATCAACACCCTACTGTGAGATTTAATTGGTGGACTGCACCTGCAGTCCCAACCAATTAAGACGCATGCAATAGCTTTTCATTGCAAGTTATTCAGCTGGCCCATTTTTACTACAACGGACGAGATCGTCTTTCGAGTGGGCGCCCCAACTAACCAAATTCAAGGAGGTCGATCAGCTAATTACTATCATATTAGAATTCAAATTATAATACAGAAAAGGTATAAAATCTATACGATTAATTAGAGTATCAATTGTATTAAGAATGATTTGCATAATTGTTATCTCCTTTCTATAATGGTACAAATACACCCGTATAAATAAGAGGTAAAATGATAAATAAATGAACCTCTCTCCATTGTCCCTATAGAGATTTCAAGACTCATTCTCTAATTCTTATTTCCTCGATCCGGCACCAACTCTTGAGATGTGTTCATAAAGGACAATTTAGGATTCAATATCCTAAAAGGTTGTGCGGTGAGCGCGGACATGTTTCAAACGAGAAGCAAAACCAACTACGAAGAAAAATCCTTGCAGAAAAAATTTGGCACCAATGGAATTCAATAAGGAGACAATATGTTGAGACATACTGGAAGAGGTCCAGGCACTACAAACCCAAATAATGGACTAATTCGAGGCTCTTCGGGCGGTCATGATCCTGAACACCCAACTGCCAGGTATGGAGGGAGAGTCTTGGAGAACCTGCCCCAGAGGGCTCCCCTCAACAATCTGACAACACGCCACGATTGGCCCGACCACCGACCAACGGAAGGTCCAGAAGATTCCCACCTGGCAGATAGCGTTGCATCTACGGCGGCGGTCACACATCGGGCGGACTGAGGAGAAACACTCGCTTGACCAGTCATGGGTAGGACCTTCTCCCAAAAAATCCTAAAATAATACCCCCGACAAGCTTAGGATTACTCACTTTGATCCCTACAAAGGGAAAAGCGGTCTGACTGATCACCTCGCCTCTTTTTGAGTCGATAGTTGGAGTCTTACAGCTAAATATATCATGAAGTGTTGGTTGTTTCTGACTATACTGAAAGAAACCGCGCTCCGATTGTTTAACATCCTACCAAATGGAGTCATCTCATTGTTCTTTGAATTTCGGAAGCTCTTCCTAGCACATTTTGCTAATATACAGAGGCCAAGGAAGGATACAGAGACCCTACTTTAGATTAGGCAGAGGGAGGGCGAAAGCCTACGAGCTTACATCACTAGTTTCCAAAAGGAAATACTAGATGCGGAGAACTTGGAGCCTTTCATCTTTGGACCGCTCTGAAACAGGGGATCCGCAACAAGCAGTTCAAGTATCACCTAAACTTAAGCCAAAAACATTTGCGGAGGCCTTAGAATTAGCAAATAATCACATCACTGCCGAAGAAGATCTTATGGAGTCCTCAGAAATTAAACTAAGGGGATCCGACCCCCGGCCAGAGGAGCAAAAGGACTGGTAGGATGATTGAAGGCCAAGAGTGTCTGAGCCTTTGACTGATGATCGAACGGCAATCCGAACCCCGTGACAACAAAAATGGCATCCGAGGCAACCAAGGTTAGTAGGACCAGCAGCTGTCCTGGTACTTCAAGCGACAACATGTATATCAAGAGATGTAAGGATCGACGTCGACCATCAGCTGTCCTAGTGCTGATGGTCGAACTAGTCCAAGCATCCTTCTAAACTGACGGACTCGTCTGCATCAAACATTTTTTTACGTACCCATAAAACTATCCATCGAGGAAAAGGTGTGGAAAGGTTTCTCTCCCTCTCGTACCGAAGCACCTCTCCACCTTACGGTAGCGGGCATCTCCACCTCTTGCAATAGCGGCTAAGGAAAGATGTCGATCTCCACTCCCTCTGGCCTCTTTCCATCCACCTCGACGTCTTCAACAAGTAGGGCTTGTTGGTCCTTAGAGCCCACGCCAGCATTGGGCAAAGGGGCCACGGTCTCTTGGCGAGGGACTCTCAACGTCTGCCCCTTTGGATCCCCATATGAGTTGACCTGATCAGTCGACCCAGGTTTAGGCTTCGATCGCTCCTTTTCTTAACTCTATCCTTCTTTATAGAAGCCAGGGGTTTGAAGTCTGCCTTCGCTAGAATTTTGGGGTTTAAGACGATTGAACTCAAACCATCAACCGTAGTGCAACTCAATAATCCAAGTCATAATAACAGCAACGGATGTAATGTTTGGCCTATGACTCTATTTATACAGCACCCCGGGCACAGAATTCAAGGAGAGTTAATTATTAAATTGATTTTCTTGTTGGTAACAATGCACTAATAGTTTCTCTGTCCTTATCATAGTTATTGCTTTCAATAAACAGAAAAATTCCAAACTGTCAGCACAAATCTCAAATCAGTCAAATGGCCCCGATGACGGTCAGACAATCAAGACATCCTACCGTCCAACAAGCGACCGCGCGTCAGGATTGACCGACACACTAATGTGAGAAATTCAATCGGCGGACCACGCCCGCAATCCCAACCGACTAAGATGCATGCAATAGCCTTTGATCGCAAGCTAGTCGTTTGACCTGTTTTTACTACGGCGGACGAGATCGCCATGCAACCAAACGCGCCAGTCGATCGAATTTAAGCAGGCCAACCAGCCAATTACTCACATATTAGAATTCAAATTGTAATATAGATGTGGTTTAAAACCTATACGATTAATTAAAGCATTAATTGTATTAAGAACGATTTCCACAAGTGTTCTCTCGTTTCTGTAATTGTACAAAGGTGCCCCTATAAATAAGATCTTTAGCTCACTAGACGGGGAATATGCGTACAGTAGAAAAAGCTTGAAGCAACTAACAATGCTACCATCAATCAAGGAAAGTTTGACCAACCAAACTTGCCGTCCTAGAGCATTAGCATACAATAAGGGCAACATGTACCCTCCTTCAATGAAAGCTCTCCATCCTCGGCAAACTCCAAATAATGGAATGGATAGCCGCAAAAAGGATTTCAGGTCTTTCATAGGGAGTGCTCCTCGAGCTGTACCGACCAATTGCAGGCCTAGTTCACAGGAGAGGCAAAAGAACAAATAAAGGAACCTCTCCCCGTTCTCCCTACAGTAAATTCTTGACTTATTTCCTATTTACTCTTTCCTCCATCCGGCTCTAATTCTCGAGGTGTGTTCATAAAAGATAATTTAGGATTCAACATCACTATTATCAAATACAGGAGCAGTAATGTCTTCCTCACAAGTAATTTCTCTCAAGCATAAGCAACTCTTAGACTTGTCTCTGTGGGCTCTGAAATTCAAAATGGCCTGAGCCTCCCTCTAAAAATGAAAATAAAGGAGAGATGTTTACCGTCAGGTTTTAATTTGAATTTTCAGAAGACAGATGAGATAGTAGATAAAACACTACCTAAATATTTCACTCTCATTTTGTGAGGAATTGAAGATTTGAGGTTCAAGATTTTTCATAAATGCGAGTCCCTCATGTTAATTACCACTATTGATAAAGCGAGAACATTTTCGATTAAGTGTAGTCATTAGGCCCAAGTATTGAGACTTCGCATATAGTGACAACAAATTTCAAATATAAGATTATAAAAGTTTTATCATAGTGAGCTTAAAATTTATGGCGAGAGAAAAGATGACGAACTTATTGATATCTCATAGTTTTGTCATCCCAAGTTGTCATGGTCTTAGGTCTATTTAGCCAGTGGAGATAATTGATCCAACATGATAGAAGAATTTTTGTCAACATCAATGAGTTGTTTCGTCCAAGGGAAACTTGAACCGTCTGGGGTAAGTGCTAGTCTAAAGGGACTAATCTAAATATATCTTAGCTTACAGAGGGTTTCATGCCCTATCAAGTATATATATGATTCAATACTCAAAAGAATAGATTGTCATTAGAAAGCATAAAGGCTACAGTCGTGACTGTAATATACTGGTGTCATTTAACACCAAACCACCCGATCAGAGAGCTCTGATTGTAACTAGAGCTGTAAATGAGTTGAGCTCGAGCGAGCTCTGGCTAGGCTCGTTCTCTCGTTTGAAATTGCTAATGTTCAAAATTGGTTCGCGTTCGAAATTGGCTCGTGAACAGTATGTTTGTGTTCAACTCGACTTAAATATTCTTGTTCGTGTTCGGCTCGTGTTCAGCTCAAAATTGGCTCGTTAAATTTATTTAAAAAAATAAATGTAGGGTGTTAGGTTCGAACCTGAACCAAATCTGTGAAATAGAAGAAGCGGAACCACATAACCACATGAGTTGTTATTTAAACTTAGATATAAATATTTATGATATATTATTATATAAATAATATATATAATACATTATTATATAAATAAAAAATTTTTTTTTTTATTTCGAGCTAAAACGAGCCTAATGCAAGCGAACAAATAGTTGTTCGTATTCAGCTCGTTTAGAATTCGAGCTTAAAAAATTTGTTTGTGTTCGGCTCGTTTACTTAACGAACGAGCTAAACAAGAGTTGTTAGGGAACAACGGGCTTTTTTGACAGCCCTAGTTGTAAGCGCTCTTGTCATGTCATTTGGCGGCAAAATCATGTAGACAGACATGAACTTTCAGGTCGAGAATTCGCAGAAGGTGATTGGTAGTGTTGAAATGCATGAAGGCTTTACATGTTCAAAGTAAGTCTCCAAACACAAATGCACCCACTTCCCTTTTCTGTTGAGTCCATGTCTATCCAAAAATCATATCTTGTTATGGCATTGTCATTTGAGTCATCTCAATTTCAACTACGTGTTTTAAGTCGTATTATTATTTGATTATAAATAAAAAAATGAATTTCTATCGATGTGAGATTTGTCAGCATGTCAAACAAGCTAGAAATAGCTATCATCTGACCCAGTACAAACCCTCACACCTTTTGCTATTATTCATAATGATATTTGAAGACCTTCAAAGGTGAATATAAGTGGGTTAGACGATTTATCTCATTTATTGACGATCATACCAAAACATGAAAAATCAGCCCAAATCTTACAACCCTTCCATAATATGATTCAAACTCAATTCGAATGCAAAATTCATATCCTCAAAATTTATACTGCAAATGAATATTTCAACTTCATCTTTGGGTCCTATCTTTCAAAAAATGAAATCATTCATGTGAGTTCAAGTATTAATATTCTTCAATAAAATATGATAGTTGAGAAAAAGAATAGTCATCTCCTTGAAGTGTCCCACTAAATTATGATATCCCATCAAGTTTCTACATATTTTTAGTGGACGCAGTTCCTGTTGCAATATACTTTATCAAACTAATGTATAGTCGAGTACTTAACTTCAGAACGCATCTTCATGTTTTGATGGTTACTTATCCTCAAATTAGAGCTTTCTATTCTACCATCCAACTTAAAATCTTTGGGATTATATCCTTTGTTCACAATCATTCCCAAAGTCGCACAAAAAATTAACCTTAAATCTATTAAGTGTGTTTTTCTTGGGTTTGTCAACAACAAAAAAGAGTATAAGTGTCACTCATGTTACTAGAAAATACTACAATTCCATTAATATCACATTTTTTTAAAAATGAATCATGTTACCTCGAATCCAATGTTAAGGGGGGGAGGAAAAATGAATATCAATTTTGAGATGCACTTGATCACACCTACACGGTCTTACCACCTACTTCATCTAACCCTCATATCATGGTTAAGGATACCCAATCAACCCAAACAAAAGTCCATAAAAGAGCTCCGTGTGTACACAGGGAGGAAAAAATCTCAAGCAAGTGGAAGAAAACTTGCAAGGATAAAATAGCTCAAACCAAAACACAAGTCCCCATTCACCTGAAATTTGGGTAAGGAGTCTACTGCTCAGGTTATCCCATTTCTCTTCTGATGCTTGTAAAAAAGAAGCTGTATTAGATATCCAATTTAAGAATATGTCGCTTGTGGAAAGTAATCTTCATCCTGCAAAGCTTTCGTTTCCAACTTTGATAGTATGCAAATTCCTAAATCCATTCACAATGCTCTTGAAAATTTATAATGGAGAAAAACAATTAAAGAGGAGATTCGAGCACTAAAGCATAATGTTATATGAATTCTTATTAAGATCACAAAATAAGAAGTCAGTTAAGTGCAAATGGGTGTTCAACATCAAATACAAAGTTGATGGGAATTTTGAGAGATTCAAAATCACTTGTTGCAAAAGGTTTCACTCAAGCCTATGGGATCGACTATCAGAACAACTTCTCACCAGCCGTCAAACTTAACAGTATCAAAGCTCTCCTTTCAATAATAGTTAACAAAGAATGAGGACTACATGAATTTGACATAAAAAATATTTTCCTATAAGGGGATCTAGAAGAAAAAGTCTATATGTAGATACCATCTGGACTTTAATAATTCCAACAAACGTCTAGTATGCAAACTCAGGAAGTCTCTCTATGGGTTTAAACAATCACAAAGAGCGTTGTTTGAAAGATTTGATAAAACTATGAGTCTAATGAGTATTCTAAAAGTCAAGTTGATCATGCTCTATTTGTAAAATACACTCAATATTGTAAGATTGCTACACTTATAGCATATGTGGATGATATGATTCTTACCGGTGATGATGAAAGATAAATTCTCAAAATCAAAGACGTTTATATCAAGGAGTTTGAAACCAAGAACCTACGTACCATAAGATATTTTCTAGTTATGGAGGTAGCACGGTCTAAAAAGGTTGTCGTTATATCACAGAGAAAATGCATCATAAATCTACTAAAGGAGACGGAGATGATTGGATGTAAGTCGCTGATACTCTGGCGGATCACAATCAGGAGTCAAAGATGGGAGAAGAAATTGTCTATGTGGCTAAGGGAAGATTATAAAAATTGGTAGGAAAACTCATCTACCTACACATATGAGGTAAGATATTGCATACTCTACCAGTCTTGTGAGGCTAACACATGAATAGCCTAAATAAAGAGGACTTGGAGATGATGTAAAAAATTCTAAGGTTTCTCAATAAGACATGTTTATCGATTAATGTTTTTAGAAAATCAGGGACGGAGATGTGAAAGTCTACACTAATGCTAGTTGGGCCAGAAAACTCATTAGTAGAAGATCCACCACAAGTTACGGCTTCTATGTATTGGGAAATATGGTGACATGTAGAAATCAGAAGCAAACGATTGTTTCTAAAAGTAGTTCAGATTCAGAGTATAACACTTTAAGAATATGTGACAGGATCTGGATTCAGAAATTGTTAGGAGAACTGAGATGTATCTAACGTGAAAGCTTCACGCCTTACCGTCCGTGATTGCTGCTACATTGACGTGGGCATAAAGAGCAACGAGAGCCGATCCTATGATTCCTTTGTCTGAACCGAACCAATCCAGACCTTGGAGAGCCGACCTGCTCTCCCACCTTGATTGGCGCCTCCTCCATACCCGCTGCCATCGCTATTCTAGTCCTCTATCCTCACTGCCACTACTGGTTCGGCCCTCCCCCTTTGGCTTCCATCATCCTTGGAATTTGGGAAACCAATGTCTTACTGTTTTCAGCTTGCCAACAACCTCGTACACCATCCCACCACCTTCCAAACCTTGGCTAGTCACCACCACCATCCCGAGATTCTCCCTAATTTAAGTGGTTGTGCCGAGTTGCTGTATTTTCCCTTTTAAATATGTTGGTTGTTACCACCTATTTGGTTTTAGTAATAATATTTGATTTTCCTATTATTATTTAAGTTTAACTTTGGTATCATTTGGTATCAGAGTTAGCATAACCCTAGTCCTATCTAGAGTTTTTACACATTCATCACAGCCAACCCCATGTCCACCCCTTGACCCAATGAAAAAATGTTAAGATTTTCATGCTTATTTTGTATTGATTTTTATGATATTGCACTTTAAAGAAGAGTATTTTTGATGATTTGTTGCAGATATAAATATTTAAGGATATTGGAGCGAAAATATGCAAAAAAGAGCAAATTTGGAGCAAAAAGTACCAAAATGATGAAAATTCGATCTAGGGCGCTTACGGCGAGGTCTATGGCGCCGACGGTGTGTTTTTCCTGAGAGTTCAGAATAAATTACAAGGGAGCCGCCAACGGCGACGATCGAGGCCGCCGACAGCGAGGCTTATTCAGAAGGGTCCAAGGCTAAGTATTCTAGAAGGCCGCCGACGGCGAGCTTGAGGCCGCCGACGGCGGGATTGACGGTTCTCTCACAAGGTGCATTGAATGTGGACAATTTTTGAAGGGATGCTTGGAAAACTCTTGGAAACTCTTCAACTATTTTAAAAGGAACAATTTGGGCCCGAAAAAGGGGTCCACTAAGATCCAACAGTGTCATATAGTGTTAGAATGAAAGTCCACTAGTGTCCATTGTTGTTATTAGTTAGTGTTAGTGTTTTGTTTCCATTAGAGTTTTAGATAGTGAGTTCAGATGATAATATTTGTGAGGAATTCTTTGAGAGATTGTAAGAGTGGAAGGGAAGTGAGAGATCTCTTCTTCATTGTCGTTTCGAAGGAGAATTCACGCATCAGAAAGAAAGTAAGAGATTCGGAGGAACTTGACGAGTTACTTGGGGAGGAGTTTAAGATAAGTTGTATTTACTTATTTTAGTTTATAGAACTTTGTTTTTATATATGAAATCCAAGTTTTATTGTATCATCTTCATGAAATCTGAGTAGTTTTTCTGTTTTTCTCCTTGTTTTGATAATTTTTGTGAAATGGTAAATTAAATTAGTGTGCCAAAAAAAGCTTTAAAGAAGTTATGATAATGTTTTACTTAAATCTTAATTTACTTTAAATCTGGCCAATTGATTAGTTAAAATATGTTGACTTTAACAACTATAGTAAAGATTACATCCGAGATTTAGGGAGATCACAAATCCTTGGAAGTAGGGTGCAAATAAATAGGGAAATAATATTCATCGGGTGTAGAATTAGAGATTTTAGAGTGACAGGCTAAAATCCTCAATTCGGTCTTTATCGTTTAGGTGCTGAAGTGTAGATGTTAGCCCTCAGGCGAGGGGAACGTGGGAGTTCAGGTGAGAGCCGACATCTTCCTGAACCTACCGTAGATTCAGTAACCAAGCATAAGATTAGTCAATATTCTTTATGCCTGGACCAAAGGGTAAAGAATAGGTATGCTCATATTTGGCACAACACCGTTTTAAACTAATTCAAATTATTCATTCACTTCAATTTCTTAACAATGGAGAAAGATTTTTGTTTATATATTTGAACTTCACTTTATCAGTAGAATTGGTTATCTGTTAGTAGAACTAGTTTATTAAAATTCCTTATTATTGTCGATTGCATATTAGTGACAGATAGGCAATTTCAATTTCCAAGTTGTGATTCTGAATTGATTTCTATAATCCTAGTTCGTAGTCTCTAGAATATTCCCTGTGGGATCGATATCCAGGACTCTACTAGAGCCCTGTATTACTTGAACGATATGTATACTTACGTTGAATATTAACTCTGCGATTAAAGATTATATTATATACTTGTTACAAAAATTTAAAATTACGCACAGTGCGTGGAGTGGTATCACCCCTCAAAATTTTTCTCTCCCTCCCTACATGATCACTACACCCATTCCGCCCCTACCTACACCTAAACTGAATCATACCGAAAAGGACGCAATTGTCAGGACCTGATAAGGAGCTTGCCATGAAAGAGATACAACAAGAACTCTATCAAATGCTACAACGGCTTGATGACATTAAGGAAAGAACCGAGGTAGAGGACATCGACGAGTGTGGTAGCAAGATCCGAAGAGAGGGAGGAACACCTAAAGCTTTGCCGTAAGGATGATTCCAGTGGAGAAGCATACAAGCTACATGCTTTGCGATACAATATGAGAGGAGATCGAGAGACGGAGTGCTTATTAGAAGATACAAAGATGACATGATTGTCAGAGAATACAGAGATGAAATGCCTATTAGAGAATACAAAATCGAAGAGTCTATTAGAGATTTTAAACATTAAGGGCCTCTATCTCAAAGAGTTGAACTGAAATATTTGAGAAGCCAAAATATTGAAGTAATGTGCATGTGTCACATTTTGACGATCATCTGGATCTAGACGAGTTCATTAAGTGACTTCAGACCGTCGAATTTATCTCTAAATACCAGGACGCTCTACTATTGATTGCTTTAATAGCTAAATTGATTAACATAGGAAAGAGTAGCAACTATTGATTGCTTTAATAGCTAAATTGATAGGCCGTCTGACTAAATAAATTAAAATCTAAAAGGTCATTCGAAGTTATCACTAATAGAATTTTTAAATATGACCACAGCAGGCAATGATTAAAAAACTAAAAAAAAAACCATTAGTAATTAGACATAGCCACTCGTTCCCATTAACAGTAATATTTCTTTGATTGTTCAAATCCTGTAGGCCTCTAATAATCCATATATCCCAATGCTAATAACATAAAAGTAAAATTTTAATAGGAAAACTCAAGAAAACAGTAACCACAAGCATAAGCAGGGATACCAAGTAGTCTGTCCCCTTGTCCATTCCCTCGGCATTCAGGAGATACAGCAATGGCAGCAATCTCACCACATTTCTCCTTGAAAAAAGGGAAAAGAGCAGCACAGGCTATAACCGAACCATCTCGTTCTACTACAACAAATGAACCTGACTCCAAAATTTTCAAAAGCTAAAAGGAAAAAACAAAATTTAGAGGGTTTAGTTCCAATTTAAGATCCATTTGGTCGAAGAGTTTCTGGTAATTAAAAGAAACAGGGAAAATAAACACAAACCTCTTCATTGGTCCTCCGAATCAGTGTTCCTGATTCTTCCAAAGGTTGAAGAAGTTGCTGTATACCAAGAAGATCTTCCACTCTAGCTGTCCGAGTTCCCTCATAGACATCACTAGAGAAAACGTACAAAATCCATGAAAGTCAACTTTAAGAGGTTCTAGTGAAGGTGCTTTTACATTTAGCTAAAGCATTAAGTCAGTATGACCAACAACACCACTTGAAATATATATATATATATATATATATATATATATATATTATTAAAAAGAGCACATGATGAAAGCCTTCTAGATTATAATTGTACAAGTACCAGCTTAAATAAAACAAAGAAATTATCATCTCCGAATAGTCAACTATCACATATCTTGAATCACTTCAATGTGTGAGATTTATAACAGAAGGAATAGACAAGGCAAGGGTGCATCATATTTTAACTAGCATTATAATAAAAATACGTTTTAAGAAAATGAGTTGAGCATGTTGCAGTTCATTTTCTATAAAAGAAGCTACAAGATAGTATAGGTAGGAAAATGAAGTCATCAAAGATAAATGTTTCTGTACCTAGCCACCATAGTCCCAACTCCATCCCTTGTAAATAATTCCAACAGCAAGGCGCCACCAAGTGTGCCATCAATTACATGTACTCTTTGCACTCCACCCTGTTCATGGCAGAAGAGACTAATTAATGCAAACTTTCTAAAATTGCATTTAGATGTGGTTTTAGCTGCCTTTTTGCAATATGAATTTAAGAATATTTGCATAGGAATTTGACCTTACATCAAGATTTATTGGAATTAAATAGGAACTAGAGTAAAGCAAAAAAAAAAAAAAGGAATAGCTTCAACTATGGTTTATTAGTTATCAGGGCTATTTGGCAAAATCCTAAAAGATAAGATGTGCATACGTAAGCAAGAAGGAAGTAGATCTCGAAAGAACCTAAGACAATAAGAAATGTGATAGTCTATAAGTAGGTCAAAACAAAGTAATTACATCAAGTGGAAGTTTGACATACCCTGCATACATAAGCTGCTGCAGCCAATTCTGATAAATAGCCATTCGATCTACTCACTTTCTCCACACCTCCAATAGCAAATCCCTGCTCCATGGTCCATAGACCATTTACACTGTCAAAACCAACACCATTTTGGAACCTTGGACGGTTCCTTGTGCTATCTATCTCACCCATTATAGTAGACAAGACTCTAGTTGAATCAAGAGAGCTAGCACAGCTAATATTTTCTTCATCCACAACTTTGACATAATTTGCAGCTATTTCGCTTTGCTTAGCTCGCTGTCTGATTAACTTATCAGCATCTTGGAGAGTCATGAAACGAATTAGCCATCCATTATCGTCACAAATCTGGCCATCTACAATGCAGATCAACTTATCAGCCTCAATTGCTAAGGCGCAAGCGGTTGCAACTTCGTAAGTGCTGAGCAATTCAATAAACAAAAAGAGTCACACTAACAGGAAAGTCTAATAAGGAAATTCAAGATTAAAATAAAATCCATTAAAAGGGACAATGAAAACAAATAATAATACTATAAAAAAGGAGTTTAAAAGAATAAGATATATAGTTAAAAAATAAATAAAATGAAACTAGAGAAAAAAGACTTGCATACTTCTAATGACAAGAAAAATCTCAACAATCAGGATGAACAAGCATGAACATAGCCAAACCGCAGCAAATGTTTATTAATTAAATTAGACAACTTCAAAGACCATAATTTAAATTCAAAGAAGTATAAAGATGATTCTAAAATTACAAAAATAAATAAGCAAATAAATCATTTCTTAAACATCAGCAATTGATTCCACCCTATGAGTGAAAGCAAAAAATAAAAAAATAATTCTTTTAAATCGTAGAATTTTGACATAATGAGCAATGGTAGTCACTTGTCCAACATAGAAAAAGAAAAAATGAAAGCAAAAAAAAAACCCACATATAAATTGCCTCGTGAAAAATATAAACAAAAAATAATGATTAATAATATGATTGAACAGAATCTAAAGCGTACTTGCAATTTAAAACTTCTCCTGCACTGGAATAGCCAAGATTGCTTACAATGACAATGCAATCTCTATCCAGCCTTTCTTGAATTCTAGAGACATCTATTCTTTTCACTTCACCAGTTGCTCCAAAATCAATTCCTTCAACAACTCCCCTTCTCTGTCAAAAAAAAAAATATTAACCTCTTTAATAATGGAGAGAGAGCAAGCATATCAGATTTTTTTTATTAAAATAATAATAATAATAATAATAATAATAACTTTCCGAAAACTCTAGGAAAATTTAAGATTAATTATATAGTTAACATTTCATGTGGGAGAGAAGATAAGAAAATTGTTGGAAAAATATAAACAATAGTGCACGGGTGATTAATGGCATCTCAATCTATAAAATAAACAAATACTCTTAAATAAATGATTTTACAGTAAAAGAATGTTTTAACAATTTCTTTTAAAAATGTAGGTTTCAATAAGCACATAATGCGTGTACTTGAAAGAACAACTCTGAGAATAAAGAGTAAGCAACGCTTCCCTTACATGACAAGGTTAGAGACACTGCGAGAATTCTTAGAAGGCAACTTGTATACGAACAGAACTTTTAATGAAGCACTAAAACAGCCTGTTATACAGTGCGGCAGCGAAAAAAAAGGAAAAGAGAAAAAGAGAATCCAAATTAAACTAGAAAAGAAAGAGGAGAGAGAAAAGGAGAGGCAGATAAAAGTTCAAATCAATCTCAATTGATCCACATATCAGCCAAGAATCCCTACTTTTAGAAATAGAGTTACAAAGATAATATTAAGTATTTTGAAATTAAATGTAATCCTAACTAAACCAAAGGAATTCAAAGTTTAAACCGAATATTATAACAAAAAATACTAATTCCAATAAAAAAATCTTCATTTAAAATTAATAAATGAAAATCATTGTCGGCCGCATTTTTTTCCTCTTTGAAAGATTTTAAAATTTAGGGATTTAGTTTAATATAAAAGATATATAATTTTGGAAAGTAGTTTTGAAAGTAGTGTATTTTAATTTTGAAAAATGAGACCGCCTGGATCTCATTGGTCCGATAATTTGCGTAATCGTGTACGGTGTCACAAATGATCACACTTTCGAAAGATTAACGTATCCCGTGACGGATAGACCCAATCATACGAACTAAGTGGACTCATGACATCCGTTTGGCTCTGCGAACCTTTATGTGTGACCGACAAGCTTCCCTACCTACAGTAGAAAGACTAGCAGAGTTTATTTTATCCGGGTTCAAGTTTCCCTATGAATAGCCTCTATAGCTAATTACATCCCAAATGACTGATGCTATCCGAGAAATCTCGATAATGATCAGCGGTTCTGTCTTCAAGATTCGAGGTTTAGGTTTTCACGGTAGGACGTGGAAAGCAAGTGGGAGTGGTTCGAATGGGAACAGGTTATTTTCGTGAGTCCAAAGGAAAGAAAATGTAGGGGATGTCACGGATCCGAGGCGAACCCAGCTGACTTCCAACTATCCTGTGGTGTGGTTGCGTTTTGGAGACGACGTTAATTAAATGTTTAATCCTCGCTAATTTTATTATTTCAGGACTTACACTCGCATAATACCCAATTATGCAAATAACCCACGAGAGATATGAGGATTTATGTCATACCGTACGACAACCTCGGAACACTAAAACGTGTTAGGACTTACGCCACGCAAGACGGTCGTACGAAGCCTGAAGAGGAAAGTGAGAGGTTTACGCCACGTCGGGCGAACTACCTCGAAGTCCCATGTGTTGTTATTTAAACTAGGAAGAGTTTTGTCGAAGAAGATCTTCTTCTTCGCTCGATCCAAGCTCCTCGTCGTGTTGTTGTGGAATATCGACCACCTTCGCTTGTGGTTTGTTCCAGTGTTCCTTCATTGTCTGCTCACGGAGTCACTTCCAAGTTTTACATTAGAATGTACTCTAATCGTCTAAAGTTCAAAAGGTTTGTCAAATGTGTTCCAATGTTTCGGATCGTGTTGTTGTTTTCGGCTTTAGTTCAAATTTTTCATGCAGAATATACAGATTCGTGTATATAAAAAGGTACATGAAAAGTAACTCAGCAGTGAAGTAAATCACAGATAGAGTAATTTGCGATAAAATAAACCGTAAAAACGTACGCAGGCATCCACTATCTAGTTGTATGATTTGTATTATGAACGTGCAGTATCATTTGCAGGAAATCTAAATGATCTTACAGGCAAATTAAATAAAAGGAGAAAACCCAAGACAAAAGAGAAAGAAAACGACTCATGTAAATCACAAGTAAAGCTTATAGTCACGTATGAAAACCGAACTAGGTGTGAGACGTCGATAAAGCGCAGTGGCTCAGAGCTGGATCGTGTGCTTATCCGACCTTGAGATAAGAAGTTACCGACCCGACGATCTAAGGAGGGTAATCTTAACCCAATCCAAGTGACTAACCGTGACCTTTATATATTTTATAAGAAAAATTCTTTAATTTTCATGCCAAAGTTGTTGTTTAAGTTTCATCCGAGTTCTTTTTAACACGCAAAGAGATTTATTTTTTTTATTTTGTAAAATATTTTGTAAAATCCATAAGTCGTCACACTCTAATCGTCGTTGTGACTACTAAAGACCTAAGATCACTTGAAACAATCTAACCAAGAGTCGGCGAATAAGTATCACCTGTCCTTTCTCTCCCTATGGAGAGTCCTCGAGGTAGAGATACTATTCTAATTATCCCTCGTATCCCTCGTATAAGACACATAAACATTATTATCATCGCCTCGCCACCTGTACCTCGCACTCACACTCAGTCCGATGATCCATATGCGCAAAACAAATGTCCCCAATCGCGGGAGGATTCGAGCGTAATGTTCAAACTCAAATCCCGTGCATTGAGTTTCAATATTGGTTAAGCTCATTTAGTGGAATTCACAGTTGATTTAATTAGGTGAGGGTGAACTACGCCTCAGTGCATTCTGCCGTGCAGTGTCTTGAATGATTTGTGAATTAGGGTCAGTGCTTGAGTTTCACTTATACATTTAAAGGTTAGGTGGACGGGCTCACGCTGTAGGGTGTGCTCTAAAGTCTGCAGGAGGCCTATCGTCGTGAATTAGGTGGGTGACTCTCACCTAGTGGTGTGCTCCTAACTTTGGAAGTTCTACGCTAAGGATTAGGTGGATGGGCTCTCACCTAAGGGTGTGCTCCTAACTCCAGAAGGCTTATCGCTGAGGATTGAGTGGATGGTCTCACCAGCGGTGTGCTCCTAACTCTAGTGAAGCTTATGCCGAGGATTAGATGGATAGGCTCTCACTCTAGCGTGTGCTCCTAGGTCCAGGAAGCTATCTTATGTGGGGTTAAGTAAAGGGCTTCACATAAAGTCGTAGCACCTAAATCCAAGGATCCTACACTTCGACTCGTGCTCGAAGTGATTAAGAGTGTTTTACCCTTCCTCAAGCTAAATCGAAATCCCCTTTGCGACTTAACCGTTAAAATAAAAGTTAAACAAAACAAAAGAAAGAAGACCGACCCAAAATAACAACATTTAAAGCTTTCAATCAACATGTGAATCAAGTGATTAAACGATGCCAAAATCTTCGTGAAATAATGCCCCAAACAACACTTTTAAGCTCAAAAAAAAGATAATTTTAAAATATCCCAAACAATCATTTCAAAATGCTTTAAACAACCACAAAGAAATTCAAATGCTCCAAATAACACTTTTAAAACTCCAAAATAAGTAATTTTAAAAGTCTCCAAACAACCATTTAAAAAAAACCCCAAACAATAATTTTAAAGCTCCAAGACAAATGTGTAAATCGAAATCAGCGTTTAAAGCTTCAAAACAGTTAAAACGAAGAGCGTAACAATGCTATTTAGTGCTTCCAAGCAGCAACTTTTAAGCCCCAGGACAATGCATTTTAAAACTTCCCACCAACAGGTACAAAGAGTCAGAACAACAGAAATTAGTAGCGCAATTGTGGGCAGCCAAAATAACTTCCTTTCCTCCTTTCCCACATGCTTAATAAGTTCATAACGTAAATTATGTCTCTATTTTGTAAATTTTTGTATGCCAGGAAAACCTTTCGAGTTGTCGAAGGTCAATAGTATGGCTACACCAAACATAAATCCAATAATTGCAGCATGTGATAAAAAGCCTATAAGAAAGCCTAGTCTCAAAAGCTTAACAACTCGAGTGATACTAGCAAATAAGGAAGCAAGAACGCAAGTCCTATGTATTCCTCTCTCGTTATTCATGGGATCAAGTTCATCTTGCACAAGGACCTCAACAAAAGAGAAACTGCTGCATGTGCCCACAAGCAATGTCTCATGAACTTCCTATACAGGGGTCCTGAAATTTTTCTTCATAAATAAATGTCCAGCCTTAGGTATTGGTTATATACGTACATAAGAATAGAGCTGCATATGCGAATATTCCCATGAAAAGAAAGTTTAAGAGATCCTAACGAAAAGCATCAAGGGGATTGGAGACTTGTGAACAGATAAAAAGGTGATAATAAAACAAATGGAAATAGAGGATGAGTAAAAAAAAATTCAAATCTCATAAATCTATCTCGAATTTAGAAATCAGCAATTTAACCGTTGATTCGAGAATCATAGAAATCATTAAATGATACGAGTTAATGCTTACCAACAAATACAAGCTATCGGAGAGGATCCGTATCGCACGCGGGAGAGGCGAGCAGCCGGGCCGCGGTCCGGAGGAGAGGCAAGCGGCCTCCGTGCGTTGCGCAGGAGAGGTGTGCGGAGGAGGAGCTAATGTCGAGCCGGAGAGCCGAGCGGGAGACCTTCGATGCGGGAGACGTCGAGCAGGCGCGAGGCTTTCTGTCGAAGAGCGGGGACACGGGCTTTGGTTTGCAGAGAGGAGCGGGAGAGAGGCGAGCAGCTCCGTGCGGGGTCGAGAGGTTTTGTGCGGCGAGCGAGAACGAGCGAGGGTTTTTTGTGTGCGCGAGGGTCCGCGCGCGAGACGGAGGCGGGCTGAGCGGTTGTTCCGCGCAGGGGAAGAAGAAGGGGAGCGAGGGTTCGCGGTGCAGAGAGGGTTACGGTCGCACGATAGGGAAAGTAGGCGAGCGAGGGGGGCTTCACTGCAGAGGAAGGAGGCGAACGGGTTGCTGTGCAGAGAGGGGAAGAGGTATCGAGACGAGCAGGTCTTCGGTTCGCAGAGAGGAGTTTCGAATTCTGGGAACAGGGTCGAATCCGTCTCCAAGAGAAGAGGCAAGCGCGGGGCAGCCAAATTCTATACCGCGCTCTCAAAATGTCCGTTACGGCATTAGGCGGGCTATCGAATGCTTTCCATCCTCGTGTTGTGTTATTAGGCAAATAATAAATTTGAATTTAATTTAATCAATGCCAAATTAATCGATTTATTTCAAATTTAAAATTTGAATTTTAAAATCGGATGAGCTGGGAAATTAGCTTAGGTTCAGCTCGAATCCAAACTTCAAATCGAACATGGGTCGAGCTCGAACTCACGCCCCGCTAATTTTAAAAAAAAATGTGCATCAATTTTTGTCTTAATGGCTCGCACGCGGAACCATAGCAATATGGGTGTTCTTCCTAGCTAAATTCGACGTCCCGGACACATCTGTGTGGTCCATTTCGTCATCCGGGGTCGTCCGGACAAGTTCGCCGACGGTCGGGCCAAAAAAAGGTGTCAAATTGTAGTGTGTCAAGTGCTCGAGCATTAAGGGTTCACCTAAGGCCGTCTGATCCTAAGGGAACTCATTTTTCGAGCCATCTCACACAGTAGTCCTAGCACCTCGCAACCAGTGAGTCGAGTGCTTGGGACTACTCATGCGAGTGTTTCACAAAAACGAGTTTAGAAGTGGCTCGAAGCTCTATGGGAGGTGGGTTCCGTGACTAGTCCGCTAGGATGGTCAATAAGGAACTCCTAAGTCAGATCCTGAGGTCTAAGAGGAATATCCTAAGACCTCACTAAAATGAGGTCAACAAAGGACCCCGATAGGTGTGGTGTGCAGGACATGCACACCGCGCGTATTGGTGTTGACCGAGCGATCAACGAAACGTCGAACCGGATCCGGAAAAGGAATTCGAGTCGAGGTTCCCACTGGAAAACCCCACTCAAGGAAGGACTCGAGTGGTAGAATTTAAGAGTTTCGCTGGGGATGAAAGGATTTGCAATATGATGTGTTGTTTGGTCGAATTGTTGTCTTGCGAGATTATTTCGATTGTAAGGAGTGTCGTGGTTAGAATCGAAATGATTAGAATTGAACATATCATAAATGTGCAAATATGCTGAGAAAAGATGAGGGTTAAACCTCTCCCAAATGTGCTGAGAAGGAATAGACATGAGCATATTTCCAAATGTGCCGAGAAAGAATAGGGTTGAACCTTATCCCAAATGTGCTGAGTGCTGGGCTTTCAAATTTGAATGTCGTTTTGACTTGTTTTGTGTTGATATTGTTTTATGGAATTTGAATGAGTCGAATCCTCGCACCGACCCCGAAATTCGAACTCGAAGGATTCAAAAGCCTTAACATCCGTCAAAGGGGGTCTTACTCCTATCCAAGAACCTTTTTTTTTTTTTTTTTTTTGAAATTGTGGAAAATTTGTAAAATTTAAAGTGAATCGAATCCTCGCACCGATCCCGAAATTTGAATTCGAAGGATTCTGAAGCCTTAACATCCACACGGGGCCTCACACCGATCTTCGGAGGTTTGAATTCGAGGGACCGAAGCCTTAACATCCGTATGAGGGCCTCACACCGATCCTCGAAGATTTGAATTTGTTGAAAAAAAAATTTGAATTCGAAGGAATCGAAGCCTTAACATCCGTATAGGGGACTCACACCGATCCTCGAAGATTTGAATTTGAAGAAATAAAAAATGATTTGAATTTATTACATTAGGAAGGAAAGCCTTAACATCCATCGAAGGGGACTAACATCCAACCTAAGAGAGTAACGAAGGAGTCGAAGCCTTAACGTCCATCGAAGGGGTCTTATACCGATCCAAGAGGAAGATTTGAATTTGTTACATTAGGAAAGAACGCCTTAACATCCGCCGAAGGGGGACTCACATCCAACCTAAGAGAGTAACGAAAGAATCGGAAGCCTTAACATCCATTGAGGGGGACTTATACCGATCCAAGATGAAATTTGAATTTATGAAAGACCACATTAGGAAGGAAAACCTTAACATCCACTTGGGGTTTTACATCCATCCTAAGAGGCAAGAAGGAGTTGGAAGCCTTAACATCCATTTAAGGGGTCTTACTCCACTCCACAAAGATTTGAAAAGACCACATTAGGAAGAAAACCTTAACATCCACTGTGGGGTTTTACATCCATCCTAAGAGGCAAGAAGGAGTTGAAGCCTTAACATCCATTTAAGGGGTCTTACTCCACTCCACAAAGATTTGAAAAGACCACATTAGGAAGGAAAACCTTAACATCCACTTGGGGTTTTACATCCATCCTAAGAGGCGAAGGAGTTGGAAGCCTTAACATCCATTAAAGCGGTCTTACTCCACTCCACAAAGACTGAAAAGACCACATTAGGAAGGAAAACCTTAACATCCACTGTGGGTTTTACATCCATCCTAAGAGCAAGAAGGAGTTGAAAGCCTTAACATCCATTTAAGGGGTCTTACTCCACTCCACAAAGATTTGAAAAGACCACATTAGGAAGGAAAACCTTAACATCCACTAGGGGGTTTTACATCCATCCTAAGAGGCAAGAAGGAGTTGGAAGCCTTAACATCCATTTAAGAGTGCTTACTCCACTCCACAAAGATTGAAAAGACCACATTAGGAAGGAAAACCTTAACATCCACTTCGGGGGTTTTACATCCATCCTAAGAGCGAAGGAGTTGAAAGCGCTTAACATCCATTTAAGTGGGTCTTACTCCACTCCACAAAGATTTGAAAAGACCACATTAGGAAGGAAAACCTTAACATCCACTGGGGTTTTACATCCATCCTAAGAAGGCAGAAGGAGTTGAAGCCTTAACATCCATTTAAGTAGTCTTACTCCACTCCACAAAGATTTGAAATTATGAATTTGTGAGAAATTTGTGGAAATCTTATGAAACTTGTGGAATCGAGGAGAGTTGTGTAAAAAATGTCAATCGAAAGAAATCGGATTGAGGAGGAATGCCGAGGACTCACATCCAACTCAAGATCTGATCAAAGAAAATGTCCTTCTGAAAAGAGTGCAGTTCCATATCAACGGAACCAGCTAACCCTCATTCACACCGGACAAAAGACAAGGAAGAGCGTGGTTCTATGTAAATAGAGCCAGCTAACCTCCTCCGCGCGAGGAAGAGGACCCAGAGTTCCTGTGGAAGGAAACTTGGTCGAGAGAAGCGACACTAGGGATGGGTCGAGGAAACTCAACATATCCAGGTCGGAATTCGAAGTTTGAAATTTTGATTTTGATTTTGAATTTTTTGATTGTTTTGATTTGATGCTGAGTTCTTTTTTTTTTTTTTTTTGTCACGGTGTGATGTGATTTTCATTGAAGTTTTGTGAGTTTTATGTTGTTGTATTGTTGTTAGGATTTGGGCCCAGTTCTAGAACAAGTATGTCGTTGGTGCTTCTAAAGACAAGGTTTTGTCTTCAAACCCCATGTTACACTAAGACTTCGAGAGTACCAATCCGGCTGAGGGACATGTACAAAAGTCACCGCATTCTTTAACGTACTTATCGAATCGTATTCTTTCAGTATGACATAAAGATGTCTTATTTATAAGGACATCACACAATTCAGGTTGTAAACTTTGTAGATATGTTGTGGCGATCGTCGTTTCCTTATCACCGCTTTGTAGAGATTAGTCACATTGATTTGAGAGATTATTTTAATGTCCTTTAAATTGAGGATGGAGTTGTGTCATCTAGCATTGAGAGATATCCTTTCGGGATCGAATTTCGTGTCATCGCTAACAATAGGTCCTTTCTTTAGTTCTTTCTTCTTGGCCTAAGCAGATTTCAAAATTCGAGTTCATGTGATTTAAATATTTTTCATCTCCAAGGATATTTACGAGACAATTAATAGTCGACTAAAAGACACGAGATCACTTAACTTCTTTCCCGAGTATAATATTTCGAGAATTTCTTAAGAGACCTTTCAAGTTTTATTAATTCGGGGAGAATTCAAACACCAATTTTTGACTGCTCACCTCAAGCTTCTTCCCAGGGAGTCTCATTTTTTCTCTTTTTTTTTTTTTTTTTTTGACGAATTACGATATCTGGTGAAGCATGATTTAAAGATTTTGAATGTCTAAATAGGGACACCAATTTTTTATTTCATGCCCACCTCAAGCTTCATCTCAAGGAGTCATTTTTCTTTTCTTTTTTTTTTTTTTTTTTTTTTTTCACTTTGTTTTTTGAGAATTACTATATACTAGTAGAGCGTTTTTAAAGATTTTGAATGTCCGAACTCGCTCGATTAACGATTCTCAAATATCTCTTAAGATAAATCCGGGATATTATAACTCATTCGAAGGTCGGGACTACAATCGGCAGCGAGAATTAAAAGTCTCGTGATATCATCGGTCGATTACTCGTATTATGATCACACTGACTTATTTTGAATTTCAGCTTGGGACTACCGTCAGAAATTTTAAAGTGAAGGACTCGATCATTAGGGCATTAATTTTATTTTCCCTGAAATCATAATTTCATCACAACGCCGAAACTTTTTATCTTTGATTACCCTTTCTCGGTTGTCTTCTCATTGAAACTTTGAACATTTTGTTAACCATGCTTTCAAACATTGAACGGTTTGCAAAAAAAACAACAAGTTCTTTATTAATTTTATTGCGGTGGGAGGGAAGGGACGGACAAACATCGATACCATTAATATTCATTTCAAAAACAAAAGTAGTACGATAATAATCAATAGATGTTTCATCCTTTATCAATTGCATCGGAGTCAATCGAAACACTTAGGATCGACCGAAATCATATTGATAGAACCTTTTTCGAGTTCTTTTCAAATATTCTTCGGGATCGTTATGCTCCCATTCTTGACGTTCTCATCAAGCCGATCTTTGAAAGTGAAACAATCTTTTATGGTGTGTCCGATCGACTGTGATATAGGCAATATCTTGGATGATCTTTTTCATCAACTTCGTCCGGTTTCTTCGGTTCGGGAGTTTGAAGTCGGGTTTCTTTATCATACTACGGAACATTTGTTCTCATCGCTTCATCCTTGAAAGGATATATTTTGTTCAAACGATTCTTTATGTTCGGAGTCTCTCCTCATCCGTTGGATAATACTTCGCTGAAACGATTCGTTGACGGTTCTGTAGAGGACGTTGGTAGATCTGTTGAGACTCGTTCGGCTCGTATATGCAGCTGTCGCTCGCCTACCAACCACTGCCTTCGTCCCGAATTTCTTCTCGGATATCTTCGATGGTTCTAACTTCCCGACTTTCTCAGAAAACCAAGTTGCTTAGCTTCTTCTTGGAGATTTCCAGACCTTTTTAAGCGAACTACTCGAATGTCTTGATGGTGAATCCTTGAGTAAGAAACCCATCTGGACCATGGATGCTCTTTAAGCGTATTTCAACCGCATGTCGCTCTTGGAGTTGTGGCTCGCATTTCATGCTTCAAATTTCTCCAGTCGCAGAATATAGTCCATCGATGTTTCGGTTGGCTTCGTCGTTCCACCACGAGATCACCGATGGTGATATGGTGTTTAGCTCCATGACAACCGCTTAACAAAGAGGTCTTCCAGTCTGCAAACGTTTTCACCGAGTCGTTGGGTAGTTCGGCGTACCAATCAAAAGCGATTCCCGAAAGATCGCTCACATAGCCGACGACACAACAATGCATCACTACTCCCGCGTTGCGACGAACTTGCTCGGAAGTGTGCAACATGCTTTGTCGGGGTTTCCCGTCCCATCAAATGCCTCGAACAAGCGGTGGTACGAAGCCTTTGGGTATTGCACGACATCAAATTCTTACGGGTAGGTCTACCCTTCAAAACCAATGCTCCTCTTTGAGATCGAGTTAAGGCTTCTCTCACCTCGTCGCTCAACTATCCGTCCGATATCCTTTCCGGTATTGTGTTATGGGTTGACTCTTTGTTTTCATTTATAACATGAATGATTCTCGGTCGCCCGCCTCAAATGCCGCTCTGAGTGATCAGGCCTATTTTGTAGTGCGGCCATGGTGGCCATCATTTCCTCCATTTCCTTTTCCATTTCGCATGATTTGTTCATCTCTTTGTTGAATGACACATCGCCACTCATCGGCAGGTGTTCTCCTCGACGGGTAATGGAGCATCACGCAGATGATAGTGAGGCTCTGGTCTCAACAACAAGGATTTCTGCAAAATCTTCCATCACATAATCTGACGGACCGTAGGGTTCATCGCCTATATCTTTTCTTTGTTCTTCAGACAATCGCGCAATGTCGGCTCGAAGCCTTTCCAACTTAGCCTCAATCGAGTTTCCTTTGATAACTTTAAGGTCAGTTGGAAGTTTTTTATCAACATCATATTTTTCGTCGAGTACTGGAGTAGTTGTGTAGAAGTCATTTGAAACAATTGGCTCAATCGAAATCATATTGATGAAACGCTTTTTCGAGTTCTTCAAATATTCTTTCGGGATAGTTATCCTCCCATTCTTAAAGTTCTTCTCAAGCCATTCTTTGAAGCGATACTGATTTTCATAGTATGACCGAGCAGTACGTGGTAGAGGCGATAGTTGGGATGGTCTTTTTGTCAACTTCTCCGGCTTCTTTGGTTCTCTTAATCGAATTTAGGATTCTCGAAGCAAATCCACGAACATTTCTTCACAACTTCTTCTTTGAAAGAATATACTTTGTTCAATTGCTTAGCTATGGATGGACCACGTCTTTCATTCATCCAGCCTAGCTCTCTGTCGAATGATCGTTGACGTATTGCTTGAGAAGATTGGAAATCTTGCCTCGAGCGATGTCTTTGTCGATTCTTGTCGGCTGTCTCGGATTGCCCTTGGAACGTCGTCATCGACCTTGTACCGATATGGAGAGATGGTGGTGGTAACGTAGTGGCAACCTTATAGACTCCATCCTCTCCGTAGGTAGCGAGCAGCCAGTGAAACCTACCCCCCAGGTAAAGGTGAGGCCTCACGTAATCCTGCCTCATCCAGTCGGAGGACGGTGTCAATAGTAGCCAGCTCTGTGGCTTTCACTTTCTCGGCCTTCAGAATCTTCCTGTTGTGCCTCTTTTCCTGTGTCTTAGTCAGTCGCACAGACTTCAGATTGGACCCGATCTCGAATACGGAAGACGGTGGGGCAAAAGCATTGGTCGACACTTCTTCATGTAGAATCTCCTTCCCTTCGTTTAGCGAAGTAATTGGTGCGATGAGCGGTGAATCCGTGGTAGAAGGAAAAACGATCCTAGTGAGCGATCCCAACATTCATAATGCGGACTTTACAACAACGGTAGGGTTCTTTTCAACCAACACCCTTTCGGAGAGGGAATTCCTTAGCGGACTTTAGGTTGAATTCCACAACGAGCTCGACGAACATATCCGTTTCAGATTTCCTTATCGCGACGGCGACATCCCCAAACTTGGCTCAATATCTTCAAATCCTCGTCCAAACTTTATGATCGCCAGTCGGGCGGCTCGCTCTTGCTTAATAACAAACTCGCATTCCGGTGGCGAAAGAAAAGATCAACTTTGGTGAAGACATTGTTCCGGCATTTGAAGAATTCCAAAAGGTCGGTGATGTCCCATGCTTTTTTTTTTTTTTTATTTCGATGGAGAATCTTCAGAAACACTACTTGTCTTATGAACCTAGGTAACTCGTGAATTTATTCATGTGAATTTTATCTCAAATTTTTGTGTTTTGGTTGGAGTTTAAATGGAGGATTGTGAGAGAAATTTCAATTTAACTTGTTCACAACAAGTCAAACTCAAAGAGGAATGAAATGTAGGACCCGGTCCGAGATAACATCGCATCGAACTCGTTTCGATAAACCGCTCCTAACCTACCACACCTATCGGGGGTCCACCCCACTAAACCCTAAGGATTCTCGAACCACTCGTTTAATGGTGATTAAACGGATGGCTCCGAAATCCAAAGAGTTGACTTATCCTGTTAAAGGAAGAAATGAGCACGATATGTCAACAGAGAACAATCGATCCCAGCCACGAGGACATCGGCACATCTGTCGATGTATGAAGACAAAATTTCATTATCACAATGGAGAGAGGAACTAGTCCGACGGAGTCGCTAAATTTGTCGGCCGCATTTTTTCCTCTTTGAAAGATTTTAAAATTTAGGGATTTAGTTTAATATAAAAGATATATAATTTTGGAAAGTAGTTTTGAAAGTAGTGTATTTTAATTTTGAAAAATGAGACCGCCTGGATCTCATTGGTCCAGTAATTTGCATAATCGTGTCTGGTGTCACAAATGATACACTTTCTCGAAAGATTAATGTATCCTGTGACGGATAGACCAATCATACTGAACTAAGGACTCATGACATCCGTTTGGTCTGCGAACCTTTATGTGTGACCAGACAAGTTCCCTACCCAATAGAAAGATTAGGCGGAGTTTATTTTATACGGGTTCAGAGTTCACTATAAATGACCTCTATAGTTAATTAAATCCCGAATGACTGGTGCTATCCGAGAAAACTCTCGATAATGATCGGTGGTTCGTCTTCGAGAATTCGAGGGTTTAGGTTTTCACGGTAGGACGTGGAAAAGCGAGTGGGAGTGGTTCGAATGGGAACGGTTATTTTCGGGAGTCCAAAGGAAAGAAAATGTAGGGGATGTCGCGGATCCGGGCGAACCCAGGTGACTTCCCAACTATCCTGTGGTGTGGTTGCGTTTTGGAGACGACGTTAATTAAATGTTTAATCCTGCCAATTTTATTATTTGGGACTTACACTTGCATAATACCCAATTATGCAAATAGCCACAGAGATATGAGGATTTATGTCATACCGTACGACAACCTCGGAGCACAAAACGTGTTAGGACTTCATTGCCGTGAAGACGGTTGCACGAAGCTCAAAGAGGAAAGTGAGGGTTTACGCGCGCCAGGCGAACTACTCTCGAAGTCACATGTGTTGTTATTTAAGCTAGGAAGAGTTTTCTTGAAGAAGATCTTCTCGTCGCTCGATCCAAGCTCCTCGTCGTGTTGTTGTGGAATATCGACCACCTTCGCTCGTGGTTTGTTCCAGTATTCCTTCGTCATCTTCCACTGAGTCAGCTCCAAGTTCTTCTTGAAGTAATGACTCTAATGTCTAAAGTTGAAAGGTTTTGTCGAATGTGTTCCGATGTTTCGGATTGTGTTGTTGTTTTCGGTTTTAGTTCAAATTTTTCATGCAGAATATACGGATTGCAGGTATATAAAAAGGTACATGAAAAGTAATCACGATGAAGTAAATTGCGGTAGAGTAATTTGCGGAAAATAAACGTAAAAACGTACTGCAGGCATCTGCTACTCGTTAGTATGATTTGTATTGCGAGCGTGGTATCATTCGTTGCGGAAATCTAAATGATCTTACGAGCGAATTAAATAAAAGGAGAAAACGCAGACAAAAAGAAGAAAACGACTCATAGAAATCACAGTAGAAACTTATAGTCGCGTATGGAAAACCGAGCTCAGGTGTGAGACGTCGATAAAGCGCGAGGGCTCAGAAGCTGGATCATGTCTTATCCGACCTTAGATAAGAGTTACCGAGCCGACGATCTAGGAGGTAGTCGCTAACCGATCCAAGTATGACTAAGTGGACGCTTTATATATTTTATAAGAAAAATTCTTTAATTTTCATGCCAAAGTTGTTGTTTAAGTTTCTATCCGGAGTTCTTTTAACACGCAAAAGAGATTTATTTTTTTATTTTGTAAAATATTTTGTAAAATCAATAAGTGCAGTCACTCTCAATCGTCTTGAGATCTACTAAAGACCTAAGATCATGTGGAAACAATCTAACAAAGTCGGCGAATAGTATCATCGGTCCTTTCCTCTCACTTATGGAGGGTCATCGAGAGTAGGAGATACTTATTCTAATTATCCCTCGTATCCCTCGTATAGCACACATAAGCGTTATTATCATCGCCTCGCCACCTGAAACCTCGGACTCACACTGCAGTCAGATGATCCGTATGTGGCAAAACAAATGTCCGTATCGCGGAGGATGCGAGCGTAATGTTCGAACTCGAATCCGTGCATTGAGTTTCAATATTGGTTAAGTCATTTTAGGGAATTCCACAGTTGATTTAATTAAGGGAGGGTGAACCAAGCCTCGGTGCATTCTCTGGTCTAGTGTCTTGAATGATTTGTGAATTAGGGTCAGGTGCCTAGTTTCACTATACATTTAAAGGTTAGGTGGATGGGCTCTCACCTTAGGTGTCTCTCCAAAGCCTAGGAGCATATCTTGTGAATTAGGTGGGTGACTCTCACTGAGGTGTGCTCCTAGCTTTAGGAAGCTTACGCTGAGGATTAGGTGGATGGGCTCTCACCTAGGGTGTGCTCCTAACTCTGAAGAGCTATCTTAGGATTAGGTGGATGGGCTCTCACCAGGGTGTGCTCCTAACTCCAGGAAGCTTATGCGAGGATTAGATGGATAGGCTCTCACTTAGGGTGTGCTCCTAAGGCTACGGAAGTCTATCGTTGTGGGGTTAAGTAAAGGGCTTCACATAAAGTGTGCACTTAAATCCAAGGATCCTACACTTTGACTCGTGCTCGAAGTGATTAAGAGTGTTTTACTGCTTCCTCAATTAAATCGAAATCCCTTTTTGTGACTTAACCGTTAAAATAAAAAAGCAAAACAAAAGAAAAGTAAGACCGCCAAAATAACAACATTTAAAGTTTTCATCAACATGTGAATCGGTGATTAAATGATGCCAAAATCTTCAGTGAAATAAGCCCCAAACAACACTTTTGAAGTTCAAAAAAACAGTAATTTTAAAATATCCCAAACAATCATTTCAAAATGCTTTAAACAACCACAGCAAATTCAAATGCTCCAAATAACACTTTTAAAACTCCAAAATAGTAATTTTAAAAGTCTCCAAACAACCATTTAAAAAAAAAACCCCAAACAATAATTTTAAAGCTCCAAGACAGTGTGTAAATCAGAAATCAGCGTTTAAAGCTTCAAAACAGTTAAAACGAAGAGCCAGAACAATGCTATTTAGTGCTTCCAAGCAGCAACTTTTAAGCCCCAGGACAATGCATTTTAAAACTTCCCACCAACGAGTACAAAGAGTCGAAACAACGGAAATTAGTAAGCGCTAATTGTGGGCGCCAAAATAACTTCCTTTCCTCCTTTCCCACATGCTTAATAAGTTCATAACAGAAATTATGTCTCTATTTTGTAAATTTTTGTATGCCAGGAAAACCTTTTGAGTTGCTGAAGGTCAATAGTATGGCTACACCAAACATAAATCCAATAATTGCAGCATGTGATAAAAAGCCTATAAGAAAGCCTAGTCTCAAAAGCTTAACAACTTGAGTGATACTAGCAAATAAGGAAGCAGTAAACGCAAGTCCTATGTATTCCTCTCTCGTTATTCATGGGATCAAGTTCATCTTGCACAAGGACCTCAACAAAAGAGAAACTGTCACTACGAGCCCAATAAGCAATGTCTCATGAACTTCCTATACTGGGGTCCTGAAATTTTTCTTCATAAATAAATGTCCGACCTTAGGTATTGGTTATATACGTACATAAGAATGAAGTCGCATATGCGAATATTCCCATGAAAAGAAAGTTTAAGAGATCCTAACGAAAAGCATCGAGGGATTGGAGACTTGTGAACAGATAAAAAGGTGATAATAAAACAAATGGAAATAGAGGATGAGTAAAAAAAAATTCAAATCTCATAAATCTGTCTTGAATTTAGGAAATCTGCAATTTAACCGTTGATTTGAGAATCATAGAAATCATTAAATGATACGAGTTAATGCTTACCAACAAATACAGTTATCGGAGAGGATCCAGATCGCACGCGGGGAGAGGTGAGCAGGCCAGTCGCGGTCCAGAGGAGAGGCAAGCAGCCTCCGTGCGTTGCAGAGGAGAGGTGTGCGGAGGAGGAGCTAATGTCGAGCTGGAGAGCCGAGCGGGAGACCTTCGGTGCGGGAGACGTCGAGCAGGCGCGAGGCTTTCTGTCGAAGAGCAGGGACGCGGGCTTTGGTTTGCAGAGAGGAGCGGGAGAGAGGCGAGCAGCTCCGTGCGGGGTCGAGAGGTTCCGTGCGGCGAGCGAGAACGAGCGAGGGTTTTTTTGTGTGCGTGAGGGCCTGCGCGAGAGACGGAGGCGGGGCTGAGCGGTTGTTCCGCGCAGGGGAAGAAGAAGGGGAGCGAGGGTTCGCGGTGCAGAGAGGGTTACGGTCGCACGATAGGGAAAGTAGACGAGCGAGGGGGGCTTCACTGCAGAGGAAGGAGGCGAACGGGTTGCTGTGCAGAGAGGGGAAGAGGTATCGAGACGAGCAGGTCTTCGGTTCGCAGAGAGGAGTTTTGAATTCTGGGAACAGGGTCGAATCTGTCTCCAAGAGAAGAGGCAAGCGCCGGGGGCAGCCAAATTCTATACCGCGCTCTCAAAAATGTCCGTTACGGCATTAGGCGGGCTATTGAATGCTTTCCATCCTTGTGTTGTGTTATTAGGCAAATAATAAATTTGAATTTAATTTAATCAATGCCAAATTAATTGATTTATTTCAAATTTAAAATTTGAATTTTAAAATCGGATGAGTTGGGAAATTAGCTTAGGTTCGGCTCGAATCCGACTCAGATTGAACATGGGTCGAGCTCGAACTCACGCCCCGCTAATTTTAAAAAAAAATGTGCATCAATTTTTGTGCTTAATGGCTCGCACGCGAACCATAACGAATATGGGTGTTCTTCCTAGCCTAAGTTCGACGTCCGGACACATCCGTGTGGTCCGTTTCGTCATCCGGGGTCGTCCGGACAAGTTCGGCCGACGGTCGGGCCAAAAAGGTGTCAAATTGTAGGTGTCGAGTGCTCGAGCATTAGGGGTTCACTCAGCGCCGTCCGATCCTAAGGGAACTCATTTTTCGAGCCATCTACATGGTAGTCCTAGCCGCTGCAGCCAGGAGTCGAGTGCTTGGGACTACTCATGCGAGGTTTCACAAAAACGAGTTTAGAAGTGGCTCGAAGCTCTATGGGAGGTGGGTTCCGTGACTAGTCCGCTAGGATGGTCAATAAGGAACTCCTAAGCTAGATCCTAGGGTCTAAGAGGAATATCCTAAGACCTCACTAAAATGAGGTCAACAATCATATAAATCTAATTTTTTTGTGTTGCATCAAATTCCTCGAACCAAATGAATTTCTTCTATAAGGACTAACGAATTATACAGAAGCTCCTTTGAAGAAGGTTAAGGAACCTATGAAAGCCAACTGAAATCATCAATAAGTGTCTTATTATTCGCACTAAATGTTGAGCTTTTTTAAAGATTCAACATACAACAGGAGCAGAATCCAAGTAAAACCTGGGTTATAAAGGAAATCAAACCAAAAAAGGCAACAAATATAGATATTTCCTACTTATACTTACCTTCAAATGGTAGAAAAGATGAGGAAATGTAACTATGGCGCGATAGTTTTAGAAAAGTGCAATAAAAGCAACACAAACAATTGATGTAGACTTATGATACTTTTATGTAGCGCAATATTCATATATGGATAGTTTTTGAACTACATTTGCCATACATATAAGGTTTGCTTATTTTCTTAGAAAAACGACAAGACCAGCTTTGATGGTGTGCAGTGGAAGAATTTTTGGAGAGGTTTCAAAACAATTGAACATAGATGTCAAAATTGTGCTTAGCAATACAAAAAGGAATCTGCATAATATTTTTAAGTTAACAAATATAATTCACCTTGGCTGCAAGAAAGTTCCCACTAGCAACACTGACTCCCACTTCATGCCAGCGACTGTTTTCACCGTGACGACGAAGATTTAATAGGGGTGGTCCAGGAGAAAGTTTTGCTTCTATTGTAAGACGAATTCTTCCCGCTGCCTCCATTGCTGCCTCTAATGAATCAGAATCTGTTATTCGGTAACGACCAACATACTTGGCCTCATTTCCTACAAAGATGTTGAGAAAAACAATTTGTCAATGTTTGTACTGGAATAGGATAACGAGATGTGCCAAACAAGCATATCCATGCAAAAACCAACTATCATTCACATTTAGCACCCACCAAAATCCTTTTAGACAAAAATTTAACCGGCAAAATCAAACAGATAAAATCGATTATAATTTTTTTTTATGATGACCCTGCGTTAAACACATAGTAAAGGCAGGTTGCAAAGATGAAAATTAGTGGAGAAAACAATTGCATTAGGCATAGAAAAAAGAAGGTCAAGCAAGGGGAAAAAGGAAGAAATCAGCATAAAATTCTCTGGAAGCGCAGCAGAAAAGAAGAAACAGCCTTTTTCATAGTAAGCAGTGCAAGGTGGTTTAAGGCAAAGAGATTTGGAGGACTAAGACTAGGTACTCAATAAAAAACATGAATAAATTTATTTTAGTTCAATAACTAAGACTAGGCCTTCACTCTATACCTAGTATACCAAAGATTTAACTTTACATTTAAAGTACTACAAGAGCTCCCTTCACAAAAGATGATAAATCAACAATAAATTTGCTTGTCTACTTGACGTTGTAAGTTTAATTTCAGTCCACTGTGGTAATGCTAATAAAAAAGGTCATTTTAACAAAGAAAAATTCACAATGGATGTGAGGTGAATTTGATCTAGGTAAGCTGTTTAACATAGACAATTTTGATCATCTAGGACTTCCCATATGAAAATCCTTAAAAACTTCGTTGAGTGCCATCATTCACTGATTCAAATGGCAAATATAAATAAATAATAATAATTTTTTGTTTATTCAGAAGATGGCCTAAAAAGCTATTTTGTACTATAATAACAATACAGCATTTTCGAGCATGGATGTTATAAGAAGTGTAATCCCACTGACCTCTCTCAGCTAAAAGTTTATCAATTTGGAGTTGGGTCCCAGGAACGAGTACAAATTTGATCCCTAAACCATGAAGAAGTGAAATGTCCTGCAGAAAAGTTACTTAGATGGTCAGCAATGAAATATATGCAAAAGGTTTGCACAGGTAAAAGTGAAAATAAGGGTTCAACTGGCATGTGTTGGTATTTATCTCAGCTAAAATGCATACGCTGATCAACAAACATGGCAGGAAAAACGCTGTTAACAAATTAATGCTAGAAAATACAAGCAGAAGGGAGAGAGAGGAACACCTCATCTCACCATCAAGTGTTCTTGCAAATGTACAATTTGTTTCCCTGGCACTTGAAACTTCTAAGATAATCTTCTTATTGAGCTAGCCATCTTTATCCCAAATTGGACATATATCTAAGTGCTGAGTAGTAAGAAACTTAATGATTAAGTTAAGCAATGTAGTAAAGATAAGGTTAAGATGGATCTAGAAATGATACATTTGCGAAGAACTACGGTAGAGTAGGTTGAGTGGGCCTCTCATGATTATAAAGATAGAAAAAGACTTGATACTTGGATATGTATAACAATGGAGAAAAAATCTGCCCATTAAGATAACGTCAATTAAATTTATTCAAGAGGATTTCCAAAAAATAGGTCTAACAACATACACAATACTTAATAACAAATGAATGAAGAATAATGATTCATAAAGCCAACCCCAAAAAAATTGGGGTAGAGCTAAAAATGACAATGAAGAGGGAGTAGAGCAAGGGACCACAGCATGCTGTTGACCTCGTTTTTGTCGAGGTTTAGTTTTCCTCCTAGGATTTAGGGTTCTAGCTTTAGGAGCTTCCCCGACGATCTTAGATTCCTAGCACTGGACCCACCTCGTTTTTAGAATGCTCGAAAACACTTCGACACTCTTTTAGAGTCCGGACGGAGTTCCGACCTCTAGCTACACAGCGAGTAGGTTGGAATTAGCGTTAGGATTCGAATCGAGTTCCTATAAGACCACCGGACCTTAGGACGGCCTTGTGCACATTCTCCGCACCACCGAGCACGAGTCCTCGAGCCACGGCGCTCGACAGCCGAGTTACTCCGTGACGGATCGAGATTGAAGCGGAACGCCGCGACGATCGACGTCGAGTCGAATTCCGGAGGATGCCGGATTTGACGCGCTTTCGACGCGGCCGTCGACGAGGTTCTCCGAGCGACCTCGGATGACGAAACGGACTTCGCCGTTGCGTCCGTAACGTCGTTTCCACCTAAAATTGATATTTAATTTGCGACGATCGCTCGCCGGGGCGAAAATTGCGGTTTTGGGCTTATTATTTTTAATAAAATTAATTATATATATATATATATATGTTATATTTTAAAACCTATTTTCTATCCTAAGCCCTAATCCCTCCCATTCGATCGGCCGGCTCTCTCTCGCTCGTTCGATCGAGCTCCGTTCCTTCCTTCTCCGCGCTCGCGCGCGCCTTCCCCGGTGACCGTTGCTCCTCGAGCCCCGCGTGGTTCTCCCACGTGCCTCCTCGAGTGTTATCCTCGCGCGAGAGTCACCTCGTGTGATCTCCCGCGCGCGTCTCCGCCTCCCTGCCGATCTTCTCTGCGGCATTTTCCCCCCATCCCCCGTCACTTCTCGGATCTTCTTGGGTTCGCGGTAAGTCTCGGCCCTCTCCTCCCTCTCCTCGCCTATTTAGAGCCCCGTTTTGGGCTTTCCTAGGGCTGGCCGATTCTTTTGGTGAAGGTGGAGAGGCGGCTCGCTGAGCTTCTTGTTCTTTGGGGTGTCTTAAGCTACTTGGTAACTTCTCCTCCTCCTCTCCTTCTCTCGGTTTAGCCCAGGAGACCCCTGCGGCCTTGCCGTCGGGTCGGCCTTTGTTGTCTACATGCTACGTACTGTACTGCTTTATATGCTTTGGAATGTTTTCTTTCTTTAAATGCTTAAAATGGTGGTTCTCTACTTCCTTTTTCTAAAAGCATGCTAGTATGGCTCTATCTAGGGGTTTGGAGATGTTTTTATCAATTGAAGCTTGTGCGAGGCATCTATATGAGCATGTTTTGATGTTTATCTTTGGTCATTGGCTTAAAAGAATATAAACGAGGCATGGTTTTAGCTTCTCTTTCTCTCTTGTATCATTTGAGGCATGTTGGATGTATTTAAAGCAAAGTGGTGATCCTCTTTTGGCATGTGGGGGCATGTATTCTAAGCCCCCTTCCTTATTTTCTTTTTAGCAGGAACTATGGAAAGTATGGTCGCCCTTTCGCACTCTATTCGGGGCTCGGTTTTCTCTCGTTTCGTGTGCCTTATGGTGCCCCTTTGCATTCCATTTGGGGCTCGGTTTTTACTCACTTCGTGTGCCTTATGGCTGCCCCTTTCACTTATGTAGGGGCTCGATTTCTTTCTGTTTCGTTCGTCGATCCTGCAGCTGCTCCCCTTTGTGTTTGATGTAGGGGCTCGGTTTCTTTCTCGTTTCGTTTCGTCGCTCCTGCCACTGCTCCCCTTGTGTTTGATGTAGGGGGCTCGGTTTTGGTTCCTGTTGTTCTCGCAGCCTCCAGGTGCGGCCTTTTAATGGCTCGGCTTTAGATCTCCTTTGGGCTCGGGTTTGTGCTTCTTTGTCGTTGGTATGCTTGAATTATTTTGGTAATCCGGTGGATTTATCCCCGTGCATTTGCGATGAATTTAGATCGATGTGGATTGTTTGTTGGGGGCTTGGCCGTGAGCCTCGTTGTGGTAATTTGGATTGTGGGAACTTTCCTATTGCTTGCCCTTTGTTGTAGCTTGGGCCGTGGGCCTTTGCTCCTGTTTTTAGCCTTGGTCGAGAGCCTCATTTGGATGGTTTTTGTGATGGAGGCTTTGCTCCTTGCTACCCTTGTCTATGGAATTGATTTAATGAAATTTGGAAGCGCTTCAGCTTACTTGTGGGAAATAAATTGAGCACGATATACGGAATACTTCTTGGAGGAGTTATTTGGTGAAATTGATGCTAGTTTGGTGGCTTACGGCTTGTCGATTCCCTTTCTTATGTATCGAAAGATTATTGATTCTCCTATTCTTATAGACTTGAGTCCCGAGCCGGTGGGAGAACGTCTCGGGAAGTTTGTGTTTCGGGAATTGAAAATCGATGTGGGTTAAGCCTTGGAGTTTTGTGGTAGCACTCTCGGTTTAGTGACCCGGGACCCAGCGACCGGGCAACGAGTTTTCTTCTTTTTATTTTATCTTTATTTATGATTTCATCGTTATTTGGGAAAAGGGAGTGCGTTCTTGGGGGTTCAGTCTTCACCTTCTCCGAGAGCGTCGATGTGCGCTCTAGTCCTTTCTTAGGATGTGTGAGGTCGGTCGGGAGTCCGGGGTGAGCTTACGTGTTTTCCGATTATTGGAAATCGACTCACTTCTTTCGAAATTGTGTTAAGTGAGCGCGCTCCAGTCCTCCTTTCCTGACCCTCGTCCCTAGTTTTCACGCTTGTTCTTGCGCTCAAAGCACACACCTACGGGGGACGTGTAGGTGTGCATATATAACCTCCTTGGGTTATATATGGGGCCATCAGCCAGTGCTGTAAGTGCGGTGGGGACGTTGATGAGGCTACGCAAACGAGAAAAATTACGAGAGCCATAGAATGCGGCCGCCCGACTCGAAGACTGCGTAGAGAGTAGAGCGGGAATCGCGGAACCGTTCGACCGTCGCTGGGGTTTCTACTGCAGACGATCCAATGTTCGTAGGCCTAGTCACTATAGGATAGTCAACCAGTGGATCGAAATACTTTAAAACAAAAAAAAATACGTGTGTTTGAAAAATACAAAATTACTCTCCTCTACTACATGACCCTACTTACCTACGAGCTTTACTTGCATGCAAACAAAAAAAATGAAATGTATGAAAATTTATAAAGGTCGCGGTTAGTGCTATTCGAGTCGGGTTAGGATTGCGCCTGCGGAAAGTCGGTCACAGTAGTCGGCACTCGAGTCCGGACGTTAGCGCGAGCTCCGAGTCCGAAACACCGCCGTCTTACTGGTCTTTCTTTCCAGGAGGCCGTGGCTTTCTTATGGTTCGCCATGAGTTTAGCGGGTCGTCCGTGGGTTCTCACGGTGCTTTTGTAGTTTTCACGGTTTTGCTTTGTTTTCGTGTGTGGCTTTCTCGGAGTTTTCCACGGACGTTCTTTTCTTTCTTTCTCGACTTTCTTGGTTTTCTTCGTGATTTTCCTCCCTTCTCGCCGTTTTTCCTTCGTTTCTACCGTTAGGTTTTCGTCTTTCTTACTTTCGTACGTACTTGTAGTACTTCTGTTGAGCTGGAGTGTTTGCCCACTACTTGCTACTCTTGCTTTTCAGTGCGCTAATGACTCTTCTGCGGAAATAAGAAAAGTATGAAAATGGTAATAAACGAGTAACGATGCTTGTGAGGATAAAGAAAGCATACTGATGCTTACGTGACGAGTCTTTACTTTCCTTCTTGTTATCATATACCGTCATTATATTTTCTTTTCAGCAGACATCTCCCGTATTAGTCTAAGTCATTTTATTCTCGTACGTATCTTACTTAGCATGTTTTACGTTCACTGTACTTTCTCTCGCTCGCATGTTTCACTTGTTATAGCGATGTTACTTCCGTATGTCTTAAGCATGCTCATTTCTTGCTTTCTCTTTCTTTACTCATGCCATTGTACATTGCACTCATTGCTGTCGATAAAAATAATAAACGACTTGCATGCTCACTTTAACTTAAGACTTGAAATCTAAACTGCGTTCATCACTACGACGTGGAGTTAGGAGCACGGTGAGCAGCGACTGGCCATCTTCTTCAAAAAACCCGTGTCGACATCAGTAAAACCATTCTTTGGATTCGAATAATGAGCTTTAGGATTTCGAGTAGTTCGCTGGCGCAGGCATAAATCCTCACCTTTCTTTTAGAGCTTTGACCGCCTTCTTTGTGCGATATAAGCCCTAACTCGCTTAGGTTTCCGAGGTTGTCGTCTGATACGACGTAAGCCCTCCTGTTTTTCAGGTAGTTTGCATAATCAGGACATTATGCCAACGTAATTCCTATAATTAATTTGCAAGATTGAAATTAAAATAAATCTTTTTCCAAAAATTTAAAGCCCAACCATAGGATAGTCTGGGACGTCCTCGAGGTCCTCCTCGAGATCTGTGACATCCCCTACCCTTCTTTGACTCGGAAATAATCGTTCCTCTTGCGCCTTTCACACTATTGGATTCCTACTACCAAATTTCGTTGAAAACCCTACGCTTTCGAATTCGTGAAGATAGAAACCGCGATCTAAATCGAGAGTTCTCTCGAGTGACTTCGGTCGTTTGAGGAGTAATTAACTATAGAGACTCGCTCTATAGGGAGTTTTAAAGGCACCGGATAATATAAACCCTATTTAATTCTTTTGTATTAAATAGGGAATTTTATCGGTCACATAAAGGTTCGCGGACTGGAACGGATGTCGTGAATTTTGTGGTTTATTTGATCGAGCGATATTGTCGAGCAGGGGTGTCTATTCTTCGGAATAGATGCGTTACTCGCGATATTACGCTCGTTCATTCAAACTGCTAAACGAATGAGATCCGTCCTTTCTCATTCTAATATTTTAAAATTTAAAAAAAAAAAAATCTTATTTTCAAAACTAATACGCATATATCCATTAAATTTAAAAAAGACAAGAGACGCAGCGAGCGCTCTTAAGCGGCCGAGACATGCCTAATGCTATCATTTCCATTTTCAAGTGTCAGCATCAACTAATTTCCCCCCTCTAAAAAGCACACCATGCACTGAAGGAAAAGAGAAATTCAAGTAGGGAAATTGAAAATATATATATAACTATATCAGGCTTATAAACATAAGAAAGAACCTACCACACATTTTATGAAAACCGCATTCAGTATAAGTTATTTTTATATTCAATTCAACTATGAAGCATGATATGCCAATCAGGAAACTTGTTTGTGTTCAATTCATATTCATGTAGTCAGAACAATCCAATATATGAGATCAGAAATGGAATTGCATATATTACAGCATTTCTAAACACATAGTTGGAGAAGATTTTATACAAAGGATGTGTCTTGGATATATATAGCCGGGTATATTTTTATTTCCCAATAATGTGGCATAGCCCCGCATACGATCTAGTCAAATTTAAAGGATATGCCTAGGCAACCATTATAGTAATTCCGGGCATGGCGACTGTTATGGTTAATTATGATTTTCTCTTTAATTTAAAATGTAAAATGGTTTTTACGTTATAAAAATAGTTTTTTAATACCCAAAAATTTGGCTAAATTTTGCCAAAAAGTTACACTCTTTAGAAAATTAGTAAAAAAAACTTTAGCTGTCAAATCTCCATTTCATGTACAAATAAGCACTATGGGTTAGGGGAAATCTCACAACATCTTCCCCTCTCGTAGTTTTCAACTCCTCATAAAAGAAATTAAGCAAAGTCCTACTTAGGGGGAATATAGTTCCTCTTTATAGGCTTTAGTGTGTCGCATTATAGAATGAGTCACAAAAAAATCCTCCATCTCCCTTAACATATTTTAATTCCTTCTTTGTTAGCTCCAACTTTTTTTAACAGATACTAAATATTGTCCAAAATTAACGAAACATAATTCTCTCTTGTAGAGAACAGGGTTATTCTTCATAAATGGAATCGCAAGAAAATCTTCCACCTCCCTCCACGTACTCCAATTCCTTCTTTATGGGATCCAAGTTTTTTCTCTTAAAGGAGATTAAAAATTGTCATATATGTACAGAAAATAGTTCTCCCTTTATATAAAAAGAGGTTGTTCTTTATGTATAAAGTTGTTCTTTGATAGCAGGGCTTTGATCTTTCTATTTATAAGAATTGGGATCATCAAAATTTAGGGCTTATATTGAAGTCAACATGCAAAAAGGTGGCAGTATAATAGACATTAGTCATCGGATGATGGAGATGCACCGGTGGTGTCAAATTGATGGCATTTGGCAGTGAATCAATGACAATAATTTGAGAGTTGTGGACCGACGGTACCAATCCAATAATGGTGATTAAGCTATAATGATTAGATGGTGAAGGGCGACAACGGTGCACCGAAAACAGTGGTCTAAAGTTTGTGGTCCATCACTGTGGTCAAATGTTAAAGGTTTGACAATAGTGGACCAGAAGGGGATGGCCCGACAGTGGTGGTCAAATGATATTAATATGAACGCAATGAAAGAGGTAGATCTTTGTGGTCTCTGGGCTCTCTTTAAGCTTTAGTCCCCATCCGGCCTTTTAATGTTTGATCAATTTATTGGAAGTAGCATGTTTGATGAACTCACAGTCTTCTTGCAAAGTGATCGAAATTTTTTAGGATTTACTATCGTATAAGATTAAGTACTTTATATATCCTTATGATGATTATATATAATATATTGTAGAAAATATATTATCTCCCAGTGAGATCATAGTGACCCTGGTTCCTTCTAAGGCTTATGCTCTCAAAGATTTTTGGATTAATTAAAATCATGTATCTTCTAGGACTTTAATCTTATTAGGTTTTTTAAATAAGTGAAGAAAACTAGCAATCAATCTTAATATATACCTTGATGAAAAAAGATTATGTACCTTCAATATCTTCAAAGACTTATAGGCTTCTTTTTTTTTTTTTGAAAGTATAAGCATCTTTTGAGCTTTAAATCTTCTAAAATTTTTTTAATATCTATGCAACTTCAGCTTTCTGAGATTACTAAATGAGCGGAAATCATATCAATACTTGTTAGCATAAAGCCTTTCTAATTAATATAAATGCCACCTATTAACTTTTCATTGGGATTTTCTCATGGCTGTGTCTTCTAAGAATTTTATAAGAGAAAATGACATGCGTCAACATGTATCAACTTGAAAAATAATACTGACCATCAATGACATACATCAACCTTATAAGTAATTGTGATAAATGATATTAGTGGATATTGATTTTTGTGTTGATGAGTGACAACATCGGTGGGAGACGATGGTTGAATAATCATAGTCAAGTGACGTTTGTAAAGATCATAATCAAGTAACTGAGGTTAAGCAACCATACTCAAGTGAAGGTGGTTAGGGGACCCAGCAATTGAGGTTGACCAACTATAGATAGGTGCTTATAATCGGATGATTGTAGCCGAGCAACAAAAAATGGACTGCTATAATTAAATAGCTATAGTCAAACAATAAAAGAATGAGGGATTATCTTTTGGTGAAGGTTAAAAAATTGTATACATGTGACTAATGTCAAGAAATTATAGTTAGACACTAATGATTAGGCATTTATAGTTAGCAGATTATAGAAGAGCAATAGACAAGTGATATAACTATCTAACAAAGCTAAACGGGCAGCATCAATGTTGGCTAGTGTTGAAAAGGTTGAAAAAAATTCATCATGAATGTTTAACTTACTTGAAATTATTTGCTGGAGTGACATTCAACGACATTAATTTGTGTAAAAGAAATCAAAGGAAATCTGTTAAAAATGTTTGACATATTTAATTGTTTCTCAAAGTATTACTTGGCAATATTAGCTTGTGAAAAAAATGTCTAAAAGGTCCACCAATGAGTTTTGATTTATTAAAAATTGTTTATCGGAATATTATTGATCGATATGAGCCTATGTGAAAAAGGTCCACAAAAGTCTAATATAGATGTTTGAAATACCTAAAATAGTTTTTCAAAGTGTTACTCAACAACGTTAACATATGTGAAATCAATCGAAAGAAACCTACCAAGAATACTTGATTATTGGTGTAAAAAATTGACCCAAAAAGCTCACTCGACTCAAAAAATTTAGCTTTAGATTTAACCTAATTAATTTTTTGATCGAATTCGGATCAATAATTTAATTTATTAAGTTGAGTTTAAGCTGAACCGTCAACTCAAAAACTCGACTCAAAAAATTTAGGTTTAGATTTAACCTAATTAATTTTTTGATAGAATTCGGATCAATAATTTAATTTATTAAGTTGAGTTTAAGCTGTACCGTCAACTCAAAATTGAACAAAAATTAATCCTCAACCAAAATTGACCTAAACTTGACCTGCATTTGCCCTATCAACCTGAAATTGACATGAATTTGACCGAATAGCAATTATGCATATGTTAAATTGGTTGTGCGGTTCAATGTTAGGCCAATCAAGTTTGAGTTAGACTTTTTGACCGGTGTCATATTCAAGTAAGGTTCCAAGTCAAAACTGTTTTGGATAGGGTCAAATTTCAATTAGATCTGAACCTGATTTGACACCCCTATGTTTGACATATCCGAGGTTAATTATAGAGGTGTCCATTAAATGGTTTAAGCCAATTGAAACGAACCGAGCATACTTGATTGACTTGGTTCTTTGATAAAATCATGATTCGATTTGTTGTCCCAAATTAAGAGTTATTTTGATTTTGGTTACTGGTTCGAATTGAAAAAAAATTGATTAAACCAAAAAATTGAATTAGTTTGAGCAATTTAAATACATGAATCAATCAATTTAACAAATATGTTAAGCAATTAGTTCAATAAATACATCAACAAAGCAATTTGAATTAATTGAATGCACACATCTTCATTAGTATATCAAACTCTAGATAAACTAAAAGCAAACCAATAAATTAATTATATTTTGATTCAATTTGGTCTGGTTATATATCTTATTTGATCGGTTCGATTTTGTCTTTTATTTAATCTGGTTTAATTCGTTTAATAAAATTTTCAATTGATCCAACAAATTACACACCTTTAATATTGTGGCGAAACACCACTTGTTATTGTTGGCATGTGTGAAAGAGATTAAAGAAAATCCACCGAAGATATGTAACTTATTTAAGGTTATTTATAGAAGTATTACTTAGGATATTAACTTATATGAAAGATATTAACTTATGTGGTTTAATTAGTTGAATTAATTGAATGCGCACATCTTCATTACAATTTCAAACTTTAGATGAACTAAAATCAAAACAATAAATAAAATTATATTTTGATTTGATTTGGTTTGGTTATATGTCACATTTGATCGGCTCCATTTTGTCTTTTATTTAAACTGTTTCGATTAGTTAAATAAAATTTTCAATTAATCCGACCAATTACATACCCCTAATTATTTGGCGAAGTATCACTTGTTAATATTAGCATGTGAGGAAAAGATTAATGAAAATCCACCAAAAACATTTTAATTATTTAAGTTTATTTATAGATGTGTTACTTGACTATACTACTTATGTGAAAGAGGTTGAATCAACCCTCTTTGAAATAAACTATGTCGTAATTAGAGAGGGACGACTATTGCTCATATCATAAATCAAAGATATAAATTGAACTGCACTGAAATTGTTACTATCCCTTTGAGGTCATATCTTTGTCCTAGTTTATGGAGTACAAGTCCAACGGGAACTCTATGTAGAGTCAAAAGTTTTTTTTTTTTTTTTTTTTTCATAATATTTCATATTTGAAGAAAGCCTTGGGAGATATAACTTTCAATAAAATCATCTTAGATGCATGGAAAAAATGTAGAATGAAAGCTAACAGCGCAGCATGAATGAAAAAAATCGGCACCTGGAGAATACTGTCCAAGTGAGGACTGGCCACAATTTCCCCTGAAATTACAACCACAAAAGTACTCCCCCGATGTCCCCTTATGTAAGGCCAGGCCTGCCGGAACCAACCCACGAACTGCTCTTTATCCCTATCGAACGGCTCGCTAACGGAATCAATCACCGCATCACAGTCAAAGCTGCTCCTCATTGATATATCCCTTAGCTTCGAAGAGCAGACCGCAGGAGCAATCGGGAAAAGAGCCGAAGGGAAGCAGCTGATCTTCTTTGGATGCCAAAATTTGGAAAATCCGCCTGTAGATATCGACGTAAACGATGAAGAAGCTGCCATGGACGAAATACGCTAGCTCGCGGTATCTAAACCCTAGGCGCGGGAAGAATAGGAGGAACGGAACTTGATTTCGGGCGCGGCAACTTCCTATAATCCCTATATTATCCTCACGTGATCATGTACGAATATGATAAGCTTTTTTAAGGAAAAAAATATTTAATCCAGAGCGTTTTTAGAAAAAAATATATTTAGTCCAGATTTTGGGTTGTTTCTGGATGACGATTGTGATTTGTTAGAGATTTTATATTTTTTTCTATTCCGCTCCTTCTAGTAAATTACACGAACAACGTACGCAGTGCTGTATACGGACAACACAAATAACCACCCAATAACTAGCTAATAACTTATAAAAACTTTGTGAATAACATTAAAATGAACTGTGGGGTTATTGGCAGGTATTAGAAAGTTATTGCAGCGTTATTTGAGCAATAACCTCACAATACCCCGAATAACAGAAAAAATATAAAAAATGAAACCGCGGAAGTTATTGAGGAGTTATTAAGAGGTTATTCGGAATAATACCGCAATAACCTCATAATAACCTCCATATAATCATGAAATACACCATCTCGAAGTCTATTAGCTGGTTATTGGGTGGTTATTTAAGTTGTCCGTACTGTAATTATTGCATACATTATCCGTATGAAATAATTTTCCGTTATATAGACACAAATTGCATCCAAACTAAGTCGTAATATTTTGTTAGTAGGAAGTTAAGATATCAAAATCAACAATTAATTATGTTGAATTTTAAAAGTATAATATTTATTTCAAGTAAAGTAGAATATATATTTTAGGAAACTTGAGCCCAAATTATAATTTGTATTATTCAAATTCATGATCTTATCGTGATAAATTAAATGAAAATATATAAAATATAATAAATAAATAAGTGAATAAAATTATATTTAATTAATCTCAAATTAGGTACATTTATTTGCATTTATGGTGATCAAAATTTTGATATCTGGGCTCAGATTTTTGTGGGAGGTATTTCATTCAGGCTTGGCAACTTCAGTCATGTTGGAAGGTACATTGAGAGAAATCAAGATGTAAAGTCCCAAGTTCCAAAATTTATATACAAACAACCTTTATGGGACCACAAGAAGGGTGAGATGTCCCATTCAAAAGAGAAAAAATGGATGGTAAAGCAATGAATTATCTTACGGGAAGGTGTGGAAACTTATGTGTATTAGACGTCAATCAGTTGATAAAGCAATGAATTATCTTATTAACTTTAAAAGTATGCAATATATAATTTGACTATAAATAATATAAAATTTAAAGATTATATGATGCAGAGGGCTTCAACTTAGCCTTACCTAATTACTATTATTATATTAGTTAACTCTGCTTTTAGTATTATTAAACAGCTGTTTAGTGAATATACTTTTTGTGTCATGTCACATGTGTTACCTCGTGGTATTGGAGAAAGGAGAAAAGGTTATCTGTAGGTAACAATTTTTCCTGCTTTAATAGAAAGAAATATCACTTTCCGGTTATCTTTCTGGGGCTATTCTTCTTCCTTGTAGGAGGCGGCTGCAGCATTATCTGTCTCTTCTATTAACATCATAAAATTTTTAATCAATTCAATTACTTAATCAAAACTTAGTTGAACTCAAATTAAATCACTTTTGGTGTTTTTGGATGCCTCATCAAAACGACTATTTTGGCTTAACTGGATAAATGTTCACGCATCAACAATAAATAATATAAATCTAAAGATAATTCAAAATTTTCAAATGGCTCAGTCATAAAGTTTGGTCAGGATCATAATGTTGATCGAGATGCATTAATATTTCATAGCATTGTGTGTTCCGCGGTCTGTTGGTAGAGCAACCTCGTTGAAGGTCATAAATCCTCTCAGGTCACGAGTTTGAATCCCCTGGTGATGCATTGATGTCTTAAATCAGGTGGTACTCAAATTATTTGCACACCAAATCGCCCCCAAACCTAGCGGGGGTTGAATCAATAAGGTGGGTTGGAGACCTCACGCCCTGACACATTCTTTATATATATATATATATATATATATATATATATATATATATATATATATATATATATATATATATAATATGCCTAAAATAAATAAATAAATTTTATGTGAAAAATCAAAACAGGGATGATTTATTATTCATTTAAAAAGCCTACAACACCCACCATCACAGCTCTACCAAACATGACTTGAAAACCAAAACAACCATCTCAAAATTAAGAATAAGAAAACTCTCCACTCCTGATGCAAAGTACGCCCTCATTTTGAAAATTTCAAAATTATGTAACAACAAAAAGAAGTTGTCATTATAACAAATAGATTGAAAGTGGCAATCAGCAATCAGCTTAATTTCCCATTCTCCAGAATCCATTTCTTTACCTTTCCTGAACAGTCCTCGTCCAATTTCTCATATATAATCTTGAGCTTTATATAAGCCAAATGCAGATATTTGTCAATGATATCCTCGCACTTCTCATATAATACAGGGATTGTCAAAATAACAGCCAGACCTGAAAAAAATAAAGCATTATAATTTATGTTAAATGCGAAAACAGACCATAGTGGAGGATCCAAGGAATTATAGATATAAACTTGAGGCATTTACACACATACAACAGAATTCTTCTGTATTTACAAACCTAGCATCTAAACATACATGCATAGGTCTATGACACCAAGATGTCATAAATGAAAATATAAAACTTGAGGTGTTAGATATGAGAAAACATAAGGACTCAGGTATACATGTAAAATTTTCTTTTAAATTTGATGTGACTGCACCGTCGAATGTTTTTTAAAGCACAAGTAATAGAGATTGGTTTCGATTATTTTATTTACTTCTATAACACATGAATAAAGGGAAATTTACATACTGTGCAATTCTTATATATTTATATATCTAACACACAAAGTTTAATATTTACACTTAATAACACCTTAGTGTCGTATACCTATGCATGAGAAGGTGCATTTCATTTTAAAAAGCTGATGATAATTTTGAAGTGATGCTAAATATTTGAGAGGTATGCATATATATATGAACGTTTAGGTGTTAATTAATGTGTAAATGAAACCAATTGCGTAGCATGTATGTAAATGCCCCTAAAAGAAGGATTCCAAACTAAAAAATAATAAACATGTTCTTAAATGGGAAAGCAGTATATGGAAATAGAAATACAGTAAAGGACATGGTGACTTACCGCTGTACGCTAAGGTAAGAAAATCAGTCCAACTGCTGACAACAGAAATTAGCCATAGACATGCCGCGACCTTACAGAAAAGGTTTGAATCTCTACCAAGTGCAATATCTCGGGAAGCAGAAAGTATACTGTTTATGTTGGTTCGAAAAAAATCTGCTGCATGATTTATCGCCTCTTCAGTAAAATGCAACTCTGGTAAAGGTGGAGGTGGCCTGCGTTGAAGACAAACCATCAAGAACAGTATCAATTAATTTTGCATTATAATCTAAGCATTTTGGTGTAAAGAAATCAATTTATGCAACTAAAGAACAAGCAGGGACTTTTCTTTATAAAGAAGACCAGAAAATCATATTAGGAGAGCTTGAGGTGTTGAAATGAGAAAAATCGGCTTTTTATATCTATATGGGATAATTAAATACAAACCATCCGAAACATTCATATTTATAAATTAACCACCTAGGTGATTTTTTGAACTATCGAACCAATGTATTTACAAGTTCCACGATCAAACTATTGAGAATTTGATAAAAATGATAAATATGGGTTGAGGTTTTACCATTAATTTTGCTATTTGAGTGAGAATTTGAAAAATGGATGAAAGAGGATGGGTGATTTGTAAATAGCAAGTTCTTAATGGTCTGCGTGCAATTGTCCTATTTGATATTTTGCATGTTCATTAGAACCATTATTGGAAATATTCCAAATCGTCTTTGGAAAAGGATAACTTTCAGATTTCTCTGCCCGTTCAAAAAAAAAAAAAAACAAGAAAAATACTCCTATAACGATAAGAATTCTCAAATGAACAAGAATTATTTAGAATAATATAGCAATAATCTTCTATAATAAATGACTTATTCATATGTTTCACCCCTCATAATGTTGTACTGCTCATGTTATAAACATTGAAAAAAAAAAAAAAGGGTGGAAAACAGTGATTGATTATAACATACAAAACTCTTAATAAAGTTTCACATGCAAACAATATCTAATTCCAAATAAGAAAGATCTTCTTAGACGACTTTATAACGATATAGTCTTCTCTAAATTTTTTTTAAAGTCTCAACATTATTAAATGAGTAAATATTATTTAAATTTTAATAAAAATGAAATCAATAATCTTTTATCTAAAGGTCTTATTCGAAAATCATACTCCAGATAGAGCTGCACAACATTATATGGCATAGATGTTGATGAAAATTAAAAAGGTAAGCCCATGTTGATTATTTGGTATAAACACTTTAATCAACTTCTTAAATAGATTTGATGTTTGATCCTTAGAGGATAAAATGCATGCGCATTGAGAGAGGCGTTTTAGCTGTTATGGCTTAAGCCCACAGTATAAAAAAAATAAAGAATATAAATTTAAGAGAAAAAAATAAACTATTTCTGCATAATAAAAAAAATATTAAACACAAACAAAACAAGTCTTTTAGGATTAGAATCTTCAAGATATTAGCAAAAATTCACACACAAAAAAAAAACAAAATAGAAACATTTAAAAATAAGCAATCATGTTTAAGCCAAAAACTAACTTTATGATCATTTGATCTCAATCCTCAAAGGTTATTCATTCTTATCATCATCAAAATTTTATTCTTATTCACCATATAGTTGCGTCCAAATCACAACTAGGTCCTTCATATCCTTTGCATTCATTGCCCACTTCATTGAAGTCATCGTCGTGCTCAATCTTGGGTGCTTTCACAATTTTTTTCTCCTTATCATTATTGCCTAAATTACGTACACAAACAAAATAATATTCATAAATACTTAGGATATTTTTTCTATAAGTAATTAAGAATGGATATTTATATAAAGAACAATTAAACGTAAATAAAAAACGTACTTGTTATTTCATTCATGTTCCTTTACCTATGAGAATATGTTATAGAAATGTCTTTTTTTTTCTAGTGTAATATTCTATGATTCTTCATTTGCATTTGTCGATGGCACATTTCTCATTACATCAAAATCAAAGTTATTTTCGTCTTCATTCATCCAAGAAGGTTCTTGTTGAAGCGCTATATCATTTTCTCAACAATCCACTCATCATTAGAGTCTATGTCATTTATCATATTAGATTAAAGTCTTGTTTTATTCTTATATTTCTCTCCCTCAATCTAGTATTATGTCTTACATATACAAGAGCATTCAACTTCTTGTGCTTCAACCTATTCCTCTTCTTAGTATGAATTTAAGATAAAAAACGTCATTTTTAAGAGGTGATTACAAAAGTAAATAATAATAATTTTAACTTTTAAGAAATAAAAAAAAATTATTACTGACTCAAAAGTGCTCCAGTTTATTTCACAATCTGATAAACTGCATGTGAAGCTAAGAAGATGTTTTCCCACTAAATTTTCCCAGTCAGCAGGAGATCTCAACTTTCTTGAATTCATAGCAACTCTACTCTCAAAGTCTCCTTGTAAGTTATCAAACAAATCTAGTTGAATATCAGCTCTAAGACGATGTTCATAATCAAACATTCTTTCCATACAAGCAATTCAACCTTCTTTTACCTCATCATCATCAGAAAAATTATCTTAAAAGCCATATTGAGAGTTCAAATAATAACCAGCTACATGTGGTGGTTTATGAAGTTGGACTTCCCATCTTGCATCAAATTTCCTCCAAATAGGTTCATACTTTTTTTCATTATGCCCACACTTAAAAACAAACTTTTCTTTTGTTGAGTCCATTAACTCATAAATATAACTGGTTGGCATTTCTTATGAGTCAACATCTCTTAAAACATTTAAAGGCGGCAACACATTTTTGATACAATAAGCAAGATGACTCTAAAAATGTGGATCAAACAAAAAAATAACTCGAGTTTTTATACCTTTCATCTTCTTTGCCCATTAACTAGAACACCAAGCTTCTGAGGAGAACATTACCTAAAGTGGTTGCTTCTACTTATAAATGTTTTGAAGGGTCAAATAAGTCATAGCAAACCATATGATAGCTGGACAATCGAGTTCCTTCTTAATTGTAAAAGATCTCATTGAACCAAGAACCCATGTGCGCCCATAAATGAATTTAACAAATTGTATAACTTTTGCAAGTGTGCTCTCATGAATCTTCAACTTTTTATATCTTCTAACATTAGGTCAATACAATATGTTGCACATGGTGTCAAATAAACATGTTGTCTTTTCTCCATTATCTTTTCACCCGCATTTATGTAATTTGCACCACATTTTTCCCCCCACTTCCTAAATCACGTCATCCAAATAAGTAAATAGTAACTCAACTTTTTATAGCATTAGAAGAATCAACAGATCTAAGGAAAAAGTCTTAGTTGGACCGTTCAAAAGAAAATTAATCAAAGTTCTAGTTTTCTATCTGTCCAACTGTCTGACATAGTTGAGCACTCATATTTACTTCATACCTTCTTATGCTCCTCAAACACCTCGTTAATTATAGCAACCTCATCTTTCAGTGTCCAAATCTCAATCCATGCATTGTAGGTGGAGTAAAACCAAATCCAAAATAAAAAACTGCTTTAAGCATAGACATGTAATATGGGTCATTGACAACATTAAACGCAAAACCGACTGAGTAGCAGAATCTACCAATTATCATATATGTTTCTTTTCTTTCATCTTTTTTCCACTTAGAATTTAGCGTATAGTTCTTTGCTTGTGTTGTGGTGAAAGAATTCATTGGACCTCTAACTCTAGGTGGCCTCTAAGAGGAGTCAACTAATAATGAATTTGTAGCATTTTAACACTTACCAATATTTGTTGAACTGTTTCTAATGTCATTTAATACACTGTCACGTTATGCTTGGACTTCTGCATTTTCTTCCAATGCTTTCTTGCATCTCTCTTGAACTTCAGTAGGGACTTTAGTACATGACTTAATATCTTGATGTGTGCGAGCAAGATGTTGTTTTATCATGTTGATTGTTCCACTACACACTTGATTGCAAAACTTATATCTAAAATATTTTTCATTAGGTATGTCTGTTGTATATTGTCATGAAAAGTCTTTCTTGCTAGTGCGACTACTATCATGGCTAATCAACTCTATAGAGATCCCAATTGGTCGTTCATAAATGTTCCGCCCTGCTGTTAGTGCCCTATGAAATGTTGTCCATGATACCTACTCTGATGTAGGGAATTCCGATCAACTTTATGAGGTATCTAAGAAGATTCGGAAGGCAAAATAAGGGGTCCAGGATCGTGACCCAATTTTATAATGACATTGTTTCACTATAGATAGAAATGTCACCTGTACTACGACTATATTTGGGATTCTCCAACCGACTTATCCCTCTTCCAGAAGATCGTAGAAAATGATCATATGTTTCAATTCTTTGTTGGCCTTAACAAAGAACTTGACGAAGTTCGAGGCCATATTCTTGGTCGAAATCCTCTTCCTTCCGCTCGCGATGCTTTCACTAAGAGTTGTCGCGAAGAAAGAAAAATATTTGTCATGCTCGGCACTTCTACTCCTTCAGCTAAATCATCCGCTTTAATCTCCAATAGTGCTCAACCCTCTCCCATGCCACATCGGACTAGTCACCCCACTTGTGATTACTGTCACAAAACCAATCGCACTCGGGACAAGTGTTGGAAATTTCACGGTAAGCTGTCATACAAACCTTCGGTCAAATCCTCTATTGCCAAGGGACTCACGGCGACGACCAAGCCAGGCACGGATCAACCGACTCCTACCCAGAACATCCCGGAATCTTTTGAATCCTTAAAGAACCATTTGGGGCAATTGATCAAGCTTTTTGGAGCCAATCAAGTCTTTGCGGATCCATCGACGTCTCACATCTAACAAGGTACTCTTCTTATGACTCACAGTTTATTCATCATCTAGTATGTGGATTATTGATTCAAGTGGCACGGATCACATGACTAACTGCTCTCAAACTTTCTTGACTTACGATCCGTTCTCTGGAAAAAATACAGTCAGAATTTTCGATGGTTATATAGTCCCGTTGTTGGTAAAAAGTTGATTACACCAACGACTGATCTAAATTTGGAGGCTGTTTTAAATGTTCCCTATTTGCAATGTAACTTATTATGTCGGTAAGTTGACAAGTGATATTGATTGTGTTGCAAATTTCTCTTTTGATGGTTATGTTTTCAGGATCGTCGTTCAGAAATGATGATTGGAACTGCTAAAAGAGTAGCCGGTCTCTACTACTTCCAAAAGGATAACATGAAGAGTAAAGACACGACACTCAAAAGTTCTAGCCTATCTCGATTCATTGAATATCTCATTATGTTGTTACATTATGGTTGAGGATATCTTAGTTTTAAATATTTGAAAAAGTTGTACTTTTAATGTTTTCTAATAAAAATGTCTCAAACTTCAGTTGTAAGACATGTCAGTCAATCAAACATCACTAGGTCCATCACCCACCTCACACTTACACACCTTCCGCTCCTTTCTCCCTCATCCACAGTAACATATGGGGTGTTTTGCCGGCTGCATCAATAAACGGTGGTTATTAACCTTAATAAACAACCACACTCGAATGACATGAGTCTATATTTTAAAAGATATGTCAAGTCGTTGTAACCTTCCAAACTTTTACGCCTTAACTCAATTCAAAACTCCCATTCAGGTATTTCGGACTGACAATAGATGTGAGATTTTAAAGTTTATTTGAGTGAATTTTTTATTAATAAAAGCATCTTCCACTCTTGCACGAACACTCAACAAAATGGGATAGCAGAGAGAAAAAATCATCACATCCTCAACGTTGCTTGCTTCATTATGTATCAATCCATTGTCCCAAAATATTTTTGGAATGATGTCATTCTAACTGCCACCTATCTCATAAATATAGTCCCACCCAAAATTCACAAGTTCTGAATTCCCTTAGCCTTCCTAATGTGATACTTCCCTACCAATCGGGTCTTCTCTACATTAGATCTCTAGGTTTTTTGGTGCATTGCATTTGTTCAAAATATTGCCCGTACTCAGAGTAAACTTGATCTTAGATCCATAAAATGTATCTTCCTTAAATACCCCTCCTCCTATCAAAAAAATTGCGCTTGTCTATTCCAAGTATCAACACGACCAATTCAACAAATAAAATGTAATAACATCATTACGATGTCTAGAACCCTCTTCCCACTTCTACACTTGAACAAATTTCAGTTTCTTTTTTCTTTTAACATAACCCAATATAATTTTTTATTTACCAATACCGACTAGCATTAAATTACGTTATCATATTTATCTGATCCCACCACCGTTGCTACAGGTGTCTTAAATTTCTTGAGCAAATAGTCATGGCAGAATCAAACTTAAAACCAGATATTTAGAAACATTCGACCTGTCATAATCATCATTCTATTAGTGGCCTCATCACAGTAACCTACATTAAAAACACCTTTAAACATCCTCTCTAATTGATGGAATAAAACAGAGCAGATAAACACTTTCAATTTTAGTTCTAAGTGCTACAAAGTCAATGACTGTAAGTGAAATTAACTCTGTAGATCTCATTCCCATCATTTTACTCTGATTGGTAGTTAAAGTTTAGAGAGAGGGAAAGGATTTTCTAAGAAAGTGCAAACTTTCTTATGACTCTGAGGGTAAAACAGGTAGAAATGAAAAATAATAATAACAATAAATGAAGGGGAAACTAATTCATCGCGAGAAGGAATTTGTTTCACCCCATAATAAGTGAAAAAGGTGAGAGTAATTTATATGGTGAACTCATAATGATTCCGACATCATACTTGCCGTAATAAGAAAATAAAAAATTATTCCCTCTTGATCATAGCCTAATCATAGTTCTTTTTGTGAGGCTATAAATGCCAAATTAATTACAAAATTTATTTTCCTTTCATTTCTTTCCACTCTAAATCAAGAATGAGTGCATAATTTTCTTCGTCAATATCTCAATCAAAGTCAATAATGTCTCTACTCAGTACTACTTCTCTCACCGCTTAGGCTAACTCCCATTGAGTGCGCAACCGAAATCCTTCTGACAGAAAAAAAACCGACAATCTTGCATGCATATCTCTCGATGCATCTCTGCCAGCAGCAACTAGAGCTAAAGTTCATGAAAATACGAGATATTCCGGCCGTCAGTTTACCAAGACATGGATCTCAAAAAGTAAAAAACAAATCAAGCTCCGAACAGCTAGCGTTACCTGTTGAGAACCCCCGCTGCCTTCGCCCACACAAAGAGAATAGTCACCAGCAGCAAAAAAACCCTTGAAACAAGTGACAAAAGAGTATATCCAGATAACTCAAATATCACCCAAGCCGCAAAGGTTCCAATCAGTATTCCAATGGTGATATGCCTTCTTCTCCAAAGAATCACATCTGCAACTGTTAAAACAATATCACCCATCAGCCGCAATCCAACGAACCACACGATTAAGATCACACTAATTAAGCATCAGACCAAATTCTTAAATCAGGAATCGGCCCACGCTTATCCAAATCTAAGAATCAAGCGAGATTGTGACACTACGAATAAGAAGAAACTGACTTACGCAGTCCGCCGCCGAGCAGCTCGTGAACACTTCTCCGCCTCCGAGATCCCATGCAACAAAGCAAGAAAAAAGTGGCCGATGGTTGCGAGATGCAGAATAGTGAAGAGGGTATGGGATCTGACTATGATGAGAATGTCGACAGGCGATGTGGGGTTGGGATATATGGGTTTCCAGCCTAAAAGCAGAGGAACCACCATAGTCGTTCGTCATCTTTGTTCCTTCTACTCGTATGTGGAAAACAAATACACGCAGCCCACTTTCCACTGCTGTTAGGTGAAAAAGAAAAGGGTGTCCGATGGAAAATGTCATGCATCAGTAGAAAGCTGCTGAGATATAAGGGCCTTTCGATTTGGGTATCTTTTTTCGCTTCATTGAGATTGGTAAAGTGAGCATCTCAAGGCGTATTCAATGGCTTTGACGTGGGTGGATCATGTTTCGTGCACCTGATTTTGGGTTTTAAGTGTTTTTACGCTGCTGAGAGGACAAATTTGTTATATTTTTAATTATCTGATTTTGTTTTTTGTAATAGGGGTGATGCGTGCTAAAAAATTCGCGGCGGTAGAGTAACAAATTATTGTCTTAGTGTTGTACGAGAATCCAACACGCACACAGATGAAAAGGAAATAAGCAGTGACTCCAGAAGTTTTTACGTGGAAAACCCGTAAAGGGAAAAACCACGGCCTACGTCTGCGAAAATCCACTATTGATTGACTTTTATAGAAAACCTCCTGTCCTCACAGACGGGTGAGAGTGATTATATGTTTTAGACTACAATGTCGACTCACATTGTCTGATTGGTGGTGATTGATGATGATTGGTGGAGGTCCACGGTGACGGAGGTCGACGATGATGGAGGTCGACGGTGACGGAGGTCGACGGTGATGGAGATCGACGGTGATAGAGATCGACGGTGACGGAGGTCGATGATGATGGAGGTAGGCGGTAGTCGATGGTGACGGAGGTCGGAGGTCGACGGTGACGGAGGTAGGCGGTACTCGGCGGTGACGACGGAGGTCGACAGTGACAGAGGTCGACGACGATGAAGGTCGGCGAAAGTCGGCGGAAGTCGATAGTGGTCGACGGTGATCGGCAGTTAGTCGATGGCGGTCGGCGACGGTGCTAAGCTGCAGCTTCTCCTTAAGGCTCTCTCTTTCATTCTCCCTTCTCATGTATAAGTTGGGGTCTATTCATAAGGTTATGAGTGTAATTAATAAAGTCATTTTGATCGAACGGTTCAGAGAGCTCCCATTGATCAGTTGACGTTTAAGAGGCATTTGATGGCTTTAACGATGTCAGAATTTGAGTGATCTTGGGCTCGTTAGATTCGTCTTGCCGAGATGCTCGATTTGAGTATGGGATTGCTAGTGTCGGCATCCTTTTGACTTTTCAATGTGTCTGAAAATCTTCTAAAAGTAATTTAATGACTTGATCCAGACTTGATTTGACTCAGATTGGACTAGTTTTGATATCATTAGGTACATTTCATCGAGCAGGTCAATTTGACTATAATTTTGCTGAAATCAGAGCTCTGTATGACTTTTTATCAACATTTAAATATTTCTTGCTCAAAAGATTGCACCAAGATTCGTGCCAGTTGATGAAAATTTGTTAATGACATATCAGTTGCCCCCATATTTTCGGGCGAGATCATTTTTTATCGTCCGAAAATATTAAAATTTGAAGCATGTTTATTTTTATTATGTATATATATGTCTATGTGTGTATATAGATATATATATTTATAATTACACTATTAGAATTAGTATTATAATAATATAAAGCATCAATCAACATATGAATTGAGTGCAGCTCAATGGAAGTGTTTTTTTTGTGTTTTTTTTTGTGTTTTTTTTGTTGCTTACAGATGTGAGGAGCTTGATCCCAGCCCATTTCAAAGTAGAATTTATATTTATGAGACCAGATTGTTATCCTTTTGACCAAATGAATTCGAACAAGTTAAAAAAGACTTAAATAACTGAAATAAAAATTGCAGGAGTCAATGTGATTTAGGAATCCGAAAAGACGATAATTTAACATTTTTTAAATAATAGTCTGTTATATATTTATATAAACTGTTTTATTTTAAGGATTCCAAATAATTTCATGTCATAAATACAGAATTTAAAAAATAAAAAAAAAGGATGAAAAGTTTTTTTTTTTTAATTAATGTGTGAATTTGAAACATCAAATAATAAGAAATATAAAAAGATTTCTTATTTCGTTTTTTGATTGAAATTAATTTAATATCATAAATGTAGAATTTGAAAGATCAAAACATAAAGAATATAAAATGAAAACTTATTAATTTAATGACCCAATTCTTTTTTCAGCCTATAAATAGGCCTAAAGGAGTGGGTTAGAGTCGCCGCGGCGGAGCGTCGTGGAGATGCAATGCGGATGCGCGTCGCAGCGAAGCGTTGCGGCAGCACGTTGCGGAGGCGCGTCGCGGAGAGGCGCTGTGAGGGCGCGTCGCAGCGGCGCAACGCAACAAAGTGTTGCGGTAGCTCGTCGCTGTTACGTGTCGCGGTGGCACGTCGCGGCGGAGCGTCGCGAATGTGCGCCGCGGTGGTGCATCACGGCAGAGTGTTGTGGTTGTGTTTCGCGGTAGCGCGTCGCAACGGCGCAACGTAGCAACATGTTGCTGTGGCGAGTCGCGGTGGTGCATTGAGGCGGAGTATGGCGGCAGATCGTCGCGGGGGCGCGTTGATGCGACACGTTGCGAGGGAGTGTCGCGGTGATGCGTCGCGGCGGAATGTTATGGCGACGCGTGGCGGGGCGCATTGCGGCGAAGTGTCGTCGTGGGGCGTCATGACGGTGCGTCGAGGCCGAGTGTTGCGACGGTGCGTCGTGGCGGAGCGTCGCGGTGGGGCGTCAGGGCGACGCGTTGTGGCGAAGTGTTGCGACGGCGCATCGTGGGGGCATTGGGGTGGCCCATCGCGGTGACTTATTGTAGTTGTGCGTTGCGGTGACACGCTGCGGCGGAGCGTTACGGTGGGGCATCATGGCAACGCCTTGCGACGGGGCATCGGGGCGACGAGTTGTGGCAGGGCGTCGAGGCGACGTGATGCATTGCGTTGTGGCAAAGAGTTGTGGTGCCGAGTTATGGCGCAGAGTTGCAGTTGCTGAGTTGTGGTGCAAAGTTACGGCGCCAAGTTGCGGCGAAGTATTGCAGTAAAGATTTTGCAGTGCCAAGTTACGGTGAGGAGTTACGGTAAAGAGGAAAGTCACCCTCGTCATGCGTAGCAGGCAAGCAACAAGATTTTCTTTCTCGTTGCGACGAAGATGAAAGTTTTTCCCGTCCTGCGTAGCATGCAAGCAAAGAAATCTTCATTCTCGTTGGTTTCATGCATTTTGCAGGAGATTCCAGTGTCGCTCATGCGCATTTTGAAGATGATGATAAAATGTTGTAGCTTTCCCGCCTCGCCTCGATGGGAAGATTTTCTTGCTTATGTGGTCGTGTTATCTGAATATCCCTTGATGATCATCATAAGTACTGGAATTATAAGAAGACGATGCCGACTCTAATTGAATATGAACTGATCTGTTGTAGCCCTTGTACAAGTATATATTTGTATTTGTAGACTTTTTAATCATCTTATATGACAATTGTAGATGATAACAATGTATTTTTTTTGTTGCTTCCACGGATGTTGCACCTTCTTAATTGTTCAAATTTCTTCAGAGGCTCGCAGCCTTCTGAAGAATTTTTTACACTTGTGTTTTCTTAAACTTATAGCCTTCTAAAGTCTTTGATGTATTTGTGTCTTCTGAGACTTATAACCTTCTGATGTCTTTGAGTGTACATGTGCCTTATGAGGTCTTTAATGTACCTGTGCCTTTTGAAGGTTGCAGCCTTCTGAGGTCTTTGAGTGTACTTATGTCTTCTGAGGCTTGTAGCCTTCTGAGGTCATTGATGTACCTGTGTCTTCTGAGGGTTGTAGCCTTCTGAGGTATTTGAGTCTACTTGTGTCTTCTGAGGCTTGTAGCCTTCTGAGGTCTTTGATGTACTTGTGTCTTATGAGGCTTGTAGCCTTCTGAGGTCTTTGGTGTACATGTGTCTTCTGAGGCTTGTAGTCTTCTGAGGTCTTTGAGTGGAGACCCAGTCAACCACTTGCACTCATTGAGTCTTTCTAGTGAGGACCCTGTCCACTACTAGCTTCCCATCGAGACTTGTCTCTTGGGCTAGTCTTCCAGGGGCATGGTAGAAAAGAGAATTCATTAAGGATGTAAGACCAGTTCTGAGTTGTATCGCCAGAGATGCTCGATGGTAATAACCCATAATTAATGAGCCATATGAAATCTACTAAGGATGGTTAACCTATCCTAGGTTGTTGGTCGAAGCTTTTGCTTGACGACCGTAACCTGTTATGGAAGTGGTTAAAGGAAATTCATCAAGGATTTTTGACCTATATGAGGCTGCATGTCGAAGCTTTTACTTGACGACTGTAGCATGTCATGGAAGATGTCGAATCGAGTCCCCTTGGGATCAATTAAGCCTAAAATGAGGTGTCAGAGATGCTCTACGTTTCTCGAGACTAAGGAGTAGATCGCAATGGATCTTATGTTTTATTGGAAATATGGTTGCAGTCATACCCAAGAGTAATGTTTGACAACTTGTCAGTTGCTATTTTTGAAACTTTTGCCCCTCCCAGCGGGGGTGTTTTTCATGTGAGCTTGTAAAAGAACACATGTATTGGGCCTTGAAGAGATCAGCTTCCCGATCTAGTTGAAAAGAAACTCCAGTACGATGAGGGGGCGCTGAGGAAGCGTTATTTGCAGTGAAGACTGCCCCCCAATCCAGGAGCGATTCTTGTATACTTGTAATATGAATGAAACATGAGATGGCTTCCCCACCGCAGTCATGCCCAAGACGTTAATGTGAATGACTTTTCGAGACTTTGGTGAAGGTTGCCCCCCACATCAAAGAATGCTCTAGGGATGATCTTCAAGATGCAAAATGATTCATTTGTCTGTTGGATGAAATACATCATTGGGAAAGGAATTAGGGGCTCGATGTCTTAGAGTTGTAGACAATGTCGAACGGGGCTTCGTTTTCCACAGACGGCGCCAAACTGATGCGTGCTAGATAATTCATGGCGGTAGAGTAACAAATTATCGTCTTAGCGTTGTACGAGAATCCAACATGCACACAGATGAAAAGGAAACAAGCAGTGACTCTAGAAGTTTTTACGTGGAAAACCCATAAAGGGAAAAACCACGGGGCCTGACCCAATTGCAAAAATTCACTATTGATTGACATTTACAGAAACCCCCTGTCCCACAGACGGGAGAGAGTAATTATATCTTTCAGACTACAGTGTCGACTGACATTGTCTGGTTGGTGGTGATTAACGATGATCGGTGGAGGTCCACGGTGACGGAGGTCCACGGTGATGGAGGTCGACGGTGACAGAGGTCCACGGTGATGGAGGTCGACGGTGACGAAGGTCGGCGGTGGTTGACGGTGATGAAGGTTGACGGTGACGGAGGTCGACGGTGACAGATGTCTACGACTACGAAGGTCGGCGAAAGTCGGCGAAAGTCAACGGAGGTCGGCGGAAGTCGACAGTGGTCGACGGTGATCGGCAGTTAGTCGACGGCGGTCGGCGGCGGTGCTAAGCTGTAGCTTCTCATTAAGGCTCTCTCTATCATTCTCCATTCTCATGTATGAGTTGGGGTATATTTAAAGGGTTATGGGTGTAATTAATGCAGTCATTTTAATCGAACGGTTCAGAGAGCTTCCCTCGATCAGACTACAAGGGGCATTTGATGGCCTTAACGATGTCAGAATTGAGTGATATTGGGCTCGTTAGATTCGTCTTGTCGAGACGCTCGATTCGAGTATGGGCTTGCTAGTGTCGGCATCCATTTGACCTTCCAATGTGTCCAAAAATCTTCTAAAAGTGATTTAATGACTTGATTCGGGCTTGATTTAACTCGGATTTGATTAGTTTTGATATCATTGGGTACGTTTCATCGAGCCGGTCAGTTTGACTATAAGTATGTTGAAATCAGAGTTCTGGATAACTTTTTATCAACATTTGAATATTTCTTGCTCAAAAGATTACACCAAGATTTGTGTCAGCTGATGAAAATTTGTTAATGACGTATCAAGGGGCTTTTACATTCATACCACCCAATTCTTATGGGAAATTGGCATGTACGTAGAAAAAGAAGAGTTTAGGTGTTCTATATATAAATACATAGGAATTAAGTGATATGTATATGAATTTTTTTTAATAGAGTATAATATGCTTAAAATATTATTATATACAAATTTATGTGTGGTGGGATGATCATTATTTTCCTAATTTTGTAACTTTGTTTTAAAAATTTAAGGGCCCTTTTAGATCATTTTTTTAATTTTCTTTTTTTTGTTTTATTTTGTGTGTGATGGAGAATTCATAGTAGTAGAGTAATGGATTAGCGTCTCAACGTACCACAAAACCCCACACATGCTCAGGTAATATAAGTGACATGTATAGATGCCAAAAGTTTTACTCTGAAGAACTTGAAAGATAAGAAAACCACTGGCCTAGCCCAGTCAGACATGATCAAATATAGCTTAATGAGTATAAATACATGTCATTGTCACCCACAATAATATTGTCAAAACCATGTTAGAAACAATCCACTGTAGATTATTGTCTTGACTTTCTTCAACGTCTCTACATTCTTTTTATGTCATCTCCTTTGTCACCGACGAACATATTGTTAAAACCATGTTAGATATACTTCACTATAGATCATTGCTTTAATTTTATTTAACGTGGCTACGTTGTTCTTATGCCACCTCCTTTCTCACCATAAAGTCGTGCTTTATTTTTCTTTAGGATGAATACCATCAAAACCATCCTCAATAGCCTTCGTGAATATTTTACATTGCTTCATTTATGATCTTCAAGCCATGCGACGATCGCCTCTAAGTGGATGACCATTTTGTCTGTTTCATCCAATGCCTATAGTTTCATACATTCACATCAAATAGAAGATCCATTCAAGCCATTCTCTATAACCTCCTTGGCATTCTTGTGCCTAATCATTCACCGGTACTAATCATTCACTTTTTTTCTTCAAAGTTGAATTATTCCAATAATAAATTTTTTTTGCATCATTAGTGTTCAATACACTAACAATAATATGCATATACTTCCTCTATATTGACACATTCTTTGAGTTCAAGGAAGGGTTGCACTTTATATTCAAAACTATAGTTAGTGAAAGCTATTTTAGATCATTTAGATCCTATATATTTTTCTTTTTTGTATGATTTTCACATAAAAAATATATGTATAATTTTTCCATTTTATTTACTAGGTACTACTATTTTTATTTGATGTGTTCAAATTCGCTATAGGGATGTAGCTTTTAGTTAACCACAATTCTTACTATAAAAATATATTATTTTTGGGAGAGGGTGCTTACTAGAGGATAAAATGATTATACGTGGTGGGAAAAAATCAATGACTTTGAATCTTCATTTACATATCTACTTCAATGATGAGATGATACCAAGTGTTATACATAATTAATGAGAGAGTACTCATGAAGAAGAGACAAAATAACATGATTGATGTGTAGAGTATCACTAAGGGTCTTTTTGGGACAGCTGCAGTTTATTAAATAATTTACTGATAAACAGTTGATCATGATAAGCTGCTACTCAAGAGCTTATCCTGATAAACTGACTAGTTATTTGATTTGTGTTTTTATGAAAACAGTTAATTCATAATTATTTTTGGATAAATGACTATAAAGATTTGGCCCATAATGCACGAACTTTTTTAATGGCTTGAATAAGTTAGAGGGATATGCGAGAATCGATTTTTTTTTCTTTCTTATCTTTTCCTTCCCACGTGATTTCTTTTCTATTTCACAGCTTTCCCAAATTCAAGCTCGCCAATTCTTTCCTTCCTTCTTCCTCACTGTTTCTAGATGTGACCCTTTCCTTTTCCACTTCATCCTATCGCCTTAGATAGGGATTCGTTGAATCCTCAGTTAAGGCAAGCAGACGAGAAACGAGATATAAGATTTTATTAGCTTGATTATCATTTTTTTTATTAACTTGCAATTCTTTCTTTTACGATACTATAATATTAAGTTAATAAGAAACAGTAATTTAATAGTAATGATAATAATGTTAATAATAACGATCGATTTAATTTCATCAAATTTGTAAAATAAATCTGTTTAATTTCATAATTAATTATGTCTTATTTTCTAAATGGAATAGGATTGCTAATTAGGTCGAAAAACTTGTAAAAGTGTTGTGATTGTTGTCTCGAGATAAGTAACTATTATTTATTCGATGAAATAAGTAGACTTGTTGGTTGAGGGCGTTATTACTTGTTCATTGTAATGGAATCACTTCTATTGTTTATGTTTTGTTAGACTGTTCGTACTACTTCAATTACGATATCGTACTTGTTATATACATACTTTATTGTTTAAGTTGAAATTACTTTTTGTCTTAAGTTATTATTGCACATTTGAATAACTTTGTAGTTATAGTGTTTTTCTTTCTTACATTTCATGAGCCTGCGTGTGAATTCACGTCATATCACAAGTCTGTGTAATATTACATTTTTTTTTGCATTTATGCAAGTGAAAACAAATTAGCCTGCTTGTGTGTGATGATATATAGGATGGTAGAACCCTTTTAGATATCGGCTAGTCGGGCTGAAGGGCCTACAGAGTGACGATCCTACAAAAAATCACAGGGTTTCATTGGATTGGTATTTGACCTTTCCGGTTTTAAGGTGACTGTTAAAGCTGACGGAAGCTCAAATATCGATTTCTCATGTGCATTCTAGCCCCATTGTGAGAGCCGTGTAATCTGCCTATAATTAGAGAGCCCCTGCATCAGGATAGGTTCAAACCCCCGAGCTAAGAGGACTTACAGAGACCTTGCCACCAACAAACCAATATATGCGGCACACGCGCACACACACACATATATGAAAGTTAAATGATAAGAAATTTAATTGAATATGATTGCATGTTCGGATGATATGCACATTTGATATTTATCCCTCTTGTTGGTATTACAATATTACATATGCACACAGTGATTACTCCTTACTTATTCTCTATAATGCATAACTCATTTATCTTGTCATTTACGTTTTAATAGATAATTTTTATTTATTGTGTTTATCGAACTCATTCTTGATATTTTACACATAACATGTTCTATTCAGCCACTAGTAGGAACTGTCTCCACCAAAACAAACATTTAAGTTATAGTTATCAGATTGAGTATTTTTCTGCAGTATTTGTTTTAGTTATTGTGCTTTTTCCATGTTGGGTCGAAGTAGTTGTACGAAGTTATCATTTTTGCTTTTATTTAGTGGGCATCTATTTTTAGTCCAGTTTTAACAGTGAATTTTCAGTATTAATAAAATTTACATTTTATTGCGAGTATTTTTTTTTTAAATACAAAATATGTTCATATCATTTCATCATGTTCTGCATTGTCGGGATTTACTGTCTTTCAAACTCAAGATATGACATGATATGTCAGCTTATATTGAAGAGCAAATGGGCACCAAAAATTTGCCAGGCAGTGTAAATTAAAAATACACAAAGGAACATCTTCGATTCTAATGTTTACATATCTTCAAACAATTTTATGCTTCTTTAGAAAATCAAACAAAATTTGCATGATAATTTATTTATTTTCTAATGCAAACGTACAAATAGAATCATTAATCGAATCCAATTATTATTCAAGTACTTTAATGGATACGGTCAATTCTATAATAGGGGCATTTACATGCATACTATCCAATTATATGTTCTTACATATCTAATAACAATACATTCTTTTTTATAAAAACTCAAAAATGATCTGTATGGATCTTGAGATGATCAAATGGTCGAACAATATGTACTAGAATGTAATTTGCTCTTCTCTTTAAAGTGAGGCTAAATATATATATTTTTTATATTTTATCTATCTTAGCTTTTATAAATAAGAGAGCTATGTAATGTATAGGGGACAATTGGAATCCCCGCACTTGTAACGCTGATGCTTTATGGAATAAAATAGGTCAACCAACTTGGAAACATCATATTTTCCCTATTCGGGGAAGTCTTCGTCTTCATCCTCTCTTTTTTTTATACTCTCTTAACCTCTTTTCTTTGGTTTAATGCTCTGTTCCTTGGGCACGGTCTACCGGGGTGATTTGGATTCAATATATTCGCAGGTGCGATATGCGTGGATCGTGCCGTCAACAAGAAAACAAACAACACCGAGGAAAAAAGCCTTCAAGAAGACGCTCCTATCAAAGAGCACACATGTGGAACTTGCAAATAGTGGATCCACATCGTGGGGATATCCATAAAATCCCATCTCTTCACGAGTAGATCTATGCATGTTCTTTGTTTCTGATCTAAAGATCTCCAACGCCCCTCCCGTGCATAGATCTCCACTGCCGACATTGGCAGAGTTATCCTCAAAGCTCAAGTCATAATTTTCTCTTGCTGCAACCCTCTCCACCACGTCAACCATGTCCCCAAATGGGCCAACTTGTCACACATAGCACTTTTTTGTTGTTTTGTGCTCAGAAATTTAAAAAAATAAGAGAGGAACATTTTTAAACACTGTTTATTGTTATTGCATGTCAGAGATTCTGATATCTCGACACAACAAAAACAATTTTATTAATAGGCTCCTTTCCGAGGTGTTATTGAGTTGTTCGTCGATCCGGCAAACTCAGTCGTCTGCCGTACCGGTCGTCCAGCGCCACACCACGATTTGGTCGGTCAATAGCCACTGCAAAAGCCGGCCTCCTGCTTTACTTCTTCATCGAGCATGGGACGCGACGCCGCCAATTAATTTCTCATCGGCCATTCGCCTCTATGTCGGTTGAACTCGGCATTAATTTTCTGTTACACGCATATCCGACTTACCAGTCGATTTATGCCGAACCAATATAAGCGGTTGTTTTTCTTGTGCACAATCTAATTATTTTTCTCTAACCTTATTCTATGAAATATGTCTATAACATTTTTTTTGTAGTTCTATGTGAAAGATGCAAAAAAAGTAATAATTGACAGCGACAAGCTTTGCTAGGGTAGAGAGAAAAAAAAAAAAAAAAAAAAAAAAAAAAAACCCGGACACCTGACAATATCCATGAAGGGTGTAAAAAAAAATTTAACACCCGAGAATAACAGACACCATGAGGGTTGTTTGACAAAAAATAAAATTTGCTGGACACAAGCTTTATGTGGGTGCAAAAAAGAGGAAAAAAATTATATATATATATATATATATATATATATATATATATATATATATATATATAAAACATGCAAGCGACAGGTTCTGCTAGGAGTGTAAAACAACTCCTCACCCGACAAGAACAAGCTCTGTGAGGGGTACAGAGCTGTAGGATTCCACTCTGGAGCGAACTGACTCTAGGACTCCCATTCCGAGCTAGCAATTCTAGAACTTTTTCTAGGACAAACAAACAAACAAACAAAGAACTTCCACGACCGATTTTCTCTTCCGAAGGCGAACCTTTTCTCCTGGCTAGCCACCAGAATCCGACGATCCCTCGGGAGTGACAAATAGAGCATATGATAATAAATAAACCAAAAACGAACTCGAAAACATGAAGTTTCATTAGCAAATTACGTGTTGAAGATATGTTTGATGTGTGTGTGTGTGTGTGTTTTTATTATAACTGTCACCATTAATGAACAATAAAATTATTAAACTTAATACGTATACTAAAAAATAAGCTGCACGGTTCTCAAATGGATATAATGGTCGGAATATGATGGACTAGAATGTCATTTGCTCATCTTTAAAGCGACGTTGAATATGCAATTTTGTGTATTTATCACTCATATTTTTTGTAAATAGGAGAGCTATGTAATAATGTATGGGGGAATCGTAGAATCACCACACTTGTAAAACAAATGTTTTATAGAATTAAAATAGGTCTATGTGTCCGGGAACACCCATTTTCCTCAATGTCGGGAAAGTTTTATTCTTTCTCTTTCCCTTTCTGTTGTCTTCTCAAACTCTTTCGAACCACCGACACACTTACATTAAGATTCAATAATATATATACATGTATATATATATATATATATATATATATATATATATATATATATATATACATGTATATATTGAAGTTTAGATTTTAAATATGTAAATACACAGAGCATACATGTGAATCTAACTAAGGGCGTGTTTGGAAGCCCGAGTTCGCGGTGCGGCGCTCCTCGCACCGCGAATTTGCGATAATTTTGGCGGAATCGCGGAGTATCGCGACCCGGGGCCGCGAAGCGGTAATGAAGCGGACCGCGGGTTATACCCCGCGGCCCCGACTTTCAACCGAACTCGACCGAAAAAATCTCCTGCGTGCCCTCGCCCCGCTGCTCTCCCCGAACCCTTCTCTGCCACTAGCCCTTCTCGCGACTCGGTCGCTCTTGCGGGAAGATTTCCCTGGAAGAAAAAACTTGTCCGTCCTAGCACTTCTTGCGACTCGGCTCGCTCTTTCATCTTCCTCGACTATCTTCTTCCACGACTCATCTTTACCCCCGTGCCTTGGGTAAGAAGTGCTTGTATCTGCTTCCATTATTTGGGCTCGGTTTTGGTGTTTGTTTCATTCTATTGCTTTTCTTGGTGTGGCTTGGGTTTGCTTCACTTTACCTGACCCTGTTTATTCCTGCTGTTTGGCTATCAGGTCAGGCACTCATGTGCCGTGAGATGGATTATTTGCTTAAATTTACGGGTGTTTATTACTTAAGCATGTGAAAAATAGAGATGTTAGCATGTTCTAGTAGTTGGCTTGATCGATTGCTTAGAATGGTATGCTTATGGCTACCATTTGATTCCTGCACCTGTACTGCACTTACACACTTTGTTTTTATATGGCTATCATTTCAATTGGCATGGTTAATGATGATTATAGGCTTCTTTTGTTGTCATTCAGTTCAGCACTACTGTCCAAAACTTAACTTCGAATGTGTAGTTAAGTGCATTGTGTGTATATATATTGTGTGTGTATATATTGTGTGTGTATATATTGTGTGTGTTGAGTTGTGTAGTGCAGTGCATTGAAGTGTAGTTAAGTGCAGTGCATTGAAGTGTAGTGAAGTGCATTGTGTGGTGCTTGTGTAGTGTGCGGTGTGTGTGATGTGTAGTGTAGTGTTGTGTGTTTGTGTGGAAGTGCGGTGTGTGTGTGTTTTTACGAGTGCTAATGTGTGTGATGTGCGATCTTGTGTGAAGTGTAGTGCGGTGCTGATGTGTTACGGGAGTAGTGCGGTGTATTGTGTAGTGAAGTGCGGTGCGGCTTGTGGTGCGGTGAAGTTTGTGAAGCTGTTTCGTGTATTGAGTTGTGTGGTGCGGTACCTTTGAAGTGTAGTTAAGTGCGGTGCATTGAAGTGTAGTGAAGTGCATTGTGTGGTCTTGTGTAGTGTGCATTGTGTGTGATGTGTAGTGTAGTGCTTGTGTGTTTCGTGGAAGTGCGGTGTGTGTGTGTTTTTACGAGTGCAATGTGTGTGATGTGCGATCTTGTGTGAAGTGTAGTGCGGTCTGATGTGTTACGGGTGTAGTGCGGTGTATTGTGTAGTGAAGTGCGGTGCGACTTGTGGTGCGATGAAGTTTGTGAAGCTGTTTAGTGTTTTTAATTGGGCGTGTATTGAGTTGTGTGGTGCGGTGCACCTGAAGTGTAGTTAAGTGCGGTGCATTGAAGTGTAGTGAAGTGCATTGTGTGGTGCTTGTGTAGTGTGCATTGTGTGTGATGTGTAGTGTAGTCTTGTGTGTTTCGTGGAAGTGCGGTGTGTGTGTGTGTTTTTGCGGTGCAATGTGTGTGATGTGCGGTCTTGTGTGAAGTGTAGTGCGGTGCGATGTGTTCGGGTGTAGTGCGGTGTATTGTGTAGTGAAGTGCGGTGCGGCTTGTGGTGCGGTGAAGTTTGTGAAGCTGTTTAGTGTTTTTAATTGGGCGTGTATTGAGTTGTGTGGTGCGAGTGCATCTGAAGTGTAGTTAAGTGCGGTGCATTGAAGTGTAGTGAAGTGCATTGTGTGGTGCTTGTGTAGTGTGCATTGTGTGTGATGTGTAGTGTAGTGTCGTGTGTTTCGTGGAAGTGCGGTGTGTGTGTGTTTTTGCGGTGCAATGTGTGTGATGTGCGATCTTGTGTGAAGTGTAGTGCGGTACGATGTGTGTGCGGTGCGGTGCGATGTGAAGTGTAGTGCGGTCTTGTGTTGAGTTGTGTGGTGCTTGTGAGTGCGGTTGTGCGGTTGTGCGGTTGTGTAATGCAATGTGTAGTGTTGTGTGTGATTTGGGGTAATGCAATGTGTAGTGCCGTGAAATTGAAGTGCGGTGAGTGAAATTGTGTGAGTGAGTGAAGTTGTGTAGTGAAGTGCGGTACAATGTGTGTGATGTGTAGTGCGAGTGAAGTTGTGTGTGAAGTGTGTGGGTGTGTGATTCCGAGTGGGCCGTGCGGTGAAGTGTGTGTGTATTGCAATGTGTGAATAGTGTTGAATTGGGTGTGTGAAGTGCGGTGAATTTGAAGTGCGAGAGAAGTGTGTGGGTGTGTGATTCCGGTGGGCCGTGCAATGTGAACTCGTGTAGTGTAGTGAAGTGTGTGTAGTGTAGTGCGATGTGTGAAGTCGAGTGTGTGTAGTGCGGTGCGATGTGTGTGCGGTGCGAGTGAACCTACTGTAGGTGAGTGCCGTGCATTAAATTTGAAGTGCGGTGAAGTGTAGTGTTGTATAGTGTTTGTAAAAACCTATGTAAGCGTTCAAAAGTTTCATTAATGAAAATAAAGTACTCACTTCCAGTGGACGTAGGTCAATTTGACCGAACCACGTAAATTTACGTGTTCCTTTACCTTAGTAGCATTTTAAATTTACGTGTTCCTTTACTTTAGTAAGCATATTAGCCTAGACTTTCATATGTTCGTTTATTTATTTCATATTTAAAGATATTGCTGACTTGTCTCATATTATTAGTATGGCGAAGTAAGAACAAAGAAGTTGCCACTCCTGCAATGTGGGAGAAGGACATAAAATTAATTTTTTGCGATATATGCATTGCGGAAATCGAAAGAGGCAATATACCGAACTCTTTTTTCAACAAGGAAGGCTTGGCAAAACATAGTAACAACTTTTAGGGAGGTGACGGGCGGGGATTACGACGAGTGCCGGCTTAAAAATAAATGGGACCAGCTTAAAGAAAGAATTGAAGCTATAGAAGGACCTAAAACATGGATTTACTTGGTTTGGGCTGGGATCCGTCGAAGCGAACTATTGCTTGCTACGGAAGAATGGTGGATCGAAAGGCTAGCGGTAAGACATAATTGAATTAGTTTTGCTTGTGTTTGCACCATCTGCTAATAAAAATTATTTATTCTTACTGATTTATCCTACGGCGAGGAAGTTCAAACAGTCGGGATAGAACCGAATTCGAGGAGAAACTCGATCGAATGTTTGGTGGGACAATAGCCGCGGGGAAATACGCGAGTTGCACCTAGCCGAACAATGGTTGATACAACCCACGAGGAGGTCGCCGTAGAACTTTCAAACGATTCAGCGAACTCCGCATATACGATCGAGCCGAAATGCAATATACAAACCGAACGAAGCGGCCCCGGATCGATAAGAAGAGGAAAAGTACTGTTGGAAGTATGAAAGAGCAGCTATCATTACTTGTGGAATCAGCAAATGATGCTCCACATAAAGTTCAAAAAAACGCTGTCCACGAGGTTGTTAGGCTTCTAAAGGAAGACCCAGAGATTATAGGGAATCGACCACTTTTCTTCTTTGCTATCGACCTCCTCCGGGACTCTCTCCACCGAGACTTTTTCATTGCAGTTGATAGAGAGCTACGCTTAGAATACATTCGATATTATTTTGACCGACGCACCTTGTGATATGATATGGAAATGTTGCTTTTATTTCATCTATTGTTATTGTTGTTATCGATGTTGTACGGACAATTTTTATTTTGAATGGTTGAATGTTTGAGTTATTTCCTTTCTTAATGTAGTTCATTCATATGTTTCGCTAAGGTACTTGTTGATTTCTATAGAGAGTAACATGTTTTCTTTGAAAGGTGCGGTTTATACCGTCATGAATCCGGAGGAGATCCGAGCGCAGTAGGAGAAACGCGACGATAAATATAATGCTGCAATACTACGATACATACGTCGATCGTGAACCTTGTTACACTTCATCTCGGGTTGGAGAACATTGGATGGGTGAAATGATTTCGGGACACCCAACGAGATTTCGTAACATCTTCGGAATGTCGCATGAGGTTTTCGGAGATCTTCAGTTGACCTAAAAACATCTCATGGACTCCATGGGTTTTATAGGACAACGGACCGTGAAGTGTTGAGCATCACACTTTTTATCATTGTCACGAAACGAGTCCATGAGGGGAGCCGTGGAACGTTTCCGGCATTCGTCGGAAACAATTAGCCGATATTTCTCGATTGGTTTGGCTTCTCTTGTCGGTTTAGCAAATGATGTACTAAAACCAGCTGATCCGACATTTGCGAGGACCTCGACGGAGATTCTTAACGACGAACGATACATGCCATATTTCGAGGTACAAATGTTAAATAAAACAAATTTTTATGGAATGGATTGCATATTTATATGATTATTTTTTCCTTAAGGATTGCATCGGCGCAATAGATGGAACGCACGTTCATGCTATAGTGTCGGATAACGAGAAAGTAGCTTATATCGGCCGTTCTGGGAGGATAACTCAGAATATTATGGCCGTTTGTGATTTCAACATGTGCTTTACATTTGTATTGGGCTGGATGGGAGGGCGGCGCACATGACGATAGACTCTTTAAAGTTGCAACAAGAAAGCGAGAGTACAATTTCCTCACTCACCTCCCGGTAAGGTCATTTATAATATTAAAAGATGATGTTTTTGGTCATACACCTAACTATACTTTCTATCATTACGGGGAAGTATTATTTGGTAGATGCTGACTACTCCAGTGCGAGAGGGGTATCTTAAACCATATCCAGATACAAGATATCATATTCCAGATTTTCAAAGAGCTAGTAATCGCACAAGAACTAGAAAGGAGTTGTTTAATAAGAGACATTCATCCTTGCGAGGCGTTATTGAGAGAACATTCGGAGTTTGGAAGAAGAAGTGGGCCATTCTTCGGGATATGCCTCCTTATCCGTTCCCCAAACAGGTGCAGATAGTGTTGACAACTATGGGTCTTCATAACTATATCAGGCGGCATCCAACTCGGGCTGATGTTGATTTTGACGAGGTTGCTACGATCGACGGTTTACAGGACCGCATTGAGCCGTCTCAACCACGGGAGGATGACAATAGTGCACCAATCCGTACGAAAGAAGGGAGGGTGCAAATGAAATGGCGGCACTTCGAGCGAACATTACTCGATTGTTAGTTGGAGAGTGAGTGTTTTTTGCGGTCTGATGTATGTCTTTTACATTCTTTTTGAGCACTTTACTTCGCATTATTTACTGATTCAACACTCTAGATTGATTCTTTTCATTTTGTTTGACCATTTTATACTCAAATTAATTAAGTTTGCATGTGTGCTTGTATTACGAGTAAACATGAGCTCCAAGCACGTCGCTACCTCTCGCCGATTCGCTATGTCGCTGTGGGTTGCGAGCATCTCTTTTGACATCACGTCAATCGCATAAGCTTTCGACGAAAGTTTTATGCTCGTCCTCGGGACATTCCGGATCGATGTCGTTTCTTCGATGGGCGGATAGTTTACAGGATTCTCACGAGTCCGATGCTGGGAGTGTACGACCACGACGGAAGACGCAGTGAAACGGGAGTTACAGATTATGAAAGCTAAAATGAACATTATTTTATTGTTGGTTGTTGTTGGAATAGTCCTTCGAGTTTTTTCACTCTACTGTCTTCTGCCACGTGTTTGAGAGTAGTATATGTTTCTTTGTATAAGCTACTATGATTATTTTGAGATTTGCGATCGCGTAGAAGCTCATGATTATTTTGAGATTTAGAGCATCTCTTCGTTGTGTTATTAAATTTTTAATATAATTTGAAGAATCTATTTAAAATATTTTATAAAGCTCGTAAATTTTTTATTAATATGAACAATCTTTTTAAATTATAAAAATTTTAATATATATATATATATATAATTCATTAAAATTAAAAGATAACTAAATATTTTATTTTACGATTAAATTAAAATATAACGAAGGCTCGTAAATATTTTGTTAATACAGCTTAAAGAATTTAACCTTATATAGTGAATTATTTAATTGAATCAATAGTTCACTATATATATAGAAAATATATATTAAAGATATAAAAATAAAAAAATCTAATTTCAATTTATAAATTTGTATATTTAAATATAAAATTAAAAAAAAAAAAATTATTTCACTTTCAAATATAAATAGCTACACAAAGTTAATTTGCCACAGCACGCGAACTTTATCACCTGTCGGGCCGCTCTCTGAATTATCTATCCAGAAGTCTAGCCAATCGGGCGAAGGCCGCGAAGCTAAGGGGAGCCGCGCAATGCAGAGGCCTGATCGGAGCGACTCGCATCTACCACCAGAGGAGGAAGCGAGGAGGGAGGAGGAGACGCGTGAGTATTTCGACGGCATAGCACCAAAGCGCCACTCCAAGCCTTCTCGGAGCGAGTACTCATCCGTCTACTCCGATGATCTAAGCCCCTCCGACGGAGATTCCATTCCCGAAATTGATAGGCTCCGCCATTTGGAAGCTGATCACGAGGTTCTTTTGTTTTAACTCAACCCTTATTTGCTTTTCTTTGTGATGCTTGCTTCTGATTCCTTCTTCTCTTCGTTATTCTTCACTTTCTTTTTGCATAGAAGTTGGTTTGTGATGGGAGTGAAGTGAAGGAAGATTATGTGGAGACCGAATACTATAAGGATCTGAATTCCGTAGAGAAGCAGCATCATACGGTTTGATAAAACTCTTCTCCTCTGTTCCTCGAAGCCTCTCTTTTTCTTTCCGTGTCAAATACATGGGTTTTTAGTTAGATTTAAACGACCTGATCTCTTTAAGCTGAATCAAATCGTTTAAGTCGACATGAATCGGTTTTATTTTTCAATATGATCTCCTGTGATAGCCAATCAACTTATTGTGGAAACATCGCTGGGATAAAATGAGATTTGACACGAAATTAAAAACTTATATGTTCTCTCCTAAACTAACCTATATACGCGGGAGATTAGAGATGATTTGGTCTGGTAGATATAGAAGCCATAAAACACCGAGTACATTATAAAGAGCATTTGCTAGCCACTGTAAATCCAAGTTCACTCACATCCAAACAAAGCAGTGAAATAACTATGTCACCAGGATGTTGGGCACCAAGGTGTAGCTTAGAGCTGATCCAAAACATTCTTTTTTTGGGGGCACAACTTTATGATCCTTCACAAACAAAAGTAATATTTCAATTAATGGATTAAACTAAGCTTTAATTATTTGTTTAATTCTACTGAATTATTTATAAACAAAGATATAAGGAGAAAGTAGGGGGGGGGCGGGCACGGTGCGGGGGTAAGATGCATTAGATTAAGAAATAGAGGTGTCAGTTAGATAGAAAGGGGGGAGAGAGCCTCATGGCCAAAGATGGGTTAGGCATTGGGTGACAACTGTGAGCACCGCTACATTGACGACCTTGATCTGTGGTGAAGCACATCTCATGGTAAGTTGAAGGTGAAGGCAATTGAAAAGCGAGCTATAGCAAATACAATGGAGCTTTTAAATCAAAACTAACATCAAAATTATCAAATTTAAGAGACATTTTAAAACCTAAATGATGATGGTGACTTTAGTGAACTTTGCCGAACCAATGGGGGCACGGCTCTCCAACACCATCATTTTAGATCCACCCTTGAGAAAGTTGTCCATAATCTTTGTTGATGCCTCACTAATCTTGTAATCCTTCATCTTGTTTAGAGAGAAGCTAAAATGGAGCGACTTTCACTTCAAGAAATCTTAGCAGAGAGGGATTGTTCTGGTTCCTTTGAATTTCCCACAACCTTAGCCTGAGTTATGTCACGGAAGTCTCCATGATTGGCTTGAGAAACTTTAGAAGCGATGTTTATATTTATAGCTATTCGAGGTTGGCATGCATTCTGAGGAGCATATATGTGATTCTTGAGATGTTTCCTTATATTATTGTAGGCCTATAAGGGAATGCCACTTAATATATATCGAGTTAGTTTAAAAATTTTCTCTTAACTCATTATTGTGTTGATTGTGTCTTCTTTTTGACTTTTCTTCGAGCGTAGCACTCTCGACAACTTTGAACCCCTGAAGGCTTAACATCGCGTATTTTTTAACATTTATGAGAGAACTTTAGAACACATCCTTTACATGCAAAGATGGATTCACAAATATTAAATTTTCATCTTGCACAAATTTTTTATACTTTCAAAATTGTTCTTTTTGATGGAAATATTCCAAATAATTTGACCTGATATATTGACACGGTGTAACATAAATATGTTCTGTTTGTTCACCTCCTAAAATCTTTGGAGTATTTCATACATGATTTTCTTCTTGATTTTTCATTTTTTTTTGCGACCTGTAAGCTAACTCTTTTTTAGTTCCCCGAGATACAATCTTGAAGACAAACCATAATCTCTCCTTTGTTGCATCTTCAAAAAATTCTGTGAAACATATCTGAATGATTGAAATAATATTGGAAGTTTGAACCATTATTTTTCTTAATATCAAATTTCATGTCATCAAAATTTGAATTATCCTCAATGCCATACATATCTAACTGATATTGTATAATTAGGTAAATTTTGAAAAATTCAATATATTGTATAAAACATGCAGACCAAATAATTTTACCATCATACGAAATATGTAATTATGAAATATAATTTTTATTCAAATTATGCTTATTATTCTTAATTTTTAGACGAAGAAGATGAAGCTAATCAAATAACTTTTATAATCTTGTTAATCAAAATAATATATAATTAATATATACAAATAACTGCTCTATTTATCTCAAAATATTTCAATAATTTAAAAATATAATTTATCATATTGAATTAGAACATTTAAATTCAAATTTCATTAAGGTATATTCCTTTGTGCAATTCTAAATTCTGATTTCAAAGTAATTTCAAAAGATATACTTCTGTAACTTCTGCATATTATGCCCGCCCAAATTTAGCACTGCGGTTTAAAATTTAGAAAATAAATAAATAAATAAATAAATTATATATATATATATATATATATATATATATATATATATATATATATATATATATATATATAATATTTATGCACTGTATGCAAATTATATAATAGAAAAAGTAGTAATTTAATCTCTTTTTCAAAGCATAGTTTAGAAAATTTTGTAAAAATAATATATTATGTTAAACCTTCCAGGTCTTATATTTCACGAATGTTCACCTCACATATTCAATTTAATTTGTGAACTTGCTATTATATAGAAATTATCTCGCAAGAATTAACACAAGTTTTTAAACTATCCTAATTGTTTTTTTTCCCTGATTAAAGAATTATTCTTCATATCTTAATAAAAAACTCATCCAGCTATTTATATTAAAAATCAAATCAAAATTAATTAAAAAAGAAAGTCTAATTGCAAAAGTCCATGTAAATGAAGTTATAACATTTAAAAAAAATGAATTGATGAATTCAAGCATTTACTGAACACTGCCAATGCCAGTCTCAAGTCCGGATATGAAAAGTGGAGGGTTGCTTTAGGTAGTCGACAACCAGCGTAAAACTTGTCAAAAAATCATGACATGAATCCTTTTGATTATTGTGTAGGTGCTAGGGCGTACCCTGGAAGCGACGCGCTGTATGATCTGAGTAAAGTGAAAAGTGTGCAAGGGCTGCTACACCGACGCCCGGGTGTAGTGTCAAATAAGCAAGAGTTCCCATATTACGGACGGATGCAGGTAAAAAAGTTAGTCCACGAAACTAATATTAGGATAGAATCTTGGAATATATGTACTCTTAATGGTAAATTAATGGAATTAGTTGATATTATGATTCATAGAAAGATTAATATTTTATGTATTCAAGAAACTAAATGTGTTGGAGAAAAGGCTAAGGAGATTGATAACTTAGGTTTCAAACTTTGGTATTCTGGTGAGAATCACACTAGAAATAGTGTAGGTATAATTATAGATAAAGGTTTGAAAGATAATGTTGTAAAAAATAATAGAGTTGGAGATAAAATTATATCCCTTAAAGATTCTTATTGATATCAAGATTTTTAACATTATAAGTGTTTATGCTTCTCAAGTAGGTTTATATGCTAGGGTCTAAAGATAAATTCTGGAATGACTTAGAAAACTTAATACAAATGATACATCTGGAAGAAAGAATTTTATTGGAAGATATTTAAATAGACATATCGGTAGAATTGTTGAATATTTCAGAAACATTCATGGTGGCTATAGTTTTGGAGTGACTAATGAAGAATGTAGAGTTATTTTACATTTTGCTTTAGCGTATATTTTATTATTACTAATACTTTATTCAAGAAAATAGATGAGCATCTTATTACTTATAATAATGTATCTAATAGAACACAAATTGATTATTTTCTTACGAGAAAAAAAGATTGTCGAGATTGTAAAGATTGTAAGGTCATTCCAAGTGAGGTTTTAAGTACCCAATATCGATTATTAGTTCTAGATTTTAAGACGAGACTTGTAAAATAAAAAATACTAGGACTGATTATCGTAGAATTAGATGGGAGAACCTAAAAGACAAATAAAATTATTTTTATGAATAAAATTCAAAATTCCAATATTTGGGATGCTCATGAAGAAGAAATGCTATGTGAGACAAAGTAACAAACACTATTAAACATGTAGCAAAAGATGAATTTGGAGAATCAAAAGATAAAGTTTCTATAAATAAAAATAGTTGGTGGTGGAATAACAATGTGCAGGAAAAGATAAAATATAAGAAGTTATGTTATAAAAATTGGTTTAATTGTAAAAACTTAGAGAACTGGAAAAAATATCAAACGGCCCGCATGGAGTCTAAAAGATCAATATGAGACGCTAAAAATTATGCTTTTAGTGATCTTTATAATATGTTAGATACTAAGGAGGGTGAAAAATATATGTATAAACTAGTCAAACAAAGAGATAAGAAAATTAAAGATTTAATTAAGGTAAAATGTGTTAAAGATGAAAATCAAAAAGTGTTTTTCTTAGAAAAAGATATTCAACATAGGTGGATGAGTTATTTTGATAAAATTTTTAATGAAGTTTCGAAAATACGATCGACACTCGATCTTAATATCGTTAATAATAATAAAATGTTTCATTTTTACCATCGCATTAGTAAAGAGACTTTAAAGAATACAAAAGGGTGGGAAGTCTGTAGGACCTGATGATATCCCAATTGAAGTGTGGAAATATTTAGGTGATTCGAGAATTTATTGGTTTACTTATTAATATTATTTGAAAAACTAAAAAGATGCCTGTGGAGTAGAGGAAGAGTATTTTGGTCCCTATTTTTAAGAATAAAGGTGATGCACAAGAGTGTGCTAATTATAGAGTTATTAAATTGATGTGTCATACTTTAAAATTATGGGAGAGGGTAATTGAACATAGGTTAAGATGTATTACAAAGATTTCTCATAATTAATTTGGATTTATGTCGGGCAGGTCTACTATGGAAGCTATACATTTATTGAGAGGTTTGATGGATAAGTTAAGAGATAATAAAGAGGATCTACATTTGATCTTTATAATATGTTAGATACTAAGGAGGTTGAAAAATATATGTATAAACTAGTCAAACAAAGAGATAAGAAAAGTAAAGATTTAATTAAGGTAAAATGTGTTAAAGATGAAAATCAAAAAGTGTTTTTCTTAGAAAAAGATATTCAACATAGGTGGATGAGTTATTTTGATAAAATTTTTAATGAAGTTTCTGAAAATACGATCGACACTGATCTTAATATTGTTAATAATAATAAAATGTTTCATTTTTACCATCGCATTAGTAAAGAGACTTTAAAGAATACAAAAGGGTGGGAAGTCTGTAGGACCTGATGATATCCCAATTGAAGTGTGGAAATATTTAGGTGATTTGAGAGTTTATTGGTTTACTTATTAATATTATTTTAAAAACTAAAAAGATGCCTGTGGAGTAGAGGAAGAGTATTTTGGTCCCTATTTTTAAGAATAAAGGTGATGCACAAGAGTGTGCTAATTATAGAGTTATTAAATTGATGTGTCATACTTTAAAATTATGGGAGAGGGTAATTGAACATAGGTTAAGATGTATTACAAAGATTTCTCATAATTAATTTGGATTTATGCCGGGCAGGTCTACTATGGAAGCTATTTATTTATTGAGAGGTTTGATGGATAAGTTCAGAGATAATAAAGAGGATCTACATTTGATTTTTATTGATTTAGAAAAATCTTACGATAAGATTTCAAGAATATCCTTTGGAGAGTTCTCGAGAAGAAAGGTGTTGATATGACTTATATTCCAGTCATTAAAGATATGTATACTAGAGCTGTTACTTGTATTTGGACTGAAGAAGGATTGACCAAATACCAAATATTTTTCCATTTCTGTTGGATTACATCAGGGATCGGCTTTAAGCCCATATCTTTTTGCTTTAGTTATGGTTGGTCTTACTGGATATTTATAGGAGGATGTACCTTGGTGTATGTTTTTTGCTGATGATATCCTTCTAGTGGATAAGACTAAAGAAACAACCCAGGAAAAACTTGATTTACGAAGGTCTACACGAGAGTCTAAAGGCCTTCATGTGAGTAGAACTAAAACTGAATACATGGAATTTAATTTTAGTGGTAGTAGTACTAGTGACTGAACTGTAACTTTGGGTCATCAAATTATTAAAAGGTGTGAACAAGTTAGATATATTGGATTTGTTGTTCAAAGCGATGGTGATATAGAAGGAATGTTAATAGTAGAATTCAAGCTAGTTGGTTGAAGTGGAGGAATGCTTCGGGCCTTTTGTGTGATAGAAAAGTACCGCTTTGTCTGAAAGGAGATTTATAAGATGGTGGTGAGATCTGCAATGCTCTATGGCGCCGAATGTTGGCCTTTAAAATAGAAGCATAATACTAAGTTAAGTGTTGCTGAGATGAGAATGATTAGGTGGATGAGTGGCTTTACACTTAGCGACAAGATGCGAAATGAATATATCCGTGATAGGGTTGGTGTAGCTCCTGTGATGGACAAAATTAGAGAGAGTCATCTTAGATGGTTTTGTCACATTAAACGAAGACTATCTGATGATCCAATTAGGAGAGTAGATGTTTTAGATTCAACTTATGTTAAGAAAGGCAGAGGTAGACCTTGTAAGGCTTGGGCTTATTGTATAAAAAATGATCTTAATTTATTAGAACTAAATGAAAATATGACACTAAATAGGACACAATAGAGAAAAATGATTCATGTAGCCGACCGCACCTAGTGGGACAAAGGCTTTGTTTTGTTGTTGTTGTTGATAAATTCTTATAAATATATCAATTAAAAGTAATATCAAAATACTTCTAAATATGAAATAATTATAAAAATTATCCTTACTAAAAATGCTAACTTGATTGCAGAAATGCATCACAAGGGAGAATATTAGGAGAAGAGAAAAAAATGAAGAGAAAATTTTGAGAAAATGAGAGGTATAAGTGAGAAAGCAGAAGATAAAAAACAAAGATGAGAAATTTGGTGGAGAAGCGAGCACAAGAAAATCTTATTTCGGTTGAGTTTGAGAAATTTCATTGAAGTGCTCACTATTTATATGAAAATTTTAACATAAAGAGGGAAATGAATAGGGCACTTTTATTAAAACGCCCTTAAGTAGGGTGTTTTCATGAGATTTTTTAGAGGAGGTTTTGCTCATTTAATTAAATTTTTGCCATTGCGGTTTTTAAAATTTCTCACCTTATTAATTCTGCTGCTAATGTGAGTATTGTGATTTTGGCTCTTTCTGGTTCAAATTAAATTTGCTTTTTTTTAATCCGGTTTTTATAAATCCTATTCTAATAGGATTTAGTAAAACTTCATTTTTAAAGCCAATTAGCTATTTGATTACTCAATCCTTAAAACCAATTAAATCTCATAGCTGAATTTAAAACTCTCAAACTCATTTGCCCGTCAATCTGAATTCAAACAATTCTATATCTGAATTATGGAACAAATTCATTTCAAGTTACATGACATTACATTTTCATATCATTCTATAATGTTGGTCCATCAGAATTCAGGCATAATAATTATTACGGGCATTTACATACACACCACACAATTCTTCTGTAATTACATATTAAAATTGTCGCATTTACATATACAGCACTCAAATCTATAACATCACATAAAAAATACCACTGTACACCTTTTCATGCATACGTTATGGCAACAGTTGTTATAAATGTAAATATATAACATTATATTGTTAACTGTGTAAACGCATAAGAACTGTGTGGAATACATATAATTTTTCCATTGAAACCACTCTTTAGAACTAATAATCTCCTGTACCTCAGCGTTTTTTTATGTTCTAACATGTCAGACTGGAACTGGCTTCATCAAGATGGAGAAAGCAAATGAAAATTCTTTTAACCTGACTCCAGAGTCAACTACATCTCTCGGCCACATTTCTGGCCATGGGAATCCTGCAACAAATGAATGGATTCCTTCTGCTGATGTGGTAATCAAAATTTATTTATTTACCGAGCTTATTAGGCGAAATTATAAAAAAGGATCACAATTTATTATCAAATAAGTAGTTGGAGCATGAAAATTTTCTTTTTAAAAGGAGCAAATGCTCCCCAAGGGGGGTGCGCAGGTGAAAGAGATGCACTCCCCTTGGGATTGTTTACTCCAATTTTTTTTTAATTTTATTATATATAATATTATTATTAATATAAAATATATTAAATATTATTATAAATATTAGGTGAAATTTTTACAAGCTTATTTGGTAGCAGAAGCTCCCTCATTTTGTTTGCTTCTTTTGCTCCCTTCTGCTTCTCTCCTATTATTTTTTAGGTAAATATAATGTTAGTTTGATTATATTATATATATATATATATATATATATATTTTACATTTCATACTAATGTAATGCCTGTATTTTTTTAAATTATTTCTATCGTACTAAAATACTCCCTGTACTTTCTTTGCAATTTTTAAAATTTTACGCCCATTTTCTTTAAAATTACTTACCAAATGCTGGAATGCTGCCTTTTTTTTTTCAAACTCCGTAGTTTTTTAAATTTATGTGCTGTAATGTCCGTTTCTTTCAAAAATTTTTATGAAATATTGGAATGCTGCCTGTTTTGTTTTTTCAAACTCACAATTTTTTTAATTTTATGCTATTATAATGCCTATTTTTCTTAAAATTATTTACGAAATGTGAAATGCTGCTTGTTTTTTTTTTCAAAATCTTATATTGAAATGCTGTCCATAATTTATTTGAATTATAATGACGCATCAAAATACTGTCCAAAACTATTACAAATTAGTTCTACTATATTGAATTGTTGATTGTGTCTAACAGTGTAAACGAGTGGAACATGAGATCGACTCGTTTGTTTGTTTTTTTTTTGTTCATGTTTGGCTCGCGTTCGAAATAGTTCGGTAATTGCATATTCGTGGTCAGTTCGATTTAATTTTTTTTGTTCGAATTAAGCTCGTGTTCAGCTCGACTCGAAATAAAAGTTTATTAAAATTTTATTAATTATATATTATAATTAATGCCGGGCAGGTCTACCATGGAAGCTATACATTTATTGAGAGGTTTGATGGAGAAGTACAGAGATAATAAGGAGGATCTACATTTGATTTTTATTGATTTAGAAAAAGCTTACGATAAGGTTCATAGAGATGTTCTTTGGAGAGTCATTGAGAAGAAATGTGTTGATATGACTTATATTCAAGTCATTAAAGATATGTATGCTAGAGCTTTTACATGTGTTCGAACTGAAGGAGGATTGACCAAATATTTTACTATTTCTGTTGGTTTACATCAAGGATCGGCTTTAAGCCCATATCTTTGTGCTTTATTTATGGATGGTCTTACCGGGCATTTACAAGAGGATGTACCTTGGTGTATGCTTTTTCCTGATGATATCCTCCTTGTGGATAAGACAAGAGAAAAAGTCCAGGAAAAACTTGAATTATGAAGGTCTACATTGGAGTCTAAAGGTCTTCGTTTGAGTAGAACTAAAACTGAATACATGGAATGTAATTTTAGTAATAGTAGGTCTAGTGACATAAGTGCAACTTTGGGTGATCAAATTATTAAAATGTGTGAACGATTTAGATATCTCGGGTCTATTGTTCAAAGCGATGGTGATATAGATGGGGATGCTAATAGTAGAATTCGGATTCGTTGGTTGAAGTGGAGGAATGCGTCCGACCTATTGTGTGATAGAAAAGTACCGCTTAGACTGAAAGGAAAATTTTATAAGATGGTGGTGAGACCTTCAATGCTCTATGGTGCTGAAGGTTGGCCTTTAAAAGAGAAGCATAATGTTAAGTTAAGTGTTGCCGAGATGAGAATGATTAGTTGGATGAGTGGCTTTACACTCAAAGACAAAATGCGAAATGAATATATCCTTAATAGGGTTGGTGTTGCACAAGTGATGGATAAAATTAGAGAGAGTCGCCTTAGATGGTTTGGTCACATTAAACGTCGACCACCTAAATACAATTTATGTTAAGAAAGATAGAGGTAGACCTAGGAAAACTTGGGCTTATTGCATAAAAAATGATCTTAATTTATTAGAATTAAACGAAAATTTGACACTGTCGGCCGCTGAAAAGTGCGTTTAAGATTTAATTTAATGTATAAGTATATATATATTGATTTGGAAAATAGAACTTTAAATTTTAAAAATGAGAATGAGAATGGACGGATCTCATTCGTTTAGCAGTTTGAATGAACGAGCGTGATATCGCAAGTAACGCATCTGTTCCGAAGAATAGACACTCTACTTAACGATATCGCTTGATCAAATAAACTACAGAATTCATGACATCCGTTCGATGCTACGAACCTTTATGTGGACCAGACAAATTCCCTATTTAATACAAAAGAATTAAATAGGGTTTATATTATCTCGGGTTTTTAAAGCTCCCTATAAAGCAAGCCCCATAGATCAATTACCCCTCAAATGACCGAAATCACCTGAGAGAACTCTCGATTTAGATCAGGGGTTTCTGTCTTCATGAATTCAAAAGGTAGGGTTTTCAACGACTGTGAGGTAAGGAATCCAATAGGTGAAAGACACAAGGTGGAACATTATTTCTGGAATCAAAGTAAGGAAAAGTAGGAGATGTCACAGATCTCGAGATGAACCTCGAGGACATCCCGAACTAACCTATGGTTGGGCTTTAAGTCTTGAAGATGAATTTATTTAAGTTTCAATCCTGCCAATTAATTATAGGGATTACATTTGCAAACAATCTGAAAAATAAGAGGGTTTACGCCGTATCGGACGACGACCTCGGAATCCTAAGCGAGTTAGGAGCATATATGCACAAAGAAGATCGTGCAGAGCCTAAAGGAACGGTAAGGATTTATGCCGCACTAGGCGGACTACCTCGAAGTCATATGGCTTGTTGTTTAGACTAAGGAATGGTCTTGAAAGAGCTGCCCCTGGAATCTGCTCCAAGCTCCTTGCTGTGACGAGGTTAAGTTTTCTAGGGTGTCAAGTCATAAAATCAAATCAGGTGACCCTATGGTCGAGTTCTCCTAAACATCCTATACGAGTGTGTTTAAGTGTTGCGCACTGTAAAGTGTGACAGCAGAAACAGGTATTTACAAACATGCTAAACTAACAGGAGTGTAAACAACAACAACATGAATAACAGGCAAGCAGGAGTACTAGAAGAAGCAAGACATGCTATACTAAGCAGGAGACTTGACAAAAGAAACATGCTATACATGAGTAATAGGAAAACATGCGTCACAAGACATGCTGTAGTAAGTGAACATCACAAGTAGACTATGCTAAACAGGTATACTACAGTAGAACATACTATACTAAATAAGAGTAGGTGCTAAGAGAGGTAAAACATGCAGTATAGTGTAGAAAAGTAAAGGTGCAGTACGGTAAAGAAAGAAGCGACGATACCATGAGTGTACCGTAAATGCTGGTTACCTGGCATGCATTATCACCTGCTAGCATTTTTATTTTCATTTTATTTCCTGCAAGAAAAATGTTAGCGCAGAAACAAAAAAGAACTAAAGTGAACGTGGCAAAAAGAACCTGACTAGGTAAGGGTACTACCGTGCGTGCAGGAAAAGCGAGGTGCAAAACCCGGCGGTAAATCTGAAAGAAAGTGCGAAAGGAAGAAAAAGAAACCCGAAAGAAAGGCGAAACAAAACAAAGAAAACCGAGAAAGAAGACAAATCTCGTAGAAAAAAAACCTCGAAGAAAATCGCGAACAAACCCGAAAAGGTCGTAGTGAAAACCACGAAAAACACCGGAAGAAGAAACTCACAGATGTCCCGCTAAACTCACGGCGAACCGTAAGAAAGCCATGGGGCATCTGAAAAAGGACCGTAAGCATGGTTTTATTAGGACTCGGAGTCGTGTTGTATGTCCCACCTTTGAATCGACTACTAGACCGACTTTCTGCAGAAGGCGACTCAACTCGAATCGAGTAGTCGATACGTGGACCTTTAGAATTTTCACACATTTCATTTTGGGTTTGCATGCAAGTAAAAAGTTGTAGGTAAGTAGGCTGTGTTGTGGTGGAGGCATTTTTTTTTGTATTTTTCAAATGTATGTATATTTTTTATTATTATTATTTTTTTTATATTTTAGTCCACAGGTTGGCTACCCTAATCGGACTAGGACTGCTAACATCTTTAGACAGCCGGCATTGGAAACCCAAAGGACGGACGAATAGTGTCGTGAGTTCCTGCTCTACCCTCTTCGATGTCTCCGAGTCGAGCGGCACCATTCTATAATTTTCTCGTAACATTCCCATGCAATTTTATCGGTGTCCCACCACACTTACAGCGCTTACTTGATGGCCTCACATATAGCCTAAAGAGGCTATATGTGCAGCACTTACACGTCCTGTGTAGGTGCGGACATTAGAGCCAAGCAGGAAAAAACGAGGACGAGGAACAAGGCAAAGAAGAGAGGAAACAGTCCACCTAACACAATTTCCGTAAAGAGAGTGAATCGATTCCCAACATTAGTCAAAATAAGTCAATTGCCCGGACTCCGACCATTCTCGCTCATCCTAAAGGAAAAGACCTAAACGTGTCGCTGCTCTCATGGAGTGACCTAGCATGACTAAAGAGTGCGAAACCAAATCCCATAACACTTAAGTAATGGCAAAAGAGAAACATAAAATAAAGTGCTGGGAGACCTCCAACTGGACTCAAAAGCCACTGAACAAATCCACTGAATGTGACACAAAAGCCTCGACTTACTAAAAAAAGGAAACTTAAAAGCCACAAAACAAATCCGTCGAACGCGGCTTAAAAGCCGCTAAACCAATCAACTAAAAGAGGGCAGCATAACAGCGTAAAAATGAATTTTCCACACCTGCAATTTGTATAAAAAGAAATACCGCAAGCGTTTATATGTAACAATAGATGTTTCCATCCATCCCAAGCATGTACTTGTTGTATATGAAAGAGGAGCAAAGATATTTTATAAAGCATGCATGTTTAAGTTTGGGGCTAGCTAAAAGAGCCCAAATCCTCAAAACAACTTTCAAACCATGCTAGCAAGAGAATTCCGAAGTACTCCTATGTATTCCGAGTTGACATATTCCGAGTTGTAAGTAATGATAAAAAGGTAACTAGAAATCGTTGAACTCTTGTCATGCTTAAAGTGAAGCTAACATGAAACTTTCATCCCCACATTCTCTCTGGCTAGGCTACCATTGTAAGCATGAAGTGCTAAATGAGTAATCATTGGCACTATGAAATTAATTTAATGAGGGCCAAGCAACAAGCCCAAGCAAACCTCTCCACATTTTGCAAAAAAGGAAATCTCCAAATTCTCAAGTTTCCAAAAGGAACACCTTCTCATTTTCCAAAAAAAAAAAAAAAACTCAAATTTTTTTTTTATAATCAAAGCAGCAAATTCCTATGTATTCATATACATAGAACCTAGATCCTTATGTATTTACATTTTCAGCACCTAAACTTTATTTTCACGTTTATACTAGCCAAGCCTTTCATACTTCCAAAATGCAAGGCACCGAGATCCTCCAACAATTGGATAAATCTTTCCAGATTTTCGAAATGAATACCAAACGTCTCAGATTTTTGCAAATGAGTCTCCCAAAGCAAATAGGAGCTCACGGCTAAGGCAACGAGGGTCAAGACAAACCACTCCAAAGCAGAGCATTCAATCACAAGAAAGTGAATGGACAAGCCTTCACGCATCCTCACAAAAGATTAATTTTAATTCTTGCAGGTAATGCAAAACAAGGATACCTCGAATAAACTTCCCAATTATATATTTTTTTTCTTCAAAACAAGCCAATAACAGCATTTACCACATAGTTAGAACCACAGCCCAACACTAAAACCGAGCCCAGCTCATCACAGGGGCTCACGGGTAAGGCTAGCAGAGAAGGCGAGGCTCACGGATAAGACCAGAAAAGGGTGCCGGCTGCGCCTTATAACAAGCCCACAAGTCAGAATCAAGCGATGCACAATCAAACCTCACCATAAATTCCAACACTTAAGTAATTAATAAGGCAAAGCTCACGGGTAGGGACAATAGAAAGAAGCCAAGCATAAACCTGCTACATCCCAAATTCCATAGTGAAGGCTCACGGTTAACAGTCAACAGGAGCAAAGAAACGAGCCTTATCAAAAGGCTAAAACACCAAAAGATTTCAACTAAAACATATCATCAGGAGGAGTTGAAACCAAAACATTTTTCGAGGCCCAAACAAGATCGCTCGTAGTCGGAATTAACCCGACGACAAAGCCAAAGCAAGAACGCGTAACAGGAATAAAACCGAGCCAATACAGAGTCCAAACCCGAGCTTTACAAACAAGGCCGAACGAGGGTACATAAAAGCCTCACAATATTCGTTTTAATATGTTTTCAGGAGAGGATAATATTCCCTTTAAAATCATGCTCTGATGCTTTGAGTAAGAGGAAGAAAGAAAAGAGATTATAGCGTAGCACATTTCACTCCCCTAAGCAAATAACCAAACTTTCCTATATAACATGCTTCAAATTTCTATTCTTATTCATGCTTCAAGTAATAAAATACCCCTAAACCTTAATTTAATAACATACTAGCATGCAACTAGGGAGGGGAAGTAAGATATTATCATTTAGGCAAATAAATATCAAGTTCCATGGCACATAAGTGCTTAGCCGAACAACCAAACAGGGAAAGACAAGCCAGAGCCACAAACCACAGCCATCTTAGGCCAAACCGAGAAGAATAAAGGGGAGAAAGAAAAAAAGTTACCAGCTAGTGTAGAACACACACAAATGAAGCAAGGCAGTTACGGTCCAGCCCAGCAGCACCTTCCCCTCTCCAAGAAGAAATTCGGCCAACCTCCAAACCCTACCCCAAATGGGGGTTTTATAGCCAGAAGGGGAGAAGAGCTTACCTGGGCGGTGAGCCAGACGCGACAAAGACGGGGGAGAAGCGACAAACGTCGCGGCAGAGAGCATGGAGGCAAGGCGAGCGAAAAGCTGGAGTGCGGCAGAGAGCAGGTGGAAGCCTTACCAGAGGTGTACGAGGAGAGGGACCACGAGTCGAAGTCACGCGAAGAGAGGGGAGCGGCTCGGCTAGGGATTTGGAACGGGATTCGACCCTCTAGGGCTCCGCCCGGGCTCGCGAACGGGGAGGGAGACCCGAAGCAGCGACCGAGAGAGACGGGCTCGGGATTCTGCTGCTTGCGTGAGTTAGGTATTTAAGTTTTATGGATTTAAAATAAATAAAAATCTTATTTTATTATTTTATTTCAAAAGTCGCCTCAAATTTCACGCCGTTTACTTGCGCTCGGAAACATAGCAAATTATACGTCCCTCCCTAGCAAATTCGACGTCCCGGACGCATCGGCGCAGTCCGTTTCGCAATCCGAGGTCGTTTGGACAACCTCGTAGTCGGTCGGGTCGAAAGTACGTCAAATTTGGTCCCGTTTGAACTTCGAGCTCGCCATTGACCGTCCTGGCATTCTGACTTTTGATTCTGGTCCGTCGCGGAGAACTGAAAGTGTCGAGGTCGCGAATCGAAGAATTTGTGCGCAGTGGTGCAAGAAACGTGCTCAAGGCTGTCCTAAGGTCCGGTGGTCCTATAGGAACTCGATTTGGACTCCGAACGTCAATTCCATCCTGTTATGAGCTAGAGGTACGGAATTTCGTCCGGGACTCCAAAAGAGTAAAGAGGTGGTTCTGATCATTCTAAAATGAGGCGGGTCCACTGCTAGGAATCTAAGATCGTCGGGGAAGCTCCTAAGGCTAGAACCCTAAATCTTAGGAAGAAAACTAAACCTCGACAAAAGTGAGGTCAACATACACTAAATAGGACGCAATGGAGAAAAAAGATTCATGTAGCCGACCCTACTTAGTGGGATTAAGGCTTTGTTGTTGTTGTATATATTATAATTTAATTATAAAAATTAATATTTATTTTAAAAATTACCGTAGCTTTAGTTGTGAGAGGAGTTAAGCTAATGAGTAAAAATAAATTTAATAAAGAGAGATTCATTATTTATAGAGGTTGGGCGAAATATTTTTTTGAAGTTCTGATTGTGGACTAAACCAATGTAGCGACTTTTAGCCAAGGGAAGAAAACGCCTGCACGCATCACTTCTTAATTCTTATTCATTGAAATGCTGTATATGTGTGCGTGTGTGCGTGGGTGTGCGTGTGTGTGTGTGTGTGTGTTATTTTTATGGATGAGAGTCATGGACTCGTCGAGTTGCAGACAAGAGTAGTAGATTTGGGGAGGAAAGATTTTTTTAGCTTTTTTTATATGTACCACCTCATTCAAATGTATTTAGATATCCAATATAAAATTGTTATTTTTTTATTTATAGTCCTAATTAAAATTATTTAAATTTTAATAAAATTTCATTTTATTTTAAAATATAATATTTAAATATAATATATAAATATCATATTAATATTATTTAATTAATTTGAGTCAAATCGAGTTGAACACAAACAAACAAACCTTTATTCGTGTTCGACTCGTTTATAAATTGAGCTAAAAAAATGTGTTCGTGTTTGACTCATTTGCTTAATGGACGAATCGAACATGAGCTAATTAGCGAGCTGAACACGAGTTGTTCGCGAACAACGAGCTTTTTTGACAGTCATACTCGTTTTGTCAGGATCTTCTCTTGCACTTCATTATTACTGAGGCATGAGTAGTTTATTTTTATATCAAATTTATTTAAAACTTAATTCAATTTATTTATATTATTTTTATCGTAGAATACTTCTTATTACGAGATCAAAATAGAATTATCTCTAGATTAAGATATAATTATATGAAACGAAGTGCTTTTGAAGCTATAAAGAACTTTGTACAAAATGTCTAAACTGTTTAAGGAGAGTTTGTGACGTGAGCGGCCTTTCTACCCTCATCATCACCTGTAAGTTATTATAGCTACGAATGTATTTTTTTCATTGCATATACCAGAACAATTAACACTTTATGTTACATTTGACTTTATATTTTTAATTATGCAAGAGGTTTAGAAACACACTTTATATTGCACCTTTTAATTTTTATTGTTATAGTTGAAATAATTTTAATTATGTTCAAGTAAATGCCAATTAAAATATTAATATTGCATGAGTTTATATATAGGCTGAAAACCTGTGACGCAGGGTTACTATTCCATAAGAGGTTGAACTAGTACCTCGACTGTCTTGTGTAATAATGAGCTATATTGATCTCATAGAATTTTTAACATTTTAAAATTAATAATTTTCTAAAATTTTAAAATTGTATCGTCTATGTTGAAAATATTTCATTGCCGCCGGTATCTTTTTATGAATTAGTAATAACATGCCGAAATATTGTCCGAAAGTATTTTAAGTTATTTGTGCCATGTTAAAATGCTGCCCATATCGTCAGGATCTTGGCTAACACTTCATTGTTAGCAAGGTACGAATAATCTATTTTTATATTAATTTTATTTAAATCTCATTGCAGTTTATTTATATATATTTTATCTTGCAATTCTTCTTATTATGAAAACACGATAAAATTATCCTTAAGTTAAATTTATATGTACATGAATGTAGTCTTTTTGAAGCTACAAATAATTTTGTCAAAAATGCCTAAATTGCCTAAGGAGAGCTTCTGATGTAAGTGGTCTTTGTACCTCTATCACCTGGAAGTTCTTATAGCTACAAATGTATTTTATTTCATTGCATATACTGAACAATTAACACCTTATATTGTTAATACCGGAATAATTAACATTTTATATTACATTCAAATACAAATGGAATATGAATTAAGTTGAAAATAATTATTTTTTATTATGCAGAAGGAAGATAAAAAAATTTCTAGGCTAGGGTTATATGTATATGAAATTTAGTGTTTTTGAATCTATAAAGAACATTAGGCCTTACTACGCCAATTCCATGTTTTTTTATCGTTGTTCTTTCACATGCATTGTATTTATACTTTTAGTTTAATGTAATTAAAAAATTAGTATGTTTAGCTGTAAAGTGAGAAAATAATTTTTGTAACTTAATCCGAAGGATTTGTTCGTTAATTCCCGACGAACCGGAACACGATGAGTTGGTCGACCAACACGTAAATGTTCCCATGCCCACGTTTGAAGCAAGTGCAAACATCCACTTGTCGTGGCACAGGAAGGCTTGGTACCTAGATTCAATTCTCTATAAAGGAATGTTAAAACTGCACTACCCAAAGAATATTATCTAAATTCATCTATATCTTCCAATAATTATAAATATTCTATGCGTACAAGTGATGTGGATGTATCTTGAATTAGGAAATATCTGATCACAAATAAAATGTAGGCCCTAACATAACAAGTTCACTTGGTAAATCATATAATAATCCCTATAGAATTATCAGCGGAGCCAACACAATGGCACCATAACCTGTGCATGTGACTGTCTCAGAGAATTTCAGTGTCACATTATGGTGTATGGGATGGTATCACTAGGATGGTCACCCAATAGGTCATCCCAACATGACGACCAACTTGGCCAACACAAACCCGGGCCAGAAACACTTGGTCCCACTACTACATTTCCACATATTCTTATACAGACGAGTACTTGAAAGTCTTGTAGAGTTACAGTCATCTCACTTGATAAATTTGTACAATATATAAGTAAGAAAAGTAAAATTATTACACTAATCTATAAATGTGAAACTAGATTTATCTTACCGACAGACAAATGAATCGTATTGGTCATGGGGCACCATCTCTCGACCAGTGCAGTTATAAAATTGTTGTCTAATTTGATGTAGTTCAAGTGTCTGATGCATTCCAATCCTACAATTTTAATTGCATAGAGGAATCATGGACATTCGACCTGCCATTCTCTTTACACTAGTGCACGACTAGTAGTTTCCAGAATGTTGACCTATAAAAATTAAATTAAATTAGTTATGATAATTATTTAACATGAAAATGACTAACACGAAAAATAATTTACGTTCTTACATTAGTTTGATCAGCTTTTGCTGTAGGATGTGTTTCACTAAATGATGCCATACATAGAGGTCAGAATGCTTGTTTTGAAGCTGAACTTTTACCATGGTGATGGTAGTCTGCCGAACCTGTTGCCTCGGCCATCTCTATTGAAGTGGTCGTAGTGTTAAAAAATAGAAAAATAAATGTTTTACTAAAAAAATAATTATATAAAAGAAATATTAACTTAAAAATTTATGCTAATAACAGTATATTATTCTAACCTACTTGAACTTGGATTATAGAGACATGTTGCTTGATTATGCCCTATTTTTTTACAAAATTCACACATTCTTGTGCTTGTGAATCTCGTCTTGTTTATTGTGTTTCTTATCCTACTTATCGTTAGACAACCATATCTTCTAAATAGCGGGGGAAATAAAGAGATAATACCTTCATGCTGATTGAATGGTGGCCACGACTCCTTTTCAGGTATCATACAAATTATGTTTCTCGTCTTGATAGAAATCTAATTTGATTTATTTTGAAATGAAAGCCATGTGGTCCGAACGTCTTGCCCTTAATGCCGCAATCACATGCACACTTGGTACATAATAGATTTATGGCTTATTGCATGTGCATGAATAGTTTTATGAAGAAAGAATGTCAACCCGAAAAATCCTACAAACTATATTGAATACTTGATATTCAAGAATATTTATTAAACTTGGTTGGGGAAACCAACGGGCTTCGCGCTCAATTCTTTGTAGAGTTGACTTTGTGTGTATAACAAAGTTGGAACTCCCAACTTTAATCCATTGCGACACATTGTTGGATTGTTTTAAAAATAAAGCAACCAAATTATAATATATAACACATATGGGGTCCTGAATCGTGAGTCCTCGTGCACTTCTCTAAACCCCGTTGAACCATTCCGATACGTTTGTGGCCATTATGACAAATCAGGATCCACCATCGTGTGTTAAAGACCATGTTGTGATATCTTTCTCAATTAACCAATCGTAGGCCTCCTTAATGTGTTTAATATCATTCATGTGCTTATTAAAAATCCAGAGCTCATTAGTATTTCCCGCCCAATGCATTTTATCATAGACACTATCGATATCCCCCACTGCAAGTGGTCTTAATGCCTTCTTAAAATTTTTTCGTTAATGATGCAAACAGTGTTGATGTGCAACCCACGAGAAAATCTCTCGGTAGCCACGAACTAGACCTGCGTGCCTGTTTGATATAATATACAGATCTTCACAAGTCCAAACGACTTCCAACAGAGCATAAAGTGGCTATAGAAACCAAACCCACGACTCAGTATTTTCGGACTCAACTACAACAATTACAAGTGGAAAGAGTCAACTCTTTCCGTCAATTCCTACTGCAGCCACTCGAGTCCCTCAATACTTTCCTAGAAGGAACATCTCGTCCATATTAAGCACGGGTCGGCAAAACTCTAGCCATATATACTAGGGCCAAATATCTATAGGTAAAAACATTTCATATACTGATTTGATATGTTCTATATATACTAAAACATTTCATATACTGAGATATGTACCTTAACCTAAATACTTCTTTACCTTTCTTCGCATAATAAAAATTAATTATTTCCAATATAATTCATATTTCATTTGCGCTAGAATGTAATACAAAGTGCTAATCATTATGTATTGACAATATAAAATGTTAATTATTCTGGTATATGCAATGAAAAATATGCATTCGCAACTATAAGAACTTTCAGGTAAGGTGAGGGGTATAAAAACCGCTTATATCCGAAGCCCTGGTTAGGCAGTTTGGGCCTTTTTGACAAAGTTTTTTGTAGCTTTTAAAAACTACGTTTAATATACATATAACCTTAACCTAAGGATAATTCTATCGTGTTCTCGTAATAAGAAGTATAGCACGATAAAAATAAATATAAATAAAATGCATTGAGATTTAAATAAACTTAATTTAAAAATAAATTAATCGCAACTTGCAACAACCTGACGATACGTGTATCATTTTAATATGACACAAATAACTTAACATATTTGCAGACAATATTTTGGTGTGTAAATAAAAAATTCATTAAAGAATATTGGCATAAATGAAATATTTCATCATTGATGAAATAATTTAAAATTTTAGAAAATTGCTAATTTTAAAATGTTAAAAATTCTATGGGATCTATATAATCTGTTGTTACACCAGACAGTTGAGATACTATGTCAATCTCTTTCGACCCAGTAGTTCTGCGTTGTCGGTTTCTAAGCTAATATATAGACTCATACAACATTAACATTTTAATTGGCATTTACTTAAACATAATTAAAATTATTTCAACCATAACGACAAAAATTAAGAGGTGTAACATAAAGTGTGCTTCTGAAACTTCTGCATAATTAAAAATTTGAAGTCAAATGTAATATAAAGTGCTAATTATTCTGGTATATACAATGAAAAAAATGTATTTGTAACTATTAGAAATTCTAGGTAAGGGTGGGGGTACAAAGACCGCTTTCTTTACAGGCTCTTCTTAGGCAGTTTAGGTCATTTTGACAAAGTTCTTTATAGCTTCAAAAGCATCACATTTCATATATGTATAATTTTAATCTAGTGATAATTCTTTTTTGTTCTCATAATAAGAAGTATTCTACGATAAAAATAATATAAAGAAAATGCATTAAGATTTAAATAAATTTGATATAAGAATAAATTATTCGTATATCACTAACAATGAAGTGCAATACAAGATCCTGATGACACGAGCAACAATTCAACGCAACAAAAATGATTTGTAATAGTTTCGGGTAATATTTCGACGCATCGTTAATAATTCAATTAAATTACAGACAATATCTCAACATAAAATTTAAAAAAAAAAACAACCAGTATTTCAGCATTCATAAATACTTTTAAAGAAAATGGGTATTACAACATCCTAAAATTTTTTTAAAAAACTGTGGAGTATGAAAAAAGAAAATGGGCAGCATTCCAACATTTCATAAATAATTTTGGAAAAAACGGGTATTTCAACAGCACAAAATTTTAAAAATTGTAGAGTTTGAAAAAAATACGGGCAGCATTCTAACACTTCGTAAATAATTTTGAAAAAAACGGGCATTACAACAACATAAAATTTTAAAAATTGCAGAGAAAACACAAGTGGTATTTTAGTACGATGTAAATAATTTTAAAAAAAACAAGCATAACAACAATATGAAAAGTAAAAAAATATATATAAAAATATAATAAAATTAAGGTTATATTTACCTAAAAAAATAATAGGAGAGAAGCAGAAGAAGGGAGCAAAATGAGGGAGCTTCTGCAAAGAGTGCGAATTGGAGAGATGGTTCTGGTGGGATTTTATAGTCGGAAGGGTTAGGGGCATAGGCGCCCGGGCGTGCATGCTCCTTCTCAAATTTTTTTTTTATGGGGAGCTCATTCGGCTAAATCCATTATTACAGGAGCTCCTTTTAGAAGTTTCACCGGCTTATTATTACCTCTTCTTTTTGAGTAAAAACTGAAATACAGGATTTTACTTTTTGTTGCAAGGTGTTTCCAGTTTCTCACAAGCCTAAGAGGAGTGAAGTGTGATATTCTTGAAGCCATTGAATTAGCTATTAACTCTACTTTCTTCTGATTAAAGAATAGTATAAGCTTGCATGTAATATTCTTATAATTGTGAGCTCACGAGCTTATTGGAAGTCAATATCTATATTTGAATGGTTTGTAGAATGGCTCTGAGGTGCTTGTTTTATTATTTAATTGTTCTTTCTTTATATGTAGCTTAATGAAGCTTATGAATTGCCTGTTTATAACTGTGAATCATTTGGTATGTTTGGACTGAATTGATTCCAGTTTAAGATTTTTATAGATTACAAGTTTGTTAGATTTAATTTCAATTTTGTGCTATAATATAATGCTTTAATGCAAATCTGTTTGAGAAAGAAGAGTTTTAATTAAAAATCACTAATCTTGCTCCATATTTTTAATGACATGTAACCTTAGTTCCTCCTAGAGCAATCTCATACTAAGGTTTAATTTGAGTGTCATCTTGGGTTGCTAACTCTAGAATTGTTAGTCCTTGACTTTATTATTAGCTCTTTTAAGAAGTGAAATGACTAGAGTCAGTAAATATTTAACCTTTCCTATCACAGAAAATCTTATGTAAGTCTTACTTATAAGAAATCCTCAACAGTTTGTTATATTTTTGTAGCATTCACCATGAAATTTATTGAATGTATGTTTGACTTGGATTTCTTGCCATACATAGAAGTTGGGAAAGATTAAATCAGGTTTAACCAATAAGAGCAAACTTATGGGGTGTTCAGCTGCATCCAGGATTTATAATAGAATTTTAGTAAATCCGGTAAGTCCTGATTTATCAAATCCATATAATGTTAAATCTAAAACAGTGTTTGATTCAATTGAGGTTAACAGTGTTAGATATGTTTGGCATTTTATTTCAGGCTCTTACAATCACTTTCTTTCCAAGTTAAATCCGTTAAACCTACCAAATAGTCGAATTTAATAAATCTGGATTTACATTCAAAAATAAATAGAAGGAAGAGAAAAATGGATATAACGGTTGCCAGATTTAAGATCCCGTCTTTTTGTGTTTGGATAGATTTATTTTACTCAAAAAGGGGATAGTTATATCATCCCTTGTCAAAGTTTTCCTAGACGCCTTAATATCAGACTTGCATGTTTTATGTTGTATGGACTATAACTACAAATGACAGCAGTATTGATGCAATGGATGAAAATATGTCTCTAATATAGACTTACATGTTTCACTCATGTTCTTACAACAGTCTCTCTAATCTATATATTTGCACTTATTACAATCAAATCATTGATACAAAATAGAAAATGTTAAGTTATGTTTGTGTTGTTGATGTTATTATAAAAAATGGCAATTTGGTGTTAGTTTTATAAATGAGACATTTACATACCACACAATTTTTATGTCTTTACATGTCTAACATTTAAACTTTCATATCTACATAAAACTTAAATTGTTGGCATCACATCAAAAATATCATTATCACTTGTATGCATTGATTTTTAATACCAAAGCGTAATAAATATAAATGCCAAATTGTAGATGGTAGATATGTAAATGCAGTGAAATAATAGTTATGTGGACTCATTTTTAAGAGAATGACATTGAAATTTGAAATAATCTTTTCATTATTTTCTGTTGTTGGCATATTTAACGTTTGGTATCAAATGCATGCCGTTTTTTTAAATTTATTAAGTAGAAAAATAGGCACCGATTAATGAAAAAAATGAACCTATTATTTTCTTAATGACTGATTAAATGGGTAAGATAGATTTGAATACCCGATTTAATTGTCACAAACAAAGTGATAATTAGAATTTCATTTACCAAACCAAATAAACTCGTTATTCTATATTTGAATGGATTTAATTGAAATCTATTAAAAAATCTTTAATTTTTTTCATGTTTTATTTGTTTTATGAGTTTTATGAAACTTTTAGTTGTGAAATTTTGATTCTTTGAAAACATATTGTATGATCAAAGTTGGTTGTGCCAGATACGACGACCCTGTATGAGTCATATGTCGAAAGAGCAATCCCGACAATGTCAAAGAATTGCCGGTTGACACAGAGTAAATTATCCAAGTCAATCGAATCGGTCAAATAAATAGACAAATGACTCGCAAGTGAAACGATGATCCAACGTGTTATGATTCAACCATAGTAATGCTGGCTTAAATGAATGCGACGACTAACCAACAATGAAGAATCTCAAGGGCATTATCGAAATTTAATAACATGTATTTATTATAAATATGAGAAAAATAACATGTAAAAGAGACTTCTTAAAAAATAACAAGGGGATTACAAGTATTATTCCCTTAAGACAACTATCTTTACTTATTTCTCTCTCTCATTCTCTCTCTCACACTCTTTTTCCTATTATACTTTATTTTTTGGGCGTGATTTATAGAATTTTAATAAAAATTTATATATATATATATATATATATATATAAATATATATAAATATTCATACATACAACCTAATTATTTTGTTCATGAAAAAATATTCAATTTTAAAAGTTCATTATTCATAATATTTTTTTATATAACATTGAAAATTTAAATGTCATAAAAAATATTAAAATACAAAATACAAAATAAACAGATGCATAAAATTGTGTATTATTAATATAAATCTAAAATAAAAAAAAGTTAAAATTTAAAATCAATAATTATCGAAATGGAATCTCAGAACAAGATCCGGATCAAGTTTTAAATTCTTTATATAATCGCGGGGCTCCATTAATAAAAAATAAATATTCTTTCATCATCACGTTATTCACGCATTGTTCCCCTCTGCGTCCCACCGAACTGTGGAGCCAGCGAACTGCAGTGCAGGTGGCCTCGGATTCCTCCATAGTTTTAAGGAGCAGCTTTACCCTCTTCAATCTCTCTCCGAGGAATGGAATTTCTCGAGCCTGTAACTGTTTCGGCTCGATTCAAATACCGTTTGGTTTTCTTCGGATTGGCTCGCCTCTATAATCTGCGTGGAGGATTTTGTTGACCTTCTCTGGCCTTTTTTTTTCCTTTCGACGGAAATTGGTATTGTAGATTATGGGATTTGAAAACTTATTGTTCTCTTTGCTCGGATTTGAATTCGTTAACAATTATGTTTGTTATCGGATGCTGGCAAGATGTTTGATGTATGGGTGATGTTTCATATTGAGGGATCTGCCTTTCTGCAGGAGGGGTTTGGATGAAGCTTTGTTTTTTTTAGATCTCGGTGGAGAATTGTTTGATTGGTTCCATGTCTTCCCTCCCTCATCCGGTTGATTCTGGAGACTCCGAGCAGAGTCTTTTGAGTCGAAGGCAATCCGGTAGGAAGTTTTTTCTGTGAATGATAGCTTAGCATGACGTTGTTTGATCGAAGGAAAATTAAGGAAGTCAAGTTTAACTGCAGTGATTTTCTGTTTGATATTATGAATCTATAACCATTGATTTGATCTTTTCTACTCCTTTTTTTTCCTATTTATTTTTACTCCAGTTGCCAGGATCCAAACATGGCCTTTTGTGCGGGCATATTGTGATGTTTTTCAAGATTTATAGTATTGATTCTCAATTCATTGATGGTTTACCCCATTTCTTTCTTTAACCTGAATAATACTCAGATGGCAAGTTTATGAGATCTTTTTGAAATACAATTGCTTCAAACGTATTGCTCTTTGTAATGTGCTTCTGCTTATTAGCTTAAGGCCAATTTAAGATCGTAGTATATGTGAATTCAGTATGTTTTGCCTTAAAAATGGTGGATTTACATATTTAGCACCTAATCTTTGATTTCTATATTTATAGCACCTTTCTATGCATAAAAAAGATGTATTGCACTTTTTAAAAGTTACTAATAGATCACATGAAAGATTTGAGTGTTATAAACCTAAGATCAAAGTTTAGGTTTTAGATATGTAAAATTACATATGTAAATATATATAGGAATTGTGTGGTATGCATATGATTGCTCCCAAAAAAGACTATTAAAAATATTGAGAAATGTTTAGTTCAATACAAATCATTCTAGTGTATTATCAAATTGAGAGCGAGCACCTGATTTGTTGAGTAACAAAAAATAATTTGTATCGTGGTTGAAACACAAAGCTTGCATAAAAATTTGATGAAATGATTCAATAATCTGTTGGTATTCTAGGATAACATTTATTTTAACCACCTCTTTATGCAGTTTACTTATGGATTATTTACTTTGATCTTCATAATATTTGAAAGTTTTGCTGTTGAATGCTCTTTTTTGGCATATAAAATATTCATATTTTGATTCTCACAGAAAAACTATGTTTTTATGATCTTCAACAAAAAAACATGCATGTTTGTTGTAAAAGTTTTTCATGGATGGATTTGAAGGAGAAAGAGTGAGGCATCTCGGTTATATTCCTGGAAGAACTTTGTTGCATTTTTCTCCCAGCTTATGTATTTTTAAATAATTATCAAAATATAGTGGTTGGCTTTAGATTCGTCTAGTGGCTTTACAAGAACACTTATTGAAATTTTCATCCTAAATTTTGAAACTCTTACCTACTTAGAAATTGTAATGTTTTCTCCCAATCTTTTGCCACATTTTTTTTCTGAATGAGTTATTCCTTGCTTGCCAAGAAGAGTAACTCATTCGAAAGGAACTGGTTTCTGTTCTCAACATGTAAGTCAAAGTGGATGGTTATTATTCTTAATAACTAAAGTAGAGTAAAAGGAATCATTATTAACTAGTGATTAAGATTTTAAAAATATTGGACGAGATGTTATCAGAATCATTATATTCATGACTTGATAATTTTATACTAGGATGAAGACAAGTTATATCATCTTTGTCAAATACAAACAACAAAAAGCCTTTATCCCACTAAGTTGGGTATGCTACATGACTCATTTTTCTCCATTGTGTCCTATTTAGTGTCATATATTCATTTAATTTTAATAAATTAAGATAATTTTTTATACAACATGCCCAAGTCTATTTAATTCTACCTCTAGCTTTCTTAACATAAGTCCAATATAAAACATCCACTCTCCTAAATTGGGCATCAAATATTTGACGTTTAACCTGACCATACCATCTAAGGTGACTTTCTCTAATCTTGTCTGTCATTGGAGCTACTCCAACCCTTTCACGGATATATTCATTTCACATTTTGTCTCTAAATGTAAAGTCACTCATCCACTCGAGCAATCTTATCTTAGCAACACTTAACTTAATTTTATGCTTCTCTTTTACAGACCAACATTCTGCACGGCTTCACCATAGAACATTGTAGGTTTCATCACCATCTTTTAAAATTTACCTTTAAGTATAAGTGCTACTTTTCTATCGCACAATAGGCCCGATGCATTCCTTCACTTTAACCTACTAACTTGAATTCTACAAAATTATTAGCATAAAAAATTTTTCTCTTAGACCCCTTACAGGTCACCTTATATTTTTTCTAATTCTCTAAGCTTTTATATCTAAACCAATTTTTATACAAAATAAAAATGAAAATTTTGTATCATTTGTTAATAAAATTTTCGAGCATGATTTTTATTTTTTAACCATGAATTGTATTTAAAATTTCTTTCATGGTCATTCGTCAGAATCTTGTAGCCTAACCACAAGCGATACATGGGATGGGTGGACCTTATGTGGGTTGGGTGTTCATGGGGGATGACCAGGTAGCCATCATTTCTGTTTCTTTCGTCAGAAAGGATATAAGTGAAAGGGAGAAGCATTATAGCGGCATATTAATCTATAAAGGATGAAAATCTAAGGTTATTATTGAGAGAAACTTTAGCAAGGGACCCTAATCATTTTTCCATATAGTGTGAGGGGCCGTGTTGGCTGATTTTCTTAAACAAGCATAACCTATGTGTTTGTAAACATATTTATAATTTATGTTTAATTTTGTTATAGAAAAAAGGCATTTTGGAAAGCCTTGCTAAAATTATACTCCGATTTGATACACAGAATGATCATTATATCTAGTAGGATACCCATAGGAACAGTCTGTTATTTTATACTTTAAGGCATCACATTCTTTAGTTACTATGTTTTCTAGCAATATCAGCACTAGTTCCTGCATCATATTAATATTTCTCCTTACTTTAACAGAATGTTTTAGTATTATCTTAAACTGTTAATGTAAAATCATCTCGAAAATTTATTGAGGGCATTTACATACATAACTCACAATTTTTTACGTATTTGCATATTTCACACCTAAACTTTCCCTATTTACACACATAGCACACCAATCTATAATGTGGAATATATATTTTCATGCAAAGGTTTAAAGCACCAAAGAATTATGTAGGTAAATATGAAAGTTTAGGTGCGAGATAGGTAAATACATAAGAATTGTATGCTATGGATGTAAATTTTCTAATTTATTACTATTTTTTTTTGGCATCATCATCGTCATCTTAACTTTCTGATATTCAAATTCCCCTACAGAAATGGGAAGTCAATATGCGGTGGAATCTGGTATCTTCATGTCATCATTTACTGCGACTGTTTTCGTTGCTGCACTTGCGACCGCTGGACTTTTGATACTAACTTTGCTGATTGCACTCACTGTGATGTTAAAGTCCTGCCAGAGTATTAATTCTGGAATTTTTGAACATGTTAAGAAAAGTAATCAACATGATTATTGTAATTTGTGTATCCTTCATGCTGAGCTAAACAACTTGGAAGTAAATGAACTTACATTAAAATGTAAGTTGAAAGCTCATCAATACAGTAAGAGACAATACCTAAAAGATTTGAATGCTTCAATCTGGTTTGTAGAGGACTACTTTGGTAGATTGACGCCAGATGATGATGGTTTGGATATAATATTGTTAGATGCAGATGACATGCTTTCCTTGACTGGCAACTTTAGCATGATCAGTTCTCTCGATAAGTATAAATGAGATATGAGCTTTTAACTCGAGGGACATTTAAATACATGCCACACAATTCTTATCTATTTACATTTCTAACAACTAAAATTTTCTTTTTTACATTCATACCGCCCAAATCTTTTACATCACATCAAAAATACCACCAATTCAACTCTTAAAAAGTGAAATACATCTATTCATGCATAGTTAAAGTGATATGTATTTAAAAGTTGAAGTATAGGTGTTGGATATGTAAATACATAAGAATTGAGTGGCCTGTATGTAAATCTTCCTTAAATAATGTTTTTCTTTGTCATCTATATATCCTTAAAAAAATGCTTGCTTGTCAGGAATGAGCAGTTTGAAGACATAAAGCATCAGGCCTCCCTTCTTCTTGTTAGAATGCACATTCAGCTCCGAGCGAGCGGTTGGTCTTTGTTTCTTTTTACAAGGGACGCTTCCAAGCACCGGAATACTAGGGAGAGCACACTTACATCTTTTGGTTATATAGGATGGTCTTCCTTGTTAATGAGGTAGTTTTTAACTCTTATGGTTTGTAGGTGTTGCAAGTCAGGATGCTAGAGATAAGACTGGAAAAGTTTCTTTCCATTTGTGATTATTGTTAACAAACTCGAATGAATAACAGCCTAAGGGTTTGGTGTTTAACATTTGGATTTGATAAATCCAATTAAATACTATTTGCAGCCAAACATCCCCTTATTCTAACTATTTGTAGTCGACAAAACATTAACCACCCCCACCTCCTTATTTGATTGATATTTTGTGCATTAGATTCAGTGCTATGTGAATATCGGTAGCATTATCATAACTTTTTATTCGTAATTAAAAGCATAAATAAAAATATTCCCTGTTTTATAACAATTTTCCAAAAGTAAGTAATGATTAATTTGGATTAATAGCCTTTTAATCATAACTGATCAGATATGATGATGAGATTCAGATGGAGGACTGGGAATATCTGTCCAGCAGAAGGCTGCAGTTGCAAAATAAAGGATTTAGAATCCTTGGCTTGATCAGTAGCAGGTTGGATGCTTTCAGAGGTCCATCTTTAGGTAGCCGCAGCTTTAAGCTGCCCAACATGCAATTCTATATGAACTAAAGAATGCCACGCTCAACCTAGTTCATGAATAAGTTTCTCCTGGCACGTTTTTAGGGAGGAATTTTATTACTTGTTTGATGTTTTTTTCTATATTTTGTTTGAATTTATTTTTGTTAAATCTTTTAGTAGCCGTGGTTTGAAGTGTAAATGTCAATTGTTCAATACATGCAATGTAAAAAATAGATTTGTATGAAATGCACAAAAGATTTATTAAGTTATGTTGTTAGAAATGATGGAAGCTAGTAATTAGTTGAAGACATTTGAGTTTGTTATCATGCTATTGATTCTCTTTTAATGGTATGTGTATTAGCTGAGTTCGCTTGAGGCTTGGTTTTATTCAAGATGTGATCTTATTTTAGGAAGAATTTCATACTACTTAATTCTTATGTATATGCATACCTAACATCCAAACTTTATTTTCTTATGTATATTGCATGGAATGATGTATTTAACTTTTATAAAGTTAAAGAAGTGATTTTTTATGTGACGAGAGATATTTGGATGAAAGAATTGTAAAAGTAGAAGTTTAGGTGTTTGATATGTAAATACATTTGAATTAAATGGTATGTTCAAGGGACATTTTTATACAAACTACACAATTTTGTAGATATTTATGTCTAACCCAAACATTCATCTTTCCGTAAACAACCTTCAAATTTTTAGCATCACATTAAAAATAGCACAATCATTATTTTTATAAAAGTGAAATATGCTGTCTTGTTCATAAGTTAAGTGCGAGTGTTTGGTTATGTAAATACATATGAATTGTGTGCTATGTTTATAGATTTACCAAAATATAAATTTAAAAATTGATTTTCTTAAATTTGTGCAAAAATTAAGTCAATGCCCTTTTTTTTTTCCGACACATTCAACCGAGTTATTTACTATGCGAAGTTCAATGTGCTCCTCAACATATTTTTGAAGTTCAAAAACAGTCAATTGTGGTTTAGAAATATAATTAAAATCCTTAAACGATGGAGAAACGAATTTTAGAACAGAGTTTTTATCTGTCTCGTAACATTTCAGAGTCTCGTATTAGAATAATGGTAATTCATGTTCCGTGGGATACGTTGGTCTACATGCATAACAATAGTTTTTAAAGGTTATTCAATCATAAATATTAGTATACGAATGATTTCCTTTACCAATAAGTTGCTCATTAAGAAGTTTCTATTCATTATTTTCGGGGCATTTAAATGCATACCACATTTCTTATTTATATATCTAACACATTAACTTCAATTTTTACATTTATATCACCCTTTTTATTGCATAGAAAATGATCCACGTTCAGATCTAACACCTTATTTCTAATTTATTAAAATTAATTTAAATAAATTCATTTCAAGCTTTTGAACTCCGTATATCTAAATTTTTAATATTAATTTTAAATAAATCCATTTCAAGCTAAACACAAACAAAAATACACAATCGAGCACAACATGGACACTCTAATCAAATCATGATGAACTTCTTTGATTTTCATCATCATTATGAACTTATAGAACATGGTATCACCTGCTTATTCCTTTTACTGAAGATAGTTACAGATAAAATGTAGTTCGTTCCAACCATGAATGGCTAGAATAAATAGATAAATAAATAAAAAGGAGTTGCAAGTTTCAGCATCTAATATGCAGATTATGTACATTCAAAAGATAAGAAATTAAAATAATTATAAAATATATAGGAGTCGATGATAAAAGAGAGGAACAGCAGGCAAACACTAAAGAAGTATAATCAAACTCCTGTAATGTACAAGCTCGCCGCAAAAACAATATCACGCTTTATAGCATCGGAAGCTGCCTCCATTTTTTTATAAAGGGCAGAGTTCCCCATGATTGAGGCCGCATTCCTAAACTCGCGGCAAGTTTCATCCAATCGAACGATCGTCCTCACAATTAGGCCTTCGGGGACGTCAGTGAGCTCACAAATATCCGCAAATGGAGTTCCCTGCGTCAATCACAGGTTGGTTGGATTTGAGATACTAAACACGTTTTATATTGGTTAAATCAGATTTAATGAAAAGATGAAGACCTTTGCCCATTCATAAACGACTTGAACGAGGCCAAATTTTAGATTTTCTTTAGCATATTCTTCGGGATAGACTGCCAATTTGAAGTGGGATTGAAGTTCCCCAAGTCTGATTGCTGTGTCATACAATCTGCATTTCAATATAAGCATAATGCTATCATGATGAGAAACAAATGAGTTCTAAATAGAGAAAGTTTAAACAGAAACTATTGGAATTTAGCACTGCAAAAATTAGATTTTCCTTCGAACTTGTCGTAGGTACTAATAAACAACTTCCTCCTAAAAACTACTCGTGAGCAAATCTTGTTATTAAAAAGCTCCTTCTCATTACTAAATTTTTTAAAATATAGTAAGGAAGTCATAGCCAGACGGAATTGTGGTAGTAGATGTTTGGAAAGAAAAGTTTTGAAAGAAAATACTCCAAAGGGATCCTGCAATATCAAGAGCAATGTAAACAAGACAACTTAATGTAAAAGATAAATTATGAAAAAAAATAAAATGACAGATTTTGGTGTAGTAAACATTTAATGTTTAAGTTCACCGGATAAAGTCAGTGAACCATATGCTTTTGATCTGCATATATCTTAAGCATGCCTAACTAGAGGATTGCAAAGAAGGCAAGAAGACCAATTGCTGAAAGAAGAATAATGAGGTAAAAAGTAATTGAAGCAGTAGCAGAATTATAATTTTATATGAGGGACCGAAAGAGTTTACCAAAAATTTATGAGAGGAGAAGCTTCTACAAAATGCATGATAGCAAGAGGTTTTAAGACCAAAATTTTCAAATTATACCTAATTTCAATTCTCTCGGTTTTACTGATATTCCAGATATTTTCAATACCTGGAAGTCTATGGGTAAGGATTTTTTCATTGCTGTGCCTGCGGTGGTCTTATGGTTCATTTGGATTGCTAGAAATGAGGCAAAGTTTAATAATATTGCTTATAATGTGAGTCATTCTACTAGTCTTATTTTCTGTTATTTAATGAAAGGATTACAGTGGCTCAATTCCAATAAAGCTCCCTGCAGGTTGGCTGACATTTTGCGCTCTTTTAACATTTCTCTTAATAGTCATTCCAGATCTTCTGAAATTGTGTATTGGTCTAAGCCTATTCTTCCTTTTATTAAGCTTAATTGTGATGGTTGCTGGCAGCCTAATTTTGCTAGTATAGGGGGCATCTTTAGGGATGTTTTAGGCCTTCCTATTTGTTGGTTTGCTTCTAGCTCTATCCCTAATTCTCCCCTTGTTGCCGAGGCTGAGGCTATAATCTTTGGTCTTTATGTCGCTCTTAAGCGGGGTTGGAAATTCTTATTGTTGAAACCGACTCCTTAATTTTGTGGAAGTATTATACTATGCGAGTTGAGCATCACTGGACTCTTAATTTGATTATGAAGAGAATTTTTTGGATGGCTAAAGGCTTAACGATTGTCCGGAAGCATGTTAAAAGAGATAGTAATAAAACGGCGCATTGGATTGCTAAGTCTGGCCTGAGACTGAATTCTCCTATCATTTCTTCTAGTATTCCATATGGGTTAGTAAGTTTATTATTGTATGATTGTTTGCATTGTTGATTGTCCTTTTGTTGGGTCGTGTGCGTGAGTTGTATTTCTATTTTTTTGGAAAGAGATCCTAGATTCCTATTTTTTGTGTGTGTTGTACGTGTTGTGTTTAGATAGGAACTCTTTTCCAGTTTTGTACTTTTTATTTTTGTGAAACGCGTAGGGAGCCAAGTCTCCTTTAACTAAAAAAAAAAAAACCTAATTTCATATAGTCTTTTCACCCACCCAATTATAACAATGAATTGAAGGATAAACATTCCATACTAGACTATTCCTTCACATGTAACTCCTCAAGAACCACCTCACCTCACAATCTCAAAACATTTACAGTAGCAGTTTAATTATCCGGTAGCTGGGGCGCAAATAGTGAATTTAGGGACTCATTTGCATGCTTAACGTTTGAAAATAAGTTCTTGTTTTTAAAAAGAAAAAACCTCAAAACCATCATCGAATGTAGTTTCAAAATGACATTGATTTTGAACACCAAAGACTACATCAAAACTCTTATAGAAGTGGTAATTTCATTTTCACACTCAAAAAGAAGATAACAAGCCTTTATCCCACCAAGTGGGTCCGCTACATGAATCCTTTCTCTATTGCGTCCTATTGAGTGTCATAGTTTCATTTAATTCTAATAAATTAAGATCATTATTTCTACAATATGCCCAATATTTTTTAGGTCTATCTCTACCTTAACATATGTTAAATCTAAAACATCTACTCTCCGAACTAGATCATCAGATGGTCAACATTTAATATGACCAAACCATCTAAAACTAGTATAATTTTGCCCGCCACTGGAGCGACATCAACCCTATCATGGATATATTCATTTCGCATTTTGTCTCTGTGTAAAGCCAATCATCCACAAAATCATTCTCATCTCGACAACACTTAGCTTTATGCTTATCTTTTAAAGGCCAACATTCTGCTCCATAAAGCATTGCCCGTCTCACCACCATCTTATAAAATTTTCCTTTCAGCCTAAGTGGTACTTTTCTATCACACAATAGACCAGAAGCAGCTTGAATTGTACTAATAACATCCCCATCTATATCACTACCACTTAGAACAATAGATCCGAAATATTTAAAGCGTTCACACCTTTTAATAATTTGATCACCCATAATTACAACTGTGTCACTAGAGCTAATACAACTAAAATTACATTTCATGTATTCAGTTTTAGTTCTACTCAAACGAAAGCCTTTAGACTCCAATGTAGACCTCAACAATTCAAGTTTTTCCTTGGCACTTTCTCTATTTTTATCCACAAGAATGATATTATCAGTGAAACGCATACACTCAAAAAGAGTTGGGAAAAAATTGAAGTTTTGCAAACTTGTTTTCTAAATACAAGAAATGAAATCAAGCATAATCATGATCTTACTCGACAATTCAGAGGTTTTCATTCATCAATTTATGTCATTTCAGCCGATGAATCTAATTGGTCTTGACAGGAAGATTTGGGTCATACTAAGAGTGGAAGCTACCCCCTGAACCCATTTTTCTGCAATTAATTGTTGGTTCTCGGTTGGGCCACTACTACCTTGTTCAGAGATACATGAACATTTATCATATTAATATAATCATTCATTGAAGGTCAACTGCCACGAGTTTGCAAATATGCACAAACTATAAGTTGAAATAGGCAGCATTTTATCAACATAAAAGATCTATGTTTTTCATGTAGAGATTATGATCTTCCTGACTGAATCCATTTGAGAAATTTATTTCTACAGCCTCATGCAGCTCTTTTTGACGGACATTCTACAAATCTTAGTAGAATGATGCTAGTGGATATTCTCGAAAGAGATTCTGAATTTGGTGCTCCAAGAAAGGTTGCAGTGATTTACCAGTGTTAGAGATTGTTTTGGCTTTTTTAGGGCTTTCAAATTGTCATATCAAGTCAAGCGTAGCGAAGGTATTCGATAACCCAGAGGCTTAGGAAGGCTGAATGAAGAGCTTCTGTTGGTGGGATCATTTTGACACGGGGTTACTACTCAAAAAATCCAAGACACTATTTGTTAATACAAGATAAATGCAATTGGGTGAAAGGAGCCTGCATCAAGTTTTTTTTTTATTCATTTGTTTCTTTTCTTGTCGTGAACTTTGCACAATTGATTCCTCCCCCTTGCTCCTATCTATAAAGCTCTCTTCCTTCACGCTACCTCGTCTCTCTCTCCATAGCCATTCATTCATTTCATCCGCTGAATCTCTTCTCTATGATCTTCTCAATCCTTCCTTTACACCATATTCTTCATTTCGCAACAATTAAGGTATAAAATCTCCACCATGTTCTTCATCAACCCACTCACCATCACAAACTCATTTAAATGTTTAAAAAATTGTAATACACAAGAACAAGATCACAATTTATCAAGAATATTTGTTCAAAATATATCACAATAACTGATTCCAAAGAGTTTGTAAAAATAAATAAAAAGATATTTAAATAAATATCACCTCTTTTTCGCTTGAGCAAGCATAGGAGTAAGGGTTGGTTCAGAAGTGTTCTGCTGTTGGAAAACAAATGCAGACATGATTGCTACAGCTTCTTCAGGTTCTAGGTCATCGAACTGATTGTCAAACAAGCACTCTGTGCATATCAATTCCTCCCCCGAGTTCATCTCACAAGCCACTCTCCCTTTGATTTGGACAACTAGATCAGAATCAATGCAATGAATTTCCTTCAATACATCAATCTACAGGGAATAAAAAAATAATGCATGAGTAAAATGTAAGTCATGTCCTTGATATAAAAAAAAAATGAAGAAAGTGTCAAAATGATCCGCTGACTAAATGACCCTGATTCTTTCCAGATGAGAATTTTTGTCCCAGAGTTTATAATATTATCAGTTTAGTCATCAAATGCTTTTAATATAGGTTGAAATAATCCTAATGAGGACTATTTAATCCCACACTAAAACAGTTCGGAGACTAATTAAACACTTTTATAAACTCTAGGACTAAAATAACCCAATATTAATAGTCAAAGAATAAGTTTAGCACTTTACAACAACAACAATAAGCCTTTATCCTACTAAGTGGGGTTGGCTACATGAATTCTTTTTCTCCATTGTGTCCACTTTACTCCATCAAAAATTAAACAAGTTAAAGAAGATACGAATACAAAAGAAGGATATTAAACTAAGTCAAAGCAAATAATGAAACCATAAGGTCTATATGTCCTAATAAAGAAGATTTTAGTAACTCGGGCGCTGATTAGCTAGGGTTTAGTAAGCATCATGACAGTCAAAACAGCTCATGCTGTTAATTAAATTTTGGATTGGTATAATAAACTTAATTTGATTTCCACATATCATAGAAAACCATACTCTGCCCTGAAAATCTGGCATCTGTTGCAGTGCTTCATCTGACATTTGGAACTTCAAAGCGTTGACTTCTTCGATGCGTTTATGTCGTTCCTTCAGTAACAGAAGGTGCTCTTTCAACTTAATGCATCCATGACACTTGTTCTCAGCCATCTTCTGCAGTATTTTATTATGCATGTGATATTTCTCCACAGCAACCACGTCTTTGAGCTTGAGATCTGATATAGTATAACGGAAAAAAAGAAAAAGGTTAGAAGTGAGAACAAAAAGTTATTCCCTTTTCCATACATAACGTAGACAAACTTATCTGTGTTTTAAAGGATGATTGTTATAACAATGGAAGGAATAAGTAACAAGAGAGAAAATTGCCGACTATATATTTGTGAAAAATATGGGAATTAAATCCCAAGTGGAAAACATGAGATAAAATTCCTATTTTGCAGAAACTAAATTGAGATATTTCTTATTAAGCATGCTATCATTATCTTTCATATTTAAGGCAAATTTTGATTGTAATTCATTTACATTTAAGAAATCCTTTATATTATTGTTGCTGTATAAAAGCTGCTCAGAGAGAATGAATAATGAAAGTATGATACTGTAATACCCATAAAATCAAGTGTGATAATATAAGCTAATTGAGTGATTAATTATTACTCAAATGAAATAGTTAGTTTATTATTTTAACTAATTATGAAGTTATTTATGGGTCCTCATTTCATAAAAAAGACTAAAAAACAGCAATAGGAAATTAAGGACAGAGGAAACCACCAGCAAAAGTAAATAAGCGATATTCTAATCAGTCATGGAACAAATAGCAGCTAGTTCAAAATCCGTTTGTTACCAATAGAAGGATGAAACAAAGAAACAAAATAATCACTATTTATGTTCTAACTTTCAACTAAATAAAACATTAAGACAGTTCTTCCTACACTAACAAATCATTCCTATGCAAGGCCCGAGTAAAATCCGTACAGTCAAACCAGTTATAATTGCAGATTATTTTAATAAAGAATCAAATTTATTTTGCAACACAAGCATCACAAGAACACAAAATGCTACTAGTGCTACACCCACTTAATCATAACACAAAATCAAACAAAGCATTGTAATTTCTCTAAAGTAAAATAAACAATCTAATCAAAATAAAAAAACATTATGCTTGAGAATTATAGGTCTAGACAACTGCATTTCCTGCTTCTAACAGTAAAACAATGGAAGTAATCTACCAAAACATGTTTCTGTTCCCACACATATGACTATCAAATTCAAATGAACCAGGAAAAGAAAAAATTGATAAAAAAAACATAAGAGATGGAAAATCTGAGGCATTTTGCAGCAAAAATTCTTTAAGCAATTTAAATGTCGTACCTTTTACAGGATCAAGAAGAGGGGGATACTTGGTTCCATCACGCCTATGTTCTAACAGCTGCTGAACAGTTTTAGAGTAAACTGCATTTTTGGGATCCTCAAGAAGACCTACTTGATCAATTTTTATTTTAGGATGGCAAATACCGATGAATTCTTTATTTTCAATTTCTCTGACTTCATAGTTCATCCCAGCTGCATTACCACGGTCAGGCAACTTTATATTTATAACACCAGATCCTTTTCGCGAACTAACTGATGTAAAATACTCTTCATCCATGCCCCTCTTTCCTTTAGGTTGAATGAAATAACCCTGTGGAGTATTGTTATTTTCTCTCTCTTTAAACTTATCCATGGGGGCCGCTGAAGATTGCAAAGATGAGGCCATATCTGTTGTCAACACTAGAACAACATACTTTTTATGTGCAATAGATGGAGTTTTAACGATTACACCTAGTAAGTGATCATCATCCTGCCATTCCATTTTTAAAAAAGGCCTGTAAGAAATGGAGATTAAGCAGCGAAAAAGTAGCTTTTGTCAATCACTGATTTTCTACTAAAAACTTGTTATTCAAACTTAAATATAATTTTGAAGAAGAAAAGCATTTTATTTGGTATGCTTTGTTTCATAACAAATTAGACTTCTCCTTATCAATATGGATTAAGAAACAAAAATACCTGAATGTAAGAATGAACTAAAAGATTGTCAATGTAATTTAAACACTTCAACCTTTTTCGCAGTACAATTAAAGATATGAAAATACTTAAGTACAACCGTAATTCTGAAGGGAAAACTCACAGACTGCGATTTAACAACCACCACTCTACCAAGTGAAAGAAACGGTTGTGCCAAATGGGACTGCATGACTGCCTCTGATATATGATCCCTGTATGCTTCAGCTTGTAGAGCCATCTCAAAGTATTCCTCAATAGCAGGTTCACCTTTTATACATCTAATATTGTAGAAAGAAACTAAATAAATACATATATATACAAAAAAAAAAAACACAATGAAAAACATAAATATAAATGTGTGCAGAGAGAATGGCACAAATATGTACCAAACTTGCCCGACCACAGGCTAAAGATAATCATTAACAAATAATTACGATGGTATATATGTAAAAAGCACATAAAAAAAGGAATACATGAAGTCCACATACACTAATCCATACATAACTGAATGTGCATAAGAGCATATTGAAGAACATATAAATGCACACAAACGCAGTGCACATAAACAGATGCTAGAATGTATGCTTGTCAATGCAGATGCAAGCATCCATCTGTCAGTACATATGTATATATATATTACATTCATCTGTACTTTATATGGAAATGAATGATTAAAAAACAGTGCTTTAAAATCACAATTTTTATTAAGTATTAAATCTTGTTGGTCCTATTACATAAGAGAATAGAGAGATGTTACAATCATACAACTATATAGCCAAAGCATGTCAGCAAACTCTTAGGCTTATCCTTGACTACTTGATTTTTGCCTTACGAATCCAATTCCACCCACATTTAGTATCAGATCTGTGCAAGTCTTTTGCATAATTCCTAGCCATATTATTTTGTGAATACTCTCTTTTGTTCCTAGTCCTACATTAATTCTACAAACTTGACTTATTCTTCTACCCTCTATCTTATTTTCAAGTATCTCATTTTCATACAGTGCCACATCTACAATCCCCCTGATATAATCAATTCTCAACCAATCCCTTCTTCTTTTTTAATACAAAAATATTATAATTTTCTTTTGTTGTCCAGAACTTAAAATCATATGGCATACACATCCAGTCGCAGCTTCGAAAACAAATTAACTTTAGAACTCAATGACATTCTTTTGTTGCGTAGTGTACATGAGGCAATTCTTCATTTTAACTAATCACTTGAGAAGTTAAGTTCTCATTTATTCACATTCTATTATATAATAGACCAAAAATACTGAGACCGATCACATAAAAATGTCAATTGATCTTCCAGTTATGTTGACTAATAAGCGCAAATTATTCAAACATTAAAATTACACATCTTGTAAAAAACCTTGTTTTATAGTTATAATAATTGGAAGCCTCTTATATTCCAAAACTGTTTTCCATTCTACCAACTTTTTACGATGGAGAGGTCGAGTATCATAACTGCATCATTTTCATTTAGCATAAATCTTAAACAAAATTGTGTAAACATTTTCATTAAAAATGCTAGAGGGTAAAAACAATATGTTGATTATTGAGACAATTTTCCAGCTATTTTAAGTTTTTTTATGACTCCACAAACTACTTTTAACACTAGTTATTATAACATAAATAACTTAAACTACATTGGGCATACCTAATTTTTCATTAATATCTTAAAAATATTTTCTTGTTTATCACAAATTTTAAGCCCATGTCTTTTTGCTTTTGTTATGGATGCTCTTACTGGACATTTATACGAGGATGTACCTTGGTATATGCTTTTTGCTGATGATATCCTTCTTGTGGATAAGGCTAGAGAAAGAGTTCAGTAAAAACTTGAATTATAGTGGTCTACATTGGAGTCTAAAGGTCTTCGTTATGAGTAGAACTAAAATTGAATACATTGAATGTAATTTTAGTAGTAGTAGTAGCTCTAGTGGTAGAGTTACAACTATTAGTGATGAAATCAATAAAAGGTGTGAAAATTTTAGATATCTCAAGTCTATTTTTCAAAGCGATGGTGATATAGATGGGGATGTCATTAGTAAAATCCAAGTTGGTTGGTTGAAGTGGAGGAATGCAACGGGCCTATTGTGTGATAGAAAAGTACGTCTTAGACTGAAAGCAAAATTTTATAAGATTGTGGTGAGACATGCAATGCTCTTTTAAAAGATAAGCATAAAACAAAGTTCAAGTGTTGTTGAGATAAAAATGCTTAACTGAATGAGTGGCTTGATATTTAGAGGCAAAATATGAAATGCATAATCCGTAATAGGATCGGTGTAGCTCCATCGGCGGACAAGAATACAGAGAGTCGACCTAAATGGTTTGGTTACACTAAACGTCGACCATCTGATGACCCGATTAAGAGAGTAGATATTTTAGATTCGACTTATGTTAAGAAAGATAGAGGTAGATCAAAAAAGACTTGGGCATATTGTATAAAAAATAATCTAAATCTATTAGATTTAAATGAAAATATGACACTCAATAGAACTCAATGGAGGAAAAAGATTCATGTTGCCGACCCCACTGAGATAAAGACTTGTTTGTTGTTGCCGTATTAATTTTCTTAAGATGCACCCCATAAAAAATATTCATCATATAAAATCAAATTTATTTTTGAATATAGAAATGAATTTTTAAAGCATATATTTCATACCACTTCGAACACTGCCGTTGCCGTTGTCGTTGCCGGTCCCAATCCCGGATGTGAAAAGTGGAGGGTTGCGTTAGGTAGTCGACAACCAGCGTAAAATTAGTCGAAAAAATCATGACATGAATCCTTTTGATCATTACGCAAGTGCTAGGGCGTCCGCAGAGCGACGCGGCTGTATGACCTGAATACGGTGGAAAGCGTGCGAGGGCCGCTCCACGGCGCCGGGTGTAGTGTCAAGTAAGCAAGGGTTCCCACATTATGGACGGATGCGGGTAAAAATGTTAGTCCATGATACTAGTATTAGGATAGGCTCTTGGAATATAGGTACTCTCAATGGTAAATTTATGGAATTGGTTGATATTATGATTCATAGAAAGATGAATATTTTATGTATTCAAGAAACTAAATGAGTTGGAGAAAAAGCTAAGGAGATTGATAACTTAGGTTTTAAACTATGGTATTCTGGTAAGAATCGTACTTAGAAATGGTGTAGGTGTAATTATAGATAAGAGTTTGAAAGATAATGTTGTTAAAATTAATAGAGTTGGAGATAGATTATAGTACTTAAGATTATTATTGATACTAAGATTTTTAATATTATAAGTGCTTATGCTCCTCAAGTTAGTTTAGATATAGGCTCTAAAAATAAATTCTGGAATGATTTAGAAAAATATAAAAAGATCCACAGGGAGTCTAAAAGAATAATCTGTGACGCTAAAAATTCTGTTTTTAGCGATCTTTATAACATGTTAAATACTAAAGAGAGTTAAAAATATTTGTATAAACTAGCCAAACAAAAAGAAAAGAAAAGTAAAGATTTAACTAAACAAAGTGTATTAAAGTTGAAAATCAAAAAGTGCTTTTCTTAGAAAAAAATATTCAACATAGGTGGGTGAGTTATTTTGATAAACTTTTTAATGAAGATGCTGAAAATACGATCGACCTTAGTGATCTTAATATTATTAATAATAATAAAACTTTTCATTTTTACTGTCGCATTAGTAGAAAAAAAGTTGAGGAGGTTTTAAAGAAAACCAAGGGTGGAAAGTCTGTAGGACCTGATGATATCCCAATTTAAGTGTGGAAATGTTTAGGTGACTTGGGGGTTTCTTGGCTTACTAAACTTTTTAATATTATTTTAAAAACTAAAAAGATGCCGGAGGAGTGGAGGAAGAGTATTTTGGTCCCCATTTTTAAGAAAAAGGAGATGCACAAGAGTGTGCAAATTATAGAGGAATTAAATTAATGTGTCATGCTTTAAAATTATGGGAGAGGGTAATTGAACGTAGGTTAAGACGTATTACTGAGGTTTCTAATAATCAATTTGGATTTATGCGAGCGAGTCTACCTATGGAAGCTATACATTTATTGAGAGGTTTGATGGAGAAGTACAAAGATATTAAGAAGGATCTACATTTGATTTTTATTGATTTAGAAAAAGCTTACGATAAGATTCCTAGAGATGTTCTTTGGAGAGTCCTTGAGAAGAAAGGTGTTGATATGACTTATATTCAAGTCATTAAAGATATGTATACTAGAGTCATTACATGTGTTCGAGCCGAAGGAGGATTGACCAAATATTTTACTATTTATGTTGGTTTACATCGGGGATCGGCTTTAAGCCCATATCTTTTTGCTTTGTTTATGGATGGTCTTCTTGGGCATTTACAAGAGGATGTACCTTAGTGTATGCTTTTTGCTGATGATATCCTCCTCGTGGATAAGAGGAGAGAAAAAGCCCGGGAAAAACTTGAATTATGGATGTCTGCATTGGAGTCTAAAGGTCTTCGTTTGAGTAGAACTAAAACTGAATACATGGAAGGTAATTTTAGTAATAGTAGCTCTAGTGACATAAGTGTAACTTTGGGTGATCAAATTATTAAAAGATGTGAACGATTTAGATATCTCGGGTCCATTGTTCAAAGCGATGGTGATATAGATGGGAATGTTAATAGTAGAATTAAGGATGGTTGGTTGAAGTGGAGGAATGCGTCCGGCCTATTGTGTGATAGAAAAGTACCGCTTAGACTGAAAGGAAAATTTTATAAGATGGTGGTGAGACTTGCAATGTTCTATGGTGTTGAATGTTGGCCTTTAAAAGAGAAGCATAATGCTAAGTTAAGTGTTGCCGAGATGAGAATGATTAGGTGGATGAGTGCCTTTACACTTAAGAGACAAAATGCGAAATGAACATATCTGTAATAGGGTTGGTGTTGCACCAGTGACGAATAAAATTAGAGTGAGTAGCCTTAGATGGTTTGGTCACATTAAATGTCGACCACCTGATGATCCGATTAGGAGAGTAGATGTTTTAGATACAACTTATGTTAAGAAGGGCAGAGGTAGACCTAGGAAAACTTGGGCTTATTGCATAAAAAATGATCTTAATTTATTAGAATTAAACGAAAATTTGACACTAAATAGAACACAATGGAGAAAAAAGATTCATGTAGCCGACCCCACTTAGTGGGATTAAGGCTTTGTTGTTGTTGTATATTTCATACCCACTTCCATAACTTCATTCTATGACTAATAAGTTTGAAAATAATAAAAGTATAATAATTTGACATATCTCATTCTTAAAGAGTGTTACCTTAGTTCTTCTCTATATGATTATATTAAAAGAAAATATTAAACAAACAACTTAAATATCTCACTTAGTTCTTCAAATATCGATAGAAATCTCAACTTACAACTAAAACTCTATTTTTGTCCTTTTGTACTTATCCTAATATACAAATCAAAAAGATAGTTCTAGGTTTTGTAATGCTAAGTGCAATCTTTGGAAGACAACTCACTTCTTTATAACTATTACGTCTCATAAGTACTTATAACATTTAATATTAAACCAAATCAATATTTTCCCTGATTTTTTTCACACCTCTCATATTATTACTAAATCTCCTTATGTCATTTTGGTATTCCATAAATTATTTCAAAGTGATCATGCCCACTCTAGATTATTGGTGCTTAGTCAAAGATCATGTTTTAACGATTTAACCCTTTTATCATTACCAAACAGGAAATAAGTGGTCGATTTTTTAAATTAATCATTTTGGAGAGACTATAGAAAAGTTATTTTGGACTTATTTTTGTAGCGAGTTTATGACTGCAAACAGTAAGGACACAATATGCAAGTGCAACTAATAGTATACCAAAATGATATTGGAACAGATTTACTACCAATTATAAATGTATATCACCCGAAAAAATTTTAGCCATCATAAACTCTAGTTTGGTGTTTCCAAATATGCAGAAAATAACCTAGTTCGAAATCATGCTGCAATAAGCAAGCTAAATCTCATCATAAGATGCCGTAACTGGTAGGAACATGGCCATGATATTCACAGTGTAGATTAGTTGATCAATCGCTAATGCAAAGTTATAAGAATTGCCACAAAAACGCAATTATCTTAAAATCAATAGAAATTATACCTTAGCATAATATGGTGGAATATTAAGAGATTGTGATCATCTTGCAGGTAAAAAGCCTCCATATAATTGTTGCAATAATAAGCATAAATAGTATGCGGTTGATAACACTAAAAAATTATGGTTTGTGATTTAGAAGGAAACATACAGGTGCTCTCAAATTGGCAAGGGTTTCCTGTTGTTGAGATGCCAGTAGAGCAATCAATGAGTGCAAAGGCTAGTGGGGGTATTCAACTAGAAGGGATATTAATGTCTTATAGGTACACCGAATTGGCCTTGAAAGTAATTTGCTTTCAATCATCAATAGTTACATCTAAATACAAGTCATCAATCCACATTTTAGAGAAACAGGCTCACAATGATAAAGCAAAATAATATGAATTATAAATCTAATTATATATAAAATTTATTTAATACTAAAAAATAATTAAATTAAAACCTAACATTATCCAAGGAGAACAATTAAACTTAATAAAATAATCAAAACGTTAAAAATTTGACAAAAATAAAATGCAGCTTAACAAGGCATGAAAATGGGCACAATTTAAATTTGCCATAGCTTGTTTTGACTTTTTGTACCTAGGCTATAGCCAATTAGGCTTTTGCAGGATAACATGGCTTGATTAGTGTTTATGTTGCATCATTGCGCTGCTTATATAAGTAGTTCTTTTGGATCACAGAGCTCATATTCACTTTTCCTTGTATGAGGCTCAGCCTTCTTGCTTCTAATTATTTAAAAATTAATATCTTTGTTTATTAAATTTATTTCTTACAAAAACTAAATTGTAGATTGCTCAAGTTTAATGTAAAGAGTAAATTTAATGAGGTTTATGGCTAAGATTCTCTCCTTTAACATGCTTAAGTGGAACATTTCAAGTGAATTTAGACGTAATTGATGAAGTTAATAGTTCATCTGCACAGTCACCCCATATCATATTTTCTAAAAAAAGTGAAATTTCAATTTTTGAGCACTATGAAAGGGTACATTTATTATCATGATTTCATATTCATAATTTAGGTGAAAAGCCTTATTAAATATATTAGGCATCATAAGCCAAAATAATTGTGAAGATTTGAGTTAATGAGTGAATAAAAAAATAGTCTTTGAGCTATTTAGTGGTGATTATTGTAGTCTTAATTTTTTTAATGTCCAATTTAATCACTCGAGCAGCCTTTTTTCACCCTTTTGTCATCTCATCGATCTAGAATTGATAGGAGCTACTCCTATGAGTCTTTGATTGCAAACAATTTTTACCATCTTCTATAGTGTCGAGCAGACCAATGAATAGTGATGTGAAGGAATAGTTGTGAGAGTTGGAATCCACCATAGTGATGATAATGAAGGAATATTTTGAGAAACTGTCGAAACCACGTTCACCAAAATATAAAAATGTGTAAGAATGTTAACATTTGCTTCCCACAAACATTGTCTGTCAACTCTAGACGGGTGACAGTGAAACTAACATGACAATTAGGATACAATACTAAAAAAAATTTAAGATTAAAATGGGCATACATAAAAAAAATTAGGAGCAACTTTGGTCATTTACACTTTGGTTAGTTTAATTATTGATCATAAACTTTAAGATTTAATTAAGCTTTAAACATTTTCTTCTTCTTAATATTTATTAATCATACAAGATAAGTATGATAATTTCTTTACTAATATTTTTCAAATAAAACATATATCCAGAGAGGAAATAAAGGATTCAATATTCATTATATTCACATGCAACCTATACAGGGAGATATGTGAAGATTAATGGACGATTTGGTTGAGCATTTAGAATTCAGAAATATTTTAAATACAATGTATTTGAAATTTAGGCAATCATTTTTTTTTGTGTTTAGTTGAAACTAAAAACAACAACAAGCATTTATCCCACTAAGCGGGGTCAGTCGAAATGAATCTTTTTCTCCATTGTGCTCTATTGAGTGTCATATTTTCATTTAATTCTAATAAATATAAATCATTTTTTATACAACGCACCCAAGTCTTTTTAGGTCTACCTCTACATTTCTTAGCACAAGTCAAATTTAAACAATCTACTTGCTTAATAGGGACAACAGATGGTCGGTGTTCAATGTGACCAAACCATCTAAGGCGATCCTCTCTAATCTTTTTTGCCACTAGAGCTACTCCAACATTTCACATATATATTCATTTCACATTTTGCTTCTTAATGTAAAATCACTCGTCCACCTAAGCATTCTCATCTCAGCAACAACTAAGTTAATTTTATGCTTCTCTTTTACAAACAACCATTCTTTGCCACAAAGCATTGCAGGTCTCACCACCATCTTATAAAATTCTCCATTAAGTTTAGTGGATACTTTTCTATCACATGATAGGCTCGACGCATGATGCATTTCACCACTTCAACCATCCCACTTAAATTCTACTAATAACATCCCCATTTATATCACCATCACTTTGAACAATAGACTTGAGATATCTAAAACGCTCACTCCTTTTAATGACTTGTTCACCCATTGTTACAAACCACTAGATCTACTCTTACAGAAAGTACATTCCATGGATTCAATTTTAGATATACTCAAACGAAAGCCTTTAGATTCTAAAGTTGATCTGTATAATTCAATACTTTTCACGAACTCCCTCTCTAGTCTTATCCACAAGAAGGATATCATGATCAACAATATCAACTTAGGGTAAAGAGAACAATGATTATGGAGCTGGTTGTAGGTCTCACATGCAATGGCATGGCAAGTTTCAATCATTGTAGCGTGAAAACATCACATCATCAAGCATGTGATAGTAAGGTCAAAAGCGCATGTATTGTCATGGTGAAGGAAGCATCACAACATTGTGATGGTAGCATTGTTGTAATCACAGTAGCGTAGTGGGTAAGATAAGGCTGCAATGGCATCTCGAATAAAGTTGCAATCACAAGATTGACAAGCTGTAATGGGTTCAATGAGGTCGCAGATGGTGTTGTGAAGCTGGGGAATTGAAAGAGTGAGGTTATGAAAAAGGTTGAATAAAGTTACTTTACAAAGCACAAAAAATGAACCAAAGAGAGAAATAGATCAAAAATTTTATTTAAACCAAATAGTCAAAAACATAAATGCTCTACATTTGAAATATAATATGCCCAATACCTCTTCAACAAAATAGTCCCTAAGAGATGATTGGTGCCATTGATGATATCACAATAAGGAAAAATGTTTAGTTATTTATTGAATTTGATATGATATAATATCATGTAAACATTGGTTTTAAATTTATATAATAGTCGAGAAACTTTTCTGTGGTTGAATTATTTTACGCCAATATATAATTGCACAATTTAAATAAAAAAACATGTAATGCTGATAATGAGATGTTATTACATGGAAGTAAAGGTTATGTCTTGTCTGCAGTTTGATACTTTAAAAAATAAAATGAAATGTTACTCAAACTATTCATTTCATTATGAGTTCTTCAATTTTACATAAAATAAAATGGAATATTCCTCAAAGCTATTTCGACTTAAGGCCGGTCGCCACTCATCGTCAACGTCACCGCCACCGCCACCGCCACCGCTACCACCGCCCTATGTGGTCGCCGCCAACTCGCCAGCCACCACCTGCTGTAGTCAATCGCCCAACTAGCCGCCACATGTTGTCGTCGGTCATCACCACTCATCATCACCACCGGACGTAGCCCACCACCTACCAACCAATACTAAAACCAATACATTATTTTTAATCTATTCAAATCAAACAAAAAATATAAAGTCCTGTGTTTATTTTATAATGAACCAATCAATTTTAAAATATTTCAAATAAAATAAATTACTTTTGTATTATATTTATTTTACACTGCATTACTTTTTCAACAAACAAAACGGCCCCTTAGGAAATTAAGAATCCACCCAAGAAAAAGAACGTTTTGATGGAAGCTTAGCAAGGTTGTCCTCACTAATGCATGGCTGAATAGGAAAGGCATGACGGATTGCATTGGTTGCCCTTGGGGCAGCACTGACATGGAATACAAATCACATATTGGTGCAGGTTGGAGGGTTCTCACTGAGATTATTGGAGTCCTAAGAAGATGGGGGCTCAAAGTCCCCTCATGCACTAGCTGGGAGGATGCTGCATGAGCACTATCCTAAGTTGCGAGCGCTAAATATGTCCATATATATTGCAGTGCAGTCCATCAATACTAGAGAGATCGCAATGCTAAAATGCATGAAATATCATATGGGACCCTTTCAAGGCAACTACCGTGCTCGAGTCCCTCACAAACACGCATGTTTATTCAATTTAGGAGCACTAGGACTACAAATCCTTATATAATGTCCAACCAACAAATTCTGTGTCCTATCCCTCTTGGCTGGATTAAGGAGGAAGTCGATTGTCCAACTAACACTCGGGGAGGTGATCCGGTGCTTGTATAGGGAAACATTAGTAGGGGCTCTGCAGCACCCGCTCCCGCCTTTGGAACAAAGCGCCAGAAAACTCAACACCCAACACCATGTTTCTGTGATAGAATGCCAAAAAACTTGGCACCCAAAACCATATATTCATGAATGAGAAGGAAACTCAACGCTCAGGAGTGGCGCAGCTGTGCCTGTAAGTTAATTTATGCAGTTTGGGATTTTAGCTTCGCAAGTCTGTTTAGTGCGTTGGAGCTGGATTTCACAAGTTCTCTTGTGCGAAAGAGAGGAGAAGAATCGTGTATATTTCCACGTTGTAGAGAGATTTGAGTGTGGTGTAATATGTACATTTCTTCTCATTTTTATACTGGATTTCTTGGTATGTTGTAGCTCCATTTTCGGGTTTTTCGATGTTAAATCGTGATGTTCTTGCCTTTTTCTATGATATCTTGTTTATGCGCATCTGTTCAAAAATTTACTTAGAATCTCTTGAATCAGAGTTTCAAATTTCTTAGTAATTTAATCTCTTCACAACAATGAGAACTCTAAGAATTGGGGTTCAAATTTTCCCATAGCTGCAAGCTCCTATTGATAATTACTTCTCCCAATAACAGAGAGCACTTTTGATTACGGCTAGTAAATAGACGCTAAATATTTAGCATATAACAGTAGCATATTTAAGATTTGAAGTTATAAAATTATTTTTTTAGCTTAGCAGCAGATGGAGACGAACTTGATCAAGATCTCATGATTTCGTCATCCTGGGTTGTCCAAGTCCTTGGTCTACTTAGTCAATGGAGATATTCGACTAAACCTGACAGAAGAATCATTGTCAGTAGCCAATGGGTTGTTTCTTCCAAGAGAAGTTTATAGACATGGGGTGAAAATTTGTCTAAGAGAACAAATTCAAGTCGACTTAGCTAACAATGAGCTTCGTGCCCTATCAAATATACCCTATAGTTCACAACCCAAATAAGCAAACCTATTTAGGAACATACGGACAACAAGCGTGACTACAACAAAATGGAGCCTTATAGGCCAAATTAGCAGATGAAGCCTATTGGCCAAATCATCTAATAGAACCAACTGGTCAAACCATCTAATGGAACCTACTGACCAAACTGCTAGATGGAGCTTATTGGCCAAGCCACTCAATCAAAATGCTTTGGTTGTAACTGCTTCAGTCTGGAGTCATTGGGCCAAACCATGCGGACAGATGATACATGTCACTTCCTTATAGGCGTGAGATTATTTTAAGTGTGAATTTAATGGTATAATTAATATGGTAGTTGCTCTTTGTGAGCTCAGGTTAATCTTAGATTTATCATTCTTGACAAACTATTGTTGAGGGTGGACAAAAATTTTGCTTAAACATTTATTGATAGAATTTTCATTTAAATATTTTTAGATTGTTTTAATTTCAAAATTCTTTATCTTTTTAGATAGATCTCTCTAGTTAAAAGACACTTTCAACACAATCATCAGTGAAAATTTGAACATTGTCAATTTTACCCTGCTTATAGAGGATCAAGTTCAGAATCGACAATCATTGAATTTATTTAAACTCTGAAACTTAACTTTAAAAGTTGACACATTCGGGGTTGAAATATTCTATCAACTCGGCCATCATCTGAATTCTGTCGACTCTGACATACTTATAGGGGGTCGGGTTCAGAAGTTCTATTATTTGAATTTCAGATAGAAATTAAAGCTTAATTTTAAAAGCAATCCTCCACTTGAAAATATTCAATCAATTCAATCATCAACAACAATTTAAAAGTGTTTATCTATAATTTGATTAAATTTAGTGGCTTGAGCATTCAAAAATGTATCAATCCTATCAACTCCAATCCTTAGTAGGAAGAGGATAGGACCGGGGGCTCATACTTGTCAACTCCAGTCCATGTCAATAAATTGGATCGAGCTAACCAAAGATGAGACTTATTACACTGCCCTATAGACAGAGCGATCCACTCAAGAGTGTGCATTATTTACTAATTTTTAGGTTGAATTTTTAAGATGAAAATTTTGCATTTATTTGGGTGTTTTGCATGCTTCTCAAAGTGCGATATTCTCAGACCATGTGGATAAACATCCATCACATTGGTTAGAGAGTTGTGATTCTTAATGTATTTATATGATATACTCACACGGAGCTTGACAAATTTAATGTTTCTTAAGGTGGTGTGCATGACTCAAAAACTAGTAGACTGGGGGAATCTGCAAAGAAGAACGTGCAAGATATCATTTTAAAGACCTAAAATTCACCTTATGCCTGCTATTATAGGAGAGGGGAAGATCCGGTGGCAAGTATGCAAGATTTTGATGCCCCCCTAAATACCGCCTTCTGTCATATTGTGTAGAAGTACTATGGATCCGGTCGCATCGTTAATTTGTAGTTCACGAGCATTATTTTGATTGGATTTCATCTGAGTAAATTCAATTTAGTTATCTTTTCTGAGTGGAGTTTAGAAAAAATTTTGGCAACTTCTCGACGTCATCCCCGCTTGGGGGCAACCTTAGAAAGTTGAGTCTTACCACCACACCTCACAAAGTGTGCATGGCTGTTGTCGTGGGATACGACGACCAAAATATCTTTTTTCCAATCACATTTAGCAAGATGTGCGTAGATCTACAATAATTGTAAAGAAATACAACAAGATTTCCTCGTCTCACTAGAACTAGTATGGGTACTTAATCTACCTTTTTATAATATTAGTATTTTTATTGTTCACTTTTACCAATTCGTTTGAACCTTGCCATAGTGAATTTTGGCAGAATTCAACAGTCTCCCAAAGACTTTTTTTTGGGGTATATCGGGGTCGTAACATCACACCTAACAAGGTGTGCATGCTAGTGTCGTAAAACACTAAAACAACAACAAAGCCTTAATCCCACTAAGTGGGGTCGGCTACATGAATCTTTTTTCTCCATTGCGTCCTATTTAGTGTCATATTTTCATTTAATTCTAATAAATTAAGATCCATTTTTATACAATAAGCCCAAGTTTTCTTAGGTTTACCTCTGCCTTTCTTAACATAAGTCGAATCTAAAACATCTACACTCATAATCGGATCATCAGATGGTTGATGTTTAATGTGACCAAACCATCTAAGATGACTCTCTAAAATTTTGTCTGTCACTGGAGCTACACCAACCCTATCATTGATACATTCATTTCACATTTTTTCTCTAAGTGTAAATTAACTCATCCACCAAATCATTCTCTTCTCAGCAACAATTAACTTAGTATTAAGCTTCTCTTTCAAAGGCCAACATTTAGCGTTATAGAGCATTGCAGGTCTTACCACCATAATATAAAGATTTCCTTTCAGTGTAAGTGATACTTTTCTACACACAAAAGACCTGATGTAATCCAGCAGAAATAGTAAAATATTTGGTCAATCCTCCTTCAGTTCGAACACAAGTAAGAGCTCTAGTATACATATCTTTATTGAGTTTAATATAAGTCAAATCAACATCTTTCTTCTCAAGAACTCTCTAAAGGATATCTCTTGGAATCTCATCGTAAGCTTTTTCTAAATCAATAAAAAACAAATGTAGATCCTCATTATTTCTGAAATTCTCCATCAAACCTCTCAATAAATGTATAGCTTCCATAATAGACTTCCCTGACATAAATCCAATTTGATTATGAGAAATCTTTGTAATACGTCTTAACCTATGTTCAATTACCCTCTCTCATAATTTTAAAGAATGAAACATCAACTTAATTCCTCTATAAGTTGTACAGCCTTGTGCATCCCCTTTATTTTTAAAAATAGAGACTCCTCAGACATCTTTTTAGTTTTAAAATAATATTAAAGAGTTTAGTAAGCCAAGAAACTCTCAAATCTCATAAATATTTTCACACTTCAATAGGGATATCATCAAGTTCTACAAACTTTCCACCATTAGTTTTCTTTAAAGCCTCATCAACTTCTTTTTAATTAATGTGACGGTAAAAATGAAACGTTTAATTATTATTAACGATATTAAGATCACTAAAAGATCGATCAAATTTTCAGAAACTTCATTAAAAAGTTTATCAAGATAACTCACCACTCTGTTGAATATCTTTTTTTAAGAAAAATACTTTTTAATTTTCACCTTTAATACACGTTACTCGAGTTAAATCTTTACATTTATTTTCTCTTTGTATGTGACGGTAAAAAATGAAACGTTTTATTATGATTAACGATATTAAGATCACTAAGGTCAATCGAATTTTCGAAAACTTCATTAAAAAGTTTATCAAAATAACTCACCAGTCTATGTTGAATATCTTTTTCTTAGAAAAATACTTTTTAATTTTCACCTTTAATACACTTTACTCGAGTTAAATCTTTATATTTTTTTCTTCTTTGTTCGGCTAGTTTATACATATATTTTTCACCTACTTAGTGTCTAATATATTATAATAATTTCTAAAAACAGAATTTTTAGCGTCACTGATTGTTCTTTTAGACTCCCTGCAAACATTTTGATATTTTTCCCAGTTTTTTAAGCTCTAACTTTTAAACCAATTTTTATAACATAAATTATTATATTTTATCTTTCATTGCACATTATTATTCCACCACCAACTATTTTTATTTATAGAATTTTTTTTATTGTCCAAGCAAATCTTTTGCCACTTGTTTAATAGCGTTTTTTTTACTTTATCCCACATATCATTTGCTTCTTCATGAACATCACAAATTTTGAAAAATTGAATTTTACTGATAAAAATAATTTTATTAGCGTCTTTTAAGTACTCCCATCTAATTCTAAGATGATGAATATTAGTATTTTTTATTTTACAACTCTTCATCTTAAAATCTAGAACTAATAATCGATGTTGGGTACTTAAATCATCACTTGGAATGACCTTACAATTTTTACAATCTTGACGATCTCTTCTTCTCATAAGAAAATAATCAATATGTCTTTTATTAGATTCATTCTTATAAGTAATAAGACGCTCATATCTTTTCTTTAATAAAGTATTAGTAAAAACAAAATCATATGCTAAAGCAAAATCTAATATGACTTTATCTTCTTCATTAATTACTCCAAAACCGTAGCCACCATGAATATTTCTGAAATTTTCTACCACTCTACCAACATGTCAATAAATCTCATCCAATAAAAAATTTTTTTCAGGAGATATCATTTGTATTAATTCCTCTAAGTCATTCCAGAATTTATCTTTAGAACCTATATCTAAACCTACTTGAGGAGCATAAACATTTATAATATTAAAAATCTTAGTATCAATAATGATCTTAAGGGCTATAATTCTATCTCCAACTTTATTAATATTTACAACACTATCTTTCAAACTCTTATCTATAATTATACCTACACCATTTCTAGTGTGACTCTTACCAGAATACCAAAATTTAAAACATAAGCTTAAAAATTTGTGAAACTAATTTCTTTAGCCTTTTCTCCAACCCATTTAGTTTCTTGAATACATAAGATATTTATCTTTCTACGAATCATAATATCAACTAATTCCATTAAATTACCCATCATTTCACACCTAATAAGATGTGTTTAGGCCTTTGATACCTGCAAAAGTAGTGAAACAGGATTTCCATGCCGGGTTGGAATAACTCAAACGGATACTTAAAGCAGGATTCGTCACTGGGTTGGAACAACCCAAACGGGTACCCTAAACATGCGGACAACCATATGTATATGTTTTCCACAAGCACGGTGAACAACATACGTGTGAATTGTTAGAGCAGGAGTACAAACGTGAGTGTAGAGGAGAGTCAAGGTGAGCTTTTGGGTGCGGTATATCTTGGGTGGCTAGAGCAAGATAAATAAGGGCGATATGAGATTTAATAGGAATAAATATTAATCAATATTAAATTTATTAAATAATACTCCATATTTATTAAATTTAACAGGAATAAATAATAATCTATATATATTAACTTCAAACTATGTGCTGCCATTTCTCATTTCTCTCATCCCTTATGAGTCTCAATTTATTTGTCAACTTGAATTGCACATCTCAAAATATGTGACATAACTTCATGTGCAGAGATTAAGCAATATATGTATAATTTCTATATAATTATGACGTTTCAGACACTTGCTTGATCTGTTTTGCGATCATACATGTTTGAGTAACTTCAACGATGGTTGAGGCTATTCAGGCTCGAATCGATCACGTCATGGTGGCAGCTCCTTGCTTAATTATACTTGCTCCTTTCGAACATGAAAGACCTCTCAAATAGTTTTGCTGTTCCAAACACTATGATAATGTTCGTTTCATAAACAGGCATCATTCGGGCGGCTTCAGTAGTGATTGATGTAAATTAGTTATGAGCAACTTGTTGTCATGCCCGATATTCCATCTTCAACGAGCGCAGCTGATATGGAGATCTACAAGGAAACCTAATTTATGAGAAACTTGTATTTATCCATGATCATAATTCTAAAAAATTTTCTAACTACAAGAATTATATATTAATAGCACAATATTTTCTAACTTCAATATGAGGCTCTAATTTAATTATGAATATAAATTGTATATATAAACGAGGATCTCTATGATGAAACTTCTTCGAAATCACTTAGCCTACAATGTTAGGAAGCTTTTGATACAGGAGGACAAAGACCCAATCCACCATGAAAAAAATACAATTATTATTATTAAAATCAAAATGATACAAAAGAGACTCTTGCGACATGAAATCACGACAACAAACTATAACACAAGCATAAACACACAACATATAGAATCCAATAAGGGTGACGGTTGCAGGTGGGGATGAAACTTCTTTGAAATTTTTCTAAAAAATTTTTAAAATTTTTTTCTAACTACAAGAATTATATATTAATAGCACAATATTTTCTAACTTCAATATGAGGCTCTAATTTAATTATGAATATAAATTGTATATATATATATGAGGATCTCTATGATGAAACTTCTTTGAAATCACTTAGCCTACAACGCTAGAAAGCTTTTGATACAGAAGGACAAAGACCCAATCCACCATGAAAAAAACACAATTATTATTACTGAAATCAAAAGGATACAAACGAGACTCTTGCGACATGAAATCACGACAACAAATAATAACACAAGCATAAAGACACAACATATAGACTCCAATAAGGGTGACGGTAGCAGGTGGGGATGTTGGTGGCAGCAGAGAGAGAGAACAAGGGTCAGTGGTACGAAAACAGGGGAAGCAACAACATGTTTGAATATACGGAAGGGGGAGTAACAAGTAGACAAATGCTGGAAGGCATAGGGGTCGACTTGCGAGATGCTGAAGGTGAGTCAAAGGGGAACAACAAGCTGAGATCCTGTGGGAAGGTGTGGAGAAGGGATGGCAACCTGGGAAGGTGAGTCAGAGGGAGGGCAGAAAGGTGGTGATTGCTAGACTGCGTGAGAGAGGGAGCTACGGAAAGATAAATGTCTCGTCGGGGTCGAGCTACAGCTACAACACCACCCGGAAACTTGGAGACGGAACAGACAGTCACCACCTCGGACGAGTTATAGTCTGAGCACCTTCTCGCCGTCAGATACAACCCCCGAAGGGGAAGAACGCCTCAAAAGCAGTATTTGAAATCAACAATCATCCAGAAACCTCCTCCTCTAACCTCAGAAAACAACACTTATAAAAATAGGAGATTAGTAGATAAAATAGGAAAAGAATATGATAGGAAAAAGATATAATAGGCAAGGAGAGGAAAATGAAAGAAAAAGAGAAGGAAGTAAATTATAATAGAAAAGCATAAAAAAAGGGAAAAGAGGACCGCGGTTACTGTGGCAAATACAGTAACACATGCACCGTGCTATAACTGCTACGGTAACCGTGTGGGGTGGGGGGGGGGGGGGGGCCCTGTCAGCTATGTTGAGCATTTTTGGTATATTGTTACATCAATGAAACTCGGCTTATTGAAGTTAGTACAACATAAAATACGGATTATAAAGATAGGAACAAAATCATCCATCACAGTAAGAAGATATTATTTTAAAAGAAATCACAGCAAAAAATTTTAGGTGTATCAAAACCCATTCCATCACCAACAAAGAAATTTCAAAGAAAAAAAGTTAATCGAAGAACTAGTAAACAACCAAACTATGTGAAAATTTCTTGACGTCAGAATGACCTCAGGGCTGATTAGAAGAGACAAAATAAAGTAAAAAAACTGAAATTGCACGGACAGATTCAAATTGATACAGAAACTATTCAAAACAAAAATCTGTGGCAGAAACTTCAACCATCATAAATTCATCAAGATTTCAAGAAAATCCCACGAACTTTCTGTAGCCTTTTGATGTCTATAAATCTTCTTGCTGCTTAGTTTCACAAATTTTTAAGCTACACCAGAGAAATTAATAGTTATTGCGGTTCAACAAGTTATTCCATTCTAGTATCTCTGATTATGAACCTGATACATGCATGCATCTTTTTTCATTTAATGAAATATAATTTGATATGCTTTATGATCTGAAGATATAAGATTGGATATCCCTACTAAAGCATGAGTTCACCTCCTCTACTTTCATGATATTCTATAAGTGCAGCTATACATTGTTTATTATATATAGTTTTTTGTTATAATCTCATTCTTAATCCATTTGACATTTTAAGCTACAACCATAATCAATGAAGATGGCATATTCTCGGGTGGTTGGGAATGCATTACATTTACATCATTACAGCAGCTCCACAAAACAACTTAATATGAATTCTAATAAACTTGGGGGATTAGTGTACCGGACCACTTGAATTTAAGAAAATGGGGGGTCCACATTCAATTTTGTTGGGAAATATTTAAAGATTTAAGATATCCATGCAAAAATTAAGCCGGATATAATACATAATAGTTAACAAGATAATATACTTCATTTTGTCAGGATAACGTAATTTATTAGGGATACAAAGAAAAAATCATGTTTACAAGATTTTCTAATTTTCTTTGTATTAGAGTGGCTTTATTGCATTCGAAGATGGAAACTTCTTAGTGGAGTCCTATCTTCAAACTGCGAGTGCAAACATGTAAACAAAATCGTGAAGATTTTTTGTTAAATAGAATAATTGCCAATAGTGCCTTCACAATCGGTGGACCACCAGCAACTAAAAGAAATTAAGCTAGACGCAGAAAACAAGAGGTATAGGTAAAATCATTTTCAAACAAAAAGGAAATTATATATCAATAAAACAAACAGTAATGCATTACAATGATATTTTTTAAAGAAAAATAAATATAATGGCAAGCATATGGTTGGTTTATAATGCAAGCATTAGAAATCAGAACCTGGTATTTTAAATTTCAAAGTGTTGTCATAAGCATGGGTGCGTAGAACTTACTCTATCATTTTGGTAGTTTCAGATAGCATTAAAAGAAGTAATTTTTTCTTCTCAGGCAAGTTCTTTTGAGCATGGAACTCAGCAAAGCTTCTTTTCAGCATGTCTTCTACCTGAAGTTCTAAAAGTCAAACATTGAAAATAAAGCATAAAACTATATCAAACAGATGAAAGGAACAAACAAATGTCGCATGGTTGTGCAAATAAAATTTAAAAGAGAAATACCCCTCAACCATTGCACACATGAAAAATCTAAAAACTTTCTGTATCACTATTACCTTCTAACAAAAGCCTAAATAAGAGAATTAAAGAAGGAACCTTTCCTCATTAGATAACTGAAAAAAAGCGCCTCCATTTAAAAAAAAAAAAAAAAGAAGTTATGGAACAACTTTTTTTTGATAGCCTCTTTTAGTTGAAATTTAAACAGGCTAAACCTAAAATGAAACTTTCCTTTAAAATTCTAGACAGCTGAAAAGAGCTGGGAAAAGAGCTTTAGGAAACTCAAAAAGCTTAACAATGCCGACCATAAGCAGAACTAGGATAATAAAAATTCAAAATCTAATAGTGTTGTCTTAATGTTTTCCTGCTGAATTAATAGTAAGCTCACACTTTTTTGATAAAGTGAACCCTTCAATAATTTTGAATGGACTTGTGAAAAGATGAGATCAGAAAATTATCTCTTTGGCATTGATCTTGGGTATGACAGTTTCCACAAATGATTGATCAGAATGGACGTTTCTTTAAGAACAGAATAACAAATCAATGGCTTTGTATAAACTTGAAAAAGTAGGTTATATTGACAGAAGAAATACAACATCAGATTATTCAATCGCATAAAGCTACTGAGTGCAACTAGATAAGATGAAGAGGAGAAGAGGAAATTTAAATGAGACATTCATAAACAAAGTGTCCTGTCTAGAGACCAAATGGCCAAAGTCAGGGATAAGTTTTGGAATTATAGATAATAAAAAAATTTACAATTTAGGAATTATAGATAATAAAAAAATTTATTTAATTATAGATAAGCCATTTAGGAATTATAGATAATAAAAAAATTTATTTAATTACCATTAAGGTTTAGAAAATGATCAAACAATCTTAATAAATTCCATCCTGGGATATAATACATTAGCCGCCCTTAGCAATCAATAGAACACCCCACAATAATTTCGTAATTTTTAAATTAATTAAGTCTATTTAATAATCATCCCAAATCTCAGAAAAATTATAAATTCTATAATAATTTTTAAATTAATTAAGACTCTTTTTAAATTATTTTAAATGAATCTATGGTTTATATATTTTTCAATACAATTTATGAAATATAGGAGTTAAAGATTAATTTAAATCAACTAATAAGATTTACAAGCCAAAGTGCTGATATGCAGCACTTTTCTACAATGCAAGCCAGGATTAGCTAGCTCGATTTGGGAGATGGGCTCTCTAGCAACAATGAATAGCTATGGACCATCCAATCTAAAGACCAAATGGCTGCAATCCAAGCACCTAAGTCCATGGATGTTGAGTTAATACGATGCAACAAAGTCAGGGATAAGTTTTGTAATATTTCTCCTCGTAACTTTATCATTCACACTAGTTATCATACAAATCAAAATTCATTTATGGTTTAGGTTGGTCCCTTTGGGGTTAACATAATCCTATCTAACCATAAGGAGAATTCTACAATAATAAGTGTTTTAATTGTAGTGATAGCTGCTAAACAAATGATGGTACCCATCAAAATTCTAAATAATATATGACCAACAAGGAAATGATTCAAGCTTTCAATATGATAATCGCATTGACATTTAGAAAGAGAGTGGAGTTTTGGCAAACTCACATCTACTAGAATACAAGCTTTTAAATCCTCAAACATAGCAAGGAGCAAGAAACAGCAATGCTTTGTTGCTCAATCAGTGATTTAATTTAAGCAAATATGATCCAAAAGATTTTTAATATCAAAGAGTCCAGCAGAGAAAATCTTGAATAAAACTATATTTGTCAAATTATCCATAGGAATGCATTTGATATAGTAAACTACAGAATTAGGATGTAGTTCAGTGAAATTTTTAACTTTCCATTTGACATTAAGAATGAAATCACATACTTATAAAAATGGAAGCCAAGTGGATCTCGTAACCAGACTATGTATTGCAAATTGCAATCTTCTAACATGAATTTAATGTCTTACCAACTCAAATCTGAAAGACATCTTTACATTCCCACATGGGTGTAAAGTTCCATGGCCTACAAAATAAAATAACACAGACGCGAAAATCATTGATTTGAAAGTATAATGAAAACATGTGAAATGAGATAGGAAGGGAACTGCTAGTGGATATTTCTAAGAAGGGCAGGAAGCGATATGATACTAAGGCGTTTATATGAAGCCATTGCACTCAAACACGCAGCATAGAGTGGCGAACAAATGCCAGAATTTTGTCAGGCCATATATGAGTTGTGACAAGATAGGACTAGATGCAAAATAGTTATAAATCAAAATTCTGGAAAAGGAAAATAGTTATAGAGAATGACAACGGGAGAGAAAAAATCTTTTAAAAAAGGATCAGCTTCTTGACAATGGTAAGTAAAGATATCTTTTAATTTTCACAACAGTTGTTAAAAGTTGCTTGATCGTGCTCATAAAATTTGAAAGCTTTAGGATAAAAGCATAATATGCTGGAAGCTTAAACTTCTTGTTTGATGCATACCAAGTAAGGCTGTATGCAATAAAATCTTATACTTGGTGGTTAAGCATGTACATTGTATGTGCACACGCCCATGTGCCTGTGTGTGTGATTGTGTACAGGCATAGGTGAGTGCACATGCGCACGTATGCTTGCGCGTGCATAATTATTTGAAGATTGTTCAAAATGAGATGTTTAATTTATATTATATCAAAAAAGGGAATTGGAATGTAAAGGCTTCCCATCAATGATGAGAGACATGAGGAGAGATTGTAAGAAAGTAGTCTTATTCATACATTACTGCGAGGGTGATACTTTTTATTTTAATCCTAGAATATATAAAATCACATTTTTAATGCTGAATTTTGATCATCAATATGAAGACGCTGATAAATTTCATCCCTCTATAATAACATATAAATAGAATATGTGTATGTTTTATTTTTTATTTATGCTTGAGCACATTGAATCTTTCAAATTCAACCATTTTATAAAATATTATAATGTTTTAAAATTTGACTGTCATATTGTATATAAAACTAAATAAAATTTCATAATAGGCTATTACAAATTTTTCAAAGCTTGCACTTCTGCTCTGCATAGTAGGTCCACTATTTAAACTTCAAGTTTCAAGTTTGAAGAGGAGTCTCCATATGGCCATAGTCCCATATAAAAAGCAGAAGACGCATATAACCAAAAGGCAGATTTTGAAACCAAGGAGATATTGTGCAATGAATCCTATTGCCCCATCAACATTCACCATAACTTAAAAGGACTAAGCACTGTATACCTTAAGTTCTTCAACACGAAGAAGATGAAGAATCATCGTGTAGGTTAGCCGAAACTGAGATTCAAGCCTAGTTGGTTTTCCAAACATGACTTGCTTAAGATCACTCTCTTCTGGAATATCATCACGACACATTAGTATAACAGTACCAGTGTCATCAAGTCCTCTTCTACCTGCACGTCCAGCCATTTGAATATATTCCCCTGGAAGCAATTGCCTGAAATCCTTTCCATCAAATTTCCTTAAGGAATCAAACACAACCTGTACATGGAGAGCTTAAAATTCAGCACAAATATTGGGTTAAATTTGCATGAAAAAACTTTCATTCTGTCAATATCACTTGCAACATTTCAATGAAGTGTATGAATAAGCCCCGAACCAAATTCTAGGGATAACGCTGATGAAAATGACAGCAACAATGACTTCATCAAAGCTTGGAATATTATATAAGGGATCAAATATAATTTAATGCATAAAATCATAGCAGAAGTGGTCATGATACCTCAATCCTGATAACTAAGTATTTGAAAGTACTACAAATTTTCTTCTTTTCATAGATCTAAGGAATAACACTTGAGAATCATCACAATAATGGTTGAAGGAATATACATCAATAAGTAATACATATATATATATATATATATATATATATATATATATATATATATATATATATATATATATATATATATTAAAAAGATTGGCCGGAAGCTAAGATACGAGCCCCCAATCACCTCATGTGCCTAACCACTCGATCTCGCACTGCAAGACAGATGCACTCAAGCGGGCTCAAACCCGTGACCCTAGGGAACTCACGACTGACAACACAACTGCCAACCAAAGAGTCACGACGTGCGGCACAGGAATATAAATCTATCTATCTATCTATCTCCCTATCTATCAATCTATCTATATATATACATATATAGATATATATTTTTTTTATTTTTATTTTTTAGAGAAAGCCCCAAATGGTTGATTTTATTGAAATAGAAAAGATACATAAATGGTGTATGAGAGAGGCCAAAAGAGGCACCATACCCATACGATACAATGTACAGTAATATCCTAATAGAAAAGGATACTGATAAACTCAAAAAATTTTAAAACAAGCAGAAAACAAGTAGCTAGGGACAAGACAGTTTTGTCCTGCCTCTTCCCCTAGTTTTAGGAGCAGAGCCAGATAACAAACTTTGAAGTGTCGTGCCATTGCCAGGAGTAACTCATCCATTAAGTTTCCAAGCTGGAGTGTGCCCCCAGCCTTCTTCTTCCGCCGAGAAGTGTAACCTGTCATTCTTTATCTGAAGATTTACTCATGCGATCCTCGGTCTGATTAGATAGTAGAACCATAGTAGAAGGAAAGCCAGTCGTTGCAACAACGATAGATTCAGTAGAACCGTAGTAGAAGGAAAGCCAGCTCTGCACCCAATGCTTCCTGAAGAAGAGCTGCAGGGCTATCCTGATTTGTAGTCCGAACATTATCTCTTACAGTATGGTCAGAAGAAGGGGCAATTACTTCAGATACGAACTCCTGTCTTGTGGTGGGTCTCTCCTCAGGTGAAGCCAATGTGTTCAGAGCAGTGAAGAGTTCCTGCTTTTGATTATTGGTTCTTAACTGTGGGTGTAATCTGAAACATTTCTCCTGCGGGTGTCCAAACATCTTGCAGTATTGCAGTAGTGAGATTTTTGTTCCATAATGATTTTTTGCCAATAACCATTGTAAGCAGAGCCAAACCAAACTTCTTCTACATCTGGTAGTGTAATATCTCTTTCAATCAAGATCCTCGCAGTAGAAGACTTTGAGAAATAAACTGTAAGTGTGGCTACCTACATAGGCTTTCCAAGGATAGTCCCAATTGCATATAAGGTATATTTATAAAAAAATTGAAGCTTGAGTTCAGGTAATGAGAACCAGATAGGCGCAAAGGGGGGTTCTTGACTGAGATCAAAATCATGAGACAATTTGAGTAATTTCATAAGTTTGAGCTCAATTGTGATGAATTTCTTTGAAAAAATCCCTGTGTAGTCTTCTTATATGCACAACTGTATCATAACATGTCCGTCGAGAAGGCCAACCTCCCAATCCCCAACTAGTTTGAAATCTTAAAAAATCTTCCTGATAATCTCCATCTTAGGGCGACCTAATTGGAACTCGCCAACTAGTGTGAACTTGAGTTTTTTTGCAAGAGATGAAATTTCAGCATCAGAGAAGAACAGTGCTAGTTTGCCTGTCTTTTTTCCTACTTTTTATAATGAGATTGCAATTTCCATGTCCTGCAACAGAATCATGGTACATTTATGATAATATCGGACTATCGGCGAGGTGGAAAGGTGAGCTGCACTTCTGAATCACTGTAGCATTGGAGGGTTTGACAGTGTTATCACCGGCGAGAGCAACGACGTCGGAAAGCCCTGAGGCCATTTTCATGCTTCACACGATACAAGCTGTTGCGGCTTGGACTGCGCCGATCGAAACAACTGCAGCAGAGAGCAGGCGAGCAGGACTCGACGGAGCAATCGAGCGGCTTTGATGTAGCAGAAGAGCGCCGCAGTGGCGAACGACACCGCCAGACGAAGCTCAGCACAAAACGAGCGCAACAGAGACAGCTCTGCCGCCAGACGAACGGTACGCAAGCACTTCACCTGACAACGCCGCCGACCACGACGACGGAAGCGAACCAGCGAGTAAGGAAAGACGCGACAAAATCCCGTGTGGAGCACGCTAGGGTTCACGATGCAAAACCTTAGCAGAGAAAGGAGACAACGACATCAAGAGATCCCTTATATATATATATCAGTAAATATTGACTATTAATAAATTTTGATTTCTGGTTCGACTTTCGAAAAAAAAATAGATTAAATCAAAAACTGAAATGCAATTATTATAGAGAAAAATGTCCAAATGATCCCTAACTTTTCGCAAGGTGCCATTTTACTCACAAAATCTATAAAAGTGATAGATTAATCATCGAAATTTTTGTAGTAAGAGCCAAATCTCAACTCTTAAAAAAGAAGGATTACTTTAAGCCCAAATAAAAGAGTAAGTGGACTAAAATAACCCCTTTTTAAATAATCAAACAACCATTTTGGCAATTTTTCCATTATCATTATATATATATATAAATATACATTAGAGAAAGCCGTAGGGCATATATTGATTCAAAAAGCAGTTACAGAGGCTTGAGGAGAGGGCCCATGGAGCCCATCCCCTACGATACAATGCTAGCAAAAAAGATCCAAAATATTCAAAAATTACACAACAAAGTCAAAAGCGAGAACGTGATACTCTTGCTCTATTTCTTGGAGATCCATAGAGTAATCTCTTTAATGCTACTCCATTGCCCTGACTTACCGAGGTATCATCAAATAGGAGTGTAATGGAAGTAATTGCCCCTGGAAGAAGCCAACCAATCTTCTCCATCATCTTCTGCTTCTCCTTCTTCTTCTTCTTCTACTTCTTCCTCTTCCGTAGAGTCCTGCTGATTCTTACCGGTGGGTTCGACAATTGGTAAGAGAATTCTTCTTTTTCCGCTAAAAGTTTGGATGTATCTGTTAGAGCGGACGACTGAAGTAGCCCTCTGGACGGCTTGCGGCATAGAAAGAAGTGTCGCACTTCCAGCTTGTTCAGTAATCATTGTAGTCTCCGGAGTGACAATTTGTATAACCGGCTAAGAATTCTCCCCGACAGCCATGACAGCTGAGTTTAAACTTTTATCAGCATCAGATGCTACCCTATTCTCCTGAGCCAGGGTAGCGTCAACTCTATGTTGGGAATTTCCAATAACAGCAGAAAACCCGCAACCCTTTTCATCTAGGGATGATGCAGTCTATAGCAGGTGTCTCTAATGTGCCCAAACATTTTGCAATGCTGGCAAAACAAAGACATGCTCTCCACCACAGCCTCCTGCCAAAACCCTTTGCACCATCCGTGATCCAAAAACGATCCACATCAGGGAGAGTGAAATCCCTCTCCACTTGAACCCTGACACCACCTGGAGAGACCCTATCAAGAGTAGGAGAATCAACTCTGAGAGGAGTACCGAGAGTTTGGCTAATTTTGTACAAAGCACGTGGATTGTACAAATGAAAGGGAAGCTCCGGAAGTTTGAACCACATAGGAACGATAGGAGGTTCCTTAGATGGGTCAAAATTAGGAGTCCATTTGATAAGCTTTATGTGAATGCCAGCAAGCAAAACGGACTATTGAGCAAAGATTCTAGCATAGTCTTCTTCCTTTTGTATTTGAATGAGTAAGTGTCTGCCATCTAACACTCCCAATTCCATCTACCAATAAGTTTCAGATTATCAAAAAATATGCTAACTAAATTCATCTTGGGGTGACTAAATTGGAATTTCTCAACTAAAGTAAATTTAACATCATCGGAGATAACCTTCATTTCCAGTGTGGTGAAGATAAAAACAGGTTTCCCACCTTTAGTACCTATCGGCCTGATAAAATCGCCCTATATTTTTCCAGCTGCAATGTTATGAAATTCTTGTGGAAAAAAGAGATGAACATTGTGGGAATTGCTGCCAACAGCTACAACATAGAAAGCCTTAGTTGCCATCAGAAAGAAGTCACCGAGCGGCCCCTAAAGTCAACGAATTGCGCTGCAAGGACGCGCACAGAAGTAGGTTCCACTGCTGGAGCCTATCTTCTCGCACAGAGTCGGGCTCTCACAGTGCGACTGGAAGTCGTCGCACCAGGAGCCGAACTACAGGGACGAAGTCGAGCCCTTCCACTCGTACAGGGAGTCGTCGTGCATATCGACGACAGAAACTGTCGAGTAGTCGAAACCAATAGGACGAGCCAGCAGACGCTAGCAGACTTAGCGACAGCTGGCCCGCGAGCAGAAGTCGAGAACGACGCGCACAGAAGCAAGTTCCACTGTTGGAGCCTATCTTCTCGCACAGAGTCGAGCTCCCACAGTGCGACTGGAAGTCGTCGCACCAGGAGCCGAGCTACCAGAGAGCGACAGGGACGAAGTCGAGCCCTTCCACTCGTACAGGGAGTCGTCGTGCAGACGCCGAAGCCGGCAGGCGAGTTCGACAGAGAAATCGACGAGCCAACAGACGAGATCGACGACGACGAAAACAGCGAGCACCTCCACTGGAGGCGACGAAGGCGCGCCACTACACAGTCGACGTCGACGAAGACAACGAGAACGTTGGAGAAGCCGATGATCAAAGATTGTGATTGATTTCTCATTTTCTTATATTTTAATATGTTTTGATCTTTGAGTTACCAAGACCAATTTTTATATATTTTTTAAATTCGATTAAACATTAATTGAACCGAATAAATCAAACTACATTAAAATTTTGATTCAATTGGTTATACTTATAATTTGGTCAGTTTGATTTAACTAAAATTTATTTTCATTTAACTGGTTTAACAAACCCATCACCCAATCCAACAAAATCAATTGAATGCTCACCCCTAATTTGTTGCAAGAAGCACATATGTTTTCTCATTGTTAGATCATAAAATAAATGCATCCATTGCAATGTTCTTGAAGACCACATATCACAACAATAGTTATGGCTTGTGTTAGCATGATTCTGATTAGCAGGAAAATCCAAAGCCCAAAATCCCAATAAATGGGACTATCACATAAATTGCAAGTCATTGTTATCCACTTATTTATTCTCATAGGAACACTAATAGAAACAGTGTTAATAATATGCATATTTTTCCTAATACTATTCATCAAGAAATCACTAAGTAAGTAGTTGCTGTCAATGAGGACATATCTAATATAGAATAAATCATGTTGTATGAATGAGGGTGTACGATTTTCAAATAAACATGAGAATTCAAATCACTCAACTTTTTTTCATGAAATTAGAGCCCTAGGAAAATAATCCTTCTGCATTACCCTCAACTTCATCTCAGTTTCCTTCCAGCAGATTTCATAAAAGCTTCCATATCAGTATTTAGAAGAACAATAGGCAAACAATGACTACAACAGAAAAATAAATCACACCTGAGAAGAATATCTTCAAAACCATAAATTGTTGACATGTTTGTTGACCTCACTTTTCTCGAGGTCTGGTTTTCCTCTTAGAATTTAGGTTATAGCCTTGGGGTCTTCCCTTTGACTATCTTAGAACCTTAGCAATGGGACCCCCCTGTTTTTTTTAGAAATTTTGAAACCAATTCGTTACTCTTTTTGGAGACCCGCACATAATTTTGTACCTCTAGCACATAGAAGGTTGGATATCGTGAGGAACTCAAAGGGAGTCCCCATAGGACCATTGAGCCATAAGAATGCCTCGCGCACATTTTGCACCACTGTGCGCAAAAATTCCTCAATTTGCAGCCTCAACGCCTTCAATTTCTCTGCCCCTGATCGAAGCCGAAGCCAATTTACCAGGATGATCGACAGTGAAACAGAATTTCAAGAAGAGTCGAATTCAATGCACTTTTGACCTGATCGTCGACGAAACGGACTGCGTCAGGACATCCAGAACGTCGAAAATACTTACGAAGACATGCATCTTGCTAGAGTTCCGTGCATGAATAAACCGCACAAATTTTGACTCATTTAAATGAAATAAAATACTAAAATAAATTTTCTTTTTTTATTTTTACACCCTCCAATCGGTCAGCCGATTCCCCCCATTTTCTTATGCGAACCGAGCCCTCTCCTCCTTCGATTAGGCCAACCCTAGCCGATCCCCTCAGGCGCTCGATTCCTCTTCCCACGCACGACGCGCCTTTCTCTCGCACCTACTCCTTCCCGAGCAAAGTTGACCTCGCTCGACATTCCTTGCCCGAGGATTTTGTTCCCGAGGTCGACGCCTGCTCTCTCTGCCACTTTACAGACCGCAACCTGCCTTCTTTGGTGTCGCGACCCTGGTGAGCTTGTTTCCTAGAGCACAATTGCGGCAAGCCTTCTCCTTCCTGATAGCTTCAACTTCCGCCCAAAACTTCGCTCTGATAGTCATTTCTGCAATTTCATGGCTGTCCGCTTTTGTTCGGTTCATCCTATGAGGGATGTAGGAAAACCTTCTCCTTCTCCTTGTGCTATAAAATCCCCACTTGGGGTAGGGTTTAGGAGCTGGGACGAAAATTCTTAAGAGTGGGGAGGTGCTGCCTGATTGTTGGTTTGCTCGAGCCCCTTGCTTGCTCGATCCTTTGGCTGGGTTTTCTCGGCCTCCCTGTTGGTTCACCCGACACTCTTGCTTGGTTGTTTGCTTCACTGCTAAGGTATTTTTTTTGTTCTATGGCTTGGTGCTGTTGTTTGGATGAAAGGTTTGTGGCTAGGCTTGAAACAATGGTTGAGCCTTGAGGTGGTGTATCATGCATGTTTGGGCCTACTTTAAACTAGAAACTTGTTGGGTTCCTTTTCCTTTTCTCGAAAAGTACCATATGTTGATGATTGTTAAATCCTTTGGCATTTCTTTACCACTTGAAAGATAGCACTATACATGTGGCTTTGGGATTAAATGTTGGCTTGGGGCTTTGAAAGACATGCTTCACCTTATGTTACTAGAACTTCTTCAGGCCTAGTGTATTTCACTTGGGTGGTTTGTGCTTTTATGGGTATTGCTTGTCTTGGAGCATGAAGTAGGCCTATGTTTGTTTTTATAAAGAAAAGAGAAAGGAGAAGGAGAGAAAAGAAAAGGAGAGGAAGGAAAGGAGAAAAAGGGAAAGTACAATTTTTTGGAGGGTTTGAGCCTCATATGCATACTTTTTAAGTATCATTCATCCTCTTTCACTTATGTTACAAATATGCTTGCAATGTGGTGGTTTCTATTTTCAATATTTGAAATGTTTGGGCTTCTATTTTACAAAATCTGAATATTTTAGAAGCCTACTTTAAAATCAACATGGATAGGGAAGGAATATGATAGTTGAAGGGGCTAAATCTTATGTGTGTTACCTCATAGATGTGGATGCTCCTCTTTTACTCACATTCTTTGTGTACGTGGAATATTAAAATGTATGCTTAGACGTCTTATACTTATTTGCTATTTCTCATGAAGTTTAAAGTGTTACTCAATACTTCCAAATGTGATTGTTTAAACTAAAGTTTGTTGGTTTGGGAGGGGCTTGAGAGGCTCTTGTGGTAGGCTTGAAATTGGAAACTCTTGGTTCTTTACTTGGGCCACGGTTTTGTGATATTTAGGGGGATAATGGTGGATGGGGCTTTACATTGAAGTGTTTACTTGAGAATCACTTATTGTTATACATGCCTATTTTATTTCTATCATTCTCTCAATGCATATGTGAAAGAGCTTTTATTTATCGAAAAACGTAGAAAGTAAGAAAGAGTTGGGAGAGCTTCACATGCTTTTTCAGGCCCCCTTTGTGTTTGGATTTGGCTCGTCTTCATGTTGTTGCATTCCCTGTTTTGAGCAGGTTAGTTGGCTCAGTTTTGGGGCATTGTGTGGCACAGTTTTGACATTTGCTGCAGCCCCTGATTTGACACTTGATATGACTCGGTTTTAGCCTTGTATGACTCGGTTTTGGCACTTGTTGCAGCCCATGTTTCAGCTGTTCAAAATTCCCCCATTATGTAGCTGTTAGACTGGGAAACTTCTACTTAGTGTTGGATCACACATGCATAGTGATATGTTAGGGCCCTAAAGATTTGATTTGTCCCAGGATCCCGATTCTCAGTCCTCCCTACCATCATGCTTACACTCCTCTTCAGGCTCTCCGAGCATTTTATACCATTTACTTTAAGTTTTTCACGGGATATCTGCAAACTTTCTTCAGATTTTTCGTGTTTTTCACGATCTCTCTCAACTTTCCTCGAGTTTCCTTTTCGCTTTGTCATTTATTCTTCTGTATGTGGATACATATTCGCTAAACTCCTTGTTTGCTTGTACTTGTGATTTTGTTCCTATTCGCAGGAGATCGCAGACTCGCCGGACATACAAGTTCCTTTTATGTTTTACAGCAGTTTACTTTCCTGCGCATATTACTGCTTTCATTTACTGCATATTTACTACACTTACGTTACGTGCTTCTGCTTTTCTTTACTGCTCATTTACTGTACTTACTTTACTTCTGCTTTTCTTTATTATACATGCTAATGCTTCCCTTTACTGCACATTTACTGCATATTCTCTGCTACAGTTTTTTTTCCCTTTATTGAACTTTCTACTGTTTCTTTTATTTATGTGCACTATACCTTGTAAAGTAAGAGGCCAGTAGTAGGGTTTCATAGGAGGTGTCCAAAAATAAATACTGACTAAACAATTGCATGTCCACTTTAAATTTTAAACTTTAAAATCAATACTGCTACGACATGAATCATGGAGCAAAACTTCGAGGGCAGCATGAAGAAAATGCAGCGGAAGGAGGAGGACGATCTACAACAAGAAACAAGGCTACACCAGCTAAACCTTTCTTTAGTTTAAATAACAAGCCATAGGACTTCAATTAGTCCGCCTGCTGTGACATAAATCCTCACATTTTTTTTAGGCTTTTGCACAGTCATGTTGTGCAATCTAAGCCCTAACTCGTCTTAGGATTCCGAGGTCGTCGTCCGATATGACGTAAATCTTTCTATCTTCTAGGTTATTCGCATGACCGGATATTATGCAAATATAATTCATATAATTAATAATTGACATGAATGAAATCTAAATAAATTCATTTCCAAAACTTAAAGCCCAATAATAGGATAGTCTGGGAAGAGATCGAGGTCTTCCTCGAGATCCGTGACATCCTCTACTTTTCTTTCCTTTGATTCCAGAAGTTTTCCTTTTTAGTCCTTGTCTCATTTGACTTTCCTACGCACTACCTCGAAAACCCTAACATTTGAATTCATAAAGATAGATACCTCTGATCATTAACGAGAGTTCTCTCAGGTGACTTCGGTCATTTGAGGGGTAATTGACTATAGGGGCTTGCCTCTAAATGGAGCTTTAAAAACCCAAGTAATATAAATTCTATTTAATTTTCAATATTTGTTAGGGGAATTTGTCGGTCAAAATAAAAGATTCACAGATCAGAACAGATGTCATAAATTGTGTTGTTTATTTAATTGAGTCATATCGTCAAGTAGCGTGTCTATTTCTCGGGATAGATGCGTTGCTTGTGATATTGTGCTCGTTTATTTAAACTACTAAATAAATGAGATCCATCCAATCTCATTTTTTAAAATTTAAAATATTATTTTCAAAATAAATAAATAAATAAATAAATATATGTATATTAAATTAAATCAAAACTCTATTTTATAAAATTACCTTATATATTTTTAAAAAGTCACCTGCACTTTAACGACCGACAAACGCGGGCTGCAACAAGTGCCAAAACCGAGCCATATAAGGCTAAAACCGAGCCATATCAAGTGTCAAAACAGGGGCAACAACAAGTGTCAAAACTGAGCCATATCAAGTGCCAAAACAGGGGTTGGAGTAAGTGCCAAAACCGTGCCACACAATGCCCCAAAACTGAGCCAAGCATGCCAAAACCGAGCCCCTAACCTGCTCAAAACAGGGACTGCAGCAAGACATGAAGCCGAGCCAAATCCAAACACAAAGGGGGCCTCAAAAAGCATGTGAAGCTCTCCCAACTCTTCCTCACTTTCTACATTTTTCGATAAATAAAAGCTCTTTCACATATGCAATGATATAGCGATAGAAATAAAATAGGCATGTATAACAATAAGTGATTCTCAAGTAAACACTTCAATGTAAAGCCTCATCCACCAGTGTCCCCCTAAATATCACAAAACCGTAGCCCAAGTAAAGAACCAAGAGTTTCCAATTCCAAGCCTACCAATAAGAGCCTCTCAAGGCCCTCCCAAACCAACAAACTTTAGTTCAAACAATCACATTTGGAAGTATTGAGTAGCACTTTAAACTTCATAAGAAACAACAAATAAGTATAAGGCGTCTAAGCATGAATTTTAATATTCTAAATACATAAAGAATGTGAGTAAAAAAGAAGCATCCACACATATGAGGCAACACATAACATTGAGCCCCTCCAACTATCATATTCCTTCCCTATCCATTTTGATTTTAAAATAGGCTTCTCAAATATTTCAGATTTTGTAAAATAGAAGCCCAAACATTTCAAATCTTCAAGAATAGAAGCCACCACATTTCAAGCATATATGTAACATAGGTGAAAGAGGAGCAAGGATACTTATAAAGCATGCATATGAGGCTCAAACCCTCCAAATAATCATACTTTCTCTTTTCCTCCTTTCCATCCTCTCTTTTTCTTTTCTCCCCTTCTCCTTTCTCTTTTATTTCTAAAAAAAACACAGGTCTACTTCATATTCCAAGACAAGCAATACCCATAAAAGCACAATCCCCAAACCACCCAAAATAAATACTGACTAAACAATTGCATGCCATTCAAAGCCCCAAACCAACATTTAATCCCAAAGCCACATGTATAGTGCTATCTTTCAAGTGGTAAAGAAATGTCAAATGATTTAACAACCATCAACATATGGTACTTTTCGAGAAAAGTAAAAAGAAACCCAACAAGTTTCTAGTTTAAAGTAGGTCCAAACATGCATGATACACTACCTCAAGGCTCAACCATTGTTTCAAGCCTAGCCACAAACTTTTCATCCAAACAATGACACCAAGCCATAGAACAAAAAAAAAAAAACCTTAGCAGTGAAGCAAACAAGCAAGAGTGAGGTGAACCAACAGGTAGGTCGAGAAAACCCAGCCAAAGGATCGAGCAAGCAAGGGGCTCGAGCAAACCAACAATCAGGCAGCACCTCCCCACTCTAAGAATTTTCGGCCAGCTCCTAAACCCTTCCCCAAGTGGGGGTTTTGTAGCACAAGGAGAATGAGAGGGTTTTCCTACATCCCCCACAGGATGAACCGAACAAAAGGGGACAGCCAGAAAATTGAAGAAATGACTATCGGGGCAAAGTTTCGGGCAGAGAGTCGAAGCTATCGGGAATGAGAAGGCTTGCCGCATTTGTGCTCCAGGAAACAAGCTCACCAAGGTCGCGACACCAAAGAAGACAGCTTGCGGTCTGTAAAGTGGCAGAGAGAGCAGGCGTCGGCCTCGGGACCAAAATTCTCGGGCAAGGAATGTCGAGCGAGGTCAACTTTGCTCGAGAAGGAGTAGGTGAGAGAGAAAGGCGCGGTTTGGGTTGTGTCTGGAAAGAGGAATCGAGCGCCTGAGGGGATCAGCTAGGGTTGGCCCAGTCGAAGGAGGAGAGGGACTTTTAGCTGATAGAATGGAGGTGTAAAAATAAAAAAAGAAAATTTATTTTAATTTTATATTTTATTTAAATGCATCAAAATTCGTGTGGTTTTTCATGCACGGAATCCTAGCAAAATGCATGTCCTTCATAAGTAATTTCGACATTCTGGAAATCCCGATGCAGTTTGCTTCATCATCCGGGGTCGTTCGGACAACCTCGTTGACGATCAGGTCAAAAGTGCGTCGAATTCGACTCTTCTTGAAATTTTGGTTCGTTGTCGATCATCCTGGCAGATTAGCTTCGATTTCGATCAGTGGCAGAGAAATTGAAGGCGTCGATGCCGCAAATTGAGGAATTTTGGCGCTCGGTGGTGCAAATGTGGGCGAGGCAATCTTATGGCTCAATGGTCCTATGAGAACTCCCTTTGAGTTCCTCACGTTAATTCCAACCTTCTACGTGTTAGAGGTACACAATTACGTGCGAGACTCCAAAAAAGAGTAACGAAGTGGTTTCAAAATTTCTTTTAAAAAAGGTGGGTCCCATTGCTAAGGTTCTAAAATAGTCAAAGGGAATACCCTAAAGCTAGAACCTAAATTCTAAGAGGAAAACCAGACCTCGACAAAAGTGAGGTCAAGAATGCCAAACAAGAATGCGATAAAACTAAACACCCAATCCCTAATGGTGAGTATAAAGAATCATCAATCTCCATTTAGATTACAACAATAGTAACAACAACCAGCCTCTATCCCGCTAAGTGGGGTTGGCTAAATCAATCCTTTTACTCCATTGTGTCCTATTGAGTGTTGTTGACCTCATTTTCGATGAGGTATAATTCATTCTCCTGGAGCCTGGGATCTAGACTTAGGACTCTCCTATTGACCATCGTATAGGACTAGTGGCGGGATCCACCCTTTTAGAAATTTAAACCACCTTCCTGACTTTTTTTGCGAAGCCTCATATGAGTGGTCTCAAGAACTCAATTGTTAGTTGCAAGGGTTAAGGACCGGCATGTGGAGTACAAAATAGTGATCCATAGGGTTTATAAGCTTTAGGGCACTCATTATCACTTTCGTACATTCGCGCACAAAAATATCATAATTCGCGTCACCTGCACCTGTAAAAGCTTCACAATTAATCGAAACATAAATCAATTGTTAAAATGATCGATCATAGATCCAAAATTTGAAGAAAATTGAATTTGATATATTTTGACCCGATTATCGACGAAGTTATTCGAACAACCCTGGATGACAAAATGGACTGCGTAGGAGCTTCCAGAACATTGACTTTACCCGAGAAGGACGCCCGTATTGCTATAATTCTGCGCCTGAGCGAATTGCACCCAAATGGATACACTTGACTAGACGACCCCAGATGACGAAACGGGCTGCGCCGGCACGTCAGAAATGTCAATTTTACCTAAAAAAGACATCTCTTTTGCTAGGGTTCCGAACACGAATAAATTGTGCACGAATCGGAAAATTTAAATATTAAATATTAAAAAAAGAAAAATAAACTACTTAATGTCACGCACGCGACATTCCCTCTTCCCGCGCCCCTCCATTTGTGAACAGGCTGAACTAGGTGCGTCCTAGACCCTCGCCTCCCCGACTCTATCGCGAGCCTTCGTGATCGAGGCCGATCTTTCCCTCCTCTTCGGCCGGATCTCCTCGCCCGAGCCCTAGCTCACGCGCCTTGCCCCTCTTGGAGCCTCACTCGACCGGGTAGCTTCCTAATGCCGAAGCATTCATTCGGTCAAATCCTCCACCCGACCCTTCCTCTTCCCCATGCTGCCTCTTCCTCTCCCATTACCTAATTCGACCACCTCACCACAGGTAGTTAGAGGTGTGGCTTCTCCTTTTTTACCTAGAAAAAAAACCACAGCTAGGGTGAGGGGGTTGTTGTTGAAAGTTTTGGAGAGGGGGAAGTGCTATCAAATTCTCTTTCCTATAGCTTGTTTCCTGTTCTTTCATTTAGGTCAACCAAACAAGGTACTCATTGCTCCCTTTCTCCGTTAGGTGTTCATTACTATTGTTATTTTGCTTGGATGCTTGTTTTGGCCTCAATGGTTCTCTTAAAAAAAAAGGAGGAAAGAAGGGAAAGAATGTCCATGCTAATTTTTTTTAATTTGTTTTCTAGTGTTCAAAGGCATAGCTTCCCTATGCTATGTTTCTTTTTAGTTCTTAAAAAAAAAAATTGAAAAGAAAGGTCATATGCTTCTTGCTTAACATGCTTGTACATAAAAGAAAAAAAAGAGAGAAATAAAAATAAGATGAAAAGAAAGGAGATGAATGTTTAGTGGAACTTGTATTTGCAAGAACTTGCGCTTAGAATGATACATGGAAGTGTTTCATTGTTCTTTACTTCCTCCTTAGTTGAATGGTTTTCAAAGCATGATTAAGTCCATCTTCTAGTTTACATCTTGGCGTGTGGTTGGAAAGTTGCGGAGCCTCACAAAAGAAAAAAAAAATCTGAAAGCTTTAGTGGAGTTAATTGCAAAAATTGAAAGCTATAGTTGTGTTACTCGCAAAAATTTGAAAGTTTTAGTTTTGTTACTTGCAAAAATCTGAAAGCTTTAGCTTTGTTACTTGCAAAAATCTGAAGGCTTTATTTGTGTTACTTGCAAAAGTCTGAATGCTTTACCTTTACAAAAAGCTAAAAGTTTTCATGTTACATTTGCAAAATTTGGAGGGCTTCGACAATTTACTTTTACAAAAATCTGAAAGTTTTCATGTTACATTTGCAAAGTTTAGAGAACTTCAATGGCTTAGGGAATGCACATATTTGGGAGGTGCCTGTGCATGAATATGTTATTCTCGTTCTGCTGAATCCTAAGGCGTAGTTTTGTGCATGCTAAAAAAATAATATGCTGTCCAATTTAGAGCTGTAGGGTGGCACTTATTGTGTGATATGAGGGACATAGGTAGAAGCATGCACTTTATATTTTTGCTATGGCTCAGTTTTTCTTGATAACAGTAGGAAATATATGGCATCTTAAAAGGCTTTGAGAGCAGTTTTTTGGGTTGTACCTTTGACCTGTTTTGGGCAGATTTTGGGCCCGCATGGTGGCAGTTTGGGCTACAATTTTTAGGCTTTTGGGGCTTATGAGGGTTGCGGTCTTCCATTTTTTAGACGATTTTGCTACACATATAGCAGGAGTTTTTTTTTTTATGTGGCTTTTGCCCTAGTGTTTGGGCTAAAATTTTAGGGGCTTTTGTAGCTGCGGTTTTGGGGCTGATTTGCCCATTGTTGAGCTCGGTTTGCTCTCTTCGTTGTCCTTAGCTATGAGTTTTTGGGAGTCGTTTCCCCCATTCACATGAGAGTTGTTGGTGTCTTATACTGATTTCGGGAGGAGTTTAGGCAGTGTGCTTTTTTATAGTGTGAGAACATTGGAAGTTCTAAATGAATTTTCTCAAATTCGTATTGTTGGATATTGAGAATGGTTTTAAACGCAGTTTTGAGGGTCGATCCATCATTTACTATTTTCCTATATCAAATGAATCAATCCCTCATCTCTCTCATCCCAATTTTCTTCTTTTCTTTTCTTACTTATTGGTTTGATTTAGGTGCTTATGTCTGAAACATAAACGTGCATATATAGTCATAACTATATATGAACCATCAAACAAGATTGTAAGTTGGATGGTTTCAGGGTTTAGGACAATGATGCAAAAAAACATCTAGGTATGTGTGAGAAGTACTAGCACAATTCTGACTCAGTGACCTTGAGAAAATGAAAGATTGGCAGTACCATCTCTCTAACACTTAGTAAAGAGTTACCCATTGCTTTTACAGATATTTGAAAAAAATGAAATCTTTTTTAAGTATTTTCTGAAAACACGCGGGTCAGTCGTATGAACCAGGTTGGGAATTACACATTCTGTGACCGTTAGGTCGATAACCTGACAATGTGACTGACCCATTCACTTTTTAAGATGTGAAATTTCTTTAAAGAAAGAAAAAATATATATATATATTCATAATTAGTTAAAAACTTTTTAAGTGCATGACAAATCAACATTTCTTTTGAAAAAAATGAAATATTTCTTAATTATTTTCTGAAAACACATGACTCAGTCGTATGAACCGGGTTGGGAATTACTCATTTTGTAACTGTTAGGTCGACAATCTTTTACTTGGTGTTGGATCACACATACATGGTGTTTCATTAGGGCTCCAGGGACCTGATTTTGACTAAAGGTCCTGATTCTGAGTCCTCCCCGACTTGAACGCTGCGGTTTTCTTCGGATTTTCCATGTGTTTCCTACTGTTTTCTTCAAGTTTCCGTGAGTTTGTTGTGATTTCCCCTGAATTTTCTTTTTTTCCATATGATACTTTATCATGTATTCCATTGTATATAAATGCATATTCGCCCTCCACTTGCTAAACTCCTCACTTTATTTGTCCACTTGTATTTGTGACACATCTCATTTGCAGAAAGCAACAGATCCATCAGATATACAGGTACATTTTATGGTTTACAACATTTTACTTTTTTTATTGCATATTCTACTGTTTTTCTTTACTGCATATTATACTATTCATTTGTACTATACAGTTTACTTCCTTTTCTTTACTGTTGCTTTTATTTACAACACTTTATACTGTCTTTTCTATTTATTGCATTTCCTTATAGTATAAATTGTTTATACATGCTTTAAATTAACTACAAAACATTTATGATATAATTTGGTTTAAGAGATATACAAAAATAAGTCACCAAATAACAATATTGCACACTCACATATAAGACGCTAAATCCAAAACTGCTACTACATGGGGTATGGAGCAAGTCTTTGTGAGCAGCACGACCGTGATGTAGCGGAAGAAGGATGATGATCTGCAGCGGTAAAACAGGTCCACATCGGCTAAAATTTTTTGTAGAATAAATAACATAACCCATAGGTCTTCGAAGTAGTTTGTTTAGCGCAACGTAAATCCTCACCTTGCCCTTTAAGCTTTTGCATAACCCTGTTGTGCAATATATGTCCTACCATTTTTTAGGATTACGAGGTTGTCATGCGGTACAGTGTAAATCTTCCTATCTTTCTAGGCTATTTGCACTATCGGATATCGTGCGAATGTAAGTCATAAATTCTAAAAATAAATTGCAAGATAGAAATACTAACTAAAATCATTTCAAAAAGATAAAGTCAAACAGTAGGATAGTTGAGAGGTCACCAGGGTTCTCCTTGGATCCGTGACATCCCCTATTTTTCACTCCTACGGCCTCTTGAAAAATAATTATTCATATTTTGAGTCACTCTCTTTTGACTTTCTTGTGTCCTACATTGAAAACATAAACTTTAAAAATCTTGAAGACAAAACCACTAATCTTAATCGAGAGTTTTCTTAAATAACTTATAAGATGTAATTAACTATAGAGGTTTGTCCTTACAGGGAACTTTAGAATCCAAGTAAAATAAACCCTATCTAATTCATATATTAGGTAGGAGAACTTGTTGGCCTCACATAAAAGGTTTCGTTGGCTAAACAGATGTTACAAACTTTTTAGTTTGGGTAGCTAAGCCTACCATAAGTGTTATATTTATCCTTCGGGATAGTGTATTACTTGTGGTATAACGCTCGACCATCTAAAATATCGACTATGTGAGATCTATTTGGTTTCATTTATTTCAAGAATTAAAGTATTATTTTCTCATTTATTTTAAAATCAAAATACTACTTTTTAAAAATCAAAACTACATTGATATATACATATAAACTTAAATTAAAAACTTTTAAATTTATTTTCAAAAAATTCTCGGTCGACAAGTGTCCTATTTCATTTAATTCTAAAAAGTTAAGAATCATCTTTTGTACAACATGTGCAAGTTTTTTTAGGTCTACCTCTACCTTTTCTTAGCATAAGTCAAACCTAAAACATCTCCTCTCCTATGTCATCAGATAGTCGATGTTTAATTTGATCAAACCATGTAAGGCAACTCTCTAATCTTGTCTACGACTGGAGCCTCCAACCCTTTCATAGATATATTTGTTTCGCATTTTGCCTCTAATTGTAAAGTCACTCATCCACTTATGATTCACATCCTAACAACACTTAAATTGATTCCATGCTCCTCTTTTACAAGCTAGCATTTTGTGTCATAAAGCATTGCAGGTCTCACCACCATATTACAAACTTTTTCTTTAAGTCTAATTTGTACTTTTCTATCACACAATGGGCCCGATGCAATCCTTCACTTCAATTATCCAACTTGAATTCTACTAATAACATCCCCATCTACATCACCATATCTTGAACAATAAACCCGAGATATCTAAAATGTTCACTCAATTTAATGACTTGATCACGCATTATTATAACACCGCCATTAGATCTACTACAACTAAAATAACATTTCATGTATTCAATTTAGATCTACTCAAACCAAAACCTTTAGACTCAAAAGTTGAGCTATAATTCAGGTTTTTCCTAAAATCTCTCTCTACTCTTTTATCCACAAGGATATCATTAGGGAAAAGCATACACCTAGGTACATCCTTCTATAAATGTCCAGTAAGAACATCCCTAAACCTCCATTAAATGTTCGATAAGAACATACATAACTAAAGCAAAAACATATGGGCTTAAAGTTGATCCTTGATATACTCCAACTAAAATAGAAAAATACTTGTTCAATCCTCCTTATCTTTGAACCGAGGTAATAGCCCTAGTATATTAAATTTAATGACTTGAATATAATCAATATCAATACCTTTCTTTTCTAGAACTCTCCAAAGTGCTTCCTTAGAACCTTATTTAGATTGAACGAAATAAAACTATCTTGTTTGACTTTTTCCTCATCATTCTTTAACATAAGCTTATATTGGGTACATGAAGTGTCAATGGCTTTAAAAAAGAAATAGGCAGGAGGAATGAAGGTGAAGAACATTAAGTATACTTGACTTAGAGATAAACAAATTGGAATAGTTAGGCTTTGCATTGTTTGTAACTAAAGAATGATTGAGATGTGTACAAAAAGTGCAGATATATTTCTAAAAGATGAGGCACCCAAATGGTGCCTAAAAAATGGTATTGTGTTGTGTCAAAGTGTTCTAGTGATGAACATGGTGTCCAACATAATAAAGCACCCTTCTTTATATCTGTTTAGATGGAGATATCACATATTAAATGCACAAAACCAACATTTTAAAAAGAAAAGATAATTGCTTAAATTGACATTTGGTTAGCTGACAAATGAAATAGAGTAAAAGGAATACAATGTAATTGAAATATAGTTTATCATAAACATTTTTAAGTTGTTTGGTTAGATGCAATACATAAAAAATTGTTTTTTGGATTTAGTTTTAAGTAAAATAAATTTAGTGTAAAATCCAGTAGCAAGCAGCGGCCACGGTGGTCTGACTGAAGAAGGATGATAGCTTGCGGACGGGCACGGTAGTCATGCCACAACAGTTTGTGCAGTCTATTTAAAAATGGCCGAGTTTTGAATTCACTAAAATAGAACTAAATGATGAGTTTCAAATACATCAAAATCTTACACTATTTATTTTTCATCCAACTCTTTTGCAGTACTCTGGTAATGCAGGTGACAAAATGGTTCTTAAGTATCAAAACTGAAAAGCTTTAAGAGAATAGATATATTACTTACAGTTCTTGCTGGAGCATTGACCCCCATGGCAAATGTCTCAGTGGAGAATAAAACCTAATACAAGAATAGTTCATTATTAAAATTAAAAAATAATTATATTGCTATATTCCAAGTTAAATCCCGAAAAAATCTACCAAGCCACATGACCGAACCCTTCAGAATTGTTTTTGACGGAAAATAAACCAAATCAGAGTTGCTGATATGTCCAATTGGGTACTGAATACAAAAAATATTATCAGCTGTAACTTTGGAAATCGGCTAATTGACTAAACCAGATAATGTGCATCCGACAGGATGAAGATAGACATAAAAATAGTTAAGAATAGCCTATCCTTGAACCAATTCTAACTAATTTATCATGGGCAAATGATGTCCTGCCCTAACTAGAACAAAGCTGTTGAACTAGTAACTGCCCAAGTAAAAAGTGTAAAACCCACCATGTTCTTTTTAAATTGTCAGCCCAAATCCAGTTGGATTCAGGTGCTATTGACGTCACAAATATAATTAAAATTTTATAAATTTTATTAATTAAAAAAAATTAAAATTAATTAATACCAAATTGAAATTTGCATGTCTGGCTCGTCAATAACTACTCCCACTCCGCACAAATATTTTAATAACTAGTGCTCGGTCTTTAGTGGGAAGGGGGAAGACAGTAACTCCATTTGAGGCAAAAGAAAAAAAAAATATTATACCCAAAAACAAATTAGAGAGGGAGGGAGAGCTAAAATAAGAACAAAGAGAGATTGTGTGGTAATCCATCAACTCGTTGATCATGTTCATCTGCTGTCTCACAAGCAAATGTATAAGTGTAAGGAAATTGTGCCCATATTATTTTAGTGCAGGTAAATTGAAGATCACATGCATCTTCTAGATCGGTGGATTAGAAGATATTTTTTTGCCAAAATTACAGTAAAAGTGAAAACCCGTTGTGTTTCATACCGGTGGATTAGAAGAACTTTACCGATCGCAAATTCTCGCGACATTGACTAGTACATCTTAAAGACAGCTAAGCGGGCAGGCACCCCAGTGCAGCCCCCTTAAGCTGGGACGAATCAGGGAGGCTACCGAAATTTCAAGTAATTTTGGACTTGCAAATGTTCCTAAAAATTTGAATTACTTGGACTTTAAATGATGCCGAAATAAAAATAAAAAAATACAAATTGTTAGTTAAAATCTTATATTTGGTTATATTTGAAGATAATCAAATAAAAATGTCATAATGTAAATCAATCTTTATTCAACCTATTTGAAAACATAAATTTGAGAGTGCTAAATTAAATTAAATATAAAACATCACAAATTAAGAGACTGAGCTTAAATTGAATATCAAATTCTATAAATTGAGGGCCGAGCTTAACTTAAATGTTAAATATCATGAATTGAGGTTAAATTTAAGACAAATGTTATTTTTAAATGATAAGATAAAAAATTAATATTTCAATGCGCCCCACCAGATTCACAACACTCCTACTAGCGAACAGAATACAATGCATTTAAAGCCTAAATCAAAATACCTTTGCAAATATTTTAAGTTCTAAATAACTTAAAATTTTATAAGCTTTGTGGTTATCTCTTAAGTTAATGCGCAATATCTTGAAATATGACCCCACAATCGTAATATTTAGCAGGGTTTCACTTGAGATCTTTTGTAAAGTCCAAATTAAGTTTATGACTTAAAACCCATACAAGTCTTTAAAGCTTATAAAAAAAATATTCAAATATGTGAAATTTAAAGCCCGCATATGCTCCAACCAACGTATAGAATGTTCAAATACTAGATTCAAGAATGCTACGCGGGCTAATCAGGCCTCATTGTCTATAGGAGGGGGGTGTAAGTCCCACCTTACTAGTCTGATCCTCCTCATAGTAAGGATTGGAGTTGACGAGTCTAATAGTTTTAAAATAAACATACGAATTTAGAAAATGAACTTACAAGTCTAAATCACCCCACTAGTCCGATCCTCCTAGATATAAGGATGAGAGTTGACAGGACATATATTTTGAAAAACTTAAAGTAACAGAACTAGATGTCCCCCATTTAAATATGAAAGCTTTAAAATGGCCGTGCTGATTTAATATTTCAACCGAATAGGTCAATCTTTAAAATCAAGCTTTTCAAAATAATTAACTAATATGTAAAGTAAAATTCAATCACCTAAAAGCTAAAAGCAAATTTCATTCACCCTCCGCAATCGTTTGTCGATGGGGACAAACTTTTGATCGACTTCAGCTCAAAAAGAGCAAATGTCATATCAAATATATCAATATATTCACAGTTAAAGTAATTGCATATCAATAAGGACATGACCCAAGTCATCTGTCCGCGTGGTTTTGCTGTCAAATGACACTAGCGGAAACGACCACAGCTCTCTGACCGAGTGGTTGTCGCGAAATAATACCAAAATATTACAATCAAGGCTGCAGCCTGTAGGTTTCCCAACGACTTTCTACTACTTGATTTATGAATCATAAATGTATAGTTAATTAACACAAAACCTTATGTTAGCTAAGGTCGACTTATATTTGTCTCTCATATAAACATCCACCCCAGATCTAGAAGGATTTCTAAATGACGTAACCATAGCTACTGACAAAGATTCTTCTGTCAAGTTGAACCGACTATCTTCTCTGACTAAGTAGATCAGGAACCATGATAGCCCGGGATAACATAACCACGGGATCTTGATCGGATTTCGTCTTCATTCCCCGACTATCCGCTTTAAGCATTAAGTGGTGAATTTTACAATTGAAATCTTAAGTCTGGTGCTATTATACTTAATGATCAGCTTAATCGAAAGTGCTCTTATGTTATCGGGAGGGGTAAGGGTAATTAACCATAGAGGCTTGCGCCTAGGGGAATCCTCGAACCCCATATAAAAAAATACTCACAAAATGAGGGCGAAATCTCTCGATAACGTCTTCTCTACAAGACGATCTACCTTTTGAAAAATTCGACCATCCAAAACTCTCTCTCTTAAAATAAACATAATTACAGAGAGTTATTCCTGGGAGCGGTCGTAAATTTTCAGAGCCCACAATTGCATCAACTATATTTAAAATAAGCATAGATATTTAATTTTATTGCATGTATGCGTGAATTTGCAGGCAAACAAAAAGCAAAGCAGAGACTGAAATTTACTCCAAACTGAGTCTAGACTGAACTGGAAGTAGGTTAATATAGGTTTGGATTTGCAGGCAACAAAAACCTACCACAACTATCCCAATCTGGGTTTGTTGAATAAATAGAATAACACGGTTCTTTGTTAAGATAGAACTACCAAAAGTATAACAAAACATCTTTAGAAAAGTGTGACCTAATTTACCTCCCATATGTTAACATGGAAACTTAGAATGGCAATCCATCATTATTGGTGTTAAAAAAAAAAAAAACTTGTAATAACAAAGTTAACCCTTGTACAGCACTTCATAAATGAATGAAAAATAATGATCCAAGAGACCAAACCTAAGTTGGAATACGTTATTGTTGAAGTTGGTCATTTATCCACTCCTCCACCCTCTTCAACAAATCATATACTAATGTTGAATTCTGCACTAAGAGTATGAGCCTTGCACATGAGATTCCCTGTAAAGAAGGGTCCACAAGAAAAGGTAAAGAAAAGCATCCGAACGAATTGGTAAACAATTCCCTTTTTATATGAATTCTCTTTACAATTCTTATTAATGGGAGGTGAATGCCCCTATTATCAGTTGACTTGAAGGGCTAAATAGCAGTTGCTCACACTTAGAGGACGATCCAAGCAATTATCAACACCAATGCGTTAAAGAAAATTGAGCGGACATGTGCCTTCTACCAGTTGATCAAGCAATCACATGAGGAGGGTGTTCATTGGAGAGTGAACACACACTGACGTGGGGCTTAGGTGGCTCACCTGGACTGAACTGGCTGGGTTAGGGCTGACCAGTTCAGCTAGGTGGTGAAAGCCGGCCAATCCTTGACACCCAAGGGAAGGGGTCTCCCCCTTCCTAGTTATCTGTTATAACGTATATGTTGTTTTATTTGATTAGGGTTCAGTTTTGGCTTGTGTGTACAGCCGTTGGTGTCTCAAATCTTCCCTTCTGGGGTTGTATCCAAGGGCGAATAGTGCTCCGGCCATATCTCATTCCAAGGTGGTGATTATCCTCGACTTCCATCCTCCACAACCTCTCCTCCACCGTCGCCATAACTTCTCCATGCTGGAATCGCGGGACAATCTGGACCATTTTTCTGCAATGTTATCCTGCTTCTCACATCTCGCCAGCCTAGCCTTCATCCTCCTCTGTCATAACCCAGCCAACAGTCCTCCTTCCCTGCTGTAACCCCACTGCCTGCCCTCACCCATCCCCACAACAACCCCAAATTGCCAGCCTTCATACCTCCCTACTACTACCCGGCATCCAGCCTTCATCCACCCGCTCAACCCATCCAAACCGTCACAAGTTGGCTGTCCTTCCATCATACAGTCATCCACAACATTTAACTCCCCCTCAAACCGCAGCACCACCACCACCCCAGCCTATATCCTAATTTTATGTTATGTGTCTTTGTTTTCCTGATTTCAGGTGTCTAGGTTGTATCCCCGTTTGAGCTTTAGCAATAATATTTTCATTCCGTTGTGGGTTTTGGTTACCTCAAGTATCAACTGGTATCAGAGCTAGCCTAATTTTAGGCCGATCATATGGTTTCCTAGCACCCATCATACGCAAACCATCTCCACTCCAAAAATTTTTCTTTCCTGCTGCCAAATAGCCTCTTTCAATTCCATAAACAAAAACTTTAATCATGCTACCAAGAAGATAATGCCCGAGCCTGCTCAGGAAGAAATACAGTGAGAGATCCGTCGAGTACAGCAGAGGCGCATGGAGATTGCTAACGGGGCCTAAAGAAAAATTACCCTTGATAGTGATGTGGAAAGTCGAAGGGTAAAAAGGGACGACACTATGAATCCCTTACATAGGGAGGATTTATGTGACGAGGAGAATAGATCACGACGTGTAGGAATTTATTATCAGAGGAGGCTCAAAAAGGAGATGATATACGAAGGACAGAGATCTCAGAATTAAACTGGATCTCTACCGAAGTTCGATGGAGGTATGGATCCAGCTGATTTCATCGAATGATTGCAATCATTTAAGAGAATATTCGAGTACAAAAAAGTGTTAGATAAGAGGGCGAAGCTTGCGTATATTAAATTGAAAAAGAACACCTCCTTATGGTTGGAAAACTAGGAAGATGAGGAAGGAGATGCAAAGAAAATACTCACCACCTCATTACCGTCAGGATATGTTTTTGAGACCCAATCACCTGCAAAGAGATTTATCAGTGGAGAAGTTCACAAAACAGTTTCATCAGCTACTATAGATGAAAAGTGAGCTTGTTGAGTCAGAGGAACATTCCATAGCCCGACATCTGGGAGGCCCAAAGTCCACTATCAGCAATGTTGTTCAACTAAAGCTCTATTGGTCATTAGGAGATGTCTAGACCTTGGTATTAAAAGTTAAGAGATGGCAGAAACAAAACAGACAACCACCACCATTCAAATAGTCACTTGGAGTTGAAGACATCAGCAGGAGCACGCCTCAAGAAGTAGAGAAGTTAGCTAGGATAATGACAAAGCCATTCAGAGTGAAAAAATAAGCCTGCGAAGAGTAGCACGCACACTACAATCCCAACCCGAAAAAACTTTAGATCCATGGATTTGGACATGTCATCTCAAGTTTCCCGTCGAGTCAAGTTGCGTTGTTTGCTGAGCAGATTGCAGTGGAGGAGGTTTGTGACGAAGAGGCAACTGAAGAATAGGGTAAAAAGTTTTCCACCAGATGAGAACAAGATGCTCGTGGTTCAATAGGTCCTACAAAATGAGGACACGAGAGAAGCACAGTGACTTCGCAATAATAGATTATACACATGTTTCACTATAAAAGAAAATGTATACAGTCTCATCATTGATGGGGGGAGCAATAAAAACATGGCTTCTATGCAAATGTTAAAGAAATTGATCCTCATAACTCAGTGGCATTCCCAACCGTATTCTCTGACGCAGTTGAAGAAGGAGAATGAGACAATTTGACAGCAGGACTCAGCATGATGGGTTCAGGAACACATACTTTTTCACCAAGGATAGTAAATGCATCATCCTTCTACCAACTGCGAAGCCAAGATCACGTGTCACTGCCATCAGACAAGCGTCAGTGAGATGAATTTTGGTGACGACAAATGATGACAGGACTAAGGCGCCAATTCAAGACATGGGACAGTCGCAACAGAGAGCATTTTCAGAACATCACAATCAATACCTTACCGACATGGCCACCACCATTCAGGAAGATTCAGTTTATCCTCACTTCAAATCAGGTTGAGCCGACCTTGGATTACTTTCAGAGGATTCAACAGTATAAGCGTGACAAGCAGACCCATTTCAATTCAGTAGTGGGATTCCAAAACATTGAACCAATATGAATCGCTACGTGCAAATGAGAAAGGCTCCTCAAGTGTTTTGGGAGACGATGAGTCTTCAGTGGGATCCAAAAGCTTTTAGGGCGGCCACTGTCAGAAGACAGACTGACAAAAGCTTTGATGGATGAGGTCGAAGTTTTCTCAACCTCGGAAGACTAACATAGGGCTCACCTGGATTGAGCCAACTGGGTTAGGGCTCACCGATACAACTATGTGGCATAGATGGCTGGCTGATCCTTGTGCTTAGATTAGAGTTAAGACCCAAGGGGAGTGGTCTCCCTCTTCCTAGTAATCTACTATAACATTTATGTTGTTTTATTTGACTAGGGTTCAATTTTTATTGCGTTTCCTGTTGGAACATCATGACATCTTAAGTCTTCCCTTATAGGGTTGTATCCAAGAGCGACTGGTGCTCAGGTTGTATCTAGTTCTGAGGTGGTGATTATCTCCAAATTTCTCATCCTCCGGAACGTCGCCTTTGTTGTTGTCACAACTTCTCCCAAGTGCAATTGTCGGACTATTTGGACCATTTTCCTGCAATGTTTTCCTATTTCTCATATCCCGCCAGCCCAACCTTCATCATCCCCTGTCATAGCCCAGCCACCAGCCCACCTTCTTCCCAGTTTTAACCCCATTGCCTGCCCTCATATGTCCCTGCACAAACCCAAACTAACGGCCTTCATACGTCCCTGTTGCTACCAAGCAATCTTCCTTCCTCTATCCAACTCCTCAACCCATCCAAACTAAAACCCGTTGGTTGTCCTTCCATCATATAGCCCTTCATAACTTTTACATCCCCTTCAAACCTCAGCACCACACCCTGACCTGTCCTATGTTTGTATTATTGTTTTCCTATTTTCAAATGTCTTGTTTGTAACTTCTTTTGAAATTCAGCAATAATAATTTCATTCCAACATGGGCTTTCATTAACTCCGATTTCACACACACACCACACACAAAGGATTGGATGAAGCATGAATATGTATATTAACGCCTCCGAGATGTTAGGTCTTCACAAGCAAGGATGTTATCTACGGGTCATCCTAACTAATAAACAAAAAAGATAATTTGATTTTCTTATTTGAGGGACCTACCATCCTATAGATGTTTCTTTCTTTCCCTGTTTTCAATCGACCAGAAAATTTTTTGTCAAGCCATAACTACTAGGACTTCGGATAGAGATGTAAATAACTGGGGCGGCCCAAGTGTTATTTGAATTCAAAAAAATAGTTGCAACAAGTTCTCAGCTAAAATGCAACCTGGTTAAAAAAAGCTCCGTAGTTCATAGAGAACATGTTCACAACAATTGTTCATCAACCGATTTTTATTGTGGATTCATGAAATACAATGTGGAACCACTAGAAGTAATCATTATTAGGCTATCCAAAATTGCTGTATTATTGTTTATTAAGAATGATTGTCCATTTAGGACTCTTATGAGAAGAGTGAGGGTAATAGCCAAAAATAAAAAATAAAAAATAAAAAAATCCGGAGCAGGGGAGAAGGATAGCCTGCAGGAATGCAAGGGACGATTTTATCTGTTCAGAGTCTGAAGTTGAAATTGATTAATATCTATTTAAGCCTACAAAGATTGCATATTAGTGAATTTAAATTGTGAATGTCACTAAATTTATTCGGGCTGCTGTAAATTTTCCAAGCAAATTGGATCTGATGGTGAAACTGGGTCATTGTTAAAATGCCATTTTGCGATAGAGAATAACAGAAAATAACATTCACTACAAGGATAACTGTCTTTTTTACAGTCTAATTTGATCTATGGCTAATACTGCTTTGAAACCCAACGTGAAAAGCTCAGTGCCATTACAGATATGGAAAAAAAATCAGATATACGATGTGTCACTGTTTGTTGTTGTAGAGATTGTCTGGGCTGAGTGTTATCAAACATGCTTCTAAATATTTCAATTTTCAGGTAAATTTGATGCTATAATAGAAAGCATTTCCTAATAAACCTGCAAATTTCATTCAAATACATCCAAAAAAAAAAGGTAAAAAAGCAGATAGATAACACAAATGCAAATAAAAGGTCTCCGAGCTTGTAATAAACAAAAGTACGTAAAAAGCCTGAAAGTAAAATCATGGTGAAGAGATCTATGAAAATAATCTAGTATAGCAAAGCACTGCAAGTATATCCAGAGGTCTGCAAGTATAGCAGAATTAGACTATAAGATAGCTCAATCAAGTCTTGGAAACTAAAACAGAACCATACTCAAGAAAAGATCGCCATTCCTAGGATAACTAAAATAGTTATATTGAAATTCAAAAGTCCGCATATATAATATAACTAGATCACAAGTTGTAAAACGTAAACCTAACCTTGATGACACCACGACAGAAGAGCATCTCAACTACTTCCTTCACAATTGGAAGAAGACCAGCATGGTGCACCCCAATACCCCTCCGTAGCAGGCTTTGAACTCGAACAATCTGCAATGCCAATCCACATAACATGGCGGCCGTCAAGAGCAACTTTGATGAAAGACAGTTATATCCTCAAATACATGAAGAAATAAACTAGAAGCTCTCTCTGTTTCTACTAGTAAAGTCAAGCTGGTCTGTGTGATGCTTACAAACTCAACAGTAATACCTGAGGTAGGTTTCTATCAGAACCTTTCAATCGTGAAAAAGCCTTGTCACAAAAGATACGAATCTCACTTTTCTCAGAACTACTGGTAAGGTCCATACTCGTCATGTTATCAGCTGATTTGTCACAACGATTCTTTGAGAAGCAGAAGATAACCACCTGAAAAAGAAGGCAGTAGATTAAAAAGGGGCCATATAAAAGATAACCACCTAATTTTGGAAAGATTGATGCACCACGCAGGTGATCTCCAAACATCATCAAATGGAACATCCAAAAAAAAAAAAATCAAGATTTCTGGCATCAGGTCCATTTCTCCATAAAATTTCATTAGGGCCTATTTAAACAAAGCACTGCAACTAAAAAAATTATTAAAGCAAAGATTTTTACTGTGTCATCAAAGTACACACAGGCAAAAGGGATTTTTTCAATAGCTTGTGTATCAGCAACAACCACAAAGAAGATTCTGATCTCCTCTGTCCCCAGTTACTTTGACTTGCTCCGCTAGTTCCGGGAAAATTGCTAACAGATTGAGATCTTGGGTGCTTCTGTCCTTTTACACTACCGAAATTTTCCCGTTGCCGAGATTGATTTGCACCATGTGCACCACCCAAGTATGTCCCAGAACTACTTGCAGATAAAACAGAATTCTTTTTCTTATGCACCTCCTTAGCTGCTTTAAATCCTTGAGTCAGAAAAACCTCATTGTCACCTACTCTATATAACTCTCCAGAGTAGAATAAACAGTGCTCAAGGGGGACAGGTCTTTTTGACGTCCTGATAGACAATGCAGGGAAAAAACAACAAATCAAACTCAGCATACTATATAAATAGCAAAATAATGAGAACTTTTGCTTATTCTTATTCACAAGAAAGTGTAAGAAATATATGCAGCAATACAACGAAAGAAATCAACAACTAAGATATAATTTAAAAATATCTTTCTAAAAGTTAATCATTACCCGAGAACATGAATTTTCTTTTGCTTTGTGCGACCAATCCAATCAGCAAATTCAGTCGTGTTTGGCACCTAACACATTCCAAGCATCTTAGATGTGAGGGAATCAAAATGGAGGGGCAGACAAAAGAGAATGTGGATCAGGTGTTAAAACTGTAAATTTATTTTCCAAAAGAAAAAACATACAGTGGCTGAAAGTAGAACAATATTAACATGTCTTGGTAGCATGATGATCACCTCCTCCCACACTACGCCTCTTTCAGCATCATTAACATAATGAACTTCATCAAATATAACCTTTTGAAGGGATAAATAAACAAAATTAACAAAATAATTACCACATATAACACGAAAAGTATTGCAAATAGTACAAGAGTTTTGCAATAAACTGCAAAGTTCATTTACCCATTCAATATCACGAATTATGTCAGCACCTCTATAGAGCATTGACCTCAAGATCTCAGTAGTCATGATAAGGCATGATGCCTCCGGTCTCAAGCTAACATCACCTGTTAGAAGGCCTACATCAAATTTGGTGCAAAAATCTCTATATTTCTGATTGCTGATGGTTTTTATAGGAGCAGTGTAGACAGCACGAGTACAATGCTGCACGAAACAATCACTCAATGTCGAAGAAAAGCAAGAAAACTCAAACATAACCATATCAAAGCATGTAAAATTAAAGTAATAAACATTTGAATAACATCTAGTAACAAGAATCAAATTAGCAATAACCATCAACGAAAATTATATGACCATCCCAAGATATCATTATGAAATTCCTAATGGTTGAAAATCTATGTATGGTAAATGAATGATTACTCATATGTTATGTTCACGAAAGCAGGAATAACCTCAAAAGAAACAGATCAGAAACAATAAATTGCTACCAATACAAAAAGGCAGAATGCTCTGGTGATTCTGCTTCAGTAAGGAACAACTTCTTTTAATGTGAGTGCTATGAAGCTTCTCTACTTTTTAATGTGAGTACAACTGTTTGTTTCGTTGAAACTTGGTAAAAATGAGTTCTCATTCTTGGAGCTGACTTTTAAAAAGTAGAGAAGCTTCAATCTTGACGGCTAACTGTTAATAAGTCGCCTTAAACTTTCTTAATGAGATAATTGATTAGAATATTAACACTTCAAAATCATCATGAGCAAAAAAAATCTAGATGATTAGATTTTGACAAAATCGATCTCTGCAATGTGTCTACCTAGTTCTTGCACATATTTTAATTATGTTATAATTTAAGTTTTAATTACATAATAAGGTTACACATTTAGCCATATTATTTCGAGATGCTTTTAATAAGCATTACGACAATGTTCAATATAAAGGTTATCCTACAAATGGGAATAATGATAAATGACTGAATGTTTCAATTAAAGAAAGCATTGAAGTTCAATTTCTCGCCCATAAATGTTGTAAATTACTATTAGAGCCTCTTTGATCCTTTGTTGCTCATCCAAATGAAAATCTTTTCCCACACATCCTCTCAAAGGCTTATGACCCATCATTAAATAGAGTTGTCTTGCCCATCTCTTTCTACTCTGTACTGGTCCACTATACCCACGAGTCCACGTGTCAGTCTACCATTTTCCTAGCACGGATTGTGATCTCATTTGCATGTGCCTACTGCAAATCATTCTTGCTTTCATCAATGATCCCAGCCCAATCTCACCTAGAATTATGCCTCCTGTCTCCCGTGCAATATTCAAATGCTACATGTCTCCTTATTTCCTACCACAAATACCCATCCACAAGCCATCATGCTTTTTACCTACATATCTCCGTATTTCCTACCGGTAAAGCCCCAGAACTATAAAAAGTGAATGACAATCATTAATTGAATAATTTGGTTTACTAAAATAATTTGGTTCCATCTCTCTCTCTCTCTCTCTCAGAAAATGTTAAGTAATTTTACTACTAATAATAAAATATGAGAAAATAATAGGAAGGTTACTAAACATGAAACTCATTGTGACATAAAAAAGCACAAAAATTAATTTCACAAGAAATGAGTTCCTACAACTCACTAAGGAAACAAACTAGCATTACATAAAAAGTAAATAGACAACATATAAAATAGTTTACATTTATGAAATATAAAATCATACCTTTGATGCTAATGCAAAAGCGTACTCTGCAACAACCGTCTTTCCAGCCGATGTATGAGCTGCTACAAATACAGACTCACCCTTTTCCAGATAGTATATAGCCTGTATATATTGAATAGTTCATAACCAAGGAAATATCGTTCTTTAAAAGTAAAAGATAATTAATGTAAATTTCTACAATCCAATTAAAAAACTTGCCAGCAATTGGCAGCCAGTAACCTTACTTTGAAGGCAATGGCATAAAGAAGAAATGACTCGTAACAATCGCTTGTAATTGTTATAGTATGTGTGCACAACATACCAGTATTAAATAAAAAGGTTGAATTTGTAGGAAAACCAAAAAAACAATGACAAGTTGATGTAAGAGATATGATCGCCCTTATATATTCAAATTATCTCGTTACAACTATAAGCCAATAGCTTGTTCAATAAGGTCAAATATACCAAAGTTCACTAGCTCAAGCAATATTTTGTTTTATTCTCACGATAAAGGTCACAAGTTCAAGCTTCAACTCAAGTGGTTAACTTCAAAATACATTTAAAAAACGTGTGGCCATTGTGGCTAACTTAGAGATTAACTTCAAAACACTTCAAAAAAAAGACATCACTTAGATAGGTCAAGAATCAGCTCCTACAACAAAGTATAATTAAGATTACCAAAAAAACAACAAAAAAAAAAGATCCTATGTACTGCCAATTGAAAAGCACCAATCCGTATGTTTGTGTTCAAGTATTTAGCTTCATATTTAACCATTTAGCCTTCCTAAAAATGCAAGTCAACAAGCACCTACTCTCTAATGGGTATGGACAAACCACCTGTCTGGCAAAAAGCAACCTTTTACTGTTTATATACACGGATAAACAAACCATGAAGTAAAACAAAATCTAACATTCAAAGGTAAGTCTAGCATTCATGCCCATCCACAACACACAACTCTTTATGAATCTCTCCAGCACAAGTACTAAAGTTACTTCCCTAGTAGCTGTCACATCATAGTAGAATTCAGCAAACCAAAAGTCAATCATAGAGCTACACCATTTGTTTAAGTGTATAAAATAAAATTGCTCAAATTATGATTTGCACACATAAGAGGAAAATAAAAAAAGTAATAAGTTAAGCCAACTGAGGAAAGTGATTCAGACTTTAACAGCAAGAATGGCCTAAGAAATTAGTTGAAGCAAACATTATCGCATGAAAAACCCAATGCAAAATTAGAGGTAACTTATAAGAAATCAATTTAAACCATTAATCTTGATTTTGTTTAAACCAGCTCCTAGAAATTCTCATTCTTATTTCATGAATCTAGAAAATCGAACATGAACTCATAATAATTTTCTTCCGTCTCTTCGATAAGTTCATTCAAAATTGCATTTCTTCCAAATAAAAAAGCAACACTGAACTCACTCACCTTATTGCAGAATTTCTTGGAAGATATAACTAACATAACTATTTCAGAAAATTGTAAGCTGCTTCAAACCAGTGTTATTAAATCATCTATGGTCTAGTATCCAAAACTGCAAAAAATACGAGGTCAAGATACCATGAAAACCCTGCATTGGTTGCAACTCAAGCTAGATGCAAACAGCAGCATTAGCCAATTGTCTGCACACAAAATTCTATAGTTTGAAAAACAAAGGGCTAATCTTCTTGGAGATAAAGTTAGAGGAGCGTATACCAAGTAAAAGTACCATGATAAAATTTTAAGTATTATTTGTTCATACAATTGTCATCACTAAAGACCAAATTAAGCTGAAATTCTGTTTCAAATAATAATATTAAAACAAAATAATGTGGAATAAAATAACTATCAATTCAACTCATACCTCCTTCTGAAATTTATCCAACTGAAACGGAAAATCGAGTGCCATTTCAGGAACAAGCTCATGAAATCGACTAGCAATCTCATCATTGCCACCTGGAGAAGCCCACACCTGCATGAAGTAATCAACATTACACTTTGTCAATTACAGCAGAAGTAGAGGCTAAACCCTCAATATGAATGTCGCATTAACAAAGTGGGCTAGAATACCATTTTCCAGAAAAAGATAACATGAATAACTGAAAATTTAATAATGTTCATGAGAATAAATCATGGATCACTTCAATAGAGGAGTTTACTACATTGGTTTCTAAGGGCCCGTTTGGGGCAGCTTATAAATGCGGGCAGCGGCTGTTTTGTTCGTGCTTTTCATCTGCTGATTCAATAATCCCATTTTCTATTTATTAAACACACGACCTGCAGCATGGAGCCCGCGGTCCGCGTATTATTCGCGTAAGTAGAGGGATTATTCCACCCGTGCCCTCTCGTGACCTCGTTTGCCCCTTTCCTGTCCCGCGACCAGTTCGCCCGGCTCCCCTCCCGTGACCTTCTTCCGAACTCCCTTCCCGAAGAAACAGTACGGCATCTTTCTTCCCGGCGTAGGCGTAAGCAGGTATAAGTTCGTTTGGTTCTTCTTTCTGCAGCCCTCAACTTCAGATTTGTTCTCATTTTTTGTTTGGTTCTTATTTCTTCAGCCTTTAACTTCCGATCTTCACGTTTTTGTGAACTATTTTTCTGTTTGATTTTTTGGTTGAAGTGAAATCATCTTATTTCATAGCCTTTATATGTATCAGATTACAGGATGCAAGTAAAATCATTTTGTTTGTGTTCCACATAATTATTTATTTGTCAATGTGCTGTAATGGATTGGCCGTTAAATCTAATGGCATTAGTTTTATTTTTTTCTTATTTGATTTTGCATCAAAGCAATACATTCTGTTTATTATTTTGAACGACGAGAAAGCAAAGGGAATTAGAATAAAAAAAGAATAAAGATGTATGAGATCAGAACTTTCTGAACTTCTTTAGATGATTTCACCATGCTTTTTTTTTATGCCATGATTATACGAGTAATTAATCAATATCATGTGGCATGCAAATTAATTTTTTAGCTTCATTTATATAATTTCATTGTCAAAATTGCATGAGAACAAGCCTTTTCATCGTAATGGCTGCATATTTTTATGATTAACCCATACACAAAGCATGTGTGATATATTTTATTTATGTAGCCTTTTGTGTGATGATGATGAAGCTTTTATTTGATAGAAGCTTTTTTATATGTAATTGTGCTTCCTTGATGTGATAGTGTTTTTTGTAATATAAGAAGTTATTCACTTCGGTTTCTTTAGCTCCCCTTGCATATTTTCTTCTATTCGAGTTTACTTTCTTCTTTTTATCTCTCTGGAAAGACTTTTTTGTTTCATCGACATTTTAATATTCATATAATATTAAAAAATATATATATATCACAAGAGAAAATACTAATACTAACATTTTTAATATATACATCTTTTTAAATATTGGTAAATTGATATAAATATAAAAATTAAATATTATGTGTTAGATAGGACTTAATAGAAAAAAACTATTCATCTACCTTATATATTCATGTGCCGACTTCTAATTTTCTTAATAATTTTAATTTAAATTAATTTATTTAAAATTAGTGTAAAATGTAATTTATTTAATTGAATTTTATGTTACACATAATTTAAAAATATTTTTTTCCTGAAAGATAAACACAAGACTTGAGGGTGAGGCTCGATCAAATAAATTAAGAAATATATAACATCCGTTTGATCTGCGAAACTATTTTATTTGCCGACAAGTTCTCATATTTAGTATGAAGAATTAAATAGGGTTTATATTAAACTGGGTTCGGAAAAGCTTCCTATTTTACATCTTCAATGACCGAGGTCACTTAAGAAACTCTCGATAAAAATCAGGAAATGTTATTTTCAAAGAGGTTAAAAAGAGTTATTTTCAAAGAGGTTAAAAAGATAGGACTTTTCAACGAAATTGGACAAAAAGGGATTGGCTCAAAGTTGGAACATTTATTGTAGAATCCAAAGGAGGAGGAACTAGGGGATGTCGCAGACCCTAAGTAGAACTTCGGTGACTTCCCAAACTATCCTATGGTTTGACTTAGATTTAGAGGAGAAATTATTTAAAGGTTTTATCCTGCTAATTTTATTAATTAGGGTCACATTTGTGAGAAACGATCACACAAATAGCCTGGAAGATGTGAGGATTTGGGTCGTAACGAACGACAACCTCGGAGTTCTAAAACGAATTAGGACTTATATTATACATCAGAGCTATACAAAAGGTTTAAAGAGAAGTTGAGGATTTATGCCGCACTAAACGAACAACCTCGAAATCCTATAAATTATTGTTTAATTTCTAAGGAATGGTTTAGCTGATGTAGACATGTTCTGCTGTTGAAGATGTTCGTGTTGCCCACAATGCTAGCTCCAAGCTCTTTATCGTAGCATCCTCGAGTTCGATGTTAGTTTTAAGTGTACATGCAATTGTTGAGTCAACGATCTGCTGTCGGGTACCTCCTATACAATCAACTATTGACCTCCTACTCTAAGGCATAATGTGTAAATAAAACAGTAACAGGTACAGCAAAGGAAAGTAATGACAGCACAGTATGTATAGGAGTGGTAAAGAATGCAGTATAAGGAAGCAGAAGGATGTACAATAAAGAAGAACAGTAAGGTGTGTTGTGAAGCATTGTACATGTAAAACGAACATGTATACTTTAGGGAGGGGTCCGCTGCTCCTTTAAATGGGGGTGGTGTAGCAGATATAAGTATAGTGACAAAATTCAAGAATTGAGCTGACATGCATTGTATAAGTAGAAATGAGCAACAAAAGAAACACCACTTGAAAAATTCGAGAAAACGCGGTAAATGACCCACGGTGGAAAACTAAAAAAAAAAATAATAAATAACAAATGATAACTCAAAGAAAGTCATCGAAAACACAGGAAGATCCCGAGAAAAAGATCATGAGTGCTTCACCAAAAAGCTCCAATAAAATCATACGAAAAATTCAAAGAGATAAAACCGTAAGCACTCGGGTCGGGTCTAGGCTCAGATAATATATATTTTTACTCGAGGGACGTCGAAGACTACTATCGGTCACCCAGATGTATAGAGCCCGTCAATCAACTAGAAAGGTGTCCTACTGAACCAAACTCAGAAAAATGTTCCTTAGTCCGGTACCAATAATTGATAAGTGGACAACCAAGCTACAATATATATTTAAAATTTATATTTTAGCATGCACGTGGATTTCAGACATACAAAAGAAAGTTGTATTATTTTGTTTGTAGTGAAAACATATTTTTATAAATATCGTTTCTGTTCTTATCAAGTCCATTTTTTATCACTTTGAAAAATTATGATTGTCCACGAGTCGATCACGTCGTCGGACATAGGATAACCAACAACCTAAGAAGGTACGGGTCCCCCGCTATTTTTATAAATATCGTTTTTGTTCTTATCAAGTCTGTTTTTTATCAGTTTTGAAAATTATGATTGTCCACGAGCCGATCACATCGCCGGGATAGAACCGCCAACAACCTAAAAAGGTACGGGTCCCCAGCTAGTCTTGTAGCGGTGAATGATATTATCATCCTACGGTTCACCAGGTCCCTGGATTGGGCTCTGATGTCGTAGGATGAAGTATCATTACAATCTACCACTAGTGTGCCTTTGTCATCATCACCCTAAGCCCCAAAACAAAATCGACCTACTTGCGACCTTGTTTGATGGTTTCATATATATCAAAAGGCTATATATGTGCACTTATATATCGGACATAAGCACTTAAAACCCAAACCAAGAAACAAGGAAAGCAACAAAAAAAAAAAAAAAAAAAACTAACCAGCCTCCAAAATTTATAAAAGAAAAGTCAAAGTAGCAGGAGGGCTAGCCTTAAACATCCAAATAACGGGACTTTCGAATAGGTAAAGAGGTGCAATGCACTCCCCACATTAGTCATAAAATATCTCCGAAAGACACAAATTAATCGTGTCATAAATCAATTCGAAACATTTCCAAATACCAAAAGATCCTTCCACTTTTCCTTCTCCCATATTAACTCACAAAAAGGGGGCAGCAAAGGGAAGCCAAAGCCGAGCTATCACAAGACAAAAATGAGCCCAACACAAAGCCAAATTGAACCCCCCATAGTGGCAAAATTGAACCCAACATAGGGGCAAAACTGAGCCACCAAATCAAGCCTTAAAAAGTCTTAAAAACCAAAATTTTCACTTTGTAGATGTTTCAAATATGAGGAGGCAGCACTACAGAACAAAAACTAAACTATTGCAAGGTGAAAACCGAACCCAACAAGGGCTGAAGTCAAGCCCAGTAAAGGGCTAAAACCGAGCCCAGTAAAGAGGCAAACCGAAAGCAACAAAGAGGTAAAACCTAAGGCAACAGAGGGCTCTAAAATAAGAGAAGTGGAACGAATATGTATATAACAATGCCCAGCTCTTCCAACAAATGTCTCAAAAGCCACAAGTATATGTGGGCTTCTTGCATGACTGTTTGTTTACCTATTCCTCGATGGCTTGTCCTACTCGTTAGGAGAGTGAACCTGTGTCGGTCGCGATGTCTTAACGAGCATTGCTTCATTAGGTTGATCCCGATGAACAATGCGAGTTAAGTCATCGAGATCGGCACAAGTATGATTGTGCTAAGGATCCAATGTATCTGAATTTGTCACCTCTCTTCGTGACGCCCTTTAGATCCATCGAATCTTTAGGACGGGGCCTACATGACGACCCCATCAAAGTCATACTATACCCAGACTTACCCCGCACTTAGGCACTAAGTTTTGATACTTTTCGTTAGGTGGTGCGTTAGGCTAGAACTTAGGTTGCTAAGTAGTCATTTTGATGTTTGACTATTGTTCTTTCTTTGAATTGGTTGCCTAGCCAGACAACTTTCTTTTTGAATTGTGTCTGTGATGTGACTGCATGTTGCATATGTATGGTAGTGTGTTAGGGCACTTTCTGCAGGAGTTATGCTTATTTATATACACATACAGGTACCGTTATGGGGAGAGCATGTGATGATTTCTAACATTTTTGCTTACAGGTGTTAATAGCTCCCTCACTTATAAAGCATGACTCATTATACGCTATTTGCATGTGAGTTTTCCCACAAACATCTATTTTCATGCAAGATTGAGTCTTTTCTTTTTCTTTGTACTTTGTAGTCTAGGAGAGTCCTGTAGTAGAAATAAGATACGGACACGAGTTCCGAGACGTTTTGCGCAGGAACCACGTGAAGGGGACTAGGAGCTGATGCTCGTCCCTCGTATCTTAATTCTGCATTTTTATATTCATGTATATAATTAGGACCGGGCATTTATATGCGGAGTTCGGCCGTATTTTTCTTTTTCTGGGATATGTTGCAGGTCCAGCGGCATTTTGGCCTAGTTTATTTTATTATAGAGTGCTTTCTTTCCTGCTTTTATAGCATACTTGCATGTCTGCGTGTGTTTTCCTTGTTTCTTTCTGTGATATAAAATTTCACGATACCATTTAGGTTTTTAAGGACACTAAAATTGTAAACTTTATATGTTAAGAAGTCCTAAAAAATATTCAAGATAAATGAATTTTAGGATTAAAATATTCAAGATTTTAAAATCTACACTTTTACTTTCTTGCATGGCCTTCGGACCGGATTTTAAATGGGTTGCATTGCATGAATATCACCCAAGTCATATTAATAGGGCCTCCACGATATTTAAGGACCGTTCTAGATAACTCTATTCATATTTGCATGTACTGAAGAGGAGTCCCTGTACTTCTCCAACCTGACTGACTCAGCATATTTTTATAAATGATTGTCTAGTGCGCTTAGAGTGTTGAAAGACTCCTCGACCCAGACGAGGTGCAAGTCCTTTTGTTTGGAGCGTTTGCGTACTTTGTAGTTGAACCTCCCTTTCTCTTCTTTCCTGAGACATCCTTGCCACTTTGGCAGGTGTGAGACCCACTTCTTGGAGCTCCAGCTTATAATCATAGGATAGAGTTTCCTTCCTCTGACCTTAGGGCTACCGAGGTCCCCATGGACAATGCAATTTTTTGAATTGCTGACCGGAGATCTTAGGATATGTTGGGTCGACTACTTTTACGACCGGGTAGACTTAAGGTCCTACTGGCTTGGGATGACGGGTCTATGGTACCCCGAATTGGCTACCTCTACCCCTTTAGGATTACTCCTCCCTTTTTTTGACTACCCTTGTTGAGCCATTTCGCTCCTTGACTTCGTTGATATCATTTTGAATGTCTGATACCGATGAGCTGTCATCCGTTTGGGATACGACGATTTGTCCTCTGCCCTTATGGCCCGGAGGTGCTTTGACGTGTTGGGATACCTCCGTTAAGATGATTATGTTATTTTGTGGGCTCCGTATGCCGATGAGCCGCTACCCCATTTGGGATGTGAGAAATTCACTCTCTGCCTGATGGCTTAGCGCGAGCTTTAAAGTATCAGGACTTTCTCACACGGAATAAGCTTCCTTTGATTGTCTATACCACAGGTCTGTGATAATATAAAGCGAAACTCCTTTTATCGATAGTTTTTTTGGGTATCCCCCAAGATGTAATTAACCAGTAGAAATATGTAAGATTGGGTGGCTCTCAGTTATGGGGTTCTCTGGCGACTAAGCCGGCCGACAAGGACAAGGGAGGGGGTGATATATTTAGAATTTATAATATTTTGATGTATAATGTATAAATTTTGGTTCTATATGATTAAAAATTTTAGGTACATGCATGTATTCCTTGAAATCATCGAAGCCGGGCGGGAAGCATGAATGCAGCATTTCTTTATGGCTATATGAAATAATTAAATAAAATTATTAAAATTATCATAATTTTGTAATTTTATGAAATGATATTTTTAAGTTCTCATCAGTCACATGTGTAATCGTTAAAATTCTAGTGCAGACTGCAACACTGTGCCTATATGAACGGTCTTTTATCTACAAAAGGCTGTAAATCAGTTGTTTTCCAAACGTACAAACCAAACAACTAAACAGTTTTTCCAAAACAGAGGCAGAATGGTCATTTATCCAAAATCAGTTGTTTTCCAAAAGCACAAACCAAACAACCAGACAGTTTATCCGGATCAGCTGCTTATCAGCAGATTATCAGGATAAGCAGTTTATCTGGATAAGATGGATAAACTGCAGCTGTCATCTCTAGAACCATTAGTCAAAGTCGCCTCTACTTGAACATCTGACTCCATCATTTCCCCTAAGGGTCTGTTTGGGGCAGCTTATTTGGTGCGGTGGCGTTTTGAAAACGCACCTGACCTGTTTGGGTAAACTGCGTTTTGGTGGCTTATGCGTTTTCAAAACACAAAAAATAAAATTTTCAAACCACACCTATTTAGGTTCGGTGGCAGCTTTCTGGCTGCGGTCTAGCTTTTCCAAAAAAATAAAATTTTGTAATAGCCACCGCATCTAAGGTATGTTTGGGGTAGCTGCAACTTATTGAATAATCTGCTGATAAGTTGATTAAAAATAATCTGCTGATAAGCTAGGTGCGGTGGCAATTACAAAATTTTATTTTTTTAAAAGTCAAACCGCTGTCAGAAAACTGCCGCCGCACCTAGACAAGTGCGATGTGAAAATGTTATTTTCCGCGTTTTGAAAACGCGTAAGCTGTCAAAACGCAATTTACCCAAACAGGCCAGGTGCGTTTTCAAAACGCCACCGCACCAAATAAGTTGCCCCAAACGGACCCCTAGCTTATCAGCAGATTACTTTTAATCAACTTATCAGCAGATTATTAATAAGCTGCAGCTGCCCCAAACAGACCCTAAGTAAATAGCTTATACTGTAATCAAATCAGTTTTTCCTCTCAGTGATCGATCTAAAAGATGTCATGAAGAATCCAAACATTCATGTAAAAAAGAATACAAATAACAGTTTTTGGGGTCACACCGAGAAAAAAACAAGCTAACACCACCTGTAGAAATCACCAATCAATAATCACATGTTCTAAAAGTTCATCTCGACACCACTTAATGAGATCTTAAAATATTAAAATATGCATTTGATGATATCTAACCTAGAAGTATCAGATGGACATGTCATACCTCGCTTTCCTTCGGCCTCTTAACCTCAACCGGTTCACTCGATTTTGTCTTCACTTCCACAGGTTCAGCAGACAATATTTCATCTAAAGCAGTATTTTCCGTGCCATCTCTAGAACCATTAGTCAAAGCCGCCTCTACTTGAATATCTGACTCCATCAAACCTGGACTTCTAATCATTTAGTATATACGTGTGAAATTTTGATATTCAAAATATTTATGGCAATTCAAATCAATTCCTCGCATCAAATATTCATTCTTTATCAGCCAGTAAAATTTTGGTGGTGGGAAATGATAAAGAAGAGCAAATAAAACATGTTGAGCTTGAAAATGTCTAACATTTTTAAAAGAAAGTTGGAATCAATTAAAGATCCCATGTTAAGAGAAAGTTTAAATAAAAAAAAAGAACTACAAGCAACATAAAAAAGCTGCAAATGCGGTAAAGCCATGTTACAGGAAATAAGTGGAAAAAATCCCCAAGCAGAAAATGAAGCTTTGTGAACCCGTGTGTAAGAATAAACTAAATGATGATCTAATGACAAATAAAATTACACAGCAGTTCCAAAAGAACCATGCAATATGTCATTCTGCTCATTATTCCTCGGCAAAAACAGCCATCTCAAATCCCTTATTGATCATATGTAATAAGGTTCCATTTCCTAAAGCAAAAAGTTCTTTAAAACAGGCCTTCGAAAATAATATAAACAAACAGTGTAAATGTTTAACCTTTAGTTGGATATTGTCTTTATCACAAGTTTAAGGGTTTCATGCCCGCAAAGAAGGCAAAATTCATATGACTGATGCGGAACATCAAGAGACTGGAAAATATTAGTGTAGGACTATTTCATGCTAGAAAGGTTCTCCATTTATAGTTAGTGGCAAAGGCCAATGTCATCATATCTTGTCTCATTATATTAATTTCCTTACTATAAATAAAAAGGTTCTCTAGCGAATTAACCAATTGGAAAAATTAAATAGATGATTTGGCATATTCATAACCACCTGATGAGAAAGATGATAATTTGTATCTGAAATGCAGATATTTGATTGACTATGACGTAGACTGGTCCTGGAGAGAATAAATAATTCAAAGTTACTAAAAACCGAATTTAGAAGAGATTCCTTCGTTTCTTTCAATAATCATATAGCTTAGGAAACAAAACTGTTTCGTAGATTGGATTGACCTGAGTAGATTTTCCACAATTGGGAAAAATAAATAGCAAATTACATGGACAACAAGTTTTGCACAGAATATATAAGCAAATAATCATTAGGTTTAAAATTGATTCTGCAAGGAAAACACCATCCTCGGATTCGAGAAACTTTAAGCCATTTTTAAAATATATTGGTTATTAAAACATGCCGATGGCGCAAGCTTTTCACAAGTTGTATGTTTATCATGTCTGCCTGTCAGCTTGAACAGCATTCACCTATTTCTGTGAACTCCTTTTGACTTGTCAATATGTACTTTATAATTTTAAAACATAAAATAAAACGTTTTGATTCTTACTAATAAATTGTCAGGGTAAGCCCTACTACAGTGGAAAAAACAATTGCTCAAGTGCAAAGAAATTCGAACAATGTATAATATTCAAAAGGAAAAAATCAGTCCCCAAAAAAATTGGACATAAATAGCATTTTCCGTATTTTTAAGCGTGGAATACTTGGCTTGCAGCAGAAATAATTTCTAAACTTCAATCCATTATGAAGAAAAATCATGCAGCCTAGTAAAAGAAGGAAACATGTATTCTCTTTAAATAACGTGAATAAAAACCGATTAGGATATAAACTTAAATTCCAGCTAGAACGCTTGATTCAGTTGATTATAATTATGAAAAACATTTCCTAAAAAACACTAATTATATCCTAGCCCAACTAAACAAACAATTCAATATCAAAAGACCAAGTGTAAAAAACTTTTATGAACATGACCACTGGTGCCCACTAAAATATAAGAATAAAAAGGTTAACAATGTCAGAGAAATAATGTTTTCCCCAAATCCTGGAAAACAAATACAATGCTGGCTAAAAATTTAGTAAGCCAAAAAAAAAAAATGAAAACTAAATCAGACAGACACATATAAAGAAATAATAATAGAAAATAAGGATATGTGTCATATATTAGATGGTATCAACTGTGCTTATGTTCAATTATCAACTATAACTCATTCTTAGCTCAATAACATAGCATTCTCAAGCAGTGTTTGGCTGCAGATTGAAGTTGTGTTAAATAGGATTTATCAAATCCCGTACATCCGATCTTCAGTTTCACAGGAATGAACAATCAAGCGACGTCAGCAAAAAATTCTTAACTCCGTCTCATATTCGGATTTACTAAATCTGGAATTACGTCCTAAAACAAATAGAACGAGGGAAGAAAAATCAAAAAGTGAAAACTTTCGATTTAATGGAATGTTTAATTATTTTTTTATTCTTTTGATGTTTGGCTGGATTTATGCTAAATCCATAGCTATATCTCCTTAAAATGATGCTACCAAACACCGCCTCAGGTTTAGCCTAAGGAGTCAAAGAAGCATAAAAACTTCAAACATCAATCACAATCTAAAATGTAATTGAAGAAACTACTGACCCCTGCATGAAGAAGAAATTTCAACCATTATATAAACATACTCTTCACACCAAGTTTCAAAAATATTGACCTATATCACCATAAACATGGATAGAAGGAACAAAAGCTCAATTCTGAAACATCCTTAGATTTTCTAAATAAACAGACAAAAGATTCCATTTTGTCCCAAACATAATTGGATCTAACGACATGTTCCTAAATTTCCATAGTATGTGAAGTTTTGGCGAAGATGTGAAAGGCCAAAAGCTCATTACCATCATCTTCTCTTTCTTCATAAGCATCTTTCTCCCAAGCTTTATTGAATAAATCATCAAACTGTACAGACAGCTTATCCTGAATCAAGAAAAAGAATGAGAACAAAGAATGAAAAGCATTGTCTGGAAACTAATACTGCCATAACAGAGATGTGATACTTCAACTAAAATGGAGCAAAACATTACTTAAACAATGTTAAGAAGCAACTTACAGGATTTTCCTCAAATGAAACGTCTGGTGAAGAGATTTGCACTTTGATGTGCTTCCAATGGCAAGGAAATCCCTTCACATTAAGAAAAGGATGTAATTTCATTGTCATGCTTTTGTAAAGAATCCAAGTCAGACAAAGAAATAAAAAAGAAAACCTTCAAATAGCCTAAGTCCGAACCCTTTCTGAAACTCGGAGGCACAGACTGTGCAATGCCACCATCAAAGATCTCCCGAACCCATTCACCATTTTGAGCTCCTTCTGGAAGTGTCCGCTCTAATTGTGACTTATCCAAACCTCCAGGGTGGAAGGGTCTATTATTAATGCTCCCTCTAACAAAATCTTTTGCTGGTCCTGGCATGCGTGGCAAAATACTTGAATCTTGTGTTCCTTCCATTAACTCTACTACACCAATCTGGAAATTAGTAAAAAATAAAAGAAATGTAAACAAAATAAAGTAAATCCAAATAAGAATTAGTATAAATTCCATTTTAAGAATGCTTATGCATGGGTCCACGTGAACATATACAAAACCAAGAGCACTGCTTACAATGTTGTAATTTTCATTCTTATGGCTCCGTAAAACAATGTACAAAACAAAAAATGCACACAATTCTAATGTATTTACATCTAATAAATTTTACTTTTTACATTTATTCCATCCAAATCTTTCATGTCACATAGAAAAAACCACCATTTTAACTTTTAGAAAAGTGAAATACACCGTTTCATGCATAGGTAAGGCTGTATGTATGTAAAAATTGGAAGTAAAGGTATTCAATATGTAAATACATAGGATTTAGTGGAATGTAATCTTAGATCTAGCCATAACAAAAATCTTGCAGTCATACAGCCGTGGAATTGGCAGGCAACCATTATGCCCTGATGCCTAAACATACATGCTAGTCAGAATATCACGCTGTTCATTCTACTAGCCAAACAAATGTGTACTTCTGAAAGAACAAAAGAAATGGAAATAGGGCAATGTGTGTACCTCAACTGACTTCGGCTCCCACGGTGCTGGGTGATCCTCCTTTTTTGAGCGCCTGAATGGTAGCTCCCAAGCAGGAGCAACAATAGAACGAGGGAGTGATGGTTCCAGTGGAACTTTTGCCCTATCAAACCAATCAAATTCCCACATTTTACCAGCTTTCTCAGCAGAAAACTCCTCAGAATCCAACGCTGGGCACAGATAAGTATCTACTAGATGTTTTTTAACGGTTTCTTTTGTTTCTGGAAGAAATGCAGGTGGCTGCAAAAGAAAAGAAAATACTTGAATTGGTAAAAGCGATAACTCAAAATTACTTCGCTACTAATTGACTTCATATTTTAACTCATCACAAAACAAATAACTAACTATATACTAAAAATGTGTCATGTTGATCCTGAAGATATCTAACGGTACCTAAAGGTTAGCTCAGCCGACCGAAGGGCTGCCAGCCGACCGAAGGGCTACCAGCCGACTTAACGCAAGCCTAGCCGATCGAATGGGCGCCGATCGACAGGCTCTAATAGGCAAAAAAGACCAGAATACCCTGTAAAATGCCCTCTCAAGCAGAGGCATAAATGTATTTTTTATGATTCTCTTATCACGAAGCTTTCATGTATTAAGCTCTTGGATCCTCTCTTGTAATCTCTATTTTAAATGATATAATAAAGGCCACAAGTCTGAGAATACCCCAGTTGCCCCAGAGGGAGAAATCGCGGAGCAGCCCTCTCTCTCTCTTGTTATATCCCTTGAGTATGATTCATAGAACAAATTCAAATTCTATATTTTAAAAGGTAAGGTGAGCGCGACAGCATCAGAAGAAGAATCGAGGATTAATTTCGGTCGAGTCAGGTCCCAGTCGACACAGTCAGGACGAACAGAAGCTTGGACGACTGAAGGGCTGTCAGCTGATCGAAGAGCAACCAGTCAATCGGTGGCCTATTGGTCGTCAACAGAAGGCCTGTCAGCCGATCGAGAGTCATCTAGCCAACCGAAGAGCTGCCAACCGAATGAAAGCCATCTAACCAACTAAAGGGCTGCTAACCGACCGAAGACGTGTTAAACAACCAGAGTCCATACGACTAGAAATCTAAATGTCCCAAAGTCCACGAGCCGGAAAATCATGTTTTTGTCATCTTCCGAGAGGCTTTAACTCGGAGGCAAAATACATACCCCCGAAACGGACAGCCGACTCCCAACGACCAAAGAGCCCCTCTAGGGGAAAGCAGACAGATAGCATCTCGCTAGCGCTCGATCGATATCGGATAACCGACGCTTAGCTTGATGATAAAAAAGCATTATCATTTCAAATATTTTATTTTGTGTGAAAAATATATATACTTTTCTAAGTGTGTTTTCCTAGATCCGACTGAGACTTGTGGAACTCAAAGATTTCACACGCATCTGCATTTAACCCAACACTTGGGAAACTCGGACATGAGTAAAATGACCAACAACGATGCAATATGTTTGATCGACATTAAAATAAAAATCAATCCTTAACGCCAAACATAAAGAAGCTCATGTCACCAACTAGACACATATAAAACTCTAGATGTGGTTCCCTGCCCAGTAGCGACAAACTCCGTGAAGGCTGTGGTGCAAATAACCCCAGTAGCGAGTTTCAGCAATTACCCCCACGAAAGCAACAACAATATTTGCTTAAGACCTAAGGAAAGGAACAACTAAACTGAGGAGACGACCTAACCGAGCAAACGAGACACGGGAGTACAAGACTTGTACTGAGCGACGACATATCAAAAAAAGCAAAGATCTTTCCGAAGATCTTAGTCATTGAACAACACTAACAATTATAGAGCGAAGACCGAAAACCAAAGAGCCCCTCTAGACAACTAGACAAGCTAATGAAAGGGCTGCCAGCCGACCGAAGACCTACTAGACAACTAGAGTCCAAACGACCTAAAGTCTGAATGTTCCAAAGTCCATAAGCGAAAAAATCACGTTTCTTTCGTCTTTTGAGAGGCTTTAGCTCTGAGACGAAAACCACATCCCCAAAATGGACAGTCGGCTCCCAATGACCAAAGAGCCCCTCTAGGGGAAAGCCTACCGATAGCATCTCGATAGCGCTCAATCAACATATGTTTACCGACGCCTAGCACAACAATAAAACGTGTTATCATTTCAAATATTTTATTTTGTCTGAAAAACATATAACTATTTTTTACTTTGTTTGCCTAGATTCGACTGAGAGTCGGGAAACTCAAATAGTTTATACACATCTGCATTTAACCAACACTTTGGGAACTCGGACCCGAGTGAAATGATCAACCATGACGCAAGACATCCGACCCACATTAAAATAAAAATAGACACTCAACGCCAAGCATAAAAAAGCTCATGTCTCTAAACTCAACAAGAATAAAGCTCTGGAGGTGGTTCCCTGTCAAGTAGCGACAAGCTAGTGCGATGCAAATCACCTCAGTATAAAGTTTCGATGGTTACCCTCATGAGGAAGCGACAAGATTCACTTAAGACCACGTGAAAGATGGGGCACGACTAAGACGATGACCCAGCTCAGCAAATGAGACATAGGCAGTATAAGACTTGAACTTGGCGGTGACATGTCAAAAAATGACAAAAGATCTTTCCAAAGACCCAAGTCATCAACAAACACTAACATTCACCAACAAGTAATTATTGTAAACAAATAGCATGATAGAGGTAAAATACTAAAATAAAGGTGAAAACAGTCAAAACATTTATGCTATTTCACATTCAAAAACGTTACAAAACGGTATTATGCCTTTTTTTACTTGAAAAAAATAAAATAAAATAAAAATGTTCTCAAAGTGACAAATGAGGCGACCGAAAATCTGACGACTGAAGGTTAGCACGACCAACCAAAGGGTTGTCAGCCGACCGATAGCCTCAAGAGAACACATTGGAGACAGTAAGGCAGCGTAAAAGGCGTTGAAACCAATAAAGTTTCATTAGTAATTCATTGGTAAATATGAACATTTTTCCTTGGCTTGGAAATTTTCTCATTCTTATCGCAGTTTTGTCTCTAAAAGTAAGAGAAATGGAAAACTTAATATGGACACAAAAAAGTACCTATGCTGATCCGGAAGAGATCCAATAATACTGAAAGGTTAACCTGACCAACTGAAAACACTCCAGCCGACCGAAGTCAAGCCCGACCGACCAAAGAGCTGCCAACTGACCGAGAGCCAGTTAGACGATTGAAGACCAGCCAGATGACAAAAGAGCTGCTCCAAAAGTCTGCCAGCCGACCAAATGCAAGCCCGACCAATCAAAGGGCTGCAAAGCGATAACCTCTGGTATGCAAAAAAGACCAGAATACTCCATAAAACTCTCTCTGAAGTAGCGACACAAATGTAATTTTTATGTTTGGTCCTCCTATCTTCTATAAATATGAGAGATCTTTCATGTATTAGGAGCTCTTGGACCCCTCTCTTGTAAACTCTATTTTCAATAATATAAAAAGAGTCACAAGAATCCGAGAATACACTAGTTCGCCCCAGAGGGGCAAGTCATGGCACACTCATCTCACTCACTCTCTCTCATGTTCTAGGCTCGATTCCTTTGAGTGTGATTCACAGGACAAAATTGGATTAAACACCAACAAACAAATGACAGATAATAAAAAATATAGTGGTGGATTCAGCAAGAGAAATGGGATGGCTATCGCAACTCAGACTTAAGAAAAAAAAGGGATATGATACCCTGGGCAGAGGACTTGCAGTAACACATAAGCCGACACCACAAACAAATAAAAAAATAATAATAATAAACAAAAGTTGAGATGTGAGCGAGAGTAGGGCATATTACCAGTATAAAATCAGGAAGGGATTTCAAAGGATGCGAGCCTTCGACTGGAGGAAGCGGCTCCATCCTCAGGTGTCCGCTGTGACCAGAGAATCCTACCTTGAAGGAGAGCTCGTTGCCCGCCTTGATCCGATCCATGACGATTCTTGAGAAATCCCCTCAAGATGAGCAACTCCCTTTTCCGCACTTTTACTCCTCGTCCTCTATTATGCCCTAGTTTTCATTCTTAGGCGCTAATGATCGCATTCGAAAACCTGCATAAACCGACTCGCGAAGCACAGTCACTCCCCAGGAGCCGATTCTTCGTCCCAAAGGCCGAAAGAAAGGGATGTCATTTCGTAAATAGTATATTAAATTCATTTATTTTTTATAGATTAATTGATAATTAAGGGTCTATTTGAAGCAGCTCCAGCTTATCCAATTTATTTAGATAACCAGCTTATCTTATCAGCAGTGATCTGAGTAAATAGTCTGACTGTTTTAGTTCAGTGCATTTAAAAACTACTGATTTAGAATCGTTCGAATAATTGACATTTTTGCCGCTGTGCATACATTTTAATTTAATTTAATAATTTTATATAAAATTTAATTATTTCTAATTAACTTATTTAATTATAGTTCAATAAATTAAACTATAATTAACATATGATACTTTATCAATTAAACATTAATTAACCAAACATTAATTAACCATGGTTAATTTCGCAACCATCATCCCGGGAGCCATCTTCACGGGAGCAGGGAGTTCGCGGGAGCCATCTTCACGGGAGCAGGGAGCCTTCTTCGCGGGAGTTCACGGGAACAGGAGCCATCGTCGCGGAAGCAGGAAGCCATCTTCACGGGGGTTTCTGCGCGAAAGGTAACCAGGGAAGGCGGGGAAGACGACGAGGGTATCGTGGTAATTAGACGAAAAACATGATCTGAGAAGCCGACCGCGGGGCTCCTTATACGTTCGGCGATTAGTACAAAATAAAAACAAAGTTTTTAAATAAGCTATCAAGAAGTGCAATCCAAACAGTACGGACGGCGTTTTTGAAAACGCCGCCGCACTTTTAAGCTGACCCAAACAAGCCCTAAGTGTGTAAACGTGACGAACCTGAGCAGCCTTATCCATATTCGACTCGCTCCAAATATTTTTTCTGTTCAAAATGAGCCGTTGACATTTTTAAATACATTAAAATTAACATAAAAATGATATAAATAATTAATATTTTTTAATTATTTAATTATGTTGAGTCAAAAATCAGTCCAACATATACTAACAAACTTTTGTGTGCTCGGCTTGTTTATAATTCGAGCTAAAAATATATTTTTTTTTCTTATTTCGCACGTTTGTCTAACAAATTAATCGAACATGAGCTATTTAAAGACGAGACTTTTTCACAACCCCTATTGACAACTTATTTTAAAATTAACTTTGTTTGGATATAATTTAAAAAATTGTAATTACAAAAATTAATTTAATTTGACTCAAACTTTTATTATTTTTTACTACATTAAATATTATTTACTATTTTGTCAAGCCAACTAGATCTTTTAGGATTACTAATTCATTATTAATTAATAAATTACTAAATTAGTTAAATAACAATTTATTTAATCAGTTTAAATAAATTAATTGTAATTCAATTTTTTGTCAATATTTTATAAAATTTTAATTACGCTAGTACATTGTTGTTGAATAAGATAAATAAAAATTATATTTACATACCTACCACAAAATTACTATTTATTTATGGATTTAACAATTAAATTTTGATTTTTTACATTTATACCAGTTTAGCTGTACATATAAAAAAAGTATATTTTACATTTTAGAAGGGTAACATTGGGTTTTTTATGTGATATAAATTATTTGAGTGTTATAAATATAATAATTTGGGGCATTTACCTACGTACCACCCAATTATTATGTATTTGCATATCTAACACTAAAATTTTAATTTTTACATTTATACCACCCAAATCATTCATATCACAAAAAAATACCACTATTTTAACTTTTCAAAAGTGAAACAGATATTTTTCATGCATAGCATGCCACACGGATGTAAAAATTAAAGTTTGGGTGTTAGATATGTAAATACATCAGAATTGAGTGGTATGTATGTAAATTTTCTTAAAAATTAAAGTTCAAAGGTTAAATATGTAAATACATAAAATTGAGTATGTGAACCCTAAAAATAATTAAATATTTAGTTTATAACAAATACTTCTAGCTGCTCAAATAATAAACACATTGAAATTTTAATAATAAAATTTATTATAATATTTTAAGGTAATTATTTTTATAATGAAAATATAAGAAACCAAAAAACTAAAAGCCAAAATATTATAATTAAAAAATAATTTTTGTAATATACCTATTAATAACATTTCTAATAATCCGCATATTCTAAAACCCCTTTCTCGCGTTTATGTTTATTAAATCTTTTAAAAGTGCCAAATTCTTATTGATTCAATAATTATACTCTGATTTCTATGACATTTGTTGTAAAGAATCTCAATTATTAGGCCAGTAGACCTGGCCTATAAGGGAGAGCTCCTTCTATTATAAATAGAAGGGTGGCATGTAGGGGAGGGTTGATGTGAGAAGAACTAAGATGGGAGAACTAGGAAGAAGAGAAGAAGGGGAGAGGCTCATGGAGAGTGAGGAGAAAGCATCTCGAGATCTAGGGTCGAGGTGATTCGAGAGCGAGATCTTGGGCAAGATGAGGGCTCATTTCTGAATGTACAAGTCTTGTAATTCTTCTTTATTGTCTTAGTGGATTCATTGGTTGATTCCTTCCCGTGGATGTAGATCTTATGGATCGAACCACGTAATTGTTTTGTGTTCCTTATGTTTGCTTTTTTTCTCTGCGTTTCTTTCTTGCCAAGTTTATTTCCCACAACAATTGGCGCCGTCTGTGGGAAATTTCGTACTTTTTAGCTATCCAAGAATAGAAGGTTGCAGACTCTTTGCCCAGGTTGTTCGGTTTCAGGATTGTTGCAGTTGCCTTGCCCATCTCCTTCGGTTATCCTTAAAAGAGCTAGGAAGATTTTGGTTGTACAGGAGGAATTCGGCACTCAGCAATCCTGCTAGGAAGAATCCGACATTTCTTGGCAATCCAGAAGAAATTCCGGTATTCTGCTACAGGAACTCGAAATTCCAAGAACAGTAGGAATTTGGCTACTGTTAGGAAGGTCTTGCCAAAGGTGACCTTCGGCAGTCAAGAACTGCAGCAAGGAGTTCGACAAACTTACTGTTGCCAAGATCGGCAATCCAGATTTCTAGACAAATCAAGAATTCGGCTACAACAAAGGAGGTTTCGACAATTCAGCCAGAGCTGTTCTTCGGCTGCCATGAGAAGTTAGGCTGTCCAGCAGGTGGTCTTGATCGACTGCAGGTGCTCATAGGGGATTAATTAAACTGCAGGTTCTTCTGCTGTTCTGATAGCACGGAGGAGTTTGGCGGCGAAGCGCGGCTCTGACAGCACAATTTGCTTCGTGGCCAGGAAGGGCCAGTGGGGTTGGAACGAAACAGGCAGACGGTTCCGCGATCTGGTTTCGCAAGGCATACGCGAGAGGAGGAGTTTGCGTGATTCTCTCGCGACCCGGGGAGCGGAGAGCACTTCCAGGAGGAGAAGGCGGTAAACGATTCATGCGGGAGTTTGCAGGCGCGACATATTTCTCGCGGCAAGGCGCATGTTGGTTCGATTTCGGTGTTCGCGTCGTTCAGCGCGAGCAGGCAGCGGCTGTTCGAGTAGTTTGGACGGGGCCGCAGAGGAGTTGGGAGGCCAGAACGTTCGTGGATCGTGTTGTGACGGTTTGGTCGTGGAGGAGGCCATGGAAGCAGGAAAGGAAATCTTCCAGTCCATGTGCTGCAGCAAGGAGTCTTCAGCCTGTAGCTGCAGCAGGTGGAATCGGGTGGCGTGGCTTGGCTTCAGTGCGAGACAGCGAGGAGAAGGCACAAATTGGTGAGAAAAGGCATTCAGTTCGAGGAAGTCCCTCAAGTAGCGAATTGAAGCTACAGGAATCATTCAAATCTAAGAAGGTGAGGAACTCAGCTAGCAGGTGTTCGCTTCTTGGAGGTCCTGCAGGTGCCAAACAGTCCAGCAAAGGTTTTTTCAAGAAACTCTGTAGGTGCTGAACAGAGTACAACAAGGTGTCTTCAACAGTTTAGGTAGCCGAAGACTTGTGGTGCCCTCTCTAGCAATTCAAATCCTTGGCCTGCGGCAAGGTCTTCGGCAGGGAGTTCAAAGACTCCAGCAAGTTTTCTTCAGCTACAAGTCTTCGGTTGTCCAGATAAGGTGGAGCATTGCAGGTGTTCATTTCTTGGAAATTAGCTGGGAGGAGTTCGACACTTGTGTCTCGTTAGTCCAGCTGAGAGAGAGGAGAATCTTGAAATTTTGTAATTGAGAGTCATAGGGGAGAATTGTTGTAATGAATCTCAATTATTAGGCTAGGTAGACCCGGTCTACAAGGGGAGGCTCCTTCTATTATAAATAGAAGGGGTGGCTTGTAGGGGAAGGTTGAGGTGAGAAGAACCAAGATGGGAGAACTAGGAAGAAGAGAAGAAGGGGAGAAGCTTGTGGAGAGTGAGGAGAGCATCTTGGAGATCTAGGGTCGAGGTGAATCGAGAGCGAGATCTTGGGCAAGATGAGGGCTCATTTCTGAATGTACAAGTCTTGTAATTCTTCTCTATTGTCTTAGTGGATTCATTGGTTGATTCCCTCCCGTGGATGTAGATCCTATGGATTGAATCACGTAATTGTTTTGTGTTCCTTGTGTTTGCTTGTCTTCTCTGCATTTCTTCCTTGCCAAGTTTTTCCCACAACTTTCAATAATATACTCCTTTGATTCAATAAATCTCCTGAGGAAATTATTTTTATACTCTTTTCTCCGTCCACTGTTATTTTTCTCTTTCTTTCTATTTTCTTACGTACGTCTGATTCACAGATAAATCAGGATTAAACAATTATATTAGCAAATATGGTATTATTCCAAAACAAGATAAAACAATATTTGAGATTTTGCAGTATTTTAAGGCTTCGTTTGAAGGAGCTTCATCGTTCAAAAGTCCCGTCACAGAACGGAGTCGGGATCACCATTTTGTTATGCTCCATTTTACGATATTTGGACTTTACAGTGGATGTGAAGCTCAGCGAGGGGTCTCCTCCAAATGACACTCGCTTCGCTCTATTTCTCCACTTTCTGCGCATCGCAATGTAGCCTTGTCACGCACACAAAATAACCCTAAATGTCCATTTTCCACACTTGTGCTAGAATTTATGCTAAATTTTGGTTCAATTCAGCAACCGAACAACCACAAGGAAGTGCTAGTCTATGAAACTTTAAATGGACTTTCTATTGGTTTACAACTTCTCCTTTAGGACCCCATGTGGGTTTGATTTGGTTAAGGGACAAGCCAATTAGTGTAAATTGAGCTGGATTAGCTCTCTATATGAGTTTCTACATGTCAGTTTAAAGGGGCTATTTGGTTGTATTTAAAATGAGTGTAGGTTACTTGAAATACGTAGTTTACTATTATTATTATTTGGGATTTTGTCTGAAGTAAATGGAATGCATAGTGAAGTTTTAAGAAATTTCAAACTCACTATAAAGTTCAATTTTAGTTTATGCCACATTTGATTGATTTTGGCAAATTATAAATACATCATGAATCTCTCCCGCCGCCGCTGCCGCCAATATCAACCACGGTAGCCACCCATCGTGGCCAACAATCATCACCAACTATCTCCATTACTGACAATTACCCAACCTACTGTCACTCGCTGCTAGCAACCATCCCTTTATCATTAGGCTTTATATTAAATTTATTTTAAAATATACACAAAATTATAATCTCTTGAACTTTTTTTTATATCCAATCAAAAGATTTTAAAAATTTCAAATACACTTGATGTATAGCAATAGTGATGTGATATTTCTTGGGCTTTATGTGTTATTTGTGTCATTTTTATGCTTTGTTAGGGTGTGTTTATTTGTTTATTCAGTACACATGTTAAAAAATAGAAACAGTGAACAATGAAGAAAAAACTCAAGCTAAGTGTCAGACCAGTGCGTTGACGCTCATGACTGGCGCTTAGGCGCCTAAACCAATTCCCCTTTTCGCCAATAATACAACGGAGCTGGAATTGTTGTGCTTGCTCCAGGTGTCTACAAACTTAAACCCTTATATATAGCAGTCACATGAAGAACAAAGTAGGTGAAAAGTAGACGCTCGGCTTTGGCGACCAAACGCCTCAACTAGGAAACTAGATGCTCCAATCTAGCACCTTGGCGCCTGAAGAGAAACTTCCTACATGATCTCAGACGAAGAGCCTGAAACCCAATGCACCAAGATGGCTTCTAGGCACCCAACACCAACTTTGGACAATTTTGACGGTTTGGAGGTATATGCGACAATTTGAAGGCTTTAATAAGAGGGAATTCGAAGGAATGCAGTTGCAGCTAAACATAACATCAAGTCAACACAAATATACAAAAATGAAAGTCCAAACCACAGTACTACAAATCACAGTAACAAAACATAACATCAAGTCAACAAAAATAAAATAACAAGTTGCAACTACAAACAAGGCAACTACATAAACATCAATGGAGCAGTCAAATTACTCATCACCATCTTCATCATCATCTTCAAATGGAGAATATACAAAAAAACTCAGTCGGATTCTTGTCTCATATCCATCAGTTCCTCCGTACATCTCCAACTGAATAGCTTAGAAATGGACAATTTGATCGATTTGGCTTTTGTTTTGCAAATCCATGCGTGCTACTTGGTTTGATAACTCATAAATCTCCTCCTTCATAATAAAGGTATCATCCTCAAGCCTCTCCAATCGCTATGCTATAGAAGCCATTGAAGTGGAAGGACGAAGCTCGAAGAAGAAGAAGAAGAAGAAGAAAGTCGGGAAGAGCTTCCACCTCACCCAAATACTGCATGCCTCCGATAAATCCTAATTGTTGATTTTGAAATGGAATTCAAGGGGTGAAGCTGCTCCTCCAAACTCTCAAAGGATACACCAGAGTTTTGGCACATGGTGAAAACAATAGAAGTTTGGCCAAAACAAATAGTAGATCCCCCTTTCTCAAATTAAGAATGGAATGGTGGATTTGAGATCCACATCTATGAATTTTAACGTTTGAATGCAAAAATTTAAAGATGTTTTGTCCCTGGTAACTTCACTTAAATTTGTTGAGGGGAATAGCTTAGCAAAAATGAAATCGAGCCATGCTATTGAAACTGCATTTAGAGCATAGGAAAGGAAATTAATTTTTACATCATTCCTCGCCTTCCACACTCCCCTACCATCAATTAGAAAGTTTATGATATCAGCTAGGTCAGAGTCAAAAAGAGAAAAATTAGAATAGAAACTATTAGCGAAATCTCTCAAAGAATACAACATATTGATCCAAGAAGGGGAGAAATCCATTTGCTTTCCTCTAACATACACAGACTCATTGTTAGCTTGAGGCAAATTTGAATAAAATTCCCACATTACAAGAATTACCACTACACTAGTATTGAAGCATAAGTCCTCATAATCCCTCCTACATATCATGCTTTCTACATCCCCTCTAGGAGACGAAAATCCTATGTCCGGAATGACTTTCTTTGATACCAAGAAATCAGTATACCGTTCTTCTGCTTTTGCGCTTATGAATTTCTTGTTATCAAATGAAAATTTTGATTTTCCCTCTTTAGTTTTAGGAACCATCGATTATGGGAGGAGAAATTCAAACATTAGATGAATAGAGCAAGGAATAACAGAATCAGAATGCTAGTTTGAACAAGTAAATCACATGCTAATTCAAGATCACAAGTCAAAAACTTAAAAATCAAGAACCTAACTCACTCTCATGATCGTAGCTTGAGATCCCAAAAATCACGTACGAAAATGAAGGAGCAATGTGAAGACAACAAGATATACCTTAGAGAAGCTAGATCTCCCTATTGTATACTCTGGATCACAAGAAATTAGAGAGATTTGGTATGCCCTAAAATGCTCTGTCGCTTGAAGAAGAAGAACATGAGAAAAAATGAGGAGGAAATGGAGTGTCTTATTTCGCTTTTATACTAATCTGGGCGCCTAGGTGCCCGAATGTTAGCACTTAAGCACTAGTGTAATTTTCTAAATTAAGGGGACGACGCCTAAGCGCTCCAATAGCAGCGCTTAAGCGTTGTCTTGCTGAGAAGGTGGCGCCTAGGCGCCTAAAGGGTAGAGCCTAAGCGCCCGAATGAACACTCAGATGAAATGCAGCGCCTCAGCGCCGCAATAGTGGTGCCTAAGCACCCCAACTAAAATTGGCCCAAGTTCTATAGTCACATACAACATCCCCCAATCACACCAACTTAATCAAATCAAATCACACAATCACACTTACAAGAAAATAAACACATAATACAACAACAACACAAATAAATTTGGGTTGCCTCCTAGGAAGCGGTTCGTCTAATATCCTCAGCCTGACAATATAAGATATTCTAATTAGGTTGACCCAATGTCACTACCTCCCTAAGTCCAGGTATATTTCTACCTAAGTATCATTTAAGCCTTTATTCATTAACTTTCAAAACTCTTCCACTCTTTTGATCAACAATATCTACAACACCAAAAAGGTAAAATTTCACTACTGTAAATGGTCCTAATCACCTGGATTTAAATTTTCACCACTTATTTTTCTTTTATACTAATCTGGGCGCCTAGGTGCCTGAATGCTAGCACCTAAGCACCAGTGTAATTTTGTAAATTAAGGGGGTGGTGCCTAAACACTCCAATAGGAGCACTTAAGCGTTGTTAGGCTGAGAAGGTGGCGCCTAGGCACCTAAAGGGTAGCGCCTAAGCGCCCGAATGAACACTCAGATGAAATGCAGCGCCTCAGCGCTGCAATAGTGGCGCCTAACCCCAACTAAATTTGGCCCAAGTTCTATAGTCACATACAACATCCCCCAATCACACCTAGTTAATCAAATCAAATCACACAATCAAACTTACAAGAAAATAAACACATAATACAACAACAGCACAAATAAATTTGGGTTACCTCCCAAGAAGCGGTTCGTCTAATATCCTCAACCTGACAATGTAAGATATTCTAATTAGGTTGACCCAATGTCACTACCTACCTAAGTCCAGGTATATCTCTACCTAAGTACCATTTAAGCCTTTGTTCATTAACTTTCAAAACTCTTCTACTCTTTTGACTAACAATATCTAGAACACAAAAAGGGTAAACTTTCACTACCGTAAATGGTCCTGACCACCTGGATATTGAGTTTTATCAGAATTAATTTAAATCTTGTATTATATAATAAAACCTCTTCTACATGCTCAATGTTCATCCTAAGAACCTTTTGATCAAGTCATTTCTTCATCGTTTTCTTATATATCTTGGCATTTTAATACGACTCATTTCTAATCTCATCAAGTTTATTAAGCTGTAGCAATTATTTCTCACAAGTATCATTCATATTATTAAACATTTTTACAATCCAATATGTCCTCCGTTTTAGTTCAATAGGTAAATAACATGCTTTACCAAATATAAGCATATATGGAGACATTCCTGTGAGTGTTTTATAAACAGTCCTATAAGCTCATGAAGTGTCATCTAATCTTAAAGCTCAATATTTCCTACTAGGGTTAACGTTCTTCTCTAAAAGTCACTTTATCTTCATATTCGATGCTTCAGTCAATCCACTTGTCTGAGGGTGATACATTGTGGATTTTTATGATTAATTTTATACTTTCTAACCAATGTCTCGATCTTTTTATTTCTAAAGTGGCTCCCCACATCACTTATTATTACTATAGTCATACTATATCTACAAAAAAATATTTTTCTTCAAAAAAATTGACATGCTCTAACCTCACAATTAGGGGGAGTCGCTGCCTCTATCCACTTTGAGAAGTAATCCACAACTACAAGAGTGTATAGGTTTCCTAATGAAGCTATAAAGAGTCCCATGAAATGTACCCCAAACATCGAAAATTTCAATTTCCAAAGTAAAGTTCAAGGGCATTTCATCTCTCTTAGAAATATTGTCTACTCTTTGGAACATATTACATGTTTTAATATATTCATTTACATCCCTAAATAGAGTAGGTCGATAGAATCCTGATTCAAAATCATGACATTTTTTAATAACATCTTGGGTCTCTTCTATTGGCAGACATATTCTAATCATCTGGTCTTTAAATTTCTTATAAATATATGAGTCATCCCAAAAATAATATCTGACATCATGAATACTTTTTTTTCTTTGATGATACGATAGATCATAGGGTAAAATATCACGAACTAAAGTTCACTATGTCAGCATACCACGGAGTACTCCAATAAAAAACAACTAAGAGTTGCTCATTAGAAAAATTTTTATAATATTTTCATCAATAAAGTAAAAAATTTCCCTGGTCAAGCCTAAATAAATGATCTGCTATTTGATTTGCAGACTCTTTTATATCCACCACTTCGATATCAAATTCCTGGAACAATAGAACCCACATGACAAATCGTGGTTTTGTGTCCTTTTTAGATATCGGATATCGAATTTTTGAATAGTTGGTGAAAAAAGTACATATAGTCCCAATCAAATACGACCTGGATTTTTCAAATACAAATACTATAATCAAAAGCTTATTTTTAGTGAGACATGTGTAGGGAGAAAAGTATTTTCTGGCTGCCGTTGTATCTCAGTCCGCGCTTGTCAATTTCTCTCCCTCACAGGGCCAATCCGACACTGGGCTTGATATAACCTATCACTGGGTTTCTTCTACAAGTGGATCACTCTCATTCTATTGTGTGTCGGTGGCTCCCTTTGAGGGGGGTTAGGTTCTCCTCCTTGAATTGGGACTGCTCCCTAGGAAGCGACGACTCTGAGAATCTCTGCAAATTGTCCCGACATTTCGTTGATGATCTGAGTTCTCAAATCTTGCAAGCCTTGCTGAATGAATTCCTCGATGAACACCATAGTGCATGCTTCTTCAACCATGTTTCTTTGACCGAATTCTCCCATTTGTTGTTGTCGAGCTCCTCTTCTTATTGATGACATGTTTCCACACTCGCCGCATATTAAAGGATGTTGAATCCAAAAATGCATGGGGAACACACTCAAGACAGAGATGGTCAAGAGAGAGATTGTAGTAGGGAATCACAAGATGCCACCTTTATTCATGATATGTGGGCCCCCTATTTATAGAGATAAACCTCAATCTTACAAAATTATAGGTCAATCTCCTTATGATTAACTTTTAGAGGAGTTTTTTTTTAGTAATTACAAATATATTTGAATATAATAAAGTTGACGGATTGATGTTGGTCAACAAGAAGTTCGTCAGCCATTTGTCTGACCTTAACTCCATTGATATTTGATCTGAAACTCAACAATCTACCGATCGGCCTTAAGGTTGATTGTCATCCAGTGTGAAATCCTCTGGCACGTCCTAATAATTAATCAATCCAAACGCGTACATTGCTAGCATTATCCCGTCGATCGCTAACAGGAATGCAGATCGATTGTGTCATCTTTCTGAGCCGTTCATTCTGCCTTGAGATCATTACTGGCATATTTATTATGTACATATTGCTATGTAGTTCTTACAATAGAGAAAACATCATAGACAATCAGTACTCAATGTCAATGTTGCTTTGATTTGCAACTACTCATTGATTGCAAAAAATACAATAAATTTTAGATAATAAAATAATGAGTTTTAATGTCTTATTTGAATGAAAAAGAGCATAATCTGAAAAAAAAAAAATTAAGATGATATTACTAAACATGATAAAAATATAAATGTCAACCATTTTAGTAATTCTAGTAAGTGCTTGCCATATCAAGTGGTGGGATTAAGAAGAGTTAGAGCTGTCTCTCGCTCTTGTAAATTTCTAAAATTCTTATCTATAAAATAAAAATGTTTAACCTTTCTTACAACAATATAAATTATACAAATTTCTTCCCCCTAAATTTAAGATGAATTATTTTGCATCCTCCACTGATTATCTCGTTACAAAGTTCGATCACTCAATTTTCACATAATTGAGACGCATCTTAAACTCATTAAACAATTGAACATAACCAATCCATACATCAAGTAAGAGAACCTCTAAATCTTCAGCAATTAGTGATCTCCACCCTTCTTCTTAGTTTCATCCTACTAATCCAAATAACTTTCTTTACAATTGAAAAGCCAGAAATGTTATTTACATTAAAAGCCAAGCATCTGTAATCTAATACACACATTTACACAGCGAACTCTGATATAAATCCCACACTTGCACACATCCCACCCATTTCAATTTACTATAAAAAGAGAAGAACGCTCAAAAAAGAATAAATTCAAAGGGCACTTACAGACCGCCTAATTCCAACCTGTTTAATTTTACTTTTTACATTTATACCACCCAACTCTTTCACATCATATCAAAAAACCACCGTTTCTACATTTCGACAGTGCAATACAACTGCATGCACAGGTAAGGTGGTATGTATGTAAAAAATTGAAGTTTGGGTGATAGATATGTAGGCACATAAGAATTGAGTGGTATGCATGTAAATCTTCCAAATTTAAAAGAAAACTTGCTCTGCAGTTGCATAGCGATTCCAAAAGATGGTGGCGATGAAATAGATAATTGATGTAACTGTGATAAAAGCTTGGAAAGATCCCAACCATTCCACAAAATAACCAGCACCTATGGTGCTGATTATGGCAGCCAGTGTGCCAGCTGCGTTTGTGATCCCTTCAAAATAATAATAATAATAAATAAATAAATAAATAAATATAAAAATTAAATTAATATCCTCATCTTCAAAGAAAATATAGGAATCTATGATTCATACCATGTAGGAATCCAGCGTAGTTGGGTGCTATGTCCTGGCAAATTATAGAATTGGAGCTAAGAAATTTCTCAAAACCAGATATTTTTGCTCCAGCAAGAAGAAAGTTAAAAGGTCATTTGCATATGTATCACAAAATTCTTATGTATTTACATATCTAACATACAAACTTTAATGTTTACATGCATGGCACTCAAATCTACGTTAAAAAAGTAAAATATACATTTTCATGCAAAGGTTTATCACACAATTGGTTAGAAGTGTAAATATAAAAGTGCATAGGGTTTAGATATGTAAATATAAATTAATTGTGAGTGGAGAGCATGCAAAACTTCTTGAATTAAAACATACCTGCATGTTGAGAAGAAAGCCAGCCTGACTGAAAGAACTCAAGCTCAGGGCTATGGTCATGAGAACTGCGGCCACAGTAGGACTTTGAGCGTACTTCAAGCAGAGTAAGGCAACTCCTGGACCTATGAAGCCAATCGACTGCACAATGACAGTATAAACAGGGACATATTATTCAAATAAAATTTAATTAATTAAATTTTATTCAATTATAATTTTAATATTAATATTTATAATTTAATTATTAGTACTTATTTCAATAAATAAGAATTGAATGGTATGTATGTAAATTTTTCAAAAATCAAATAGCCCCTAATCTGCTTATCAAACAGTGCTAAATAAAGCTATTACCTGCATTATCTTTCTAACACGCGTAACAGATTGGCCAGACTTGATTAAGAAGTCAGAGGCGGCGCCCGCCAGGTAGCCGGAGATGGCCATCACTCCCCATGGAAGAGCACTGAACCAAGCAGCTTGTTTTAGGTTCACATCATACACCTATAACAGTACCCCCATGAAAAAGAAAACAACATTATTAGGAGCTGAGAATCAAAGAGAAAGAAAAAAGTCAAATCGCCATCTGCAGAATAAGAGTCCTTACAGTCTTGAAGTATACCGGCATCCATGAAAGCAGCACAAAGTAGCCCTGCGATTAAATTGTTTCCATCTGAGTTTGAATCAGCTTATAATTTCTCTCAGAGAGGCGGAGAGAGAGTGAGAAGCATACCCAGTTGTTAGCAACGTTGGCCAGAATGATCGCCCAGGTGGGCAGCTTCGACAGCAAAAACCCCACCGGCGGAAACTCACGCCTACCACCTTCGTCACAGCACCCCTTCCCCTTCCCTTTCCCCTTCTCGATCAGCCTCAACTCCTCAATCGAAATCACCTCACTGTCCCTCGGATCATTCGCAACTCCTGCCACCCACATCGAAAGCCACAAAAACCCCATCAGCCCAAAAACCCCAAACGAACCACTGATCCCCACCGTGGCCGCCAACACGGGCGTCAAAAGAAAACCCATAACGTTGCCGAGATGAAACCCAGCCATAGAGATCCCTACCGCGCTAGCTCGCTCGTGCAGTGGAAACCATTTGGACAGCAGAGTGTTCATGGATGGCAGGGCGACGCCCTCTGCCAAGCCGAAGAGGGTGCGCGTGACTAGCAGGACTGCGGTTGAGTGATTCGCAGCGTATGGAGTTAGGAGAGTTGCTAAAGACCAGATGGCGGCGCCGAAAGCCATTACTGTCTTCCCGCCGTATCTGTGCGCGAGGATGCCGCCGGCGAGTGATGATACGAGGTAACCCCATAGGAATGATGACTGCGATGGACGACGGTATCAAGCTGCGGGTATTAGCTTTACCTTACTATTAAAAGGTTTCCTCGAAAAAATAATTAAAATAAAAAATATGGTGAAATTTATATACATACCACAATATACTTTGTATTTATATATTAACATTTAAATTTTTATGTTTACATTTATAATATTTTATTGTGGATGCGTGCTAAAATATTCACTATAATAGAGTAACAGTTTATTGTGTTAACATTACATGAGAATTCAACACATACTTAAATAAAAATGTGATTAAAGTACTGGTAATTTGCATAGATTTCATGTCATATTTATATTATAATTTGAATTTCAATTATAGCGGTGATCGGCTGGCCAACCGGTTTCATGTCGGTCGACTAGAAGACCAGGCGAGTGACGATTGTTCCCTCCGTCCTACGCGTTGGTCGGTCGAGGTATTTGGCCTCGTGGCGATCTCGTTCATCTTGAATCGGTTTGTCTGTTACGATTGGGCGCTTCTACGTGCATTCTGATCGGTCAGGATCGCAGACGTGGTCTGCGATTAGAGTCAAGATCGCAGGTGGTCGGTCGAATCTTCCCTGCCCATACGGTGGTAGGGTGATAGGACTCTCTGTTTGGCTGACCTCCGTTTGTGTCTTCTAATGGCTTAGAGATCTGTGCTAGTAATTTTCGTGGATACACATATCATAAGATCCTTAAAGATTATATAAATTATTGTATGATAAGATATATTTTTATATGATGTAAAACTGGGGGCGTTTTATAAATGAATTTAAAATTTTAAATATCATATATATAAATAAAATTTATGTTGTGCATGTAAATAATTAATATATATATATATATATATATATATATATATATATATATATATATATATATATATAATGTAATTTTAAACCAAGATATATTAAATTAAAGGTAGAGTCCTAATGCAGAATTGAAATAAAACAAAAAAAGAAAAAAAAAAAAAAAGAGAAGGAAGACGAACCTGGACGATACCGAGAAATGAGCTTGACCAGCCATACTGAGCAGCGAGGGGGACGACGGCGACGGACATTACCACCCGATCGGCGTTGCAGAGAGACATCACAAAGGCCACCATCGCCACCACTTTCAGCCTTACCGGAATCCCCAATCCCTCTTCAGCTTCTTCTCTCGCCATCTCCCTCCCGACCCTCTCCAATCCGGCGCTATTTCGCGCGATGCCATCGCCTCTACTTCGATCTCTTCCTTGATTTCTTCTAGGTCGAAATCCGATGCTTCGGGTATCAATGGACTTTAGGGGAGTTATCTTCACCGCATTGATCGATCCGGATCGGAGAGGAATGGTCGTGAAGCGGATGGATTGGGAGGAGACGAGGCGGGCGAAGGCATTGGAGCGAGGTATGGAGAACGAAGGAGGGGAGGGAGATGCCGACGCCATGGCGGAGAGAAAGAATCGGATCGAAGAGATACCTTGGTCTCAACTACGAATTTGTTGGCTGGAGCTTTGCGCGGATTTACCTTTACATCGCCTACCTAATTAAATCGGGCGGGGGTAGTTGGTAATTATTTAAAGAGGAAATTTGGGTCAGAGGTCTCTCGTCTGCGAGAAAATATTACATGAGGGCTACCCATGTAGAATTAAGTGTGGAGAATGGTGAAATCGCACTATGTGATATGTGGTTAAAAAAAAATTATCCGGTAACGCAAGGAATGTTCTCCCCGTGTTATTTTACATTATTCATATGTTATTGTGTATTATTCAAATATTATTGGTGTTATTCAGATGTTATTTTGTTTTGAGAATATTTCCAGTATTATAATAACACAATAACACATCAATAATACATGAATAACACAATAATACATGAATAATGCGAAATAAAACGGGAGGAATATTATCTCTGTTACCAGACGATTTTTTTTTATGTCACGCGCCACGCGGTGCAATTTGATTGGACTCCACACATAACTCTACATGCGGAGTCCCGATGTAATATTTTCTCCTGGTCTGCGTCCGTAAAAATTATTTAGACCAGAGGTCCACATGTGGTCAACATATGCATCGCTGTGTACGTTGTCCGTAAAATAATCAATAAATAAAATTTGAAGTTGTGTATTTCGGGATTATTAAGAAGTTATTATAGTATTAATTCCAAAAATCTCTCAATAACCTTCAAATAATGCCCCAATAACCTCCGTAATTTCAAGTTGAGGTTAATTGGAGGTTATTATGAGGTTATTGGGGCATTAACTCAAACAACGCTGCAATAATTTCCTAATAACCTCCGCGGTTCCATTTTGTTGTTATTCATAGGGTTATTACGAGTTATTCACTGGCTATTTGAGTAGAACACACACAGCGCTGCGTATGTTGTACGTATGAAATAATTTTCACATATCCGGACAATCAATTATAGACATGCTCTTTGATAAGATGTATTCTGATGTGATACCCGATAATTGATTGTCCGGACATACAATATCCGAATGAAAAATTCTCTCTTCAAACGAACTGAAAATTTACAAATTTTTAAAATATTTGAATTTGTAAGAATAATAAATGATTTTTATGTTATTTCAAATCAAGACTAAGAGTTTTAAAAATTATTTAAAAATTATAATAATCCTCATATAAATTTTGTCATAAGAAATTTTAAAAGTATTGATATATTTTGAAATTAATTAAATTATATAACAATAGTTTTAAAATGAATTTAATAATTTTTAAATCATGTTTTATTTATGGCACATTTTTCTCCCATTAATTTGACCAATTTCGGATCATCCGCCGTTCCGGTGGGTCCCGCAGCAATTACCAACCCCTCCTTGTGTCACCTACCTGCTTCCGTTCGCTTTATTATAATAAATAGTAGACGAGAAAAAACCAACATAACCACAGAATTATTATTTATTTGAATATTTGAGACATAAAATTTAATATTTATATTTGTTAACACATTAATGTCATAAACAAAATAATATATTACAGTTTTGAAAAATTAATAGTTATATTTTTAATGTAATATTAAAAATCCGACTATCATGAATGTCAATATGGAAAGAAAAAGTGTTGGGTATATACCATAAAATTCTTTTGCATTTGCATATTTAAAATTGAAATAAATACTATTCTTGTGTGCTCAAAATTCACGGCGGTAGAAGAGTGATAATTTAATGTATTAGTGTTGCACATGGATCGAGGACTTGGACATAAAATAATAGTGGTAGGAGGAGGCACCAAGACTTTTTACGTGGAAAAATCCTAGAAAGGGGAAAAAATCACAGGATCTAACACAGTCAAATTAATATACTAGGTAATTTTAAGTATATATGTCAAATCTACTCATGAATTAGATGAGATGAAATATAATCGCAGATGTATAAATCTAGTTTGGTTATAATAATCAAAATTGAGCTACAAAATACGTAGTTCTTGACTATGTTTAAAATAGTTGGCAAGGCTGGTCGCTTAGGCGATAGTTGTAATAATAGTCACGACGGTTGCATCAAAGCTTTTGATAGCAGTAGTTAGCCAGAAAAGTCATAGCTGAAAACCGCAATAGTAGTAGTTGGCCACAAAGTTTGTAGTTGTTTGCTAAAAAAGTATTATTTGGTCATAAAAGATGTAGTCGATGACTGCAATAGTGATTGTTAACTATAGAGGCCATAGTTGGAAATAACAACAATAATAATTGGACACAGAGGTCATAATTGGTTGCTACAAAAGTAGTAGTTGATCATAAAGGTTGTAGTCGATGATTGCAATAGCGATAATTTGACGTCCTGATATCTAAGCGATAAAGAAAATCAGGCAGCTGCATTGTACGTCCTGATGAATTGTGATAAAGTACAATACTTTATACAGTAAGATTTGTGGTTCCCAAAGTCAATGCAGGCTATCATTTATTATCAGAAATTTTAGTTATATACTGATCAGTTCATGAATACAAATAACAATATTATGTGCACATAATTTATCGACATCTTGAACAAGAAAGATGAGTCTCTAATAAGAAGAAAGGATGAAGCAGAATTTCCAACATGGTTAAAATTATATGTACATATGAAGAACACTTCTAATAATATGTGCGTATATGATTGTCGCGTTTAAAGTTACACTATGTATCCTGCTTATGGAACTAATTGTAGTGTGATTACATGGCAGAAATTTGATGTAAACAATTATAAATTCCCTATGAGTTCTTGGTATGAAAGAAAAAAGACATAAATGTGATGTCGCTGTTAAATGAAATACACGCACACAGTGAGATTTGTTATAATGATGTACTTGACGAAGTTATTCAATTACAATATCCATGTAATGCTAGCTACATTGTATACTTGTTCAAGTGTCAGTGGTTCGATCATGTCCCGAATCGAGGAACTTGATCATTCACGCCTTATGATATCATTGAGATCAAATTGAACAGATGATATGTGAATTTTGATTCTCATGTTCTAACACGCCAAGCTGCACAAGTTTACTACCTTCAATACCATGGTAGAGTAAGGGGTAAAGTTGAGGGTTGTAGTTGTGAAGAATAAATCAAAGAAAAGTATTGAGTTGAATAGTTCTATAGAACAACTTTAACAAGAGAAAAATATGTCAAGATTTCTGTATTCAGGGCAGCACAATGATAAAATGTTTGCACTAGAGGATACCACAATGCTTTTTGAAGAGGTCGTTCATGATTTGGATGAGGATGATGAAGAGAATGAAGAAGAAATTTTAGGTTCATCTTCGACGGCGAGTTTTTCTAATGAAACTTAATAATAAAGGTTCGCAAATGTTAGATTAGTTATTACTATTGCCACTTTCTATATTTTATTTTTATTGTTTTGAGGCATGGCTCTTTATTCACATTTTTTATTTTTAGCATAACTACTACTTATGTTTTACCTTTACTGCATTGTTTCTGTCTGCTTATGATTATTTTTTCTGCCAGTACTATTCTTTTTCATGTCATTCAGTTGTTTGAAGATGGTCATAGGTGGTGCAAGTAGTCAGCCGCCTCATAGACCTTGTGTTATGGGGATCGTTGAGACCACATACCGCAGCAGGAAGAGGAGGTCTTCTACTAATGTCAATGCTTCCACTACTACTGCACCTCATCCGACACCACCTCCCCCACCTGCTACTGCTACACGCCTAGGACACCTTCTCCCCTACCGACCACTGTTACACTTCTTATGTCACCTCCTACCGCACCTTGTTGCCACCCCTTCTGTGGCACCTGCTCCCGCACCCAATGTTGCCCCCGTCTCCTATGACGCCTGCTGCTTCCGCACCTACTCCCCCACCTACTGCTGGCACAACTCTTGAGCCTAGCTCGTCGATCCCTATGCCCACCCCCCCCCCCCCAAGGCGAGGTTACACTTAATGTTAAAGGCTGACTTGTAAGTTATTTTTAACAGTGCATTATGTTTTTTTTTTCATGTTATATATTTTTTAGTAACTAATTTGTTTCTTAAGCAGATTCATTCCCCACAAGCTAACCATCATCTGCATCACAAAATTATTAGGAACAGGTACAATGAGTCATACCTGTAATGGAAGTAAATACCTGTAGCGACTTAGGATATGTGGTTCGGGAAGTTTCGGGTACGATAATGTAATTTGAATCAAATTTATAAATTTGATTTAATTTTTTATACAAACACATGAATTATTTTTTACAATGCAGAGGTTCTTTACCTGTCCCCTAGAGCACCACCACCAGATCCGCCGAATCTTCGAGATTCAGGACAATCATTGCTTTGCATACGTGTTCAAGGCAGCCCGTCGGAGGGACGAGCGGCCTGCCTGGATTGATGAGGGGCTCTAGGGTCAATTGACTGTAACTTGGGCCTCTCCTGATTACGAGAGGAGGAGGCAGACAGGCGAACTAGACGACGAAGAAAGCCAGGGGAGTTGTGCTCCATATTGGCGGATCAGTGCCCCATACGAAACACTACAGGAGGCTGGTAACATTTTTTATATATATTTAAATATTAAATCAATTTTTGGAGTAATTTTTGAGCCGTGCTCTCTCCGTTTCGGAGCTGCATGTCCTAATTCATTGGTGTCCGGAGACAGCGTAGTGGGTCACGAAATATTCCCAACGAGTTGATGTAAGCTAAGAAAGCTTCCATTAAAAGTTTAATTCGACTCTAACAGTTGAAGGTGTCAATTAAACGTTTGTTTTAATTATGCGGGAGGAGTTCGAGTATTTTCGAGAAGCAATTGGAAATGGAGAAAAACATGCATGTTATAATAATATAGAAATATAAATGCAATAAACAAGCAAAATTTGACCAAATCACATGAGTTGGTATGATATGTGTGTGTATGTGCGCGTCTGTTGTAATAATAATAATAATAAATCAAGCTCACATGTGCTCGTTAGGTTTAACAACCCTTCAAATATCTTTGAATCTTATATTATTTTCTCATAAGGTACAATCGATCATGGTATACCTAATTTCACCATCATGTTTCTCCTAATAAAATTTCAAACAAAAAGGGAAAGCCAAACCTTCTAATCCTATATGGAGTTACACAAATTCAATATAGATTTTTTTATGAACTTGATATGTCCTGGTCGTAAGCGTGAAAAAATTTTAATCGTTGGGCTTGTCTTGCCGAACTGATTATTTTGACTATAAACTTATTGAAATTGATGCTCAGATGGCATTGAATTTGAATTTAGAACATCTACTTTTCAAAAGATGAATCAATATTTGTTTTAGATGATAATATTAATTTAAGGGTCTATTTGTGGCAGCTTATTTGGTAGGGTGGCGTTTTGAAAACGCACCTGACATGTTTGGGTAAACTGTCTTTTGGCAGCTTATGCGTTTTCATAACGCTAAAACAACTTTTTCACACCGCATCTAAGTAGTAGTAGCGATTCTGATCATGGTCTAAATTTTTCCAAAAAAATAAAATTTTGTAATAGCTATCGCACCTAACATATCAGCAGATTATTTTTAATCAACTTATCAGCAGATGCAGCTGCCCCAAACAGACCCTAAAACACATCGCTTATCATGCATAGATTTATGACACTATAGCGTTAGAAGTATAAATATCAAAATTTGGGTATTACATATATAAATATATAAGACTTGTATGGCATATATATATATATATATATATATATATATATATATATATATATATATATATATATATATATATATATATATATATATATATAATTTAGGATGAAATATTATGATAGAATTTATATGAAAAAGTTTAAAATATCTTTAAATAGTTCACATCATGAGACTGTTTCTTAACACTTGTTTTTAACTTTTATGTAACAATGATTGTCTCTCAGAATAATTAAAACATTAGATAAAAAGAACAAAGTTAATAATCAATAAAACAAAACTAATAGATATTAACCGGTATATTTGTTAAAATATATTATAAATAGTTAATAATTTAATAATGCTGTCCCATAATTTAATTATTTTTATCCACAAAATTCATTAAACTGCTAATATTTTAGTTATATCGAGAGCTAATCTGTGAAATGTGAGCTTAAAGATGCATACAAGAAGTAGCCCATTTATAATGCAAAATACATTGCGATTGCTCTTTTTTGATGAAATATGCATTAAAATAATTTTAATAAGCTTAAAAATTATTTTTGTTGAATACCTCTATAGTTATTATTATTATTATTATTATTTTCTATAGAATTTCTTTTAATCTAAAAGAAGAGAAAGAAACAGTGCGCCTTGGACCCGACCCGACTCATCTACAAAAGAAACGAATACAATAAATACAAAGATCGAGACTTTTGGAGCCTAAAGTTCATTCCGTGTTCCATCTTTTGAGATCGGCGACAAGATCCCTAAGGATTTTCCCAAGTATGTTGTTCGGCATTTTCTACCCCACGGTTGATATTCCTTTGTGGTACTAAGGTTGGCCTTTGGGATTTTCTCTGCTTTTATGTTTTATTCTTTTATTTATGCTTGTCGACATTCTCTCATTATAGGGTTCCATATGTCTGCTTGTCACCCAGCTTAAGAACGAAAAAGAGATTGACATTCTCGTAGGATTCAAAATACAACATAAGACAACTGTATATGACCAAATCATTATTTTTTTGTAAAGTATATCTATAAATAAGCTTGCAAATGTGGCCCAATCGTCATTTTTTTCTTAAGATTTTTTTTCTCTTATGAGTTTTTTTTTTTTTTTTTTTTTCAATTTTTTGGTGCATTTTCTTAAAGTACAACTATTGTATTTGTATTTTTTATAAGTTATGAATTGAAAACCCAATGATTTATGCAAAAATTCTATTTTATACATGTGATTTTTTTGTTTGAATCTTTATTTTCTTCAGCACCATCATGTGTTGTACATGATTATACTGAATATTTTTCTCATGAGTTTTGTTCTTATTAACTTCATCTCTCAATTTCGTTTGCATTTTTAATGAGTTTTGAATTGAAATCCTAGTGATTAGTGTAAACTTTATATACATATGACTACTTCGTCCGAACATATTTTCTTCGGTACATGTTTGTACATAGTTGTAATGAATATTTTTTTTTCGTGTTTTGTTCTTATTAACTTCACCCTTCAATTTTATTTGCATTTTGGATGAATTTTAAATTGAAAACCAAATAATTAGTGCATGATTTATAATTTATACATGTCATTTTCTTGTCTGGATTTACTGAAAGTTCTTTTGTAGGGTTTTGTTCTTTAACTTAATCTCACAATTTCGTTTCCATTATTGATGAACTTTGAATTGAAAACTCACGATTAGTGGAGAAGTCTCAATTTTTATTTACATTTTTTTTTGTAGAACATTAATTTAATGGTTGTACCTTTCCTTGAATAATTATATTAGAGGATTAGCATCTCCATTCTCAACTCTTGCTCTTTTATTTTTTTGTATACGATTATATGCATCACTTTCCGTAAAACTAGTATTCCCTATTCCTCCTACTACTTGGCAAGATACCAGAATACATCTATAGCTCCAATTTATGCTTATGTCATCAATTGCAACACAACTGTTTTGTCTTCGTCGGTTCATTGGCGTGATCTTAACGTATGTTGATCAGTTGACATGACTATTGAATGCTTGTGATTATCGATAAATTTATTCATAGTTCAATTACCTTCAAGATCTGACAACCAATCCTGATATATGATTTCTAAAATTTCACACTAGTATTTAGATTTGAGTTTTTTCTTAAAACCAGCCTTTGAGCATACAAAATCCATTGATTTTATATTTCTTAGTACTTGACCGGTAACATACGTGATCCTTCCTAACATTGAATCCACAAGAGTGGATATAAGTATAATACAAACAAATGCTTTCTTTTCGTTGCGAACAAAGATGTCAAATATATTTTCTGTAATTGGTTCATAATTTTAATGATTGTCGTCATTACTTGCTAGCTTTGAGATAGGATCCTATAAATTAAAAAAAAAAAATAAATCAGTACAATCGATAAAACATTGTTGTTTTACCGTCGGTACAACCATATTATATCAGTTGTACTGCGATAAATTTATCTCAGTACAACCCATACAACATGATTGTACAAGGGATAAATTAATCAATCCTAGCTATGAGAAAAAATAAAATTTAAAAATTCATTCTTTCTATATACAACTTTTTTTTATTCAAATTTTTTACAACTGAAAGAACAATGCTACCTTCCCTTCAATATGTGTTGTATCAACTATATTAAGATAAACAGTACAATCAATATAACATGATGGTACAAGAGATAAATCAATCAATTCTAGCCACGATGAAAAACAAAAAGAAAAAACTAATCCTCTGTATATACACAATTTTTATTTTTATTCAGATTTTTTACAACAAATATAACATTGTTGCCTTCTCTTCAGTATAACTATATTGTATCAGTTACACTCAGATAAATCAGTACAACAATACAACATAGTTATACAAGAAATAAATCAACCAATTTTAACAACAAGCAAAAACAAAAATTAAAAATTTATCCCTTTAATATACAAATTTTTATTTTTATTCAGTTTTTAACCCGACTCAACTTTGCAGCATTCCCTTCAGTACAACTATGTTGTATCGGCTGTATTGCGATAAATCAACACAACTAATAGATAAATCAATACAACCATGTTGTACAAGGGTTAAATCAGCCAATTGTATGTACGAGGAAAAACAAAAACTAAAAATTCATGCTTCCTATATACACATTTTTTTATGCTGATTTTTTACAACCGATACAACATTGCTGCAGTCCATTCAATCTAACATTGTTGTATCAATTGTATTGAGATAAATCAATGCAACTCATACAACATGATTGTACAATAGATAAATCAGCCAATCCTAGGCTCGAGGAAAAACAAAAATAAAAAATTCAACTTCTCTGTATGACATTTTTTTTATTTTTATTTAGATTTTTAAACAAATTCAACTTTGCAGCCTTTCCTTCAGTACAACTATGTTATATCGGTTATACTGAGATAGATCAGTACAACAAATACAATATGATTTTACAATGGATAAATCAACCAATTCTAGGCACAAAGAAAAGCAAAAATTAAAAATTCATCCTTTATATATATAATTTTTTATGTTTATTCAGATTTTTAATCACAATCAGCTTTGCGGCCTTCCGTTCAATACAATAGTATTGCATTAGTTGCACTGCGATAGATCAATACAACCAATGCAAAATTATTGTACGAGGGATAAATCAGTCAAAAAGCTTGAGGAAAAACAAAAATACAACATGATTTTGCAAATAGAAATTCCTCAGATCATGTTTTATTTAGATGTTCTATCTCGAACACAAACAATTTAAAAGGAAAAACCCAATATTTAAAAAACATTTAATAATATATGCACTAAGTCCCTACAAAATGATCTTCATTGCATTCTAGTTACTTTAACTTATGTCTTCTAAATATATAACTACAACCATTACAACAAGGTTGCATTCGAGGAAATGTTCAATAATGTATGCAATAATACACTACAAAATAAAAGTCAATGTTCTTATAGCGAACTTCAACTGATTTAACTAATTTTGTGGGTAAGAACATGATCTTATCTGTGCATTTCGTCAGCACCCAATCAAAATGGTCTCATTAGAATATCAAATTATAAATGCATCAAATCACTCCAAAAAATAAAAAAATAAAGCTTACAAATTAACAATATAAACAAAATTTTGTTTCAAACTTTCCAATGAGTTAAAAGTCTATAATATCATCACCAAAAAGTGAATTGGTATAACCTCAAAGTTGTTCAAGTTAGTACTTTGCTTCATCTCCATTCTCAAAATTTCTTCTTCCCACGTTTCAGAAACTATAGTTTCCTCCTGATGTTCTACAATGAAGAAATCTTTCAAACATAAACCACATAACCTAGTTCTGCCCTGTGAATATTTTGTTAGGATAAAAATAAAATCTTGCACATTCTTGGAATTATTTTGGACAAACGAACCATAAAAAATTTCACTCAATTTTCTCTAGTGAGAGCTTTAAAATGACAATTTTTGCTTATCAACTGAAGACGACATTGTTGTTGTGGGAAATCTATTGGCAAGAAGTAATCACAAAGAACACAAGCAAACACAAAGCGAATTACGTGGTTTGGTCCATAGGACCTACATCCACGGGAGGGGATCAACACCAAATCCACCAAGACAATCCAGAAGAAATTACAAGGCCTTTTTAGATTGAGGAATGAACACACCTCTTGATCTCTCCCTCTCGAAACCACCTCGATACAAGATCTCAAGACTCCTCTCTCAATTCTTGAAGCCTCTCCCCTTCTTCTCTGCTTCTTCCTAGTTCTCACCTCCTTGGTTCTTCACCTCACACCTCTCTACAAGCCTCCCCCATCTATTATAATAGATGAGGCCTCCCAAGTAGACCGGGTCCGCCAAATAAGTTTCCTTGAAATTTACTAGTATGTTATTGCCTTAGCTAAATAATTGAGAGTCATTAACAACAATTCTCCCATTGACTCTCAAATACAAAGCTCCATAAAAGAGATTCCCTCCATCTGGCCCCGAAGGGCCCTTAGCCCTTGATTGAGTTTACTAAGTCCAAACAGTACATGGACTTAACAATCGTTGTTCTTCCGATTAGAGAATATAACCCATTTTTCCTGACTCCTTTCATGACGATACGAGAGCCTCAGGTTACTTTGATATGGCCATTTTCTGCCTTGAAAGAGTATCCACTTGACTCTAATGTACCTACAGAAATCAGATTACTTTTGAGCTCTGGTATGTACCTGACATTCTTCAGTACTCATTCAACTCCATCAAACATCCTTATTCTGATTGATCTACTGCCAACAACCCTGCGAGCTTTGTTTTCTCCAAGCACTACTGATCCACCGTTGACCAGTTGGAGTGTCTCAAACCAATCTTTATTAGGACACATGAAAGGAGCAGCTTGAATCAATAATCCACTCATTGTTTGATTCAAACTTAATAATTACCAAAGCATCAGCTGAATCGTAGTCATCAGAGGCTACACTTGCTTCTCCTGATTCTTTTTGCTCTTCTTGATATTTCTTCTTCCTGTCTGGGCAGTTCCTCTTGAAATGACCATCCTTGTGACAATGATAACACTTGAAAGATCCATTTGATGACTGATTTCTGCCACCCTTGCTTGACCTTGATATGTTCTGACCATTTCTTGAATCTTTCTTTTCTAATTTTCCTCTGACAGTAAGACTGTCTCCGCTGATTTCCTTGTCCCTGTCATGCTTCATCTGAAGTTCTTCGGCTCTAATCAGCGCTTGAACCTCTTCCAGAGAAATTGTCTGCACCCTTCCATAGAGCATCGCATCCTTGAAATGCTCGTAGCTCTTAGGAATGGAGTTTAGCAACACCAGTGCCTTGTCCTCGTCGTCTATCTTGACATCAATGTTTCAAGATCATCTATGATCTTGTTGAACTCGTCGATCTGCTCCGAAACTGATTTGTCTTCGTGCATTTTAAAAGAGTATAGACACTGCTTAAGAAAGAGCCTATTAGCCAGAGATTTCGTCATGTAGAGTACCTCAAGTTTGGCCCAAGGTACTTGAGCCGTTGTCTCCCTCAACACCTCGCACAGAACTTTGTTGCCCAAACTCAAAATTATCAGACTGAGCCTTGTCCAGGATGTCATTTTTCTCTTTCTCGGTCATGTAGGTCGGCAATGCCGCCGACCCTTGCAAGGCTTCTGCAACATCCTGCTAAGCCAATAAAGCTCATATCTTGACTCTCCACAGACCGAAATCATTCTTTTCGGTGAAATTTTCAATGTCGAATTTGGCGGTTGCCATTCTCGTGGCTGGAATTCCCATAGATGCCTGCAATTCGCCTCCTGATCTGGAGACCAAGTACTACTGAACTCCACTAGACAGGAAGAGAACCTGAAGTGCCGAACACTTCCTGTCGATTACAAGGATTGTTGAACCCCCTGCAGTACTGCTGAACTCCTGTGATGGCTGAAGAGATGAATGCCTGCAGTATACCCTGTAGCTGAGGAACACCTGCAGTCTTCGAACTCCCTGCCGAAGACCTTGCCGCAGGCTAAGGATTTGAATTGTCGAAAAGGGTACCACAAGTCTTCAGCTTCCTGAACTGTCGAAGACACCTTGTTGTACAGTTGTAAAGATTCTGCGCGGGTTTGAAAATAAGGATCACCAAGAAGGCCGAAGAACTCCTTCAGTTTGATTTTCCTGAAAGTTTGAAATGCTGACTTCCTGTTGCTGGACAGTCGAATACCTGTACTGTTACAAATCTTCTATTTGGAATAGAAGGCCACCTGCTACAGTCGAATGCCCCTGTACAGCAGGAGTGGAATGCCGAAGAACTTGCTGCCGAACTTTTCCTGTAGCCTGAATAACACCTGGGCGGTTCGAAGAAAAAAAAATGCCTCCAAGACTGTCGAAGACACCTTGCTGCACTTCCAAGAAACCTTTCGTTTCCTAGCTGCGATCCGCAAGTTGTCAGTGGCCTCCTTCGAACTGCCTCCTCTGCGTGCTAGCGTGTTGCGGCCAATTGATCTGCCCAGATCGCCAAACCCGTTCAGCCCGCTTGCAACAAATGCCTTTCGCGCGAATCGCCCCTGTCGCGATTCGCCTTCTATAGAGATCTACAAAACTTGCGCCTGTTCGCAGTATGTCGCGCGAACCCTCTGCGCGCTCCCCTGACACTCAAAGAACCGAAGGAACTCCTCCGCATTTGCCGACCACGCGCGAACTCCTGATGCAAACGAGAACTCCTGCCTCTGCAACTCCTTTGGTCAGAAGTCTGTTGCACGCCCCTGTTTCTCACAGGCCGCCGAAGACCTGTCTAAGATTTCCCTTCCCTAATCTCCTTCCCTCAAACGTGAACTGCACTGCACCGAACATAATTTCCGAAGGAATCCCCGCCTGGATCTGCCTGCTCGAGCGGAACTTGTCGCGCCTGTTCGCGGCAACTTCGAACTCCGCCTCGCAGAGCCTGCACGAACCGAACTCCTTCCCGGCCGACTCCCCTGCTTGCTCAGAAATGTTCCTCGTATAAATCGCAGATTCCTCTTATTCCCTCTCCAAGAACTGAACGCCTAGAGTGTCGAATAAGCCCCTGCTCTAATTGCCGAATTCTGCTTGGGCAGCCGAATTCCAGGAGTGTCAAACGCCTCTTCTTATCTAGATTTTCCAAGAACCACCTGTTCTTTACAACAAAAGAAGAGGGTAAGACCACCACAACAAGTCAAAATTCCCTATACCCTGCTGCCAGAGCCGAATTCCTGCAGTTCTTGAATGCTGAAGAATCTGCAACAATCCAAGATATGGACTGCCGTATGCCTCTTCTTCTTTGCTACGTAACTGTAGCGAAGAAGTGCTTATTTCCCACAGATGGCGCCAATTGTTGTGGGAAATCTACTTGGCAAGAAGTAATCACAAAGAACACAAATAAACACAAAACGAATTACGTGGTTCGGTCCATAGGATATACCTCCACAGGAGGGAATCAACACCAAATCCACTAAGACAATCCAGAAGAAATTACAAGGCCTTTTTACACTGAGGAATGAACACACCTCTTGATCTCTCCCTCTCAAAACCACCTCGATACAAGATCTCAAGACTCCCTCAATTCTTGAAGCCTCTCCCCTTCTTCTCTACTTCTTCCTAGTTCTCACCTCCTTGGTCCTTCACCTCACACCTCTCTACAAGCCTCCCCTATCTATTATAATAGATTAGGCCTCCCAAGTAGACCGGGTTCGCCAAAGAAGTTTCCTTGAAACTTACTAGTATGCCATTGCCTTAGCAAAGTAATTGAGTCATTAACAACAATTGCAAATGTGAATGCTTCTCTACCACTGCCATCGGTCCACCGCCACTGGGCTAAGCAAGCCAATTGAGCCAGCCTCACTTTTAAAAATAGAAAAATCTACATCATACAACACAAGTCTAACGTATTACATGGCTACCACCTAAAATTTGATATTTACTTTTCTAACACTGTTGTTAAAACTTAAGAATGTAAAAGTTTACTTATCTTTATAAATAGCAATTGTGGTATTTTTAATGTCATATTAAGTTTGTGTGGTATGCATGTATAGAAATATGAAGCTTTGGATGTTAAATATCTGTAAATATATAAAAGTTAAGAGGCATGTACTTGTATTCCCCCTTATCAAATATAAGGGAATAATTTCATTGATCCTATCATTACAAGTAAACAAAACACCCATTGCATTCTTCGATTCTTTGCAACCTTTTGATTGTCTACATATTGGCCCTATAGCTGGCACACTACTAACAATTGCATGTTGGATTTTCCAAGTCCTCAAACGACTTCTCCATCCTCTTAGGTCCGAGGAATCATTTACATTTTCAAAGATTAATCTCAAAGGTGTGGATTCATCCAATCCTAAGTTAGACTTTTATCTCATTCTGAACTTCTAACAGTATTTAATTTGAAAACTGACGCAATATTAAAATCCTAAGACCCAAAAATATCTCTACAATCAAAGCATTAGTAGCTAATAGTCGCTGTCCCCAACTGCTACATAATCATCGAGTCCTAACAACCAAAGCTACCATTGCACTAAAAGGCCTCAATGAAAAAATCTGACCAGCAAAAGTTCACATGAGGTGATTGGCTCTTCTAGAAGCCTCACTAATTTTCAAGCCTAAGGATACACCTTGGATACACCTTCTATAGATTTATTTTTTTGTATTCTGAAATTTTAGTTGAGCAATAATAATGGCCCATTCTTATATGTAATTCAACCCATCAGTTCTATATGTTTTCTTGTGGCAGTTCAACCGAGACTCGCAGTTTTTCTATCATAAACATACGTTTAGAGTTTACTTGGGTATTTTTCATCCGAGGGCAACGAATTTGTTTATTTCACACATCAAACTCCTATGTATTTACATATCTAGCACTAAAACATTGTTTTTTTTTACATTTATACCACCCAAATCTTTCCTATTACATAAAAAAATATCACTATTTTAACTTTTCTAAAAGTGATACAAGTTTTCCTTCATATAGAAGCTGTCATATATGTAAAAAATGAGGTTTAGATGTTAGATATGTAAACAAATGAGAGAACTAAGTGGAATGTATGGAAATCTTCCTTGCTTATTTTAGGGGAGCTTTTTTATTTTTGAATTGCATTGAATTGTAGTATCTTGTGGTCCTTTCATCCCCAAACTTCCCTTTTATTCCTTTTTCTTTTTTACAAATGTAATCAATTGTAAGTTTCAATTTAATGAAATTGGATGGGAGTGGCCCTCTTTCCTTGAAAGAAAAAAGAAAAAAGAGTTGGTCTACATATCATACCCCTATTATTCAATGTATTAGCTTTAGATTTTCTCACAGCCAATATTGATGATGCAATAATGGAAAACACAAATTGAATCATAGTTGTAATGGGTGTTGCTTAAGCAGCTGGTACAAAACAAATTTTACAACGAATGAATAAAATACAACAGGAACAGTATTCAGCAACACGTACCTGTTCAAGGGAACAATTTGAGAATTTTTGGGGACAAAATTTAAAAAGTGAACAGAAGAGCACAGGGATAGCCAATTCAAGCTACTGCATCGAATTCAACTTGCTCTCCAGTAGCAAAAATATCCCAGAAGAGAGCACAAAAAAAGTATAATAGTGAGGTAAGCAGGATAAATCCTCGAAATGAACCCATCTTCTGAACAAAAAAACCAGCGCCAACGGTTCCCATGATAGCAGCCAATGTTCCAGCAGTATTAGACATTCCTATAAAGATGAAACAATTTAAATACGGGCAATTTACGTAAATACCAAGAAATTCGTATATAAATATAAATCAGATATCTAAATCTTTATATTTATTTATATAATGTTTTAATTTCTAAATGACATGAAAAATACTTCTGACTTTAACTTGCTTAGAATGAAACATGCTTTCTCATTAGTATATTTTATGTCATTTAGACAATAAGGTGTCATAAAAATAAATATTAGGATTAAAATGTTATATATGTGAATAAATAGGAATTTAGTACCATGGAGGACGCCTGCATATTTTGGAGCAACTTCCTGATAACAGGTAAAAAGAAATGTGGGTAAATAGAGGAGTAAATAAGTTAAATTATAACTTGGACTTCAAACATTGACATTTTCCTACTTGGAAATTCACTAGGAAGCCGGAATGACTAAAAGAGCTTAATCCAACAGCTGCTGTAAGCCAAGCAGACGCCGCAGAAGGATTCTTTGCAGCATTTAGACCAAGAAGACAAATGGCAGGACCAACAAAACCAATTGTCTGCAAAAAGAAATTTAAGTCAGTCAAAATATAACACTATGAGATAAGGGCTCCATTTGATTGCTTTAATTTAGAAATCATGATTTGAAAAATGATAAAATTTATTAACTACATTATTTAGTTGGATGTAATTAAACATCAATATTGTTAAAGCTTCACAAACCTTTCTCCAAACTCCCTTAAATATAATGATTTTACTCACTTAAAATGAGTGAAATTTAAATATTTAATTTCAAAACACATTTTTATTTAAAAGCAACAAAATGAGCCGCAAGGGGAATCAAGAACTACAGTGCAAAATTATGACTGATATGAGAAAAAATATTTTCTAACAAGCTCAAGAAATTAAACTTAACATCGCTCTTCACTTAACACCATATATTTTTCTTGTCTGCCATAGAGGAAAAATGTAGATTTGATTCGACAGCTTATTACCTTATCACCATGTATGAATCCATATAAGAGAACACCTCCACACTTCATTTATGTGATCTCCCTAGCCTCAATTTGTATGTTATTCTCCTCTTTCGTTGGTTTCGGTGGCTATGTACAGGAAGTTGGTTTTAAGAGTTTGTGAGGTGAGGAGATATTTTGGTTCCATATATGCCCACTAAAATGTAGAGTTTCTAGAGGATTGATGCCTTTGACAATGAGTTTGACCATGCATGCTTGGAGTTTGACATGCCCACTAAAAAGTGTGGAAAGATCTATGTTCTTGGAGTTTTTTCCTTTTACTTCTTTGAGTGTGTTGCCGTTTAAAAAAAATTAAATTAAATTATTAATATTATTAATTAAGTTTAATTAAACATAATTAACATCCACATGTCAAACTGCTCCCGCTTGCATCTCCCAGTCTCTTTTTAAACTTGCAGACTAGAAACTACCCCCGCCATTCTCCTATTCATTTCAAAAGCCTCAAACGAAGCAGCAGATTGACCACTTTCTCTTTGTTCAAGTTGTTCTGTCATGACCTGACCCGAGAACTTGAAATTACCAATGTGGGAACTGTCGGTCGGACAGAGGAGAACTATCTTCTCGAGATATAGTCGCGACCGAACTTTTCCGGAGAAGCAGCCACAAAATCGCGGCAGATGATACCACTGAAACTCATGTCCTTCCCTGTATCACACACTGAAATCAAGCCTAGTTGATCGTTACTTCCTCGTGATCATCCCAGTTGTTTGCCTTATACGAGCCCGAAGCCCTCGCCGTCCCTTCTTGTGGTGTTTGGTCTGCTCCCAATTCGCACACAAGAGTCACATCTTGCCACCTGTAACTGTCTCTTGTCATCGCCTTGCTTTCCTTGAAGGGCATGACGCCTCCCTTCTCTGTCCACAGAAGCCACACCTCCTCCTTCCTATAAGCTGCAACATCTTTTATCGAGCGAAATAATCACGATTAGAGATTACAGAAAGGCAACAACAGAATCACATCATACAAAGTCCTTCAAAAATTTCGTCAGTTTACTATTTCTCACGCAATCCAACCTGGAGCCCTCACCGAAACTCTCACGTGCTTCTTCCTCCTGTGACCACCCACGTAATTGTCTTCCGGCAACACAATCGCAAATAGAAGTGACAGAGAAAGCAACAATGGGATCACAATGTACAGAATACAGAGTCCTTCCCGGGGAAATTTTCTCCCAGGAAATTAAACATTGCTACATATAATACATCGGGCACACCTCATAATGGATCCGCGAAGATTTTTAGAGTGAAACCGCGGAGGTTATTGGGGGGTTATTTCGGTTTTATTGGGGTATTTAACTCCAATAACCCCGCAATAACCTGGAAATATTCTCCCAATAACTTTTGTGGTTCCATTGGAGTGGAAACCGCACAAGTTATTCGAAGGTTATTGTCGAGTTATTGCGGGGTTATTTCAGTTGTATTGGGGTATTAACTCCAATAACCCCGCAATAACCCGACAATGACTCCTGAATAGCCTCTGCGGTTCCATTTCAATAACCCCCGCAATAACCTCCAATAACCCCCACAATAACCCCGTAATAAGCCGCCAATAACCTCCGCCGTTTAACTCTCAATAACCCTCTAATAACCTCCACGGATCCATTGTGAGGTGGGTCCGACATGCTCTACGTGGCAATATTTAATTGGCCGCCGCACCCATTGTTGTGTACTTTCTCTGTATGGAACTCCCGCGCCACTGGAAAGGCAATAACAGGATCCAAGTGTACACACTGAAACTACATATTTTTCTCCTTCTACTCGCGCGACTCCAGCCAGAAATTGTCGTTTCTCCCTGCTTAATTAAGCCCAACCCGATCCCACAACCTACCACTTCATGCTCCACGATTTGGTTTAATCCATACAACTAGGGGAGCAAGTGAGTCAAGCCGACTCGTGAGCCAACTCGAACTCGGCTCAATAAGTGGCTCATAAAATGAGCTCGATGAGCTAATAATCCAAGGTCAAGCAAGCCCTGACTCGACTCATTAGCTCCTGACTCAACTCTTTTAAAGAAACATTAACATAAAATATACTCAAAACATGTTAAATGTCAAAAATTTATCTTTAAGGTATTAAAAATGATAAGAAAATAATACTTTTCATTATATATAAGGTGATTAATTATTATTTATCTTCTAATTGCTCATCCTATTTGTCAACTTATTATAAAGCTATTTAAAATTAATATCATTTTCTCTCTTTTATATTAGCCGACTAAAACTCGTAGACTTAAGCTCGAGCTCGATAAAATTAATCAAGCTCAAGCTCAAGCCGAGGGCGGCTCGAGCTCGACTCAACTCGTTTACACCCCTACATACAACCACTTACCCAAGCTCGTAGGCCTATCTTTTAATCTTTATATATATTATATTATAGATCATTTTTATTTTATTAAAAAATAATAATAATAATAATAAAAATAATCAAAACTATTTATTTTGTCAAAATATCATTTGACCACTTTCGACACTGGTGCTTTAAATTTAAAAATATAAAAATGGGCGAGGGAGGGTAATTTTAAAATGTACATGCAAGAAAGTTTGAGTACTCGTCTTTCAAAATTAAGTACCATTTAGGAAAATTGCAAACTTGTTTGGAAAATCTTTATAAAAGTAGGCATTTAAATACCCGACCTGAAAAATGTTAGTACCTGTCACTAGGAATTAAGTACCATTCAGAAAAAGAAAAGTGTCGCACTGAGAAATGCTTGTTTGTGATTTAACCCTTTTTGAAGACACATTAAAGACCTATAACATCTTATAAGACCGTGGGTTGAAATATATATTTTTGCTCCTCGACTGTAGTGTCTCACAACACCGACCAACGAGTTTTTCAAGATAGTTGGGAAGGTTGATATTTACCCATGCCACTTAATTGGGTTTTGACGACAGAAGACTGCCAAAATTTCATGTGAATTTGTACTTGCAAAATAATTAAAATTTTTAGGCTATTTGGACTTTAAAATGACATAAATATAAGTTACAATATACAAAACAATCACATGAATTATAAATTAAGTCATTCCAACAGAACGGTCAAATGCACATGGCATTTATATAGGGTTTATCAGTTGCTAAACCATAAATTAATGTGATTGAGCTTCTATTTGAATTTAAATTCGATCATATTTGAAGGTGATCAAATAAAGATAAATGAATTAGTCCAAATGAATGTTTATTTAACCTATTTGAAAACATAAATTTAGGGGTGTCAAATTGACTTAAATATGAAACATCATAAATTAAGGCTAAAGCTTGATTGGGTCTAAGCATAGAGGATGGCAAATTGACTTATCAATATGAATGCATAAACAAGAGCTAAATTCAAGAATATAAATGTCATTCTTAAATATTAAACTATGATTTATAATATGTCAAAGTCGATATCGGATCTGCAATTCTAGTTTATAAAAAAATATAAAGCGATTCCTTTTAAAGCAAAAAAAAAAGTAATTTTGCATGCTCTTCAACAAAGATAATGCTTCAACTTAAAAGGACTGTCTTAGAATATGTACACGTAAACCACGAACTTTCAAGTAATTGTATAAGTGCCTGTCAAATTATGTGCAAATGGCTAAAACCTCGAGTTATACTTTCAAGGTCATAACACATTATGATCATATATATGCATATAATCTAAAAATTAACTTCAATTTACCTCTATGGGCTCCAGCTAAAATTCTGAATATTTTAACGAATAGGTGAGAAATGTTGGGCGAGTTAAGACAGAACTTGTACTGAAATAATTCATATTTGAATAATAATCAATCTGACCGTCTTGTTTATAGGGTAGAGTTGCAAGTCTCACTCGAATAGTACGATCCTCCTCTTAAGAACTGGATTTGACAACTCTAATAAGTTTCAATAGAGTCCAAATAACACATATAAGAATTTGCAAATCCAAATCACCTAATCCGATCCTCCTTGTTAGGATTAGAATCGTCACGACTAATTTGCTAAAGATGTGAAAATTGACAACTTTCAAATAAATCTTAAGCATAAAAGTTTTAAATGTCAAATCTCCGGTATGGTCGATTTGATAGAAGAATTCAACCGGAGGAGCCTATTTTCAAAATTAAAATTTAAAGAATATTTGTATAAATTCAAATGATATAAATTATGAACCCGATCCTCTATAAAGAAAATAGAATTAACAAGGTTCAAAGCCAATTAATGCATCAATTCTGAATTTGATCCTTTTTAAGTAGCGCGGAGTTGACAAGATTTAAAATCAATCATATGTTCATATTAAGCCAAATCATTTACGAGTAAGAAGTACAGTCAACATATTTCAAATCAAGCAAGTAAGAAATAAAGTCAACAGAGTTCAAATCAAGCAATCAATTCCCAAATAATGACAATGTTGACTGAAGATTTCAACTAGATGGGTCAACCTTCAAATCAATTTCAAAATCAAATTCTTAAAACAACAAATCAAAACACTGAAATTAAAATCAATCATAAAAAGGCGAAATACTGAAATTAAAATCAATTACCTAAAGACTTAAAGCAAATAACATCTAAGTTTTAAAACGCTTAAAAGCTCAAAGCAAAATCCGTCCGCCCTTTACAACAGTTTATCAACAACAACAACAACAAAGCCTTAATCCCACTAAGTGGGTCAGCTACATGAATCATTTTTCTCCATTGCATCCTATTTAGTGTCATTATTTCAGTTAGTTCTAATAAATTAAGATCATTTTTTATACAATAAGCCCAAGTCTTCCTAGGTCTACCTCTGTCTTTCTTAACATAAGTCGAATCAAGAATATCTACTCGGATCATCCGATGGTAGATGTTTAATTTGAACAAACGATCTAAGGCGACTCTCTCTCTAATTTTGTCCGTCACTGGAGCTAAACCAACCCTATCACGGATATGTTCATTTCGCATTTTGTCTCTAAGTGTAAAGCCACTCATCCACCTAATCATTCTCATCTCGGCAACACTTAACTTAGTATTATGTTTCTCTTTTAAAGGACAACATTAAGCACCATTGAGCATTGCAGGTCCCACCACCATCTTATAAAAATTTTCCTTTTAGCCTAAGGGGTACTTTTCTATCACATAATAGGCCTGAAGCATTCCTCCACTTCAACCAACCAACACAAATTCTACTATTAACATCCCCATCAATATCACCATCACTTCGAACAATAGACCGTTGATATCTAAATCTTTCACACTTTTTAATAATTTGATCACCTAAAGTTACACTTATGTCGCTAGAGCTACTATTTCTAAAATTGTATTCCATGTATTCAGTTTTAATTCTACTCAGTCGCCTTTAGACTCCAATGTAGACATCTATAATTCAAGATTTTCTTGGGCGTTTTCTCTCTTCTTATCCACGAGAAGGATAACATCAGCAAAAAACATACACCAAGGTACATCCTCTTATAAATGTCCAGTAAGACCATCCATAACTAAAGCAAAAAGATATGAGTTTAGAGCCGATCCCTGATGTAAACCAACAGAAATAGGAAAATATTTGGTCAATCCTCCTTCAGTTCGAACACAAGTAACAACTCTAGTATACATATCTTTAATGACTTGAATATAAGTAATATCAACACCTTTCTTCTCAAGGTCTCTCCAAGAATATCTCTTGGAACCTTATCATAAGCTTTTTCAAAATCAATAAAAATCAAATGTAGATCCTCCTTATTATCTCTGTACTTCTCCATCAAACCTCTCAATAAATGTATAGCTTCCATAGTAGACCTGCCTGGCATAAATATAAATTGATTATGAGAAAACTTGGTAATACGTCTTAACCTATGTTCAATTACCCTCTCCTATAATTTTAAAGTATGACGCATCAATTTAATTCCTCTATAATTTGCACACTCTTATGCATCATCTTTATTCTTAAAAATGGAGACAAAAATACTCTTCCTCCACTCCTCAAGCATCTTTTTACTTTTTAAAATGATATTAAATAGTTTAGTAAGCCAAGAAACTACTAAATCACTTCAATTAGGATATCATCAGGTACTACAGACTCCACACTTGATTTTCTTTAAAGTCTCCTCAACTTTTTTTTGCTAATTTGACGGTAAAAATGAAACGTTTTATTATTACTAACGATATTAAAATCACTAAGGCCGATCGTATTTTCAGAAACTTCATTAAAAAGTTTATCAAAACAACAGTTTATCGAGGGTGATAAATTTCTGATTAGCTTCAACTCATAAATAACGAATGTCACATAAAGTGTATCATTGTATTCAAACTCAAAGTAATCTAATGTCAGTAAGAACATGGTACAAATCCCCAATTCGTGTGATTTTGCCGCCAAATGACACCACAAAATAACAGTTACGACCAGAATCTTCTAATCAAATGATTGCCACCAAATAACACCATTATATCACGATCTGAATCTGTATGTTCCCTCAAGGCTTTCTGTCATCTGAATTGTGAACTATAAGGGTACATCTAGTTGGCACAAACCTTCTATTAGCTAAAAGATCGAATTAAACTTGTCCCCTTAGACAAAAATTCACTTCATATCTACAGGAGTCCCTTGAATGACGCAACTCATAGTTGCCGACAAGAATCCTTCAGTCAAGTTGGGTTGACTACCTTCTCTCGCTAAGTAGATCGGGGCCATGACGACTCGAGACGACAGAATCATGGGATATTAATCGGATTCTTCATAGATTCCCCCACCATCCATTTTAAACTCCAAGTGCTAAATTTTACAGTTAAAAATATATATCTGCTGCGACTATATACTAATTATTCAGCTTTAAATGACTAACCTAAATTGAAAATGCTCCTCTGCTATCAGGAAGGGTAACTACCGCAGGGGCTTACAACTGTGAGAAAACTCGAACCCCATATCAAAAAACCTTGGCAATCTCTCAAATAAGATCAACAAAACAGAGAGTCTAGAGCTTCGAATTTTCAGAGCCCACAAAGTGTGGATATACTTGGGAAATAGAAAAGAGTTAATAAGTGCACTTATTTTGTATCAAACTGTCTTCTTAACTTTAATAGGGACCTGATCCTATCCTCACATGGATGCAGATTTGGTTGAAGCAAAAATCACACAAATCCTGGTGCATATTAAGGTTGTTTTCTCTTTAGCATTTGTATATTACTTTATGAAGTATCATTCTGAATCCAGGTTGAAGCTTCTGCATCGCACTCTTATTATAACAACTTGATCTCAAATTTAAAGAGAGCTAACAAAGAAAAACAGTGATAGAATTCATATGTAAGGGGAGAAATGGACTAAGTCTAAAGAAAAGCCTATTGGAAGAAAAAAACCATGTTTCTCTCGTTTAAAAAAATAAGGAACATATTAAAGAATGTATAACGTCGAAGATGATGGAGCATCATGCAAATGACAACCATCATGAGGACAAGATAGCAAATGTAAGCATAGTTGACATAAAATCTTGTGATGCTATCTTCATGATTACAAGCTATAGGGTAATGCTCGATAAAAATAGTTGATTCTATGTTTTTCCATCTGCGTCTTAAAAAGCCATTCTATCTAGTTTCAGTGGAAGTGCGCAAATGAGAAACAATAGCCTGTGTCGGCAGTAGGTTTGGACAATACTTGTATTAGGACGTTTTATGGGTGAACATAATTGTTGATCTGCATATCAGATTTAGGAAATCATGAACCCACTATTATATTTAAGGGGGAGAAATTATTCTCCCTTAATTATCCATTATTGTGTTTTTATTTATTTCCATTTTACAATGATGATTTGAATTTCCCTCTAATTGTATAAGGGTCAGTCTCAGCTGTATATATATATGTTATATGCTTAGGGCTTTTTGGAGCAGCTGCAGCTTAATAATAAGCTACTGAAAAATAATTTGATGTTTAAAAAGATGCAGTGACTATTACAATTTTTTTTAATAAAAAGACAGACCGCAGCTAGAAGGTTGTCACCGCGCCTAGCCAGGACCGGTGGGACAACGCAGATTTTGGCAGCAACTTTTTCAAAATAGCTATCAAAATGCAGTTTGCCCAAACAGTCAACTGCGATGCGGTGCCGCACCGCCACCGCACCGCCACCGCACTGCCATCGCACAGCCGCCTCAAACGGACCCTTAATGAGAACGAGAGAAAGTCTCCAAAAAATCTACATGATATCAGAGCAAGGAAACAAAATCTAGTTATTCTTTCAGCCGTCGAGCAGCCATAATCTTCCCTATAGTCCTCGAAATTCCTCCATTCTTGCAATAAGATTCTCCTAGACAATAGCAATGATCTTCTACATGCAATAGTGAATGTCTTCTCCAGTCAATAGTGTTGGTCACCCCCGATAGCAGCGACTGTCTACTGCAGGCAGCACCTACCCAGATCTGCAACCCCAAAAGCCTGCGGAATTATCTTTGGCTAGCAACCCAAACCTATGTCGACGAAAGACAAACTCTCTTTTTGTGCAAATTCTCATGACGACAAAATAAGACATGAGAAGTACTTTTTTTCTTCAGAAATTACCTCCAAAACCTGAGCCCATGATGTTCGGTTCTACGACATTTGATATCTCTTCCTGCATCACCAATCATAAATTACATGGCAACAATTTCCTACAATGGTCTCAATTTGTGTTCATGTACATCTATGGTAAAGAAAAAGATGATCATCTCGCCGAGAAAATCCCTGCACCAGAGATTATTGATCCTAAACATCAGACATAGGAAGATCTCATGGTCATGTCATGGCTTGTCAACTCCGTGACCACGAAAATTGAAAAATCTTCCTCTTGTACAAAATGATAAAAGAAATCTTGGATGCCGCAACTCGCGAGAGAAACCTATTCAAGTGTTGACAAAAACTCTGAGTTTTTGACATTGAAATTAGATTACATGATCTGTGGCAGGGAAAATTTAATGTTATTCAATAAGTCAACAATTTCTCCAAATATTAGCTCCAACTAGATATGTATGAAACATACATATGAGGATGCTCACAAGACTCTGCTATTTACAAAACAACTGTTGAACAGAAGAGAACCATCAAGTTCCTTCTAGGACTCAGCAAGGAATTAAATGAAGTTAGAGGAAGATAATGGGAACCAAACCTCTTTCCTCAATTTGTGAAGTCTTTGTTTAAGTATGAAGGAAAGAGAGCAGGACAAAACTCATGATGACAGATAATTCCACTAAATCAAATGTTAACAACTTGGCTTTATATACTCATAAATCATCTCAAGGAGAAAAATCAAAGAGAAACAGATCGTGATATGAACATTGTAAGAAATTGTTCATTTGAAGAAGTGTTGAAAAATTTATGGAAATCTTATATATTGGAAGACCAACAAAGTCAAATGTGATGGGAAAAATTAGGCAAACACAGCATCAAAGGAAGACAAGCCTCGAGAACATAGTCTATTTAGTAAAAAACAACTTGAAGCTCTCCAAGGAATTCTGAGACAAAATTTTGAAAATTTTACCAACCTTCTAACACATCAATGTAGTCTTCCATCTGCACTTATTACTTTCAACAAGAAGAATCAACCTTTGATAGTGAAGTCTAGAGAATCATACTATATGACTGTTATAGCACTATTTTTCCAAATCCTTTCATTTTTGCAAACAAAATGAAGTAGTTAGAACTGCAAATGACTCCCTCTCATCTGTGGAAGAAAAGAAAACATGAAACTCACAAAAGATCTTATTCTTCAATATGCGCTTTATGTTCCTAAACTTAACTGCGGTTTACTATCTATTAGTAGACTCACTCATTACATGATTTATGTTATTAAATTCTGCCCTAATTTGTGTGAATTTCGGTTGATGGACTTGGGGAAGGTGATTGACAGCGTAGACATATATCATGTACTTTTTCTACTCACTAGGAATTTCATTTTAAAAATATTATAACATCATTCACAATCCTTTGAGTCAAGTTCGTATCTAAATTTGTTGTTCATAAGAGTCATGTTATGGTATTTTCGCCTTTAGCATCCTAACTTCTATTATATTGAAAAATTGTATAACCATTTATTTATCAATAGAAAGCCTGATTTTTATCATTGTGAAACTTGTCAATTTATTAAATATACTTAAGAAGTGTACCCAAGCCTGAAATAAAAACCAATACATCCTTTCTCTATAGTTCATAGTGACATCTGGCCCTCAAAAATAAAAATACGAATGAGGCTAGGTGGTTTATTACCACCATTGATGATAATACCAAAACTACTTGGACATTTCTCATAAGGAAAAATATGAAACTGTCAACATATTTGAAACCTTCTACAGCATGATCCCCACCCAATTTCAGAGCAGAATTTAAATTCTTAAAACCAATAAAGCAAAAGACTACTACAGCTCTACCCCCGACCCTTATCTATCCAAAAATGTCATCATTCATATAAATTATTATGTTGACACACCACAAAAAAAATGGAGGGACTGAGAGAAAGAACAGACATCTCTCAAACTGGTACAGTCAATTCCATTCATTAATAATGTACCCAAACACTTATAAGGGGATGCAATTTTCACATTTACTTATCTCATAAATAGAATGTCCAAGAGAGTGCTAAACTTTAACAAACCTCTTAACACCCTCATAGAATCCTACCCGCATATTCAATCCTTTACCTCTAACTTACCACTAAAAATTTTTGGATTCATCGCTTTTGTTCATCTTCGTCAACCTAACAGACCAAACTTGATCTCAGGTCAATCAAATGCATCTTTGTGGGTTACTCTTCAAACAAAATGGGTATAAATGCTACTATCTTAAAAAAACAAAAGGTTTACAGTTCTATAGATGTTATCTTCTTTGAAAATCAACCATATTATCTCAAATCTAGAATTCAGGAGAGAGATTGAGAGAATATCAGATTTAGGATACCATTCAGAAACTTCAAACTCACCTCTCTCAAATCCCTGATGAACCCACTCTTGTCCTCAATATCAAAAACCAACCTGAAAATGAAGCTATTCCTCCAAATTTGGGATGCCAATAAAAAACCTCAAACTCGCCTCTCTTATATCCCTGATGAAACAACTATTGTCCCCACTATCACAAATAAACCTAAAAATGAGCTTATTACTGCATTAAATCCTCTCACAGCTCCCATCAAGAACTAAAAACTCCATCTGCACACCAGAAAGAAAAAACCAACTGAACATGTAAGAGATAATATGTAAAATAAGTAATGCAAATCACTAGAACCAACTCCACACACCCTACGTATTCAAATAGAGAACAGGTCAACATATCATTGTCGGCGTTGTTTTGGGTGTGAAGTGCCCGTAAGAAGCTGTCGGTCGCCGGAATCGAAATCTCGTCGCCCGCTTCGGAAGGACGTTTTAATTTACATATATATATAATTTTAGAAAAATATGAAATCAAGTCGACTCATATTTTTCGTAGTTTTTAAATGAAAGAGCGTTATACGCCGAGACGCGTATATATCCCGAAGGATAAACGCAAGACTTGAGGTGAAGTGCTCGATCAAATAAACTAAGAAATATATGACGTCCGTTTGGTCTGCGAAACCATTTTATTCTGCGATAATGATTCACCTATTTAATACGAAGAATTAAATAGGGTTTATTTAATCTGGGTTCGGAAATGCTTCTATAAGAGCAAGTCTCATAATTAATTACATCTTAAATGACCTCTCGATAAAAATCAGGAAATATTATCTTCAAGGAGGTCAAAATGATAGGACTTTTCAACGAAATCGGACAAAGAGGTGTGAAAGAGGGTTGACTCAAATTTGGAACATTTTATTGTAGAATCCAAAGGAAGAGAAACTAGGGGATGTCGGAGATCCGAAGGCGAATCTCGGTGACTTCCAAGTTATCACATGGTTTGGCTCGATTTAGGAGATATTATTTAAAGGTTTCATCACCGCAATCTTATTTAATTAGAGCATACATTTGCGTGAAACAATCACACGAACAGCTCTAGAAGATGTGAGGATTTAGGTCGTAACGAACGACAACGCTCGGAATCACAAAACGAGTTAGGGCTTATATTGTACGACGGAAGCAATACTGAGGCCAAAAGAGGTTGAGGATTTATGTCGCACTAGGCGGACAACCTCGAAATCACATGGATTGTTGTTTAATCGCTAAGGAATGGTTTAGTTGGTGAAAACGTGTTTCTTTGTTGAAAATGGTCGTCTTGCCTTGCCGCCTAGCTCAAGCTCGCTTGCGTGAAGAGGTTGAGTTTTAGGGTGTGATCACGATATCGAATCGAATGGTCGTATGGTTGAGTTCTTCTAAACATCCTATGCGAAGTATGTTTAAATGTTGTACAGATGTATAGCGGGGTATAAAGCACGAGAAAACGAGTAAAACGTGTAGCAGTATGAGTACGACGTCTTCAACGATAAAGCATACGATAGCAGAGTACGAAAAATAACACGCTGTAAATATAAACAAACATGTATACGCAGGAGGTCCGTTATTTTCTTAAATGCGACGATGTAGAGTGCGTCATGCGAGTGAAAGCGAAGCGAAACGTCGTCCGAAAACTCGAAAAAGACGGCGAATGACTCACGACGAAAGCTAGAGAAAATAAAAAAAAATCAAAATCAAATCATCGAAGCACTCGGGAAAGTCCGGAAAAAGGACCACGAGTGCTTCATCAAAATCATACGAAATCCAGAAGAAAGCTGCAAGCACTCGGGTTGGAAGTCTAGGCTCGAAGCGTAGTAATCTTGCTCGAAGGGTCGTCGAAGAGCTACTTCAGTCAGCAGAGTGTATAGAGCATGCTACTCAGCTAGAGGGGTGTCTCTTATACTCTAGCTCGGGAGGGTGTTCTCGACCCAAAGCGATAATCGACGAGTGGACAACCAAGTTTTATAATATGATTTTAAAATTTATATTTTTAGCATGTACATGGATTTCGAGCATACTGAAGAGAGTTTATCGATATTTATTTGTAGTGAAATAGTATCCATTCTTATCGGATTTTGAAAATTGGGATTGTCCACGAGTTAATCGTTTCGTCGGGTATAGTGGTCACTAGCAATCTAAGAAGATACGGTGCCCCGCTTGCGCTTATAGCGGTGAATGATCTCGTCGTTCTACGGTTCACTGGGGCACTGGAACGAGTCCCGATGTCGCGGGATGAGATACCATTCTACTCTATCACTGGTGTGCGCTTAGCATCATCGCCGCGTCGCTCGCACGAACAAAACAAAGCCAGACTCCGAGTAGAGCGGGGAAGACGTGTCAAGCAACGAAGAGGGGATAGGAAGAAGACTAATCCACCTTCGAATTTGAAGGGTTAAGACGACAGGTGGGTTACTCTAAAACTCCCCTAAGACATGTAATAGTAAAACACTGAAAATAAAATCCAAGGTCCTTGAATCGACCCCGAGGGTGTCATCTTCTCGCTTGGGTGCAATTGGATCGAAGAAGAGTTTAAAACGAAATCCGAGAAAATCATTCAAGCCTCTAAAATCAAACAAAGGGGAATGGCTTGGGAAAAAGCTGGCTGCTAACATTTCCAAACCCATGCTAGAGTCAAACTCTCCAAACTTCAAAGAAATCAACAGCTTCTTGAAATCTCTCCTCACAAGCAAGCTAAATAAGACCCCATATCATCACAATAGGTTCCATAGGTGAGGGTGACTAAAAGTAAAACCACTATCTGGCTCGGGACCAAGTCAACAACAACAAGAAGATCCCTAAACTCCCAATGAAAAGGACAAACTTCCAAATTTATAAGAGAGTGAATGGACAAACTTTTCAAAAAATTTCAATTCAATTCCAATCCCGTCAAATAAAACATCCCAAATGTGGCATTACATTTCCTCTCACATATGAATCAGGGAGCATTTCTAAGTTATTTCAATTAACTCCATGGGCAAGAATGGCAAAAAACAAGACCACCCTCACCTCCATTACTCCACTAAAGACTCGCAGCTGCAGAGCACGAAACGAGGAGGAGGCTCGCGACGAAAGCACGAAACGGAGAAGAGGCTCACGGCCAAAGCATAAGCTCAGGATAGGAAAGAAAGGGGGCCGCCCCAAATATAGCCTTTAACATATAAGAAGATAAACATAAAACTTCTGATAGAGCCACCCAAACCAATTTTTTTAACTTCAGATAAGAAGAATGCCCCGCATACAATCATTAATCACCTCACTCTATAAGCAAGCTAACACAAAACATAAGCCCGAGCCACCATGAGGCAAGAACCAAGCCAATATAAAGCTACAGCCCACTCAAAACAAAACCAAAACAGGGATCAATATCACAAGAGCAAAATCGGGACATTGCAGGCCCAACCCAAGCCATAGTGAGGCTGGGGACAAGCTTATAATCAAACTACAACAGTCCCAACTCAAAGCCAAAGCAAAAGGGGAGGTAAAGGAGCCGACCCGAGCCCGTATAGAATCGAACCCGAGCCACAGCTGGGCTGGAAACAAGTCCAGCCTCAAATTAAAACAGGAATACAGCAGTGTAACAGAAGACCGAGCCACGCAAGGCTAAAACTAAGTCCCGAATTGAGCTTAAAACAAAGAATACAGCAGGACTCAACAAAACCAAGCCATATGAGGCTAAAACCGATTCCAGCCACAGTTAAATCCAAATCCAACGTAAAACTGAAGCAAATTCTCCTTAAGAGCTCAATTAAAATGAAACACATACATATTTTTTTTTTAAAAAGCTCAACTACCATATGCTTGCAAGCAAGAATGAGCATAGAAGCTTTTCAAATTAGTTAATCATGCTTCATGAAGAAGCTAAAGTGCAAGAAGCCCAAGAATTAAGCTTCCAAATATTCGAAACATAGAGCTACAATATGCTTTATATAAGAACAAACATGAAACTTCTCAAATTGAACTAAGCTTTTTTTTTTTTTTTTTAACATGCCATTTTGATAAAGAAAAGTTACAAAGAGCAAAAGCCGAGCCCCACATGTATATTGAAAAAGCCAAATGAGCTCCTCCATGCTTCATGCTGAACCAAAGTAAGCAAAGAAACTATTCTAATATCCATTTCAACATGCTTGCAAAAGAAATTATTCATTACCTCAAGCTTATGCTTTTAATACATCAGAAGTAAAAGACCAGCACATGCTCGAAATAAGAACACGCATAGGATCTCCTTCCCAACATTCCTAGTATGCACTTTCCTCCTTAAAGAATGATGCTTAAAGCATTTAAACACAATCCTCCCATATGCTAGCAAGAGAGGCTGATTTTGCCCCAGAATTATATTCCATCAAACTCAACTTGCTCCAAACAAAAGAAAAGAGAAGCTAATGCCGTGCTACAACTTCACCATATTAAACAAATAAAGCAAAAGGAGGAACTAATATCATGCCATATCCCCCACTCCCATACATGCTTCATGTAATAAACCCCTCATATTTTCATATAAGAACAAACTAACATGCTACTAAAGAGGGGGAATGAGAAAGCACTATTTAAGCACATGAGTAAAGCTCAACACGACATATAAATGCTTAACCGAAGCCATAAACAGGACAAATCAAGCTAACGGCACAAGTGACAGCCTCCCTGGGCCAAAACCGAGAGTAAGAGAGGAGTAGAGGGAAGTTACCAGACGACAGGAAGCACAAACAAGGAATAGCAAGCACAGGTAGCAATCCAACAGCACCTCCCCTTCCTCACAAGGATTTTCGGGCCAACCCTAAATCATCCCAAAATGGGGTTTTTATAGGTGAAGGACGGGAGAGGAGTGCCGCTACTCACCTCACAGGATCGGGCGCAAGTGGGAGAGGCACAGAGACTGGCGACAAATTGCCGCAAGGGGGAGCAAGCTGCTTGGTAACAGAAATACGCAAGGCTAAGGTGCGAACAGGGATGAGCTTCCATGGGTACTGGTGACAAGTTGCCGCAAGGATAGGATACGCGCAGAGATAACATTCGATTAGGGATGGGATGGACTTCGCATGAGTCATGGAGGAGACGACCGCAAAGGAGTGCGCGGCTCGAGCACGGGAGAAGGCTCACGGAAGTCTCCATAAGGCTTGTGCGGGAGAGACGAGTGAGTCGAGTGGGAGAAACAGGCGAGCCGAGTGGGAAAGATGGATTTTAGGGTTTAAATTTAATTTAAATAAGTTTATTATTAGTTTATAAAAAGAAAATAAACCCTAAATCACAATTTTCGCTCTCGACAAGCTATCGTCACATACTTAACGTCAATTTTAAGTGAAATCGACGTTCCGGACGCATCGACGCAATCCGTTTCGTCGTCTGGGTAACCTCATCGACGGTCGCGTCAAAATTGGGTCGAAATTTGGTATCGTGACAAAATTCTAACGCGAGCGCGATCGAAAGCGAGGTCAACAATCATAAACACAAAGAGGAAGAAGGAGCACAAGAATGCACAAAATACTCGATAGAATAATTTATAATATATGAAAAATTTATCGTCCTCTTACAAATCTTTTGTTCAGAACTTGTATAATGTGCAAATCACAAATTCAATTCAAAAATCCTTGTCCATTCCTGCTTGGAAAAAGTTGTGGAAAAAGAGATTCTTTCTTCGAAAAGGATGGTATCTAGATCATAACAACTCTACCACCTGAGAAAAGAACTGTAGGGTGAAAATGTATATTTACTGTTAAATACAAAAAAGATGGGAGCATAGAAAGGTTCAAGACTAGACATGCAGCAAAAGGGTTCACTTAATCTTATGGGATCGACCAAAAGACGTTTGCACCAGTGACAAAACTCGACAAAATAAAAGTATTACTGTTAATGACTGTCAATTAGAATTGATCTTTATAATAGCTAGACATTAAAAATACATTTCTTAATAGAGATATTGAGAAAGAAGTGTATATGGAGATACTTCCAGGATTAAAGAACACAAATAATCAGCTGGTGTGCAAACTAAAGAAATCATTGTATGGGTTGAAACAATCTCCTAGAGCATAGATTGAAAGGTTTAATAAGACTATTCTTGCTGATGAGTATTATCAGTGTCAGGTAAAATGCAATTTTATTACATGGTGCAACTTCAATATATTGAGTACCTGAGCATTTGATTGAAGTAATTATTGTAATATTGAAGTTGCACCCTGTAATCTTGAAACAATCTCATATAGTGCTCTTGTTTTTTACACCATAAATTATGAATTCTCAAATTTTCTTAGTGGATTGAATTCTCTCTCCTCTCCTATAATTCTAGATTTGATTGAAGTTGATTCATATAAATTTCAGCGTCTTTGTGGTTATATTATCTTTCACTTTTGTGATTTACTTAATGGCGCATTCTTCTCAATCCTCATTAATGCTTTAACATTATTATTTAACACTCTAATTCTAACAACAAAAAACAACCGTGAAGAATCATGAAAACCTGTGCTTAATCAACTTCAACTCATTGCTAACATATTTCTAATAGAATAATTTCCGGTTGCATGACCATGCTCATAACATTTTTTCCCTGAACTGACTGTTGGAGTATGCCATTTGTTCAAAATATTTAAATTTAATGAAGCCAACTAATCTCCTAGTTCATATTAATAAACGACCTGTAAAATCTCTATTCATCACAAAATTGAATACTAAGCATAATTTATCCAGCATCATATCAAGTGATCAACTTTTGCAGAAGAATAATTTGAAGAGCCATGCATCATATAGAAAGTAATAAACAATCATCATTATTTATGTATCGTCTGGTTCTTTCCATTTTAACACAGTAAATACTCTCTCGTTAGAAAGGCTACACGTTCTTGCACGCAAGAAGGAAAAAGAAGATGGAGAAATATTTTTTAAAAGATCCCCGGCAAGAGGATAGATTAAAAAATTTCCTAGAAAATCAGCTTGGAATACAATTAACTCAGAGATACATGTAGACAGGAAATTGAGTTGGCTGAAAAATCTGTTGATGTGAATGGAAGTGAAAGCATTCAACCTTTCTAAAAGAAAAGTATAATGAATTGTATTCGACCTATATCTTAGCTTAGTCTGTTGAATTGTCAAAGTAACTATACACAATACCTGCATGATTTTGCGTGTAAAAGTTATACTAACACCCCTCTTGATCAGCATATCTGAAACAGTACCAGCAGCATAACCCAAAGCAGCCATCATGAACCATGGAAGTGCGCTGAACCATGCAGCTTGCCGAAGGTCAACATGATGAATCTTATCCAGGGAAAAGTTCCATAGAAATTTAAGATGTCAGAAGTTTAACTTTCCTGATTTTATTCATAAAACAAACCAGGAAACATACAGTGTTGAAGTAGATTGGCATCCATGAGAGAATGACAAAGTATCCCTGCAAATTAAGAGAAAACGTTTGTCCAATTGTCCATATCATACAAAAAAGGACAGAGCAAATGATTACCAGCTTCAAATTGAAACAAACTTACCCAGCTGTGCATGGCATTTGCAGAAATTAGAGCCCATGTTGGAAACCTAGAAAGTAATTTCACCAAAGGAGGTATGATTTCAGACTTACCATTTTTTTCCAAGTAAATCAGAGGTTTCTGACCTTTAGTGATGTAGTCCAACTCATATCTTGATATTTGTGGGTGTTTTTCAGGAGTACTAGTGGTTCCAGGAAGCCATACCAGCACCCAGAGAAACCCAAATAATCCAAAAATCACAAAAGGCCCAAAAATTCCTGCCTTTGACATTATTATAGGGGAAATTAGGAGTCCAATGGCACTGCCAAGTTGAAATCCAGCCATTACAATTCCAACAGCTCTTGATCTCTCAGTTTGAGGAAACCATCTATAAAAAAGGACCAGTATAAATCACTTGAATAAGTTTTTAAACAAGGTGCCAAAATGATCCTTGATTATTAACATGGGATCATTTTAATTCCAAAGTCTATGAAAGTGCCAAATTATTACCGGCATTTTTAATATGAACTGAAATAGTCCCCATGGAGGACTATTTTAGCCCATATTAAAAGAGTATGGGAACTAAATTAACATTTTTATAGACTCGGGCAAAAATTGCCCTCTGCAAAAAAGTAAGGGGACCATTTTAACAATTTTCCCGTTTTTAAACTGGACACAAGAACAAATAGAGGACAAACTCAGATAATGACTATATAGCACAATACTCACTATAGACTATTTATGAGAAAAAGACTCGACCGAAAACTACCTAGAGACCATATTGTTCATACTGGGAAGAGCAACTCCTTCTGCTACTCCTAGAAGGACTCTCATTGTGATTAACGCCAATACAGAAGTCTCTGCCGCCCAAGGAGTAAGAAGTGTTGCAAGAGACCAGAGAGTCACTCCCCATGCCATGACAACTTTACCACCATAATGATCGACAAATGCCCCGCCAATTATTGGTGACATCATGTATCCCCATAGGAAAGATGACTGTTTAGGAGCGGAGATAGAATCAGAGAATACAAATAATCTAAGGAAAAAGGAATCATATAAGCCTTAAATAGCTCGATGAACTTGACGCGCCAGTTACTTGACAAAGCATAGAGTTTAGGAAAGTAAAGCCAGGGATTCTCCATTGCAAATTGTGTAAATAAATGTAATTGTTATTTCAATGAATCGACTAGCTCCAGTCTCTAATTAGTAGTAGCATTTTCAGCCCTACATGATAGAATGTGTGAGATGGATTGATAAAATAAATGAAAAAAGTACATGAGCTGATCGAAAAAATTATTTATTTAAGAGTAATTTTATTGATAATATTTTTCTAAAGTTTCAATTTTATCTAAGCGCTTTTAATATAATGTCAAAAGTACCTCATCATTGCATCCTATGCATTAACCATTATTTAAAAAAATTCATTGTTTACAGAGCGAGGTAGAAGGTTGTCATATTCCATGCCTTGTATCATATCAGTATTTTCATCCTGCTTATTTACAAATAATCTGAGAGCCAAGGTCATGGCAATTTTGTTTCAACAAGGGAATGAAATAGTCCCGAAATTTTGGATGTTATGCTACCTGCTGAATGGAATTGCCATGAGGCCTTCATACCTTTTTTCTGCTGAAATGAAAAAAAAGAAAATCTCATGGCCCTTATGACCAATGAATTGCTCGTTAGAAATAAAAAATAACCAAGAGTGGCAAGCCCCAACTCCTTTAGGCTCTAGGATTTGTTTGTGATTTTAACAAATTTTAAACTGTTTAAAACTAAATAATAATTTCCTCGTTGCATTGGATAAAGCTAGACCAGCTTGTATTTGGTATAGGTCATCAAACATGCAAATTCCTTTCCATTTGAACAAGAAACAAGATAAACAGTGCAAAATTAGTAAATAAATCAACCCTTTAAACATCATTAGCATGTTCAATTCCCTACTTCATATATTATAATCACCTGGAAGTGTTAACCTTCAATAGTATCATGTGATGTGTTATTTATGGATAACATTGTCTCCGTCTTTCTGAGTCTACAACGATATCTCTTTGGTAATTCTTATTGTTGGTGTCAGCAAAAGAATAACAAGACCTTGTGGAAGGAAAGCATATAATAGTCCCGCAAAGAACGCTTATCATTCATATTATAGAATTTTGACAATTAACAACTCCTTCATACTTAGGACTCAGTACTAAAGCTTCTGCTTTTAAAAATAGGTATAAACATGAGAAAATATGTGACATTAGGGCACTAACAACTTGATATCAGGTAAATGAAAATGATAGGAATAACGAGAACAAGCCCAACTTTAGTGGAGCTTAGGATTAATTAGAAACTAACCATACCACGGAATAATAGGATCGCACAAGGATTTTACGTGAAAAAGCGGAACAAAATCTAAATGGAAGCACAATCGAAACAGCAAAAAAAACATACGAGAATTTACGTGCAAAAATCCGAGGACAGAAAAAAAACCACCGAGCCACAACACCATAAAATTTCAATATAAAATTTTAAAAAATTTTACAGAAAACATACACTAGTTTCCTCTCTACACACAAGGAAACTTACAGGACACGCTCCACGATCTTTCTTCTCGGATCCGACGCAGAATCATGCCGAATTACCGAAATTCACCTCTTCGACTCTTCTCACCTAGACTGGGATGCTTGTTGAAGAACACCAAAAGAAGTACAAGTTACACCGCTCAAAACTGGCTTAAAACAAAAAAATTCGCGTACTAACTGTTCCGGGCGCTTATGCACCCAGACTTGAAGCTTAAGTGCCATGCTTACGGGAAAGAAAAGGAGTTGCATCCAGAAACTTGGGCGCATGAGCACCCAAGTTGGCGCTCGAGAGCTAGCTTCACAAGTAGCGTCCCGATAGTGAGGCGCTTGGGCGCCCAACGGGGGAGCAAAGATGCCCCTTCTCTGTATTCGCCCCAAAGTGGGCGCTAGAGCGCCCACAACCGGGTGTACTTTCAGGTGCTTTAGCCCCACAAACCCAATAATCTCCCACTTGGAGACTATAACACCCAACATCAGTCCTCTATAGCTGCATCTCTATCTGAATTGCATTCATAGTCACGTACCATGGTGTGGGTCACCCCCGGTCTTAACCTTCGTGAAACCCAACTGAAGCCAAGCATAACTTCAGTTTCTCAATAGTCACCACCTTCGTAAACAAATCTGCGGGATTCTGAGATGTGTGTATCTTCTCCAGGAACAACCGCTCATCTTCAAGAAGAGAACGAATAAAAGGATACCTCAGCTAAATGTATTTCATCCTAGCATGAAAAGCAGCGTTCTTAGCAAGATGAATGACGCTCATACTGTCACTATAAAGTTTTTCAATCCCCTGCTCCTTGCCCAATTCTGCCATGAAACGCTGAAGCTAAATCATCTCCATACTAGCCTCAGTGATAACAATATATTCAGCCTTTGTAGTTGAAACTGCAACGATCTTCTGCAACCTGTAAATCCAACTCACTGTTGTGTTCCCCAATGTAAAGACAGACCCCATTGTACTTCGTATACTATCCATATCTCCTACTAGATCTGAATTTACAAATCCTTGTAAACTGATCCTTGCACTTCCATAACAAAGCTTCCTGTTGACTGTTCCCCCCAAATACTTGAGAATCCACTTTACCGCCTCATAATGATGTCTGTCTAAATTGTTCATGTACCTACTGACCACTACTACTGCATATGAAATAGCTGACCTGGTACAATTTATCACATACATCAAACTTCCAACTGCTGAAACATACAAAATTCTCTCTATCTGTGCTTGCTCTGCTTCAGAGTTTGACATTATCTCCTTAGATAGTTTGAAGTGACTACCTAAGGGAGTGCTAACTGATTTCGCCTCACTCATGCTGAACCTCTGTAGAATCTTCTCAATGTCCTTTTATTTAAGACAACTTCAGTGTTCCTGCACTCCTATACCTGTTGATTCTTATTTCGAGAATCTTCCAAGTTGGACCTAAATCCTTCATATAGAACTCATTTGATAATTGTTTCTTCAAGTCACTGATTTTCTCTATATCTGCTCTCGCAATTAAAATGTCATTCACATACAAAAGAAGTTGTATATAACAATTACCAAAGTATTTGATGAAGTAATAGTGGTCTGCTTGGCATTTCAAGTACATGTTGTCTTAGATTAACCTATCAAACCTCCTATACCACTGTCATGGGGCCTGTATCAAGCCATAGAGGTTTTTCGTCAATCTGCAGACTAAGCCTTCTTTACTTGGAACCTTGTAACCATGTATTTAGACCATGTATAGCTTAGCCTCAAGATCTCCTGTGAGAAAGCTGCTTTTACATCCATATGCTCCAGACGTAAATCTTTTCCTGCTTCCAGACTCAGCACAACTCTGAAAGTCGTCATCTTTAGCACTCGGAAGAAGATCTTCGTATAATCAACTCCTTCCCTCTGCTGGAAACCTTTCACAACAAGTTTTGTCTTGTAGTGCTTGCAACTATCCGACTCCTCTTTCAGTTTGTAAACCCACTTGTTCTGTAGTGTTCTTTTGTTATTTGGAAGTATTGTTAAATTTCTAAGTCTAGTTTTACTCCAAAGATTGCACTTCTTCATCCACGTCAAGCTCTCACTCTCTTGAATCTTCGACTTGAGTAGCCTCCTCAAAGCACTCTGGTTCACCACTATCAGTTAGTAACAAATAGTGTAAAGAAGGAGAATACCTGTGCATGAGTCGTATCACTCTGTTGGATCTTCTGACTTCTGTAGCAAGTGACTGAGGAACTTCTAATGCTTCTTCTGATTGAGCACTTCTTTCTCCACCTTTCTGATCACCAATGTCATCTAACTCAACAGAGTTGAATTTTTCAAAAGTAGCTGACGGGTTGTCCTGAGTTCCGACCCTGTCCTTGTACATCTCCATTTCATAGAAATTAACATCCTTGCTTCTGATGAATTTCTGATTCTAATAATCACAGAACTTATACCCAAACGAGCCATATCCAATGAAAGTGCACTTTGACAGATTTTTTAGTCAAACTTGCTCTTGGATTCTGCATTATTATGCACATATGCAGAACTCCCAGATACTCTTTAATGAGATAAATATACATTTTTGTCATTCAGGCTTCTTCAAGTAAGACTCCTCCAAAAGTACTGATGGACTATGCTTAATCAGATAAACTGCAATGTTTTGCTTTAACTTAAAACTGTTTTGGCAAGCCTGCATGCAATTTCATGCTCCTCGTATGCTCTGTGATTTTTTTGTTCATGTGCTCAGCTACACCATTCTGCTGCGGTGTACTTGGGATAGTGAACTCATGACTGACCCCTCTGTAGTACAAATATTGCTGAACTTCTGATCACAATACTCGCCTTCATTGTCTGATATGAGATACTTTTGTTTCAGTCATGTCTCAGTTTCTACCATAGTCTTCCATTTCTTAAAGATTTCAAATATATTAGATTTTTGCTTTAAGAAATACATACATACATGTCACGTGTGATCATCAATAAACGTGACAAAATGACAACCTTCAATTGACTGAACTGGAGTAGGACTCATACGTCAGTATGCACTAACTCCAGTTTCTTTGATTTCACTATTGACCCGCTCTTAGAGAAAGAAACTTTCTACTGCTTGCCAAAAATACAATCTTCACAAAAATCTAGATCAACTGATTTCAAATCCTGAAGCTTATTATTAAAAAGTAGGGACTTCATACATTTCTCGCTCATATGGTCAAGCCTTCAATGCCATAGACCTGCAACTACCTTAATTTCAGCCACGTCAATGAAATCAACAATTTCATTGATCAAATAAAGGGTGCCTTCAATGTTACCTCGAACCATCACTAATGCCCTCTGGTCAACTTCCACGAATCATCTGTGAAAGTAGTCGCAAGTGCTTACTTTGCCAGCTGTCTCACAAAAATGAGATTTCTCTTCAAACTTAGAACATGTCTAACTTTAGTAAGCTTCCAGACTTATTCCATTCGGCAAACTGATATCAAAATTATCCTTTCCTACGATACTGCAGGCCTTGTTATCTCCCAAATAAACCTTCCCTAGATCACTCTGAGTGTAGTTTTTAAATACATCTTTATTGAGATAAATATGAAAAGAGACACATGAATCTACTATCCAATATTTAGTGTTGACTAGAGATAACAACAGGGAGTCATTTTAGATTTCACCGGTGGAGACCTTTGTAGAGAGATTTCTCTTCTGCCCTCCACCATCGGCTTTCCTTTGAGCTTTGCAGTCCTTCTTGAAATGTCATTTCTTACCGCAGTTCTAGCATTCTTCTTTGCTTGACTTGGGTTTTCCTATCTTGAACTTGGATTTGCCTCTGTCTGTATTCCTACCCAAATTCCTCCCCATGTTATCAGCATTCAACGCAAAACCCGAAGATTAATCATTCGTTGTTTTTCTCCAAACTTCTTCATTCAGCATCAAACCCACAATGTCATCGAAATTCAAATTCGAAGTCTCTAAAAAATTACTCACCATCGTTACCAAATCATCTCTGTTATCCGACAATGAAGATAGTATCACTAGCGCTCTAACCTCATCCTCAAACTTGATCTCCACATAACACAACTATTTCGTCACAATATTGAAATTGATCAAATATTCTGCAACTGAATTGTTGTCTTCCACCATCTTCATATTGAATAACTTCTTCATCAGAAAAACCTTATTGAAAGCAGAAGATTTTTCATACAATTTGGTCAGTGCCGCCATTAGATCCACTATAGTTTTACATTTATAATGTTGAATGTAACATATGAGAAAAATGACAACCTGATCAAATCTAGTGTCCGTTCGATCAAATACTTCTCATTTCTCCACAGGCATAGACATAGGTTTCCATATAGTGACAGATATAATTTCTTTTGATACAACAAATCCTCCACGTGCATCTTCCGGAATGTGAAGTTCGTCCCACTAAATTTATCCACTTTGAACCTGGCATCTTCGGTCATTGTTCTCACTTGAATCAAACCCCTCTCTGATATTAGTTTGATAGAAATAATGTAAATAATTTCCAACTTTACCGTGGCTTAGGACCAACTAGAAACTAGAACACACCACAGAATAGCAAGCTCGCACAATATTTGAGAAAACTGGAATAAAAGCTAAATGGAAGCACAATCAAAGCAACTAGAAAAGCACACGAGAATTTCACGTGGAAAAACCCAAAAACACGAAGCCACACCACCAAAAAATTTCACTATGAAATTCATAATGTTTTTACAGAGAACTTACACTAGTTTCCTCTCTACACACAAGAAAACTTACAGAACGCGCTCTACAATCTTCCTTCTCCGATCCAACGCAAAAATCACGCCGAATTACTGAATTCCACATCTTCAAATCTTCTTACGTTCACTGGGATGCTTGTCAAAGAATGCCAAAGTACAAGTTGCGTCGCTCAAAATTGGCTTAAAATCAAAAAAATGCACGTACTAACAACTCTGGGCGGTTAGGCACCGAGACTTGGTGCCTAAGCGCCATGCAAATGGGAAAGAAAAAGAGTCGCGCCCAAAACTTGGGCGCATGAGCGTCCAAGCTGGCACTCGAGCGTTGGCTTCACAAGTAGCGCCCCGAAGTGGGGCGCCCAAGGGGGGCACAAAAGTACCCCCTTCTCTGTATTCGCCCCAAAGTGGGGGCTTGAGCACCACTGGGAGCTCGGTCTGGTGTTTGGACATCCAGATGCTTTTGCTCCACAAACCGAACAAAAAAAATGATTAATTCATTGTCTTATGATGGGGTTACAACCCCAAAGGAAGGTTCAAGCCAAGACCCAATAGCCACTCCATGGAATTGTAGTGCCAATTCAATAGAAAACTTCTAGGTACTTAGTCCTCGCTTCTTCTCCACATGTTTGGTTCAACTCCAAAAATTCAATTAGACTCTGTCAACAAACTATCTTGCAAATTTAACAATTTTTTCCTTCATCATCTCATTCTAAGGAAATCATTTCTTTTAGTATTTTTTTGTACTTCTAAAATGCATACATCAAAAACTACTGCTCTTTATTTCATGCATAAGCTTTCTCTTGGAATCAACTTATTATCTTTGTACAATTTTTTTCTAACTTCTAAATGCACAGAATTTATTTATGATTTTAGCTCAGTTGGTAAAGCTTTTTGCTACATTGCTTTTCAAAAGCCTAGCATACGGCAAAAAAGCAACAAAAAAATGGGCCTTATACAACACTTTGCATCTCTTCATAATTATGGCCAACACACCCTTCAATATAATTTTCTCATTTATGTGGAAGTAGTATAACTCAAATTATCAATTGAAACCTAAATAACTCCATTTTGAAAAATAATTATGTACATTTTATCATTTCTTAAAGTAAACTTTCATTTTGAAGATCGCGGGCTAAAGGAAAAAATTAAGTACGGCCACTGCCTTCTCATTAAGATTACAGTTGTACATTTAACATTACTATGCCATATAATGGAAGAGAGTAATGGAATATAAACTTGAAAAAGTTGCATCAATTTTGGAGTATCATTTTGATTTTGTATGAAAGACTTACTACATAAGTGATACACTTGATCGAGTACCATGGGAATTAATTTGATGCATTTTAAAAAAGAAATATGTGTGCCAAAGATACATTATCATTATCAAAGATATGCATCATGAAGCATTAAATAGTATTGGACGCAATTGTGAAGTGACCCAAGACTTTCTAATTATCGTAAGTTTGCATCAGTGTCTTTTCAAATTGGCTATAAAGATATTTACCAAATAAATTCAAATAAGAATATCATTTTATATGCCTATTGAAGATATGGTTTTAACTAGTGTGCCCTCCACTGAAAAAAAAAAAAAAAGAGCTTTTGAGGAAATATTTAGAAGACCTTATAATTTAAAAAATAAAAGTTGAGTATATAATATATAATTTTATTTAGCGTGATATTAATAGTTATTATTCTAATTTCTAGAAGACAAGGTGATACTTAGGAAAGATTTTTTAAATTTATTAGATGAATTATATAGAAGAATGGATACATGGATGATGATATAACTTTTAGAGTTAAGAATTGATGATTAAATCCAAAAGTGCCTCAATAGTTTAGTGTACTAAGAGAATATCATAGAGGCTTAAAACTAAATATTATAAAATCACATTTAGTCTAACAATATCATATATATGTATATATGAATCTTAGACTAAAACAAGTCATTGATATCTAAGTTTAATATGATAAAGAAAGAGCATGATAAGATAGACAACATTATAAAGGATAAATTAATGAATTATATTAAAAGTATATATAGTAGGAATATTTATTGAAGATAGAGAGATTAAAAGTAGAATAGATAGTTTGGATATATACAATGAAAGGTAGAAAATGAGCCTATTATACAACAACAATAACAAAAACAAGCCTTTATCCTACTAAGTGGGGTCGGCTAAATGAATCTTTTTTCTCCATTATGTCCTATTGAGTGTCATATTTTCATTTAACTCTAATAGATTAATATCATTTTTTATACAATATGCCACAGTCTTTTTAGGCCTTCCTCTGTCTTTCTTAACATAAGTCGAATCTAAAACATCTACTATTCTAACCAGATTATCAGATGGTCGATGTTTAATGTATCTAACCCACCTAATCTTGTCCGCCACTAGAGTTTGCAACCCATTCATAAAAAGATTCATTTCGAATTTTATCTCAAAGTGTCAAGCCACTCATCCACCTAAGCATTTTCATCTCAGCAACACTTAACTTTGTTTTATGCTTCTCTTTTAAAGACCAACATTTTGCGTCATAAATAATTGCAGGTCTCACCACTATCTTCGAAAAAAAAATTTATGTCTAAGCGGTACTTTCCAATCACACAATCGGCCCGACGCATTTCACCACTTCAACCAACAATTTGAATTCTACTAATAACAACTCCATCTATATCTCTGTTAATTTGAACAATAGACCCGAGATATCTAAAACGTTCACACCTTTTAATGATTTGATCACCCATAGTTACAACTCTGCTACTAGAGCTACTACTACTAAAATTACATTCTATTTATTCAATTTTAGATCTACTCAAACGAAGAGTTTTAGACTGTAATATAGACCTCCATAATTTAAGTTTTCCTGAACTCTTTCCCTAGTCTTGTCCACAAGAAGGATATCATCAGTGAAAAGCAAACACCAAGGTACATCCTCCAGTGAATGTTCAGTAAGAGCATCCATAACTAAAGCAAAAAGATATGGGCTTAAAGCCGATCTCCGATATAATCCAACTAAAATAAGAAAATACTTGATCAATCCTCCTTCTGTTCAAACACAAATAACAGCTCTAGTATACATATCATTAATGACTTAAATATAAGTCATATCAACATCTTTTTTCTCTAAAACTCTCCAGAAGACTTTTCTTGGGACCTATTGCAAGCTTTTTCAAAATCAATAAAAATCATAAGTAGATCCTCCTTAATTATCTGTACTTCTCAATCAATCCACTCAATAAATATATAGCTTCCATGGTAGACTTGTCCGACATAAATTCAAACTGATTATGAGAAATCTTTGTATCACGTTACACTATAATCAATTACACTCTCTCATAATTTGAAAGTATGACACATTAACTTAATTCATCTATAATTTGCACACTCTTGTGCAACCCATTATTCTCAAAAAATGAAAACCAAAATACTCTTCATCCACTCCTCAGACATCTTTTAGTTTTTAAAATAGTATAAAAGAGTTCGGTAAGCCATGAAACTCTCAAATCTCCTAAATATTTCCACATTTCAATTGAGATATCTTCAGGTCCCACTGATTTTCCAACATTTGTTTTCTTTAAAGCCACCTCAACTACTTTTTTACTAATATGACGACCAAAATAAAATACTTTATTATTATTAATGATATTAAGATCACTAAGGTCGATAGTATTTTCATAAACTTAATTAAAAAGTCAATCAAAATAACTCACCCACCTGTGTTGAATATTTTCCTCTAAGAAAAACACATTTGATTTTTATCTTTAATACACTTCAACTAAATCTTTACTTTTCTTTTCTCATTATTTAGCTATTTTATACATATAATTTTCACCCTCATTAGTATCTAATATATTATAAAGATCACTAAAACTAGAATTATTTGTGCATAAATTATTCTCTTGGACTCTCTACGGGTTACCTTATATTTTTTTTTAGTTTTCTAGGCTTTTATATTTAAGTCAATATTTATAACACTTCTTAAATTTTTATCTTCTCTTGCACATTATTATTCCACAACCAACTATTTTTATTTATAAAAACTTTACCTTTTAATTCTCCAAGTACATTTTTTGTCACTTGTTTAATAGTGCTTGTTACTTATATTTTGCTAGTGCTTGTTACTTTATCGCACATAGAATTGGCTCTTCATGAACATCCCAAATCTTAAAATCTTAAAGCTTACTCATTTGTGTCTTTTAGGTGCCCCCATCTAATTCAATGACAATGTTTCATTGTATTTTTTTTCTTGCAACTCCTTATCTTAAAATCCAGAATTAATAATCGATGAAAATTTGTGCCACATAATTCAAACGAAAAAAGAGTTAAGACTTAAGATTATATTTAAAAAATGTTAAAAATGATATGTGAAGGAGAATTTTAAAATCTCTAATGACACTCATTATGAACAAATGTAAAATGAGAATAAATAATGCCACTACAAACTATTGAGATAAAACTAATGATGAAGATGAGAAACTATATCATCATAATCAGTGTGTCTAGTAAATTACTATCCCTACTTGGTATGGGACATGCATTTCTTCCTAAAAATGGATTAGCAAATTGTTTTATAATTGAAATAGATAAATAAAAGCATTAATTTTATCATAATAACCATAAAAAGAATCAATTTAATAGCATTATCACAAAACATATTCACCTCAACCATGCAATCTATCCACTGTTATCCCTATTTTATTCCTAATACTTAATTTTCTATATAAAAAAATAGCTTATTTAGATTTCTAACACATTTATTTATTTTATTTTTTTTTTGTCCTTCGAGTCAGTTTCTAGTAAAAATCCAAACTTTATTTCACCAAGTATTAGCTTTCTTGTTGAAAGGCTTGAATAATCATGTAGCAAATCTAACAGTTTGTTTAGAACAGTCCTTGTCCACTGTCCACAACAATTAAGTTGTAATGCGTACCGCAACCAACCTTTACCTATATGGCATCACAATTAAATTAAACTATAAGCATCACTAATGGGTGATATTTTTACCAATTCTTGTCCTATTCTCCCCGCAATTGAGCCGTTCATCTTGTCTCACTTTTTGGGATTTTAGCTAACGCTATCCAACAAAACCTGCATTCTGTTAAAGAAATTGAGTAAATGTTTTATGAACCTCGTGCTTTCAAATTAATACAACTCTCAACCTTCTTCATCAAGCATTGGAACAAAACTCAGCTTTTCAACTAATAAGCTAGACACGCCAAATGGGCACATGTCACACTCTTTAGGGGAACTCTCTTTGCCACTAAAAGCTCTCCCCCGAAACACCCAAAATGATGACATGACCATATCATCTATTCCTTCCCCCGCATATAAGCACTGAATTGTTTTAGTAGAAGCCCAGTTTAGAAACCCAAAATCATTCCCATATATGCCCAACGACAATCTCTCCACCACAATAATCTACTCCTCAAAAGTGCCCCAGATAAAAGATTTCAGAAAGAAACCAAAGATGCTCACGAGTGTTTCTCTACAAATCTCCATCACTCAACTGACCCCCACAGCTTAGAAAACATGGAAACCATAATTTTGAAGTTTGTCAGCCACACACGTTGGAATAACAGGAAGAACTGCCTCAATGCATTTCGCTGTAATTTTAAGTGGTTTGAGAAAGTCTACCTGAACAATCCCAGAAAACGACTGGCTCCATCCACGCACCTTGGAGAGGGGAACAATCGCCACAGACATCACCACCCGATCGGCATTGCAGAGTGCCAAAGCCAACCCCAACATCGCAACCACCTTAACCCTCTCGGAGGTGACGAATTCCAACAAGGTCGGGCTATGCAGCTCTTTATCAGGCAAGAATGAGCCAGAAGCGCTGTTCCTCGAGATCCCCAGTCGCACTTCTTTTCGAACCTGACTTTGCGGAAGCCCCCATTGAAGGGGCCCGTGTGAACTTCCAGTTCCGACAGAAAGCTGGGAGAAGCGAGGCGGAAAACCATGGCCGGAGATGGAACTAGAGGACACTCGGCGAGTGGGTTCTCGAGATTTTGAAGGAAGGGAATGATGAATAACTCGATCGAGGGAGTTCCGGAGAAGACTCATACCTGCGGCGAGTCGGCGACTCGAAAGCCACTTGAGTCTGTTGACTTCTTAGATCGAGAAAGCGGACCCCGAACGAGTTACACCTAGCATTGTAAAGCTCTCTACTAGGATTTTATGCTCTCCCTCTCTCTCTTCTTAATGATCTTGTGTCTTCTACACTATCTTTGGGATAAAAATTGTGTACGTCAATCATACACAGACGCTGCGTACGTAATAGGTTACACGGAAGTTACACGGGAATTACAAGGGGATTACAAGCATGTTATAACCTCCTTGTAACTCGCGTGTAACTCACTTGTAACCCACGCGCTTCTATTTCATTCATTTATAGGTTACAGAGGTTAAATTACGTACTAATCTCCCGCGTACGGTTGACGTACACAATTTTTTTCCCTATTTTTTGGACATTTGAATAAATTTAATCTCATGCTCACTTACAATGTATATGCAAGGCCACTACAAACTTCTTGATTGAATGACTTCGCACTCAACCAATATATTAAGGTGGCTTATGCGCGTCCATGCTTGGTTTCCTCATGTGATCTATTTCTTCCTCTCTCAAAAGTACTTAGTATGTCTTTGACTATGACTATGGCACTTCATTGCCTCTCTTCTCTCCTGACATCAACGAGATCATCTTTTTCTCTTATTTTTAAAAAGCTTCTCTTTATGTCATTAACATGTCATGACCTTTCACCATCATTGATTGTTGTGAATATGCAAAATTACATACTTTTTCTCTTCTTAGCTTCATTCATTCCTTTCAGTTCACTTTTGGGAGTAAGATCGTTTCATCCTCCTTGACATAATGGAGACGACCATTAAATATTGTATCCTCTAACATGCAATTGCAATAATGTATTCCCAATTGAAAATAAATGTTTAGTTCTCAAAATGCTAAAATCAGAGATTTTTTATTTTCCTTTTTCTTCATTAAGGAAGAGTAGAGGTCTTTTATTTTTTTGGAAGATGATCCTTCTTACTCTTCTGTAACATCCACTCATGTGATAACCAAAGAATCTGCCTAAATCATAATTTAATCTAAAGTGTGGTTAATATATTTAAGCAAAGTATTGATCCTAATTAATTTAACTATAATATAAACTGGACCTATATTATAATTGTGTGATAAATAAGGATGTCGACTAAATTAAGAAAAATTGATGTTAAAAAATAAATTTTACTCTCAAACATATTTTTGAAGTTCTCAAACTTAGAATCGAACAAAATTATTAATATAAAATATATTCAAAATTTTATTAGTTTTGCAATACGTAAGTATTTAAAACTTGGAGAACAAATGAAAAATATACGTCTAAAATACTATAAGATAATCATTAAGTCTATATTTAAAATTTTACATTAATTTTTTAGGTACTAATGTAAATTTAGTATAATTTAAATAATTTATATTGATTAAAAATAAATAAATTATAAATTACTCCTATCATAATTATCCAATCCCTTGATTAATTCTTGGCTAAGAAAAAGAGGGTTTGACATATGGCAAGAGAGACCCATAAAATGGGGAAAATTAACTTAGTAGCAAGAGGTGAGATAAGAGATGAATAACCTTAGAGGTGTTTTTATGGAATAGGCTAATTAGAAAGTAACAGAAAGGCTAATGTTATAATTATAAGTTTTTTGGAAGGTAAATTCCTTAAGACAAATGTTAAATTAGCATCTTTCTTGAGGGCTAACAAAATTATTGCATAAATAAATTATTTTAGTCAAATACTCATTTTTAACGTATTTTTGTTAATTATTAGGAGAAAATTTATATTTTTTACATATTTTTTATTTTACAACTAATGAAGAAAACTTTAAAATGTTATTATCAGGTAGTCGCCTGACCAAGGTTGTTGGGCTCACCTTACTCTATGGTGAGTTTGAATTTGAGGTAGATCATAGATACGTCACCTTAGGAATTTATAACTGTTTTTCTTTTTGCATTTTTTGAAATATTTTTAGAACTTCCTAGGATTGAGAACTAAAATCCTTTTAAGTTTGATAAGAAATTTTATATGGATTTTGTGCAGGTTGTCTCTTGTAAAAATTAGATGTTATATAGATAAAATTTTATTATATTTACAAAGTAATGGTCCATTTTTATGACACATGCAATAATTTAATGATCCCTAAAAGTTTTTTTATGTTGTGCCACAATATTTAGAAAAATTATCTAATTGATGGTTGATCATGCTACATAAGAACATTATTGAAACAATCAAATTACATCATATAATTATTATGTAACAAATTTAAAAATAAATTTTTGGTTAAATATTACCAAACAACTCATATATAATTCTACATGTTAATAAATTAAGGTAATAATTATACATATCTCTTTAATCTCATGTTAATTTAATAGAAATATGAGAAATAATATTGTCTATGCTAAAAAGAGAGGATGCATAGAATTTGAATGTATGGTACATAAGAATATTAATTGTATTCTATAATTGAAAGAGAATGCATATACATATAATAGAAGATTGATTACTCTTGATACCTCAAATATGACCGGCACATTTATAGCCACATGCAAATGGGCCAATTTGACTGATTAGTGGAAAGGTCGTATAGGGCATAATACTAAAGGAAGTTGTAAGATTAGCATATTGATTTATGAGTATAAATGTTTATAGTGTAAACCACGTTATGTAATTGGCATATGCACATAAATAGAATGGTTTACCATGATAAGAACAATGAAGGACTTTTGAGTATGAGTGTAAGATAAAATTTGTGAGATGAATGATGAATTAACTCTTATTTACATGATCAATATTATGAATGTGTGAAATATCATAAATACTTATTATATTATTATATTATATTAACCATAAAGGAGACTAATTAATTTCTTATACAGCTCATATATTTTTTATTGATGTAGTATTCATGAAAAGTCATACTTTAACATTTGTTATTATTCAATTAGTAGATAAAATAAATAATTGATCATTGCCAAATATTAAAATAATGCATATTGCTTTTTATAGTGTGTAGTGAATTCTTTAGTTTTTTTCTTATGATCGGCTATGTTATATGCTCACCATATATTTATGCTACTAATATTGATGTAAATATTCTCTTATGAAACTATGATATATAATGTACTCTTAAGATTAAATTTTATATTTATATTTATGTATCTAAAGTGTTTGAATATGGATAGTTGTGTAATAAATTTTTTTTTAGTTAAAGGAGACTATTGCTCCTTACACGTTTCATAAAAAGAAAAAATTACAACCCGTGAAAGAGTTCCTATCTAAACACAAACCAATATAACTCACGCAAAAAAAGAGGAATCTAAGGATCTCTTTCCAGAAAAAAAATAAAAATACAACACACACACACGACCCAACCAAAGACAAAACAACAACAAAACTAAGCACAATCAGACAATAAAATACCAATTAAATCATAAGGAATAAAAGGAGAAATGATAGGAGAGTTCAGCTGTAAACCAAATTTGGCTATCCAGTGAGCAGCTTTATTTCCATCCCGCTTAACATGCATCCAACGAATAGTGAAGTGTGCAGCCAACCAGAAAATGCGTTTCATAAGTAAATTGAGCGTCCAATGATGAGGAATCTGCAAAGTACAATACTTCCATAACAGCAAAGAATCAGTTTCAATAATAATATATTTCCATCCTCGATTAAGAGCAGTATACAAACCAAAAACAACAGCCTCGGCTTCAGCAACTAAAGGAGAAGAAGAAAGAGATTTAGAAGCAAACCAATAAATGGGAAGCCCCAGAACATCACGAAAAATGCCCCCAACACTAGCACTCGTAGGCATCCAGCAACCATCACAATTAAGTTTAATAAAAGGGAGAGCAGGTTTGGTCCATTTCACGGAATCAGCAACAGTAAGCTTGCAGGAAGGAGCAGTAATAGAAATGCTAAAAGATCCCAATAAACCAGTAAGCTTACTGCAAGCTAATTTAGAGCACTGAATCCAATTTAAGCATTTAATCAAATAACACAATATAAGACTAAAGGTATGATTAGCATAAACAGATTTTCCATTGTCCTTACTATCATTTCTGGTAATCCAAAGGAACCAGATAACCACAGCAGGAACATTGAAGAAAAAATGCTTACCCAAATTGCGCCAATACTGAAAAATTTCAGTAAGGGAGTTGAAACCATTAGAGGGAAAAGGAAGATGCGAGTGAGTAAAAGTCTGCTTCCGGATAAAAGAGGTAAAGGAACAATTAATGAAAATATGCTCTAAAGTTTCCTCATGAAGATGACAGAGATAGCAACGAGATGGGAGACGTAAACCTTTAAGCTTCATAATATAATCAGTAGGAATTATTTTATGAAAAACACGCCAAATAAAGAAAGACATAGAAGGCTTGATCCATTTATTCCAATTCCGACTAAGATCCGACTTGAAGGTCGATGAAAATTATCAGCAAAGGTTTTGGAAATAGAATCACCCAACTTACCTTTAGGTATAGGAACATCCTTCTTATCATTGGTAAGGGGAATAGTAGCAATGTAATTAGCATCAATGATATTAAGAGAAGAGGAAAGCTTATCCATACACCAATCATTATCTTGCCAAAAGTCCTTGAATTTGACATCAATATCATAAGGGCCCCCATACCAATTAGAAAGAGGACCAAAACCAGTCCAGTCATCAAACCAAAAGGAGCAATCACCCTTGCCTACATCCTAGCTGAGTAAAGCATCAGTCTGCTTAGCAACACTAAGCATGGCTTTCCAAATAAAAGAAGCCTTATTATAAACAGCCTTTAAAGGATGGAGCTTGGAACAATATTTATCCTTGAGATAAGAAGCCCAAAGAGAATTATCTTTACGAAAACGATACCAAAGCTTCACATAATTAATCTTAATAGAGTCACTAAGACTTCTGAAACCAAGACTTCTGAAACCAAGACCACCTTTATCAGTAGGCTTACACAGCTTATTCCAGCTTTTCCAATGATAAGAGGAATGACCTTTACCATCCTAAAGAAACTTATTAAAAAGTCTTTCCATTTTCTGAATAAGGCCAGAAGGCATATTCATAACTTAAAGAGAGTAAAGTGGAAGAGAAGTGAGAATACTTTTAAGGAGAGTAACTTTACCACTAAAAGAAAGAAAAGAATTCTCCCAAGTAAAAATTTTAGTCCTGATTTTCTCAAATAAAGTATTAAAAATAGCAGTTTTATTTCTGCCCTTGTTAAGCAGAAAACCCAAATAAGAAAGAGGAAGAGAAGCATGCACGCAACCAGTATAAGTACAAAACCAATCCTTCTTGGCAACAGTGATCTTTTTATCACAATAAAAGGAGCATTTAGAGACATTAAAATAAAGCCCAGACATATTCTAGAAAATAGTAAGATCAATCCAAACCTTTTTTATAGAACGTTTATTAGCATTAGTGAAAATAATCAAGTCATCAGCAAAGCATAAATGAGAAATGCTAATATGACCTTTATGCTTATAATTTAAAGAAGGAAAACTGTGATATAAGCAATTTAATCTTCTAGAAAGGTAATCAAAAGCAAGGATGAATCAATAAGGAGAGATAGGATCCCCTTGCTTGATGCCCCTATAAGCTTGAAAGAAACCATAACTGTTGCCATTAATAAGGATAGAATAATAGTTATTCTTAAGAATTCTAGAAATTAAAGAACAAAAAGTATCATTAAAGCCAATAGCATGAAGCACATCCATAATGAAATCCCAACAAATCGTATCAAAAGCCTTTTGAATATCCATCTTAAAGAAAACATTACCATCTCTATGTCTAGAATTAATGTCCAAGATTAATTCTTGAACAAGTAAAGCATGATCACAGATATTCCTATCTTTCAAGAAAGCAGTTTGATTAATGCTGATAATAGAATCAAGAAGAGGTTGCATTCTTTTCACAATAATTTTGGAAATGAGTTTAGATATCACCGTGTTAAGACTTATGGGTCTAAAATCACTCCAACGGACAGGATTTTTGATTTTAGGAATCAAAACAATATTAAAAATTTTAAAGTACTTAGGTAAATCCTTACCAGTAAAGAAATCTTGAATAACTTTAATAACATCATTATGGATGATATCCCATCCATTTTTATAAAATTCCACGATGAAACCATCGGAGCCACAGAGCACGACCCTCATCCATGGTTTCCAACACAGCCTTAATCTCTGCAGGACTAGGAATAGCAGTAAGTAAATTGTTATTGAAAACTTTAACATCCCTATATAAATCCTTATCAACAGTCCCTGAGTAGGGCTGAGCAGAATTAAACATATTAGTAAAATAACTAACACCATCCTGTATGATATCATGAAGGTTGGTGAGTAAGACACCATCTTTATTATAAATAGAATGGATAGTAGTGAAGTTCCTGCGAGAAGTAATACAAGCAGTATAATATTTAGAATTCCTATCACCATTTAAGAAATTAAGCTTAGCAGACTTTACGTGCAAGGAGGCATTCCTCCTTAAGCAATAGCTTCAGTCAAAAGATTTTGGGCCTGAAGAAGCATATTCATATCAATAAGATCATTAGCATAAGCCTTTTCAAGTTCTTGAAGATTAGCTTCAAGAGATTCGACGTTCTTGTGTAAATTACCAAAAATGTGCCAATTCCAATGCTTAAGATGCTTAGCCAAACCTTTTTGCAACATCCAGAGACGATAACCAGCAGAACCATGCAAAGTAGTGTGCCAATTATCCATAAAAAACTTATTATAATCGTTATGCATAGTCCAAGCTTTTAAGAAACTAAAATGATACTTATGGCTAGAAGAATGATTAATAATATTAAGAATAATAGGAGCATGGTCGAGGCCTCAATAGCAAGATGAAGAACTCGGTAATGGTCGAAAGATCTCAACCAAAGAGAATTAGCAACAAAACGATCAAGTCTCTCAAAAGTATGTCTCCTATACCTGGTAAAAGGGTTACCTTTATAGCCCATATCATAAAGACCAGCCATTAAAAAAGCATTATTAAAACAATCAATTAAATTAAGATTAGGTGCAATACCACCTTTTTTCTCAGCTGGAGACGAAATCATATTGAAATCTCCTCCCATAAGCCATTTTTCATTCTCAGTATTGAGACTGGAAAAAAGATTCCAAAGGTCTAACTTATCCTGTTTCAAACAACTAGCATAGATTAAAGTAAAAAGAAAAGATTCATTAGCACAATGAATTCTAACATGCAAGAATTGATTGTGATTGATAAGAATCTCAACATCTAAGAAAGGCTTCCAAAAAAACCAAATATTATTGTTGCTATTTGTGAAAGATTTATAAGAGCTAAATCTTTTCAAATAGAAATCATTATTAGCATCAGCAACTAAAGGTTCTAAAATACCAAAGAAGAAGAATTTATAAGTACGAATTAAATTCTTTAAACGATTAGAGGCATTGTTTTTAGCAATACCCCTAATATTCCATACCATAGAATTAATCTTCATAATCTTGAGTAACCTTTCCCACCTCTTGTAACCCAGCAGCTTGATCTTTCAATTGAGAAGATCTAGTAACATGATAAACAAAATCAGCCTCTCTGTTGCATTTTATCTTCCTTTTCCTAGAAGATTTTTGAACAATCCAATCCTCCTTATCATCACAAACAACAAGGTTAGAAGTAGTAGTAGGAGAAATGCTAGTTTCAACATTCCTTATAACTTGAAGAGGAACAGAACTATCAAGAGCTAAAGAATTATCAATTGCTTGAACAGACAGAGCAAACTGTTTATCAACAGCAATGGAATGATTATGTGCACTCGAGACCTTATCAGAAGAGGGATTCATCACAACAAGAGCCAGATCAGAAGCCAAAGCAGAAGGGCCACCCTTTTCTTAAGGGGGTAAATCAGAATCCATTTTAGGCCCAATTTCTTTAGTCAAATCAGAATCCAGTTTAGACCCAGTTTCTTTAGTCATCATAGATCGTGGTTTGTTCTTACGCAATTCCGGATGAGCATTAAAGCAATTGGAAAACAAGTGTCCAAAAAGTTTACAATGACTGCAGTAATGAGGAACAAATTCCAGTTCAACCTTCTGCCAATATCCATCATTAGTATTACCCAGCCATATAGAATCATGAAAACCAGCAGTAACATCACGTTCAACCAGGATACGGGCCATAGAAGGTCTGGATAACGAACTAGTAGCCGCATCAAGTTTCAGAGGCTTCCCATAAACAGATGCTATAGAATAAAGAACCTTAGTGTTATAATACTGTAATTTGAGACCGAGAAAATGAATCCAAACAGGAACTACAGGAGATTCCTCTGCCGGATTGAAATCCGAAGTCCACTTAAGCAATTTCAGATAACATTTCTCTATGGTCAGGACTTTCTTAGCAAAAAGGGAGGTATAATCCTCTTCTAACTGTAATTTAATCATCATATTCCGACCATCGATAAGGCATATTTTCCGATCGCCCTTTAAATGTAAATCCGAAAAGTATTTGCGAAGAACTTCCATACGAGGATGAGCATAAGAGAACTTGCCAACTAAAGTATATTTCAAAGGTTCAACAAGAGCGAGCGTGTCTTCTTCAGTAAAAAGAAAAGCAGGTTTATCATTCTTTCGAGTAGCCTTCTTGAGAAGGCTATCCGCACCATTCACCGCAAGTAAGTCCTGGAAAATGGAGGGAAACAAAACTTCCCCCTCAGTATAGGGCTTACCTGACGCCACATCGCAGTAGGAAGGAACATTCACCACCATCGCAGCTAAGGATTAAGAAAATCCAGAGGAACATGAGGAAGACGAGAGGAGAAAGGGCCGAAAACACGCCTAGGGCAAGAAAAGCTCCAAGAAAGACATCGTTTCACTGCACTCAATAATTGTGTAATAAATTGAAAGACTTTAAACTTTTTATTTATCTATTTTTATAGATCATGGATATTAATCGCTTTATGTATATTGTGAACAATTATGATAAGGCTGCAAAATGTTTTCCAATATAAATAATGCACTAAGTGAACTTATTATGAATGAGTTTCAAGTTATATATTGATTTGTAAGGTATGATAAAGAGCATGAAGAGTAATGAGTTATTCTTGTTTATGTTGAGCAATATTTATGCTAATAATATTGATGTAAATATTATGAAACTATGATATAAAATGTACTCTTAAGATGAAGTTTAATATTTATATCAATGTATCTAGAGTGTTTGAATATAGACATTTATGTAATATAATAAAATACTTAAATTTTTTGTTTATGATATTTAATTTGATATATCATAGATATTAATGACTTTTGGTATATGGTGAACAATTATACTAAGATTAGTCAAATGTTTTCCTATATAGAAAATGCATTAAAGGGAACTTATTATGAATGAGTATCAAATTATATGTAAAGGAATCAAAATTAAAGCTCACCTCATCTATCACACCTTAACTTTATGTTATTTATTATATAATCTAAGTTGCATTAGACTGTGGCTTGCAATGTTCTCTATATAATCAGGAAAATATGAAATCTTGATCTTATTCCTTTATCCGAAAAGATTTTCTTTTTAAGCTTTATTTTTTTTTGAGATTTTGAAATATTTTGGAATGGTGGTGAATATTTTAAACCTTTTATATGCAAAATAAAGACATGGGGACTTCAAATTAGTGAATAAACATAAAAAAATCTCAATTATGTCAAATTGTTGAATTTCTTTGTGTGTTTTTTGAATGACAAAAGACTATTCAATGTAGTTGGAAAGATAGTGATCCTTTTATTTAATGGTAACCTTATAACTTCAAATTGCTGATCAATATTTGTTATTATTTGTGTCAATATTTGTCCTCTTCATTTCTGGTTTACTTCATCTTATTAATTTCAAAGTTATAGAGAAGGTTTTCTCTGATTGAAAATCTAAAGTTATAAAAATATTTTTTCTTTGCTCTTAATAATTAAACTTACACTTTTTCTTTCACTAATAAAACTCCAAGCACTTAATAGGGGAAGTTTTTGTTGCAGAGGTTTGTTTATTAAAGAGAAAATATAAGTTCATACTCCCTTCCCCCAATAACCACAAAAAATAATTATATTATCCCTCCCCTATAATTGTATTTTCAGTTTAACTTTCTCATTATAACTCTTTAAGTTATTCTGCTCTCATCCTTATTTCCTTCAAAATTTGTATTTGTAAGATCAATTTATAATATCTTACTCAATACGAACTCCGCTAATATAAAAAAAAAATCTTTTTCTAAGATTAAGTTATCATTATCTATAACATCAATTCAATCATGCCTTTATATTAGTAACTTTTTTCCATTTGTCATTCTCTACAATTGTATTTTGAATGTAAGAGGCCTCCTTAGGGAGGCACTTATTCTTGACCAAAAGAACTTAAGATTTTGCATTAATATTTTTTGTCTTTTGGAAACCACTATCAATGGAAATGTTCTATTAAAGGATAATCTATATTTTTAATAATGAGTACTAAATCCAAAAAATTGATTAAAGATTCAAGCACATCTTCATTGGCTAATATAGCCATCATAATGATTACAAAACTAATCCAACATTGAATAAATGTTATGTAAGTAGTGACCTTTATTTAATAACGTGTCCCCAAAGTAATTGATCTCCTCTCTCAAAATTTCCTCTCAGGATTCATTCTTAGGAAAGCCTCTCTAAACTTCTTCTTAGATACCCTTTAAGTGGATATCTCTTGAAAAGTTATGATAAGGATCTATATGTTTATCTGGTCGATCGTCCAACAATTCCCAACTTCTCTTTAAGAGCTATGAATGTTTTGAAACACATTTTTGACAAACTCCATAAGAAAATAACTATGGAAACATTTGATGCAAAGCACCACAGTTAGCTAGAGATCAACCATGAATGCATACAATATTTTTTTTCACATTAAGGAACACAAATATGTCAGCTCACCCTGATCTCCAAAGTAAATTCATCGCTTTTTTTTGTCTATCTTTGCTCTAATATACCTTTGATATCAATTATTTTGGTGCTCTCATCAACCTACCACATGATAAGGATATATTTAAAATTTGGACTTGGTGTTTAATCATATAATTGCTTACATTATGACCAATCTAAGAGGTGCATTGGGTTCTAAAGAAGAATTTGATTTATTTCCTAATCTTTGATAACCTTAATAGGGTCTGCTTACCACCATATGTCCTTGCCTATTATTGCATTTTGAATGTGAAAGGATTCTCTAAGGACGCGCATATTCTTAACAGTAAAAACCTAGCCTGGGACTATTACATCAATCGTTATTGTCTTTTAAAAACTAAGAGACCATAATCTAAAAGAATAATCAATATTGCTTTATTGTTCAATATTTATGTTATAATGATTGCAAAAATGTCTCAAGACAAAGTCAATGCCTCATCAATGATGCCCTTTTTTAACAATGCATCCTCAAAGAAACTCTCAAAGATAACTCTCAAAGACAACTCTCATATTTTCTTCTTGGAAATCATTCTTAGAAAGTTATTTTTTAAAGCCTTCTTATAAAACACTTTAGAGACCTTTCCTGATAAGATCATACAAGAATCTATGTGTTTATCTTAATAGTCCTCCAATCTTGACCTACGTCTCTCCCAAGGCTTTGAATATTCCATATTGCACATGTTGGCCTTAATTTTGATGTCACTTGTGTAGGGTGCCCACTCAACTAGCTCGGGATGATTCACGACTCATTCATAACATCCCATAGCTCAAGGCACCCATGTGAGACCTCCAGTACGTTTTCAGGGCACGAAACCATGGTCTGCGATAATTTATCCTTACCCGAGAGAACCCGCAATGGTACAAACAAAGTTATTTGGACATGTTTGATGTCCATTATGGTATTTAGAGGTACCTTTATATCCATTTGAAGCCTTCTTTGAGGTCAAGATAAGTCACAGAGCTTTCCAACGTGCATTACGGGAAAATTAGGGTTTGGTACACCATACCTGCGCCGTAGCTAAGAGGGCCCATTGGCGATAAATTTTCAATCAATGGATGACCAAAGTACTCATTTTTAAGGTTAGGGAATCATAATTTACTCATATATGATCTCTCGTAGCTTTTAGATTGAGAAAATCCTCCATCAGGTTACCCCAGAGTAAATCAAGGTTTTCGGGGTTAACATGCCCTCCCAAGTGGTCAAAATCAAGCCCCTGGAAGTCTGACACCAATTTTTGGTGCATGTGAGCTAGTTCCGGGCACCTAGGCACCCAAAACAGCTCAAAATAGCATTTTCTCGATACCTGGGAAAATAAGAGCCACCTGGGTGGCACCGAGGTGCTAGAGGCCTTGCGTCATGGCGTCAGACCGAGCGCCTAAGCGTGAAGGTCACAACGTCTAGGCTATTGTTCAGTTTCAGATCACGAAAAAGCAAGTTTTGGGGGCCGATTTGACCCTAGTGCATCCCCCAATTAGTCGGAATTATAAATATCTCCTTAAACTTGAGGAGAAATGCATGGGGGTGTTAAATCTGTGGAATTAGCCTCATTTGGAAGCTTCTAAGTACCCTTCATTAACCATTTTTTACATAAATAAAGGGCAAGTTGGGGATTTGGTTGGGTGAACTGATTTTAACTTAGGGGAATCCTCGTTTCTTCCCCATGCTACTTAATTTCAGTTTTGGGCTGAGGGAGAGCTTACTTGGAGAGCATTTGAAGAGCTTGAGAGTGCTAGAGGGAGAATACCATCTTCTTCCACAAGAAGCTTCATCTTCTTGAAGTATAGAGCTTGGAGCAAGGAAAAAGGAGGAGGACTCTTCATCTTCCTCAAGGAGAAGCTCAAGGGATTTGGGCCATCCTCCAACTTCTTCTTCTTCCTCTTCTTCCTCTTCTTCTTCTTCTTCTTCTTCTTCTTCTTCTTCACTATCCAAGGAGCACAGCAAGGAGAGCTTCATCTTAGCTTGGGGGAAGGAGGATTCCAACAAACTCACGGACTCTCCGGAGATGAGAGCATCATCCTACGTTGGAGAAGGAGAACTCCAACAAACTTCTTCGTTGATCTCTCTGGCAAGGAGAGCTTCCTTATTACTTTGGGAAAGGACTTAGGTCCTCTCCTACTGCTAGGAGAGCTTCATCCTATTAGAATAAACAAATCACAATCTTCACGACAATGAGATTCTCTGAAACCATTGCATTTTTCTTTTCTTACCTTACCCTAGGAATAGATTTTGCTAGGTGTTGTGGGTTTGGTCGCACACACGAGGTAGGTCTGACCAGCCGCCCGTATCGTCCGTCTCAATCGCTCGTCCGTTATCAAACATTCGATAAGCCAAACGATACTGTTTGATCCAACCATATGCCTTTTAATTGACCAGCTTTGTGGTGTCGTGGTGGGTTTTGGTCGCTCATGCTAGGCAAGTTGGTCGGCCGACACTAGTCGGCAGGACCATACGCCTATTGATGGACCAATTATGTCTTAAAGAAAGCCCTAGGTTAAGACTTTACGCTTGTGGCCAAACCCCTAGCAAATCCAATACTATTTCCTTGCAAGCCTTCGCCCCAATTCTAGTGAGTCTGAGTCCCCACTTCATATAGCTTTGGCTCTTCTAACCTTCCTTAGAGGGGTTAGAATAGTTCAATCTTAAAGAGTGTGAAAAGCTTTGTAACTAGCCCATTTTACAAGATTGTGGAAGGGTTGTAGGACGAAAAATGCTTTGTAGCTAGTCCGTCCTACAAATGGTGAAGGACTTCTCCTACGAGAAATCAGAGGATGAAGTTCCCCACATTCCTCGCCAAAGGAGGAGGCAGCCATGCTGCATATCCAAGAGCTAAAACACTATGCACCTATGTGAGAGTGTTATTTGAGTTTGGCTTGCTATTGATTGTGATTAATCGTATCTTGCACATTGTATTGCATATTTGTATGCTCGTGGGTTTAGTCGCCCACGCGAGGCAAGTATGACTAGCCACCCGACATCTTCCAGCTCAATTGATCGTCTGTCACTGGAAGATTCATTGATTGAACGATACTAGTCGGCACTACCACGTGCCTATTGATTGAACAATATTGTGAGTGATTTATATGTTGCATCTCGCACACTACACTTTGCCTCGACCAACAGCCCCGACTCGCTACACTTTGTTTTGACCGGCTGCCCCGACCCGGTCGGCACTACATTTTGCCTTGATCGGCTACCTTGACCCATCGGCATTACACCTTGTCTCGACTGGCAACTCTGACCTGGTCAGAATTAAAACCTGCCTTGACTTGTCGTTCTGGCTCTATCGGGCGATCACTGTGGTCTGACCGGCCGCCCCCGACCGGTCGACCAATCACTTCAGTCCGACCAGCCGCCCCCGCCCGGCCGACAAATCACCTTGGTCCAGTCGGCCACCTTAGCTTGACTGAGCCCATTGGCTACATTGCCCAGGTTTGACCACTCTGGTCGATCTAGTGGGTTGAACAACCAACATCACTTGCATAGTGTGTATTTGGATGTGCATTAGTGTTTTCTGCATTATATATTGCATAATCATTATCGCGTGCTTGAGTTGCATTTTGAGTGCCCATTCATACACTCACCCCACTTATATGATCTCCCCAGTAAGGATCATCATTCCCTTGAGTCAATGCCTCTTGTGATGCATCCATCTCTTGTGATGCATCCATCTCTTGTGATGCTTTCATGTAGGTCGTATTTGGTAGCTGCAGTAGCAATTAACCATATAGGCTTTAGCTGATCACATAGGCCTAGTTGCTAGCTCAACAGCGTTAGTTGACCACAAAGATCATAGTTGTAAGCTTTAATAGCAATTAGTCACATAAGCTATAGTTGATAGTAATAACGTCATTTAGCCACATATATTGTTGTTGGAGTTATACCGGTTGGTGGCAGCAACCCTTCTATTGAGTTTACTATTTTTCACTAAAGACAACACATATCAATTTACAATGTATATAAAACTTCAAGATATGCAGTTAGTAGGGTCACAAACAGTGGCGAGCAGGGGCGGCTGGTGGACAGTGATCGATGAGTACGAAAGCCCAGAGTTATTGCCTAGGCTTCAATATGATGTAATTCATTACACCGCATTTAAGATACATCATTACACAGTATTCATGTTAAGTCATTACCTAGCAGAGTTTGCCGACGAATGCAAGCAAGCCGCACGACGAGCTTTGGTCGATAGTGATCGACTGCTATGGAGGCAAAAAATTATCACCATGTCTTCGATCCATAACATCATTGAAATTCAATTCATTATCTTCTCCCTCTTAAGTGAAGAGAGGAGGTCTATTTATTGCCACTAAAGGAGGGCAATTTGGTCATTTACCAAATAACTCCCATAACCACCTAATCATACAACCCATATCGATCCTCTCAATCAAAGAGTTTTTTTCAATGATTTTAGAGCCTTAATGACCTCAGAATTAAGCAATCTTAAGCTTGTTGGATTTTTCTCATCGAGACCCTTGATTTGACTGTAAGTTAATTTTGGAGTTCATTTGACAATTTAAGTAAGTCCGGAGCCTCCAAATGTGTTGTAATGACTTGACATGTACTTGGTTTTACACATTTGAATCAGTTTTGTTATCATCGACTTCGTCTTGTTAAGGGGTCAGTTTGACATAAATTTATTGAAATCAGGGCACTGAATGATCTTGAATTTGAATATGAAATATCCCTTGCAAAAAAAAAATATATCGAGATTCATACTAAATGATAAAAATTTATTGACGACACATTGAATATCATTATTATTACTTTTTTTTAAAAAGTAAAATCATATATAAGTAGAGTGATATAAATATAATAAAATAAAATAAAATATAGCTATTAGATACATGAATACGTAATAGTTAAAATAAATATAGGTATTAGAAACATAAATACATAATAATTGTGATGAAAAAAAATTGTAGCCGAACGAGTGATGAGCATTCATCTCACCTCTTCCCAGCTTTCCGGATCCTAACACGTGGCATTCTTCCAACGGTCGGCTTATCCCCTCCTCCCCTCTGCTCATTTCAATGAAATCAAACTCTGCAACTTAACCAACCCATAGCCACTTCGACCTCCGTCCTCACTCTCCGAACATGGAGACCGGAGTCACCAGCTACGCCGGCAGCGCTATACCCCACACCGTTCTCTCTCGCCATCGCACCACCACTCACTCCTGGTTTCCATCGCAGCAGCGTTCAAACAGAAAAAGCGTGGGTACTTTCTCAAACCAAACGTTCACTCAGTAATCCTCATTAGCTTAAACAAGATTTGTGTCATCACAGAACCTTAAAGCTGCCACCTTTTTCGGCGAATCACTGAGAGTGGAATCCAAGTCCATTTCAAGAACGGAAAAAAGAAACTCTTTCTCAACGAAGTGTGAGATTGGAGATAGCTTGGTACAGTCCTTTACCCCAAAAGTTGCTTGGTTTCTTTCTGTCAACCATGGTTGAACATTTAAGTTATAAAAATTTGCATTTTTTTGTGAACTGCAGGAAGAGTTCTTGAACAAAGCAACGCCAGATAAGAGTCTCATAAGGCTTCTTGTTTCCATAGGAGAAGCGTTGAGGACAATCTCCTTCAAGGTGAGGACTGCTTCCTGTGGAGGAACGGCATGTGTGAATTCTTTTGGTGATGAGCAACTTGCAGTCGATGTTCTTGCTGACAAGCTTCTCTTTGAGGTTTCATTCTTCTATGATTTTGATTTGATTCTTGGCTTTCTAGCTTTACGGTTCAGGAACTGGAGTTTTTCAATTTTCTGCAGTCTTTGAGGTACTCCCATGTTTGTAAGTATGCGTGCTCTGAGGAACTTCCTGAGTTGCAAGACATGGATGGGCCAGCTGAAGGTATGTATCATTAGTTAGCTAAACGGAGATGATTCATTGTTGAGGAATTTTGATACCAATCCAAGAAAATTAGTTATTCCGGTTAAAGTTTCTGCTGAGAGGATGTTAATTTGGTTGAATTTACAAATTTTGTTTGGCTATACGCTTTATTGCTAATTAACCCTTGTCTTAGTTTATGATTAATTCATTGTATTTGTCATGTTGTTAAGCTTCATTTGGTTATGTTTTTAGTTCAATATTGCTTTTTGAAACTTCATGTATCGTACATATATTAGTTGTATGAAGAACTTGCAACATGAGTTTGATTGGGAGTGCTTGAACGAGTAGCACATTGGTTGGAAACAAAGCGAAGAATCCCAATGTGTTAGGTTAGAGCGCTCACTCTGCCCAAAAAAAAAAAAACAAAAGAAAAAAAAAAGATATCTTAATGAACTAAGCTGAGTTGAGTAGGAGGTTGTGCTACCTTGAGCTTATCTCGTTTACCAAAAGCCTAGTCAAGTTCGGCTTGAGCGCAATCTGAGATTTTGTGATAGTGTTCCATTTACCAAAGGCTTATTCAAGTAAGCTCCGCTTGAGCTTGTTCATGTTATGATTGATGAGCTTAAAATGTGAAGCTCTTGAAAAATTAAATGAGCCTTATCGAGCCGGACTGGTTAGTAAATAAGACTTCAATTGAATAAGCTTAATAAATTAGCTTACCTTATAAGTCGAGCTTGTGCATATCTCTTCTCTAGAGGATTTCTTTTTGAATCAGGCCTTAATTGAGCATTATATCGAGCCTTAATTGGGCTTCTTAAAGTGCTTGTTCAAGAACTATAAATAATAAGTTCATTATCATAATTGAAATGAGTGATTAGCTATTCAAGTTTATTCTTATAACAATCCGTCATTTATAAAAGTATTCAAATTTGTTCTATTAGTTAATTAAACAATCATGAATAAACTCTAATTAAGCCAAATCATGAGTAATTTGTTGAACGCGGGCCCTGTTTGGGTTCACTTTCTATTTTTTGTTTTTGTTTTGTTTTATTTTTTGTTTTTAAAAAATAAGTTTGGTACTGTTATAATTTTTCTATTTTTAAAAAAGAAAAACAAAAATCGTTTTTGATTATATATTTTCTACTATATAAAAAAAATTATGTATATATTTTTAAATATTTAAACAGAAATGTCATTTACATACAAATTACCTATTTATTATGTATTTACATATATGCCAGTTAAACTTCACTTTTTACATTTATACCACCCTACTCTTTCTTATCACACATTCATCTTAGCATTCTCAACATTTATCCATAAATTGAACTAAATGTGATGTTTGGTTTCAAATATATAAACACTATAAGATGATAGGGCACAACAACAACAAGCCTTTATCCCACTAAGTAGTATCATTCTCTTCATTGTGTCCTATTGAGTGTCATATTTTCATTTAATTATAATAAATTAAGATCATTTTTAATGCAACCTGCCCGTGTCTTTTTAGGTCTACCTCTATCTATCTAAACATAAGTAGAATCTAAAATATCTACTTTCCTAATAGGATCATTAGCTGGGTGATGTTTAATGTGACCAAATCATCTAAGACGACTTTCTTTAATCCTGTCTGCCAATAGAGCTACACTAACCCTTTCATGGATATATTCGTTTGTCTCTAAATGTAAAGCCATTCACCCACCTAAGCATTCTCATCTCAGCAACACTTAACCTAGTTTTATGCTTCTCTTTTATAGGCCTATATTATGTGCCATAAAGCATTGCAGGTCTCACCACCATTTCATAAAATTTTCCTTCGAGTCTAAACTGTATTTTTTTGTCACACAATAGGCCCGATAAATTCCTCCTCTTCAACCATCTGACTTGAATTCTACTAGTAACATCCCCATATATAACACCATCACTTTGAACAATAGACCCGAGATAACTAAAGCATTCACTCCTTTTCATTGTATGATCACCCGTTTTTATAACACCGCCACTAGATTTACTATTATTGAAATTACATTTCATGTATGCAATGTTAGATCTACTCAAACAAAGGTCTTTAGACTTTAAAGTTGGCCTTCATAATTCAATTTTTTCTTTAACTATTTATCTAGTCTTATCCGCAAGAATGATATCATCAGCTAAAAACATATACCAAGATAACATCCTTCTGGCTATGTCTAGTACGAGCATTCATTACCAAAGCAAAACACTATGGGCTTAAGGCCAATCCCTATTGTAATCCAATTGAAATAGGAAAGTACATTGTCAATCCTCTTTGTTTGAGCAAAAGTATAAGAGAATGGAGTGTTGATATAAAAATTTCATACCCCTTATATTGAGCTAAGTTCTTTCATCCTCTCCATTAAAATCATAATTACATGACCATGAAGAACTCACAATCCAGATGCTAGAAAGAAGGAACAAAATTGCATGCTGCCTACTGCCCCTTTTAAGACCCCTTTAACTGATGCAAAAGCCTTCTATTGACTTCCTCTTTATATAAACGCATAAAGAAGAACCTTGAGCTCCCCTTAAATTGATATGGGAAGCTTTATGTTGTCTTCATTGCTTTCAATAAATGCATATTGCTGTTAAAGGAACCATGATAAGGAAAGATTGTTCGTATCAAATTCCCTTTTCAAAAAATGACCTCAACCCAAAAAAATCGAAGAAAGAACAAATTTCATAATGTTGAACTAGGTCTAATGGGCGATGAAATCTGAAATCAATATCTCAAAGAGCAGAGAATACCTAAACGTGATGTATGCATTTCAGTTTGCTGCCTAAAGCATCAACAGGCGCGGCCAAGGCAGAGGCAGAGATGAGGAGCACCAGACGGAGGCTGTACTCGTCGGGGTGGAGGCTAGCTCGTCGTGATCGTGAGGGACTCATCGACGTGAGAGAACTGCGCAGAACACCTTCACGTGAGACTCTTCGACGACAGGGATTGACTGAGCTTGAGAAATGAAAATATGCTAAAAAGTGTCCGCGATGGGAGGCCTAGATGTGCCGCAAGCCAAAGAAGCGGCGAGGGGAGCTGTGCCGAATTGATCCCAAACAGCCCTTAAGTTTATTTGTAGCCGTTTATGTCCTCAAGCATTTTTATATCAAGAAAAAGGAAGTCATAATGCTCTAATGTTGGAGAAATTATTGCATGAGAAGACTGCATCAGTACTCTAATCAGAATCTGTTACATATACAAACAAACCTTCGATTTAATACATGGTTGAGTCTGTCTGTACACGTGGCAGGTCTTAATTGGAGTCTTGATGCAAAACTGCACATCAGGATTCCTGATGCAATAATTTTTTCTAATTTTGAGGATTTATTTTCTTTTTTTTAAAAAAAATTACCTTTTATCCTAATACAATTCTTTGGGTTTCTTTTTCCCAACTTCACAAAATATGATCTTTACACCTGCCTCAAAATTCATCAATCTGTCTATGACTAACAACCACTTTCAACAATAGCATCACAATCATATCAGATGAAGCCATCACCAAACAAATAGTATTATTTCTATTCACTAATAATAAGAATTGGATTAACTCTCTTGTTTCAATCATGCCTCTAACTTAATGCATAGAAAGCAAAACCAGAACTAATCTTCTCCAATCCTCACAAACCACCACTCCTTACCATTCCTACTTCCCATTCAAGCAAATCTAAACAGCATAAAGAAAACTTCACAGAGTTTGTCTTCTACAACTCAGGTGGTTTTAGCGTCGCTTTCGATCCCCTCGACGGCTCCAGTATCGTCGACACCAACTTTACAGTCGGCACGATCTTTGGCATCTGGCCTGGAGATAAACTGACAGGTGTGACAGGAAGAGACCAGGTTGCTGCTGCCATGGGGATATACGGGCCTCGAACAACTTATGTTATTGCTGTGAAAGACATTCCTGGAACTCATGAGTTCCTTCTCCTTGATGAAGGTATTCTTCTTCAACACCCGTTAGACATGAGAAGTTAGATTGGTTTATTAAGAGTTCAGAAATCTGATTTTATTGATCTGTGAAGGTAAATGGCAGCATGTTAAGGACACTACATCGATTGGTGAGGGAAAGATTTTCTCTCCAGGAAATCTGAGGGCTACTTTTGATAATCCAGACTATGATGAGGCATTCTTTTCTTAAATCATTAAATGGTGCTTTTGCATATATACCAGACAATTCTTTTGTATTTACATGTCTCACGCATAAACTTTTCATATTTACATACATAACACTTCGGTGTTTTAAACCTATGCATGAAAGGTGTATTTCACTTTTAAAAAATGATAATAGCGCTATGTTTTTATGTGATATAGTAAAGATTCAAGTGCTTTGTGTGTAAATATGAAAGTATAGGTGTGAGATATGTAAAAGCTTGAGAACTTTGTGCTATGTACGTACATACCCCTTTTTTATGTAAATGCATGAGAACTTTTTGTTATGTATGTAAATGCCCTTAAAAAAAGGGGCTTTTACATAAATATTTCACATGTCTTTAGGCATTTATAGAACACCTAAATATTTCACATGCATACTACTCAAATCCTTAAAATCATATAAAAAATATCATAATCATCACCATCTTTGTAAAAAATGAAAAACACCTTTTCATGTATAGGTTTATGACACCAAAATATTATAAGTGTATATATCAATCTTTGGACGTTAGCTATGTAAATAGATAAAAGTTGTGTGGTATGTATGCAAATTTTTCGAAAAAAAGATGTTTGTATGAAGGTGTACTACGATTTTGAACTAACTGATGAACAATATAACCATGCAGTTGATCAAGTACTATCTAAGAGAGAAGTACACACTGCGCTACACTGGTGGAATGGTTCCAGATGTCAACCAGGTATATATTTACTCATGGTGCAATCTAAATTATGGTAACACTTTTTTAGGAATTTGTGGTGGAAGCTGAGAGGGATTGGGCTGATAGGATTTTTTATACACTCCACACACATACATACATTGCTTAAATTAAATAAGAAAATATTATTAAATTTTACTAATCATATAAATATATCTAAAAAATCTAATCTGGGCAATTGCCCACCCTGCATATAATCTAGTTCGTCTTTCATTATATCATTCAGATCTTTCATATCTCATAAACAATCCTATCGTTTTAAATCGTTTTAACTTTTTAAAACGAATACATCTTTTCATGCATGGGTAAATTCTAAAGTTTATGTGATAGATATGTAAATGCAGCGGTATTGAGTGATATGCATGTAAATCTTCTTATATTTGAGTGTGTGTGTTTTCACTAGCATTTGGAATGATATATGGGCTATTACTCACAGCTTCACATTTATTTTCATTAGATATATACATAATTTTTCTCATTGATATTTTTCATGTAATTTTGCATCTCTTTTAGGGGGTGTTTGGTAGCATACTATTAATAAGATATTCTTCACATAATTTTGCTATCACTCACAACTTCAAACTTTTTCTCATTAGATATATCCGTAATTTTTCTCATTAAAATTTTTCACGTAATTTTGCATCTCTTTTAGGCGGTGTCTGGTAGCATACAATTAATAGGATTTAGTCATTGATTCAACTTAAATCGAGCCAAACACCAAGAAGAAAAAAAATCTAATGAACTTTTCCTTCACTTTTACAACATAAATCTGGATTTAATAATCCGATTGAGAGACAGATTTATGCCATCATCGCTCGTGAGCTCTTCTGTAGCGGACTGAATCTGATAAATCCTAATTAACTTAAATCTAAGATGCAGCCCCTTAATTTGTCTCTGTGGTTTGTCTCCATGTTATAGTTCTATTATTTTATTGTGCTCACAGATCATAGTCAAGGAGAAGGGTATCTTCACAAATGTTTCATCTGCGAGCGCCAAAGCTAAATTGAGGCTCTTATTCGAAGTCGCCCCTCTGGGCTTTCTGATAGAGAAAGCTGGAGGATACAGCAGCGATGGCTTTCGCTCTGTGCTCGATAAGGTGATCACCACTCTTGATGAGAGGACTCAGGTCGCCTATGGATCCAAGAATGAGATCATTAGATTTGAAGAAACTCTGTATGGGTCTTCCAGGCTTAAGGCTGAGGAGCCTGTAGGCGCAGCAGCCTAAAAAGCTGAGCTTATATTAACTTCCATGGATCTACATGTCAACAGTACTTGAAGTCATATTTATGTTGATGTTTATATCCATTTTTAAGTTTCACAATGCAATTTGTTCCATTTATGGGAAGACAGTATCTATGGGTGGGCTTTGTGTTAGTTTAGATGGATTGGCTTTTAAATTGGACAGACTGATTGCAACCGAAATCCGAAATCTAAGACTTAACTATGCAAAACTTTGACAAAACCAAGCTGACTGAATCAAATTCAGGTTGTTTTAATCGGTTCGGCTATGAAGTTTTGAATAAATAGATTGCATCTGAAATCTGAAACCCAAGGCTGAAATCTGAATATTGGGGTCTTGAAAATCAAAAATCAAAATTAATTTTTTGAAAATGAACCCAAATGACTAATAGTTTTGTTCAGTTCCAGGAATTAAGAAATAAGTACTTTCTAAGAGATATAATCTACAAGCAGAAGAAATCATTGAGCATGTTTGGTACTTATGAGTATAATAATGGTGCAAAAGATGCTAACCTTTATTAAAAGTAGTCAATTCATGCCTATAATACTCTCCAAGCAGCTAAAAGCAAAGAACGCACCTTCAGATTTTAATATAGAAAATGCTACTGGGGAGTGATGCAAAGATTTTGACCATGAACTTGAAATATGAAAATCTGGAACTTAGATCCTTCTAGGGTATCACAATCCGGGTTCAAAAGAAGCTACAGATAGACACAATTGATATTATGAAATAATAATTATCTCGAAGTATGTTTAACATTAATGATATTATTGGTTACCTGCTCCAAATATTTCAATGTATTACTTTATTATTGCATTACATTTGAATTTAGGGTTTAAGGTTCTTGTAATTTTTTCTTAGATCAGTTTTGGCCAAGCAAGATGGATGGATGATATAAGTAATTCTTGTGTAATTTGCTAATGTAATGTAAAAATTTTGATATGTACTTTATATGTCACTGTCATTATAATTAAAATATAATATATGCATGAAAAAGATATATTTCACTCCATAAAATTTAGTAGTAGTGGCATATTTTGTGTAATATTAATGATTTTAGATGGTGAGTAAATATCAAAATTTAGATGTTACATATGTATGTAAACATATACGAATTATGCGGTATGTATGTAAATTGGGGTTGATCTCAGAACGTATAAACGTGTGCCTTATTAACATTATCATTAACTATTATGACAAGTCTGATCATGATGAGTTTTGGGTAGGCCAATTGGGGATGGGTATGTCTTGAGCTAAGGAAATCCAAACTATCTAAGATTTGTCTATGTTTAATTTACTTTGTAGATTTTTGTTTGGGTTTTTTTATGTAAGTAAATAATAATTGTGCGTTATATAAACAAATATTTTTCACACACATGATTAACACACCAAAATGTTATAAATATAAATATGAAAGCTTGGTCTTAGATATGAAAGATTAGGCTAAATCATACCGTTGAATATGACATGAAAGTATTGCCATCTTACACCTAAAGTATAGGTTCAATCATTCATGAAGCATAAGACAAAGAACCTTCTTATAATCTGTTTTAATTGATGTTCAAATGAGATATTGGTATTGTTTGTACCCATTGACATTCAAGCATTTTGCATGAAGCTTTGTCTAGAATAACACAGTTACTGGTACAATAAATATGCATGGTACATAATATCTAATTTTATATTTCTAACACATTTTGAATATAATTAAGGTGTGCATGTAAAACTGCTAAGTCATTTAGATTGCGTGTGTTATCTTGTTATTGCATAATAATTGCATAAATTATTATTGACTCGGTTAAATGAGTTTTTAATCTTAACTAATTTTTAGCTTGCTTTAAAACTTTTTCGTATTGCATATTGTAACTCTTAATTTTGAGAATTTTATTTTTAAATCTATATGATGCCAATGAATATCCAAAGTTTAAAATAAAAGAGAAATTTTTCCATCAGGATCCGATCGCTGCCGCACATCGCGGCAGCGATTAAATTTTTTTTTTTATTTTAAATAATAATAAAAATGGGACCGGCTCCCAAACACTGGTCGCGGATGAGTGGTGAGGATCGGATTACGCACGTAGCTCTACGTGCGGAGTCCTGATGGAAAAATTTTTCAAAATAATGATCACTACAAGAATAAAGGCTTTTTCAAACTGCCAAATTCCATTGGTTATGATAAGAAAACCATCGTTTTTACTATTCCGATGGTTGCTCGGCGACTTTAAACTTGTAGATAAAATGCTTATCGGTAATTTCAAAACTGACCAAAATTCCAACAACATCTAATTACCGACGATTTAATGTCGTAGCTATTTTTGTAAAATTTTGAATAGTCGATTCCCGTCGGTTCATATAACCGATGGTTAATTCATCGGTAATATTGACAACCTACAAGTCAAAAAATTGTCACACCCGTCCCTTTTTTTTACTTAGTTTTTTTATCGGTTACAAGTCGCTAATGCGACGAGTATATAAACCGATGGCTACACTGTCATAAAATTGATGCACCCTTCAATTTCGAATCAATCAGGCATTCTGTCAGTTTAGTGTCGTAATCTGTCGGTTATAAAAACTAACATTTAAACCATCATAAAGTTTCACGCCCGCATTTTCGTGTGACATAACTATGTCGTCGATCCAGTGTCAAATAGACGTCAGTAAATAAGTCCATCAGCTAGCTGTTGGTTTTGCCTTCGGATATGTTGAAAGCAGTCAAATACCTTCGGTAATCCGTCAGAAACTTGTAGCATCAAGCAAAAAAAAAAAAAAAGAAAACAAAATCACTATTTGGTTTTTACATTACAACACATATTATCATAACACCTAATATATATTCCAAGCGTTTAAAGAACTAGAACAGCACCCGAACAATAAATTATCCAATCAAATAACGATATAAATCAAATGCATTTACTCTAAAATATATACATCATTGTTCACAGAAAAAATAAATATTCAAATGTACAATATAAACATTTAAAAAATCCTCCCTAATCATCCTTCCCAATCTCCTCATCGTTATTGTCCTTTGTCTCTTCCTCCTCCTTTAATGTTGCCTCGCCACGCTGCATTATCCACTGTCGGAACGAATCTATCGCGGCCTTCAGCTTGGCCTCCATGTTCGCCTCCAGCTCTGACCTCATCTAAGTGAAAGGAGCTTCCATCTCGGCAGCGAATGCATCAGCGCGCATAAAGATCTCCTCATCCTGCGCGGTAGAGGTGGAAGTTTCAGATGTACTAATGGAGGGGTGAGCGTCAGAGGCAAATCTCTACAACCCAAGCCTGTAGATTGGACCCTTCTTCTTCTCTCCAATAGCCTTCCTCCACAGGTCATACTGAGAAGCATCGCATTCGCAGATCATAAAACTTTTTTATGCTTAGGATCTGCTCTCCTTCAGCTGTTGGAATCTCTTCTGCAAAAAAGAGTGGCTAAGTTCAGTTACAGCTAGCTTGTTTTAACATCAAACTAGTTTAGCTCATGAAATACATGGGTCGCACAGTATTTGTCGTCGATCTAGGACTAGTCGGACTGCTTCTAGTGGGTACACTTATGTACATCGGTGGTGGAAGACTTATGTTCCATTTCCACAGTTTGTCCATATAACGAAATAGTTAGAATATATCATCGAACTATTGAAAACATTAAATTAGGAATGAAATCTTACCATTCGTTGCTTGTATTTTGTATGTAGGAACGTCCATCACTGTGCTTGGAAGGCCCTATGCCTCCATAGTCAGACCATTTTTTCTGTTTTGTTTGGTCCCACTTCTTCTGTTAGTCCGGAGAATCCCAAGCCCTAAGCAGCGAGGCAAAAATATCATCTTGGAGCCACAGAGGACGTTGTCACGATTTATGATATCGTAAAAAATGACCCGAAGGCGATAGCTGCTCTTGCGCCGGATGTGTTCCTCGTGCTCAGGGAGCCAAAAGGATTGTTTTTTTTCTCGCAAAATTACAGGGATTTAGTTTGTCCGATACATAAATAAAAATAGCTTAAGATGCTTGTGAACGATACATAATGCAAACTCCTGAAACCAAATATCTCGAACTATCATAGGGATCTCCTTCCACTGCAAGCACGCTGAGTCGTACTTACTCTGAATGATATCCCGAATGACATGAATAGTATGGGACAGGAGGTAGAACCTTAAAACAACAAATTGTTAGCTTTATATTCAATTAAAAAAATAAAAAAAGATTACTGTCAATATCTTAAAAATAACTTACGTGTTGTCGAAAGGCTCGATGCGGTAGCTACTGTCTGTCAATTCCTACCCGATAGAGGCAGCTTGGGCCTCTGACGCGCTCGACATCGTTGCAATTGTGGTGAAGGTAGGGGTGGGCATGAGTGTAACAGTGGGGGTGGGAAGGGAGGTCTAGACAACAATGAGAGTGGGGGTAGGTGTGGGGACGGGGGCGGAAGTGTGGGTTGGGGCGATGGCGAGCATGGTGGTCGAGATAAGCGTGGGGGTGGAGGTGGGTGCCGAAGTTGGGTTGCCTCTCTTGACATGCTTTTTTGTCATATAGCATTGTGCTCCACCCGCATCCCCGAGTGGGGAGGGAGACCATCCTTGCTTCTAGTTGACATCTGTAATAAAGAGAAGAAATTTTATTAATTAGTGTATATAATAACATATTGTGTAATAAACTGAAAACAAAACAATATGCAATTATAAACATAAAACATGAAACTATAAAGTGCAAGATAAGTCTACTAAATCGAAAACACAAAAGTACGCAATAAATTGAAATTTGAAATTCAAGGAAAAGTACAATAATCCAATATTTAATGTAAGTTACTCATTTTGCTCAGCGTCATTTGAAGAGTGACTGAAGGATGTAGTCATGATCTTTTCTTCAAATGCGTCGTCAAAGTCGTGCTCATCACTGATTTTAATTTGTTCATATTCATCACTAGCAACATCTAGATTGAGCTCTTCATCGATTGCATTAAATGGAAAACAGAAACCCATCATTTCAGTTTCTTGATAGGAGGGTTCAATGTTATTCTAAATATTAATGGTGGCTCTTGGTTTACTTGAAATGATAACAGGCCAGTTAATGTTATCTCTTGCTTTATATGGATATCGACGATAGTAAACCTTATTCATCTTTTGGGCTAGAATAAAATGATCAAACTTAGCATATCTTCTGTTCATTTTCACTTCTGTGATACAATATAGTTGGTTTACCCTTGTCCACAATTAAGAATAGGATTAAACCAAGTCCACTTGAATAGAAATATACTTTCTCCAATAGAGCCAAGTAAGATAGTTAATCAACTTTTTCCAGAAAGCCATGACATTCGATCTCGTCATCCGATTTATCGCTTGCCTTAACAAAAACATCAGGATTACAAGACTTTATTCCTTCAGATGAGGATCTCGTATAAAACTTGTACACATTTGCATATTAAATTTGTCAGATTTTCACAATGTGCATAGGTACTCAAGCAAAGTCTATCAACCCCTAATCTGTCACTTCATTTCTCTAATCATGAATCTATTAATATATACATAAGAAATCTCATATCAATGAAAAGCTTTGTGTCACATGAGAACAAATATGTCAATTTTAACTCGCATGTGTAGTAAACCACTTGCGGAAGTTATTCTCGATCTCCCAACCACTGTCACCATCCTCCGCTAAATTTAACGAATCCATGAATAAACTGTTTACACATTGAAATATTATTAAAATAACAAATTATGATATTTTCTAGATGAATGAACGAAAATTATAGTAAAAAAAAAGTCTTACTGAATAAAGAGTTGTATTTCGTCGCAATTGAGATATAACATAAACTGTCTCTGCTCGAAGTTTTTGATCATTAAGATAACATAACCCGATGATTCGCCTAACTGCTAGAAAACTAAAATGGTCAATGGTGGCACCAAATTCAATTAGTCTTTTGTGGATTCTTCTTCCACAAAACAGGAGCAAAATGTCGTTGTCTTCAATAGTACATATACTTCACTGTTTGTTCTTTTATGTTGTTATGATATGTTAAAGATATGGATGTTATTGCTTTCATTTTGCGATCACAGGAGTATAAAATATTTTCTCGACTTTGTCCCCTTTATATTTTTTGTATTTGTATAATTTTGACTTGATTACTAGCTGATTTTTCAGTCATTATATTTTTACCAACTAAAAAATCAACCTCTTAATTGGCAGTGGGACCGTTAATTGTTAGTTCATCCAATAAGTTTAACTGTTGATACTTCAACCAATAACAATGTAGCGACTACAATATCAGCTGGTAGGCTTACTAGAAGACATTTTTTAATCGACCAAGTATTTCCAAAATTCACTTATCCGGTTGACAAATATCAGTTATAATTTGTTTGACATTGAAATTATCGGTAGATAAAAACATTCTTACCAACTGATTTTTTAGTCGTTAATTTGTGAATTTCCTTTAGTGTAAGACTAGAAAGATGGAAGAGTGTGCTCGAATGTGTTGCACGTTGGTTAGGAATAAAGTGAAATTTCTCAAAATGTCGTGTTTCTCACTTTGCCCGAAAAAAATATGAGAGATGTTGTGATGGGGGAAGAGATGAGATGCCCTAGCCTTTGGCTAGCTTCTTAAACCACAAATGAAGACAGAGGAAGGATAAAAATTATTGCTGATGGTAGCTTGGGATGCTCAGTGCTGACCAGGTGAATCATTATAAATCAACTAGTAAAATAACTTATTACTAGTAAGAAAAAAATGTGGAAGTAAACTGTTACCGCATTATTTTCTTATATTAGCACAGTAAAAATAATTAAGAACAAATTGTGAAAGTATTTTCTGTGATAGACATATTTAAATTTCAAAACAAAGATAAATTCAACCAAATAAAATAAAATAAAAGCCTATCATTTGGCTTTCAGTCAGAGATATTCTGAAAAACATGCAGAAAACTGCTATTTTTCAACGTTCAATCCAGAATCAAGTAAATATTCTTCTTCTATTGTTGTCATCTCAATAGGCACAGACTCCATTCAGTAGCACTGCATTTGCATCTTACTCTTATCTCTGTTCTTTGCATCTAGGTCCTCCGCTATCAAATTCATGCAGCCCCATCCTCATGCTCCAGGCCTAGCTACGCCTTCTTCAGTCCTCTTCTGTAATAGCAAGCTATAAACACTGTGGAAACATGAATTACACAGTGATTAGCTTTCTACCATGTAAATTTTTTAAATCAAAATGAGTTTTTTAACACCAAAATTTTGCAAAAGATGACTTTTGAAGTATGGGCTGGCATTGGCCTTCCTTAATCTGGCCATCCGATCAAGTAAGTGAGCTACTTGATCTTCTGTCGGTCGGTCCTCCTCTATCGTACTATCTCATTTTGATCATTACTTTTTTGTTGTACATATTTTATTTTCTCAATTCTCCTACTTCTTGAAAGTATACTGCAATAAATATAATATAAATTTACAATTAATACTTTTTTATATACTACTCTTATCCTAAAGTAGAATCAATAACATGAAAAATAATCAAAATTGTTTTGAATAAGACGCATTTACAAACATACCCCGTAATTATATGTATTTATGTATCTAATACTTTTACTTTCATAATTATATTTGTAACACTCAAAACTTTAATATAACATGAAATATACTATCATTGTTAGTTTCTTAAATGTGAAGTACACATTTCCATGCAGGAATTTATAACACGAAAATGTTATAAGTATAAATAGCGAACTTTCAATATTAGATATGTAAATAAAAAAGATTTCTGTGATATCTATGTAAATTTCCCTAAAATAGTCACCAACTATTAAATAAAGATAAAATAAAAGCACTTTTATGTAAATTATACTCAAGTACATAGGAAATATTCCATCAAAATCAGCCATTCAAAAACTCTGAAAAAGACCTGGTGGCTTCAGAATGAATTGGATTTCATAGCTTTGTTTCATTCTGTCTGCATCTGTGTTAGAATTCCATGATGTTTTGGGTGGGGCTGAAGCCTAAAGAGCCTCAAAAAACAAGGAGCAGAAGCTAATAATATGGAGGATTTAATTTTCTATTATGAGATACTTATTACCCTAAACTCACCTACTCAAAATAATAATAGGAAGGACCATTTGATAATTCCGGTGTGGTCTTCAAGAAACACACAGTACATGAGTATTTCCATGTACATGCAGAAGACAAGTGAAGAGACATAAATTTGAAATAGCATGCCTTGGCAAGAATTATGATGACAAGATTGACAAGTAATTATGAAAACAAAACCTAAGCCTAACAAGCCAAACATTTTATATTAAAAAAGGGTTGTTTAGATAAGTAATACATAATTGTTATATATTTTTATATAGAGCATTTAAAGTTTTAAGATTACATAAAACATATCATTATTATTAACTTGAAAGATTCACATACATACCAATCAATTGTTATATATTTATGTAGCACCTAAATTTTAATTGTTATATACATGTCACTTTTTTAGTCAAGAAAATATATATTCCATTTTATAGAAGTTGAAATGATGGTATTTTTGAAGTGATATGAAAGATTCGAATGTTATAAATGTAAGAGATAGAGTTTAGGTGTTGGATATATAAATGCATAGGAATTGGGTGGAACGTATGTGTTAAGTCATGATTTATCCGTAAAACATACTCTAAGGAATAAAGCGTAAGAAAGGAGAGAGAGAGACTGAGAGAGCAGTGAGCAATAATGAACAGTAATATGTTGTGTCTTATTAATGAAATGATCTCCCAATTTATAGGGGAGAGAGTACCTACAATATGATGATGTTATATTCTTTTCTATAATTTAAAGAAAATTGTACAAGATATTCTAGGTATTTTATATCTATGAGTCTATCGCTCAGCTGCTCTCTAGCTTGGTCAGCTGAGCAAGTATGGCTTCAACTCGGTAGGTCCAGTTCTATTGGTTGGGCATAATCGGTATCTTCGGTTGACTAAGCTCAATTGGTTTTAAGTTGGCACGACTGGTTCGATAGGCTAGGCTTAGTTGGCATTTGCCAATATATCAATTAATCTAGTCTGGTTTTAGATTTTCGATCCCTGATGAGAAACTCTTCTTGGAGGCAGAGCGTCGACGTTGGACTATCGAACATAGGGTGAATCATCATAATTCAATAAGAGAGCCCGAGAGATGATTATAAGACTGTTTATTGTATTTTTAATTATTGATCCCTAATGAGGAGCCTCGGGGGCGTCCGTGGGATGGTTGGTGATATTGTGAGACTGCAACTTTTACTCGGACTAGTTCTATTGAAAGATAGGTTGAAGCCTTTGGTCAGCTTTCTTACAATATTTATCTTGAATATCTCTTTGTCTTATTTTCAATTGAGTGGCTAAGATTTGGGTCATTCGATCATCTTTGCGACTCAATCGGCATTGACCTTCCTTAATCTGGCTCAGACGACTACATCTGATCAAATAAGTGAGCCACTTGGTCTTCTGTCAGTGGGCCCTCTCTTATCATACTATCTCTATCTGGCCATTAGAACTCCTCAGAATCAGCGCTGGAACTTTTTTGATGTACATATTTTATTTTCCTATTTCTCCTACTTCTTGAAAGCGATATTGTAATAAGTAAGAGAATTTAATGCAAAAAAGTAACATATATTCTTAATCAATGATTCAATAATTATACTCCTTTGTTTTTTTGCGCCTTTGATTCTTATAAATAGGGCATGATAAGACTCTTTTACTATTCGGCTTCCAAGCACTATCATGGAGAATGTGTTGAATCTTCCAATCAACCCTTGGAAAAAAATGCTTCTTATCGCCCTTGGGAGATCAAAGGAGTGTTACTGACCAAAAGGTGAAGAGAAGAAGAAAACTACTGCCAAGAAGAGAAAGGCAATCACGTCATTAGATCAGGTGGGTCATCTAGTTCACTCTTGGTCATCAGTGGAGGTAAGTTTGGGCTATCAACCTCGCCATCAATCCGTCGGCTCAACCTTCTACTGTGACATAAGACCTGCTCATCAGTGGAGGTAAGTTTGGGCTATCAACCTCGCCATCAATCCGTCGGCTCAACCTTCTACTGTGGCATAAGACCTGCTGACTGATCAAACCACACAAGAAGTTGTTGGATGTGCTTTGCCGCAATCCAGGAAGCATGAAACTACTCATGTTCTACTGTCGTTCAGGGCACAAGAGGCTGCCGGTGCTCTGCCACCACCTAGTGCAGGTGTCATGTCGAATACATCGTATGAGTCATGAGTGGCATCAAATCCTTGATATGAAGAGTCTTGATCTTACTTATTGGGTTTTGATTTTATCTAGGTATCCTTTTTTATGTTGTATTTTGATGCAACTGGTCCGCTAGACTTGAGTGATGACTCACCTCAGGCAGGCATTGATGGGAATCCTTCCACAACACTCGTGGAGATAACCTATACGTTGTCGAGAGCAGCTGAATCTTGATAATTTTAAACTTGATAATTTTAAGCTCGAACCAAGCATGAAGCTACATGTTGAACCTTGATAATCCTTCCACAAATTTGGAACTCCAATCAAGTTTTCAGCGAAGCTCCAAACAATCCTTCCTAGTCTCTCTTCTTGAGGAAGATGAAGAGTCTTCCTCTTTTGCTCCTGTCGGCATATTTTTAGGTCATGTGATATTTTAAAAAAGGGGTCGCCTAACAGAAGTTGTCGGCGAATTTTTTAATTTAATTTACATATATATATAATTTGAAAAGTAGTGTTTTGATTTTGAAAATAATTTTAAAGAATTTTAAGATATGAAGTCAAACTGATCTCACATCTCAAATGGTTTATATAAACGAGCATCGCACCACAAGCCGTGTATCTATCCCGAAGAATAGATACATCGCTTGATGATGAGGCTCGATTAAATAAACTAGGCGATTTGTGACATCCGTTTGGTCCGCGAACCAATTTTATAAGCCGACAAATTCCCTCGCTTAATATGAAAACATTAAACGGGGTTTATATTACACAGGTTCTTTAAAATTCCTTATAAGGGCAAGCTCCTATAGTTAATTACATCTTAAGTGACGGGAATCACCTAAGAAAACTCTCGATAATAATCAATAATTCTGCTCTCAAGAATTTCAAAGTTTAAGTTTTCAAAGAATTGAATTTTTGAATCTCGATAGGGAATGGATCAAGTTTGGAACATTTTATTTTGGGAATTCAAAGGAAGAAAAGTAGGAGAAATTACGGATTCGAAGCGAACTTCGGTAATTTCCCGACTATCCTATTGTTTGGCTTGAATTTAGGAAAGTCCTAATGTTTATTTGGTATTTTAATCTTGCCAATTTTTAATTAATTAAGGCTTATATTTATATGATAGAATCATACAAATAGCCTGGAAGATGCGAGGGTTTATATCGTATCGGACGACTACCTCGGAGTCCTAAGACCGGTTAGGGCTTAATTTGCAATGCAAATGCCTAACGAAGAGTTGAGGATTTATGTTGCACTAGGCAAACTACCTCGAAGTCCTATGGCTTTGTTGTTCAAACTAAAGAATAGTTTCATTGATGTCGACACGAGGTTTCATCGACGACGATGGCCGTCGTCGCCCACCATGCTCCGAGCTCCTTGTTGTTGCAGAGGTTTTAGTTTTTAGAAATCATAAATCGGGGATGAGAAAAGTGTTTTGGTTTAGAGAAGTCTTAATTTCCAAGTGTTTTTTGTGTTTTAATTAAAACAAATCTTAAAGTTGATTATAACAACACCTAGGTTAAGATCCCGCGGTTCCATCCTTCCGCATCATTATTTTTATCGGATTCACTTAGTCCGGATGAATTTGCTAAACTCAACTCGAATGAGTTCCACACTTTCATTTAGACCGTGGGAAATCCCGTTAACAACACGTAGGTTACATCATCCGAGGTATTCCCGATCATCCAACAAGACGTTTTAATTCGGTTGTAATTGTAGTTTTGTGTTCCGTTTGTGATTAAATTTTGAGTTGTCTTATATTTTGAAATGTTGTGGAGGTGAATTTTATCTTGTAGTGTCTTTTAATTTAGTTATGGGTTTCGGTTTTGGTTTACGTCCTAAAGGTGTAGGTTTTCATGCAACTTGTTGTTTATCATGCAAGAAAAATAAGTGCGATGCGATTAAATAAATTGCAATAAAATAAATTGCAATAAAATAAAAGCGTACTGGAGGGTCTTCCCGTCATCCCAAGCTGCACTTAAAACACAATTAGAATATTTAAGCAAGTTCCTAGGTAAAGCTAAGGGAAAGGGTTATGGTTTTCTACCAAATTCCTAATCACTATAGCTAGTCATTTCTTATGACGTCTAGGTTCTTTGTGTTTTTAGTTTGAAGACGATTTTCTTCATCAAAGAACAATTAAGTTCAATTGTTCTCGTAAATATCCTATCATATTGAGGAAGTGCTTAAGAAGAATCTTAAACATCTTTTCAATATTTCTAGGATTGTTTTAAGTCGAAATGAATTTAATTGTGTAAATGAATCGATCGTCCGAGGTTTTCGATTTTTGTTAACTTGCTTTCGAGTGAACTAGGACATTTGAATATCCTATAAGTGAAGTAACATTTCATTTAATATTACGTTTAGGAGTTATGATAACTAAAGCTCTAAGAGGCGAAATGATATTTAATAATTTGTGATTAAATTTAAGTTCGAATTAATGATTTAAGTTTGGAATAGTGTTCGAAGTTATTTTAGATTTATTTTTGAGTTCTTTATGTCTTAGGTGATGTTATTTAATTCAACTTAATTCAATTTAATTTAATTTAATTTAATTTAATTTAATTTAGTTTGATTTGATTTAATTTAATTCAATTTAGTTTGATTTGATTTAATTTAATTTAATTTAATTTAATTTAATTTAATTTAATTTATTTAATTTTATTTAATTTAATTAATTTAATTTTATTTAATTTAATTTAATTTAATTTAATTTAATTTAATTTAATTTTATTTATTTAATTTAATTTTTAATTTAATTTAATTTAATTTTAATTGAAATTTTTTGAAAGAGTTTAATGATTTAATTTTAGTTTAATGATTAAGTCTTTTAATATTTTAAATTTGAGTTATCATTTTAATTAAGAGTTGAATATTAATGAGATGATTAATTTAGGGATTTTTAAATTAAAGAATAAATCTCTCCCTAATAATATCCCTATTTTAATAATTCCAATTTTATTATTCTTCCAAATTTAATCGATTATTTAATTAAAGTTTAATCATTTTAAATTGCTTAATGGGTTTCTACCCTTCAATTATTAAATTTCAATCATCCAAATCAGGTTATGATCAAATATTTTACTTATTAATTTTTTTATTAAATCTAAAGTTTTAATTAAGGATTAAAATTTTAATTACCATTTTGCCCCTTAAACTTAATAATTTCATAACCCACTAAATTGAACCCAAATGAACTTGAAATTTTTATGTGACTTCACTCATATGTCAATAAAGACATGAGAGGAGAAAATGTGATTTTTCTGTATTTAATTTATTTATATAATTATTTTTAGTAGAAAGTAGAGATTTTCAAGGAAAATTTGATAACATGACCAAGGGAAAGTTTCTGTCCTTAAGAAAATTAGGGGACATTCCTAATGACCAGAGGACCACTTGGACTAATTTTGGTGATTTTTTGAATTATATTATTTTTATTATAATTATTTTAAGTTTTAGAGTGTTAATTAATTTAAAAATAAAATAAATGTTGAAAAATGAATTTTATAATTTTTAAAATTCTCTCTGATATCAAGGATTCCAGAGAACCAAATTTTACAATTTTCTGATTTTTCTTTTATTTATTATAATTATTTTGGTGAAAATGCTAGAAAATACATTTTTTAATTTTAAAATTACCCTAGAGCTTTAAAAATTAATATCTCACCAAATAGACCTAAGAAAAATATGGGGTTTGTTCCTAAGTGATTAAAATTCAAAATGTGATATTTTGGTGAATTTTATTATTTTTGTGATTTTTATTATTTTTTAATTATTAAGAATATTAAAATAATATTAAAAATTAACTTTTTTAGAAAATTGAAATTTTAATTTTCTTAAACTCCCTGATATCAGAGAGACTCCAAAACCAATTTGGTGAATTTTTGAAAGATATTTTGAAAGTTATGAATTTTTAAAGTTTAAAATGACTAAGTGGCTTAATCAACCCAATTAGTGGGGCTAACCAAGTCCAATTGACCTCAAATTTTTATGGTGGGTTCCTCTGATCCTAAAGGTCAGTGGAGAATTGATTTCAAGTCAATTTGATGTATGGTTAGCTCTAATTAATTAGAGACCTATTTTGGGTGTTTAAGCCAATTAGGGTTATTTTAAGTGAATTAACTCAAGTCCTATTTTTCCTAGGGTTCTCTGGTCATAAGGAACATCACCAAATTTTCCTAGAATTTATTACACAACATGCTATTTATTGGAATTAAAATACTCTAAACTGATGACATGAATTTGAAAAATCAATAACTCTTCATAGGGATGGCCTCGACTTTGGAAAATTCGGGGAATGTTCCCAAATTCAGAGGCTTCAAAGCCCTATGGTCTCATACTATGGTGAATTGTATGAATGCATGGAGAATTAAAACAATGCGGGGAGTAAATAATTAATTAAAAATAAAATACTGGACAAAATTAATTAATTTCTTTTCCACATTATTCTCCTCCGTTCACTCGAGCAAGAGGGTATTTTTATTTTATTTTTATGATTTTCCTACACAAAGTTATGAATTTTTGAAGTTTAGGGAATTAAATAAATAGAAAATACCCCTAATTTTCTACTTATCCACGCGGCGCCAGTGAAACATCGACAGCCTCCGAAGGGGTACGTGTCGCGCTTGTGATTGGGTGCCGCCATCCGAGTCAGCCGTCCCGGGGCCCGCCGTATCGTTCCGTCTCCTCGTCCGGCGCGATCCCGGCCGTCCGTGCGCGCGTGTATTAAATGGACGCGCATCCGCTCATCGTCCCCAAGTGTCCTCACCCGAGAGCCGTCCACACTAAATCCTTAATATCTCACTCGATACTCAATGGATTTTCATGTTCTTATGCTCTATGGATTCGTCTCGAAGAGACGAACACATCTATACGGTTATCATGCATCGAAATTAAGGCATTTGAAATGGAGAATCTCCGAAGCTCGGGATGAAGAATTAGTTCATACCTTTGCTCGGAGAAGTGTGGCTTCGATCCGAGAGTTGTTGCACCTTCGATTGGATCTCGGCAAGCTCCGGATGAAGTCTCCCGGTCCGGTGAATCGCCAGATGTGATTTCGACCAAGCCCGATCACAAAGCTTGGAGGCTGGAGCAACTAGGTGGCCCGGAGATGGGGCTTTTGTCGGTGGACACCTTCCCTCGGTCCGGTGAAGGTGTAGAACCAATCAATTTGGGGATTGGCTCACTGTGGAGAAGTGTCCTGGTTTTGGGTGGAATTTCAACTCTGAAATTAAGCTCACAGAGAAGAAATGGCAGGGGGATCTCACTGGGGATCAAGTGCTCTGTGTATGGGGAATGATCTGGAGCAATTTTGGCAGAGTTTCAGTAAGGTCTAGTTCAGCACCTCTCTTGGCCGTGAGGGTGAGGGGTTTAAATAGGAGAGGGTGGAGGGCCTCCCGGGGAGTTAGGGCTTGAGATCAGCCTGCTTCGGTGAGGAGAAGAACGACCATGGTGACCATCGGGCATGTGGGCGGCTCGACGAGGGAGAATTCCAAAGTTCGGCTCCTCCCAAGGTCTCGGCCATGGTGTTTTCCGGCGACCCGGGCGGCCGGCCGGCGAGCATGGGTCACCCTCGAGTCCGAGTGGGTCGTGGTTGAGAGGTTTGTGCAATCAATCGGTCATTGCCATGTGTAAAGTGGCCGAATTAAAATGGAATGGGGGAGGGGTCATTTTGGCTTCAATTTGGTCAACCCATTGGTTTGGGTTGGGTTCACCCTCCAAGGCCAATTTGGGTCGAAGGGAAAGTCACTTGGATCAGCTTGATTAGTGGGGTCAAGTCACAATCCAAGTACAATTAAGCTTAAGCGAGAGTTAGGGGAGACATGGGAGTGGTTAATCACTCTTAAGAGAATCATTAAAGGGTCCCCTCTTCTTGCCATTTTGGGCATGGTGACAAGTCAAACCTCCCCATGGCTTCATGTGGCTTGTCTATGGCTTGCATGGCTTGCATTTGGCTTGAAAAAAAGTTGACTTGTTTCATGAAAAAGGGTTTTAGAAATATTTGTCATTTAGGGGGTAATTTGGCATGAGGCTTGATTTGGAATTATTTGATGATGTGATTAGAACTTAGGGAATGGCTTTGATTAAATGGATGGCAAATGGAAATGTCATGTGGGCTTTAAGGCCAATTTTGGGCTTTTGTATTTGGTGGAAATGAGCTTTTAGGAAGGTTTAGGGAAGTGGGCTTTTAGGTTTGAAAATGAATTTATGGATAGAAATTTTGTAAAGAGGTTGGGCCAAATAATTGTTGAGTTTGGTTTAGGGATGTGTCATGAGAGGTTTGGAGTCAATTTGGTGTGATTTGGACTTGAATTGGTTTGAATTTGGGTTTAATTGGTAAGTGGGCCTATGTAGGTCAAATTGGGCTAACTTGGGCCCATGTTGGGCTAGAGTTGAAATTGATGTAAAATTAATGTTGGGAAATGTTTATGGGAGTGTTTAAAAGAGGTTTTGGCTTTGGTTAGTTTTGATTTTGGGATTTGGGCTCATTTGGGCTAGGTTTGGGTTTAGGTCAAAAATGGGCCTTTTAGCTTTTGGTTGAATTTGAGTGGGGTTTGGATCAAAATCTTGGGCAAATCATGTTAGTGTTTTGTTTATGGGGATGTCAAGGAGGGTTTAGAAAAGATTTGGGGTTAATTGGAGTTGAATTGGGTGAGTTTGGGTTAAGTTTGGGTCATGGGTCCAAATTGGGCTTTAAGGCCAAAAGTGAAATTGGATCCAAATTTCAATCAAATTGGGCTTGGATTTGGTCTAGATTGGTGTTGGGAATGTTGAATTGAAGTTTAGAATTGAATTGGACCAGAATTTAGGTCAAATGGGTAGGTTAGGTTTGACATTGGGTTTACTTTAGGTTAAAATGGGTCAAATTGGGGTTTTGATAAAAGTGGGGTAAATTGACAAAATTGGCCCATGGTGTAGTTGAACAAAATGAAATTGGGAATATTTAGGATTTTCTGGAATTTTCTGGGAATTTTCTGAATTTTTGGATTTTTTGGCTAGGAGGGGTATTTTGGGTATTTGGAGGGTATTGGGAGGTATTTTTGGAATTTTTGATATTTTTGGGTATGGATGATCAATTTGAGTGATGTGGAAATGTTTGGGAATGATTTTGGAGAATTTTGGGTGATTTGGAAATTTTTCGAGAAATTTGATTATTCAGTGCTTGGTAGGTTAGCGGGTGTGAGGTCCCGGGTCAAAAATCGAAAATTTGGAAAATTGAAGATTGGGTGGATGTAAGTGGAATAAAACCATTTTGGTTGAGCCATGAAGCCATATCAAGCCCACATGAGCCATGAAGGGACTCATTTGAGGCATTCACCATGTCTGTTCCTAACCCTCTACGCGAGCGGCTTGGGGTTAAGGACCATCCATGTGAATCACCTACATGAGTCGGGAGGTCAAGTCGGGTATGGGTGTGTTTTAGGAAGTGTGTGAAAGTGTAGTGTGTAGGTGTAGTGTGTGTGCAAGTCAACCCTTCACCGGACCAGTGCCACCTGAAGGCGCTCTAAGGCCAAAGAGTCCTATGCAGAACTCATCCTTTAAACTTCCATATTTGATTTCGGCGCTCTAGGTGATTAGGGGTCTACAATCAAGTTTGTGGAGTTTGCGAGGAGTTAAGAAGTGGTTTGAATTTCTAAGTGGTGGGTCCCAATTCTAATCCTCTAAGATAGTCAAAGGAAAAGCCTAAGGCTAGATCCTAAGTACTAAAGAGAAGAAGAGAAGACCTCATCAAAAATGAGGTCAACAGCTCCAAGCTCTCAATCTTCCAAGAGGAAGAAGAAGCTCCTTGAGGAAGAAGATGGTGTTCTCCCATTAGCACTCTCAAGCTCTCCAAATGCTCTCCTCAACTCTAGCAAGAAGTCTCTCAACGGAGGGAAGAATGATGTGAAAAAAACTAGAAAAATAGGAATGAAGGAAAGAAGGAAGAAGAAGAAGAAGGATTTCTTCTTCGCTTGAGCTCTTCCTCCAGAATCTCTCTTCCTTTTCTCTATAGCTCTCCCCCTCAGTTTGAAAATAGTGGACTGTCTCAAATGAGATCCTCCCTCCTCTTTTGTTTGGTTTGCCACCCCGACCAAGCTACCCTCATGGTCTTTTCACATGCCAATCCTCTCTGCTCAACACAGCCTGGGGAAGCATCTCCTTGCATGGAAATGGAAAATTTTGATGTGATATCCCCTTAATTTGTCTTGAAACTTTCCATAAGTTTCATGGGAACCATGCAAAGTTTCTCTTAAATGGTCCTCTACATCTGATGTGAAAACAGGCTGAAACAACGTGAAATTTTGGTGTTTAACAGAGGTGGGACATCTAGGCACTTATGTGCTAGCTATTGGGTGATATGCACCCTATGCTTGGGTTTGCACATTTAGTTGGTCGCCTGAGCGCTGGTTATGGGGTGCATAAGCATCTCACTCGCTTCCCAGTTTGTTTGGTATCGTTCCATGCATAGTTTCGGTGTGTCTGCGCCAAATGGAGGCACATATGCACCTCCTCTTGCTAAACTTCGCCTATTCACCACTTGGGGTGGTGGTTATGCGCCACCCTAAAGAAAGATTTTCAATTTTTAAAACAATTTTTTTTTGTCTTTTGTTCTTTGATTTATTTTCTTCGTTGAGGCTCGTATGGTAAATTCTTATGGATCCTCAGACTATCATAAGACATTGAGGGATGAGAATAGTCCTCTCCATCTCTGGTCGGACCCCGCAGATGTGTTGTATTGAGCGAAAATCCCTTTCGGGCAGAGAATGGCCCCAACGGTCCAAAATTCAAATTTTCACCTGGGTGCCCGTAGGATGATTTTAATCGACCCGTATACTAGAAAGAGTCACAGATCACTTAAATATGACTCCATAGATCAAAATGAACAATTTGTAGGTGTCAAATTGGGGATTTTGGTGCCAACAAGCGTCACATACCCTCGCTTAGGTATACCGATATTAGATTATGGGAAATTGAAGAAATCTCGTATCATTTGCGTGGACATCCCAAACATGCGACATAAAAATTTAACGACAATAACGACACCAGGGCGATTGCACATAATTCATACATCTAAGAACTCTTTAAATGGCCCGACAGTATAACTCTTCTCCATCGCCTCCAACGATGGTAGAGACTACGCTGACTATATACATTGCATGAGCTCAGGCCGACTCATTCAAGGGGTCTTTTCTTGTTGCTAGGCGGTCTCTTCGTATGCCACAAGCCCATCAACTTCTTGATTTTGATCAAATCCTTTATTAGGCATCAAGGGTGCCAAAATTCCTTAGTTTCATACTTGGTTTTGATGGTATGTGCAACACTTCTTTAGATACGAGAGATACACTAAATCTTTCATCAAATTTGTCCTCTTGAAATAATCTTTATTTTCTAGAGGAGCTCCTCATATTGAGTCAGTTTCCGCTCGGTGTATCGAACTTATTTCCTGATAATGGGAAATGTTGGTCACCTGATTATTTGAGTGTCTCCAAAAATTGTTGAAGCAAGCTAGGGTAGGAGACCCAAGGTTATGCCTCGATTTCCACCCTTCTCCATTGTCGATTCTTTTTGGTGTGTGAAGACGCATTCTTGCTCAATTCTGATTGAAGAGCAAGGGTTGTTGTCTGCTCCATATAAGTCTTAATCGTTGGGATCTTGAACCATTCGAGTAGCTCGACATCAGAGATCTATGGGGAAAACACATTCTCTGGTTAGCGCAGTGCATCAGTACACGCGAACCGATGTCTTTTGATTGGTGGAGACCCAACACTATCGAGGTACTGTGTTTCATCCTCCATTTCTAAGGCCGAGTGGATTCTTCTATTGTTTAATGCTGGGACATCCTGTCGAGGATGCTGCTTCTGCTCCTGATTTAAGTCACCTCAAATCATTTCTAGCATCTTATCTTTTAGATCCTATATTTGGGCTACAAATTCTCTGTGGCACTTCACGTTGCCATCAGTGTTTTTGTTGTGAGGACCTTCTCTTTGCATGACTCCTCTTCTTGGTGGTGGCGTGATCCACTCTTACCGCATCTTTTAGGATGTTAAATAAGGATTGTCATGAATCACACCTAAGGAACATAACAAATAGTAAAGAGAGAGAAAGAGAGAGTAATAATGAGTAATGATGAATAATGTCTCCTTCATAAAATGTTCCCCTATTTATAGAGAAATGATACAATTATGATTTTACAATTTTGCCGCTATTAGAAATGGGTCTGTTCTAGGGTGTTTCTAGTATTTTACTTGTATGGACTTGTCGTTTAGCCACCTTCTAGCTCGCCCGACTACATTTAGTTGACTTTAGGTCGATATGGTCAACTTGGTTGGTTGAGCTTGATCAGTTTGGTTGACTCTCCTCAATCCCTGATGAGGAGCCTTTGGAGTCTCTAAGGAATGGTTGGCGATAATTTGTGGAGCTTGGATTTCATTTGGATTGACTTTACAGGGGAGTAGGCTATAGCATCGAATCGGCTTTTCTGTAGCAATTGGTTCAAATACTCTTTTATCTTGATGCGGCCAAATGACTAGTGCTCGGATCATTCGGTCATCTTCTTGTTCGTCTTGTGGCTCAGTTAGTCTTGGCCTTGTTTGCTTGGCTTGCTCAGTTAGGTGGTCACATGATACATGATCTCATAGTAGTGGGTCTGTCTTTATCGTACTCTTCGCTAATTGAGTGTTAGAAATTCTCAAGATCAGTGCAGACAACTAATTTTTATGTGAAAATATAAACATGCACAAAAATCATATGATATGTATCTAAATTCCCTAAAAAAAAATAAGGGAATGAGAGAGACTATACATTCAATAAAGGCAAAGACAATTGGTCTTCCGGCCTAGAATTAGTGAGGTCCCATCATCAGAGTTTTGTCCTCTCACCTAGTTATTTATAGGCAATCTGCTCCACTCCAGTATTAGGCATCTATCATTGAGGCAATCTGTGAGTTAAGGGAATGAGGAATTTCTTGGAAGCATGCAGACTGAATTAGGAAGATAAAGCTTAAAAGACGAGCGTCTAAGAATAGAAAATAGAGTTCAAAAGAGTACGTTTTGTTGCCTAAACAGTTAAGATCATGCATTTTAGGATTTCGATTTCAGAATCAGTTTGATAGTGAAGTTCAAATTACCATTTTTATGTGGGTTGTGAAGAAATCTGTGAAAGTTAAAATTACAATTTTTATAAATATTCTTTTCAATTTCTTACAGAACTATAGAAACTGAGTAATTTTTAATCAAAACATAGTTTTAAAACCTGGTTTCCAACCTGATGGCTCTACAAAATTCATTATTTCAAAAACCCATTTTCAAACTTCAGCAAAAGAAGATCTACCTACAGGCTACAAACTCTAAATATTCAATATCTAGCTGCAAATTCCCCAAAGAAACCAAAAGTAAGTTCAAAATTCCTTCCATTATGAACCCTGAAACTCAGTTTCAGTATCTCAGCAGCAACCAAATATATAAAAGCAACTCATTCAAAAGAATAGAAAAAAAAATTCATTGAAACAAGTAGAAATTAATGCCCAAAATGCACATTTTATACCATTCCATCAAGAAAGAAAAACCAATACCAGAAAATAATTCTCATCACAACCCAGACAAAAACAAGAACCTCAAAACAAGCTAAGATTCAGCTTCAGTACAAGCTCAGCATGCTTCCTGTAAAGGAATGAGGGCTGCTATACTTGTTCCTCCCCCAGCCTCTCCCTCTCCGGCCATTTTTCATGGGTGGCAAATAAAACCTCAGCAATCCATTGTCGAAATGGCTGGGCGAATACCTCGCACTCCGATTCCTCTCCAGCACGGCCTCCTCCTTCTTCTTCTTCATCCTATGGCCATTGCGCTCCAAACCATTCCTACTCATGCTTCCAATTCCACCATTAACTGAAGCTGAACTCCTTAAGCTCACATTGCTGTTGCTTCTGAAAAGGCTCCTATTATACCTGTTTGCTTGCAGTTCCGGCCAAGTCTCGGAGAAGGACCTCTCCACCTCATTTGACCTGTTCCTGCCTACGTTTCGCCGGTGAATAAACGCCCAAATGTTCCATGCTTTGGTCCACCGCCGTGACTTCTTCAAAGGCGGCACCTTTGGTCGTTGATCTCTCAAACCAGAGTCGAAACTTTCGGCGAATAGCTCTCTGGAATCTCTTTCATGCTTGCTTCCATGGGAGGAGAGAAGGACCTCATTGGTCTCAAATGACTGCTTTCTAGTTGAACTCGAGCGGTCCAGGCTTCGACGACGGCCCTCATAGTAATCCCTCGTCTGCAACGCTCCTCCTGGAGCGACTAAATCCTCCTCCACCGGGATCTCGCCGTCAAATCGCTGAACAACCACCGCAGGAGCGTCTTCCACTACGGATAACATTGACGGCAGCCGAGGAAACATTGTTCGGCCGCCGCTAATGAGGTATCCATCCCATGAAGCACGAGGTTCATCCCAAGAGAAGCGAGGGTCGTCGAAGGAGAACCGGCCGGCGTCAAGGGAGAACCTTGGTTCGATGTCACACGACCGCCGACCGAGGGTGTCGACTCTGTTCTCTGGTTTCTTCTTCAGCTTCTGCTTTCTTCTCCAAATCCCGAGCTTTTTACTGAAGACGGAAGCGGCCAACCAGAAGCTTCCGGCAATGTCTTTGAGGTCTTTGGGTGGGAGCTTCTTCGCCTGAGAATCGAGATCTATGTGGTCTTTCATGGGCTTCATTTCCGCCACAGGTTCCTCCTTTTCTTCCTCCACCATCTCTTCATCAGAAGCAGCCACGATTTCATCGATATTCTCGCGCCGTTCCTCCACGGGGACGGTAATGGAAGGGGGAAACCCAAGGTTAAGACACCCGTGATCCCTGTCATCCTGGTGGAACAGAGATGACAGAGTGTTACGGGTGCGGACGTCGCAGGACTTGCGTTGGGGTTCAACAGCGGCGGCAGTGGCGCGTGAGAAGGAAAAGGACTTGCATCGCCGGAGCTCCGGCTGGTGAAATGAGTTCGAGGAACCTCCAGAGGAACGGAAAAAAATGGACTTTAAGGCGTTGGAGGTAGATTTTCGAGGGGCTTCTGTTGCTTCGAGGCCGGCGAGACGTTCGCGCAGGCAAGAAGCGCAGAAGCCGATGACTGGTTCGCCGGGGTGGCGGTCACAGGAGGTTTGAGGGAGATGGTGGTTGAACGGGGCCGGTATCGGCGGCTGGATCTCCATTTCCATGTTCATGGCAATGCCCGTAAGACCTTCAATTCGGCTAATCGCCGCCGCTGCTTTTCTAAAGCTTTGAAGAGGAAGACATGATTTTTAACAAATGGTTTTCTTCACGCATCAATATTGACACGGGGAAGAAATGGGAGAAGAAAAAATGTGATTTTGCTTACGCATTGGGAGGGGGAAGGGAGATAGAGAGGGGGGAAGTGGGCAACAGGGCTGGGGAAGAAGATAAGGGGAGCGAGTCATTTTCCATGGAGAAGAGAGGGAGGGAAGAATCTATAGCTCGGGACTAAAGAGAGTTGCATCTTAACAAAAAATAATGATTACATGTGTAACACTTGAAATATTGTTAATTACAAATTAATTATCTGTCTTTTTTTTAAGTATTAAATTAATGCACTTAAATATGCCACGGTCATACTAATTCAAATATATATATATATATATATATATATATATATATATATATATATATATATATATATATATATATATATATGAGAGACACACACACACAAAATATTATATGAGATTCCTCAGACACCCTCACTATTGATAAATCTGGTCGTAATGACATTCAAACCCGTGATCCGAGCGACTTACGAGCCTTCGAAGAGCCGCTCTATCAATAATCAAAAAGCCAGCGGCACATAATATATATATATATATATATATATATATATATATATATATATATATATATATATATATATATATATATATATATATATATATATATATATGAGTTTGGAGTTGTGATTTTGATATTTGAGTGATAATTTGACAAGAAAAAGATACATGATTTGGAGTTGTTTATTATTTTATGATAATAGTAATCAGATGCATCATTCATAGGATACCACATTTAAATTATCTTTTTAGATTATATAAATATATACACACATAATCACAAGTAAATAAACTTAGTTCATCTTATTTATAAAATTTGTTTATATGTAAATATTTAAATAAAGAGTAGTTTGATTTATAAATATATTTTACCTAAAAAGTAGCTTTAGTTATCTTAACATTTAAAATAAAAATTTTAAATAAATAGTTAGCATAACTTTATTTATCTTAACTTTAAAAAATATAAATAATTGTCTTGGGGGTTGTTTGAATAGCTTGATTTTTTTTTTAATTTTATGTTATTTTAAATTAAAATATCCTTGATAGAGATGATTATTTTTAAAATACTCAAAATGGTGTTTTGAGTTTTTTTTTTAATAAATAAATTTATTTTTTTAGATAAAAGCATATAAAAATTATACTAATCAAATATAATTTCAAAATAATAATAATAATAATAATAATAATAATAATAAGACAAAAAATATAAATTATTTATGCCAAATGAACCCTTAATTTTTAAAAGATTTTTTCTCAATAACTAACTTCATCAATAAATAAATTGCTAAGAAACAACTAAATAGCTTTATTTCTTAAAATTTAAATATTATGAGAGGTTTACTTTGGAAGGACATCGTTTCTATTTTTCAAAATAAACTTTTAAAAATAGAGAGTACTATTTCAAAACATTATTTCTTGCTTAAATTTATAATATCATGATAATTAATTCTTTGCAAAAGCTCATCAATGAAATTAATTCAATTTAATAAATATGTGTTGAATGATCGAAATTTTTTTAATGATATTTAGGGTATAAAAGTACTCAAATTTTACATAAAAATAGTTTCATTTCATTATATTAAAATATAGCGTTGCTTAGTAAGAACATTAAATTAAGTGAGTGACTATCAGATACATTAATAATTTATTTTAATAAAAGTATATAGAAATAAAAGGTCAGAACATGTTGATACATTTTGTATATGGATGCAATGAAATTTAATACACATGTCAATGTCTTCATTCATTATTAATGTTGAGAATTTTACAGCAAAGAGAATTCAATTCAGAAAGAAAACACAGAGATTTAATGAGGTTTGGCAAATTGCCTACGTCATCGGGATCATAGCAGCAACTTTTCATTCAATTCAGAAAAAGAGTACAAATTTCCTAGGGTTACAAACAAGACATATACATATAACCCAGGCGTACAATATGTAATTACAAATTATCCCTGTAACGTACTGCGGACATAACCAAACTTCCCTGATTTGACATATGCTTCTCCATCACTTCGCTCCGCTGGCTCGTTCTGTTCCGCTCCATCATCTGCCCCTTTATCAGGTATATGAGTCATACCTAACAATTAATTATTATTAGGCAACATAGTTAAAAATAAATTATAAATTTAATTACAGATAATATACTAGACATTTGCAAGTATAATCATATTGGAAGTATTTTTTAGAAAATATTTTCTTAGAGTTGTTTCGGATTTTTTATCTTTTTATCTTTCAAATTTTTATTTATACGTTGATTTAAATTGAAATATATTTGAAGATGTAAGAATTGTTTGTGTGATAACGATTGTAACGAAGTTTATGGCACATGTAATGATCTTATCTCATTTTAACTGCGTTTTGACAGCTTATGCATTTTTAAAACGCAGAAAACAACTTTTTCACACCGCACCGGTGACAGCTTTCTGGCAACGATCTAACTTTTTCAAAAAAATAATATTTTGTAATAGCTACCGCATCTAACTTATAACATATTATTTTTAATCAGCTTATCAGCAGATTATTCAATTAGCTGCAGCTGCCCCAAATAGACCCGAATTGTGTTTTATGTAAAATATCATGAATTTACTTTATTTAGTGTATATTAAATGCTGGAATTTATACTTTTTTGTATAAGTAAAAAAAGCTCTACGATAGCTAGCAACAAACGACCGTGATGACATTTTGTTGGTGGTGGTGGTGATGGTGACGATGATACTAGCCTATGGGTTGGCGACTAATAGTGAAAGAAGGACGAAAGGTGGAGGCAACGACAGCTAGCGACAAATTTTACGGGCAAGTAAGGTGACAATAAAAACATTTTGCAATCTACAATGTATTTCAAATCGCTCGAATATAACGAATTTAAAACACTTTAATTTTGAACTCCATGTGAAATTGAAATTCACTAAAACTTTACCATTCATCCGACTCTTATTAATTTATTTTGCACTAATAGAATCAAATTATACACGTGATGAATAATCGATTAGTATTCGATGCAATTTTGCATTAATTTTTCCCTTTGCATAGAGAAATGAATATATATATATATATATATATAGAGGGGGATAAAGAGCCTTAGGAAAAAAAAAAAGTAAAAGCAAGTTATCACGCTCCTGCGGTGCTACGCTTTAATGTTTTTTTTTTTTCACTTTTACCTTTTTGTAATTTTCCCTTTTCACCCATGTGTTTTCTGAAAATTTCAGTTCTCCTCATCAAAGTAGCCTTTGGGTTTGGCCCATTGCTTTACACAGAGGTCACAAAGACCAGCCTCGACCCCTACTCGTATCATTTCCGTGCCTTACGCTGTACTGATCTAAACAAAAGATTATGGACCGTTGGATTCTTGGTTCAACTGATCTTCGTTCATTTTGCCACTTTACAATTAAATTCACTCATTTATAAAAAGAATATATTAAACAATGGAGGTTGGACAAAATTCTTATCTTGGATGCTTTAGCAAAGGCTATTGTGAACTCCTCTAAAAGGTTAAAAAATTGAGCTCTTTTTTATCTCTATTTTTTTATTTAATTATTTTTTAAAGGAACGGAGCAAAGAGAAATATAGATCATGAATTGAACATTGTAACTAATAATTTCAATATCGTCTATTTGTTAATAGGGAAAATCTTAGCCTACTTCAGAACCATCAACAATAACAACATTAAGCTTTCTCTAAGACACTAATGAGTTTGGTGTCCACATTTCAGGACATACAAATTGAACATAAGCTTAAAATTTAGACGTCCAATTCTTTCCGGGTAATTTGAATATTTAAATATGACATTTGGCTCCGACTAGAAAGTAGTACGATCAGTTTTATACTTGAATAATAAACTAGCACGATTTAATTTTCAATAAATATTTTTCTCAGTAGTTAACAACAAAACTTAAATATTAATAACTATGTATAGTTATCCAAGTATAGTAAACTTATCTATAATTCAATTAGTTGAACAAATAGGAAAATAACTTGACCTCTAAGCTGTGTAGTGGCATTAGTATCGATTTGTTTAAGTAATTATAAAAGGTTTGATGTGCTCTTTCATTTTTTTCATACCGAATGAATTATCATTTTTAACTTTCTCACTAACTTATTAAATATCATTCCCATAGCCTTCATTATTACCTATATTATTCCTAGTATCATTCACCATGTCATCATTATCTAGATACAATGATACTCTTAATTGCCTATAAAAATAAATTTGCTCCACAATGCCCTCTAACATAACATTATTGGCATCACTTTTGATATCAACTCTAACTGTTGGCATTTACATTCTAAATACATAATATATTCAAGATGTCTCGTGTGAAAAAAGCAATGCTCAAAATTATTGAAAGATATAGAAGTGATTGAATTGTTTCATTCAACAATGGGAGAAGTCCATTGATATTTTTTGATTGTGACTAGTAGCTCTACCGACATAATTCAATAGAAGAATATGTTAAATTTGAGGGAAAGTAGGAGGGTTCAATAACTTTCTTTTGAAGAAGTTAGAAAATGGAGCTAGAGAAAAGAAGGGGATCAATTCCTAGTTAAAGAATAAAAATAATAAAAGTGAGTAGGGGATCTAGATGTACAAGTAATTGGCTTGAATGAGTTTTTTATTAGTGTAACTTCTGATTTTATGTGTGAATTTAGAGGGCTTAGGTTATACAAAGATAGAGATGGCAGCTAATTATGTTATAGTTGAAGAGTTTTATTTGAGTAATTGGTAGCCAAATCAAGGGGAGTTGAATACCTAGATGAAATCAAACTTCTATGGCAACAAGGCAGTTGTCATCATATATAGCAAAAGGAAGAGCAAACAATGTTTCCGAGGAAAGATAGGGTAGAGTAGACATGGGGGAGATGGCACAAACCATATAGAAGATGCAAGATGATGAGGAGGGTGAAATGAAGGTTCAAGGCAACATCAAACTAGATTACGATAGAATGGATTAACTTGGCCATAGTTAAGCTCATATAGTTCTTGAAGAAGCAATAAAATTTGAATTTGATAACGAATAATCATAGTGGAGTTTGTAAGAAGAAGGCCTGCAAACTATTTCCACATATAATGATGTTGATTAATCTATCATTTTGACATGAAAGACATTGTCACTAGAATGTGCAGATTAACTAGAGCTAATATTTGGTGACATGTGAGACTGTTAACAAAAGAAAATAAAAGATAAATTGGTTGTCTGATGAACAATTGTTGCTACATTTATACGATGATATAGAAAAGATAGACGATCATTATTTCTCAATTAATGTAGTTTGTGCTAGTATAAAAATACCAACATAAGAAACAAAAAGTGCTGTTTATTTATCAAAAAATATATATTATAATAAAATTCAACGCAAATTCCTATAATAAATTTTATATCTCATATACATATTATATGCGGCTATAACAATAGTAATTAAGCTATCATTAATATCAAATACATAATTAATCAGTCCTTTTATTTTTGGAACAAGTTGTGCACTCAAATCTAACACTTTATAATTCTTCATTTGGCAGGCTCAAGCACCTCCTCTTGAAATCTTTCCCATACTCTACCTAGAATAATAAGTGATCAAGAAGAAGCCACGGAATGAAGAAGATCCATGCAAAATACAAATAAATTTCAGGTGCCAATCATTAGCAAATAGCAACGCAAGAAAACAATACTAAGCCAAAGCTGCCATAACAGTAATTATGATGATCTGTTGTTATTTGAAGAGGTTGATTATTATATCCATCACAGCAATCATGTGATATCACTAAACATTGAATATCCGCCTCTCTCTCTCTCTCTCTCTCTCTGTTTGTGGGGACAAAAGGTTGCCAAGCTCTCGAATATAAATCTGAAGGAGAGTTCTGAAAACAATGGCAGCGGTCACGTGAGCATGCTGATATAAATTTGGAACAGTTCCCTCTTCTTTCTTGTTTGCCCTCATGCATGGTGACACGAAGTTGCCAACTATACTATTTGTCACGTGTCTCTCTCCCTCTCCCCTTCTCTCCCTGGCTCTCTTACTTCGCAAGTTGTGCTTATATTTGTCTTCTTCTGGCACTGGGTTGAGGTATACTTACCCTTCTGTATATATGTATATATACATCCTCTATTTTATTTAAGTGAAGTTACGTATTGCTAAATAAAATCATGATAATAAAATTTTCCTTGTTTTCTTTTCCAAATCAAATCTCGATCAAATTTCAAATTTGATCTTCCAAATTTCAAATCAAATCCTCAATCAAATTCCAAATCCGATCTCGATCAAGTTTCAAACTTGATCTTCCAAATTTCAAATCAAATCTTAAATCAAATTTCAATCGAGTTCAAACTCATCCTTCCAAATTTCCAAAATTCCGAATTCAATCTTTCCGGGCTTCAAGTCTCAATCAAATTCAAATTCAATTTCTTCCGGATCTCGAATCGAATATCAAATCAAACCTTTTGGGTCAAGGATTTTACATCCAAGACCGCTACCTGCTTTAGGATTCTTTCCTATGTAGACCGAAATACATCAAAATTCAAACTTTTGGGTCGAGGATTTTACATCCAAGACCGCATTGCTCTAAGATTCTTTTCCTATCGCACCGAAATACATCGAAATTCAAAATTTTGGGTCGAGGATTTTACATCCAAGATCGCACTCGCTTAGGATTCTTTTCCTGTCGCACTCGAAATACATCAAATCAAACTCTTTTGGGTCGAGGATTTTACATCCAAGACCGCACCGCTTCTAGGATTCTTTTCCTGTTGCCTCGAAATACATCAAAATTCAAACTTTTGGGTCGAGGATTTTACATCCAAGACCGCACTCGCTTTAGGATTCTTTTCCTATTGCACTTTGAAATACATCAAATCAAACTCTTTTGGGTCGAGGATTTTACATCCAAGACCGTACTCGCTTTAGGATTCTTTCCTATTGCACCTGAAATACATCAAATTCAAACCTTTTGGGTCGAGGATTTTACATCCAAGACCGCATTGCTTTAGGATCCTTTCCCTATCGCACCGAAATACATCAAAATTCAATCTTTTGGGTCGAGGATTTTACATCCAAGACCGCACTCGCTTTAGGATTCTTTTCCTATCGCACTCGAAATACATCAAAATTCAAACTTTTGGGTCGAGGATTTTACATCCAAGACTCGCATCGCTTAGGATTCTTTCCTACGACACTCGAAGTACATCAAAATTCAAACCTTTTGGGTCGAGGATTTTACATCCAAGACCGTACCGTTTTAGGATTCTTTCCTATCGCACCGAAATACATCAAATTCAATCTTTTGGGTCGAGGATTTTACATCCAAGACCGCATCGCTTTAGGATTCTTTTCCTATCGCACTGAAATACATCAAAATTCAAACTTTTGGGTCGAGGATTTTACATCCAAGACCGCATCGCTTTAGGATTCTTTCCTACTGCACCGAAGTACATCAAAATTCAAACCATTTGGGTCGAGGATTTTACATCCAAGATCGCACCGCTTTAGGATTCTTTCCTATCGCACCGAAATACATCAAATTCAAACCTTTTGGGTCGAGGATTTTACATCCAAGATCGCATCGCTTTAGGATCCTCTTCCTATCGCACCGAAATACATCGAATTCAAACTTTTGGGTCGAGGATTTTATATCCGAGACCGCATCGCTTTAGGATCCTTTTCCTATCGCACCGAAATACATCGAATTCAAACTTTCGGGTCGAGGATTTTATATCCAAGATCGCACCGCTTTAGGATTATTTTCCTATTGCACCGAAATACATCAAATTCAAACTTTTGGGTCAAGGATTTTACATCCAAGACTGCATCGCTTTAGGATTCTTTCCTATCGCACCGAAATACATCAAATTCAAACCTTTTGGTCGAGGATTTTACATCCAAGACCGCATCGCTTTAGGATTCTTTCCCTATCGCACCGAAATACATCAAAATCAAACCTTTTGGGTCGAGGATTTTACATCCAAGACTCGCACTGCTTTAGGATCCTCTTCCTATCGCACCGAAATACATCAAATTCAAACTTTTGGGTCGAAGGATTTTACATCCAAGATCGCACTCGCTTTAGAATCCTTTTCTTATTGCACTCGAAATACATCAAATTCAAACTTTTGGGTCAAGGATTTTACATCCAAGACCGCACTTGCTTTAGGATTCTTTCCTATCGCACTCGAAATACATCAAATCGAATTCCGGGGTTAAGGATTTTACATCCGAGACCGCATCGATTTAGGATCATTTCCCTATCGCAATGAAATACATCAAAATCAAACTCTTGAGGTTAAGGATTTTACATCCAACACCGCTTTGCTCCGAGATCTCTTCTCATCGCAACGATTCAATCTAATCAATTCAATTTTCTTTCGAGGTTGGAGATGTTACATCTAAAACCTCAGAACTCCAATTTTAATTTCAAATCAAATCCTTCAAATTAATTTTGACAAACTTCAATCTAAAAAAAAAACTCCAAGTTGAAATCTAAACTCACACATAAAAAATCTAAAACAAAATAAAATCTAAATCGAAATTCCCGGCATCATGTGATTTGGGATTCACCTCCTTTTCCTTTCCCTGCCGAGAGTTCAAGAATCTCCGGTTCCGGAGATATACTCGACACTCCCCGCAGAAACTCTTCTACTTCGTCCTAAGTTTGTCACTTGGACATCCGTGTTGGTTTTGTTGATCGCTTCGGTCAACACCAATACGCGCGGTGTGCTCCGTCGACTCACCACACCTATCGGGGGTCCATTTGTTGACCTCATTTTTGATGAGGTCTTCTCTTCTCTCTTTAGTACTTAGGATCTAGCCTCAGCTTTTCCTTCGACTGTCTTAGAGGACTAGAATCGGGACCCACCTTTTAGAAATTCAAACCACTTCTAAACTCCCCGCAAACTCCACAAACTCGACTATAGACCCCTAATCACCCGCAGGGTTAAATCAAATGTGGAAGTTTAAAGGATGAGTTCCTATAGGACTCTTTGGCCTAGATCGCCTCAGGTGGCCCGGTCCAGTGAAGGGGCCGACTTACACTACACTTACACACTACATTTCCACACACTTCCTAAAACCACACCCATACCCGACTTAACCTCCCGACTCATGTAGGTGATTCACATGGATGGTCCTTAACCCCTAAGCCCTCGGCTAAGAGGTTAGGAACAACATAGTGAATGCCTCAAATGAGTCCTTTCATGGCTCATATGGGCTTGAAATGGTTTCATGGCTCAACCAAAATGATTTCTTTCCACTTACATCCACCCAATCTTCAATTTTCCAAATTTTCAATTTTTGACCCCCGAGACCCTACACCTACTAAACCTACCCAAAACCCTTGAAATTACCCAAATTTTTGCAAAATTTCCAAATTACCCAAAATTTTCCAAAATCAATCCCAAACATCTCCACATCACTCAAATTGATCATCCATACCCAAAAATACCAAAGATTCCAAAAATACCCCCCAATACCCTCCAAATACCCAAAATACCCTTCTTGGCCTAAAAATCAAAAAAATTCAAAAAATTCCCAGAAAATTCCAGAAAATCCTAAATATTCCCAATTTCATTTTGTCCAACTACACCATGGGTCAATTTTGTCAATTTACCCTACTTTTGTCAAAACCCCCAAATTGACCCATTTTAACCCAAAGTAGACCCAATGTTAAACCAAACCTATCCAATTGACCCAAATTCTGGTCCAATTCAATTCTAAACTTCAATTCAACATCCCCAATACCAATCTAGACCAAATCCAAGTCCAATTTGATTGACATTTGGATCCAATTTCACTTTGGGCCTTAAAGCCCAAATTTGGACCCATGACCCAAACTTAGCCCAAACTAACCCAATTCAACTCCAATTAACCCCAAATCTTTTCTAAACCTTCCTTAACACCCCCATAAACATTTCTCAACATTTATTTTACATCAATTTCAACTCTAGCCCAACATTAGCCCAATTTGGCCCACTTGGACCTACATAGTGCCCACTTACCAAATAAACCCAAATTCAAACCAATTCAACTCCAAATCACATCAAACTGATTCCAAGCCCTTCATAGAACATCCCTAAACCAATTATGACATTTATTTGACAAAGTTCTTCACAAAATTTTTATCCAAATGCCCATCCTAAAATCAAAAGCCCATTTCCCTTAAACTTTCCTAAAAGCCCACTTCACCACATTCAAAAGCCCAAATCTACCCTAAAGCCCACATGACATCTCCATTTGTCATCCACTTAATTAAATCCATTACCTAAGTCCTAAATTCACCATCAAATTATTCCAAATCAAGTTTCATACAAATTTCCATCAAAACATCCAAAATTCTTAAAACCCATTTTCATGAAATCGACCAAACCTTTTCCCAAGCCAAATGGAGCCAAGGATGAGCCATTCACAAGCCATATGAAGCCATGAAAGTTTGGCATGTGACCATGCCATTAATGGCAAAAGGAGGAGGTCCTTTAACCATCTCCTAAAAGTCATTAGCCTTAAGCATGTCTCCCTTAACCAAGATTTAATCCAAATATTCTTGGATAAGGACATCACCACCTCTCGACCAGCCTAGCCTAACCGATCTTCTCACCCAAGACCAGCCATGGGGAGGTGAACCCAACCCAAACCAATGGGTTGACCAATTTCAAGCCAAAATGGCCTCTCCCCCATTCCATTCTAATCCAAACACTTTACACATGTCCAAGCCCAATCGACTTCACCATTGCCAAGCCCCGACCTCCCCGGTCAAGATGGTGACCCATGCCTCGCCGGCCACCCGCCTGGATCGCCGGAAAACACCACACCCGAGAGCATCATGTGAGCCCAAGCTTGGAATTCTCACCCGCCGAGTTGCCCCATGCCCAATGGCCACCATGGTCGTTCTTCTCCTCACCGGAGCAACTCGATCCCATGCCTCAACTCCCCTGGAGGCCCTCCACCCTCTCCTATTTAAACTCCACCCTCTCGGCCATGAAAAAGCTAAGCAAAAACCTTGCCAAAACTCGCCAAAATTGTTCCGCACCCTTCTCCACTCTTAGAACACTTGATCCCCAGTGAGATCCCCCGCCATTTCTCCTCCGTAAGCTCAATTTCGTAGTCGAAATTCCACCCAAAACCAGGACACTTCTCCACGAGTGAGCCAATTCTCAAATCGATTGGCTCTACACCTTCACTGCACCAAGGGAAGGTGTCCACCAGCAAAAGCCCCATCTCCGAGCCACCCGAGTTGCTCCAGCTCTCCAAGCTTTGTGATCGGGCTTGGTCGAAATCATATCCGGACAATTCCCTGCACCGTGAGACTTCATCCGGAGCTTGCACGGACCCAATCGAAGGTGCAACAACTCTCGGATCAAGCCACACTTCTCCGAGCCAAGGCATGAGCTAACTCTCCATCCCGAGCTTCCGGAGATTCTCCATTTCAAATGCCTTAGTTTCAATGCATGTTAGCCGTATAGATGTGTTCGTCTCTTCAAGACGAATCCATAGAGTATAAGAACGTAAAAATCCATCGAGAATCGAGCGAGATATTAGGGATTTAGTGTGGACGGCTATCGGGCGAGGACACTCGGGGACGATGAACGGATGCCGTCCATTCGATACACGCGCGGACGAACGGCTCGGATGACGTCGGACCGGGAAACGGTGCGAGAACCGCGGGGCCCGGCCGCCGACTCAAGTGGCGGCGTCGAACGGGAGCGCGCCGCGCGGCCTTTCGGAGTCGCCGAGGATGCGCCGGCGCCGCGTGGATAAATAGAAAATTGGGTATTTTCTTATTTATTTAATTCCCTAAACTTCAAAAATTCATATCTCTGTGTAGGAAAATCATAAAAATAAAATAAAAATACCCTCTTGCTCGATGAACGAGAGGAGAATAATGTGGAAAAGAAATCATTTAATTTCATCAAATATTTTATTTTTTATAATTTATTTACTCTCTGCATTATTTTAATTCTCCATGCATGCATACAATTCACCATGGCATGAGACCATAGTGGCTTTGAAGCCTCCGAATTTGGGAACATTCCCCGAATTTTCCAAAGTCGAGGCCATCCCTATGAAGAGTTCTTGATTTTTCAAGTTCAGGTCACTGTTTTGAGTATTTTAATTCCAGTAAATAGCATGTTGTGAAATAAATTCTAGGAAAATTTGGTGATGTTGCTTATGACCAGAGAACCCTAGGAAAAATAGGTTTTGACTTAATTCATTTAAAACAACTCTAATTGGCTTAAACACTCAAAATAGGTCTTCAATTAATTAGAGTTAACCATGCATCAAATTGACTTGAAATCAATTCTCCACTGACCTTTAGGATCAGAGGAATCCATCATAAAAATTTGAGGTCAATTGAACTTGGTTAGCCCCACTAATTGGGTTAATTAAGCCACTTAGCCATTTTAAACTTTAAAAATTCATAACTTTTAAAATACTTTTCAAAAATTCACCAAATTGGTTTTGGAGCCTCTCTGATATTAGGGGAACCTAGGAAAATTAAAATTTCAATTTTCTAAAAAAGTTGATTTTTAATAATATTTTAATATTTTAATAATTAAAAAATAATAAAAATCACAAAAATAATAAAATTCACCAAAATGTCACATTTTGAATTTTAATCACTTAGGAACAAACCCCATATTTTTCCTAAGTCTATTTAGTGAGATATTAAATTTTAAAGCCCTAGGGTAATTTTAAAATTAAAAAAATGTATTTTCTAGCATTTTCACTAAAATAATTACAATAAATCATAGAAAAATCAGAAAATTGCAAAATTTGCTTCTCTGGTTTCCTTGATATCAGAGAGATTTTTGAAAAATATAAAATCCATTTTTCAACATTTATTTTATTTTTAAATTAATTAACACTCCAAAACTCAAAATAATTATAATAAAAATAATATAATTCAAAAAATCACCAAAATTGGTCCAAGTGCTTCTCTGGTCATTAGGAATGTCCCCTAATTTTCTTAAGGACAGAAACATTCCCTTGGTCATGTTATTAAATTTTCCTTGAAAATCTCTATTTTCCACCAAAAATAATTATATAAATAAATTAAATACAGAAAAATCACATTTTCTCCTCTCATGTCTTTATTGACATATGAGTGAAGTCACATAAAAATTTCAAGTTCATTTGGGTTCAATTTAGTGAGTTATGAAATTATTAAGCTAAAGGGGTAAAATGGTAATTAAACTTTTAACCCTTAATTAAAACTTTAGGTTTAATAAAAAATCAACAAGTAAAATATTTGATCTTAATCTGATTTGGATGATTGAAATTTAAATAATTAAAGGGTAGAAACCCATTAAATAATTTTAAAATGATTAAACTTTAATTAAATAATAGATTAAATTTGGAGGAATAATAAATCGGAATTATTAAAATAAGGGATATTTATTAGGAAGAGATTTATTCTTTAATTTAAAAATCCCTAAACTAATTATATCATTAATACTCAATTTTTAATTAAAATGATAACTCAAATTTAAAATATTAAAAGACTTAATTAAATTATTAAACTCTTTTAAAATTTTAATTAAAATTAAAAATAAAGTAAATTAAAGATAAATTAAATTAAAATTAAATTAAATTTAACAATTAAATTAAATTAAATTAAATTTAATAATTAAATTAAATTAAATTAAATAATTAAATTAAATTAAATTAAACAATTAAATTAAATTAAATTAAATTAAATTAAATTAAATAAATTAAATTAATTAAATAAAATTGAATTAAATCAAATTAAATTAAATTAAATTAAATAATTGAATTAAATTAAATTAAATAATCAAATTAAAATTAAATCAAATCAAATCAATTAAACATCAAATCAAATTAAATCAAACTCAATTAAATTAAATTAAATTAAAACTCAATTAAAATTAAATTAAATTGAATTAAATATAACATCACCTAAAACAGAAAGAAAATAAATTTAAAGCAACTCGAACACTATTCCAAATTTAAACTTTTTAACTTAAACCAAATCATTTGAATACTAATTTACCCTCGAAAGCTTTAGTTATTATAACTCCTAAATAAAACATTAAATGAAGTGTCACTTCACTCATAGGATATTCAAATGCCCTAGTTAATCGAGCAAGTTAACAAAACTTGAAAACCTCGGACGACCGATTCATTTATATAATTAAATTCATTTGGGCTTAAAACAATCCTAGAAATATTGAAAAGATGTTTAAGATCCTTCTTAAGCACTTCCTCAATATGATAGGACATTTATAAGAACAATCGAATTTGATTATTCTTCGATGAAGAAAATCGTCCTTAAACCAAAACACAAAGAACCTAGACGTCATAGGAAATGACTAGCTATAGGATTAGGAATTTGGTAGAAAACCATAACCTTCCCTTAGCCTTACCTAGGAACTTGCTTAAGTATGCTAATCGTGTTTTAAGTGCAGCTGGGATGATGGGAAGACCCTCCGAGTACGCTTTTATTTTTATCGCAATTTACTTTCTTGCAATTTACTTTCTTGCAATTTACTTTCTTGCAAATGTACTTTATTTTTCTTGCATGATAAAACAACAGTTGCATGAAAACCCACACCTTTAGGATAGTCCCTAAAACCGAAACCAAATTAAGTTAAAAGTCATTGCAAGATAAAATTCACCGCCACAACATTTCAAAATATAAAACAACTCAAAATTTAATCACAAACGAACACAAAACTACAATTGCAACTAAATTAAAACGCCATGTTGGATGATCGGAATACCTCGGATGATGTAACCTACGTGTTGCTAACGGGATTTCCCACGATCTAAATGAAAGTGTGGAACTCATTCAACTGAGTTTAGCAAATTCATCCGACTAAGTGAATCCGATAAAAATAATGATGCCGGAAGGATGGAACCGTGGGATCTTAACCGGTGTCGTTATAATCAACTTTAAGATTTGTTTTAATTAAAACGTAAAAAAAAAAAAAACACTTGGAAATTAAGATTTTCTCTAAACCAAAACACTTTTCTCATCTCCTGATTTATGATTTCTAAAACTAAACCTCCGCAACAACAAGGAACTTGGGGCATGGTGGGCAAAGCACGGCCATCGTCGTCGGCAAAACTCGAACCTACTTCAAGCAAAACTTTTCTAGAATTAAATAACCAAGCCATAGGACTTCGAGGTAGCATTTGCCTAGTGCAACATAAATCCTCAACTCTTCGTTAGGCATTTGCATTGCAAATTAAGCCCTAACCTGGTCTTAGGATTCCGAGGTAGTCGTCCGATACGACAATAAACCCTCACATCTTCTAGAGCTATTTGTTTGATTTTATCATACAAATATAAGCCCTAATTAATTAAAATCGGCAAGATCAAAACATTTAAATAAGTATTAGGACTTTCCTAAACTTAAGCCAAGCGATAGGATAGTCGGGAAATTACCGAAGTTCACTTCGAATCGCTGATTTCTCCTACCTTTCTTCCTTTGGATTCACAAAACAAAATGATCCAAAATTTGATCCATTCCCTATCGAAATTCCAAAATTCAATCTTTGAAAACCTTAAACTTTGAAATTCTTGAAAGCAGAGTTATCGATTATTATCGAGAGTTTTCTTAGGTGATTCCCGTCACTTAAGATGTAATTAACTATAGGGCTTGCCCTTATAGGGAATTTAAAGAACCTGGGTAATATAAACCCCGTTTAATACTTTCATATTAAGCGTGGAATTTGTCGGCTTATAAAATTGGTTCGCGGACCAAACGGATGTCACAAAACTTCTAGTTTATTTGATCGAGCCCCACCATCAAGCGGTGTGTCTATCCTTAGGGATAGATACACGATTTGTGGTGCGGTGCTCGTTTATATAAACTATTTGGGATGCGAGATCGGTTTAATCTCATATCTTAAAACTTTCAAATTTAAAAATTATTTTCAAAGCCAAATACTACTTTCTAAATTATATATATATTTAAATCAAATTTAAAATTTAAATTCGCCGACAACTTCTGTTAGGCGACCTCCCTTTTAAAATACAATACAACCTAAAAAATAGTGCCGACAAGGCTGTTACATAATTGTATTCCTATTGATGATCTTCTTAAACTTAAAGGTTTAAAAATTGTTTCTAAATGTTACTTATGTAAGGTTGAAGAGGAATCTATTATGCATACTTTCAGTTATTGCAAATTTGCTCAAGATATTTGGCAGAAAATATTTTCTTTATGTGGTCGGCTGGACCATTTTCAAAACTACACTTCTATTTCTGATATGTTTAATGACTGGAACAATAAAGGTCATCCTTTCCTTAGTTGTATACCCTCTATTATTGTCTGGTTTATTTGGATGACTCGTAATAACACTAAATTTAATGGTACAGTGATCAATTCTTTTCAGGTAATTCGTCAAATTTCTTCTTATATTCATAAAATCATAACTGTTAACGACCTTAAGTTTAGAGTAATAAGTATTTTATTGCTTTAGCATATAAGCTTAATCTTCGTTTAAGCTTTACCTCGAATTATGTTGGCAAAATTCACTGGCTCGAACCTCCTGCTCCTTATATGAAGTTTAATACTGATGGTTCTTGGAAAAATTTAAAAGCAGGTATTGGTGGCATCTGTCGTGATTGGAATGACATTCCTATTGCATGGTTTGCTGCTCCTATTTCTACCCTGTCTCCTTTAATTACTGAAACTGAGGCTGTTATATTTGCTTTGCTTATTGCTAAACACAAGGGTTGGCGTAATATCTATTTAGAAACTGATTCTCTTTGTTTATGGAATATTTGTGCTTTAAATTTTGCTTGCCATTGGAGTATTGTATTACAGATTAAAAAGATCAAAGAGTTGTCTGCTGGAATGAATGTGATCTGGATGCATACGAGACGAGAAGGAAATGTGGTGGCTGATTGACTTTCAAAGCTTGGAACTCATTTGCAAAGGCCTATAGTTTCTAACTTTATTCCTGTAGTCTTGAATTTTGTTCTTGTTTTAGATAATTAATGTGTTTTTTTTGTGTCCGATTGAGTCGTGTGAGTTGTATGTTTTTTATTTTTTTGGAAAAAGGACTCAGTCTTTTATTTCTTTTTGGGTTTTTGTAGGGTGCGTGAGTTGGGATCTTTTTCCCGGGTTTGTACTTTTTTATTCTGAGCAATAAAATTAAGCCTACTGAGCTCTTTTATAAAAAAAAAATATGACCAAATGAATTAAATCTTAATAATTTTGCAAATAATAAATTTTAAGTAGTATACGTGTAATGCAAGCTGTAAAATAGATGGGCTAATGCAAGCTGTAAAATAGATGGGCTAGTAGCCTACAAGCCCATAATGAAACGACATAACACTTGGATTAAAGTTCTTGCTCAGCCCACGGCATAGAAGACCTCATTGATAATCTTAGTTGATTATAAAATATGCTGGCGTGAACCGCATACCGCAAGGGAAATAAAAAGGGTCATTTCAATACCTACCACAAAGCTTGTATTTAGTTACATATGGTACTTGAACATTTACATAGTATTCAAATTCTTAAACTCAGATTAAGTTATCATTATTATTTATTTTTGAAAGTGAAATAAATTATTTCATGCATGAATTCATGATGCCAAAATACCATTGATTAACCATCAACCAATATACATCATCCGGCACGAATCTTAAGGCATGACATGAATTTCAAGACAGTTATTTAGTATGAAATATTCAAATCTCAACTAATAATCACCAAGAATTTTTATTTCAGCGAACTTATAGTCAAACTGATCGGCTCGATAAGAGAGTTTCAATGACACCAAAATTGGTCCAATTTGAATCAAACTACCCCACTATTCAGACATGGATGTTTGACAGATGCTTCTTTTGATGGATCAACAAAGATCATATATAGTCCGTTTTGAGTCTACATGGATTGTATGAGATGTATTCCAGATCAAGTTGTATGATGTATCTTCGACATGATTGGAATGAAAGTGACAATGTCACATTTTTGGCCTTCACCTCTTTTGTGCAAATTGATTGGGAAACGCCATTAAAGTTAAATGAACTTCGAACAAAGAACAGAAAAGAAATAAAAAGAAGAATAAAAGAAAACTTTCTAAAAAAAATCTAAAATGACGAACACCAAATTCACATGAACATTAAATAAACGATAAAATAAAATTTGAATCATTAAAAGATAAACAAAATCAACATAAATTTCAAATTAAATCTTAAATCAAAATTTTCAATCAAGTTTCAAATTCAATCTTTCCGCATTTCAAATCTCTATCAAATCTCAAATTCGATCTTCCAGATCTCAAATCAAATCTCAATCGAAAATTCAAATTCAATCTCCCAAATCTGAAATTCAATCCGTTCTACTCCTCCCCTTTGTCTGGGATAAAAGCGGTTGATTCCATTGACACGGATCGAATCTGATGGCGAGGAATTGTATCAAATCTAAACCATCAACTTTCGATCAACTCTTTTGGATGAGATATGTAACATCTACATACTCCCTCCTAACATATTTCCTTCTATGAAAACCTTTTACAACTTTCATGGAATTCTCAAAAAACCAAAATTCCACTCTTCAAATCAACACTACAAATCTTTGCAAAATCAATTACCGATCAATATCAAATTCAAACTTTTGGGTCGAGGATTTTACATCCAAGACTGCACTGCTTTAGGATTCTTTCTCTATTGCACTGAAGTACATCAAATTCAAACTTTTGGGTCGAGGATTTTACATCCAAGACCGCATCGTTTTAGGATTCTTTCCCTATTGCACTCGAAATACATCAAATTCAAACTTTTGGGTCGAGGATTTTACATCCAAGACCGCACCGCTTTAGGATTCTTTCCCTATCGCACTCGAAATACATCAAATTCAAACTTTTTGGGTCGAGGATTTTACATCCAAGATCGCACCGCTTTAGGATTCTTTCCCTATTGCACCGAAGTACATCAAATTCAAACTTTTCGGTCGAGGATTTTACATCCAAGACCGCACCGCTTTAGTATTCTTTCCCTATTGCACCGAAGTACATCAAATTCAAACTTTCGGGTCGAGGATTTTACATCCAAGATCGCACTCGCTTTAGGATTATTTCCCTATTGCACTGAAATACATCAAATTCAAACTTTTAGGTCGAGGATCTTTTACATCAAAGACTGCACTGCTTTAGGATTCTTTCCCTAGTGCACTGAAGTACATCAAATTCAAACTTTTGGGTCGAGGATTTTACATCCAAGACTGCACTGCTTTAGGATTCTTTCCCTACGGCACTGAAATACATCAAATTCAAACTTTTGGGTCGAGGATTTTACATCCAAGACTGCACTGTTTTAGGATTTTTCCCTACGGCACGGAAATACATCAAATTCAAACTTTTTGGGTCGAGGATTTTACATCCAAGACTGCACTGCTTTAGGATTCTTTCCCTACGGCACTGAAATACATCAAATTCAAACTTTTGGGTCGAGGATTTTACATCCAAGACTGCACTACTTTAGGATTCTTTCCCTACGGCACTGAAATACATCAAATTCAAACATTTTGGGTCGAGGATTTTACATCCAAGACCGCACTCGCTTTAGGATTCTTTCCTACGCACCTGAAATACATCAAATTCAAACTTTTGGGTAGAGGATTTTACATCCAAGACCGCACCGCTTTAGGATTCTTTCCTTATCGACCGAAGTACATCAAATTCAAACTTTTGGGTCGAGGACTTTACATCCAAGACCGCACTCGCTTTAGGATTCTTTCCCTATCGCACTCGAAATACATCAAATTCAAACTTTTGGGTCGAGGACTTTACATCCAAGATCGCACTCGCTTTAGGATTCTTTCCCTATTGCACCGAAATACATCAAATTCAAACTTTTGGGTCGAGGATTTTACATCCAAGACCGCACTGCTTTAGGATTCTTTCCCTATCGCACCGAAATACATCAAAATTCAAACTTTTGGGTCGAGGATTTTACATCCAAGATCGCACTCGCTTTAGGATTCTTTCCTATCGCACCGAAATACATCAAAATTCAAACTTTTGGGTTGAGGATTTTACATCCGAAACCGTATCGCTTTAGGATTCTTTCCTATCGCAATGAAATACATCAAAATTAAATTCTTGGGGTTGAGGATTTTACATCCAAGATCGCATTGCTTTAGGTTCTCTCCTATCGCAATGAAATAAATCAAAAATCAAATTCTTGGGGTCAAGGATTTTACATCCGAGACTGCATTGCTTTAGGATTCTTTCCCTACCGCAATGAAATACATCAAAATCAAACTCTTGAGGTTAAGGATTTTTACATCCAATACCGCATTGCTCTGAGATCTCTCTTCACTGCAGTGATTTAATCTGATCAATTCAATTTTCTTTCGAGGTTGAAGATGTTACATCTAAAACCTCAGAATTCCAATTTTCATTTCAAATCAAATCCTTCAAATTAATTTTGACAAAACTTCAATCTAAATTAAAACTCCAAACTAAAATCTAAGCTCACGCATCAAAACTTAAATTGAAACAAAATAAAATCTAAATCGAAATTCCCCCAGATCATGTGATTTGGGATCCACCTCCTTTTCCTTTCCCCAGCGAGAGTTCAGGAATCTCCGGTTTCGTGAGATATACTTGCTACTCCCCAGCGGAAACTCTTCTACTTCGTCCTAAGTTCGTCACTTGGACATCCGTGTTGGCTTTGTTGATCGCTTCGATCAACGCCAATACGCGCGGTGTGCTCCGTCGACTCACCACACCTATTGGGGGTCCATTTGTTGACCTCATTTTTGATGAGGTCTTCTCTTCTTCTCTTTAGTACTTAGGATCTAGCCTTAGGCTTTTCCTTTCGACTATCTTAGAGGACTAGAATTGGGACCCACCTTTTAGAAATTCAAACCACTTCTTAACTCCCCGCAAACTCCACAAACTTGACTATAGACCCCTAATCACCTAGAGGGTTGAAATCAAATGTGGAAGTTTAAAGAATGAGTTCCTATAGGACTCTTTGGCCTCGGGACCGCTCAGGTGGCCCGGTCCAGTGAGGGGCTAACTTACACACACACTACACTTATACACTACACTTTCACACACTTCCTAAAACTACACCCATACCTAACTCGACCTCCGACTCATGTAGGTGATTCACATGGATGGTCCTTAACCCCTAAGCCCTCGGTAAGAGGGTTAGGAACAACATAGTGAATGCCTCGAATGAGTCCCTTCATGGCTCATATGGGCTTGATATGGCTTCATGGCTCAAGCAAAATGACTTACTTCCACTTACATCCACCCAATCTTCAATTTCCCAAATTTTCGATTTTTGACCCCGGGACCCTACACCCGCTAACTCTACCCAAAACCTTGAAATTACCCAAATTTCTCAAAAATTTCCAAATTACCCAAAATTCTCCAAAATCAATCCCAAACATTTCCACATCACTTAAATTGATCATCCATACCCAAAAATACCAAAAATTCCAAGAAAACCTCCCAATACCCTCCAAATACCCAAAATACCCCTCTTGACCCAAAAATCCAAAAATTCAGAAAATTCCCAGAAAATTTCAGAAAATCCCAAAAATTCCCAATTTCATTTTGTCCAACTACACAATGGGCCAATTTTGTCAATTTACCCTACTTTTGTCAAAACCCCCAATTTGGCCCATTTTAACCCAAAGTGAACCCAATGTTAAACCAAACCTACCCAATTGACCCCAATTTTGGTCCAATTCAATTCTAAACTTCAATGCAACATCCCCAATACCAATCTAGACCAAATCCAAGTCCAATTTGATTGAAATTTGGATCCAATTTCACTTTTGGCCTTAAAGCCCGATTTTGACCCATGACCCAAACCTAACCCAAACTCACCCAATTCAACTCCAAATCACACCAAATTGACTCCAAGCCCTTCATAGAACATCCCTAAACCAATTATGACATTTATTTGACAAAGTTCTTCACAAAATCTTTACCCAAATGCCCATCCTAAAATCAAAAAGCCCATTTCCCTTAAACTTTCCTAAGAGCCCACTTCCTTCAAATTCAAAAGCCCAAAATCTACCCTAAAGCCCACATGACATCTCCATTTGCCATCCACTTAATTAAAGCCATTACCTAAGTCCTAAATTCACCATCAAATTATTCCAAATCAAGTTTCATACAAATTTCCATCAAATTACCAAAAATTCCTAAAATCCATTTTCATGAAATTGACCAAACCTTTTCCCAAGCCAAAGGAGAGCCATGCAAGCCATGGACAAGCCACATGAATCCATGGAAGGCTTGACATGTGATCAAGCCATTAATGGCAAAGGGAGGGGCCCCTTTCCTAATCCTCCTTAAACCCTTTTTTACCTTAAGCATGTCACACACTAAACCATGCTTAGCCACCTCATCATGGATGGAGACCACACCATTCTCTCTTGGCTGACCCAAGTGACCCTTTTCAGCCCAAGACCAGGCCTTGGGTGGTGAACCTAGCCCAAAACCATGGGTTGACTCATTTGAACCCAAAATGGTCTTCCCCATTCCATTTCAATCCAAGCTCTTTACACATGGCATTTGCCAATTGCTTGCACCAAGTCCCGCCACCGACCCACCTGACCTTGAGGGTGACCAATGCTCGGCCGGCCGGCCACCAGGCCGCCGGAAAACACCATGGCCGAGAGCTCACATGTGAGCCCAACTTGGAATTCTCACCTGTCGAGCCGCCCCATCCCCGAGTGGCCATTGGAGCCGTTCTTCTCTTGCCGAGAGCAGGTCGATCCCAAGCCCTAACTCTCCCCGAGAGGCCCTCCACCCTCTCCTATTTAAACACCACCCCTCTCGGCCATGAGAGGTGCTGAAACAAACCTTAAGGAAACTCGCCAAAATTGTTCCGGACTCCTCCCCATACACGAGCACTTGATCCCAGGTGAGATCCCCCTGCCATTTCTTCTCTGCGAGCTCGATTTCGAGTTGAAATTCCACCCAAAACCAGGACACTTCTCCACGGTGGACCAATCCTCAAATTGATTGGTCCTACACCTTCACCGGACCAAGGAAGGTGTCCACCATCAAAAGCCCCATCTCCGAGGCCACCCGGTTGCTCCGACCTCCAAGCTTTTGTGATCGGGCTTGGTCGAAATCACATCTAGACAATTCACCGGACCGGGAGACTTCATCCGGAGCTTCGCGGGATCCGATCGAAGGTGCAACAAACCTCGGATCGAAGCCACACTTCTCCGAGCAAAGGTATGAGCTAATTCTTCATCCCGAGCTTCGGAGATTCCCCATTTCAAATGCTTTAATTTCAATGCATGATAACTCGTATAGATGTGTTCGTCTCTTCAAGACGAATCCATAGAGCATAAGAACATGAAAATCCATTGAGTATCGAGTGAGATCTTAGGGATTTAGTGTGGACGGCTCTCGGGTGAGAACGCTCGGGGACGATGAACGGATGCCGTCCATTCAATACACGCGCGGACGGACGGCTCAGATGACGTCGGACCAGGAGACGGTACAAGAACCGCGGGGCCCGGAGCGCTGAGTCAGATGGCGGGGTAGAATGGGAGCGCAACGCGTGTGCGTTCGGAGATGCCGAGGATGAGTTGGCGCCGCGTGGATAAATAGAAAATTAGGGTATTTTTTTATTTATTTAATTCCCTAAACTTCAAAATTCATAACTTTGTGTAGAAAAATCAGAAAAATAAAATAAAAATACCCTCTTGCTCAGTGAACAGAGGAGAATAACGTGGAAAAGAAATCATTTAATTTCATCAAGTATTTTATTTTTTATAATTTATTTACTCTCTGCATACTTTTAATTCTCCATGCATGTATACAATTCACCATGGCATGAGACCATAGGGCTTTTGAAGCCTCTAAATTTGGGAACATTTCCTGAATTTTCCAAAGTCGAGGCCATCCCTATGAAGAGTTATTGATTTTTCAAGTTCATGTTATCTGTTTTGAGTATTTTAATTCCAATAAATAGCATGTTGTGAAAAAAATTCTAGGAAAATTTGATGATATTCCTTATGACCAGAGGACCCTAGGAAAAATAGGTTTTGAGTTAGTTCATTTAAAACAACCCTAATTGGCTTAAACACCCAAAATGGGTCTCTAATTAATTAGAGTTAACCATACATCAAATTGACTTGAAATCAATTCTCCACTAACCTTTAGGATCAGAGGAACCCACCATAAAAATTTGAGGTCAATTGGACTTGGTTAGCCCCACTAATTGGGTTGATTAAGCCACTTAGTCATTTTAAACTTAAAAAATTCATAACTTTCAAAATACCTTTCAAAAATTCACCAAATTGGTTTTGAAGCCTCTCTGATATTAGGGGAATCTAAGAAAATTAAAATTTCAATTTTCTAAAAAAGTTGATTTTTAATATTATTTTAATATTTTTAATAATTAAAAAATAATAAAAATCACAAAAATAATAAAATTCACCAAAATGTCAAATTTTGAATTTTAATCACTTAGGAACAAACCCCATATTTTTCTTAGGTCCATTTAGTGAGATATTAAATTTTAAAGCTTTAAGGTAATTTTAAAATTTAAAAAATATATTTTCTAGCTTTTTCATTAAAATAATTATAATAAATCATAGAAAAATCAAAAAATTGCAAAATTTGCTTCTCTGATTTCCTTGATATCAGAGAGATTTTTGAAAAATATAAAATTCATTTTTCAACATTTATTTTATTTTTAAATTAATTAACACTCCAAAACTTAGAATAATTATAATAAAAATAATATATTTCAAAAAATCACCAAAATTGGTCCAAGTGGTCCTCTGGTCATTAGAAATGTCCCCTAATTTTCTTAAGGACAGAAACTTTCCCTTGGTCATGTTATTAAATTGTCCTTGGAAATCTCTATTTTCTACCAAAAATAATTATATAAATAAATTAAATACAGAAAAATCACATTTTCTCCTCTCATGTCTTTATTGGCATATGAGTAAAGTCACATAAAAATTTCAAGTTCATTTGAGTTCAATTTAGTGAGTTATGAAATTATTAAGCTTAAAGGAGTAAAGTGGTAATTAAAATTTTTAATCCTTAATTAAAACTTTAGGTTTAATAAAAAAATTAACAAGTAAAATATTTGATCCTAATCTGATTTGGATGATTGAAATTTAAATAATTAAAGGGTAGAAACCCATTAAGCAATTTAAAATGATTAAACTTTAATTAAATAATGGATTAAATTTGGAAGAATAATAAAATTGGAATTATTAAAATAGGGATATTATTAGGAGGAGATTTATTCTTTAATTTAAAAATCCCTAAATTAATTATCTCATTAATATTCAATTCTTAATTAAAATGATAACTCAAATTCAAAACATTAAAAGACTTAATCATTAAACTAAAATTAAATTATTAAACTCTTTTAAAAAAAATTTCAATTAAATTAAAAATAAAATTAAACTAAAAATTAAATTAAATTAAGTAAATTAAATTAAATTAAATTAAATTAAATTGAAATTGAAATTAAAAGTTGAATTAAATTAAAAATTAAATTAAAGATTAAATTAAATTAAATTAAATTAAATTAAATAAACAAATTAAATTAAATTAAATAACTTAAATTAAATTAAATTAAATTAAATTAAATCAAATTAAATTAAAACTAAATCAAATCAAATTAATTTAATGTAACATCAAATCAAACTGAATTAAATTAAATTAAAACTCAATTAAATTAAATTAAATTAAATTAAATTGAATTAAATAACATCACTCTAAAACAGAAGAAATTAAACATAAAGCAACTTGAACACTATTCCAAATTTAAACCCATTAACTTAAATGAAATCATTTGAATACCAATTTACCCTCGAAAGCTTCGGTTATTATAACTCCTAAACGGAACATTAAATGAAATGTTACCTACTTTCATAGGATATTCGAATGTCACTAGTTCACTGAGTAAGATAACAACAAAACTTGAATTCTCGGACGATTAATTCATTTGTATAATTAAACCCATTTGGACTTAAAACAATCCTAGAAATATTGAAAAGATGTTTAAGATTATTCTTAAGCACTTTCTCGATATGATAGGACATTTATAAGAACAATTGGACTTAATTGTTCTTTGATGAAGAAAATCATCCTTAAACCAAAAACACAAAGAACCTAGACGTCATAGGAGATGACTAGGCATAGGATTAGGAATTTGGTAGAAAACCATAACCCTTCCTTAGCTTTATCTAGAAACTTGCTTAAATATTCTAATTGTGTTTTAAGTGCGGCTTGGGATGACGGGAAGACCCTCAGTGTACGCTTTTATTTTATTGCAATCTACTTTCTTGCAATTTACCTTCTTGCAATTTATTTAATCGCATTGCACTTACTTTTTCTTGCATGATAAACAAGCTGTTGCATGAAAACCCACACCTCTAGGATAGACCCTAAAACTGAAACCAAAACTAAGTTAAAAGTCATTGCAAGATAAAATTCACAGCCACAACATTTCAAAATATAAAACAACTCAAAATTTAATCACAAACAGAACACAAAACTACAATTACAATTAAATTAAAACGTCCTGTTGGATGATCGGGAATACCTCGGATGATGTAACCTACGTGTTGCTAACGGGATTTCCACGGTCTAAATGAAAGTGTGGAACTCATTCGGTTGAGTTTAGCAAATTCATACGGACTAAGTGAATCCGATAAAAATAATGATGTCGGGAAGGATGGACCAGTGGGATCTTAACCGGCAGTCGTTATAATCAACTTTAAGATTTGTTTTAATTAAAATATTGAGAACACCTGAAAATTAAGATTTTCTCTAAACCAAAACACTTTTCTCACCCCCTGATTTATGATTTCTAAAACTAAACCTCTACAACAACAAGGAGCTCGGAGCATGGTGGGCAGCACGGCCATCGTCATCAGCAAAACCTGAGTCTACTTCAGTAAAATTGTCCTAGAATTAAATAACAAAGCCATAGGACTTCGAGGTAGTTTGCTTAGTGCAACATAAATCCTCAACTCTTCGTTAGGCACCTGCATTGCAAATTAAGCCCTAACCGGTCTTAGGATTCGAGGTAGTCGTCCGGTACGATAATAAACCCTCACATCTTCGAGGTTATTTGTTTGATTTTATTATACAAATATAAGCCATAATTAATTAAAATTGGCAAGATCAAAAAATTTAAATAAATATTAGGACTTTCCTAAACTCAGCCAAACAATAGGATAGTCGGGAAATTACCGAAGTTCGCTTCGAATCGTGATTTCTCCTAATTTTCTTCCTTTGGATTCCCAGCAAAAATGTTCAAATTTGATCCACTTGAAATTTCAAACTTCGATCCTTTGAGAACTTAAACCTTGAAATTCTTGAGAGCGAAATTATCGATTATTATCGAGAGTTTTCTTAGGTGGTTCCGTCACTTAAGATGTAATTAACTATAGGGGCTTGCCCTTATAGGGAATTTTAAAGAACCCGAGTAATATAAACCATCGTTTAATGCTTTCATATTAAGCGAGGAATTTGTCGGCTTATAAAATTGGTTCACGGACCAAACGGATGTCACGAATCTTCAGTTTATTTAATCGAGCCCACCGTCGAGCGGTGTGTCTATCCTTAGGGATAGATACACGGTTAGTGGTGCGGTGCTCGCTTATATAAACTATTTGGGATGTGAGATCGGTTTAATCTCATATCTTAAAACCTTCAAATTTAAAATTATTTTCAAAATCAAATATTATTTTTCAAATTATTTATTTAAATTAAATTAAAATTCGCCGACAATTTACGTAGGCGACCACTTTCAAAATACAATACACTCAACCTGAAAATAGTGCCGACAACTTCTGGCGACTCCGCTTCGAATCTGTGATTACTATTTTCCCCAGCGGAGTCGCCAGAAGTTGTTGGCACTATTTTCAGGTTGAGTGTATTATATTTTGAAAAGGGGTCGCCTACAGAAATTGTCGGCGAATTTTAATTTAATTTAATTAAATAATTTGAAAAATAATATTTGATTTTGAAAATAATTTTAAATTTGAAGGTTTTAAGATATGAGATTAAACCGATCTCACATCTCAAATAGTTTATATAAACGAGCACCGCACCACAAATCGTGTATCTATCCCTAAGGATAGACACCGCTCGACTGTGAGGCTCGATTAAATAAACTGAAGATTCGTGACATCCGTTCGTCTGCGAACCAATTTTATAAGCCGACAAATTCCCCGCTTAATATGAAAGCATTAAACGAGGTTTATATTACTCGGGTTCTTTAAAATTCCCTATAAGGGCAAGCCCCTATAGTTAATTACATCTTAAGTGACGGAATCACCTAAGAAAACTCTCGATAATAATCAATAATTCTGCTCTCAAGAATTTCGAGGTTTAAGTTCTCGAAGGATCGAGTTTGGAATTTCGATGGGAATGGATCAAATTTGGAACATTTTTGTTTGGGAATCCAAAGGAAGAAAATTAGGAGAAATTACGATTCGAAGCGAACTCGGTAATTTCCCGACTATCCTATTGTTTGACTTGAGTTTAGGAAAGTCCTAATATTTATTTAAATGTTTTGATCTTGTCGATTTTAATTAATTAGGGCTTATATTTGTATGATAAAATCAAACAAATAATTTCGAAGATATGAGGGTTTATGTCGTGCTAAACGACTACCTCGAGTCCTAAGACCGGTTAGAGCTTAATTTACATGACATGATCATGCAAATGCCTAACGAAGAGTTGAGGATTTATGTTGCACTGTAAACTACCTACGAAGTCCTATGGCTTTGATTATTTAATTCTAGGAAAGTTTTCGTTGATGTAGATTCAAGTTTTCTCGACGACGATGGCCGTGCCGCCCACCATGCTCCGAGCTCTTTGTTGTCGCAGGTTTAGTTTTAGAAATCATAAATCGAGTGAGAAAAGTGTTTTGGTTAGAGAAAATCTTAATTTCGAGTGTTTTCAATATTTTAATTAAATCAAATCTTAAAGTTGATTATAACGACACCGGTTAAGATCCCACGGTTCCATCCTTTCGGCATCATTATTTTATCGGATTCACTTACCCGGATGAATTTGCTAAACTCAACCGAATGAGTTCCACACTTCATTTGACCGTGGAAATCTCGTTAGCAACACGTAGGTTAAATCATCCGAGGTATTCCCGATCATCCAACGAGGACGTTTTAATTTAGTTGTAATTGTAGTTTTGTGTTCGTTTGTGATTAAATTTTGAGTTGTTTTATATTTTGAAATGTCATGGCGATGAATTTTATCTTGCAATGACTTTTAATTTAGTTTTGGTTTCGATTTTAGGACTATCCTAAAGGTGTGTGTTTTCATGCAATGATTGTTTATCATGCAAGAAAAGTAAGTGCAATGCGCTTAAATAAATTGCAATAATGTAAATTGCAAGAAAGTAGATTGCAATAAAATAAAAGCGTACTGAAGGTCTTCCCGTCATCCCAAGCTGCACTTAAAACACAATTAGAATATTTAAGCAAGTTCCTAGATAAAGCTAAGGGAAGGGTTATGGTTTTCTACCAAATTCCTAATCCTATAACTAGTCATCTCCTATGACGTCTAGTGTTCTTTGTGTTTTAGTTTAAGGACGATTTTCTTCATCAAAGAACAATTAAGTCCAATTGTTCTTATAAATGTCCTATCATATCGAGAAAGTGCTTAAGAATAATCTTAAACATCTTTTCAATATTTCTAGGATTGTTTTAAGTCCAAATGGGTTTAATTATACAAATGAATTAATCGTCCGAGAATTCAAGTTTTGTTGTTATCTTACTCAGATGAACTATGACATTCGAATATCCTATAGGTGAGTAACATTTCATTTAATGTTCGTTTAGAGTTATAATAACCGAAGCTTTCGAGGTAAATTGGTATTCAAATGATTTGATTTAAGTTAATGGGTTTAAATTTGGAATAGTGTTCAAGTCGCTTTATGTTTAATTTCTTTCGTTTTTAGGTGATGTTATTTAATTCAATTTAATTTAATTTAATTTAATTTAATTGAGTTTTAATTTAATTTAATTCAGTTTGATTTGATGTTACATTAAATTAATTTGATTTGATTTAGTTTTAATTTAATTTGATTTAATTTAATTTAATTTAATTTAATTTAAGTTATTTAATTTAATTTAATTTGTTTATTTAATTTAATTTAATTTAATTTAATTTAATCTTTAATTTAATTTTTAATTTAATTCAACTTTTAATTTCAATTTAATTTAATTTAATTTAATTTTTAGTTTAATTTTATTTTTAATTTAATTGAAATTTTTTTTAAAAGAGTTTAATAATTTAATTTTAGTTTAATGATTAAGTCTTTTAATGTTTTGAATTTGAGTTATCATTTTAATTAAGAATTGAATATTAATGAGATAATTAATTTAGGGATTTTTAAATTAAAGAATAAATCTCCTCCTAATAATATCCCTATTTTAATAATTCCAATTTTATTATTCTTCCAAATTTAATCAATTATTTAATTAAAGTTTAATCATTTTAAATTGCTTAATGGGTTTCTACCCTTTAATTATTTAAATTTCAATCATCCAAATCAGATAAGGATCAAATATTTTACTTGTTAATTTTTTTATTAAACCTAAAGTTTTAATTAAGGATTAAAAATTTTAATTACCACTTTACCCTTTAAGCTTAATAATTTCATAACTCACTAAATTGAACTCAAATGAACTTGAAATTTTTATGTGACTTCACTCATATGTCAATAAAGACATGAGAGGAGAAAATGTGATTTTTCTATATTTAATTTATTTATATAATTATTTTTGGTAGAAAATAGAAATTTCCAAGGAAATTTAATAACATGACCAAGAGAAAGTTTCTGTCCTTAAGAAAATTAGGGGACATTCCTAATGACCAGAGGACCACTTGGACCAATTTTGGTGATTTTTTGAATTATATTATTTTTATTATAATTATTTTAAGTTTTGGAGTGTTAATTAATTTAAAAATAAAATAAATGTTGAAAAATGAATTTTATATTTTTCAAAAATCTCTCTGATATCAAGGAAATCAGATAAGCAAATTTTGCAATTTTCTGATTTTTCTATGATTTATTATAATTTTTTAATTAAAAAGCTAGAAAAAATATATATTTTTTAAAATTTTAAAATTACCTTAAAGCTTTAAAATTTAATATCTCACTAAATAGACCTAAGAAAAATATGGGTTTTGTTCCTAAGTGATTAAAATTCAAAATTTGACATTTTGGTGAATTTTATTATTTTTGTGATTTTTATTATTTTTTAATTATTAAAAATATTAAAATAATATTAAAAATCAACTTTTTAAAAAATTGAAATTTTAATTTTCTTAGATTCCCCTAATATCGAGAGGCTCAAAAACCAATTTGGTGAATTCTTGAAAGGTATTTTGAAAGTTATGAATTTTTTAAGTTTAAAATGATTAAGCTGGCTTAATCAACCCGATTAGTGGGCTAACTAAGTCCAATTGACCTCAAATCTTTATGGTGGGTTCCTCTGATCCTAAAGGTCAGTGGAGAATTGATTTCAAGTCAATGTGATGTATGGTTAACTCTAATTAATTAGAGACCTATTTTGAGTGTTTAAGCCAATTAGGGTTGTTTTAAATGAACTAACTCAAAACCTATTTTTCCTAGGGTTCTCTGGTCATAAGGAATATCATCAAATTTTCCTAGAATTTATTTCACAACATGCTATTTATCGCAATGAAATACATCAAAAATCAAACTTTTGAATCGAGGATTTTACATCCAAGACTGCACTGCTTTAGGATTCTTTCCCTATTGCACTGAAGTACATCAAATTCAAACTTTTGGGGCGAGGATTTTACATCCAAGACTGCACTGCTTTAGGATTCTTTCCCTATTGAAAATAGTGCCGACAGCAAGCCATTAAATCATTTTTGAAAGTTTTCAATTTATAATTGGATGTTAAGCAAATTCCAAATCTAACAAGCATATAGTCAAATCAAGCTTAGACCTGGAACCAGAAGTAGGTTGAAGCTTGGAGAACGAACTAAAGGTTAGCATTATTTTTGCATCGAATATCCAACAGATTCCTCCCGCTCAGGCGGCCATAAACCATCGTCGACGACTACTTGCCAGCCACCGTTGATGACCATAGACTGGCACCGATTCCTTACAATGAAGTCAATTATGTAGCCATATTGTCCATTGCAGAATCTCAACGTATGTTGCGGGACAGTGAAACATCCATAAAACAGTGCATTGTCCAGTACACCGTGTAACAAGGCACCCCAAGTATGATGCAATGACACACCTTGATATCGATGTAGCAACACGCTTCACATACGGTGCGACAACGCCTCTCAATGACGATATTATAACACGTCTTGAATACAATGCAACAACACACATCGACATTCTAAGATGCACCACACATATGGTGAAACGATGCTTCTCAAACACATTGTAACAGTGCACCTCAAATGCGGTGATTTTTTTCGGAATCCTATCCTTTTGCAACACCACTATGACCTACATGATCAAATATGACCTATGAGGCCTGCAACTTTTTTAGCTCCTGACTCAAGCCTTTGAGGCCTACATATATCATCATAGCTCACTACTATAACTTACACGATCAACTATGACCTATGTGGCTTAAAGCTCGTGCGGCTCGCAACTTATGTCATTGCGGTCTACGGACGTCATCACAACTAACCATAACGATCTACGATCTACGAGACTCGCAGCTTGTGCAACTTCAGACTCTGATCTCCATAGCCAATCGACGCTCCAAAAGCAGCCATCTGTGATCCAGTCGACCCACTACTATCATGGCTTTCATCTATAGCCTATACTACAAGCTAACACAACAACAACCATCTATAACATCTATAACATCTGTTGCTCGTACAGTCTGCTATCACCACAACATTATTTATTAAAGCTAGATTATCGACTACAATTAATGAAATACTGTTATACATTTATAATGATCAACTTTGTAACTTCATCTTCTCTAATTTAAGAGAAGAGTTGATTGTGTACTCACCATTCACAGATGATCATTTCAATCGGGCTAAAGCTCGTGTTTTATTCGTTTTAAAAAAATTTCAAGAATAATATTTATGTGTATCCTCATATTTACTTCTCTTTAATTACTCAAGTGTGTCGCTTTAGTGCAGCACTTAGAAGAAAATTAATTAGTCTACCCTTAGACATGCATCAATTATAAATGCAAACTTGAAAATATTAGGTATGTAAATATATAAAATTGTTTGTTAAGTATGTAAATATATAATTTTAAGTATTTAATAATGCTTTCATTTTAAAATAATTTGAAACTTTTGAGACTTATTATTTTTCTATCAGAACACCTCAGCATAATTTTTTTCTTTTTTATTGTCAAGCGCTAAATAGCTTCTTGCACTCATGTTATTAGCATCAAATTTTGCTTCTTCATAGCTTAAATAATCAAAGCCATTAAAAAAAAAATGCTTCTCTCCCTCATATTAAATACCACAATAATAAAAAAAAAATAAAAATAAAGCAGGCTAGAACTTATGTATTCAAATATCTAACACCCACTCATTCATATTTATATTCACATCACTCCAATCTTTTACATCATCTTCAAATGAACATCATCACTATTTCTTAAAAAGCGAAATACAACTTTTGATGCATAAATTTATGATATTATAAATGTAAAAAATCAAACTTTGGGCGTTAATATGTAGATGCATTAGAATTGTGTTGTATGTCAAAAATTGAAGAACATCAACCTTGAACCTGTACTGGTTTCTTATAAGTGTAAAGCTTCGCAATCACAAGGTACACCAGAAAGTTCAAAAAGCTGAGCAAAGCCAACAGCCAGTAGAAGTAATCCAAATGACCTCGATTCAGATTATCAGGGATCCAACCAAGCCTCCCATTTCTGGTTGAGATGGATGTAACAATGGTGACCAACAATGAGCTGAGATAGTTCCCCAACGCATTGGTGGTGAGGGACAGCGCAGAACATGTGCTCCTCATCGCATCCGGAGCCTGATCATAAAAGAACTCCAGTTGCCCAATAAAGGTGAAGACTTCAGCTGCTCCGATTATGAAATACTGAGGAATCTGCCAAAAAATGGAGATTGGCAGGAAGCCCTTGTAGTCATACAAGTTATGTCTGGCGATAGTTCGGAGTCTGATGACTTCCAGAATCCCAGCAGCTAGCATGGCGAAGATGGAGATGAAGAGGCCGATCCCCATTCGAGTGAGCTGCGTGAAGCCGCGCTCGTTGCCTGTGATTTTGCGGACAATGGGGACGAGGATGCGGTCGTAGATGGGAACCCAGACGATGACGCTGATGGTGTCGAAGATGGAGAGAGATGCAGAGGGGATCGAAAAGCTTGGACCCATGTGGGGGTCTAGAGTGTTTCCCTGTAGGACGAACATGGTGCTCATCTGGCTGTATACAGTGGAGAAGATGATGCCGGTGGCCCATATGGGGAGAAGGCGCACGACGCTCTTGAGTTCTTCGACTTGGGTGACTGTGCTGAGCCTCCATGGATTTACAGGGGTCTTTATTTTGTCTTCGTCTGTCATTACAGCTGCTTTATCGAAGAACCTGCAGGGCACAATAATTTGAAATGTAATTCAGTTATGATTAAAGCCAGAATAAAGTTATTTGTAGGTCAAAAGCGTGCCAGCATTCGAATCACAAAGAAATTCAAAAGCCAACATAGAAAATGTGGCAGTTTGAGAGTCCACATTTTCCCGCTAGGCTCCTGCTGGCCGAGAGAAATATAATCCCATGACCGATGAAAATCAACTATCCTCGTAAAGGGCCACTCGTAATAATCACACGCAGACAAATCAGTTAGGATTCCTCATGTGGGCCGGGCAGACAGGAGCCAACCAAATCGTAAACAAGCGGCTGGCATCTTCTGCTCAACCCTTTAGTTACAGTTGTTCGGTTCATAACGTAGTCAGAAGTCATCTCAAACTATCGACACATAGCCGACGAATCATGATCCGACCGGATGACATTTCAAGCTTCTAGGCATACAACTATGTATTGCCTAAAATTCCCTACTTTACTATGAGTACATATGTAATCTCAAGATCTACATGCCTATAAATATGGGCTCATAAAATTTCATGAATAAAAGTTATGTGATTTTAGTGTTCACTCCCACGCTTTCTCTATTCTTTTTCTCTTTATTGCCTTTTATTTTTTTGGTGTGTCTCTGAGACAGAATTGGATTCAACAACATTTTAATGCACAAGAAGTTTGCTAACTAATTTGACACAGATAAATTATAGTAAAAATATGATTTTTCTTTCTCTATCATCAAAATCACAATCCTACCTACCATCAAAATAATTACTTTAATCTGCAACGCAAGCAAAAACTGATTTTTAATATCATGTGGTATAGAAAACAGTTCAGTTAGTAATGCCAGGTTCTGTTCATCTTCATACTTACTTCAGCAGTTCAGTGTGCTCGAGCTTGCGGCTGCCTTCTATCAAAGACTCCTTGTCGGAACTCTCATACAATAAAGATTTATCATCCGGAACTCTGACGCCACTTTTTCTCATTGATGCCACGAGAACCTGCGCAATTCTCGTGAGAGGGCTACCTCCAGGTTTCTGATGTCTGTACAATGGCGTGCCGATAAAGAAACTAACAACCGCAATAGCCATCGCAACCGCCGGAATTCCAAAACCCCAACCCCATCCCACATGCGTCTGTATGTACACCAATGCCGATGAAGCAACAAGCGCCCCTATGTTGATTGAGAAGTAGAACCAGTTGAAGAACGAAGTCTTGCTTTTCTTCTCCAATTCATCGGACTCATCAAACTGATCTGCACCAAATGAAGATACACAAGGCTTGATTCCTCCGGTTCCAAGTGCAATGAGATACAGAGCAACAAAAACTGCCACTGTTTGTCCAGTCGATGGGTCGCAACTGCCTCCATGACAGACAGGTTTCAGCCCTTTTAAAGAAGCTGTCATGGTTAGAAGAACCAACCCCTACAAAGGATCGAAGAAGAAGATTAATTTCAAATTTGTGGCCAAAGTAGGAGAAAATGATTGAACTTTTTTGCTGAAAAATGTTCTTACGAAGATGTAGATGACCATGAAGCTCGCAATTGTTCTATATCTGCCCCAGTAGGCATCGGCCACAAAAGCTCCCAGCAGAGGCGTGATGTAGCATGTTCCAGACCAGTTATTGACATTCTTTGATGCCACTGCATTACCTTCATTGAGGCGAGATTTCATGTAGTTCACCAGATTGGTGCTCATTCCATAATATGCCAACCTTTCGCAGCATTCATTGGCTGAGTTTGAGGAGTTTATAAAAAATTTCGCATTAGCAAGAACAGAATATAGTTGCGGTTATAGTTTCTGTAATCAGAAAGATGAAGGAGGAAACAATTATCTGTACCAAGAATATATGGGCAGGTCCTCCAGTTGCCTGTATTCCTCTTGTCAGCTGGGTTTCCATGGATGTCTGTTGTGCCATCTTTTGTGTAGTTATCTTCGATCTCCTCCATCGACATTTTAATAGCAAAGATATCACCTTGTAGAAGATCTGATCATGCAGGAAGGGAAAATAAGTTATATTTACTATTTAATCTTCCACAAAAATAAAGTGCAGGAGTTATAAACATAATCGAAAATTTGACAAAATTTCTAAGTGCATGCCCATGTTTTTATAGGGAGCACATAGGCATAATCGTTCTAGAGATTTTATTCCATTGAAAAGGCAATTAAAGCATATGAAATCGTCCTGATTTAGGGAATGGAAAATTGCTCCAGAAAATGTATTACAGTTCCATTAGAATTTGATGCTTTTCTTCAGCTAATTTCAAAGATCTGACTACCAAGATGGTGATTGTATTATTCCCTTCTACCTTCCCCAAACCTTCTTCACCTCACTCCTCAGCCGCCAAACTCTCCCTCCGTCACCCCAACATTCTATGGCTCTCTATCTTACAGACTATAAAATGCTGCTTGACTTTCCTAACTTCATTCGAGCTCTTCCCATACACCCCACTACCGCTGCCGACCACCTAAACTCCTTCCCACTTTTGTTCCTACGGTTCCACACCTTTCCCCTCGTTGCCACTTGCATTTTTTCACTGATACCAACCCCGCTTGCCATCCTCACCCACCTCGCAGACCTGCACCACCAATTGGAATACATTTATGACTTTTTGTTTGTGTCTTTTGGTGTTTGTATTGTTATTTCTGGTCGAGCCATTTTATAATCCTATTTTAAAATTAATGAAAGTTAACTTTTTGTGTTTCCACTATTTCGACTGCTGGTTCCAGTATCAATAATTGTGGTGAATTACAACTCTTAGCTACTTTGGCCCTTAGAAAAAGTAAGGGTGTCAAATCAGGTTCGGGATGACTCAAAATTGACCCGGCTAAAATTGCTTCATTTGAACTTAATTCAAATATCAAACAAGTCAGAATGTCCAGCCATAACCCGACTCTCCCTCAAACAGCTAACCTTAACCCAACCCGTATAATCCATTTACTATTTCATAGATAAGATAATAGCTACTCCGGTCAAAATTGAGTCAATATTGTGTCTATTTCAAGCCAATTCCGATCAATTTCAAATAGATGAGTGAAATTTGAGTAAACTTCATGTTGGCAGGTCATTTTCAAGTTGATAAGTCTATCCGAGCCCAACTTGAAAAAGTAAGTGAGTTCAGAATCCTAAATCCAACCCGACCCAAAAATAATTCAGGTCAACCAAACTTGAATTTTTCAAATTGTGTTCAACTCGAGCTGGCGTATCAGATCAATTTTTGACATCAATATCATACAGGTTGATCTGTTGGCGGTGAAAAATACATTTTTAAATAGATTAGTTACTTTCTCACAAAAAAATAGTCTCAGAAAAAAAAAAATTGGCACACCACACGTGCGAGACATACTCACACTCATAAATACATACATGTGTGTACATGTACACACATTTATGTTTTGTCTAATAAAAAACCCAAAAAGTCTCCAGAATTGGAAGGTGATGAAGTCTGGTAAGCGTCTGCCACTTGCTACGTGTGAAACAAACTGAATTCTTCTTATGAATCATAAGCAAGACACAGTCGCAAAACTCTTGATTTTATCAATTTCCAACTAGCAGAAGAACTCTAATATAGGTATGAATTCCTATGTTATTAGAAGAGCAATTCATCCCACCAAAAAAATTCCATAAAGGTGTAAGCAATAAAAAAATGGGGCGTTTACTTACATAGCGCCCAATTCTTATGTATTTATACATCTAAAACTCAAAATTTACATTTTTTTTAAATTTATAGCACAAAAATTTTTCAGTCACATCAACACCACTAGTTTAGAAAAAGTGAGATATATGTAAAAATGGAAGTTTAAGCGTTAGATTTGTAAGAACATAGGAATTAAGTGATGTGTGTGAATATCTTAAAAAAAAGGAAAAGAATATAAAACTCTTAACCTAATGAAAGAAATCCAACCCCTTTCTTAGAACCAAAAATTAAGAACTCTCAGTCCATTTTTGCTTCAAAATAAAAATAATAAAAAATAAAGCCATTAGTAAATATATTCTACATTACAATTTCAAATTGATGTTTGGTAAATGAATTTGTACAGCAAATGTGAGCAAATCCAGTTTTTTTTTTTTTTTTCATTTACACTTCTCTTCCCCATCCCCAACATAATTACTCAGAAGTCCCATCTTTCCCAGAAACAGATACTGAAGTTCTGATACTGCGAACAAGTGTGCGAATATGAAATTAAACAGGGCCTCGTTGCAATAAATCAGAAAAGCAAAACACAGATACACACACAGAAATTCGGCCACAAACTTTGAATCGATTGACATAAGAGTTAAAACCATAGAAGAAGAAATTAAGAGAAAGTGAAGTTCATAGAGAACTTACAGGTTGGGCTCTGACAGCAAGCGAGAAAGAACTGCTAGCAGAACTGCGAGCAGATTCGGAGAAGGGAGAGAAAGGAAAACTGAATATTTGTGGATGCACAAATTATAGAACATTTGGGGAAAACAGTATATATTTATAAGGGATAAACGGGTATTAAATATTTTGGGAATTAATATAAATGCACGCAGCGCCTAATAAGGAGGAAAAAAAAATACATTTTGGCTTCAAAACCGCGACGAATGAGAAAGGAAGAAACTCGTTCTGAATGATTTGATTAATGCGTTAATTAAATAATTTGTTACGGCTCTAAAATTTAGAAAAATGAATACATCAAATTATATATTTCTTAGGTGCGTAAGAAGATATTTAATATTTCAGTGTTACACGAAGATTAAACACATATAAATAGTATAAATTTAAGAGTAGATATCAAAATTTTTTACAAGAAAGAAACTTTCAAAAAGAAATAGTTTACTATGAGGTGTTGCTTAGTCAAAATAATTTATTATGTATTTATAAGTACATAGATGCACTGTTCTAATGAATTTGATAAGATGAATTGTTATGCTGATATTACTAATGTGCACTAATAGTTCAGCTATAATAATCACAGTTGTGCTATTATAAAAAGTCGATCATGAATGTACTACAATATTGACGTTAGACATAGAGATTGCTGTTGAAAGTTGTAATAGTAGTATTTTGTCATAAAAATCATAGTTGGTTGCTCCATAAGCACTAATTAGTCATTAAAATAAAAGTTAAAAGCTGCAATATCATTAGTTGGTCATAAATATCGTAATTGGATATTACAATAATGGCTATGAAAGACAGTTTTACAAGTGTCCACGGAGAATTAGGCAAACTGTGACTTTTTCGTTGGGCAGATAGGATGAAAGAATCTACCGCCGAGAGTGATCGAGCATGGATAGTATCCCTGGAGGATGACTTAGCTCATGATATACGTTGTCTGCATTTTAAAATAATAATATCATATTATTAAATGTTATTATAATAGTCTTTTTCTTAATTTTAATAATAATGATATTCACTATTAAGTGAGGTCTACATCTCTTTTTGTAATGTTCAACACTAGATTTTTGCTTCTAAAGTACATAATATATTGGTATGACACATGTGTTGAAAACAAGATTACTATGTAAAGACAGAATGATCATTTGTCTAAAAACAGCCGCAGCATAACTATTTTAAAACTGCAGACAACCAGTTTATTCGCAACAACTTTTACGTAATGAGTTTACGTGACATCATGCTACTACAATGTTTATGATTAAGCTCGCAATTGCCCGAATGCACCCTTAGTGACCTCACTTAGAAAATTTTTTAGTTGAAGTTGTGGTTTTTCTAATTGGTAAATAAATTAAAAATAAAATTATTACTTGAGTTAGCATATGGTCGTAATATAATCCTAATCATGACACTTTTTCCTAAAGAAAATATGCTCTTATATTCATATAATTTATATTTTTATTAAACATGTCATTTTTCTCTAAACTTATTAAAGATGTTGATAGTGCCCTCTCTATATTAACTCCCACCTTTTATACAGGACAAAACATTACATATAGACAACAGAGGGTGCGAAAGTTCGGGTTTTATAGAAAAGTGCGGACGATGACGGTGATTTAGCCGAGAAAAAAAAAAGGCTGAACTCGACCGTCAAGATGAACTGAGAATCATTCCAAACAACTCAACATGGTAATTCGCTATAACTCACCATAACTTGTTCAAGCAGATATGTAACTTTGTATTGGTTGACTTCTTTTTTTAGAAGATAATAACATGTATTCGATGTAACCAAATAATTGTAACTAACAAATCCTTATTTCAAAAAACAAAACCTTTATTTATGTCTTATCACATGATTTGTGGCTAATTTCTTATGTACAAACATCATTTAGAGTCATTTCATAACCTCACCCATAAATAATAAATTAAAGGGCAAACTTAAGGGACACAATTTATGATCTAAAAGTTTTATACTTTCAAGTAATAATAATAATAATATAGTCAAGCATGACATCCTTCCTTCCTCACAAGTCAAAACAACTCAAATAAAGTAGGTATAAATATATATATATATATATATATATATATATATATATATATATATATATATATATATATATATATATATATATATATATATATATATATATGTCAACATGTCCTAAAAAATTGTTTTAATCATTAACAAATCTCGGAGCATTTTGATCAAGAAACAATTTCCAATATTTCACTTTTAAGTTAGTTCGCTATGGGACTATTTAAATCTAATTTAGAAAGAATTGAAAATAATTTTGATATTTTTATAAACTTTGATATCAAAATATTGTCATATAAATAATCCGGTATTTTATTTGAGAATTTAGACCTATCAAAATGGACTTGTGTACACTTTCAAATCAAATGCTTGCGTTCAAAATAAAGTGAAGGGTGGAAGAATGGATGGGGACTCCAAACTATAAATAATGCTTTTGGACTATTTTGTTTGCAAGAAATAAATTATCATTAATATATGGCTGTCAGTTTTTGCTGTCATTCTTGGAATCTTTCGCTTGCCGTTTCCAACTGGTTTTCCACATGCCTCCACTTCATAAATTATGTACATATATATATATATATATATATATATATATATATATATATATATATATATATATATATATATATATATATATATATATATATATCATATATTTACATATCTATCCCCTAAACTTTAATTATCATATTCATGCAACCCAAATCTTCCATACCAGATCAAAAATATCACTGAAGAAGTTTTAGAAAGTGAAGTAATTTTCATGCATAGAAAAGTTCACATGTATTGGTGTTAGATACGTAAATGCAAAAGAATTAAGCAATATATATATATATATATATATATATATATATATATATATATATATATATATATATATATATATTGAATTCAAATATGTATGATGTGTCGGGCCTGAGGAATGAAGCTTTGGACTGAGTGAAAGAGATTGAGAGAGGGAGAGAAAATGAAGATGACAGGAGGTGGCAGACAAGTGGAGTTGGGCTGATCAGTACATTCATGCGTTCGAGAGAGAAGAAGGGCATGTTTTGCGGGAAGAGGTCGATTGATGAGGCGGTACCGAGCGATAGAGGGCATAGTCGGTCAAATGAAGTGTGATCGGCAAAACTCGGTCGGTGGGGGTGAGAACCCACTTGCGACATAAGAGAAACATGGAAATGGAGCTTGTTGTTAGATAAGAATAGTGGAGTGGACTGAGTGAATGAATGTGTGTGTGTGTGTGTGTGTGTGAGAGAGAGAGAGAGAGAGAGAGAGAGAGAGAGAGAGAGAGAGAGAGAGAGCTTGGGGAGAGAAAGTGAAGGTCTCAGTTAGAGGTAGAAGTGGAGAGAAAGCTCGCAACTTGAGAGATGATGGGGATTGAAAGTGTGAGCTGCATCTATTTCCATTAGATCTATGGTGAAATGCATAGAAAGAGATGAAGTTTTTAAGAGATCGACAATGGTGAGTAAAGGAAGTGGATCCATTTTGGTGCAAGTTCCCCTTACTTGTTCTTTGCTATGACTGTGTCTCTGAAGAGTTTCCTCTTGGTGTTAGCTCATCTTCTTTTTCACGTCACGATTCACGTTTACTGTATCTTTTAGGATATTGAATCCAATTATGTCCGGTGTGTCGTGCTGAATGAATGTAATGTTGGACCGAGGGAATGAGATTGAGAGGGGAAAAAATGAAAAGCAGAGGAAGACTCCCCCCAGCAGGAGAAATGGGGTGCTATCAGGCTCGTGGACCCATTTTATTTCATAAAATTAGAGTAAATTAGAGTTTACAAATGACGGCCAGTGTGTGTGCGCGCGCTTGTTGGCTGCTGTGATAATACAAGTGAAACTTATAGTTTTCGTGTAACCTAGGTTTTCAAAAAATATGTACATTCCTTCTTTGCCGCAGCTTCCTGACACTTCTGAAATTTTTTGTGAAGAAGAAAAAATATTTAAAAATAAAATTTGTCTGAGTATGATATGTATAAAAATATAATATTTAACATCTTAAAAAGGAAAAAAAAGTTTACAATCATACCGCAAAATTTCTATTTATTTATATATCTAATATCTAGAATTTGATATTTATATTTCTAACATCTTGGTGTCATAAAATGTGTATTTCACTTCTAAAACAGTCATGATGAAATTATATTTGAATTGTTTTTAAAATATTGAGTGGTATATATATATGTAAATATGGATCTTTAAGTGTTAAATATAAATATATAAGAATTATGAGGCATGTATGTAAATGCCCAAAATTTACATTATTCATATATAATAATTCTAAAAACATATATATTTTTTATTACACTTTAAAAATAAAATTTTCAAATAATTACAACAATCTTCAATTTCTTTTTAGTAAGAGTGATCAAAAAAATTTTTCTCTTTCGTCAATTAAAGGAAAGAATATTATATCAGCAGTTCTGCATCGGGACTCCAATAATTATTTGTCATGTGTACAATTCAGCTCCAACGTGTACAGTTCGGCTCCACCATGTATTAAATTATTTAATTTCTTTTACTAAGGGAGCCCAAATTGCACACATGACACAGTAATTAAAGTCCTGATATAATTTTATAATATTTTTTCGAAAGGAAAGAAGAGTCATTTGGGAACCACCAAGTCAAAAGTCAATTGAAGTGTTTGATACTCTTACATATACTTTATAAATGTTAAAATGATATAAAAATACGTCATTTCGTGCTTCCAAAACTTAAAATTGACACTCAACGATTATACAGAAAATGTTTTTCATTAATATATATATATATATATATATATATATATATATATATATATATATATATATATATATATATATATATATATATATACAGATTGGAATCAATAATTGGGGTAGTTGAGATTCAAAGAATAAAGAAAATGGGTAAGAATCTTTGAAGTGAAGGAAGAGCAAATGAGGCCTGATTTTTCTATAAGAGCTTTCACATGTATACCACACAATTCTTATGTAATTAGGGCTGTCAAAAAGGCTCGTTGTTCACGAGCAGCCCGTGTTCTCGCTTGCGTCGAAGTTTCTCTGTTCGACTTCGTTACTAAGCTTAATGAGCCTAACATGAACAAAGATTTGTTCGTTCGTGTTCGACTCATTTTGGCTCGAAATATTAGTCATCAATTTTACACACACACACACACACATTTCTGGTCAGTAGTATTTTAAAAAAAATTAATTGACTACAAGGCTACAATGATTTATAATACATTAAAAGTATTTATTAATAAAATATAATAAAAATTATTAAATTAGATTCAAATGATGTTTTAATATAAATAATAATTCTTAAATTTTGCCTCAATCCTTAACATCTTATAGGTACGTGATTAGGGTTGTCAAAACAACTCTTTGTTCGTGAACGGCTCTTGTTCGGCTCGTGTTTGACTCGCTAAGCAAACGAGCCAAATACGAACACACTTTTTTGAGCTTGAAATATATACGAGCAAAACACGAGTTGAGCCCGGCTCGCTCGTGTTCAGCTCGTTTACACCCCTCTATGTAATTATATTTCAACACTCAAATTTTTGTATTTAAGACTACAAAATTAGGGCTGTCAAAAAAGCTCGTTGTTCGCGAACAGTTTGTGTTCGGTTCGCCAAAAAGTTCGTGTTCCATTCTTTCGATAAGCAAACGAGACGAACAAGAACAATTTTTTTTCGTTCGTTTTGTTAAACGAACCAAACACGAACAGTGATGTGTTCGGTTCGTTATTGTTCGAAATATAAAATAATTTAAAATAATTATATATAAAAAATTATGATATTTTAAAAATAATTATATATTATAGAAATTTATCATATTTTAAATAATTAAACTTCTATAAATTATAATATACGATAAATTATTAATAACAATAATAATATTATAGTATTAATTATATTAATATAAATATTATAATATTATAATTAATGTACTGTACTATATATTAAGATAAAACTTTAATTAAAACCCTAAACACCTTATTCAGTTTGCTTCATTTTGAGGAAGTATGGGTTACCTGATGTGTACGGAATACCTGATTAATTTGCTTCATTTTGAGTAAGTATCCTATCAAAGCTAGGGCTGTCAAAAAAGCTCGTTGTTCGGTTCACCAGGAAGTTCATGTTCGTTCGATAAGCAAACGAACCAAACACGAACAGTGATGTGTTCGAACATTTCAAACACGAACACTAGCTCTGTTCGTTCGTTTTCGGTTCGTTTACACCCCTATACAAAATGATGGTATCATAAACCTATGCTTGAAAAATGTTATTTGAGATTTTAAAATTTTGAGTGGTGTGGATGTAAATATTAATGTTTAGGTGTTAGAAATGTAAATACATAAAAATTGTGCGGTATGAATAAATATCTTGATGAAAAGGTTTGCTTATGAGGCACTGATATTGATTCAATTTGAGCTCAACTTAATGAATGACAGCTTGATGAAATTACAACTCAAGTATGATCTCGCCACAATTTGACTCACGGCTCATAAGTCTGATTTATTATTATTCTTTTTTAACATTAATTTATGTGACATCAAAAAATTTTATCATTTGACACGAATCTCGTAGCCTTTTTTAATAAGAAATATTTCAGTTTCAAATTCAAAATCATACAGGACTACGATTTCAACAAGTTTATAGTTAAAGTGATCGTCTCGGCAAGATGAACCCGATGAAACTAAATTTGGTTTAATCTGAGTCAAATCAAATTAAGATCAAACCGTTAGTGTATTTAGAGGCTTTCGATGATTAATTTAATCCTCAAATGAACTTCAAATTTGACATACTTATATTGAAATTGAGCGTATCTTTGAGAGGAATCTAATGAGCCTAATGACACAGACTAATTTATCTCTAGTTATCCATGCAGCTTTAGCACTTTTCGTTGGCGCTATATCAACCTAACCCTCACAACACTTGAATTTGTAATCACAAAACACTCTAAGAAGAAGAGTAGGGAGAGGTATTAGAGAAATGAACACTTCACTAAGAAAGAAGGATTACAACACCTGAATGCTTGGAAATTTTAGATGGATGCTTGGATTGTTACAAATAAGGGAACAAACTCTTATTTATAGTCACCTCAAGCCCAAGAGAAACTTCTAGATTATATGAGAATAGCCTAGTTTCTAGAGATTTCTACACTATTCTTTACATATACATGCTTCTAGAACATTCCAGAATATTCTAGAGTTCTCTTGAAGCTTGTTTTATTCAGCATATTTCTAAAATTATGTGGTACCTTCTAGAATTCCTTGGAATATTCTCATTCTTTCTAGTTTTTTTTCAAAAATGTCCTGAAATCTTCTTGAGTTCATTGAATTCTATAGAATCTTCATTTTTCATGGTTAGCTTGCTAATTTTTCTTAAAGATGGCGGAGTGTGACACTCTCCATCACTTAAGCTCACAATGCCCTCATTGCGACTTCCACTTGATATCATTAGTTTTTTTCTTTTTCCAAGTGTCCTCATGTATTATTTTCTTGTCAGTCCACTTCTTCATTCTTTGGACAACCTTATATAATGTAACTCGAGCTAACCTCCTTTGCTCATTCCCAGATTTGGCGAAGGTTGGGCTTCCTCTCTCGTAACTAGCTATAGGGGAGTGGGGTACCATGTAGCAAAGCTTCAAGGCTAGTGATTTTGTCCCTTACTTGATTTGTTGATCTTTCTCCCATATTGGTGGAATGTCCTTCTTAAGTTGGATGGCTGATAACATTTTGACTTCCTACTTGTTAGCCCTTGTTATCGGCACTAAGAAAACTTTATTCCCTTTCATGATGCACATGCTATTGGTAAATGACATTGGAAATGTTCCTACTTGATCAAAGGAGTTCATCCCTAAAAAACTTTAAAATCATCTATTATAATGACAGAGAAGTCCAATGTACCTAACCATACTCCAATACTGGTCTTTACTCTGGCTATTCCACGGATTGGTCTTTCTGCTGAATTGACCACCTTAATGGAACCTCCTCCTTTAGTCATATGCAAACCTAGTCTCATTGCGTCCTCATTAGATATGAAGTTATGTGAATCACCCGCGTCCACCATTGCTCTAGCGGTCTTCCCGCCTATTACCATCTCCACAAGGAGTAACTCCATTGCTTAGGGTTTTGCTATAGACCCCACCTGTGTTGTCATAACACCCCCCCTCTTCCTCCTGATGAATTCCAAGGAGGAGTTTAAAGCCTTCTTTTGAGGATAATCCCTTACCCAATGTGGTATATCCCAATGAAAGCACTAGTTGTTATGTTGTTTGGTTTTGTCATTTTTAGGCTTCAATTTGTCTTTTGCTTTGGATGAACCCGATTTGTGGCGGGTCACTTCCTTGTGCTGATCTTATTTTTCCCCACCCATGACAAAGGTTCTCTTGTTTTCTTTAAGCTTTGTGGACTCTTTTCAGTAATCAATTAGGGTTTCAGTGACCAGGATGACAGTGGCAAGATCTTGCACTTCGTGCCTCCTAAGCTCAGTCTTGGCCTATTGTTGGAGTCCATCCATGAAGTTGAAAGAGCAACCTTGTTAGACATGTCAATAATTTCAAGAACCAAACTTGTGAACTCCATAATGTATTCTCAAATCGATCGCTCATGTTTATGCCTTCACAATCGGGATATAACCTCATCCTCTGCATAATAATGCACCCCACAAATAGTACAACAACGCCCCTCACATACGGTGTAACAAAAAACCCAACAACGCTATAATAACTCACCTCATATACAGTGTAATGACACACCCTGAATATGATGTAACAATGCTTCCGACATATGGTGTAAAGACATACTCCCAATATGAGGTCATGAATAACATTGTATAAATGATCCGACTACAACTTCCTGCAAAAACTACTTATAATTATTGTACTCAGAATATAATAAATTTTAATAGACTCATGAAGTTCTCTCTTCACTGCTCTTCATCACGGTCTACATGACTATCTACGATCTAATTGATCAACTACAGTCTATGTGGCTCACATCTCATGCAACTCCCAACTTTGTCATATGAGGCCTAAGTATGTCATCATAGCTCACCATTACAACCTATGTGACCAATCACGGTTTACATTGGGCTCAAAACTCTTGCAGCTCCCAATTTAGATCTCTGTAGTCAACCGATGTGCCTGAACCAACCATCTTCGAACCACACAACCAACTACTACCACTACTTTCAACTACAGCCTATACGATAAGAAGACGCTACAACCATCACCTATGACATTCATGATGGGTTATTGTTCATAATGACCAACACCGACACTTAATACTTACTATTGCTGAAAACTATGTTTATTACAGCTAGATTACAACTATTATCAATGAATAAATATTGTACATCTATGATGATCAAGTTTGTAATTTCATCTTCTCTAATTCAGGATAAGACTTACATATGTACTTACAATTATATATTGAATTATTTTAACTAGACTAAGCCTTGTGATTTTTTTTCCATTTCCAAGATTTTTCATGTAAAATGTCTATGTATCTCCTCCTACTTTCTTTTTTTGGTGTGCGATGTATCTTTGTCCAACACTAAAACGTCAAATTATTACTCTACCATCTTGTATCTTCCATTAAGTATGACAATTAAGCATTAACAATATAATGGGCTTAAAAAAATTGTTCACAAAAAACCAAGCCCGATGAAGACGTCTACAAAAGATAGAGATGATAAGAAAATTATTTTTCTAGCCAAACTGAGCTGAGTCTTTTCGTAATAATACTGATTTTTACATATGCAATTATATTCATTAATATAACATTAACAAATTACTCAACCTGCAGAAGATTCCATAAGTTCAAATTTCCCATAACATATATATATATATATATATATATATATATATATATATATATATATATATATATATATATATATATATATATATATATATATATAATAAAGTTATTTCTAATAATAATAATATGATTAAATAGGAGTTTGTAGTTTCCGAAATTGAAAATCACAACACATTTTCTTGTGACATATTGGTTGAGAGAACGTGATACACCAAAACTTATCGAAACGTAAATCAGTCATATAACACAAGTACACGTGTCAAGTAGTAATGCAGTTCTGAAGTACCGCGTATAGATCCCACATTGAAAGTGTAATATTAGTTTTCACAGAAAAATCTCTCTTTTACTAATCTGATTAATCTACTTTGGTGATTATCAAAGAAGGTTTTTACTTTCTAGCTAAACAAAATATTTGGCAGTAAACGAGCAAAAAACGGAAGGGAAATACTCATGAGTTTCTTCAAGAAAGATGAGGTTTTTGCATATGTGATTCGGGATCATGGCGATCGTGACTTTCCTAAATCCTTTCCTACGTTATTGTTGTCAACCGGGAGAAGATACTTTTAATGCCTCTGTCTAGGTCAAAAGAAGCCTAAAATCCATGAAATTTATGTTTCCTCGATCCCCATGGCATTCCGCGTGAATTTTTTTATCCCGTTGGATGATTGCATAATTCCACTAGAATATGTATATCCTCTTCGAGTTCTGTGATTAACCCTTAATTTTCACTACACAACGGTTAGATGTTGTAACTTTACATTTTAACTTCCTCGTTGGCTAAACTATGAGTAAATTAAGATCATAGGTTAATCAACAACATAGTTCATGAAAAGTTAATAAAATGATTAACGAAAAAGCATTATGGAAAACCAACAATAAATCCACAACTCCCTACATCATAGAGACACAAAGAAAAGTTTAGCTACTCATTACGGAGAAAATTATAGCGAAAAACACCACATGAAATTCCATTGCAAGAAAAATAAAGATGAAAATCTTACAAGAAATTGTTTTCCAAGCAAAGTTATCAACTTTCTCTCTCATACAAAATTCTCATAACTCACAATGTAATAAATAAAAGTCTCTGTTAGGTATGACTCATATACTAAATAAAGAATAGATGTTGAGGCAGAGCGGAAGCATCTGTCCAATTGAGAGAGTTTCGTTAAGTGAGTTGGGGGTGCGGAAGCGATGTACTTGCAATATGGTACACGATAATTTTATAATTGCAACAAGGATTATATATATATATATATATATATATATATTGTATTTGTTATCCTAAAGGGATAAACTGTTTCAGGAAATAAAAAAAAAAAAAAAAAATCCAACTCTCATCCCTCCCGAGGATGTAGGCATATTGTCGAACCTCGTTAAATCTCTGGTTTATTTTGCTTGATTCTTGTGATTCTTTGCCATTCTTTCTCAACAGTCTCACTTGAGGCTTTCAACCTTAGAAGGAAGAAACTCTCAAGAGATCTCTCAAATCCTTTCCCAAACTCTCTTCTTTCAGCCTCCAAGCCTCCACTAGTGCAGAACTCCTCATCCAAGCCTCTAAGAGACCAAAAACGATTTCTCTCATGACAAAAACATATTTTTATAGTTAAATTTATATTAGGGATCCAGAATACTCAATAGATCCAAAATCGGTAAGAAATTATGCAAATTACGAGTCTGAATATCCGGCGGCATGGTCGAGCCAGAGCCCGGCGTGGTCAAGCCAGATCCCAATGTGATCACACCCGAAATTAACATGGTCACACCAAGATTTGGCGTGGTCATATTGGACAACACTATATGACATGTTTTGACCCCATTTTTTATGTTCTACACCTACAACCTGCACAACATCGAGAAAAACTCTTCTCAAGCGTAAATCTATGATAAAAAGTGAAAATAATATGTAAAATGTTGGAGAAAATGCAGGTAAAATCACGTAAAATTGACGCATGTCATTTGAGAGCATAGTTTTCTATCATGAAGTCTTTTTTTCAACTCATGCATATTACTCCCATGTTTTATAAACTAGACCGAAATGTCAGTTCAACTGGTTTGACGTGAACCAATCGATGACCCAGTTCTAGTTGGTTGAAAATCGGTTCCGTATCAAACCAGAAAGAACTGGCTAAAACTGGAGGTCGAATCGATCAATCGGCTAGATCCGATGCTCACATTGGTCAACCGATTAAAGAGTAATTTTATTATCTTATCCCACATTTTTATTGGATATCATGAAGCATGATTCAAACCTTTTGATATCCTGAAAAATGTGTCTTGCTCTAATCATTCTCATTTTCACCTTTTGTAAAATATGTATGACTATTAATGTATTGCCTTTTCTTTTTTACCTTTTCTTGATTAAGATTCCCTCTCGACTTTTCATATTAAATTTCATCTACGAAAGTCCATAAAAAAAAAACAAGGTTGAGTGCAGTCATTATTAAGAACATATTTGAAAATATAATCTCTATTTATTAATTTTACAAAATCTAACACCGCGTCAATGCTGCCTATTGCATTAATGAAAATAACAGCTTCCAATGGGCTTCCCGCCGTTGCATAATATTGTCTCAATTGGTACAACTCCATGCTATAGTTAAATGGCCGTCTTGCAATTTTATATACTTTGGGCCTTCTTTTCAACACAGACAACTATAAGCGGCCCAAATTAATGACTAATGCACAGGGCAGGGCTTGGAAGGACTCCTTTCAAAAATTCATCTTTCCTCAAGAAACATAGGTGAAGTAATTAAGCAATACAAAATTTACATTAAGAATGACTATCCATCAACCTACATTAATGACTCTTCATTTATCTATTTGATACTCTTAAAATTTATAAATATGGGTTATTTCTACAGTAAAAGACTATTGATTTGGCTCTATTAAAATTATTTCGTTACCGTGCACTCTGTTGTTCTCTCTTTCTCTTTCTCTTTTCCTCTCTGTTTCTCTCGTCCGTCCTACATTCTATTCATTGGGTGTGATTCACAGCACAAATCTATACTCAATAATATTTAAACACCCCAATTTTGATTGGTATGTATGTAAATCTCCCAAAATAATATATATATATATATATATATATATATATATATATATATATATATATATATATATATATATATATATATATCTTTGTATTGATTATTAAGGAAAGCTTAAATATAATTTACTAATCGATATTTAATTATATGGGTTTCTGTATTTCCATCATCCAAAACATTGAATATACCATTTTGACCACCTAAATTTTAAACTTAATATTTAAACCACCCGAAACTTTTACTTAATGCCTTCATTATTAAAAAATGATTAAAATATTATATTTAAAGTTCGGTGGTTGAAATGTTATATTCAATAATTCAGGTGGTCAGTATATAAAAACCCCTTTATTATAATGATATTATTCAAAGAAAATTAGATTCATATTTGTATTATTTATTATTTTTTATGCTCAATTGGTTTTTGATGATTTTTTTAATAGTATGCCAAACTTTATAATGTTGGATCATTTACCTAAAAACCACATAATTCCTATCTATTTACACATCTAACCCCTAAACCTTACTTTTTTACATTAATACCACCCAAAATTTTCATCTCACCCCAAAAAAAAAAAATCATTATTTTAACTTCTAAAAAAGTAAACAGCACCTTTTCATGCCTAAAGTGACATTTACATAAAAATTGAAGTTTAGGTGCTAGATATGTAAATTTATAGGAATTGTTGATGAAAATTTAAAGCATTATTGATTCTTCCTTCATTTTTTATCATTTACGTCCAATCAATAAAAACAAACTATTGTCATCGTCAATATTTTGCTATGCAACAAATTATTGTGGCGGCATCGATTTCCCTTTAATTTTTTGTTTTTTAGCGTGACGGAAAATATATTAGCCAAAGTTAGTTAAATCAACCAAATACTTTCCAATTAAACATTAAATAATAATAATAATAATAAATAAATGAATAAATAAATAGATAAATAAAACATCATTCAACTCAAATTAAAGATCATTTTGGACGGATTTCAACGAATTTATAAACAAACTGCTGTCGATAAGATGAATCCGACGTTGCTAAAGTTGGTTTGATTTGAGTATGATCAAGTTCAGATCAAGCCATTAAAGTATTTTTGGAGGTTTCGAATCATTAATTACATGATAAAAGGAACTCGAAATTTGTGCATTTCGATGAGAGAAATCTAACGAACTTAAGCTCCCTTAATTATGAGTTGGGTATTGGGTGGGCCGGGATTGGCGTGGGTCGGGCTTATTCTGGCTTTGACAAGTCAAAGCAGGCACTCCACTAAAATAAAAGTGATTTTTAATATTAAATTTCATTATCACCTCCTTTAATTTGGAAAAAAATTAAGTTGTGAAAATTAATTTGCTTAAATTTAACTTAACAAGCCTCTAAATTATCAATTCTTTAAAAAATGAATATAAATTTAAATTTTTAATTCATCATTTTTGTATTATTATTATTTAAAAAAAAGTTAAATAATTAATAAATATTTTAATTTTTTTTTTCTCAAGTCACACTTGTTGATTTAAAATATTAAAAAAATTAAGTAATATGAACGATTGAAAGGATTTGCGATGACGAGATCTTTAAATTGATGAATTTTAAAGCAAGTGCATACGCACGAAATATATAAGATTCTTAATTGAGAACATCTCAAGACATGTATATACTTAGGATTTGAGTATGTACGTAAATACAACAAAGATAAAGATGTACATATACACCAATAATCAATTTCTATTTAATTACATATCGAACAACTCGACTTCAATATGTTTATATTTGTCTTCTTATATATGCATGAAAGTTTATTTAAGTATTAAAAAAATATTTAAAAAGTGATAATTTTTATGTCATCATGCTTATTAAGTCAAAGTGGGCTCAGGCTGGTTTGGCCTTTAATTAAGTCAAAGCAGACTCAGGTCATGGCAAGCCCGCTATTTTTTTTTTTTCGTGGTCAAGTTCGTCCATTCTAAGCTATGGTGAAGTTGTCTAGCCACCTGCCCAATACCCAGGTCTATTTGTAATCGTCGTTCTCAATATAAGACTCCTGAAATTTTCTGAATGTGCATGAAAAACTGTTATACTTTGTGTAGCATTCTTACCTTTTTTTCTCTCAATTGTGGATAATGACATATCTTTGTAATTATAAACTTATAGTGAATTACTCAGATTGGGCTAAACCTCACGATTCTTGATATTTCCAGTTATTTTAACCTAAAAATCTTGTTGTCTTCTCCTGCTACTTTTCAATCATCTATATGCATGTTGTATTTTCATACAATACTAAAACGTTAAATTATCATCCACTGTCATAATTCTTCAATCACACAACACACATTATATTTTTTTTATTGCCATTGAAAATTTATTAGCAAGCAATAAAATTAAAGTCAAATTGAATTTGCAATAGTACTTTGACTTTTTTACATTTATAATTAGAACAAAATTTAAATGCAAAATGCCATAAAAAAAGATAAGGGTTAGGACAGTTAAAGTTTGTTGGACGTTTCAACTCTCCCCAAATATATAATACAATAAGAAATAAATATAAATATAAATAAATAAATACTTCATCAAATAATAAATATAAATACAATACCGAATTATTTCATATTAATTAGTGATTATAAAAATTAGCCCAACAAGTTTGAAAGTGAAAGGACTGATATATGAACAAACAATATATATTAAAAATTTAATAAAATAAAACCAATTCAAAACCAAAGTTAACTTAATGAAGATTCAATTATGGAGTACTTAATTATTTATGCCTTAAATCTTAATGATTGCCATTTTATTGGACCATTGGGGGAACACGCGTATGATAATTGTGGCATTTAAGTTGGCGCGAGCCTATATTTGGTTGACACGTTATTTTCTTAATTTATAAAGAAATAACAATACGATATTGATTGAAAGTTATGGGCATCGAGCGTTATTTCATTAGTTAATTATTTGGTCTGATGAAAAATATTACGTGCAATCATTCATACGTATGAATTACGAATGACTAAAAATAGAAGTGTATATTGTGTAGACTACGTATGTATGGCTAATCGGTTACAACAGTCATTCATTTGTACAGATCATGCTAATATGAATGTGAGTAGAAAAAATATTACATGCAGTCATCCGTTTGTACGACTAATCAATTACGGAGGTGCACACTGTGTATATTGTGTGTATATTTTGGATCTCCGTGAGAATTTGGGACACAAAACCTAATGAATATGTTAAGCTTATTATTGTGCATTGAGTGGGGCTCCCACATAATTTTTTTGAAAAATGATTTTTTCTTCTTTGTAAACAACAATAACAACAACAACTCTTTTTCGTTTTATTTATTAAGTTCGCTTTGAATAAGAAGTATGCTTGTAAGCTCATCTTTACATTGCACTTGTACTTTTTCATATTAAACACATAATTTCGTCGAATTCATATAAATGAATTACAGTACACTACAAATTGTTCCAACCAAACAACCCCTTATTGTGTAGCTGATCAAATTTAGGCTCGAGCTTGAGCTGGTTAACGAGCAAAGTTCAAGCCGCTCATAAATTGGCTCTACTCATTCACAACCTATTTTTTCATTGTATATTGATGTAGTAAGATTTATGAATAAGTTAAACATAATAAAATAAAAAGGGAATTTAATTTTAGCTATGTTTATTCAAAACATATTTCGAACATTACAAATTTATTTCACAATTTTGAGAAAAAAACTTATCTAATTTTCTAGTTAATCGATTGATTTATAATTTATTAACTAATTAAGTATATATTTATTAATCACATAATTAATGATCTTATGCTTAATTAGCCATCTTTATTATCTTAATCACACTTATTTCTTACAAATTTATGACATTATGAATTTGATTACTCATTATAAATAATTATTTTATAAATAATAAATTAGAGTTTAAGTTATTGTAAGTTTTAGAGACTGAATTGAGAGAAGAGATTGAATTGAGAATTTTTTTATTATTTTTCTTATTGAATAAGAACAGATTACAACTTATATTTATATACATGGAGACCTGCCTACAATTACGGTACCTAATAATGACAAATAATGGAGAGAATCACTCCTAATAATTACCAAATAATTGTCTCCTAATAACTATGAATATTCTGTAATAATTACAGAATAATTGCTTAATAATTACGAAGATCTACACTCCCACTCAAGTTAGGTTGTACAAATTGTACATGCCTAACTTATTACATAATTCTTCAAAGTTGATTCTTGGGAGAGGCTTAGTGAGCATATCTGGTGTTTGATGTCGGGAAGGAATGTATCTAAGTTCGACGACTCCTCTCTCAATGTTTTCTGAGATGAATTGACGATCGATTTCGATGTGTTTCGTTATATCATGGTGTACCAGATTCTTTGCAATGCTAGTGGTTGTCGGTTGTCTCATTGTATTTTGACAATTTTTTTAGTTAGCATTCCAAGTTCGCTGAGCATTCTTCGAATCCACATTCCTTCGCAGATCTCGAGTGCAAGAGCTTTGAATTCCGCTTCAACGCTGCTTCTTGATACCACAAACTGCTTTTTGCTTCTCTAAGTGACTAGGTTTCCCCAAACATAAGTGCAATAACCGGAAGTCGATCATTTTGTCCGAGACATCCCTTGCCCAGTCTGTGTCTGAATATACTTCTATACCTCAATCCTTATTCCTTTGAAATAATAGACCTTTGCCTCGAGTCATCTTGAGGTATATCAAGATTCTATAGATTGCATTCATGTACTCTTCCGTAGTGCTGTTCATGAATTGGCTCACAACACTAACAGTAAAACCGATTTCGGTTTGTGTGTGTGAGAGATAGATGAGTCGCCCCACTAGTTGCTGATATCTCCCCTTATCCACAGGTGCGCTGACTTTCTTAGTGCCGATCTTCTTGTAGGGATCCATTGGAGTGTCGACGGGTTTGCAACCGAGCATACATGTTTCCTTCAACATGTCAAATGTCAAATATTCCTCGTTTTTATCAAGCTAGTTCCATGCCGAGAAAGAACTTTGGGTTTCTGAGGTCTTTGATTTCGAATTCCCGAGTGAGAAGCTTTGTCAAATTCTTGAGTTTTTCTTTGTGATTTCCAGTGAGCATGATATCGTCGACATATACGATTAGAATTGCACTTTTATTTTCAGGAGAGGTTTTCATGAAGAGAGCGTGATATGCCTGACACTAGTGTACCCATGTTTTGTCACAAATTTTGCAAATCTATCGAACCATGCTCGGGAAATAGTTTGAGGCAGTACAATGATTTTTGGAGTTTGCAGACTTTGTTGTTTGGAAAGGATGCTTCTAGTCCGAGAGATGCTTCCATGTAAAATTCTTCTTCCAAATCTTCATTTAGAAAAGCATTTTTCACGTCGAGTTGATGTAGCTGCTAGTTTTTATTCGCCGCAAGTGAAAAAAGAATTATGATGGTGTTAACATTGGCCTCGGAAAAAAAAATATTTTTTGGTAATCAATACCATAGGATTGTGAAAAACCTTTTGCTACGAGACGTGCTTTTAATCTCTCAATTGCACCATATGTCTTGTGTTTGACTTTGAAGATCCATTTGCAGCCGATTACTTTCTTTCCCTTTGGCAGTTCTGAAATAGTCCATGTACCATTCTTTTGTAGGGCTCTTACCTCCTCATTGACGATCACTTTCAACCCCAAGTGTTTGAGAGTTTTATCAATGGTGTTTGAGACTTGTGTGTTGTCGAATACGGTAACATAGGTTCGGTAAGTTGAAGATAGTTCTTTGTAGGACACAAAGTTGGAGATCAGATGCATCGTTTGTTCGTACCTAAGTGGAGGTCAGATGGATTTAACACCTTTCCTTAAAGCAATTGGAATGTCGGATTCATCAATCATAGGCATAATAGATTCATGTTCAAGTGTGTTCGTACTTGTGTGGATTTCTGTAGGAGTTGAATCCGGTTCTGACTCTTGGACTGGTGTTGGATGTGTGGGGTGGTCTACATGTTTGTTGTGCATGAGAGGTGGTGCATAAATGGGTGATGAGTTGGACACTTGAGGACTAGACAAAGACTAATTGTTAGATACATTTTCACATGAATCAGACAAACTTGTTAGATCTGTGTCGGGATATGATGAGTTCGATTCAAGGGACAAGGATTCGGTGTGTGGTGGTATTAAGTCATTATCCTCCCAAGACTGATGTTCCCTTAGAGTCTCCCCTTGAATATTAGAATTGGGGTATTAAGGCTGATTTTCAAAGAAATTGACATTCATAGTGTTGTAGGTTTTTATTGTGAGAGGAGAGTAGCACTTATACCCTTTTTAAAGAGGCGAGTAGCCGAGGAAAATACATTCAGTAGATTTGTGATCAAGTTTGTTGTGATTGTGTGAATGAATGTGAACAAATGAGAAGCAACCGAATACTTTTGTGAGTAGATTTTAGGTATTTACCTTGGTGTGGGGAAACGACTTGAGAAGGAGTTGGACTGGACTTTGAAATTTGAGTACCCGAGAAGGCATCCTGTTGATGAGGTAGGTTGTAGTGGATACGTCACCCCCAAAAACCTTAGGCAGTTTAGAGGAAAACATGAGGCAGCAGGCCACCTCGAGAAGGTGGCGATTCTTGCGTTCGACAATCCCATTTTGTTGAGGAGTGTCGACGCCAGAACTGAGATGGAGGATGCCTTTAGAGGAGAGATAAGTACCGAGGACGGAAGCGAAGTACTCCTTTACAGTATATGTCTTGAGTGTCTGGATGGAGGTTTGGAATTGTGTTTGAATCATTGAGTAAAATTTTGCAAATATATATCTGATTGCAGATTTATCTTTCATAAGAAATATCGACGTTAGTCTGGTGTGATCATCAACATAGGAGACAAACCACGGAGTCCCTGTAAGGGCTGTAACACGTGATGAGCCCCATACATCGCTGTGAATGAGTGAACAGAGCCGAGAAGAGGTGTAACCAACAGATGGAAATGGCGTGCGAGTATGTTTAGCAAGTTGACAAACTTCACATTGAAAAGTACAAACATTATTTTGATAAATAAATTCATAAATAGTTTTGAAAGATACATAAAATTTGTATGGCCGAGATGATAATGCCATAACATAATCTCGGAATCATTGTTGCCACTAGAATTGAAAACAAATGATGGGTAGACAAATGTCCGTAGCGAGGTTGTGGTGGTGAAGAATTGTTGATGATGTAGAGCCCCAAGCATAACTCAGCATTGTCAATTATCGTCCCCGAATCTGCATCCTGAAATTCACACGTGGTAGGAAAAAATTTAGCAATACACCTCAGATCACTAGTTAACTTTCTGATAGATATTAAATTGCAATTTAAAGTAGGAACATGAAGCACATATCAGAGTAGAAAGTTTGGGGTGATGTGCACGGAGCCAAAGCTGGTGACTTTGGAGATAGAGCCATCGGCAATGCGGATGGTGGAGTTGTCTCTGCACGGCATATAGTCATGGAGAAGGGAAGCATTGCCAGTCATGTGATGAGAAGCATCGGAATCGATGATCCACTGATCGAGGGATCCTTGATTGATTGTGAAGGCATTATAGAAAGTACATTGCTGCGAAGTAGGCCGGTGATGGAGTAGGAAGTGTCATCGATTCCGGTTGGAACAATGGTAGAGAGGCGGAGGATATTTATTGGGAGGAAGAGGAAGAAGTTGTCATACAAAAAAGATTGGTATGGCAGAGACGATCACACGCAGAAGCAGCCGAAGTAAAGAGTAGTGTGCAGGAATTGAAGGACTAAAACAGTAATTTTGACGTCTTCAATTCGAAGGAGACACTACTTAATGCCTTTGGTGCAGTGAAAGAGGATTGAGCAGACGGATCGTGACAGACGGGATTTTCTTCAGGGCATCGCGACACACGATCGATGCAGATGCGAGGATTGATCTTACTCTCTTTCACGATTCGCGATAGACAGGATTGCGGCAAACGGGCGCCGGGAAGGCTTCTGCAGAATTGATTTGATGCCATGAGACGAAGACGAAGTAGCTGATGGCACCGAAGTCGAAGATGTTGCTAATGAAGAAGACGAAGGCGGACGAACTATAACTTAAGCTCTGGTACCATGTAAGTTTTAGAGAGTAAATTGAGTGAGAGATTGAATTGAGAAATTTTTTTCTTATTTTTCTTATTGAATAAGAATATATTACAACCTATATTTATATACATGATGATCAGCCTATAATTATGGTACCTAATAATGACAAATAATAGAAAGAATCACCCCTAATAATTGCCTCCTAATAATTATGAATATTCTATAATAATTACAAAATAATTACCTAATAATTACGAAGATTCTACAGTTATATTTACTTGGATAAATTTATTTACTTTAGGTTCAAAATAATATAATAGCATTATAAGTTTACTATGTTATTCGTTATAATATGAATTTCATTACTCATTTTTGGTATACATCGGCAGTCATTTGTGAAAAGTTTCAAAGAATCTAATGTGATGGAGAAGGTATTGCAACATGTTGTGAAATTTAGGGCAGAGAAAAGCAAGAATCAACACAAAATCAAAAGACACAAAGATTTAATGAGGTTCGGCAAAGATGCCTACGTCTTCGGGAGCAGAGCTGCGAATTCACTATTTCAGAGGAGTTATATTCATACATGTAGGGTTACACATCTATTTAAAGATAAAATCCACTGATAAATTTACAAACACGCTCTCGCTCCCCCCAACCCACTAAATTCCAAGAGACACTCCTCTTCACCAGGAGACACACATCTTTATTCCAAGTGACTCCAAATTTTCGATATATGAGTCATACCTAACACAACAAATCAAATAAGTCTTTTAAGAAAATTGTTTATTGTTGACTTTCTATTTTTGAAGAAATTTAGGTGAATTTTTAGAACTTTACAATATGTTTCCTATCACTTTCTCTGGTCATTACTTTGCTTGCAAATATAACCAGTTACGAGTCTGGATGTGTAAATCCTGCCTAAATCCTGCATAAATCCTGCTTAAAGCCAGCTACCAAATGGCCCCCAAGTGTTCTTCAAATTTAAAAGTGCCTAGAAAGTTCATTATGAATATGTGAATATTAGCGATATCTTGAGTACTTCAAAATTTTATAATAGAATATAGTAAAAAAATATTTATATATGATGTGTCAACAAGATATTTTTATAACCAGGTATGAGTCTCGATGTACTTTGAGCAAGAAATATTTTAAATTTAAATTCATGATCGTTGATATCCCACTTTTAAAAAGTTATAATAAAATTGAGTGACTCGATGAAAAGAATCCAACAAGCCCGATGGAATCAAAATGAACTGTTCGATGGAATATTTTTAGATCTTGACTAATTTTATCAGAAAGCCACTCTCAAAAACTACAAATAGTCCCCCATTATTCACTTTAAGAGGGAAGGGTAAGGGCAGAGCGAGCTTATTATTAAATTTAACTCTAGAGAACCCCAAGGTTATCAGCAGTTACTTGAGATCACGACCGACCACTAGAGTTCTCTGCCGACCACAAAAGGTCGTTAAGACACTTACCACTGTTAATTACGAAATTCTCTTGTACTTTTATATAATTAAACTATCGGTAATTTTATAGCACACAATAATATACTATAAACCATAAAATTCTCTTGTACTTTTATATCTAATTTCTAAACTTTAATATATATCTTTAATGTCATCTAAAAAAAAACGTTATTAATAACTTTTAAAGAGGGAAATGTATCTTTCCATGCCGAGGTTTATGACACTAAAGCATCATGAATGTAAATATCAAATTTTTTATATTTGCTATACAAAAATATATATATATATATATATATATATATATATATATATATATATATATATATATATATATATATATATATATATAGATTTTGTGGTATTTAGATATATTTATCTATATTAAATTGTGTTTGGGTAGAGGTTGAACTTTATCTAGTATAAAAAAAAAGTTTTTAATATGCTGATAGCCTTTTAAACAAACTATACATATTATCAAGTCACTTGTACGTAACAATTTTAAAATAATTTCAATTTTTCTTTTGAATTGACACTGAAATTACTCATGACAAAGTATAAGTAGGGCTGTCAAAAATATTTGTTTGCGAATAACTCATATTCAATTCGTGTTTGAATCATTCGTTAAGTAAAAGAGCTCAAAATGAACAATCCTCTGTCGATTGTGTTTGGCTCGTTTTAGCTTTGAAATAAGCAAATTATATATATTATTTATATAATAATAAAAATATATATGTGAGTCTAAATCATCACAGCTCGGGCGGTCATGTAGTTCTGTGACTTTTATTGTATAAAAATAGTGCATGTTCGAATCCAATACTCTACATCTAATTTTCTCATTAACACGAACAGGAATATGCAAATTGAGTTGAGCACAAACAAACTATTACGATTAATTTAAAACGAGCCGAATACGAGCCAAAACTAAGCTCGCTCAAGCTCGACTCGTTTAGAACCCTAGGTACAAGTGATTGTCATTTACCAAGGAACTTGTCAATTTGATAAGTCTAGAGGTAGTGCCTAAATAGTACCAATGGGGAGGGGATATTACCCAAATCATGCATAACATAGCAGGTTCGCCGGGACAACAAAGATAATTATAGATCAAAGGCCGACAACAATAGGTATCATAAAGTCAACTCCATAATACAAACCCCAAAGAGTTTTCAACTTCACATAAAAGAGAAATAAAACTCAATGTTCAATTAAAGGTTGACATCAATAAAAAGGTCAACATCCGACATCCTAAAAGAAGTCATAAAAAATGAACAATTTAAAAGTTGATTGAAAGAGGATGCTTCTAAGAGGCAACTAGCAGAGAAATATGTTTATATTAAAGGAATATGACATTCAACTATTATTTATTTCTCTTAAATATAAAATATTTTAATACATATATTTATATTAATGCAATTGCATAAATAATTATATATTTCTTTTATATTTATATATCTAGCACTTAGCCTTTCATATTACCATACATAACACTCTAAATTTTAATATTACATAAAAAAATATTATTATTACTAACTTCTCAAAAATTTAATATTTTATTTTCGTATATAGGTTTATGACACTAAAGTGTGATAAATATAAATATAAATATCAAATATTATATTATATTATATATATATATATATATATATATATATATATATATATAATTAAAATTTATTTGTTAAAAGAAACATTCTCGCTAAATAGGCTTTTTTTTTTTTTTTTTTTTTTTTTTGTGGTGTAAGAAATAGATGCTTTCAATTTACAACGTGAACGTTTACTTCGCCTTCACGGCAAAAGAACAGCAAAAAGGGTAAAACAAACGTGGCTTCCAAAGCTTGATTCATAATAAACCATATTATAACAACTTAATTATTAATATAAATAAAAATTTACATAAATAGCACGCAATTCTTACTATTTACATATCTCACACCAAAATTTATTTATATATATATATATATATATATAACACTTTGGTGTTTTAAAATTATGCATGAGAATGTATATTTCCCTTTTAAAAATATATAATAATATTATTTTTAATGTGATATTAAAAATCGGAGTGGTTTATGTCTAAATATGAAAGTTTAGATGTTGGATATGTAAATACAGAAGAATTGTGTGCTATTTATGTAAATGACCCTAATAAAAAAAAATAATAATAAGAACGCTGTTTTATTTAATTTCTTATTTCCATCAAATTATAATTATATTTTGTGAGCCCGATTGGCCGCTTCCGCACTCACAAGAGGCGACTATGACAATGTAGCAGTAAAAAGGAACGTGTCAAAGACTATAAACATTTGCGGACATTTACATATATACCACATAATTTTTTTTATTTACATATTTAACACCTATATTTCAATATTCATATTCATAACTGTTAGGTATGGCTCGTATACCGGGTAATGCATTTCTTCTAAGGGCCTAGATATTCACCAATGTGAAGATTTGTTAGGTATGACTCATATACCAGAAATTTGGAGTCTCTTGAAATAAAGAGTGCATGTATCCCATGAAAAGCGAGAATCGCTTGAATTTAGATGGGTTGTGAGAGCGAGTGCGAATTAAGAATTTATATGTAGGTGTTTTATCTATAAATATACGTGTAACATTATTGGCTATATGTGAATCTAACTCAGTAACTCCTCCGAAATAAATGAATTCGCCGCTCTACTTCTGAGGATGTAGACATCTTTGCCGAACCTCGTAAATCTCTGTGTTCCTCTTCTGGATTTGCGTTTTGTTCGCCCTAAATTGCACAACAATAACAATCAAATTTTTAATGTCATACCAAAAATACCATTTTTACTAGTTTTGTAAAAATAAAATGCACATTTTATGCGTAAATATCAAGATTTTGGTGTTAGCTGTATAAATATATATGAATTATGTGGTATTTATGTAAATTTTTAAAGTATTATTGAAATTTGCATAATAGTATTTCAATTGACTTCATCTTTTAAGTAAATAAAATATGTTTTGGTACTTTATTGTAAAGATCACTTAATTGTTGGTATTAGTATGTATATATTCTTAGTAAACAAACAAGACATTAGAAAAAACTCAAAATTAAATTATTTTTTTTAATTGTCAAACTGGTGCATTTATGCGTGCCAATTATTGAGATTTTTATATAAATAAAAAAAATGGTGGAAATTTACATAAATTTTGATATTTTACATAAGAGGTTAGATTTGTAAATATTAATGTTTAGAATGTTATGTGTGAAATTTTCTCAATTATGACTATTATTATTTTAATTAATGTGATAAAATTCTGTATTTTCTGAATTTATATATCTAATGTCTAAAGTTTAGTCTTTTTACATTTTGAACACCAAATCTCTCGTATCACATCAAAATTATTATTTTTTTAACTCTAAAAATATACAATATAGGTGCATAGATAATAAGATGGCATATACGTAAAAAATAAAGTTTAAATGTTAGATATCTATTGTGCGAGCACTAGAAGCTTTTGCATGGAAAGCTTGATATGGGAAATAATCACGGGGCATTGCTCAGTTGAAATATTCCAATATTAGTTGGTGAATACTTGTACGACCCCTCGATCAGACGAGGAGGGAATCCATACCACTTTTGATCGGATGACCCATAGACACCCTTTGATCAGATGATATTCGATAGACATTTTAGTGTCTTAACGATGTCAGAATAGTTTATATTGGGCTCGCTGGATTTGTTTTGCCAAAACACTCGTTTTGGCCATAAAATTTCATATTTAAAATCTATTTCACCTTTCAATAATGTTTGAAAAGCTTCCAAAAATTGGACTTAATTTGACTGTGATTGGATCGATTTTGACATCATGTTGGGTTCATCTCGTTGAGCCGATCAATTTGATTATAAATTTTCTGAAATCGAAGTTTTGGACGACTTTTAATCGAAAGTTGAACATTTATTGCTCGAAAAGCTCTCAAAAATCCATATCATATATTGAGATTCATATCGAATGACAGATGTTGATGACGTGTATGTATACACACACACACTCATAAATCTACCATTTTGAAATAGGTAATATATTCCTAATAACTGTCATTCACAAATAGGTCAAATACGAACAAAATATTTTTATTAAGAAATTGGACCAAATTTTTTAACAGCTGCCGTAATTTCGTAATAAAATTTATTTTTTAACAAAATAATATATATATATATATATATATATATATAATGTGAATTTCAGGAGCACTTTTATTAAAACTATTAAAAAAACTATAAGTATATTTTTTAATAAGTATAAAGTTAGAAGTAGCCTAATTCTGATGGTGAAGGCAGATTTTTTTTGTGATGTTGCACAATGAGACCCATAATCCAATGTTTCATTTTATAATATATTTGCATATTGTCGGTCCATTTAATGCGATTTTGTTTGCCCATGAAGTAGTTCTAGAACTGTTATTAAAAAAATAAATTTTGAATACTTGACATAGATATTGAAAATTTTTTTTTTCTTAAATTGACCAATAATATTTAATTATAATTTTTTTCATCATAATATATTTAAAAAAATGTATTTATAATATTATAAAATATAATAATAGAAATATTTTTGTCAATTGTTTTATTTATTTTTTGAGAAAATATGTCTAAATTTTTTCTTTGGATAAATTATTACTATTTTCCTACAAAATAATTAATTAAATTAGTTATAATTAATATTCATTTGAAAATTAGTCTCATGTTCATTAATTAAAATTACAAAATGATATTGAAATCATATCATTTTTGAAATAACCAAACATATATAGTTGTATATGAGAAATTTGAACTATAACTGTTGTTGTGAGATTATAATAATCATGGTGTGGCTATAAAAATTATAGTTGACAATAAAAGTTGTAGTTCGTGCTTATAACACAAGTTGTAGTTCCTGCTTATAACCAAACATATATTCTGATTCATAGTCACGGAATATCAATTCACCAGCTTTTTCACCTCACGTCAACTAGTGTTCTTGACTCAAACGAACTTAACCAAAATATCAATGCTAGTCCAAGAGCATTTGACATTGGCCCAATTCCGGAATAGCTCTAACTCCAAATACCAGTTGTCAAGTACTAACTAAATGCAGAATGAGAATGAAAATACCTCACGAGTGCCCAAAATGGTGCGCACGCCCGCAATATAACCATTCCTCTAACTCGTCATAATTCAATAAGTTTTTCGTAATCCAACTTCATATCCCCATGACATGAACGACAACACCAATAAAGATACTTTGTATAACCCATTTTTGTAACCTCTTCAGAGATCAGTGATCCACAATCCTATACATATGAGAATAATCCTTTCATCAGGACTTTCCAATTCGTTTCTTTTTCTATAATAACAGGCCTTGCCATGCCACTAGAATGTCATTCGGATCAAGCATTAGCCTTTATAAAAGCTACTGTATTAATAATATTATTGGGCACATCTTACAATGGTAATCGGTTTATCCATGCTACCACTTGTTATTTTTTGAAATGTGCTAAAGCCATCCCACTAGAATTAATCTAAGCTAGTCATATACTTTAATTCTTCGAAGATCATGTTATATAGATTAAAAAGTAAAAGGATATTTTATAATACAGAGTAAAGTGTCAAAGTAGTTCATGACTCTTTACAAGGGGTATTTTTAATCCTAGAGTTTATAGAAGTATCAAAATAGCCCTCAAACATTTTAAATTGGGACTAAAATAATCTCATTGAGAACTATTAGAGGTCAATTTTTTAAATAGCTCTGCCAATATAAATAGTAGGAGACTATATTGACATTCAAGATCTCTAAATACATGATAATTAAATGATATGAAGGCATTTACTTTGTCTCTTCTTAAATTTTAGAATTTAAAATTATAAATATTTAATAAATATTGATCATTTTGTTATAAAAATTAATTCATGCCCCCATAATTTTTTAAGTGGTATGTAAATGCATTATAAACATATACCACCCAAATCTTATATATTTAGATATCTAACTCCAAAGCATTTATATTTACCTCCATACCACACAAAATTTTGACAACACATTAGGAGTCCGTTTGTGGTAGCTTATTTGGTGCGGTAGTATTTTGAAAACACACCTGAACTATTTGGGTAAACTACGTTTTGGCAGCTTATGCGTTTTCAAAACGCTGAAAACAGCGTTTTCACACCTCACATACCTATGCGTATGTGAACTTTCTAACTAAGTAAGATGACTTTTATCAGAAAATAAAAATTTATAATAAATGGAAAGATCTAAACTTATCAAGCAGATTATTTTAAATCTGTTTATCAGCAAATTATTTAATATACTGCATCTGCCCCAAAAATACCCTAAAACTAATAACTGAACTTTTAAAAGTTAAATATATACATTCCTTTAATCATTTTAATTGCAAAAATGTTATAAATATAAATATTAAATTTTCAATATCATTTATATAAATACGTAAGAATTTTGTGATATGGGCGTAAATTTCACTTTATTTTTTTATTTTTTTATTTAACTCTGCTGCCGCTGGATTCGAGGATTAAAAAAATCTCTCTGAACTGTAAAATATCATAAAGCTTTTGGTTAAAGTGGAATAATATAATGCTTTCACCTTTTATATACGAAAAAGAATGAATTTTTATCGCAAACAGTGCCAAAAAACAGAGAACGGGGGAGGGAGGGGAGGAGCGCAGAGAGGGAGAGGAAGAGAGACGAGTTTCGCTTCTTCTTCTCCTATCTCGGTTCATACTTCTCCTACGACGCCTACAAAGCCTCTCTCCAAAGGTTTGATTGTTTTCTTCTTCAGCCTTCGCATCTCTTCTTTCTGCAGAATCTCCTCCTCTTCTTGCAGCAACTCTCTTCTTCAGCACCTCTCATCTTTTTGCTGGTTCTTCTTCTTCTTTTTCTTGCAGTCTGAGATTATCTTGAGGTTTTCACTTTAAAGGTTTCAACTTTGTGCTGGAGGTTGCTCTTGGGAGCGATTTCTTGCTTCATATAGGCACCTTGTTTTTGAGGTTGAAGTCGATAGAGTTTCTTTTCTGGTGGTTTTATGTAGGGAAGTGATTGGTCAGAAAAGACTATATTGAACTCAAATTCGCTCCAGTTATTCCACTGATTTATTTGCTTCTGTTAGCCAGTTGAGAATCTTTTACTGTATTGTGAGTCGGGAATTGTTCGGATTCCTTATGGGAGGTTTATAATTCATCAGCATTTCTCCTATTGGATCTACTTCTCCATAACACCTCCATCGAAACCGAGTATATATTTCTTGTGCTCTGGTATTAAGTGTTATAAACTGGTGAATTCATTTGATGATGACGAACTCAGGGATGGAAGTTCTAACTCCTGCTCCTGCTTATTTCTCCAATTACAATTGGTTTGTTGGTGAGAAGAAGTGTGGGAATTGGACTCAGCAGGAGAACAAGCTGTTTGAGAAGGCTCTTGCTCGCTTTGACACAGATACACCTGAGAGGTGGTTAATGGTGGCGAGGATGATTCCTGGGAAGACGGTGGATGATGTCGTGTCTCATTACCAGGATTTGGAAGAAGATGTTAGCTGTATAGAAGCTGGGCTCATCCCTTTCCCGGGTTACAGCTCTTCTTCTCTAACTTTGGATTGGGAGAGTGATCATGTCTTTGATGGCTTGAAGCAAGATTTCTGTTTTGGTGGGAAGAGATCAGGCGGCAGACTTGCTGATCATGAGAGGAAGAAGGGCATCCCATGGACCGAAGAAGAGCATAAGTATTACTCCATTAAGTCCCTCTAATGTTAACTTGATTTTTTTTCTACAATAAAAATTGGATTTTTACCTAAACACCACGAATAGGTTATGATGCATTTTTAGGATGGTGATTTGTATATACTCATTTTTAATCATTACAAATCTTTTTTTTTTCTTTTATTTGCAGGAGATTTCTACTGGGTCTCAAAAAATATGGCAAAGGGGATTGGAGAAACATATCCCGCAATTTTGTTGTTACTAGAACTCCAACACAAGTGGCGAGCCATGCACAGAAGTATTTTCTCAGGCTTAATTCTGGTGGCAAAGATAAGAGGAGAGCTAGCATCCATGATATCACAACCATCAATATGGAAGATAGCAGCCCTTCCTCTCCATCGCAGCCATCAGTAGTTACTATGCAGTCCTGTTCAACCATGGCTCCTTCCTCCGAACATTTCTCTGTTGCTGTTGATTCAAAACAGCTTAATGAGGTGGCTAACTTCTTCAGCAAATCGGTAGACAGTAACCCGTATATTTCATCGCCCTACGGCTTACAACAATATGGAATGATCCAGCAGGCTAGAAACTTGCATCCAAGCAATCTCAGTGGTTCTATTGTTGGCAACAATGGTGTCTTATTTTAGATGCAATTCTATAGAGAATGAATGTAGAGCATTGATGTGGAACAAAAGATGAACTTTTTATGATGAACAGCAAAAAATTGAAGATCAAATTTGGAGGAGATGATGTTGAAGTTGGCTGCAGAGCTGAGGGGCAAAACAAAAGCCATTTTTTGGAATGCTTATTTTGTGGTTTAAATAGTCATCTTTGGTGGGGTTATTTGTAGTTCATATTTGGTATTGTAGAACACAATAATGCATTGCCAGTATTGTAATGTGGTGCTGTACTTTCTGGTACCTTTAGCCAATTATGTTAATATTTATTATCATAATTTAAAGGTCCTGACTTGGGTCTTTGTATCAGAAGATCTTTGCTTGTACCATTTTTCTATGGATGGGGTTCTGGTGGCAGCTGCTCGGTTAACAGAACTTGTTGTCACATTTCTCTGCTGCTGTGTGAATAAGAGGTACGTATTGTTTTTTTTCTTTTTTTTGGGTGGAATATTGAGTGAAATATATTGATTGGATGCTTAAACCCTTAACCAGCTGGTTAAGGTGGTGTTCATAGATATGTGGTGATTAGCTCTATGACTTCCGATTCAAACTGTAAACTTTTGATGAACTGGAGAATGTATTGTTTATTAAGCTGCTTAGTTTAGCTTCAAATAATTATTCAATGTAATGTTTACTGCTTATTTCTTTATTGTAACTGCATTTTTAACATATTCAAATGTATCCGCAGTGATTTTTTATTACTTTTCTTAGTTCGTGGTGGGCAATAGCTGTGGGAAAAGAACTGCAAAAAGCACAGTTTTAGATATTTTCAATTGGAGCTCTGTCAAAAAGGCAATTCAGAAATTAAAAAAAAAAAAGAATTGAAATGAAAAGACTTCACTAGCGTTAAAGTTATCTCCTTCTCTTCATTGCTTCTTTACGTGGTGAATTTTTTATTGAGCGAGAAAATTTTCAATGCAGCATCATCGTTACTTAAGTGGGAAGGAACCATTTGATTCATGAAGAATTAGATGTGTCCATCAATGAGCAAACACATATTCAACTCCAAAAATTAAGATTTAGGTCAAGTCAGGATAAAAATTAGATTTTGTTATAATAAAAGATGTAACCAACTAATGTTTGGATCAACACTAAAATAAACAAAAGGCTTGTGTACTTGAGGCTTGCAACTTTTCGAAAAGCATAAAATCTCTCATCTTTGCACTTCCTTGCACAAATCACAAACCCTAGGCCTTTTCCAAGTTGAAACTTCAGTTTCGCAGTTTGCCACTTCACTAGGGTTTCAAATGAAGCAAGCATTTGAGAAGCTGCTTGTGGCTTGACTTGATTAATGCTCGTCTACAATTGTTTGATTAACTAATCGAACTAGTGTGAATGCTTGTGAATACTCTGTTGGTACATGAAAAAGCTTGAACGACTTGTTGATTCATTTATGTTCATGAACAATATTGTTTAAGGCCTGTGAACAAGTTAGTTAATGCTCAAATAAGGCTCAATTATTACTTGATTAAGGCTCATTTACGAATGATATTATCTAAAGGTTTATTTATTTGGCTCAACGAACTTTTGTTTGATACAACTCATTTATTTTTTCAAATAAGATACTCATATAAAGCTAAAAAAAAATGCATAAGGTTCAATAGTGATTCATTTATTTTGTTAAATGAGCTACTTAACAAGCTCGAATAGTGTATTGATAAATGATCTCGAGCTCGATCACATTTTAGCTCATATTAAGCTCGAATACACTTTTAATAATGAGCTCGAGCCCAAGCAAACACCTGGTCAACTCAAATTGGTTTGTTTGCTTCACTTCACATCGCCCGTCGACTACGAAGTGTAGGCGGTATCAGTCACATTGCCATAGCAACATTTTTGGTAGCATCCACCTCTTATAGTCATCCGACTCAGTCAAATATGTCGACGTGTATAATCAGATTCAAATCAAGCCCCCAAATTAACTCCCCAAACAAATATTTATTGTTTATATATATACATTCCCTCAACTCCATCAATGGAATCAAACTCAACTGCTTAAACTAATGCCCCCAATAGTTAAAAAGGATGAAGAAAGAAGCATTTATTCCAACTTCCGGCTAGATTTGCTTTCCACATTGGGATGCTTATGCATATCAGAGTCCAGCATGACATCTTTGACTGAGTAATTACATGCAATCAATTGTCCTGCCCAGCTCTGAATTCCATTAGCTGGCATCTCATCCCACTTGCCTTGTACTTTTCTCAGCCCTCTTTTTTGTCCTTTTTCACGAGGTAGGTAAGGCATCTTGTTTAGCCGAATTAACTCCTTCCATGCCATTACAGTTTTACAGAAAATACCTTCCACACATAACCCAACTCCCCTTAAAGAGTTTCATTTATTTCTTATTCCACCATGTTCATACCCACTACCTAATCATGGTTGACTGCCGTATAGTTCATTCCATCTCCTCCTATTCCTTAGATCCATCATGATATTTCATTATACAAAAAATAGCCGTTAGCATATTTGAATTACTGTTATTGCAGCTGTGATATATATAGATATATATTTCTAGAAACTGATGAATCTAATGCTAATCTATCTCAAAAGGATTCTGGGTCAGTCATTGGCTGCAAAAGGTTTATAAAACTCCAAAGTGCCATCTTACTCTACTTCCAATATCCTCTCAAATCGTCTTACTTTAACTCTTTAAATTGTTCTTTTTACAGATTTAGATATTTGCATTTACATATGTACCCCACAATTCTTATGTATTTACATACATACCCCAAACTCGAACTTTCATATTTACATTGCATAACGCTCAACTCTTTAATATTACTTCAAAAATGACACTATTATTAACTTTTCATGCGTTAAATACAACTTTTCAAGCGCAGTTTTATGACACTAAAGTATTATAAATGTAAATATCAAACTTTACGTATTAGATGTGTAAATATACAAATTTCTTAATTTGTTGATGCTTTAGAGGATTAATTTATTTTACTAATCACAATCATCACAGAGCAGGAGCTGATAGTTTATTCCAGATTAGCTGGCTGTCCCACAAATGACAACAGGAATGAAGCCAAAGAATTATTGGCACTGTGGCTCTTTTGTTTTTATTGTTGTTGCTGTTTTCAATGAGTGGTGGTTCCTTTCATTTAGAATTGAATATGTCCTCCCCTTCTTTTACCTATTGGCCCTTTATGTCTGTACCCATTATTGCCATAGTGGCTGCAACTATCAGCAGCAAGTGTGTGGTGTCTGGACATTTCACTTTGCATATTATTTTTGTGGGGGCATTTACATACATACCACACCTATTTCCTATGTATTTACATATACAACAACTCAACTTTACTTTCTTACATTTATACCCCCCATAGGTGTTAGATATGTAAATATGAAAGAGGTGAGAGGTATTTATGTAAAACTTCCTAATTTATTTTTAAAGGTTCCCAGGCATGGCACAACAGCTTATTAAAGAAAGGAGGAATCAAGGCAGCATGAGCAAAGTGGTCGCCACTGTAAGCTTTTTCAGAGGAAAAGAATGACAAATTTGAAAGTTGCACAAGTCTTTTGTGCAAGTTGCAGGTTTAGTGCTATGTGATTGCCTCAGTGGTTGGGATTTTGCTTTTTATTTTGGAGTCATTTAATTTAGAACTTTTGGGCCAAGGAAATGGATGGGAGCTGCTGTTTTCAGATTAGAATTTGGCCAAGTTGTTTGGAGCTTTTTCACTTTCATATTAGCTCCGATTGAAATAAATGAGTACGCTGTGAAGCAAAATTTTGGATTAAATTTTTTTTCTTCGAGTTAACTTCTAGTCGACTCCAGACAATTTAAAAAATCGGATCGTTAACAGCCAGCCCTGGTGGTATTATGGTTGTGAGGTCAATGAATTTAGCTCAATGATCGTTAATTGCTAGAAATTTGATTGGAATTTTGACTCTGTTTGAGAACGGATTGAAATCAATGAGCTGAGCTATGAGCCAAAGTTATTGATCAATTTTTTTTTCAAGCTGATTCGAGCTGGCCCCAGCTCAACTTGGAATCGGATTGTTAACAGTCTTAGTGGTGTTAGGGATCGTTAATTGCCTGAATATCAATTCGAATTTTGGCTCTCTTTGAGAGCGGATTGAAATAAACTAGTTGTGCTATGAGCCAAAATTTTAGGGTCAAATTATTTTCAAGTTAATTTTGAGCCTACCTTTGCTCTGCTCGAAATTGGATTGTTGACGATCCTAATCACGGCCATGATGTTTTAAATTAAAACTAATATTAAAAATATTTTCGGGCACGTATGTGCTTAAAATTACATTTGGAGTTTATAAATAATAACAAAATGTTAAATAAAATATTTGATTTTAATGATTTATATTGCATCAAAAAATCTTTTTCTTTTATGTATGACATTCAAAAAAAAATTATTGATGATCATATATTTTTAGTTTTTATTAAATTTTGATTATTTTTATCTTTAATTGTATTTAACATCTTTTATAATTTATTTATTTATTTCTTATTATCTTGATTTATGAATAATATAATAGCCAATTTTTTCTTAACTCTTAGATATCATTATTTTTTCCTCTGTATATTGTGAATATATTTCTCTTTATTTCAAATTTTTTTAATTTAGGCATAAGTATATATTATTTTAAAAAGTTATGACATAGATTATATTGTCGAGTAAAAGATGTATACACGTCCTGCATCCGGATATTCAGAAGGCAGTGTAAATCAAACCATATCGTTACACAAACAACATACATCGTGATAACCTTAGTGTAGTATTTTATCATCTTATATCCGTGTCGTGTCGTGTCTGTCTGTTTAACTTGCAATGCCCTTCTTTTTATAAGTTTAATGGGTTGTGTGCATTTATGGGTTAATGGACATACACAAGTCAGTGAAGAGCAGCTGTAAAAATTTAATATGGCTGAAATTATTTTTAACAACATAGAAAGGAGTGTTATACCTACCTTCAATATTTTATGCTTTGTTGCCAGCTTCTTAAATGATGTTGAGTTTATTTATTTATTTATTTATTTATTTTTTTAAGATTGATAATTAATTAGAAGCATCCAGAAGTTTGTATTGAAATGTGTGAAAAAGGATTTGTGATTTCAAATAATAATTTTTTAAATAATTTGGGAATCAAATATATGGATTGTTGATGGTATCTATTTTATGTGGAATGATTTTAATTAATTAAATAAAATTAATTAATTTATATATTTAAATGGATATTTTTTTTAATCATTTTGTATGATGATTTTAATATTATTCATTATGAAATTCTATTTATAATTTTATGTTTGAAGATTATATGAAATAGATTAAAAAAAAGTAAAATTTAAATAGATGTCAATCAATTTCTCTGTATTTATGTATATAACACCTAAACTTTTATTTTTACATATATGTCATCTTATTTGTATACGCAAAAGATGTATTTAAGTGTTTAAAAGTTAAAATGATAATATATTTTTTTATGTGATGTGATAATACATGGGAGGTATAAATATAAAAAATAAATTTCTTATTAGATATGTAAATACATAAGAATTGGGTAGTATGAAGTAAAAGCACCTAAAATAAAATTAGGATAATATTTAGTGTCTGTTCGGGACAGTTGCAGCTCATTGAATAATCTGCTGATAAATAGCTGATCCTGATAAACAGATCAGCAACTTTTCCGGATAATTTGACTAGTTGTTTTATCTGTGTTGTTTGAAAACAACTGATTTGCAGCTATTTCTAGATAAATGATCATTCTGCTCCCCTCCCTCCCTCTCTCGTGTTGTGCATGTGGTTAAATTTTTATATTTAAATTTATGAGTGAAGTTAACTTAGGTAAACCTAAAATGCAATAACACCTCAAGATTAGATGAAGTGCTAAAGCTAATTTATGGTTTAGCTTAAATGAATAAGTTTTATTTTTATATGTATATATATATATATATTAATTAGGATTGTGATGTCAGTACAATTAATTTGCAAAACCTTTCATATGTTGATTGTTAGATGTAGCTTTTAGTAATGTATGGATTGAATAAAAAAAATCTCTAAAAAACTTTAGAAAATGAGTTGGGACCATTTTTTTGGCATGTGAAAGTAACTTTCTTAAATAAAACTGGCAAACAAAATTGAATTTGGAAAGTTAGGAGTTAAGATGGTGAGGGTGGCAGATTCAGGGAATCAAGATGAACCACACCCCCTCAACTTTGAGTGCGGCGTATCAATTAAAACTCCTTACAAAAAACTATATGAAAGTGGGCCCAACTTAAATATATTTTAAAAATATAAAATAAAATTAGCCGCACACAAATAAATATAGAGGAAATTTACATAAATACCACCTAATTTCTGTGGATTTACATATCTAACACACTTTAATTTTTACATTTAGACCACCCAAATCTTTCATATCACATTAAAAGTACCACCATTTAAAATTTAAAAGGTGAAAAACACCTTTTCATGCATAGTAGGGTTGCATGTCAGCTAAAATTGATGTGTTTAGGTGTTAATTATGTAAATAGTTAAAGAATTGTAAATCTTCCACACACGCACACGCACACACATATATATATTGTTGAAATTAAATTAATTCGTGAGTCACACCTATAGCATAGAAGGTAAATAAGAAGAGAGAGAGAGAAATCGTATAATACAATTGTTCATATATTTATTGTAAATAGAAGTTACATTGTGAAATATTAATAATACCTTTAAAATTCTTTATCGCCAATGGATGTCACAGGAACCGCCAAGATTATCGTTACTGTGACCGAACTTTTTCTCGTCTCACCAATGCTTTTCTTTCTCCCAGATTGGCGAGTTGTTCATCAACTTATTCAGTCAACATTCTCTATTAGATTGATTGGATTTTCAGTCACGAACCAACTGTAATTCTTCGCCCTCGTCAAGATTATTCCTCAACACGTGTCCCATCCAGAGTCATTGGATGTTGTTAAGCACAATTTGATCGTGTGCGCGCGCGCGCCGGCAAAAAAAATATGCATCCAACTTAGCCTAGTGGTTCAGAGGTGTCTCCAACCAGTAGGTCTCCAGTTTTAAAGCCTAATACATAAAGGTGCATGCCTAATTTTGACAGTATATAAGGAAATTTACGTACACATACCAGACTTCCTATTTACTTACTTATGAAAAGAGATATTTCATTGTTAAAAAGGCAATTGATGGTGATATTTTTGATTTGATATTAAAGAAATGTTTAGGCATTAGATGTGGAAATACATAAGAACTGAGTAGTATGTATGCAGATGCCCCAACAGATGAATAAATAATAGCACCACATCATAAAATATCAACATCAAGGATGGTATCTATCTAGAGCATTAGCGTTGTCATCCGAATTCATACTACAATAAACAACATGGAACAAGTTTTTATTACAGGTACATCCATAATTAGACTCTTAACAAACTAGCCAAAAATATGCACATCAATTCTCTACCCAAAGACCAATGAAGAAAGCTAAGACATACAAAAACAGCAAAAACATTAGAAAAACAATTGAAAAAAAAAGAAAACATGAAAAACATTGGGCAAGGCCTTACAATGTACACTCATTGTCGATGCATTGGAATCACCGTACGCGGGCAGTCGATCCGCCTCCCAGCTAGCGAATAGTATGCGAGTATCTGAGCAGGATGAGGAACATTGCTATCATTTGTCTCCCGTCTCGGAGGGATGAATTCGATGTTCCAGTACGGCCTATCCATGAACAATAGGTCACGACCATCCGGAGATGCATTGTAGCCTTGAACCCATATGTATCTCAAACAGGGCAATTGCAACACGGCCAAGGCCAAAGCGCGCTCGCTGAAGCAGCAGCCACGTAATTCTAGCTTCTGCAGCTTGCCGCAACCTCGAGCAAACCTTACAAGCCCTTCATCAGATTCTCCAACATAGCCCAAAAGCATCCATCGAATGTTTCCACTGTATTCTCCGAGGTATCCTAGGCCGATATCCGTCAGACCACCAGGACGAAGATAAAGGGCAAACCTCCTGAGCTTGGTGCAACCCCTTAATAAAGCTCGGACACCATTGTCGAGAGGTAACTCTGTTATGCGTTCCTCCCGCTCAAGTAAAACCAGCCGAAAATCACACAGGTTTTTGCAGTATGTGCCCATGGATTCGAGGGCAGAATTCATAATGTCGGAGACGTACACAGCCAGGTATTCCAGGTCTGGACAACCTTGGGCTATAGCAGATAGGCCTCTATGAGAAACCATGCCCTGTTCATCCTCTAGGCCTTGCTCATCCTCACCTCTTTCTATTCTTAGCCTCCGCAGTCTCCGACATGTCTGAGCAACAACTTCTAGCCCTCTGTCTCCAATCACCTCCCTGACCTGTTTGTTAGAATGAAGCCAAAATAAAGGTGCAAAAATGATTGGAGGAAGATTTACATGCACACCACTGAATTCCTTGTATTTATATATCTAACACCAAATTTTACCTACACGCCACCTTCCCCATGCATGCAAAAGGTGCATTCAACTTTTTAAAAGTTAAAATAATAATATATTTGGTGTGATATGAACTATTTGGGTATTATAAATGTAACACTTAAACTTTTAAGTGTTACACATGTAAATACATAAGAATTGGGTGGTATGCATGTAAATTGTCCATGATTAACAAATTGTGTAAAAGTCCTTATCAAAGATGCTGCAGTAAGAGCTACCTCAAGAACTTCTATATTTGGGCAGCACTGAATAAGCTGACAATGATCTTCAGTACTTAATAAGGTATACTGCAAGTCCAACTTCTTCAGAGCGGAAGCCACCGGAAATATTATTTGCATCTGGTTCGTCTCCATGTAGTTGAGTCCCAATCGACAAAGCTTTGGAGGAAATTGAATGTTATTGTACTGATTATCCTCTCCAGCTTGATCATCAAGTGAACCTCCCCCACCAAACTCTTCTAGAGAAGTAGCCATTCGGAAGAACCCCACGAGGTGGGAGACATCACATTCGCTAATCTTTAGGGAAATGAGGGACCTGCAGTTTCTGGCAATTAACTCCAGGTCTTCACGTGTAGACTTGAGATATGTCATATAAAAATTGAGGATCTCAAGCATAGAATCGTTTGCTGCAAGCTGACGTAGCCAGCCGCCATCGTTCTCTACGATAGCGCTCTCTTCCAAAAATAACGTTTTGAGCCCTCTGCAAAAGTAAATTATGAATTGTGTAGATTTAAGCTATCTCCATTGCAATATTTCGAAGAGGACTACGTGTTGAAGTTGCTTTCTGTAAATAAATGTAAGAGGTTCATTTCAATGGAAGAGTGAAACAAATAATCTTCTTCCGTGTAAGTTACCAGCTCACAACAACATTATCTGTTGGAAAATAAATAAATAATTATTTTATGTGAGTCAATATATATAAATAAATATATTATTTATATTGTCTTAAAGTTAAGTCTAATTAATGTGATCAATAGGCTTATGAGTATTAAAATTAAAAATATAGTAAAAAATATGTGAAGAGACCTATTTGTATTTTCAGCTTTTATGATGAGTAAAATGGGAAGTATAAATGTCTAGGAAATAACTATCCATTAATAGTTATCTTAAAAGGTTATAGTCCCCCTTTTCATGTGCGTCTCATCACTTTTCCAAAAGAAAGAAATTTTCTTGATAGAATAGATTTAAGGGAACATATCAATTTGAAAGACAACCCATAATTACAAGTAAAATTATGAATCAAGATATACTTCCACACTTTAGCTTTGTTTCTTTTGATGATATGATGTGAAAGATCCATTGTTTAATGAATCAATCATTAAGTTGAGATTCCACCAAGTAATGTCCATGTTAAGCCAAGGAGAACAATTTTTTTATTTATTTTAGGTTTAATTTTCTTGGATTTACGTATGATTTTGGTGAAGAACCCTAATTTTTGTCATTGTTATTTTTTAATCAAGATTTTAAGAATACTTTATGTTATTAGTTGTGTAAATGCAAGAAAACATAACTTTTCATAAAATGCGATGATTTGTTATTGCTCTGCTATGAATAAAAAAAAAAACTAAAAATAAAAATTTTTTGGATTAAAATTTGCATATGCCTTTGAATATGAATTTTTACCCCCAAAATTTAAACATTAGATTTACGAAACTGTCTTGAAACGATTCTGTTGGAATCGTGGAGCCGTGACACTACTACAATAATTTGTTGCATTATTTTGCGTCAATAATTTTTGCCATAATACTATAATAATTATTGCGGCATTTTTTCTCTTCCTTAAAATGAACGGTTATTCAGATTTTTAATATTTTTAAATTAATTAATTGAAGCAATAGCAATGGTGAGATAGATGGGGATGTTAATAGTAGAACTCAGGTTGGTTGGTTGAAGTGCAAGAATGCGTCCGGCCTATTGTGATAGAAAAGTACCACTTAGACTGAAAGGAAAATTCTATAAGATGGTGGTGAGACCTGCAATGCTCTATGGTCTTGAATGTTGGCCTTTAAAAGAGAAGCATAATGCTAAGTTAAGTGTTGCCGAGATGAGAATGATTAGGTGGATGAGTGGCTTTACACTTAAAGACAAAATGTGAAATGATTATATCTGTAATAGGGTTGGTATTGCACCAGTGACAGATAAAATTAGAGACAGTCGCCTTAGATGGTTTGGTCACATTAAACATCGACCACTTGATGATCCGATTAGGAGACTAGATGTTTTAGATACAACTTATGTTAAGAAAGGCAGAGGTAGACCTAGGAAAACTTGGGCTTATTGCATAAAAAACAATCTTAATTTATTAGAATTAAACGAAAATTTGACACTAAATAAGACACAATGGAGAAAAAGGATTCATGTAGCCGACTCCACTGCTTTGTTGTTGTTGTTGTTGTTGTAATTAATTGAAGCAATAAGCTATCAAAAAAACATCTCTTGTGAATATTAATTAATTTAAGATATTTTGTCGGTTATGTAAATTTATTTTATGCAAATACTAATTATCCCAAATCATATTTAAGTTCGCACTTGTTGTGATAAATATGTTGCAATTATTCAATTTTTTAACATTTAAATAATAAGTGGATCCAATGATTAGTTTATTATTTAACATGATTTATTGTTAATATTTGATCACTACACCAAGAATATCATTTACAAATTAACATTTTAATAAAAGACTAAATATTAATGTTGTCCATGATTCTTATGCTGGGATTAAAGATTATTTAAATCGTGTTTATATTTATAATGTATTCTCATGTGAATATGTAATTTTATTCTATGTACAATTACTATATCTAATACCTCAATATCTACAAATGTTAAATCCATTCCTATGTTGAATGACATTAAATTTAAGGATTGAAAAGATAACATATTAATCATTCCCGGTTGTCAGTAATACAGCGCACTATTGGAGTCCTGGTTATCGATCCCACAGGAAAGATTACGAGAAAATTAATTTAAGAAATTTATTAGATTTTCAAATTAAAAGTAATTATTATTTTTATTTCTTTTCAAAATTCAGATTTTTTTTAAAATTTAATAAAATTTCTACCAAATGTAAGTAGTAACGGTAATAAAGTAAAGATTAATGCAAGTATAAATAAATCAACTTTCTCCTTTTCAACTAATCCAAGATTTTTAGAATAATTATCATTTCGTATAACTTAAATTACTAGATTACGTCAAATAAAAGATTCATATTCTTTGCATTCGCTCGATAAGATAAAACGAATATCGATTAATCTACATATCGATTCGTGACATTTTATTAAGTAGAACGTTAATCCCAGCCACACTTCTGGGACGCTCTGGCGCGCATGGCCGACCCTACCAGCTGACCCGTTCCCGTTCTATAAACCAAGCTTATTAAATTAATCATACCTAAAACTAATCAATTCTACGCCCAATAAACAATATCTTCATATTTATTCTGTACTTCACCTCGAATAACCCGCATATAACTTTCGATTACCCAATGATCCATGTGATATCTACTAGCTAATAACTCATCTCCTGATAGTGCCTCGTAATTTTTCAACAGTGTTTTATCAATTTAAACTGACCAGTTTAAAAGAAATTAAGCATCGTATTAATATCATCACAATTTTTATAAATATTTTAAGTTAAGTTCAACAAAATTTAATTATCTTATTATATTTTCATAGTTGAAAGGAGAAATAAAACTAACTACTCAAAACAATTGAATTCACACAAAAAAACATATTTATAAAACTTTGAACCAAGTTACAAATACTTATCTGAAATATTCCTTCAATTGATTCGCTGACTCCTACTGACTCCAACGCAAGGTACAAGACTTCAACAGCAACAATACTTGAAAACTCACACTTACTACTCAAGAAATTGAGTAGTAATACTCAAAATAAAATCACTAAATACTAAAGAAAGTGGCTCCCTAAAATGTTTGGATGCTAGAGGGGGACTAAAGGATGCTTGGGGAAGCTATAGGGTGCACTTTTCTCTGTATAATTGACTCCTATTTATAGAGCTTCGAATTTTTAACCATTTTATGCTTTAAAAATACCTAGTCGCCAGAATCCGGTTCAAGAAGGAAAAATGAGCAAAAATAGAGCTTAGAGAACAATAAAATGGTTTCGAATTTTTGACCATTTTAAAACATAAAAATACATTTCATTAAAGCATAATATCCTTAAGAATTGAATCATAAATAAGACATAAAAATATGTATTTTTTAAGTGGATCACATATAAAGAAGGCTTGTACCAAATATCATGTTTAATGAGCAAAGAAATGAACACTTCTCCATTTGATTTGTTCTGCAGCTAATTTAGCCTTCGTATCAAAACACATTTGGTGGATTAATTCATATGTCACTACTCATATAAGCGTGTCTATGCAGGGTTACCTAAACAATCGAAAGTCGATTGATGTTGAAAGATTCATCTAAGTGCGTAATAGTAAAATGGTTGAAATTGAAGCTTTATGACATTTTAGATTATTATTATGTACTGAGTATTATTTGGATTTGAAAGATACCTTTATTGGATTGCCATTAAGATGAAACTTCGTATTGATTATGTTTTGAACAAATCTGTATACACTTGTTCATTTGGAAATAGTCAATTCAGTCTTTCTTTAAATTCAAATAAATATTTGTACTGACTATTTATGTCAGCAAGATAATCTATACCCGCTCGATACAGTTGCTTCTTACAGTAAATTCTTGCATGTTAATACTCGTGGCATAAAACAAAATGTATCTAACAATAATTCCGCTATGTTATGACATAAGCAATTAGATCATTGTTCAAGGAACAACAACAACAACAAAGCCATAATCCCACTAAGTGGGGTCGACTACATGAATCATTTTTCTCCATTGCGTCTTATTTAGTGTCATATTTTCATTTAATTCTAATAAATTAAGATCATTTTTTATACAATAAGCCCAAGTTTTCCTAGGTCTACCTCTACCTTTCTTAACATAAGTCGAATATAAAACATCTACTCTCCTAATCGGATCATCAGATGGTCGATGTTTAATGTGACTAAACTATCTAAGACGACTCTCTCTAATTTTGTCCGCCATTGGAGCTACACCAACCCTATCACGGATATATTCATTTCGCATTTTGTCTCTAAGTGTAAAGCCACTCCTACACCTAATCATTCTCATCTCTGCAACACTTAACTTAGTATTATGCTTCTCTTTTAAAGGCCAACATTCAGCGCCATAAAGCATTGCAAGTCTCACCACCATCTTATAAAATTTTTCTTTCAGTCTAAGCGGTACTTTTCTATCACACAATAGGCTCGAAGCATTCCTCCACTTCAACAACCCAACTTGAATTCTACCATTAACATCATCATTGCTTTGAACAATAGACCTGAGTTATCTAAATCTTTCACATGTGTTAATAATTTGATCACCCAAAATTACACTTATGTCACTAGAGCTACTACTAAAATTACATTTCATGTATTCAATTTTACTTCTAATCAAACATAGGCCTTTAGACTACAATGTAGACCTCCATAATTTAAGTTTTTCCTGGGCTTTTCTCTCGTCTTATCCACGAGAAGGATATCATCAGCAAAAAACATACACCAAGGTACATCCTCCAGTAAATGTCCACTAAGGCCATCCATAACTAAAGCAAAAAGATATGGGCTTAAAGTTGATCCCTAATGTAATCCAACAAAAATAGGAAAATATTAGGTCAATCCTCCTTCAGTTCGAACACAAGTAATAGCTCCAGTATACATTTCTTTAATTACTTGAATATAAGTCATATCAACAATTTTCTTCTCAAGAACTCTCCAAAGGATATCTCTTAGAACCTTATCATAAGATTTTTCTAAATCAATAAAAATCAAATGTAGATCCTCCTTATTATCTCTGAACTTCTCCATCAAACCTCTCAATAAATGTATAGCTTACATAGTCGGCCTACGTACATAAATCCAAATTGATTACGAGAAATCTTAGTAATACGTCTTAACTTATGTTCAATTATCCTCTCCCATAATTTAAAAGTATGACACATCAAGTTAATTCCTCTATAATTTGCACACTCTTGTGCATCCCCTTAATTCTTAAAAATGGGGACCAAAATACTCTACCTTCGCTCCTCAAGCATCTTTTTAACTTTTAAAATAATATTAAAGTTTAGTAAGCCAAGAAACTCTCAAATTTCCTAAATATTTATATACTTCAATTGAGATATCATCAGGACCTACAAACTTTTCACCTTTGGTTTTATTTAAAGCCTCATAACCTTCATTTTTACTAATGCGACGGTAAAAATGAAACGTTTTATTATTATTAACGATATTAAGATCACTAACGTAGAACGTATTTCAAAAACTTCATTAAAAATTTTATCAAAATAGCTCACCCACTTATGTTGACTATATTTTTTAAGAAAAATACTTTTGATTTTCATCTTTAACACACTTTACTTGAGTTAAATTTTTACTTTTTTTCTCTTTTTTATATAAATGTTTTATTTTAATTCTCCAAGTACATCATTTGTCAATTATTTAATAGTGTTTGTTACTTTTTCCCACCTATCATTTGCTTCTTCATGAAATCCCAAATTTTAAAAGCTTAAATTTTTCTCATAAAAATAATTGTTTTTGTCTTTTAGATACCCCAATTTAATTCTACGATGATGAATCATAATATTTTTTTTATTCTGCAACCCATCTTAAAATATAGAACTAATAAACAATGTTGAGTACTTAAAAATCCTCACTTGGAATGACCATACAATCCTTACAATCTCGACGATCTCTTATTCTCATAAGAAAATAATCAATTTGTGTTTTATTAGATCAATTCTTATAAATGCTCATCTCTTTTTTTTTGAATAAAGAATTAATAATAACAAAAGCATACGCTAAAGCAAAATCTAAAATAGCTCTACATTTTTCATTAATCACTCCAAAACTGTAGCCGTCATGAATATTTCTAAAATCTTCTACCAATACCTACATGTGCATTTAAATCTCCTAAAATAATTTTTTTTTTTCAAGAAGTATCAAATGTATTAAGTTTTAAAGTCATTCCAGAAATTATCTTTAGAGCTTATATGTATACCTCCTTGAGGAGAATAAACACTTATAATATTAAAAAATTAGTATCAACAATAATCTTAAGTGTTATAATTATATCTCCAACTCTAGTAATTTTTACAACATTATCTTTCAAACCCTTATCTTAAATTAGACCTACATCATTCCTATTGCGACTCATACCATAATACCAAAGTTAAAAACATAAGTTATCAATCTCCTTAACCTTTTCTCCAGCCCATTTAGTTTCTTGAATACATAAGATATTTATCTTTTTATAAATCATAATATCAACTAATTTGATTAATTTACCATTGAGAGTACCTATCTTAATATTAGTTTCATGGACTAACTTCTTTACCCGCATTTGTCCATAATGTGGGAACCCTTGCTTATTTAACATTATAACCGAGCGATGATGTAGCAACCCTTGCAAAGTTTTCACTGTATTCAGGACATACAGCGCGTCGCTTCCAAGAGACGCCCTAACACTTACACAATGATCAAAAGGATCCAAGTCATGATTTTTCGACATGATTTACGCTGACTATAGACTACCTAACAAAACCCTCCACTTTTCACATCCGAGCTTTGAACCGATAATGGAATGAAAAAGTTTCTGGTAGATGAACTTCTTGATTTCATTGACTTCACAGACTTTGAATTTTATGATGAATGTATTAAGAGGAAACAAACCACTAGAAAAGGATAAAATGTCAATAGAGTTTTAGATGTCTTTAAATTGATACATACGGATATTTGTGGACCATTTTTTATGATTCTATAGAGTGGTCAACAATATTTTATAACATTCATAAACGATTTCTCTCAATATGGCTCCCTATATCCACACATGAAAAACCACAATCATTGGACATACTCGAATCATATAAGATTGAGATTTATCTTTAACTTAGCAAAAAAAGTTAAATGAATTAGATCTGACTGTGGTGGTGAAAATTATGACAAATATGATGGATTAGGTCGATAAAGTCTCGAACCATTTATTAAATACCTGAATATATGAGGTATAGCCCCTTAATACATATCATGCAATGGTCACCTAGCATTAATGATGTTACTAAGAGACAAAATCAGACACCTTAGGATATGGTGAGTATGATATGTCATTCTACATTAATCGAGTCTCTTGGGTGAAGCACTCAATACCGCAACTTATATTCTCAAAAGAGTACTGAGGCAACAACCAAAACACTATATACACTTTGGACTGGTAAAAGATCTAGTCTTAAGCATTTTCGTTCTTGGGGTTGACCATCAAAGGCAAGACATTTCAGACAAAATGAAAAGAAATTAGACTCTAAAACAGTGAGTTGCTATTTCATTGGTTACTCTGAAAGATCAAAGGGTATAAATTTTACAATCCTGCTACTAAAATAATTTTTAAGATGGGAAACGAAATTTTCTTTAAGGTTGTTAAGTTTGTGTGTGTAAATAATATTAGAAATGATAAAATGAAATCAACTACTGCAATTGATCAAGTTGCAAATCAAGATCAACAAGACAAAGTCGTTGAACCCATTGTCGTAAAAACTCAACACTCTCAATAACAAATGCCACATGAAGTTAGCCATTAAGGAGATTCATTAAAGAGAAAAGAAATGTTATTTCAAATGATTATATAGTATTCCTCCATAATATGATAATATTGGATTGATGGAGAATGATCCCGACAAATGTCCATCAAGCTATGCAAAGTGTAAACTCTCAAAAATAGCTTGATGTCATGAATGAAGAAATCAAGTCTATGCAAGATAATAATGTTTGGGATCTTATTCTATTACCTGACAGTGCGAAATAGATTGGTTATAAATGGATATTTAAAACCAAGAGAGATTAGAAGGGTGATTTAGAACAATATAAAACTTGTCTTGTTGCCAAGGACTTCATTCCAAAAGACATCGATTATAAAAAAACTCTCTTCGGTCTCTATAAAAGACTCATTTAGGATAATTATGACACTTCTGGTATATTTTGATCTTTAGTTGCGTCATATGGATGTTTAGACATCATTTCTAAATGGTGAAAATAATGAAATAATTTATATCATGCAACCCAAAACTTGAAGTTGAGAGACACAACGAATAGTGTTTACAAATTAAATAAATCCAACTATGGACTTAAGCAAGCTTAATGTCAATGGTATTACAAATTTCATCAAGTGATAATCTCATTTGATTTTGAGATGAATACTATAGATAATTGTGCATACCATGAGTTCAACAGGAGTAGGAATATTTTCTTGGTATTGTACATCGATGATACACTGATTGCCACCAATGATATTGGCAAATTGCACGAAATATATAGATTTCTGTCAAAGTATTTTGAAATGAAAAATCTTGCTGATGCCTCTTTTGTGTTGGAGATTAAAATATATTAAGATTGTTCTAGCATAATTCTTGGGCTATCATAAAAAACAATATAAAAAATGTGCTCATGAGATTTGGCATACAAATTTGTAAACAAGAAGACACCTCAGTAGCTAAAGAAGATAAATTCGACATGCATCAGTTGTTTGAAGTCTAATGTATGCTAAAGTTTACACAAGTCTGAATATAGGATACATTATTAGAATTTTGGGTAGATATTTAAGCAAACCTAGAATGGATTACTGAAAAGCAGCAAAACGAGTTATGTGGTATTTATAAAAAACCAAAGATTACATGCTCATGAATAAAATATCAGACCAAGTTGAGATCATTGGTTACTTAAATTCAGATTTTGTTGGATGTCACGATAGTCGTCGATCCACTTCGGACTCAATTTATCTGCTTGTTGAATCAGCTATTTCTTGAAGGAGTTTCAAACAATCACTAATAACTTATTCCACTATGATAACAGAGTTTTTAGCATATATTATGAAACATCCAATCATGAAATATGACAACAAAACTTTATCGCGGGGCTGCAAATTGTAAAAAATATAAAAATACCACTAAAACTATTCAGTGGTAATAAATTTACAGATACGCATTCCAATAACAACAATTCTTCAAAATCAAAATATATATAGTTTAAGTACCTTGTTATTAAAGAAAAAGTTCATATAGGTTATGTCAATAAGGAATGACGGAAATCAGACACATTACATTGGGATTTTTTATAATTAGAAGCTTCCTTATTTACATTATTTCTAATGTATTTATTATGATTTATTTTCCTTTTAGCTGAATATTTAGATTAGGAATATGTGTTATTAAGTTACCTAAAATATATTATGCACTTTATTTTGTACCTAAAATAGATTGTAAGATTATTATTTAGTCGAATGAAAGCAAAAGGAAACAGGATCGCGCCTACTCAGAAGTCTGAATATTTTTTACATGGTATCAGAGCAAAGTTTTTACCCTAACAACCAATAGACATTGGAGGACGGTCAATACTCCCTTCCCGCCAACCTTCTTACGGGAAGGAAGAAAGTATTTCTTTGCTTTGATTTCCCCTCGGCATTGGAATCGTTCAGAGGGATGTTCATCCACCATCAACTGCTTTCTTCATGACATCTTCGACCTTCGACTGCGCCATCATTCGACTACTTTGTTTGGACTGCTCGACTGCTTCGTCTGGATAGCTCGTCTGCTTTGTCTAAACCCTTGTATGCTTCGTCTGGACTGCTCGACTACTTCAAAGGCTTGGTCTGGATTGCTCGCCCGCTCGTCCACTCGCCTGGATTGCTTTGCTTGCTCGCTTGGTTCGCTCGACCGAGCTATTCGGTCGTCTGGATTGCTTCGTCTGGTTCAACTGCTTCGCTAGATCGTCTGCCTCGACTGTTCGGTTGATTAATTGCTTCGTCAATTTTGTCTACTGCGCTCGCTCCGCTCCCTCCACTTCATTTGCTTCATCTTCGATTGGTTTCATCTCCCGCCTCTTTGTTCGAGCTTCGTGTTCGACATCTTCGACTGCTTCTTCTGTTGCTTCTTCCGTTGCTTCTTCCACTTCGATTTCGGTTCCTTCCTAGACCCACGGCTTCGACACTCCTTCCTAGATCCACGTCTCGACACTCCTTCCTAGACCCACGGCTTAGGCATCTTCAACCTCAGCATTTTTCGCGTGAATATCAGGAAATAAATAGTCCTCGTCGCAAAAAGAATCAAAAGCATTTGAATCGTATAACAAGACGCGGATCATACTTGTGAATCAGGACGTGGATCCTACTTGTAGGCTATGATCGATAGCATTTGGATCGTGTAACTAGATCGTATTTGTGGGCTATGATCGATAGCATTTGGATCAGGACCCGATCATACTTGTAGGTTATAATCGATAGCATCTGGAAGGTGTAACTTGATTCTACTTTGGGTTATGATCGGTAGCATTTGGATCGTGTAACTGAAAGCAAATCTTTCTTATGGCTATGATTCAAATTTATGGGCGCCAATGATAAACGATTACTTGTTTTCTTTGCTCAAATCATGATGGTTCAAGAGTGGTCTCTGAGATTTCGGCATTCGCAGCTTCAGCACTCACGACTTAAGGATTATTTTGTACCGGCTGTGTTATCAGTTTCTTGTTGGCAAATCGATGCTTTTTATTCAGTCAACATCAATTTAAGGGGGATGTCAATCATGAAAGACAGAAATCAGACAACTACATTAGAAGTTTTCTATAATTAGGAACTTCCTTAATTAAATTATTTATAATGCCTTTATTCTGATTTATTTTCCTTTTAGCTGAATATTTAGATTAGAAATAAGTATTATTAAATTACCTAAAATAGATTATGCACCTTATTTTGTACCTAAAATAGATTGTAAGATTATTATTTAATGGAATGAAAGCAAAGGAAACCAGATCGAGCATATTCAGAGGTCCGCCTATTTTTCTTAAAATTTTGACAGGTTAAATGTCTATAGAACAAATTGAGAAAAACTCAATGATTGTGGACCCGCTCACTGAAGTAATTCCACGCAATGTCTATCGATGTTTAGTTACTTGCTAATATATGATTTTAGTGGGAGTTTGTATTTGAATATTATTTTTTTAAAATAAATAGACATTGTGCGTTTGCTGCATAAATGAAGAATTCACTTTAATTTTCAGTCTACTTTTCATTCATTTTTTATCTCATTACAGTTTCAGCTTGAACTAGTTGGAATTATGCATGCAAAGATCACATTGCATGTTATTTTCATTCTATACATCTATATTTGATCTATCTTTTGGTTGTATTGATGTACGTGATCATTGATGGGTCTAGTCACATTATACTTGTGATGTAAGTCGCTTTGGTCCTATATTGTTATAATTAATTTACAAGATTGTTAAAGAATGTCCTTACACATAATAGGAAAATTTGAGCTCACTAAATTAAACACATTTATAATGTAACACATGTGACCAAAGTGTGAGGCTACAACAACAACAACAACAACAACAAAGCCTTAATCCCACTAAGTGGGGTCGGCTACATGAATCCTTTTTCTCCATTGCGTCCTATTTAGTGTCAAATTTTCGTTTAATTCTAATAATTTAAGATCATTTTTTATGCAATAAGCCCAAGTTTTTCTAGGTCTACCTCTGCCTTCTTAACATAAGTTGTATTTAAAACATCTACTATCCTAATCGGATCATCAGGTGGTCGACGTTTAATGTGGCCAAACCATCTAAGGCGACTCTCTCTAATTTTATCCATCACTTGTGCAACACCAATCCTATTACGGATATAATCATTTCGCATTTTGTCTCTAAGTGTAAAGCCACTCATCCACCTAATCATTCTCATCTCGGCAACACTTAACTTAACATTATGCTTCTCTTTTAAAGGCCAACATTCAAGCACCATAGAGCATTGAAGGTCTCACCACCATCTTATAAAATTTTCCTTTCGATCTAAGTGGCACTTTTCTATCACACAATAGACCGGACGCATTCCTCCACTTCAACCAACCAACTCCGAATTCTACTATTAACATCCCCATCTATATCACCATCGCTTTGAACAATGGACCCCGGATATCTAAATCGTTCACACCTTTTAATAATTTGATCACCCAAAGTTACACTTCGTCACTAGACCTACTATTACTAAAATTACATTCCATGTATTCAGTTTTAGTTCTACTCAAACGAAGACCTTTAGACTCCAATGTAAACCTCCATAATTCAAGTTTTTCCTGGACTTTTTCTCTTGTTTTATCCACAAGGAGGATATCATCAGCAAAAAGCATACACCAAAGTGTGAGGCTGTTAAAAAATAAATAAACAATTATTTATGAGGGCCAACATATGTAAATAAATGTGTTATTTATGTTATCTTAAACTTAATCCTAGTTAATTTGATCTAAAAAAGTATAGATTTATGGGTATTAAAATTTTAAAATATGATAAAAAAATGCGAGTAGAAACCTACTTGTATTTTCAATTTTTATGATTGGTAAAATTGAAAGTACAAATATGTAGAAAATAACTACTCATTATTAGTAGTCTTCAAATGTCACTGTCAATTTTCATATAAGTGTCTTTTCACTTTTCTAAAAAAAAGAAGTTCCCTCTTGTCTATAAATCCTATCGACATAAAAGATTTAAAGAGCGCACATAGATTTGGAAGATAACCCATAACTACAAGTAATCCTGAATTAAGATAAACTTCCGCAATTTAATTTTATTTATCTTGATCATTTGACATAGAAGATTCAGTGTTTTATGACTCAAATCCTTGGTTTGTGATTTAACCGACTTGATAATACTCATATTTTATTTTAACTGCTAAAACAAACCGACAAAGCTTGTGCCACACAGTTTCTGTTATTTATTCTAGTAATATTTTAGATAATATCAATTTCTAGCCAAAAGCCGGAATGTGCAGAAGCTATTTTCATGAGTCCTTTTTGAACTGGTAACATATTATGTCAGCTACAAAAAAACGTAAACTTCTTTGTAAAAGCAATTTATTTATCATTGTAATAATAACATGAAATTATGGTTTACAGGTAATGACTAAGAGCATTTTACAATTGAGTTAATAATTTGGAAATCTCAAAGAGAGCATAGCTTTTTAAAATGTTTGGAACAAAATATTGCGTAAAGAATCATTCTGAGCAGTTTTAACAACAGGTGTCAATCTATGCATTAGTATCATCTTCCAACTACAAATTATCAGTGTTACCAATTTCAACTAAAAATGGAATCTGCAACAAAGTTATCTACTAAATGGAATCTGCACCTTTCAAGTTTCTAAAATAATGTGCATGGAAAATTTGAAAACTTTGTCATCAAACTACTAAATAAATAATCAAAACTCAATTTGGTTTGAAGAGATTTATGACAAATAAATTTTCGAACAATAATACATAGATTCAAAAATAAAATAAAACTTTCAAACAAAATAAATCTGTTAAGTATATACTAAACACTGACATGCAATCAAACAATCAAGGCTATTGCTACACTTTGAGACCTATAAATCAGACTTTTCTAGTGCTACTAGATTTTCACGTCAGACAACCCAAAATGCATCATACCACCAAAAAAACTAGAAAATCTCTGTGTAACAAATAAAATTTCAACCAAAAGAAACATATTATCATGACTCGAATGCCTTATGGATCTGACACGGGATGTCTAGTCGTGATCCGAGTTATGTAATCTAGTAGATAATGCTGCACATGTTATGTTAGAGTTCAGTTTTTATGCTTTAGTTTTTTTTTTCTATATTTTGTTTCTGTTTTTATGTTTTCTATTTGGATGGCACACTTGTAATGAGGGGGTGCGTAGTGTTTATAAATAGGTGGTCTCGTGTTGAATTAGGGGTCCTTGGAGTTCATTTGAGTGTTGTGAGGCTCCCTTGATGGTTCCCGGATAGAGACAAGTCTCTAGCCACAGCATTGAGTGGTGGAAATTTTATCCCTCTGTCGTTGGTGGTGACATTCCAGATTTTATTCCTTCGTCCATCTTTCGGGTGGTAATTTTTGTATCCTGGTCAATTACAAATAGAAAATTCTTAAAATTCTTGTATCTTATATCTTTCTTTGTTTAGTACTCCGTTTATTTGCATTTCTTGTTTCTGAATTTCTGTTTTTTGCATTCTCTCTCTATCTTCTTGTTGAATTCTGCACACATACCCTTTTCTGTATAATTTTGGTATAAGAGCCCTTACATCCTTCCTCTTGTGTTTTGTTCCAAGAAAATTCAGAATTCATGGTTCAAGAATTCTGATATTTTGTTGTTCCCAAATGTTCTCTGGATTACGATTCAAGACTCTTGCTTTTCTTCCTCCTGTGATTCGGTTCCAAAAATTGACTAGATGTGTTTCAGTTCAGAATTCTTCCAAGGTCATATCTCCACCCAATTAGTACTTTCTTTCCATTAAAAAAAACATTTGCGACTATCTCCCAACTTTCGGCTTTAAGTCCAAAACAACAGCAAAACAAATTATTTCAGGAGAGGCACAGGAAACAGGAGGCCATAGTGGAATTCAAGACCATGCCAAGATTGGTTTGCGTAGATCTTTAGCCTTTCTTCGTGGTTGTAAGTAGGTTTAATCACTTCCTAGTTGTAGAAATTGGAAGTTCATTGTTGCAGGTTTGCGGTCCAGCTAGTACGTTTGGAAGAAGCCTTGATTCTTGATATCACTAGGCATTCAATAGAAATCAAAGAGAAATACCTGGAGTTTCCATGGAAATCTGTCAAAAAATCTGGAAGGCAATTGAAATAGTTCCTTGCAAGTGAGCTTCGAATTTTACTCAATTCATAGACCAAAAGCCAGCTATTGGGGAAAATCAAAGAAAGAGCGAGCATTGTCTGGCAATTCTTGGAGTCCAGTTGTCAATTGTATCAGGTTGGCAAGTGTTTTCCCACTATATGACAAATAATAGCTTATATCAAAGAATCAAAACAAGCAATTCAGTGAATTCTCAGTAGCAGTAGGACTCATATCCATGACTTCAAGGTCAGGGTTATTCATCATTTTCTCGAGATCAGAAAAACTAAAGGCAGATGTTCATCAGGAGATGAAGAAAAAACTCCTCCCACTTGAGGACAATGACACAGATGTCTGGTCGTGATTTGAATTATGTGATCTAGAAAATAGTGTTGTCCATGTTATGTTAAAGTTTTGTTATTATATTTGAGTTTTCTATTTTTATATGTTTTCTCTTTGAGTGACAAACTGGGAATAAGGGGATTCTTAGTGTTTATAAATAGGTGGTCTTCTATGGTATTAGGAGGTCTTTGTGGTTCATTTGAGGGTTGTGAGGGATTTGGCTACCTTGGTGGTTCCTAGATGGGGAAGAGTCTCCGGCTGCAGCGTTGGGTGGTGGAAATTGTACCCCTCAGACGTTGAGGGTGGCATCCCAGGTTTTATTCCTTCATTGATCTTTTTGGAGTTGATTTATATATCCTAATTGATTACAAGAGTAGAAAACTTGTGTATCTTTCTTTTTTAGTATTTTGTTTCTTTGCTTTCATTATTTCTGAATTTTTGTTTTTTTGTATTTTTTTTATGTACTTGTTGAATTTTGCACACATATGGTATCAAGATCTAAAAATGACGCACCTAAAAATGAACTAGTCATTTACCATTTAAAAGAAGCAAAGTGTCAAAATATTCCCTTGACTATTTACATATGGTCATTTTAATCACAGAGTTTATTAAAAGTGATAAATTAGTCCCCAGCCTCTTTTACTGGTGAGACTAAAATAGTGTTCACTATGGACTATTTCAATCCATATTAAAAAGTCTGGGAAAATAATTGATATTTTTATAAACTATGGGACTATAATGTCCACCTGCGAAATTTAGGGGATCATTTTGACACTTTTCACAATTAAAAAATTACGCCACCCTAATATTTGGTGCAAATTTTCAAATGTGCACGACTCTAGGGTATAGAAATCAAACTTATCATAATTCTATATATCCTATTTTCCGAATTTTACAATTAGGAATCTAATCAAATATACCTATTACTAAGCATGTTCATGTCACAAGTACATAAACTATAATCATGCATACAAACAAACACATGCACACATACGTTACATAATCAAATGAATGGTGAATAAATATGACCCACAAGAAAGAAAGGAAAGTAGATAGGGTAAAGAGGAAGCCTTCAGAATACAGGAACAATCTGATTTAATTGCATGTAAGCACGGTCATATCCAAAGATGCATCCTAATTTATGCAAATACATATGTATTTGTGCATTTGTGTGAGAAAATACAGCCATGCATAGGAATATCTGCTGTAGTCACTTGGTCAAATTGCAAAGATTTCATTCTTCAACATTATAACAGTATCACTACAAATATCTCCACAATTAAGGATATTCTCTCCATTATTGGTCATGATTCCATTTTAATTCATCTCTTGCATTGTCAATATATATGCATTTGTGAACACTTATGCCTCCTCCCACCACATCCAAATGCAAGCAAGCAACAACATTAGATGCTCAATAGTGCAGAGCGCACATTTCATGAGGGCAGCTCATTTTGTGTTGGACCTTGCTTGCACAATGCCACCCCCTTTATGCGCATTTGCTAGCAAACTCATTTGCTCTTTCTCACACCTTCACTTTACCTAATTTGTAGCCATATTTGAGTGTTGCTTCACCATTTATGATTAGAAAATCATTCATGTCATCTACTAAACACTGTAGTATTTGTTGATGACTTCCTGCATTCCTCCTTAAAAAATAAAATCCTCCAAAATTGAATCATTGTCAAACTAAATAGTGCCAACTACCTCTTGTGGTCTTGGATTTCTCATTTTCTTCTTAAAAATCTCATGAGAAACTTCATCTTCTGAACTGTCAGAGTCTCGAACCAACGAATGCCGAATATAACAAACGGTGAACCACCATGTGATTATCACATGAGTGCACATTTATCTTGAACCTATCATTGCTTCTTCCACCACATGTTTTAGGAGGCTCTACCAAAGAACTAAAAAAATTTTCTTCGTTTCACCAACATTTAGCACATTAAAATACTTATGGTATACAATCAATCCTGACATCTTTGCTTTACAAGAAAGTGACAATTTTGTTCATGATAATTAGTGTGCCTTGAAATGAAAATGAGATGAACTGTTTAATATTGCCCTCTGCCATCGATCTCACTACTTAGCAAAAATAAGTTTGTGGAATTTTTCACTTGTCATGTACCTCTTTGGTAACCATTTGCTTCACCATGCTCAAGCTCAGTCAATGATTGACCTTATAGCCCTTAACATTTCCACCGCCCTCTCATAAACTTATTGCTCCATCTTTTTCTTATTAAGAACATACTACTCTTACTTCCATCACAAGTAGTAGGTGCGATAATCATGGTTGTGATAATAATACTGACGATCAAAACTCTTTGATCTTTTCAACATAGTTGGAGGACTAATAAATCATTCAAATATTATCAGGAAAAATTGGATGTCATCCAGAAATTCTACATGTTGCCGCTACAATTTATTCTACTAGTACTCATCACGGTGGTCAACTTTTCTCTCCCAAGAAGAATAAAATCATCTCTTATAGTAAACCCAACTTACTAACTCTAACTCTCATGTGGTTCCGCCTCCTCTAGTTTAGATGTAAGTGCACAACATGATACATTTCGAGTGTTATTTTTTGTGCTTCTTCCAACATAGCAAGTAATCATAATTATTTTCACACATTAACATAAAATCTCTATTGGCATCACTATTGGTTGATATTTCTCTCTTGTCTCTAGAGAAAGGTAAAACCATCTCCCCACATTTGGTAGTGAAATTGTTTTATATACATTACATTTACTTATAAACCTTTTTTCTATAAAATGCCTTGACAAATCATAAAATACTTAGCAGCCTTTTAACCATCCAATGCATTTTTTCAAGATCATGGCTCAAAGAATATAATTGTTGGAGGTGCCACACTATGAGGAATTTACTTTCATTGTGTTGCATTCATGGTCTTATTCTTTATCATCAATGGTATTATTGGCTTGGCCACCCTCCACCTCACCTTCTGTGGGTTTCACATGTATTGTGATCTTTTTCTTTGATGTTTGAATGCAAAAAATACAAATATGATCAGAACTATTGTATCTATTTTCTGATGTCTACATCTTTTCAAAGTAGTGGTGTTCCTTTTGATCTAATAATTGTGACCCAATTTTTGTGTCCACTCAGTCTCATTTTTTTATTATTTCATTTCTTTTATTGATGACTACAATAAAGTTACTTGGGTGTGTTAGTCGAAGGTTCAAAACAAAATCATCATAGTAAAAAAAAATTTATAGCAAAATAAAAGTTTGATTTTTCAATTCTTTTAAAATTTCAATGCCACTAATGTTCTTAATATATTTAACGTACATTTCATTACAATTGTATTGAAAATGCCATTATACACCAATCATTATGTGCATAATAACAAAAATGGAAGGGATAAACACAACTATCAAAATGTCCTCAAAGGTGCTCGCAACATAATGTTTCGCATGAATGTTCAATGACTATTTTAGTAAGATGTCATTCTAGTTTCACCCTTAATCAATTATGTATCATCCACAATTCTAAATAGGGCAACTCCACTTTTTCTTCTTTATCCGCATGCAATTACTTTTCCTCAAACAAAAGTTTTTGGTTTAGTTGCACCCACTCTCGATATCTTAATTGTGATAAACTCTTCATTCATGTCATTAGTGTCATCTTTGAGGCACTCCATTTGGCTTCCCACCACATTACCAAGTTCTTAAATGGAATTTAACTTCCACATATGGCTTTGGTGCCAGTTTCTTCTCTGCTACAGATTTATACTCAATGGTCTCACTTGCTTCCTTCTAAAATGCCTACTTCAATCTCATATATTATTGTTACGCATCCACCTCAACCTACAAACCTCAAATCTATATCTCCCGAATGCTATCAAAAAAGAGAGACGATATTGTAGTAAACATATGAATTACATTATTTCAATCTGCTGTCCCTATTCACAACTCATTAGAAAGTATTACTCCATCTTCATTAGAAGCATGCAATGAACATTGAAATCTGAATTTTTCATGATCATCACAACTAAGAAATGGAGATTTTTCTTGACATCACTAATTTTATAAAACTAAGTTACATCCCAATGGAACTATGTACCACTATAATTCTTGCTTGGTGGCCAAATAATATGTACAGGTTTATGGCAATGATTATTCAGACTTTTCTCTAATTGCTCGGCTAAATTTTGTTCACTTCTTTCTCTAATTACCCCACTTAGTGGGACAAAAGCTTAGTTGTTGTTGTTGTCTCTCTCTAGTCATTAATCAATAGATGACCTATATGCAGAAGAGACAATTGTAGCACCACTTCGGAATGAGCAAGTTTTTACTGTTAGTCAGGAGCAAGGGGTTCATCCGCTTATACATGCCCGGCAATCTGTTGACCAACACACTGATCAGATGAGTCAGTCTTCGGATGAGAAAGACATGTTTACACATCTAGGAGGACGAAAAAGAATGGAGGCCTACTCGAGCTCAGGAACTTAATTGATGATACATTGGTTACTTCGAGTGACAGCACGAAACTCAACAATTTTTTAGCTGGCTACCTTCCTAGAACTAGAGGCAAAGGTGGGACTAAATTGGGTCATCTCTAGCTACTTGTTTCTGCGAGTTTTGGTTTTTTGGGTTTATCTCTATCTTTTCTTTTTTTGGGACTTTTGTGTTTGTTGTACGTGTGGGTAGGGTGTCTTTATTGGGCCCTCTCATACAACCTATGCTTATTTTTTCTATTTTAATATATTAGCCCTTGGGCTTTCAATATATATATATATATATATATATATATATATATATATATATATATATATATATATATATATATATATATACATATATACTACAGAGAATTATCTGAAGCTGTTTATGGTGGAGCTACGTTCATAATGAACTGCTCAAGAAGAGAATAAAATTGGTAAGCTTTAGAAAATCAAAACATGGATTGGAAAAATTCCTCTTGCTTGGTCAAATAAACTCTACAAAGTTCACAGTAATACTAGGCATTAAAGTAGCCAGATATCTATATTCATAACTCATCCTCTAGTGCTGTGATCCTCATTGTTTATATTGTTGATGAAAATCTCATTGAAAATAATTGCTATGATATTGAATAAAATAAGCAGTATATTAAAATGTCATGAATTAAAATTTTGAAACATCCAAAATACTTTCTTAGTATTAAACTAGCTTATAAAAATAAGATGCTTCTCTCTCAAAGAAGATTTGCCACAAACCTTCGTGAAGAAACTAGGCTTCTTAGATGCAAACCTGCTAATTATTCTATACATACTATACAAGCATTTAATGATGATAAAGTTGTGATGATATTTTTTGAACCTACATCTGCTTTGTACGCTAGTTTATTTTACTATCATCCAAGCTGATATAGCATTTGTTGATAGTATGATTAGTTAGCATATGCTAAATCAAAAGAAGAAATATTTGGATGGCGTTTAAAGAATTTTATGATATGTGAATAACTCTCGAAATAAATTTGATTACTTGGAATTACAACAAGTTAAAAGTTGAAACATCTTTAGATGTAGACTAGGGTGAATACATTAAATATTGAAAGCTTTATTTAGAATATTATGTTTAGTGAAAAGAAATCTAGTTTCATAAATTAGTAAACTGTGGTCACCAAACATGGGACAAACCTAGTGTTCAAGTTGAAAATAAGACTAGCATATTATGGCTACTAAATGATATGGATAAAAATCTCACAAAAGATTTAGCTTCCCTATAATTCAACCGGTGATTCTTAAATGTGATAATCAAATAGCAATCCAAATTATAGCAATGACTATGAAAGAAAATCCCTCCTCATGTCACCAACAGAGATAATAAGCATAATTTTTTTTTACCAAAGCTTTGAGACTACTCCATGTTACAATATTTGTAGTAAAATGAATCTCTTTGATGTATATGCTCTAACTTGAGTGCTATTATAAAGATTTTAAATAATAGAAAGACTTAATTCTTCAAAATTTTGCCTTTATTATCATAATATATTCTCATAATTGTGATAATCTCTTCTTAATTTTTCTTTTTTTTTTTTCCTTGTTGTTTTATCTCTGGTATTTGTCTGCATATAAACACTTGTATTAGTAGTAGAATCAAACAAGAATTTTTGGTTATCTAAACAACAGCAAATAGCGATATTTGTGTAGCACTGATAACGGAGTTAATCCAAACCGCAATAAGAAAAACAAATATTATTACTGAAAGCCAATAAATAATTACAACCAGCACACCTGAAAAGAAAAATAATGATTTGTGGAATTTACAAACTCGAGTCTCCCCCTTTCGTCCGAGGCCAAGAGGTAGTGACATAAATATGTCTTCGTCGAGGTGCCCATGCAAAAAAGTATTATTGACATTTAGTTGGTGGAGATGTCATTGCTTGGTCGAAGCTAGTGCAAGAAGTAGGCGAACAATTACAAGCTTAGCTATAGGGGCAAAAATTTACTGGTAATCTAGCCCTTCAGTTTGATTATACCCCTTTGCCACTAATTTGACCTTGTAACGTTCAACTGTCTCATCTGTGAGATGTTTGATTTTGTATACCCATCTGCATCCAAATGGTCTGTTTCCATGCGGTAATGGGACAAGGGACCATGTGTCATTGGCATTGAGTGCGTCAAGTTTTTCTCGCATAGCAAACTGCCACTTTGGATCACGAGCAGCTTCTGCAAAAGTGTTTGGCTCCTTTTCAATTGAAAGAGCGGTAGTAAAGGCACGATATTTATGTTACAATTTATCATATGACAAGATGTTGGTTAATGGATGGAAGGTACCTGTAGCTTTGGCCAATAAGGAGTTCGATGTTGGGGGGTGCCGCGAGGGAAGAGAAATACCAACATGATACTCACGCAAATAGCTAGGTGTTTTTGTTATTCTCGTTGTTCGAGGTGATGATATTTGTTAGTCTGGAGTTGCGGGTTGTTCTGAGAATGAATTTGGAGTGGGCGAAGGCGAAGGAGTCTCTTGAGAGGGATTTCATTATTTTGAGAAGATGTAATATCTTCTTAAGGTAATTCATTGAACGAAGGCATGTCGGTGTGGATGGTAAAGTGTGGAATTGAATCATTATCTTTAGCGAAAGAGGGGGGAGGAAAAGTGTTTTCATGGAAAAGAACATCGCGTGATACAAATACTTTCTCAGTTGAAAGGTCATAGACTCTATAGCCCTTTTGAGCGTATGAATACCCGAAGAAAATGCATCGAATGACTCTGGGATCAAACTTAGTTGGTCGTTGATGGTGTGTTGAAACAAAACAAAGACACACAACACACACAAATGATCATATCTGGGTTATTTTTGGAAGAACATTTCGAAAGAAGTCTTTCCTTGGAGAATGGGTGTTGGTGTTCGGTCAATTAGGTAGGCTGCAGTTAGGATTGCATCTCCCCAAAATTTTTTGGGTGAATTAGCTTGAAACAATAAAGCTCGGGCTATGTTGAGTAGGTGGCGATGTTTTATTTCGGTTACGCCATTTAGTTGTGGAGTTGAAACAATAAGGCTCGGCCTTTGTCGAGATAAAGATTCCTCAATATAAATTCAGGATCATTATCACTTCGAATGATTTTGACATTTAAAATGAATTGTGTTTCAACGAGATTTATGAACTTGATGATGTATGAACGTGTATCTGATTTATCGTTCATCAAATAAGTCCATGTGCATCGAGTATAATCATCAACAATTGCGAGAAAATATCATGCTCCTGCAATTGAAGGAACTTGGCATCCTCCCCAAATGTCAATGTGAATTAATTCAAAATGTGTTTTTGAGTGAATAGAACTTGTTTGAAAAGATGAACGAGTTTGCTTTATCAATGGGCAAATTGAACAATCAGAAATTTTCTTGTTTATAATTGGGAAAGGAAACAAGCTGAAAACTTTATTCGATGGGTGGCCTAGACGTTTATGCCAGAGATTTAGGAGTGGTGAAGTAGTAACATTACACTTGGTCTTTTGTGGAGTATCAAGATAATAAAGTCTTCTTTTAGTTCTCGTCTTAATCATCTTCCCCGATTGTTAGTCCTGTAGCACATAAGTGTGGTTATTAAAAATGACAAGTCATTGTGAATCATGCACAAATTTGCTAATAGAAATCAAATTTAATTTGAAAGAAGAGACACAAAGAACATTTTGTAGAACAAGATCAGCAAAATGAATATTGCCAATGTGTGTGACAGTTGCAATAGTCCCGTTGGGCAAGTGGACTTTTCGATTGGTGACACTGGATTTTGTAGTAAGTAGTTGGCTGAATGTACCATGTGATCTATAGCTCCTGTGTCAAGGATCCAACATATTTTTTTGTCAAAAACAGAGGCACAAAGTGTTTTACCTGAGATATCACTCATGACTGATGTACTGCCAACATGATTAAAGCTAGATTCAGGCTTGGCTGAATTTTGAGTTTTGTTAGATTCAGACTTGGCTGAATTATGAGTTTTGTCTGCCATTTGTCTCGGCCTCGAGGATAGATGGGATATTGGCGTGGAAAATGCCGTCGGCGAGCGGCGGCTTTGAGCTTTTACAAGAGAAGAGGACGAGATGAGAGTCGTCGGCGAGCGGCGGCTTCGACAATTTTTTTTTTCAGCCACCGAAGTTTCGAGCCGTTGTCCGTAGAGTCGGGTTACAGCGTTTAGATCACAAGGGAAGATCTGTAGATCCATGTTCCAGCAGCGAGGGTCTGCGAGGAGAGGAGTCCCTCCCTTCCCGCAAGGACAATGGTAGGAAGGGAGTCAGATGCCTCTCGATGGACGACCGGTGGCGAGGATACCAGGCTTGGCTCTGATATCATGTTGAGATTTAGAATAATGCGGAATACTTGATTTCCATTGATATGAATTAGGGTTTAAATAACTCTAACAAGAGTCTCATAATAAGGAAAAATAATAAAAAAATAAATGATATGAAAGGAAAATATTTTCAATATCTCCAATAATCAATTCATATTAATTATTAGGAGATATAGCAAATAACATAAAATAGAAAAATAAGTAATTCTTAATCCAAGAAATAAAATAAAATATCTTCTTAATCTAAATTCCTAATAACGTGCACCTCAAATCTACTCGGAAGCGGATAAGCTTCAAATGGCTTTGTTTCTTTTATTTTATAAAACCAAAACTTTAAATTAGTTTATCAATCCAATGGTTCATTTTAACCCAAACCTATATCCCTAATATATAAAACACACTAACAAAGAGAGCACACTCATGCACCCACAGTAGAAAGATACACATGAGAGCCATCCCAACCCTCCTAATGTATCAGCACTGCTAGCAAACACATTTGTATGGAAATTGAAAGATTCTTCTTTGAGAATGTAATTCCATATAACCCGGCAACTTCCCTACTTATGCCAACATGATTCATTTTTGTTAGAATAGAACCCAAGGTAATACTTATTGATGCAAAGAGGGGTATAAATACCCATTACATTATATGCTAGTAAGAAAACAAATAAAATCAGAATAATAGAATAAAGGAAAGAAAATAAAAACAAATAAAAGTAATTAATACATAATTATGTTGGCATAGATGTCAACATAATATTCTAATATTCTAATATTCTAATATTCTAATATTCTAATACTCTCCCTCAAGTTGAAGCATAGATATCAGTCTTGTTCAACTTAAATTTAAACTCATCAGTGGTTGAGAAAGGTTCTTTGTGAGAATATTTGTCAGTTGACCACTAGATGACACAATCAGAACACAAATTTCCCCGAACTCGACTTTTCCTTAATGAAGTGACAGTCAATCTCAACATGTTTGATGTGATCATGCTAGAAAGAGTTGTGAGCAATGCTTATGGCAGTCTTATTATCACAGAACAACTGTAGGGGAGCGGAGACGGTCGTATGTAGTTCGTGGAGCATGATGAGTAACCAGAGAGCTCCACAAATTTCCAGGGACATGGATCGAAATTCGGCTTCCTCCGAGTAACTGCAGACTATTTCTTACTTTTCCATGTTATCAAGTTTCCCCACACAAATGAATAACACCACAAGGTAAATCATTGATCATGGAGAAACCTGGCCCAATCCGCGTCTATGTAAACTGCAATACAACGAGAGGTGTGGCGGAAAAAAAATACAAACTTGAGCCCGGTGTCCCATTTAAATAGTGTGGAATTCGGTGGATAGCTTGGAGGTATTGCTCATAGGGATCATGCATGAATTGACTGACTATCCCAATTGTGTGGCATACGTCGAGGCGTGTATAGGCAAGATAGATGAGTTCATCACAAGGCGCTAATAGTGAATCTTGTTTACAGGAACTACACTAGGATGATCGAGCAACTTCCATTCCTAAAAAGTATCGGAGATATCTCAAGTTCTTCATTTAAAAGGAAGCCGCAAGCATATTTTTCAGAGACTCCAATATTGATAGATCATCACCTTTGAGGACAATTTCATCAATTTATACAATAAGGATAGCTACCTGGCCTCTGGAAGAATATCAGAAGAAGAGAGTGTGGTCCAATTGAGCTTGAGTGAATCCATTGCCTACCACCATCTCTGTGAACTTCCCAAACCATAACTGTGGTGATTGCTTCAATCCATAGAGAGATATTCACAGTCTGCATGCTAGCCCCTAGGAGGTTGTGGAGTCAAAGCCTGGAGGAAGAGTCATGTATATCTCCTCTGTAAGATCGTCATTCAGGAACGTATTCTTGACATCAAGCTGAAATAAAGACCGATCCAGACTCACTGCAATAGATAAGAGGATCTGAAGTGTGTTTAATTTAGCAACTGGAGCAAATGTCTCCTTATAGTCAACTCCATGTGTCTGTGAGTACCATTTGGCCACCAACCGCAACTTGTTGCGTTCAAAGCATTTATCAGATTTAAACTTGAAAATTCATGAGCATACCATTGCATTCTTTACCCGAAGAAGATCAACAATGTCGCAACTATGATTTCGCTGAAGAGCATTAATCTCCTCCATAACGGCAGCTTTCCAGACTGGATCTGCTAAGGCAGTAACCACAATAGTAGAATGAAGCGAATGATTGGTCAGGTTCATAGTAAATGCTCTATAGGTTGGGGACAATCTGCAAAAGAGACATAGTCTGTCATGGGATAGAGAGAGTCAGTTTGATTGTGTACCTTACTAGAGGAATTGACTTCCTCATTTAGAGTAGGAGCAGTGATGGGGATGTTGTCCGGAGGGGATTCATGATCCAGTAAGGGGTTAGCAAGCTCTAGAGTAGGTGCATCAGAACGAGTGAGATGAGTGTAGACACGTAGAGTGGAAGGATGTGTCGTTGAAACCAAAGGGACAGAGGACTCCTTGGTGGTAGAAGTGGGTGGAATCACAGAAACAGAGGGTTCCTCAATGATAAGTGACAGGGGGAACTTCCATAGGTGTAGGGTAGGTGGAATAGTGTCCCAAAACTCTTGCTCCCCCTCACTAGGGGAGAGTTAAGAAAGTAGGGAATACTTTTAAAAAATGTGACATCACCAACTATATGGACCTATTTGTGATAGGGTCAAAACACTGATATATCTTTTGAGTGACAGAGTATTCGAGGAAAACATTTTATGGACCTCGAATTAAGTTTACTCGGAGTTGGGATCTTGTTTTAAACAAAAGTTGTGCGCCCAAAAAATTTGGGATCTAAAGTGGAGAAATTTTGATTGTTAGGAAAACAAAATCTTAAAGCTAAAATGTAATTTTTCCCATAGAGCTTCTAGCATTTATCACGACTGTCGTTGTGTTTGTGGCAAAAATCACAAGTGAGGTGAGCCATCCGAGGTTGAGCACTATTTGAGGCAAAGTTGAACGCTTCGACAGATGAAGTGGACATATCGAGCATGACAAGTCTCCGGCTCTCGTGACAAATCTTAATGAAAGCAACGTGAGTAGAAGGAAAAGGATCCCGACCAAGGATACGACCCGTACTTCATCACTATTTGAAGTTGAGGCCTACTAAAAATTGGAACATCATTCCTTTTGTACAATATTCTTGAAAAAAGGCAGGTCGGCTGGAGATTCTCAAGTGTAGCATAATGCAGGTCGCAGTTCATCCATTGCAACTAGATCATTGTAGTATTGGGTTACGGTCCTCGATCCTTGTTTTGTTTCACAGACTTTCTTAAATACCTCATAGAGTTGATTGAAATTCCCTACATATGAGTAGGTATCACGGACAACCGTCCAGAGGGCACTAGAGGAATGAAGAAACATATATGACCGACCAATAGAAGTCTCCATGGAGTTGATTAGTAATGATATGACCATATAATTCTCCACTTCCAAGCTCCATATGCTGCAATCTTTGGAGGTTCACAAATCACACCAGTGAGATGACCGAATTTTCCATGTCATTTGATGAACAATGACACAGAATGGGACCATTGGAGAAAGTTGTTGTTCAACATATGAGTTGTGATCAAAAAATCCATGTTGGCTTCAGGTTCTCCAGTTTGCACGAGAGCGGGGTTTGGAGTCGATCCTCCGGTGGAGTCAAGAACGCCTTCTGAGGCTGATTCATTGAAGGAATCAATCATGATTCCGACTGAGCCCAATGATATGTTGTGGTTCTGAGCCATCGATGAATTTCAGAATAATCACGACAAATAGATAGCAGTAACTACAGGAATTGCAGGGATCCTTAAACAAAAGAAGCCTGCAATCTGGTGGAACCTGTAGGAATTGCGAACAATCTACAGGAATAAGAGCGAACAACTGCGAACACAAAGAAGCCTTTTGTATGTTCGTAGAAACATGTCGTTCCCAATGAAACAAAAAGGAGCGGAACAAAAGCAGAAAGAAAAAAAAACCTATTGTCTGGAATTCGTGTTGTTCCAAGCGGAAAGAGAGCAACCAGGAAGAAACATTTGGAATTAATGTTGTTTGCAGAAGAATGTTGTTCGCTGGACCCGGCAGAGGAGGTTGCCAGTTAGGGGGAAGAGACGACAGCTGCTGAAGCCGGCCGAGAAGGCTGTGGGCTGCTAGATTTAGTTTTAAACTCTGATACCATGCTAGAATTTAACCCGAGGTAATACTTTTTTACGCAAAGAGGGGGTATAAATACCCATTACAGGATATGCTAGTATGGAAACAAATAAAACCAAGATAAAGGAATAAATGAAAGAAAATAAAAGCAAATAAATGAAATTAATACATAATTTTTTATTAATAAATATTCTAATAATTTTATAGATTTCTATGGTTGAGGCGTTAAACCTCCTTCCATTAATGAGTTGAGGTCTTGGATATTGAAGGGAGACCAAAAAGAAGAACTGAGAAGGACACTACGAAGTTTAATAGAAACTAGTCATAAACTAGAGTTACAAGCATGTCTAATGATAATCAATATTCTAATAAATAATCCCTATAACACTATATTTTAGAAATCTATTGAAGCATCAAATCAAATGAAGTAGAGTACATTTCGAGCATATAAGTAAAATTGTAAAGGATATTGGAGAGCATCTAATGATCAAAATGATCACTGGCAATGTAAGTGCTTATAACACTGAGAAATAAATTGATGAAGAAAAAAAAATATTTACTAGACTCCATATATCACAAATTATATCAATTTAATCCTTGAAAAAATGAAGAGTTGCCTTGAATATCCTGATTAAAGGCAAAAATATTAGTAATTTTATTTATAGTCATAGATGAGTTTCATCTGTGGGGAAGCTCTCTGAGAAAGAGTTCACGAGACCTGCATATACCAGATTTGTTATGTACTTAATTTTTTAAAGTGTATACTATGATAACTCTACTTCGCAAAAATTAGTTGGTAGTGGATTCAATTTAGAGATAACACTCTTGAATTACAAAGATTTACAATCAAAGAAATCAATCTTACATGCTCATAAACATGGGTTGAGTGAAATTGGATTATGTATAAGTAATCACACAGATAAAAAAAACTCCCATGACTATCTAAAGGATGCACTTGTAGATTTATATTATACACAACAAAGAATTAAAAATATATTTTTAAAGAAGATAGTTTTAGAGGATAATAAAGATCCATTAGTTAATAATGATGCAACGTTGGTTAATAAATGGGCTTGTGGCGGACAAGGATGAAGTTATACTATCATCAAAATTATAGGAGAAAGATCAAAATGTTGAGTTCTCTAATAAAAGAAAGAACAAGACCAATAAACAAGAAAATGATAGAAAACGTTATTATAAAATTTCATATAATTAAAACTAGAATCATTAATATAATCATTATTTTAAATTTAATGAATGTACTAACCCCTAAAATAAATAAACAAAAAAAGAGAGAGGAGAACAATAAAAGTAAGACAATAACATTAAAATTCTTACCTACTCTTGCTCAGTTCACCGAATAACCACTCCCGCTCTTTATTTCCCTATTAAGAGCTTAATTTGAAGCCTTGGACAAGGGAATGGGGTTGGATACAGAAAACACAGAGAGAGGAAAATCTCGCGGGGTCTTCTTACTCGCTCGAGTCGAACTCTTTCTTCTCTGGTGGGATCGTGCTTCTTGCTCGCTGGAAAAAGCAGCAAAGCGAATGTGGTGCACCCCTCTAATGATCTTCCCTGTGCTCATGTGACGTAAGGGTTGCCCATGTCATACAGTCACTGGAGGGAGAGCAATGACAAGATTGATTGGTATGAGGATCTTTAAAACTCCCGAAACTCAAGTTAGTAATCTTCTCCTACCCCCTCCTACTCGATTCCCTCGCAATATAGTCGGAATTAGTGAGAATAGAGAAAGCAACAATGGAATCTCCAGCATATAGAGACATGAAATTACCCAGCTCCCATCGGTAACTCTCACCTGCCCTACTCATAGAGGGAAACAGTGATGAGATCGCACCTAGGGCTAGCGGGAAAAAACGAAGGGAACGTGACCATCAAAACTTTTGTCTTTCTCTCCCGTGCATATCCTCTTTGATACAGCCGCATACTCACGAATAAGGTTGGATGAGAAGGTAACGGCGGGATCGCGGTAAAGAGGCCCGAAACTCCCATTTGTCTTCTCCTTCCGCACTACTCCTATCTAAAACCATGGAGGCTGATGGAGAAAGTCGGCATAAGTCCTGCCTCTCCTGTGCACGCAACCCAACCGCCACTGCCAAGTCGAATTCCTTCATCATGCAAGGCCAAAGCTTGCACGCCAGAAATGCCCGTGCATGCGACCTTCCTTCGACTTACCCTCTATCAAAAGCCATCACCGCATACAATCAAACTTGCGTCGCAGCCCTTTGCGCCTTCTTCTTTTCTTTGTCGCATCTCACTCTGCTGCCCTGCCTTAAATGGAGTCGAGTGCACGTCTGATATTGAATCCAAGCCACCTAAATCGAAAATCGAGTTTCTCCTATTTCCATTTTTTGCATTTTCTTTATGTTATATTGTATTAAATTGAAAAATCAGAAAATCAAAAAGCTATGTTGTAATTTTATTTGTGGATTAGATCATCGTTGTTGTGATTCACCGCCAACAATATCGTCGAAGCTCGAAAGGTATAACGAAATGGCGCAATAGAATAATTGTTCAAAAGTCCATCAGAGCAAGCACGGATACTGCTTATGGGTTAAGTACCATTCGAGGAAGACCGCAGACTCGTTTGAAAAACTATTTTTAAAATTGGGGTTTCAAAATACCCGTTTTTGAGAATTAAGTACTGTTCGGCGAAAGTAAAGTACAATTCGAGGAGTGCCGGTCTGTGATTTGACATTTTCTACAAGTATATTGAAGGCCTGTTACGTCTTTTGAGATCATGGGTTAAATTTTTTGTTTTGTTCTTCAACCACAGTGTCTCACGACACTGACTAGTGTGTCTTCTTTAGTTAATTGGGAAGACTAGCATTCTTATGTTGCCCCCTAATGGATGACTTCGGGTGTCTACATAAATTTCATGTGATTTGGACTTGCAAAATAATTAATAATTGGACTTTCTAGACTTATAAACTGACATAAAATTGAATTATATGGATTCGTTAAAATTTAAATATTCAAAATTGGAATCTTTAACTTACAAGAAACTTTAAAATGTGATTTTTTGGAATTACAATTAATTTAAATGTAGCTTTAAAGTTGTAAATAACTTAAAAGTGAAATATTTGAACTTGCAAAATGACTTGAATATGAAATATCATAATTTGAGAGGCTTAGCTTGTAAACTTGAGAAGAATATAAAAATATCATAAACTATGAGGGCTAATCTTAAATTGCAAATCAAATTCTGTAATTTTGGGATTGAGCTTGACTAAAATATGAAATATCATATATTAGGGCTAAATTTAAGACATGAATGTCATTTTTAAATGCTAAAATAAAGAATTAATATTCTAATCTCACCACTGAAATCTCAACATATATGCAAGCAAACAAAAGACGGTATTTTAAAAGCTTAAAGTGAACTCTGCATGCATCAATATATTCATTCAAACAAGACATTTATGTAAATTTAAGTCTTACATGTGTCTATTAAATCAATTATTGATTCAATTCATGCTCTAAAATTATGCAAATTGCCTTGAGACAAACAAAGTTGTTTAAAATAGCCAAATATATGAAATTAAATAAAGCCAGCATGTGTTACAACAAATGTATTGAATTTTAGATTCAAGATTGCAGCACAAGCTCGTTAGGCCGCCTTGTCAATATGATAGGGTTGTAAGTCCTGCCGAACTAGTCCAATCATCCTCCTCACAAGGACTGAAGTTGACAAGTCTAGTAAATCTAATAAACATCCAAATCCTAAAAATAAGAATTTACAAGTCCAAATCATTTAGTCTGATATTTCTCCTTATAAGGACAGGAGTCGACAGGATTTATACCTTAAAAAGTCTAAACTAACAAAATTAAATACCCCTTCAAATATATTTTTTTTTAAATACTTAAATCTCCGATGATGGTCGAGTTAATAGAAAATTTCAACCAGAAGGTTAAACCAAAATTAAGTATAAATTTTAAATCAATATTCCAAGATAAAATCTATCACTAAACAATTAAAGCAAAAAATTCATCTATCCTCCACAACAATTTGACAAGAGTGAAAATTTTTTTATTGACATCAACTCACAAAAAGTGGATATCATATTAAATACTCTTATATTCATAAGCAAAGCAATTTGCTGCCAGTAAGAACGTGACCTGATTCTTCTACCTGCGTGGTTCAGCCGTCAAATGGCGCTACAAAGTATAGGTTAAAACAAAAGCCCTCTGACTTGGTGGTTGTCGCAAATAACACCATTATATTACAGTTACGACCATAGTCTGTTTGTTCCTCAATGACTCTCTATCCTTTGAGTTGTGAATCATAATGGTACAATGGATTGATACAAAATCTTCTGTTAGCTAAGGCAGACTTAAATTTGTCCCTATAGACAAACATCAACCCCAAATCTTCAAGATTTACTTGGACGAAACAACTTATAGTTACTAGTAAGAATTATTCAGTCTGGTTGGCTCGACTACCTCCTCTAACTAAGTAGATCAGAGAACATGATGACCCGGCACGACGGAGTCGTGAAATCTTGAACGGGTTTTGTCTTCAATTCCCCCCACCATCCACTTTAAGTTTTAAGTAATAGATTTTACAATTTAAAATATACAATTCTTAATGACTAGCCTTAATCGAAAGTGTTCTCCATTTATTGAGAAGGGTAATTAACCATAGGTGCTTGCGTCTATGGAAAACCTTGAACCCCAAATCAAAAAATCCAGGGCAAAATTTCTAGGTAATGTCTTATCTATAATCAAATCTGCTTTCTGAAGATTTGACCCTCCAAAACTTTCTCAACACAAACAAAAATAAAAAAATACAGAGTCTGGGGAGCGATCGGAATTTTTGGAGCCCACAAAATGTTCTCATTAATTTTTATTAAGTAGGAAAGAGAAAAATGTTTGGATTTTTATGTTGACTCAGGAGTGGCTGAGAACATTTGTTTAGTACTTAGTGCTTATATGTCATTTAGATAAATTTTTATGGCCTTACTTTTGACATCTTACACCTTGATGTCAGTATATTACTTATTACTTCAATATTTCATTAATTTAATAGTTTATTTTGAATCTTACGCCTCAAAACTCTTAAAGGCATGTCAATCATCACAAAAGGAAAAATTCCATTTGTGTTTGATTAAGCAATTTCAATCCTTAAAGATGAATTATCATAACAAAAGTATAAATACAAGGTTATCATAAGCCGATAAAAGACTTATTAAAGTACAGTCTGTACAAATACTCATGATAGGACCAACATTTTGTCTTCTCAGCATGCAATTCGCTTATTTCACATTCACCTATCTAATCGGCAATGTAACACAAAATTGCATCAAAATTTTGAAAAACTAAGCAACGAGAAACAAATCAAAGCAAAGAAGTAGAAATTAACCAGTTATCAAAATTATATTACCAAAAGATATGTTGCATAGCAAGCATAACGATCACATTTTACTCCCACTCAGTGATGCGCACCTTGAGAAAAAATGTTTTTCATAGTAAAATGCAAAACAGAACTTAAAACTATAGGTGCCCTTTCCCCCTGTTTTCCCAATTCCCCCACTTGTGTTCTAGGTTAGACACCGTGGGGCAAGCTAAAGACCGGTTCCCAAATCAGCGCAAAATGAAGGCAAAAGGTCTTGTCACATAGAAACAGAAAACGAAAAAGAAGCCATCATCCTACGAATAGAATAAGTACGCAGCATTCAACTTAAATTCTGCTAATTTAGACAAACAAAGCGGCAAAACATTTTCATTGAAAAAGGACTATCGTATGTCAAAATCTCTAAAACCCTAAAGCACCCTACCTTTTCTTCACAAATCCACCTGTTAGAAGGCCAGCCTTGAAAAAAATAAAAAAAAATGTTAAAAGATAAAAAATGCAACCAGACAGAAGAAAAAAAAACTCAAAAAACCAGTATTCGAATATGTCCAGGGATTTCAAAGTACCGATAATTAGAAGAGCAAAAAAATCGATATTATTATGAAAATCTAAAATAGGATCGTGATGTGCAAGTGGTTAAAAAATGAAACAATTAGCTAATTTGAAGTACCTGCAAGAGCTGGCAATCCTAGAAAGACCATCAGTCGAGAATCCGGAACACTTATCCAATTTCAAAGACTGTAGCACATGGCCGCGAGCACGAACAAGGACGTCAATATCCGCATCTGTTACGATCATTCGACGAAGGTGGAGTGCTTTCAGGCACACAAAATCCTCCGAGGAGATTTCATAGATCCAAGGCCCAGCATATCCTCCCCAGTCCTCGGGTATGATATTAAAAAACATGGCCGCCCGGGGCTTCCCCTTGAGCTTCAGCGACTCCAACCTGGGGAACCTCTCCCTCAGCCTCTGCGGAGTAGTTGAGTAACAGATGGCGATCGTCACATGCTTCCTCGTGAGACTATCGCATCGATACCACTTCTTACACACCAGCGAGATAGCTCCCCTATCGCACGCTTCTTCGATGTATCCCATCACGCATTCAAGCGCCAAATCCGATATACCATAGCTCAAAGTCCTAGGTAGGTGGTTCCGATACTCCATCTCCGATCCACTCCACTTGAGTATCTCACAACCACAGAATCCTAGCAGATCCGCAAACGAAGCTCAGTTCCTCCGCCGTCAAACCGACATTAAAACAGAGCCTACCAACTGATCCGATCACCAAATCCAACAACTGATACTTTGGGTGAAGAGATCCCCAAACTTCGAGTAGTCCGACTGCGGTCTCATTCAGATCCGGACGGCTCGAGGTGACGGCGCTTCAGCTGCGCCGTCAAACTCTCCGAAAACTCAGAGAAGATCATCGATCAGATGCAGCCGACCGCAGAGCTCAACGGCTTCAGAGACAAGTTGGAAGACACAACCGCTAACCCTAGATCGAGCTGCGCAAACCTTTCCCTCTACCTCCGGTTTGCTTCTCTAGTAGTCCAGGGATTATATCTTTCACTCTTATTTATCTCCCCCATCACCCATTTCCAAACCTCCTACGTGGCACTTTCCGAGAATACGGTGCCGTGAGGTGCATCAGAAAAGCAGGGGAAAACAGTATCTATTTCACATAAAGGCGTCAAAGTGTGTATTTATATATAGTTTGTTATCTGTTGCAGATTCGAAGTTCTACAAAACTTTTCTGTTGCTGGCGGATGCCCCCGGTTCATTGCCCTGCTGTTATTTGCACCGGAAAAGTTGACTTCAGATTTGCACTCGTGCGATAGTCTTAAGTGAAGGAGGTCACTGTTTTGGCTTACAGAGAGTGGGACCTCCTGCTGAGGTAGTGTTTTTGTACACGTCAGCGAGTACATGTTTATGGTCGATTTCATAGGTGGAAGAAATGGGGCTTTGCTCCGGATGAGTTGAGGATACGGTGCACTCCAGTTGGATTTCAATGAGAAGTCATTCATAGAAGCTTCCATTTTAATTTCTTAGCTTTTTCTGTTTTTTATTTAAATTAAAATGGACATTAAATTACGCAATTTATTTTCTTATTTATATTAAATCAAGTAATAAAATTCTACTTGTTGCTAGATATTGATTAAGGGTCAATATTGGAATTTGATTATCTAGGAATGAAGGTAGGTCAATTTTATTGTTTTAATGATTGAAGAGGAATGGGGCAAATAATAAGGTGGATGTCTAATTTTATAATTACTGAAAGATAGATATTAATCAATATTATGTATTGAGTAATGTTAAAGAAATAATTTTAAAAATGAGTGATGATGGATGGTCAATTTGGTTGCTCTCATGATATGAGTTGTAACTAATGATTGAGGAAAAAGTTTTTGGATACTAATAACATAAATTAGACCGAAATAGTTAGCAGGCATCAGATAACTGGCAATAACCCAACATTTTTTTTATAAATTTTGCATGATGGTGAGTTATTATATTAGTTATTCTCTTGATAGGATGGAGAACTGGAGTGTAAGATCCAAAGAAGAAGAAAAAACAAAAATCAATAACACAGCAATTTGTCTATGTGCCCTCAGGAGCGTGATTTCATTATTTCAGAAAAGTTCAGTACTCACACACAGGGATAATAATCAAATATATAGATAAAACTCACATATAAAATTACACAAATTCTCTTGTACCGTACACCCCCAACCCACTTAACGAAACTCCCTAATTTGACAGATGGTTCTCCTCTACTCCGTTGGCTCGTTCTGTTTCGTTCCATCATATATCTCTTATCTAATATATGAGTCATATCTAACAAGAATTAAGTGGCTTGAATAATCTTCAAAAGTTAGTGACTGACAAACGTCAACCATTAATGATTAGAAGATATCAAATAAAGATAGAGGAAAGTAAGAAAATTTTTATGATGGGTAATTAACTTGATTAATCTTTTAAGGAGGGGTATCAAAGGACAATGAAGGAAAGCATCAAATGATTAGAAAATATCAAAGAGACAACAGGTTATAATCGTTGAATATATTGTTCATAAATAATCATTGTAAACTATTCAAAGTCTAATGAAGTTAAATGATCAGCTTGTACATTCTACAAATAAGAGGACCAGTCAAATGAGTAGAAATATATGTAATAACTAACTGGATGATAAACTTCAGACATCGGTCATTGGTAAGTTTTAAGTAATGTCTAATGAGCATATCGATTGTATGATGATTGTGGGTGCCTAACTAAGCCATCCATTAATAAGAGGAGTATCAATAAACAATCATGATGGTTGTTAGACTTTGATGGCTAATCAAAGATGAACATTGAATGATAATAGACATTGAATGGCAACCAATGCGAAGCATCAGATGTTGGGCGATTGCGTGCAATCAGTTTTGTCACTCTTCTAAAAATAGGGAAACTAGTCAATCAAGAAAAGAATTATCAGAAAATTATATTGATGAATATCAAATATTATTCATTGAAACTTTTTTAGCAATAAAATGATTAGGTATGTCAATGTTAAGTGCAAGTGAATAATAAGGATTAGTCATCATCCCAATAAGAATGCATATTATAAAGTTGAATTCCAGCATTGATGTTTTAGAGGCAATAAATTTTGGTTATTAGTAAATATTGATAACTCATAAATTGGTCACATAAGAATTCGAGAAAAAAATATACTACTAATTTGATCATTCTTGTAAGGAGATGGGAGATTGGGTGACTAAAATGATTTGCACTAAACTACAGTTATTAATGAAAATCTATAATCATTGGTTGGCTGGTATACAACCAATACATAAAAATTGATACAAGCAACATTCAATTGAAAGCAGCGATGATAGGTGTTGATGTCACTCTCGGGTCTGAAAGGTGGTACATCCCGACAACACAAGACATGATAAAATAAATTGAACATGTTTTGTATTCTTAAAAGAAAAATTGTATGCTAAAAATAATATGAATAAGAAAGTAAATATAAATTTTATTCCACAATTAATAATCTATTAATATAAATGAAACAAATGCAGAAAATAGATAGAATCAAAGCTGAAATGACAATATGAAATGACTACACATAAGAAAGTAAATGTAATTGAAGCAATGACGAAAAAATACAAAAAAAATAGAAAATCTAAAACTGAAAATTATGCTCTGGTGGAGACGGTCATGCTAGTGGATGAATAAACTGTTATCAAAAAGTTAAATGAATGAGTTTGAAAAAGCAAACTCAATAAATAACGGTTATTTATTTTAGCATAAACTACAAGAAAAAGTAGACATGTAGTATCGACGATAAAGAAGAATAATTATGCATATATACCATCATAGAATCGCATGAGTATTAAAATATGAATATGTTCAATGCAATTACTTCCAATACAATAAAATTATATCAATGCATAACTTATCATTTTATTCAATTTTAATTTATTTTATATTTGTATAGTCAATTTTAATAGCCAATGAAATCGGGATGGCCAACAGTAACAAATATTCAAAAGGGTTTACCTACCAACACACAATCACACATAAGCATACCAATTTTTTCACAGTTCTAATATGTAAGAGACATGCATACTTCACACAGAGTTGTGATGTAACATAAATTTACATGCAATTTAAAAATTGTATAAAAAGAAATATTAAATTTGCAACATGCATGAAATTTTACAACAATAAAATATGACAACTAATTATTCATTAAAAATAATAATCAAAACTTTCATATGTTCAAAATAAGAAAATTGAACTAACAAGGGCACGATTGACAATCTTATGAGGTAAGAAGAAATCTACTACAGAGAACAATGATTAACGTCGCTAACTAGGAATGGATCTCATCATCTCCTTCCTCCGAGATAGAACAATGCCAGATGACGCTACTACATCAATTCCTCTACGACGCATGGCTGCCAACTTCATCCTTATTAGAAATGAGATGTATAAGAAGGCATTTGTAGGTCCATACCTCAAGTGTCTTCCTCCATCTGAAGCTAATTACACTCTACGAGAGGTTCATTCCGGGATATGTGGGGAGCATCTTGGGGGTAAGGCTCTTGCTCTTAAAATATCGAGACATGGTTTCCATTGGCCACGATCAAGCAAGACGCATTAGAATTTGTGCAAAAATGTAAGAGTTGTCAATTACACTTCAATCTAACGCATGCATCGCCACTAGAACTCATGTCTTGTCTCAGTCCTTGGCCTTTCACACAAGGGGGTACATATCATGAGGTCATTTCTGATAGGTACTGGACAACAAAAATTCATCAGCTTAGCTATCAAGTGTTTTGCCAAATGGGTAGAAGCAGAGCCTCTTGCCAAGTTTACTGAAGCGAATATCAAACGGTTTGTTTGGAAAAATATCATCTGTCGCTATGGACTTCCCACGAAGATTATCACTAATAATGTGACTCAATTCACTAGAAGGGCCTTCACATCACTCTGTAATGATCTTCACATTCAATTGGTGCACACTGCTACGGTACATCACCAAACGAATGGACATACATATGTGACAAATCAAATGGTGCTCAAGGGGTTGAAGACTCGTCTTGAGATGGCTGGGGACAGTGGGTAGAAGAGCTACACAACGTCCTCTCGACCTATCGCATCATCGCACGAACTCTTAGCAGGGAAACTCCATATAACTTATATTTTGGCCCAGAGGCTTTCATCCATGTCAATATTAGAGTTCCAAACACACGAGTCCAGGCCTTCGACTCGGATAACAAAGAAGAAAAGCTTCAACAACAGTTGGATCTTCTCCTAGAAATACGCGATGTGGCCACCTGAGAGCTGCTGCCTACCGTCAAAGAGTTGCTCGCCACTTCAACCGAAGAGTCAAGCCTCGACCAATCTCCATCGGTGACATGGACTTACGTAGTGTGGAAGCCGCAGGTCATGGTCCCCGACGCAATAAATTATCCCCTTTATGGGAAGGGTCATATATTGTGGCTGTCATGATCAAGCCTAGAATCTTCAAGCTCAAAGATTCAGATGGAAAAATTCTGCACGATTTGGAATGTCGAGAATCTTCAAAAATATTACCAATAACACTTTAATCATATCATCCATTCCATATTGCATTTAATGTTACTATATCTCAAACTTATTTTCTTACTTTCTTCTACAAAAAAAAATCTTTATAAAGTGTAACGACTCATTCACAAGTCACTTTATGCTCTCGACTCGAGAAATATGGAACTCTTGTTGTATCCTAGTCAGGGCATCATCAATCCTAAGAGGATTTGAACTGACCTCTTACATATGGGTTAGCATCGCCAAGTTTTTACTCCAGTAAAAATTCCTTGATAGGTTAACAATCCTTGGTGGACTACACCTGGTCTTTTCCACACATGTTCATAAGTGAGCAATGCGCCAGCAAACAACCTCAGATTGGTTAATAAGTCCTCGGTGGACTTTCTTTGGCTCCTCTCATATAGGTTAACTTCATCGAGTAATACTCTGATGCATAGCCTCAGTCAAGTTAAAGGTCGCTGACGATTTATCCCCACAATAACTTTCTCACATACAAGAATTTCTAAGATATTTTATATCCACTGTGGAATGAAAAGTAAACATTTCAACATTATCATAAAAAAATAAATCAAAAGAAAGAGAAGAAACTCGGGGGAGGGGGGCAAATAGCTAACAGAAACAAATAACTAAACAAGATGATCCACATGCATCATTCATACGACATAATAGCAACATCTGTGAAGTTCAAACAACATAACAAAAGCAAACACTCTACAAGCATAAAATGAGGAGTATACCACTAGTGAATGTCAACATTCTCCTCCGCCCCATCATCGTCGTTAAAGTGCACCTTCTTCAATTCATTCTCGATGTCATCACTGTCAAAATCTGAGGAAGAATCCTTCGAAGCTTGGCTAGGAGTGACCCCCTCCACGACAATCCCAGTTTGATGTTGCACTGCTCGACTCCCCTTCGAAAAACCTCAGATGAATCCTTCCTCGGTAAACCACTTTTGCTGCTCATTTACCTCAACATCAAGCACCCAATCACGAGCCACTTGAACTCAGTCTCAAATGATAGTAATAAGCGCAAGTGAGTTCTTGAATTCCTCAACCGCTTTACGCTTAACTTCTGAAACATTAACATCTTTTGTGGACCTCAAAATTCAGATCTCTTCTTCTTGGGCTGATTCTGTCAACTTAAGAGCTTTCATGTTCTTATTACTTTCACGAAGGCTGACTCGTGCATCAACCAACCCCTCCCGGGTTTTCTCCAGATCATGAAACTGCAACAAGAGGGAGGTTGCCATTGTTGAAAGTTTTGTCCTGTACTTTGTCAACTGTGATTCTCGAGATGTAATTTTTTTAACCTCATATTCATTCTGACGCTTGTACTCACCTTGAAAACATTTGAGCTTAACAAACTCAGAATTTCAGTTTCTCTGTGTCAGTCCTAGGCCCTTCTGGATTTCCAACATATTATCCACTTAGAATAAAAGAAATCTGGGTCAGATAGATAAAATAATATAGTAGCAGAGATATAAAAATCTCTCTGGATCATCCGATCAAAATGATTCATATTTCTGCATTGAATGCACCTAGAACACTATAAATAGACCCCACCCCACACTTGAGAGGGGGAAGCCTGGAGAGAAAGAGTTTGTGGTCTTGAAGAGAAGCAGTAGCTCAGCACTACCACCGACCTCCGTCGACGCTTATAAACCACCACCTAACGTCATCGACCATCACCAACTGTCATCAACCACCGCTGACCTTTGTCAACCACCATCTACTGTTGTTAACCATCGTCTACCGTCGTCTACCACCGCCGACCTCCGTCAACCACCACCTACGGTCGTCGACTCTCGCATACGGTCGTCAAACACCGCCAACCTCCGTCGACCATCACCTACCATCGTCGTCTACCGCCGACATATGTAAATTACTATCAATCATCGCCAATCACCACCAACTAGATGTCGTCAGTCGACGTTGTAATCTGAAACATATAGATACAATTTCCTGTTTGGGGGACAAAGAGTTTATGTAAACATTAATCAATGGTGAATTTTCGCAGCTGGGTCAGACCTCGTGGTTTTTCTCTTTACGGGGTTTCCACATAAAAACTTCTAGAGTCGTCACCGCTTGTTTGTTTTTCATCTATGTGTGTGCTAAATTTTCGTCCAACACTAAAACAATAATCCACTACTCTACCGCCCCGAATTTTCTAGCACGCATCACGCCTAATAAAAAAACAGTTATTATCTCGAAGCGGCCAAAAAGACTCGTGTCAATATTCAGTGGTGCAACTAGTGATCATACACAATTTTGAATTAAATTATAATTTCATATACAATTAAAGATATTAAACATAAATGTTAATTAGATTAAGTGCAACATAATTATTATAAACTTTTATTTTATATGTGTGTGTGTATTATTTTATTTATTTATATAAATTACAATAAAAGGAGATAAAAGAAAAAAAATGAAGAAGATAGGCTTACACAGTGGCTGAACTAGAATTTGAAGGGAAGGGAGGTCAAATCAAAAATCAATTAAAATAAACTAAATTAAAATATATTTTTAAAAAATAAAATTTATTTTCTGAACATTAATATAATTAATTTATTCAAAGCTGATATCATTTAATATTTATCTAAATATATTTTAAAAATATTTTATTATTGATAAAAAAACTAATTATAATCAAATTTATTGGGGCAATTACAAACTATATGATATTATTTACAAAAATTATTTATTTTTTATCACATTAAAATATATTATTATTGAGCATTTAAGTTTAAAGGGGGACAAAAGTTCTATTTGAGTTTAAGGGGGGTGGCAAAATTTCTATTTGAGTTTAAAGAGAGGCAGAAATTTTTTTTTAGTTATTGGAGAGCAAGTTTCTTAGTAATAATAATATAATAATGAGTTTAACAAAACTCAAGGGGGCAACTTCTCCACCCACCCACCCGTTCCAATATATGAATTTAGTTTTTTTTTCCCCCACAGCCATAATCTATTGGTTATGATAAGATAAATCGTCAATTTTAACGTTATCTAGGGTTTACTATCGATTTTAACCTCATAGGTAAAATGTTTTTCGGTTTTTTCAAAATCGATCAATATTCCGAAGGTATAAAGTGTCGACGGTTATCCGACAATTTAATGTCGTTATTTTTTTCGAAAAAATTTGAGTCATCAATAATCATAAGTTTATATAACCGATGGTTCTTCTGTCGGTAATTGCGACACATAGATGTAGAAAAGTGTCACATTCGTCAGTTTTTTTAAGCAGACAAAACCGTATGTTATGCGTCGTTTATAACCAGCGGGTTAACTGTCGGAAAAGTATCGCACTAGTCGGTTTTTTAACACAGATAAAAACCGTCGATTAGCATCATTTTTTATAATCGCCAAGTTAACTGTCAAAAAAGTGTAGTGCTCATTATTTTTGTGTTATGCACCTTAAACCATCAGTTATCTGTCGGTTAGACGTCGATAAAAATGACCATCAGCTAGTCGTCGGTTTTGCTTATGGATTGGTTTGGAACCATCACGAAACGGACGGTAAGCAATCTGAAACCTGTAGCACAAGAAAAACAAATTCAGTCATTCATATTTACATTGTCACGCTTATTATCACAACATTTAATATACAAATCCAAGCATTTAACGAAATGAAAGAGCTGTAAAAAAGTAAATTATCCAATCAAATAATGGAATAAATAAAATCTATTGCTCTAAAATATATACACGTCACTGTCTACATAAAAGGTATATGTCCAAACATACATAAACATATAAAAAAAATCCCCTCTTAATCATCCATATCTATCTTGTCAACCTCATCCTCATCGTCATTCGTTGTTTCCTCCTCCTCCAATGTTGTAGCTGCCTTGCCACACTCATTCATTTGCTACCGAAATGAATCATACTCAACCTTTAGCTTGGCCTCCATGTTGGCCTCCAGCTCTAACCTCACATAAGAGAAACAAGCCTTCATTTCGGCAGATACTGCCACAACACACCTGAAGATCTCATAATCATGTGTGGTAGAGGTAGAAGCTGTAGATGCACTGGTGGAGGGGTGAACATCGTAGGCAAACCACTGCGACCCGAGCCTGTATACTCGACCCTTCTCCTTCTCTCAGACAGCCTCCCTCCACAGGTCCTACTCAAAAGGATCACGCTTGCGGAGCTAAATGTTGTCAGATCAACCTCCTCATGTGAAATCCAAATTCAGTGATCAGACTGAAATCCCCGACAGTGTAAATCATATTTCACTTCGTCGGGCGTTTAGTGTGCTCGATTTCTATGTTTCAAACATTGACACCGAAATCACATTGTCGTCTCTTTTATGTTGATCTTGATCTTAATGAGCACTGATTCACTATCAAAGTCTTTTTTTTTTGTTGATGATAAAAAACATGTGTGTAATGAATTTAGTCAAATGTCAAATAAATAGTTAAACAATATACATATTGAGAAAATATTCATTAGCTGACCTCTTACAAATAGATATATATTGTTAGTTAGGTGAGGGAGACCTAACATGGATCACTCATGTGCATTGAACTTTATTTAGAACTATTAATTGAGTTTTTCTTTGTCAACAAAATCATCTGAAAGGTACATTAAGATTATAATATAATATTAAATTAAGTGCTTAAACTTTTTGGGTTTATATTAACCTTAAACTGAGATTAAACGTGATTAAAATCGAATGGCTCAAGAGATTGTCCACTTGATTGCTTGACCTAAGGATTTTAGTTGACTTGAACCTCAACTAAAATAACCACTAAATCATGACATTGACTCCCCCTTAATGAACCAGTAAGATTATGACAAATCATATGCAATCAACATGACATATTTAAATTCTCTTATAATAAGGATCAATTTTTGTTTCTATTTTCAAAAAATAGAAGATAAAATAAAAAATATGTTTTTTATTGTGTTTTTATCTATTTTTCATTTTATTTTTGATACGACACCAATAAATTTTCATTGTCCAGCACGAATCTCGATGCACGACACGAATCTCAATACATTTTTTTAAGCAAGAAACGTTCAAATCTTGATAAAAGTCATCCAGAGCTCCGATTTCAGCGAACTTATAATCAAACTGACCGGCTCGATGAGACAAACCTAATGATATAAATATTAGTCCAATATAAGTCGAATGAAGCCCAAATCAAGTCATTAAACCACTCTTGAAAATTTCTGGACAAATTTTGAAGGACAAACAGATGCCGAAACTAACAAGCTTATACTCGAATCGAGCGTCTCGACAAGAAAATCCAACGAGTCTAAGATCACTTAATTCCGACATTGTTAAGGCAATCAAATGTCTAGTAAACGTCGTATGATCGAAGGAAACTCTTTGGACCTTCTGATCAAAATGATTCATATTCCTGCATTAAATGCACCTATAACATTAAAAATAGACTCCCACCCCAACAAGAGGGGGAGAAGCCTAGAGAGAGAGTCTGAGACATTAAGGAGAAGCTACAGCTCAGCACTGCCGTCGACCTTCACGACCTCCGTCACCGTCTACCTCTGTCTATCTCCGTCAATCACCACCTACCGTCGTCAACCACCGCTAACCTACTTCGACCATCGCATACTGTCATCGACAACCGCCACCCTTCGTCGGCCTCCGTCGCCGTCGAGCTCTGTTGATATCGACCTCCATCGAATGCCGTCAATAACCACTTACCGTCGTCGACCATTGCCTACCGTTATCGACCACCACCGACCTCCGTTGACCACGCCTACCGTCGTGGACTACCGCCGACCTCTGTAGATTACTACCAATCATCGTCAATCACCACCCACCAGATGCCGTCAGTCGACATTATATTATGAAAAATATAGTTATCATTTCTCGTATATGAGACAAGGGAATTCTGTGACATCAATCAACAGTGGATTTTCACAACTGGGTCAGGCCCCGTGACAGAAAAATAGGAGGGGATAGAGGGGATAATTGTATTCGTTTGTTTTATTTTTTATTTTTAAAAAAAATTATAAATGTTATCAAATATATTTTTGTTTTATGTTAAAAATAAAATAATAAAACAAAATAGAAAAAAAAAAAAGAGTGATTTCAAACGGCCGCAGGATCACAATATCAAAAAATGCTTCGCGGAGTAAATACTAATTTTTAATTTAAATGCCACGCCATACGACGTCCTAGTAATCTCCTTCTCAATTAATCTCCTTCTCAAAAATAAAATAAAAAAATAGATAAAATTAGACATCAAAGTGAAGGGGATGATAAAAATAATCATATTGATTAGTGCGAGATTAAATTATAAGTTCATTTAATTAATTAATGCTTCCTTAATCAAGTTTTTGCTTCCTCCCACGATGGCTCAATCAGATGGCTTCATGATTGGCGCGTCGGCTTTAATATGCCAGGTGGTGCGATGTTATTGGAGAAACGGTCACTTTCATATTTTTTTATATTAGCATATTTTATATTGAAGTTAGAAATATTTTTGCTACTAATGTGTGTTGACCTTGTGAATTCTATGATTTATTTTTCTTAAGAATTCACACCAATTTACTCCGAATTGATTGGGTTCTCGAGTAGTTCTATTTTTTTTTCTCGCATTTGAGATTAAGAGTGTGCGGCTTATTTTTAGGTTGAGTGTTGTATTTTTTAAAAGGGGTCGCCTACAGAAGTTGTCGGCGAATTTTAAATTTAATTTAAATATATATATAATTTAGAAAGTAGTATTTGATTTTGAAAATAATTTTAAATTTGAAAATTTTAAGATATGAAATCAAGCCGATCTCGCATCCCGAATAGTTTATATAAACGAGCATCGCATCATAGACCGTGTATCTATCCCGAAGAATAGACACATTGCTCGATGATGGGGCTCGATTAAATAAACTAGAAGATTTGTGACGTCCGTTTGGTCTGCGAACCAATTTTATAAGCTAGATGAGTTCCCTCGCTTAATATAAATGAATTAAGCGGGGTTTATATTACTAGGTTCTTAAAGTTCACTATAAAGGCGAGCCACATAGTTAATTACATCTTAAATGAAGTGAATCATTTAAGAAAACTCTCGATAATGATCGGTGGTTTTGCTCGCAAGAATTTCAAAGTTTAAGGTTTTCAAAGGATTGAATTTTGGAAATTTCGATAGGGAATGGATCAAATTTGGAACAGTTATTTTCGGGAGTCCGAATGGAAGAAAAGTAGGAGAAGTCGAGGATCCAAGAAGAATCTTGGTAACTTCCCAGACTATCCTATTGTTTGGCTTTGAATTTAAGATTTTATTTAATGTTGCAATCTTACCAATTTTAATTAATTAGGACTTATATTTGTATGATATGATCATACAAACAGCCTCGAAGATGTGAGGGTTTATGTCGTATCGAACAACTACCTCGGAATCCTAGGACCGGTTAGGGCTTAATTTGCATAAAATGATTATGCAAGTGCCTAACGAAAAGTTGAGGATTTATGTTGCACTAAGCGAACTACCTCGAAATCCTATGGCATGGTTATTTAATTCTAAGAATGGTTTTGTTGATGTAGATTCGAGCTTTATCGATGACGATGGCCGTCTTTGCCCACCATACTCAGAGCTCCTTGTTGTTGCGAGGTTTAGTTTTAGAAGTCATAAATCGGGAGATGAGATAAGTGTTTGGTTTGAGAAAGTTTTAATTTTCATGTGTCTTAAATATTTTAATTAAAACGAGTCTTAGAGTTGATTAAACGGAACCGATTAAGATCCCGCGGTTCCGTCATCCCGAGCATCGTTATTTTCATCGAATTCACTTAGTCAGGATGAATTTGCTAAACTCGACTAAATGAGTTCCGCACTTTCATTTAGACCGTGGGAAATCTCATTAGCAACACGTGGGTTACATCATCAGAGGTATTCCAGATCATTCGATGAGACGTTTTAATTTAGTTGTAGTTGTAGTTTTGTTGTTTTGTTTATGATTAAATTTTGAGTTGTTTTATATTTTGAATGTTGTGGCGGTGAATTTTATCTTGTGGTGTCTTTTAATTTAGTTATGGGTTTCAGTTTTGGTCTCTGTCCTAAGGGTGTAGGTTTTCATGCAACTGTTGTTTATCATGCAAGAAAGGTAAAGTACAACACGAATAAATGAATTGCGATAAGATAAATTGCAATAAAATAAAAGCGTACCGGAGGGTCTTCTCGTCATCCCAAGCTGTACTTAAAATACAATTTAGAGCATTTAAGCATTTATAGAAATTTCTAGGTAAAGGTAAGGGAAGGGTTATGGTTTTCTACAAAGTCCCAATCACTATAGCTTAGTCGTTTCTATGACGTCTAGGTCTTCGATTTTGGTTTTAAGGATGATTTTCTTCACCAAAGAACAACTAAACTTAATTTGTTCTTAAGGACATTCCATCATATTGAGGAAGTGTTTAAGACGAATCTTAAACATCTTTTCGATATTTCGGGAATTGTCTAAGTCCAAATGAATTCTATTGTGCGAGTGAATTAATCATCCAAGGTGTTTAAGTTAAGTTTTATTTCTTGCTCGGTGAATTAGGATGTTTGAATATCCTTATGGGTGAAGTGTCATTTCACTTGATACTCCATTTAGGAGTTATAATAGTAAAAGCTCTAAAGGCAAAATGATATTTAATGATTTGTGATTCAAATTTAAGTTAAATTAATGATTTAAGTTTGGAATAGTGTCAAGTTATTTTAGATTTATTTTGAATTCTTCATATCTTAGGTGATATTATATTTAATTCAATTTAATTTAATTTAACTTAATTTAATTCAATGTGGTTTAGTTTAACTTAATTTAATTTAGGTTAATTTAATATGATATGCTTTAGCTTAATTTAATTTAATTTGATTTAATTTAATTTGTTTTAATTTTAATTTAATTTAATTTAATTTAATTTAATTTAATTTAATTTAATTTAATTTAGTTTAATTTAATTTAATTTAATTTAATTTAATTTAATTTAATTTAATTTAATTTAATTTAATATGATTTAATTTAATTTTAATTTAATTTAATTTTAATTTAATTTAATTTTTTTTAATTTAATATTTTATTTTAAAGGGATTTGCTTTAAATAATTTAACCTTAATTTAATTTAATGATTAAGTCTTTTAGCATTTTAAACCTTAAACTTGGATTATCATTTTAATTAGGGATTAAATATTATTGAGATGATTAATTTAGGGATCCTTAAATTAAAGAACAAATTTCTTCCTAATAACATCCACTATTTTAATAATTCCAATTTATTATTCTTCAAATTTAATTATTTATTTTAATTAAAATTTATTTTAATTATTTTTAAGTTGTTTAATAGGTTCCTACCCTTTAATTGTTTAAATTTCAATCATCCAAATCAGAATAAGATCAAATATTTTACCCTTTCATTTTATTAAGCCTAAAGTTTTAATTAAGGGTTAAAAATTTTAATTACCATTTTGCCCTTCAAGCTTTAATAATTTCATAACTCACTAAATTGAGCTCAAATGAATTTGAAATTTTTATATGACTTCACTCATATGTCAATAAAGACATTAGAGGAGAAAATGTGATTTTTATGTATTTAATTTATTTATGTAATTATTTTTGGTGGAAAATAAGGATTTCCAAAGAAAATTTAATAATATGACCAAGGAAAAGTTTCTGTCCTTAGGAAAATTATGGGACATTCCTAATGACCAGGGGACCACTTGGACCAATTTTTGTGATTTTTTGAATTATATTTTATTTATTAAAATTATTTTAAGTTCTGGAGTATTAATTAATTTAAAAATAGAATATAAGTTGAAAAATGAATTTTATAATTTTTAAAATTCTCTCTGATATCAAGAAAATCAGAGAACCAAATTTTATAATTTTCTGATTTTTCCTTAATTTATTGGAATTATTTTAGTGGAAATGCTAGAAAATTTATTTTTTTAATTTTAAAATTACCCCAAGGCTTTAAAATTTAATATCTTATCATAGAGACCTAGGAAAAATATGGGATTTATTCCTAAGTGATTAAAATTCAAAATGTGACATTTTGGTGAATTTTATTATTTTTGTAATTTTTATTATTTTTTAATTATTTAAAATATTAAAATAATGATAAAAAATCAACTTTTTTAGAAAATTGTAATTTTAATTTTCTTAAATTCCCCTGATATCAGAGAGGCTCCAAAACCAATTTGGTGAATTTTTGAAAGGTATTTTGAAAGTTATGAATTTTTTAAAGTTTAAAATGACTAAATGGCTTAATCAACCCATTTAGTAGGGCTAACCAAGTCCAATTGACTTCAAATTTTTATGGTGGGTTCCTCTGATCCTAAAGGTCAGTGGAGAATTGATTTCAAGTCAATTTGATGTATGGTTAGCTCTAATTAATTAAGGGTCTATTTTGGGTGTTTAAGCCGATTAGGGTTATTTTAAGTGAATTAACTCAAGTCCTATTTTTCCTAGGGTTCTTTGGTCATAAGGAACATCACCAAATTTTCCTAGAATTTATTTCACAACATGCTAATTTTTGGAATTAAAATGCTCAAAACAGACCACATGCATTTGAAAAATCAATAATTTTTCACGAGAGATGGCCTACGACCTTGGAAAATTCGGGGAATGTTCCCAAGTTCGGAGGCTTCAAAAGCCCTATGGTCTCATGCCATGGTGAATTGTATGAATGCATGGAGAATTAAAACAATGCGGGGAGTAAATAATTAATTAAAAATAAAGTACTTGAGGCAAAATTAATTAATTTCTTTTCCACATTATTCTCCTCTATTCACCGAGCAAGAGGGTATTTTTATTTTATTTTTGTGATTTTTCTACACAAAGATATGGATTTTTGAAGTTCGAGTATTTAAATAAATCGGAAAATACCCTATTTATCTACTTATCCACATCGGCGCCGCGTCGACCTCGGCGTCTCCGAACAGCCACGCGGCGCGCTCCCATTCGACGCCGCCTTCCGAGTCGGCGCCGCGCGGCCCGCGGTTCGCGTATCGTTCTGCCGATCCGACGCCATCTGAGCCGTCCGTCCGCGCGTGTATTGAATGAACGGCATCCGTTCATCGTCCCCGAGCGTCCTAACCCGAGAGCCGTCTACCTTCTAGCCCTAAGATCTCACTCGATTCTCCATGGATTTTTATGTTCTTATGCTCTATGGATTCGTCTTGAAGAGACGAACACATCTATACGGCTAATGCTCATTGAAATCGACTCATTTGAAATGGAGAATGTTCAGAAGCTCGGGATGAAGAATTGATCCATACCTTGGCTGCGAGAGGTGAAGCCTCGATCGAGAGATGTTCGGCACGTTCGTTGGAGCTGCAGGGAGGCTAGGGATGAAGCTCGGGGATGTGGTGAATTGCACTAGGTGTAGTTTCCACCAAGGCCGATCACAACCTTTGGAGTACGGAACAAGCTGGGTGGCTCGGAGAGGGAGCTTTCACTTTGGAAAACTTCTTCTCTTGGCACTGGTGAAGGTGTAGGTGAGTTTAATTTGATTTTGGTGAAGGATTCGGGAGTGTCACTGTTCGGCACGAGAATTGAGCTCCAAAATTGAGCTCGATCAATGGGGATTAGAGCAGGAGAACAGTGGGGATCAATTGCTCTAAGTCTGGAGGGGAGTGAGGAGTGATTTTGGCAGAGTTTTGGTATGGTCTGGTTCAACACCTTTCATGGCCGAGAGGAGGTGGTGTTTAAATAGGAGAGGGTGGAGGGCCTCCCAGGGGGGTTTAAGGCTGGGGATCAGCTGCTCTGGTGAGGAGAAGGAGAGCTATCGTTGTCCATTTGGGTTGAGACAAGTCAGCGAGGGAGAATTGAATTTTTGGCTCCTCCCGAGGTCTCGGCCATGGTGTTTTCCGGCGGCTCGGTGGCTGGCCGGCCGAGCACTGGTCACCATCTTGTTCGAGTGGGTCGGGGTCGGGGTTTAGTGCGATCAATTGGCCATGGACATGTGTAAAGGAGTTTGATTTAAATGGAATGGGAGAAGGCTTATTTTGGCTTGGTTTGGTTCAACTCATGCATTTGGGCTAGGTTCACCATCCAAGGCTTGACCTTAGGTGAGGGAGAATCATTTGGGTCGAGCTGAATTGGGGTAGTGAAGTCCCCATCCATGGTGAGGTGGCTAAGCATGGTATAGTGTGTGACATGCTTAAGGTAAAAAAGGTTTAAGGGAGGTTTAAGAAAGAACCCCCTCTTCTTGCCATAAATGGACTAATGACAAGTCAAAGCCCTCATGGCTTCATGTGGCTTGAGAATGGCTTGTTCATGGCTCCATTTGGCTTGGGAAAAGTTTAGTCAACTTCATGGAAATAGAATTTAGGAATTTTGGTATTTTGGTGGAGAATTTTCATGAAGCTTGATTTGGAATGGCTTAATGATGATTTTAAAACTTAGGGGTGATTTTGATTAAATGGATGATGTGGGTAAATGTCATGTGGGCTTTGGATTAAAAACTTGGGCTTTTGAAATGGTCTTGGGTGGACTTTTTAAAGTGGTTTAAGGAAGTGGGCCTTTAGGTTTAAGAATGAGTTCATGGATGGGAATTTTTGTAAAAGTTTGGGCCAAATAATTGTTGGTTTTGGTTTAGGGATGTTTCATGAGTAATTTGAAATAGATTTAAGGTGGTTTGGGTTTGAATTGGGTTGATTTAGGTTTATTTGGTAAATGGGCCAATGTAGGTCAAATTGGGCTAACTTGGGCCAATGTTGGGCTAGGGTTGAAATTGATGTAAAATAAATGTTGGGAAATGTTTATGGGAGTGTTTCAAAGAGGTTTTGTCTTTGGTTAGGTTTTGACTTTGGGATTTGGGTTCATTTGGGTTATGTTTATGTTTATGTCAAAATTGGGCCTTTTGATTTTGGGTTGAATTTGAGTGGGGTTTGGGTCTAAATTTTGGGCAAATCATGTTAGTGTTTTGTTTATGGGGATGTTAAGGAAGGTTTAGAAAAAGATTTGGGGTTAATTGGAGTTGAATTGGGTGAGTTTGGGCTAAGTTTGGGTCATGGGTCCAAATTGGGCTTTAAGGCCCAAAGTGAAATTGGATCCAAATGTCAATCAAATTGGACTTGGATTTGGTCTAGATTGGTGTTGGGGATGTTGAATTGAAGTTTAGAATTGAATTGGACCAGAATTTGGGTCAATTGGATAGGTTTGGTTTGACATTGGGTTCACTTTGGGTTAAAATGGGTCAAATTGGGGATTTTGATAAAAGTGGGGAAAATTGACAAAATTGGCCCATGGTGTAGTTGAACAAAATGAAATTGGGAATATTTGGGATTTTCTAGAATTTTCTGGGAATTTTATGAATTTTTGGATTTTTGGGTCAAGAGGGGTATTTTGGGTATTTGGAGGGTATTGGGAGGTATTTTTGGAATTTTTGGTATTTTTGGGTATGGATGATCAATTTGAGTAATGTGGAAATGTTTGGGATTGATTTTGGGGATTTTTGGGTGATTTGGAGATTTTAGAAAAATTTGGGTAATTTTAAAGGTTTTGGGTAAGTTTAGGCGGGTATAGGGTCCGGGGGTCAAAAATTGAAAATTTGGAAAATTGAAGATTGGGTGAGTGTAAGCGGAATGAAATCATTTTGGTTGAGCCATGAAGCCACATCAAGCCCACATGAGCCATGAAGGGACTCATTTGAGGCATCCACTATGTTGTTCCTAACCCTCTTGCTAAGGGCTTAGGGGTTAAGGACCATCCATGTGAATCACCTGCATGAGTTAGGAGGTCAAGTTGGATATGGTTGTGGTTTTAAGAGGTGTGTGAAAGTGCAGTGTATAGGTGTAGTGTGTGTGTAAGCCAACCCTTCACTGGACTGAGCCACCTGAGGGCGATCATAGGCGAAAGAGTCCTATAGGAACTCATCCTTTAAACTTCCACATTTAATTTCAACCCTCTAGGTGATTAGGGGTCTACAATCAATTTTGTGGAGTTTGCGGGGAGTTAAGAAGTGGTTTGAATTTCTAAGTGGTGGGCCCCGATTCTAGTCCTCCAGGATAGTCGAAGGAAAAGCTGGTAGATCATAAATACTAAAGAGAGAAGAAAAGACCTCATCAAAAATGAGGTCAACAAAGAGTATTTTTGTGGCAACTGCAGTTGTTTGAAGAATCAGCTGTAAAGCTGTTGTTCTAAAAACTGAGGTGGCTATTACATTTTTTTTTAAAGTTTGATCACAGTTTTGTACCAGCCACCGCACTTAGCTAGGTTCAGTGGCAAAACACAGCTTTCAGTTACAGTTTTTGGAAAAAAATTGGTAAAACTAAGTTTTACCAAACAAAAAACAAAAATTGTGGAGCATCATTAAACATTAAAATGGACAATAAATGTGTCTCATATAAAAAACAAATAAAAGGCAACAACAATTACCTTAGGGCACAGTTATACTGAGGCAGACCCTAATTTCGCTCTGATGACACTCGTTGAAGGGTTTCATGAATTTGTAGGCTATGGAAAGCTAAGTATCACCGAATTATGGTCCCACAACTTTAAAATGGATATTTTACAAATAACATAATAAGGAACTAATGCCAACATGTGAGCCAGACTATGGCACGAGCACATCGAACTCAGCCCCTAGTTTCTCGACTTATCATACGTTAAGGAGTTTTATGGATTCCCTTGGCCTAGGGAGGCTCCAAATAGATAGATAAGTCCCTTAAACATTAAAATAGACAATAGACATGTCCCTGTTAGAAACTTTAATCCGTAAAACTTTAATTTTCGTTCACATTCTTGTTGGAGAAAAAACAACAAAACTTAAATCATTATTCTTTCATCTTAAGGCGGAAGCGTACCTGAATGCATTTGATCGATTGCAAGCAATGATCTTCCAATCTGCTGATTTTCCGGAGTTTTCCTTAGTCTCTCTCGTTGATGGGGAACAAGAGAATTTTTAGACGTATGCGGATCGTGGACCATTACCTCTCTATTTAATATAACCAATGGGTGGTTACAAGAATTGCTAAATTCCACTCGCCCCTCATCAAATCGAATTTGCACTTATGGTATCCACACTTATAATTTCATGACAAATGTGCCTAAAGTCATAAACTTTACTATTAATTAGACCACAATAATTTTGACTTATTAAATAATGACCCAACACATTTATTAATTACATTGTAGTCCCATAATTAATCCAACAATCTCCCACTGGACTATATATGTAAAAAATAAATGTGTCAACCTTAGTGCGCTCAAAATTTATTGTTATTATTATAAAGGCACATTACAATCTCGTCCATTAATCATATCAATATAGGATCAAAGCAACTCTTCATTGTATTTGTCACAACTAAACCCATCAATGGTCACATATATTAATATAATCAAATGACATAGATCAATCATGAATGTGTGGAATGAAAATTACATGCAAGGTGGTCGACTCATGTCAATTTTCAACCTGGTCCTACTTTACTTAAGTGAGATCAAACTTTAACTATACAGAGTGTACCGAATCGAATAAAATACCATATTTCGATCGGAAAATATCCAAATATGTTTTGTACATAAAATAAAACATATAACTAAAAACACAAACTAACAAACTCTCACTGAATCTAAATTTTCTCAAGCTCTATAACACCCATATGAGTAGTATGCTCATGAAAGACCTTGGGTATCAGACCCTTTGTAAGGGGGTCCGCAATCATGGAGTTTGTTCTAATATGCTCTATACAAATCTGGCCACTCACAACAAGAAATTTGATGTCAATATGCTTTGACTTGATGAACTCTCGTTGTTATTGGAATACAATACCGCTCGATTTATCGTCACAAAATAACTTTAGTGGTCTTTCAATCCCTTCCATAATGCGCATACCTAGTGACAAAATTTCTCACCATATGCCATGGTTGGATGCCTCATAACATGCTATATACTCGCTGCCATAATGGATGAAGCTATTAGTGTTTGTTTTGCACTTCTCCAGGATATAGCTCCACCACTTAACAAAAATATGTAGCTCGATGTGGATCTTTCATTGCCTTGGCATCCAACAGAAATCGGAGTCGAATACCCAATGATCTCCAAATTATCCGATCTCCTATATGTAAGCATGTAATCTTTTGTTCTCCTTAAGTACCTCATAACCCTTTTCGCCGCTTTCCAATGATCCATTCCCGGGTTACTTAAGTATCCGCCTAAAACTCCAACAATGTACGCAATATCCGGCCGCGTACAAACTTCGAGCATACATAAGACTCCCTATTGCCGAAGCATAGGGAATCTTTTGCATTTCCCGAATCTCAAGGTTTCCTTTTGGGCACCGATCGAGACCGAACTTGTCTCCTTAGCTGACGAGGGTGTCAATTGGTCTACAATTCCGCATGCCATATCTTTTAAGCACTTTATCAATATAACCTTTTCGTGATAATCCAAGAATACACCGAGAACGATCTCGGTGAATTTGAATTCCTAAAACAAATGAGGCATCACCAAGATCTTTCATCTCAAAATTATTTGATAGAAATCTTTTGGTTTCCCGCAACATGTCTATATTATTTCATGGCAAGCAAGTATGTCATCCACATACAAAATCAGAAAAATATGTTTTATCCCACTGAATTTATGATACACACAATCATCAACTGCATTCATTTCAAAACCAAATGAAAGAATCACCTGAAGAAATTTGTGATATCATTGACGGGAAGCTTGTTTGAGCCCATAAATGGATTTCGTCAGTTTGCAAACCATATTCTTTGGGTCTCCCATCACAAAGTTTTTTGGTTGCAACATATAGATCGTTTCATCAATGTCACCATTGAGAAATGCGGTCTTGACATCCATTTGATGTAGCTCCATATCATAATGAGCAACAAGTGCCATGATTACTCTAAAAGAGTCCTTTGTTGAAACCGGAGAAAAGGTCTCTTTATAAGTCAATCCCTTCCTTTTGAGTAAAGCCTTTAGCTACAAGACGAGCTTTATGTCTTTCCACATTGCCTTTTGAATCCCTTTTAGTTTTAAAAATCCATTTACAACCAATGGGTTTCTTTCCTTCGGCAATGGAACAAGTTCCCAAACTTTATTGTTTTGCATAGACTTATACTCCTCATTCATCGCTTTCGATCCATTTTTCCGAATTGGAACTTTGCATAGCTTCGATGAAAGTTGATAGGATCATCTTCCATCATACTAATATTTTCCTCATGTTCCCGAAGAAATACAATATAATCATCTCGAAATAGCATTTCTTCTTTCCCTAGCGGATCGTCGCAAAAGCACTTGCTCTCGAACTTGTTCTCGAGGTTGTTGAATTTGTTCCTCAAGGGTTCTCGATTTGCAACTTCGATCAATGTCAGGAGTAAGATCCTGATCATTATCAAAAGCAATTACAGGAATAGGAACCAATTCCTCTTCAACAAGAGTAGTATGGTCTGATTCCTCCTCAAAGACAAAGTCTCTAACCTGATTTCTCCCCCCAAATTCAATATCCTCAAAGAACACTGCAGTTTCCGTCTCAAAAATTATCTTTAATTTGGGATCATAAAACTTGAAACCCCTAGATCGCTCCGAATAACCAACAAAGTAGCTGTTTACTGTTTTAGGGTCTAACTTTTTCTTAAGTGACTTGTAAGGCCTTGCCTCAGCTAGGCAACCCCAAACATGAAAATGCTTTAAACTGGGTTTTCACCCTGTCCAAAGCTCATAAGGTGTAATTGTGTACCGCTTTAGTTGGTACTCTATTTAGAATGTAGGTCGCTGTCTCGAGTGCTTCTCCCAGTAGTGAATTTTGTAAGGTAGAATGACCGATCATACTTCTTACCATGTCTTTAAGAGTGCGATTTCGTCTTTCAGCCTACACCATTCATGCTAGGTGAACTCGGCATAGTGTATTGTGGGACAATTCCACACTCCTCTAGGAATTTAGCAAATGGTCCCTGACGTTGTTCACTCGAACCGTCATATCTACCGTAGTATTCACCACCACGATCAGATTTGACTTTCTTTATTCTTTTGCTTAGTTGGTTTTCAACTTCAGTCTTATAAGATTTGAACACGTCTAATACTTGAGACTTCTCATTAATAAGAAATAGGTATGCATATCTTGAATAATCATATATGAATGATACAAAATATTTTTGACCATTCCACGAAGTCGTAGAAAATGGTCCACAAACATCCGTATGTATCAATTCTAAGACTTCAGTAGCTCTATATGCACCTAATTTCTTCCTTTTGGTCTCGTTTTCCCTTAATGCATTCAATACGTACATCAAAGTCCGTAAAATCAATGGAATTTAGAATTCCATCTCGACACAAGTCTTTCAACTCTATTTCTAGAGATGTGACCTAAACGCTTGTGCCATAATGCTCCTGAATTTTCATTATTAATTTTTCGCTTAGTACCTCGTAATTCCACATTCAGAGTTTCATTATAAGAAGCAACAATATCAAGCGAATAAAAATTGTCATATACCACAAGAGAACCAATTCCAACAATATTGGAATTAATAGATAAACTGAAACAATCGTTTTGAAATGAACAACAATAACCTAATTTGTCCGAACAACAAACAGAAACCAAATTCCGTCTAAATGACGGTACAACAAAAGTATCTATCAAATCCAAATAAGTAACCAAGTACATAATAACAATCTAAAATGCCCAATTGCTTCCACTTCTACCGATTTTCCATCTCCCACATAAATGCATCTTTCAAGCATCATTTGGTTTTCGGTAGCTCAGTAACCCTTGTATTGAAACACTTATGTTAGTAGTAAGCACTCGCAGTCTAACCACCAAGTGTTTCTAGGTACCGAAGCCAAATTTACCTCGTAACGGACCAAAGTTAGAAATGTACCTTTCTTTACACGCCAAGCATGATATTTAAGCACATTCCTTCTTCGATGTCCTTCTTTGTTGCAAAAGAAACAACCGATATTTTCTGAATTTCGAGCTTTATTTTGTTTCTTTTGAGAATGACCCTTACTCTTAGCAGCCTTCATTCTTTCTTTTAGAGCCCCTTTCCTTAGAGGTGTTTACCGGATGAGCACTATCGCCTTTCCTCGCTTCAACCTTTCTTCCTCTCGCACACAATGAGAAATAAGCTCATTAAGAGTCCATTTCTCCTTTTGTATATTATAGCCGACCGTAAATCGTCAAACCGCGGAGAAAGAGAAATAAGAACTAAATGCACGAGTAAGTCATCCGTCAACTCGAGATTTAGTTTCTTTAATTTTGAAGCAATATTAGACATCTCCATGATGTACTCCCTTATATTTTCCTTGCCTCCGAACTTCATTGAAATCAGCTTCTTTAAAAGAATACCGGTTCAGCCTTTATCGCTCTTTGCAAAGCGTTTCTCAATTTCAACGAAGGAAAATTGCGACGATCAGTCGATCTCACTAGACACCGCACCTCTAAAGGCCTCGTGTATGCCGCGCTTTATGATCATTAGACTCAAGCGATTAGAACGGTCCCACTTCTCAAAGATCCTCCTATCCTCGGAGGAACTTGCATCCGTAAGAGGAGCGGGCTTTTCTATTCTTAATGCTAGATCTAGATCCATGCAGCCAAGAACAATGAGAATGTTCTCTTTCCAATCCTTAAAACTATCACCCTTAAGGATTGGAACCGAATTGAGATTAGCAGATACATTAAGCAACAACCGAAAAATGAACAAAAGATTTAATTAATAAAATGTTTAAATTCAATTAATGGTAAATCTCATCTCAAGATACCTAATGCAACATTAATATCAAGTCTTTGACAAGAACTATTAACTCAGCTAGTGGTAATCTTGTTGTAATGATCAAACATTAACAATAACATATATCAAGTAATAAATCTATCTTTGGATCGATTTATTACTCATATATTATTCCTTATAATTGTTACATGTTTATCATCACAAGTGTGTATGCATTTCAGCCAAGTATTAATTTTCCTTTGGGCCAATTAATACTCGCATGAACCTACATACACACAACATCCATCATTTGTCATGAACTATCTACACATGAGAGGTCACTTTGGCAACATCATGCTTCAATAAGTTCATTAAAAATGATGGACAATTTTAAAGTACCATTTATTCGAATTTAATTCAAACATTAATTTAATTTTACAAAATCTTAATTTTATAAACAATGGACTAAATTTTAAAACCTTAAAGTCCATAATTTACAAAAATTGATTGATTTTATAAAATAATCAATCCATAATTTAATTAATTTAATTTACTCATTTTAAAATGAGTAACTTAATTAACTTATTTATTTAATCTACTCATTAAATTAAATGACTCATTTTATTTTCCAAATTAAAATGAGTTAATTAATTAATTAATTAATGAGTAAATTAAAATTTAAATTAAACAAAATAAAATAAAATCAAGAAAATCAATTTAAAACTAAACAAAATAAAATAAAATCAATTTTATTTTATTTTTATTTTTATTTTATTTTATTTTATTTCATTTTTCTGAATTTTTTTATTATTTTTCCGCGAACCGGGTCCACGAACCGGTTCGCGAACCGGGTCCACGAACCAGGTCTGTGGACCGGGTCCACGAACCGGTTCGCGAACCGGTCTGCAGACCGTTCGCGACGGTTTGCGAATCGCGAACTGTCGCGAACAGCTGTGGTTCGCGAACCGGGCGCCGCCGGCGCCGCCGCGCCGCCGACCGCCTCCGCGGCCGCCTCGGCGGAGCCCTCCTCTGGCGCAGCTCCGGCGGTGCCTTCCTCCGGCTCCGATTTCGACGCCATTTCCGGCGGCTCCCTTTCGCTGCTCGTTTCGATTTTCGTCGGATTTTGCCCCCGTCGGAGGACGCGCCACCGCACCCACCGACGTCGCAGTCCCGCTGCGGCATTCCTTTCTCCGTAGTCCCGTCGCCGCAACATTTTTGTGGGCGAATCCTTCGCGGGTAAAGGCGAACGAAAGGGATAAAAAAAAACACGAAAGAGGAGGGGAATCTCAACAAGAACATGAACGGAAGGCTCTGATACCAATTGTTAGAAACTTTAATCCGTAAAACTTTAATTTTCGTTCACATTCTTGTTGGAGAAAAAAACAACAAAACTTAAATCATTATTCTTTCATCTTAAGGCGGAAGCGTACCTGAATCCATTTGATCGATTGCAAGCAATGATCTTCCAATCTAGTAGATTTTCCGGAGTTTTCCTTAGTCTTCTCGTTGATGTGGGAACAAGAGAATTTTTAGATCATGCAGATCGTAGACCATTACCTCTCTATTTAATATAACCAATCGGTGGTTACAAGAATTGCTAAATTCCAATTCCGCCTCATCAAATCGAATTTGCACTTACGGTATCCACACTTATAATTTCATGACAAATGTGCTTAAAGTCATAAACTTTACTATTAATTAGACCACAATAATTTTGACTTATTAAATAATGACCCAACACATTTATTAATTACATTGTAGTCCCATAATTAATCCAACAGTCCCATGTCAAAATTGATGCCAACAAAAAATGAACAGTCTCAAGTATGACCATACCAAGTCAAACGCTAGTTTCGTATTAAAATCACATACTGAAATGTCTCAATAGATGTTTTGAGCTATAAGAGGCTATGTATAAATATAAAATAGTCTCAAATCATTTAAGTGGACTTCCTACATGCGTAACATCAAAAATTGATGCCAATACTCTTCTTGTGCTTTAGTACGATTCTTTGTTTGTTGATGTTGCAAGCCTTTTTGAAGGCTATTATTTGTCCTCAAATGCAATGCTAGTTTACAAAATGAATATGGCTATTAATCGTTGGTTTGGTAGGAATGCCATGTAATTTATTGATGACACATCAATATAATAATTCACATGTATTTTTGTACGAAATTTTAAATAAATATAAAAAATAATTGATATGTATTATTTTTATAAACAACCAAATTAGTTCAAGTATTTTGAATATACTAATTTGTATTTACTTTACAAGCATACAACCAAACTTGAAAAATAATTTTTCTGTATTTATTTTAGAGCCAACCAAACATCTTACTATATGCATAATACACTGAAATTATTACACATTGCATTCTTTTTAAAGACAACCCAATAACCCCTAAGCACAGTAGTTCTAATGATATTGTTATCTATTTGTAAGATTAAAAAATCTAGTTTTAAAACTTTCTAAAAATATATTTTTTAAATAAAAAAAAATCAAACAAAATTTTTAAAAATAACTACCTTAAACAAATTATTAGTTGAGTTTAGGTTAACATCATCTAGACAAATTACATTGATTCACCTTGAATGAATTTTATCTCAATATATAAATGATACACCTCCAACAAAGCTCTATCTTCATGCATGAATCTCGAGGCATGACACGGATCTCGAGGTGATTTATTGAGTAAAATATATTAAAACCTAGATAAAATAATCATCCATAACTCCAATTTCAAAAATCTTACTGTCAAATTGACCGGTTCAACAAGAAGAACCCCATGTTACCAAAATCAGTCTAATCTAAACCAAATCAAGCCTATATCAAGCCATTGACCGCCCGACACCGGCAGAACCTAGTGTTTAAGGATTAAATAATTAAAATCTTAAATACTTATTTTAAATTTTAAGCTCAATTTTTAAAAGATGAAGTTCTACCCACTAAGGTGGTTTTCACGCAAGTCTACGTATCGTTTTCAAGTTGTATTGGATTATTAAGTCTGAATTATCGATCCTACAGGGAACCACTGAAGACAATCACTTTAGGTGAAGTTCTAGTACACTATAAAGTCCTAGTTTGGAGTGTTGATAAAGGTGGTTTTGATATCACTACTCCTAAACGAAAATTTTAATCCTATGCTATAACTTATCTAGAGCAATCAATAATGTAAAATTCAAGCTTGATAAAAAGTACTTTTCTCTTGTGAATAATTAAGTATGTTGTAGGTTTGAAGTTTAAGAATGTAACTAAAATAGTGACAACAGAAGCAAATGTCTATCTACCCTCTCGCAAGTGATAGGTACGATTAGTTCACTAATTAGTTATTTGCTTTTGGTAACGGTGTCAGTTGGTAGCACATTTAGGCTCCCCATAACTATATGCCCCACTTGTCACCATTAAAGCTCTAATCAGAACCTCCCAGAATACTTATCTCCCTAACTTTGCATACCCACCTAAATACTACATTTTATAGTTAAATGAACAATGTCAACATTCTTGTGTTGATTCGCCACAGCTCACGGTCAAGTCAAATGGGTCACGACAAGTTTTAACAAATCTTTTGGCCGGTAAGATATGTAAATTATGTATAGGAGAACATTCATCACATATAAAATTAAAATTTATTCTTAAACTTCTACACCCTACACTTACTACCAAATCATCACAAAAGAAAAGCAAAGGGTTTGTATTCACAATGCATGATAAATTCAATAGAAAACTTCATGAAAGAAATCAATTAAACTAAATATGTGTTTTAAAGGATCACAAGGCAATCAAACAATCTCTACTTAGCAAAACAAGTTCACTAAATATGTGATTATTGGATTATAATGCAATCAAAATATAATACTTAGCATTAATCTCTTAGGTCCTTCCACTAAAGCTCTCTACCATTCCTTTCAATTGTTGATACAATCCCTTATAATTACTCTCAAATTCCCTTACAAATCCCTTTGAATTAGTGGGATCCTAGTCCTAATATAGATTTCCTGAAGTCCTTAGGGAGTTCCAGACATTGGAACTTCATCTCCAAGTCCTCAAATGACAAAAAATCGCTCTTTCCATGTCCAAAACCGGTAAATAACTCTTATAAAATTGCTCAGGACAGTTCTAGCACCCAGGCGCCAGAAAGTGGCTCTCAGGCTCCGGAAAGCGTTGCCTTAGCGCTGCCCTCTCGTCTCTCTGGTATGGTCTTGGCCCCTAGGCCCCAATAAGTGGCGCTTAGGCGCCACTTTCTCTATTTTATGATCCCATTCTAACATCTAGGCACCAGGAACTGGCACCTATGCACCAGTCTGCTGCACTCAATATTGCTCCAATTGCCTTGTTTCACTCTAATTTCGCTTTGATTCACTCCCTTTGTTCTTTCTGTTATTCCTGCACCAAAACATAAAATATATTCCTTTAAAGTGCAATTTCATTCATAAACAAATGTAAAAAGCATAGGAAATTAAGAATGCTAAAATACATATCAAATAAACCACTTTTGGAAGTTTTCTATACATATTTTGAAGATCAAACGAATTTCAATTCTGATGAGTCTACAGGCAAATCAATTATTTTGACAAGACGAATCCAACGAGCCTAAGATCACTCAATCTGACATCATTAAGACACTCAATTGTTCATCAAAGGTCGTCCGATCGATGAGAGCCTTCTGAGCTGTCCGATCAAAGTGATTCATATTCATGCATTAAAAAAAAATAGAGCCCCGCCTCTCATGAGAGGTGGAGGAGAGCTTGAGGCTTGAGAAACTTGAAGCTTTGGGAAGAAACTGAAGTCCAACGTCACACCTACCGTCGTCGACCACCATCGACCGCCGTCGACCTCCGCCGACCGCCGTAGACCTCCGCCGACCACCGTCGACCTCCGCTGACCCCCATCGACCTCCGCCGACCACCGCCGACCGCCGTCGACCACCGACGATCGTCCTCGACCACCACCGACAGTGTTGACCACCACTGACCCTCGTCGACTACCACCAACTGTCATCGATCACCGCCAACCACCATCTACCGTACGCCGCCAATCACTATCGATCACCGCCAATTGACGTTGTAACTTAGGAAATCTAGTAATCCTTTGCCAGCTGTGAGGCAAGTTTTTGTAAGTGTAACTATTCTTTTTATATTGGAACTCTTCAGAAGGGTCAGACCTCGTGGTTTTTCCCTTTTCAGGTTTTCCACATAAAAACTTCTGATGTAATTATTAGTTGTTTTCTCTTTTCTAAGTGTGTGTTAAATCTTTGTACCACGCTAAAACAATAATCTACTACTCTACTGCCATAACTTTTCTAGCATGCATGAATAAATTTGAATTATAAAAAATTATGTCTAAGTTATTCCGTTCAAACTTTTACCATGATGAACCTTAAATGTTTTATGCAAGTAATAAGATTAGTGTAATATATGAATAATAAATATTACACTCATATTATAGCATATCTATAAACTTTGAGCTAATTCTATCCACTTTTAATCAATACTTAGGATAGATTTCATTGTCTTTGGATATGCTTTGAGATGAGTGTAATGTATCATTAATTAATTGTACATTCATCTCAAAGTAAATTAAACAAATTAAACATCTTATAATCAAAGTTTTGATTAAGATATGTTTACCTAATTGTTTTTTTCATTTTCTAATATGCCCGACATTATTTCTCATGAAGTAATCAGTCCTAAATTTCAAGAAAAAAAGGTAAAAAATTGAACTATATTTAATTAAGTATGGTCACCGGCTTTGCAGATGCGATCAACCATCGAAGACATACGACAAGATGCACTAAATGACATGTGACGACGTTTTAAGATGGTACATTTTTTGTTTGCTTGTGATACAACAATTATTAAATAAATACTGCCCATTCTTAATTCTAACAGGGCCAGATTCGGCTCTTATTAACAACTCTTAATCAGTATTAATAATACCATATGATATTAAAAAATTCAAAAAAAAAAAAAAAAAAATTAAATTTAAATATTTTATTTATAACCAATCAATTGAATCAAAATGCTAAAATTAGATAATTTTAGAACCAATCTATTCTTTGAAAACTAGATCAATTATCGATTTGTTGGTTCAATCTTGGTTTTGTGCAAAAACTGATTTTGAGTTTGGGCAGAACCGACCGAATGATGGGCTCGATGTTAAAGAACCAATCCTTTCTCTAAAAATCAGATTGATTCATCGGTTCATAGGTTCAATCCCGACGTTAGGCAAATATAGTTTTGAGTTTGGACAGAACCAATCAAATGACGTGTTCACAGTTGAGTCGAACAGTCCAGTCCGATTTTAAAGAGCATGGTTAAAGGCATAAAAACTTAACCAATATTCTACAGATATATAAAAATGAACATTTATACACTCCAACACTCCCATCTACAACATCCAATCGCTTTTTCTAATGTGTTCATTGAAGTATTCCTAATTTCTCAAAGTTCCTAAGACCTACAATGATTTTTTTTCCATCATGTAGTTGTTATTGAAGGGATGAACATTACACTACAAAAATGACTTAGCATCGATGTTTATAGAGACTCTAAATTTGATTTGACAAGCTGTTTTAAATTAGTCTCATTTATTAAACCCTAAAATTCAATCAATTAACTTCATTGTATTAGAAATATTAGCATCTACAAGTTGATATTTTAAAATCGTTGAACAAAGTCATCACCAATCCGTCTAACAAAAAAATAATACCGTCCCAAGCAAGTTGATCAAGCCAACCAATGAGCGAGACCTCACAGTCAGTTCCCAGAAAAGGAAAAAAACATATTAAGAAAGATAGGCGCTCATGCCCTTATTGGCTTATTAATATGCATCAAATTAAAATTGAAATACCAATCCTAAAATTTATAAGATCAAAATTCTATTTATTTGATATAGTTTAAACTATCAAATCATAGAAGTTTTTAATTTTTTTATTTTTTTCTCTACTCTTGAATCTTTCTTCTTCCTCCACCTTTCAAAATCAGGTTTGAGCTAAAATACTTTAATCTCGATCCACAACATGGAGCTTCCAATATCAAGTACAACGTTGCTTCCATGTCGCCCTTTACAACTCCAGAAGAACAATTCTACTCATTCTGGAATCAGCTCCACAAATGTTTCCATGCCGCCTTGCCGACCACATTCAGATCATGCCATTTCCACCAGAGCCATGAAAAAGCTCATTGTCCTGTTCAATCATATTTAACTTTTATAATTATATCAAGTTCAACTAGTACTTATAAATTCATTTATTGAAGAAGCCAGAAGCCAGTCCAGTCAGGCAATTTCACATCACATCCAATCATTCTCTCTCTCTCTCTCTCTCTCTCTCTCTCTCTCTCTCTCTATAGAGACACAGACCGTAGCCTGAGCTGCCTACCTAACTTATGAAATGTAATCTAAATGAACTGGTATCCACCACATTATTATTCTCTTCGCCACACAGGTCACAATCAATATCAGCGGGCCACTTGCGTTGTTCCAGGCATGCCATCCACTATCTTGGCAATTAAAAGTAGCACACAAACTCCAAAATGAATCCAGCAGCACCAACATCACTACCCTCCCTCGACTTTGGCTTCTGACCAAACAAATAAACTGGCTTGTTCTGCCGCCGTTCGGAAAATTTAAATATCTAATATAACCCACAAACTATAATTAAAATATTGAACTCTTTATTTTAAGTTGCATAATTATTTTAACGGTAGATTCACCTATATATACATATATATGATAATTAGTATAAAAATTATACAGCAGCCCTCGTTTGACATATATATACTTTCCACAAAATTATCACGAGTCAAATTAATTTTTGAAAATGTTGGTTGCATTTTAAAAAAATATATTTTTTTAATAAAAAAAAATTCAAATATATTTTGAAAATTAACAGCTATTTTTCCTGATTTTTTTTCTTTAAAAACTTATGTAAAAGGAGAAGCTCGCTTCAAAGCTCACCTTTAAAAAAAAAAACTGATATTTGAGAACTCGATCCCTAGCTACTCTGCATTCCGTATGTTGACAACTACTGCAGAAATGTCTCATCAAAAGAAGAAGGATAAATTCAAGAAAATACCAAAACTTCCAAGATATTACAAACACAAGATTATAACGAATATGCAGCGAGCCGAAAAAAGCATCACATACGACATTACAGAATGGATACCATGCGCCTTCTCGAGCAGCAAACTGATCATATACATATCATATGCACAAAAAGCAGCTCACCACCAAACTATATTTCATCAGGTTCATGGTTAAACATTCGACAATTATTACTCTTTGGGCAATTACATTCTTCCATTTCTTCATTGAAAGCTTCATCGCTTGTATCACCAGCAGACGAGGATGCTGATTCCACATTAACAACAGCTCCCTCCAATAGACCGTTTCCAGGCACCTGGAGCAGAATGCAATGACAAGAAGGAATATTCAGATGCTTCAATTCAAACAAGCGGGTGGGGGAAGAAGCTATATGGTACTTACCGAACTTCCATTTCCACATAGGTCCATGCCGCTAAGGACTTCAGGAAGTACATTGAACAGCTTAGGAGGAGTCAGTGTTGGTGTCGAAGCCATGAGCAACCTAAGTGTCTCTCTCGCATTCTTCTCAGCTAGAGACTCGGAGGGTGGGAGAAGCTGATGACTTGCATGGCTGATGGGCAAAGGTGGAATGCATGCAGACATAGAAGGCCCAGCGCTGACAAGGTAACCCTGCCCAGAGGAGCAGAAGTCGATGACTGGGATATGGACGATGGGATCTGATATGAATGGCGTGAATGTTGCAATTTGCTGGGAGCTTGGCAGGGGGCAGAGTGAGGGGATGGGCATAGATAGGTGAACCAAAGGATCTGGAAGAAGAGAAGGAAGTTTTAGAGGTGGGAACTCAGTAACATTTAATGGAGATTTGGTTGAGACCAGTGATTCTGGTGGGGCTGCAGGAGATAAGAATGTGGAGAGCGGTGGGAGAGGCATTAATTGAGATGCAGTGGGAGGAAGATGATGAGCTGTGTTACACTGCAGGGAGGTGGGGAAGGGAGGACACCAGCAGTAATATGGTGAGAAAAAGGAACTTTGATTGCTCACTTGTGAAGGAATAGTGAATGTTGGACTTGATGAAGCTAAGAGAGAGGAAAGAGATGACAATCCCGGACTTTCATGTTTTACCACATTTCCTCCTTCTGTTAGGTTCGTAGATTGATCATGCAACGAGGCAGATGATGTAATGGGTTGAATATGGATGCATGAATCCCCTTCACGTTTTCTCAATTTCTCACGGACACCACTGGCTAAAGATGAATTTCTAATTGTTCCATCTTTCAAAGTATTTGATCTAGGGCTAAGACTGCTTAGGCAGATAGGATGCACCTTTGCCACATGAGTTGCCGGGCTTCGGACATGGGAAGATCTTGATTGGCAGCAAAGATCAGCCTCTGATGATGAATGAAAACTAGAAGTAGCCATCACTAGGCCACTTGAAGAAGTAGATGCAGCTGCTGGAGTGCTTGATGAAGCAAGAATAAAAGCCCGAAGATAAGTAGCAAATGAGTCTAGCCGAGATTTGGATATCCCAGTCAAACAAGCAAGCGAAGGCCTCCTGATAAGTAGATCCTTCATCTGCTTCAAGTACACGCATCATATCATAAGAACTTAATTTCATTGAAATATCTCAAATTACTCCATACTCATTCAACAACTCAGTATTATCAGAAATTTATGAAAGGTGAGCAAAAAAAGAGCATTTCACAAATGAATTATCGTAGCAAAAAATAAAATTAATAAAGAGAAAACAAAGTATTTTTTATGCGTCCCCCCATTTGGGGTCTCATTTCTGCACTTATAAGGGCGGTGGAAGGTTGCTAGTTACAGGGAGGGAGAGAGGCCAGACCGCTAGTTGCGGTTGAGAAAGCAACTACGGCAAAATATGTGCACTGTTGTATTCACCCATTCCCAGTCAAAGAGCGCACAGGTGTTTCAATTCTTCTAGAAAGGTCCATTATTGTCCACAATGCATTAAAATGTGTTGATCAAATTGTGATCCAAGACGGAGACAATAAGAGTTCTTTTTAAAAGAATGTCATTTCACTATCTATAAGAGATGTTTTATTCCTTGAAAAATCATGCCGCATACAATTATTCATAAGTCATGACTTTTCTTATTTTAAAGTAGATATATTTTTATAATATTTAAAAGGATATCATCTGTGTAGTAACTTAAGTGTAATGCGATTCATGCAGTTGGGTTGGAGGATTGATTGTTAGATTATCTAAAAACAAAATTTTTCTGGATCAATTGTCATTTCTTTTTCATTAACTATCATTTCATAAATATTTAATGTTTGCAGTTATATAAACTATTTTTATTTTTTAAGCTATATAGATTACAATTCATACAAAAGAATGCCCGTATCTCATAATTTCAATAAAAGGCTCATCATGCACTGATACCACATTTCAATATGTCTACAAAGATAGTTTGCTCCGAAAATCATGCAAGCAAGCACCACTTGTACTTCAAAGTTTTTAAAGCTGACCTTCACAAGTAATTCCATGCCATTAGTCTTAGACTTCTCAGAGCACCAGAAGTACATGGTCCCAGAACCGGGGAACTTTAGCATGAATGAACGACCGGAAGTATCAGATGAAATACTTTCAATAGTCACTGAAGAGCTTTCCCAGTCGTTGCTAATTAATGCCAGTCTCTCAATATGACCATCATCCTCAGTAAAAGATAAGCGCATGTGAGATGACGGAAGAAGGGTCAAACTCAGAAAACCCCTATAAAAGGAAAATAATAACATATAAAATTGTTAGTAAACTTAATTTTAAATCACTCATCAGCAGAAAAGAAACCCCCGCTGAAACATAACAAGAATAATCTCAAGTAAAAGGGCAGTAGAATTATCAATAAATTAATCTCATTTCTACTCTTGGAGGAAAATTTATACTCTTGGAGGAAAACAACATAAGAGGTAAACGAAAGAGGAAAAAGATAGAAAAAACGCTTCATAGAAAAAAAGAAGAGCAAACAAAAATGTATTTATGTAATACTTTATAAAACAAAATTAAGCTGATCTGCTATTTGTTGTACAAGAAAGTTAAATTTTCAAAATTGTCCAACAATTAGCAAAGCAACATCTATTTGTATTCCGCCTAGCAAAGCAGAAAGTAAATTACATGATGCAGAAAATAGAAAATGTACTTTAAGTATTCCGATGATGTGAAAACAACAGTGTTATAAGGTCCCTCCTTTTCTTTTCTTTTCCATTTTTTTTTTAGAGATGCCATTAAAATAGTCACCAGACTAAGATTCATGTCATTTAAACTGGCAGATAGAAATCAAACCCCCAATTAAAATGTGCTAGAAATGTCCTCCAAAGTTTGTGAGTGTCACTGAAATGATATTTATGACAAGTTCTTATGGTAGCGTGAAACGGGTCCAAGGTTGAGTCACGGTAAGTCCTTTTAAAAATGCTGCAAGAGCAGGAGCTCCGTGCACTTGCTACATCTATTTCACCTATTTTTAATGCTTATGAGACACTTTTGAAATGAAATAGCATAATGTACGATTAAAAAAAAAACATCCTTCAGCAAAAGGGAGAATGATTTCAAAGGGCATACTAGAAGATGTAAAAAATAATAAATTATCTTCTAGTAAAATATAACAAAAATGAAAAAATAAATCAACCTCATAAATTAATCATAATAAAGTAATTAAACACTAAAGAGAGTTAAGTGATTCCTCCAGTAGTTAAGCACTGCTGTGAATATCTAAACCAGGACAGGTTGTTCTTAAAGGTAAAGATGAAAATAGTGAAATTATTGGCTGAACTAAATAAAATTGCAACAACAATAAAAATAATTGTAATTAATAAAAAAGCATCATAAAACTTGACGTGATTTTAGACAATTTTGCAATATTAAAAAAATTAAGCAACAATACTGCTAATGCAACATCAAAGGAATGATGTATCTCAAGAGAACATATATAGACATCATGGAGTTTCCCCAAGATCCCAAAAAATGTTTTCATGTTCAACTACAAATGGATTCTTCAACAGCAGGTACAGAAAGCAGTTTATTAGATGTATGATATCATATCAATAATAGAAAGGAGCTACCTTCTTCCCCTCAAAAATCAGAGATCTTAACAGAACAAGACACACGGCCATTTTACCTACAAATCAAAAGACATTTATTTGATGGGTTGAACAATTTCATCAATTAATGTGCCGCAGCATAAATCCTTAAGTATTTAACTAACAGCATATACAGGATATGCTTTCTATCAACAGATTGGATGAAAATCAGACCTTACAGGAGTTCAAATTAAATGTTACAAATATAGCAATGAACTCTTCTCTTCAAGCATGTTCTGCATTTCTACAAAATAATACATTAAAAGAAAAAACAGATTGACATTGATTAACTGCCAAAAGTGATCTGCGTTACAGTTTCAGCAGAAAAATATACCAAGTATAACTAAGAAAATACCATAGCAATGCATAATTAAAAGCAGAAAATGTTCTTAAAAAAAAGTTGAGAACAGGCAGCTTCAGTAGAATAATTTACTTATTTGAATCAATTAACAAATAAAATATTTTTTTGAATGTGTCAGAGAACTTTAAATAGACCAAGACAATAGAAGAAATGATCATAACTACTTTACTAGGAATAAACAATGGAATGCGACAGTAAACTTGAAACACAATTTTTGTCCTCTGTGGTACAAGGATGAAATGGCATGTACCTTGAACTCTAGCTCTGAAATGTTCATCTACACAGACGCAGATGCACAAGCTATGCAACTGAGTAGGGGCAAATGAAAGCAAAGGAAAAAAAAAATTTCTTTATCACTTGTGATAACATAGATGTCCTTAACAAGAGCATTATTTCTCTTAAGGAATAAAAAGGTGTAATTTCATATGACTTGACCAGCCAAAAAGTACACGTTAAAATCATCTCTAACTAACTACTTAAGGGTTCCAAATGTACAATCTAATAAATGAACTCACCTCACACAAACAGAAAAAAAAAGCATCCACCTTACCACAAACATAACCAAAGCCCAATTGAAGGACGAATTTCAAAGGTCCATGCAAAATACCATTCCAATATTTGCCAAGCTCTTTCCTTGTAATCTTATGACGAAAACTAATTGAAATCACTCTTTACTTTCTCAAATTTATAAAACACAAATGAGAAAACAGCTAGTTGAGTCACCTTCATCAATCACCATGGTATTTCGTTGAAAAATATAAATGATACAGAAATATCAAGCAAGCAAAACTTGAGTGTCTGGTATAAAAATTGTTTGTTTAGACCTCGAAAACTTTATACTCCAGCATGAATTCTACCAATCAAAAGTCGGACCAAGACTTCAAAACTCATTTGCATAATAAGTGTGATCAAGTTTTATAATACAACATTGGGCAAACTAAAGCTTCTAATAAAGTAACTTCAAAAGATTATAGCTATATAATATTTCAAAGCTTTGCTTGGGAGAAGAATTATAATTTTCGTTATCTTTCAAAAAAACAATAAAAAAACAATTATCAAGTTAAAACTATCCCTAAGATCAGCTGGTTTAGAACTTCAGGTAGAATGCGAGTTAAATGTTGGTGCATAATTTGGCCTATAAATGTCTGTATCACATTGAGAATCTGATCCAAAAATAATTTCATTAGCAGCCAAAACACATGCAAGGGTAAATTTGACTGGTAAATTGCTGGGAGAAGTAAAAGCAAATGAGACTTGAAACAACTCTAGGAAATTTTTGGAAGTAAATCGCTTGGAGATGGATATGTAAATAAGTTCAAACGGCAACACCTAAAACAAATATGGGGAGCTATGTTTGTTCGAGGTGTTTCTGTGCGACTTATTGGCATATCCACCTCCTAAGCTATTTACTTCCAAAATTCCTAGAGTTGGTTTCGGTGCATGCATGCAATTTGGCTTTATATATACCTCATTTGCAAGCAATAGTTCATCCAACACTTTCTTTTAAGAACCCCAAAATTCATTTAAAATTAAAACTCTTCACTCTTGATATGTTATAAGATGATGAAAACCATGTTCCATCATTTATACTTGATTGTAAAGCAACAACAAGTGACACAGTTTTTAATTAAAAAAAATGCAAAAAAAAAAAATGTACAATCAAAGTCTGTACTTAAAGTTTGCAGATTGCTCTATATATCTCACTAGTTTATTTCAATAACTAAATCTCACATCTCCCTATCAGGAAGAAAAAAAGTAATTGATCTACTTCAATAGTTCATTCCATTTGCTCCAACTAAAAAAGAAAAAAGTAACTTAGGGTCTGTTTGGTGCATTGGTAGAGGTGCGATGTGGACCGACCACACCACTTACATGTTCGGCAAAATTGTATTTTGTCTGCTTTCTCAAAAATTTGTGGAGGGGAAACTACGTTTTACGACTTGACTATTCTAAGGGTGGTGGCTGTCAGGAAACAATGGTTAACATTTTGAAATATAAAAAGAATTTGTGATAACCCCTACAACTTCTTAAACAGCAGTTGTTTCTGCAGTAATTTCTAATTGCTTTTTCAAACAACTGCAACTGCAATTGCCACAAATAGAACCTCAATCTATAAGCAAGCCGCAAAGTATAACCTCTTTAACTCAATCAATAACCTAAGTAAATATGTCAAACAAATTTAAAATGAAGTATGTGGAAATATAGTAAAATATTTGTGTGATCAAGTAATCTATCAAATGACACAGTTACATGTATGTATATATATATATATATATATATCTCACAAGAAAAAGAAAAAAATGTCCTTCCAAATCACCTTTAACATTGGCAAAAACAAAGATTCCAAATGCATAGCCATGCATTAGCCATATAAGAATGTACAACATCATATCATATCAAATCAAGTGATGCACATTGTAGAAACAACTATCTAATCAAACAATATGATATATAGCAGGCTTTAACATGAGTAAAACACTTGTGTGGAAAATAGGCCAAGTATCAAATAGGAAATTTGATTTAACGCAAGAATGGAACGCTTATATGGAACATAATTTTAAGTAACAAAGGACATTTCACACTATTTCAGAGCAATTGATCTGTTTGATAGATTTTATAAACAAGAATTTCAAAAGAAGACATGAATATAATAAAGCATCAGTAAATTCTGCTACCTAAAGGGAGTTGGGAATAACATGCTTCCCTGCTTGTTAATCTTCCCCGCACGAACAGAAACAAGAGGAAGACATAAACAACGGGCAAGAACTGCAACTTCCGATGCTTCAAAATGCTGGAGGTGAACAAAAACAAAGTGGTAACAGTTAGTACCTTAATAATGAAACATTTAATGGGTAGGTCACGTCGAGATATTAGTTTCAACAAAAGAGAAACCAAGACATTATAAGCTCTCGTTTACTCATCCATGATTTCAACATTGATTAGCAACTTCTAGCTAAATAACTCAATGCAATAGAACGTCTCTTCATGACAAAATTACTTTAAGAACAAGACCATATCAGTAATCATAGTTATAGAAGAGAATCGCCTCAAGAAGTGAAGATCCAATGACATATAGAAATGAGGACCTGTCTAATTTATACGCCAAAATAATTTACAACAACATTGCTGACTTGCATTAAAAAAAGAAAGCGGAAAGAAAAGCATATCCAAAAAGTCAATTGCAGAGGAAATGATAAAGTGGACGAAGTTTTTTGTTAAATAAAAAATGCACGCTTAACATAAAAGTTGTATTTTATGAACACAAAAGGAGCATCATACCAAACAAATAAAAAAAGCTTCACACGGACCTGAAGAAGCTGGGCAATAAACTGGTCTTCTGCAGCACCGCTAGATGCATTCAGCTTAAGCAGAGGCCTTAGCCTCTCATCCGCACGGCATCCCCCGATAACCTGAAGATCTAGCGCTTGAAGCCACTGCAGAATCCCATTCTCCACCTCCTCGCACCCAAGCAGCAGATTAGCATCCGCTCCATCACGAAGAACATCCCTGATCCTTCCAGGCAAAGCACAAGAACGTCCTCCACTACTTCCAACACCAATCGAATCTCCCGATGGCTCTGATCCCTCAATTTCCGTCGATTCATCGCAATCCTCGCTCTCCTGAGACCGATCAAACCGATCAGAGGAATCTCCCTTCGCCTCCTCTCCGCTCAACTCTCTCATCGAACGAGCCATCGCGAAAATAAAACCTAACCAAGCCCTAAACCCTAGAGTTCTATTGCCTATCGACCCTTCTAAGCCCCAAAAAGGATCGAAGTAAACCCTAATCGCGGAGAAGGCGAAGAAACCTCGGCCAAGTAAAACCCGATAATCGAGGAAAATGCAGCAAAGCGGCATCGAACGTTTAAGGTGTATTATCTATATAGGGCAGAGAGGAATCCGGACTTGTGGCGGCGTTCTAAATTAGATTTGAAGGCGGTTGGAGTCCGGGCCTCAGGAGCAGCCAGTGACACGTCATCCCTAAAACTGATCCGCCCTCCAAATAGAAAAATATTCTTCTTTTTTAGAAGGAAAAAAGTTGGCCAATAAATAGCGGGAGTTGGATCAGGCGGGTCCCACGTGATTGCGGTGGTGGGCCGGTTCAGGACCGGTTTTCTATTGGAGAAGCACAGCAGCAGCACCGACGATTTGGATGTGATTCGTTCGACGGGGATTTTAGGTCAGTGGGCCAGCCTCTGCACTATGAAGCGCAGTGGAGCTCGCACGTGACCCATTTATATATATATATATATATATATATATATATATATATATATATATATATATATATATATATATATATATATATATATATATATTATACGATGTAAGCTGCATTCGAACAATAACTGCAATACATCAGAAAGAGCGGAGAAAGCCGACTTGAGATGATAATTATCCCTTAGTTGAGTCAACCTAATGAAAGATATAGTTCAGTAAAGTCTCTTCGAGCATCCCATCGAGATTCAAAGATCTCTCACTAGATATCAAAGATAATCAACCAACCTGGATTAGCCACTAAACCCTACTGACGAAGCTGATCATGCGATCAGAATTCAACTAAGCTTAGTTGGTCAGCCAGAAGGCGGTCGGGAGAATTACTTTAGTATATGCTCTTTCCAAACATAAGTAAAAATAAAATATCACAATCGTAATATCTCCTCTATAAATAGATAATTAAAACATTTTATGAGAAATTAGACACTATTGAGTCATATTGACACTATTCATTAATATTCATCTCTCTATCTCTCTCCTCATCTATACTTTATTCATCGAGTGTGATTCATTGACAATCTTGAATCCAACAATACCATACAATTATTATGCATTTACAGATCCAACGACATATAGTTAACTTTTACGTTTATAACTCTCAATGTTATAAACTCATGCATGAAAATGTGTATTTCATTTTTAAAAATGTTAATGTTTAGGGTATTTTTAATGTGATGTTAAATATTTGAGAGATATGCATTTAATTATCAAAATTTTAATGTAGATATGTATATATATAAGAATTGTGTAGCATCTATGTGAATGCCCCATATTAAAACATTCATTAAAGAATAAATTAATTATTTTCATTTCTTATTCTATTTTATATGGTTATTTGACTCAAATCACTCAAATCATTTAATATGCATCACAAAATATTAATATTTTTAAAACTAGGCAATTTTTTTTTTAATATTTCACTGAAAGTCGTAATGCAAGATCTTTTTTTTTAAGTTTACACTAAATATGTAATGCAAATAAAAAGATATTTATAAATTTTATAAAGCAAATCTTCTTCATAAGCGAGAAATGACCAACATGTTCTGTGAAGTTTTAAAAGATGTCCATTCAGGTAATATAATTTTTAGTCTTTTAATATTTTCCATACAATCAATTTAAGGCTATATTTTAGTGAAGCATGCTCTTACGTCTGGTATATCTCATGTAAAATTAAATATTAGGAAGGGTGATAGGTATGTTCAAGGGCGGAACCAACCTCTTTTTTAGTAGGGCAGATTATCCCCTTAGACCCAATGTGGGAGGGGCTAGGACAACCAAGGGTAAAGTAATATTTCAGGAGGTGCAAAAGACTAAATTGCCCATATGTATAAGTAAAAATCTAAATTTAAAGGGGAGGGAGGCAATTGCCCCTTTGTAGCCTACCTGGGTCCACCCATGGCATATTCAATTATGTGTTTAAAACATTGATATTCACTAGGATTGCTTGCAAACTACGTACAAGTAGCAGATGATGTACAATTTTTAGGTTTTGTTTTGATGTAAATATGCTAATAAACAACTAAAAGCTTTGAGAAAACAAGATTGTAATTTCTTCAAAATTGCTAGACGTTTGATGACAAGGTAATTCCTATATGTAATTATATTAAGGAAACAAATCATACTTTAAGAAAATGATTAGTTGGAGCAGTATTTCATTTCAACTTTGCTTTCAAGGTCGTTGATCTTGACATCTTTGAAGGTCTTGGACTTGAGACATATACGAGAGGTGACCAAAAGAAACATATTATTGGTGCAACAAGAGATTTTGTAATCCTTTTTAGCAAAGGTAATGAGTAAGATCAAAGGTTTATTTGTTCCGTTGAGGGCTAAATGATTGTAGACGGGCTTCTAAGGGCCTTAAAAGTTAAGGATGGTAATGAATGATGTGGGAGAAGATTTTGGTTGAATTGGTAGGAGTTAGGCAGGTTATGTTCAATGATATTGAGATGCAAATGATAATTAAGTGGCTAAGAAATTGAAGCTTCCCATAAATATCTCATAGAAAATGGAAGGGAAGGATGGTTGATCATGTTTCATGCCTTGAGATTTGTACTTGGCATTGACCCTTGATTTTCTTGCACTGTCAATGTTTGAGATTTTTTTTTTTGATAATTTTATGGGTTGGAGAAAAAATAAAAGTAAAAAATAAAATAAAAAAAATTATAAAAACAGTATGAGTTGGTGCAACATCAGTTTTTCGGTTGATGAGTACTCACAATGAGTTATCTTCTACTTTGGATTAATAGTCTTGATAAATGATAGATTTTATGTTATCCCTCTAATGGATTTAATAGCTCGATATTGATGGCAAAGTTAGAGAAATATTTTGGATGACTTCAAGAGACCATATTATAGATGGCTCTATGCACCATATTTTGAGTTGTCTATTATTAGAATGGTTCATAATAAATATCTCATTAAACATAGTTTGATTCGATTATCGAATCAAGATAGATATATGTAAATAATAATTCTATATATGTAGTGAAAACTTTATTTTAACCCATTAATAAAAAAATTTTCTTGGCATTGCAAATTAAGTCACCTACTTACATCAAAACATGCAACTCCATAAACTCACAGTCATATGAAAGAGAGCCAAAACTCTCAAAAATTAAATTAAAAAAAACTATAATATATCTAGCTTCTTTAGTGGTCTATTTATGAACTAAATTAGAGCTATAGCTATACATGTGTTTGAGCATGCACAACTCCCTGAATAAGTCAACAATACCAAGTAGGTTATGCTAATTTTTATCTCTTCATTTAGCATCAAATTTGCTTTGTTTTTCGCCTTTTGCATATCAAGATTTGCATGAAAACTTTCTTCATGCACTCGTAATATGATTTAGTATTTTTTATTTCTTTAATGATGTTACATGAGTGAAAAGAGAAAAATAAATTGGTCTTTCCTAATATAAGTTTGATTACTTCTCTATCTTTAGAAAAACACTAGACAATTCAAAGTTTGTGAGAAGAGTAATATTTTCAAACATTAAGATAACAAATAACTGATTGTTAAGAATGGAAATGAATAAGCAATAACTTAATACACTAAAGAAATAAATCAAGGTATATCATACTTGTTATACTAAGTAAGTCAAATATGAAATACACATTCATGTTTGCAATGTATGTCTCCATACATACATACATAATTACTTATACGAATACATGATATGTCTATTTGACTGTATGCATAAATAGTATCTTGCATATTGCATATAATAAGCAATAACTAATAGCAATTGCATTGAAATACATATGCATATATGAACAAAAAATGGATGATGCAAATGGTTAACTACTTAAAATTTTAATCATGCTTACATTAAAAAAGAATACAATTAGTAAAATTTAGTAAAATTTTTAGAGGTTACTTGAAGTCAAATTAGTCTACAAGCTTATTAATTGTTTCCAATTAGTCATAATGCAATTTTGTTTAAGAACTATGAAGGATTCTAAGCAGGGCAATCCTGAGAGTAATGATCAATGTTTTACTTTTATTGCAACATAAAATTATTAAGATCAATTTATGAAATTATTTTTCATTAATTTTGCTCATCCTAAGACTTCCATTTTACATTTTTTTTATTTTAAATTATGAGGACTGATAAAGGGTGGTTGATGGGTCATGTTAAGTATAATCTGAATGATATTACTATTTTCTTAACAATGCATATAATAGCAACCAATATTTTGTTGCTATATAACTAAGGTAGGTTTTATATAAGTATTAGGATTAATAAGATATTTAAAAACTAATTTATGGTCTATTTGGGGCGGCAAAATTTTTTTATAAATTTGAATTAATTTTTTTATGGTAAAATTAACTTTTTTGAAAGATGTTGCGAGTATTATAATTTTTTTTTTAAAAAAAATAGGCAATTTGCTTACAGCTACAAAACTTTAGCAAATCTAATTGTAAGAAATAGTTTCCCACAACAAAAAAATCCAAAAAACAAAAAGAAAATGATAGCCGAATGTAACTTTGTGGAGATATGAAATGCAATGTAGTGAGGAAGAAGTTAAAAATAGACCCATTGTCTTTCTAAAAACAATTGATCTTTTCTAAATAGTTACAATGTAATTTAATTTGAGTAGTATGAATCAAGATGTGGAGAGCATCCCTTGGAATAATGAGCAAGTTTACTTCATTGTGACATAAATGCCTTGATTTTAAATTATGATGAGAACATATCATTAATTAAGTTCTTCTTCATAGTTTACATAATTAGTATGACCCAAAAGCCTTTGTTACACCTTATGTTGGATGTTATCGTTCCCCAACCATAGTCCTTCAAATATAAACTTATTAAATATATATATATATATATATATATATATATATATATATATATATATATATATATATTAATAATAATGCATATAATGGCAATTTAAATAATTTTCTTTAGCTCAACTATGATCTTTATAGTCATATGGGAGTAATAGACCAATACTCTCTTATATATATATCATTGGTCTAGTCAAAATCTATAAATAAGGTGTCAAGAATTGGCTTGGGCGTGAGAATACCGTGCACTTGTAGTCAAAACACTATCAAATTAAGGGTTTATTTGAGGCAACTGCAGATTATTGATAATCTACTGATAAGCAGCTGATCCGGATAAACTGAGTGTCTATTTGATTTGTGCGTTTGAAAAACAACTGATTTGCAAGTATTTCTGGATAAATGACCATTCTACTCATGTGCATTAATAGTCATCCATTTTCTATGCTGAGTTATTTTTAGATAGAGGGGATTTACAAACATATCTCACTGTTTTTATGTATTTACATACTAACAACTAAACTTTAATATTTACCCATACAACACTATAGTATCTCATTCCCATCATAATATGTGCTTGAATAGGCCCCATTTCACTTATATTAAAAAAAAAAAAATCAATATTAGTGGTATTTTATGTGATTTAAATAGTTTAGGTGTTACATAAATAAATATCATTTTGTAAAAGTTTGTGATATTTATGTAAATTCCCTTTGAAAAGGGGGCATTTAAAAACCTACTACCTAATCATATGCATCTTTAACTTCAGTATTTACTTGTACAAAACTACAGTATCTCAATCCCATCTTAATGTGTGCATGAATAGGCCTATTTCACTTTTAAAAATTTAATATCAGTGGTATTTTTATGTAATTTTAAAATTTTAGGTGCTATATAAATAAATATCATTTTATAAAAGTTTGTGCTGTTTATGTAAATTCCCTTGGAAAGAGTCCTTTACAAAACTACCACCTAGTCCCATGCATCTACATATCCAATACCTCAAGTTTTACCATCACATTTATACCACCCAAATCTGTGATATTTATAACACCCAAATTTTTCACGTCAAATAAAAATATCACTACTTTAATTTTTTTTTTAAATTAAATACACTTTTAGGGAAGGTGACATATTAGTAGAAATTGAATTTTGTGTATTAGATATGTAAATGCATAGAAATTAAGTGCTATGTATGTAAATAAAATCTTCATAAAAAATGAATCTTTTAGAGCAAAAGAATATAGCTTAAGAAGAGATAACAAGACTACATTTTTCAATAACAGCTGCTTGTGCATAATTGTGATTTATTGCGTGGAAGCAAAAGCAAAGAAGCATTTTAACTGCAATGCAGTTACCGTTACAATCTGTACAAAGAATCAAACTTACATTCAACAATTACACAATCATCCACACTTCCCAAAAGCAATCTAAATTCATAATTTACACATTTATCCTTTCTTTCATTCTCCAGATCATCAACCATATGTGAGCTCTGGCAGCCGGAACCACCTCTTCAGCAGCCACCGGATGGGGCCGAGCAGCTGAGCCCTCCTCTTCTGCCAGAATCTGATGGCATCATTGTACTGCTCGTTGCGAATTGTCCTCGTCGCCGCTCTCCAGCCATACTTCTCCATCTCCTGGCGCGCAGCCTTCCCCATGGCTTCCATGAACTCTTTGTTGGATAAAAGGTATTCTATCTTCCCCATGCAGTCTTCGAGGTCTCCCGGAGCGAAAACAAAGCTCGTCTTGCCACTCTGCTCGTCTGGGATGATGTCGATGATTCCTCCGGCACGGGCGGCAACCACAGGGATTCCAGATGACATCGACTCTAAAACAACCTGGCCAAGGGTCTCGGACTCTGACGGCATAACGAAGAGATCGCCGCTTGCATACGCGTGCGAGAGCTCCTCGCCTTGCAGCATTCCTGTGAACACTGCAGGCATGGCTTTGAACATTTTCTCTAGCTCACCCCTGAGGACATATAAGTCATTGATAAATAATTTGAGTTCATAGAGGATTAGCTTTTTATAGCTAAAAATAATGCTGATAGAACTATGTGGAAAGATGGCTGTAAGAGAACCATGTTTCTTTTTTATTTTGGGGCATTTACATACCTACCACACAATTCTCATGTATGTACATGTCTGACACCAAAGCATTCATATTTATATGAATACCACTCAAATCTTTCACATTACATCAAAATTACCATCATAACTATACTTTTTAAAAATGAAATACATATTTTTTATGTCTTAGATGGCTTGGTCACATTAAATGTTGACTATTTGATGATCCGGTTAGGAGAGTAGAAGCTTTAGATTCGACTTATGTTAAGAAAGGTAGAGCTAGACCTAACAAGACTTAAGATAAATGAAAATATGACACTCAATAGGACACAATGGAGAAAAGGATTAATGTAGCCGACCCCACTTAGTGGGATAAAAGCTTCATATTGCTGTTATTGTTATTCCTCGTGTCCATGACACCAAAGTGCTATAAATATGAATATCAAAATTTGGGTTTTACATATGTAAATATATAAGAATCGTGTGGTATGCACATATATTTCCCTTTTTTTAAAATGGAATATGCTGCTTGGAAAATCTCTGATACATTCTAAATTGCTGTCATTGTTTAATATTAGTTTTAGTTTTGAATGGATATTTCATTTCATGCCTACAAGTTTAAGAATAAGTTAATAAAGTGCCAAACAACTTCACCTATAAGGTCCATCCCCAATAAATGCTATTCTTGCTCCTGGTAGCCTATCCATAACTCTGTTTAAGTACATGATTCGGAGTCAAAACAGAAAAATATATATTTTTCCAAAAAAGTTGTAAAAAGTAAGTAAAACTAGAAAGCACCATTAGCAAGCTTCACATACTTCTTCAAAAAATCCAAGTTTTTCTCAACTCCAAGCCGGCCAACGTGAATTATCAAAGGCTTTTCGGGTTCACCACCACTGACAAGGAAGAAGTAAAGAATTAAATCAAAATATAACTTGTTCAAATAGATGGTACTCTCAAAGCTAAAAGGGTGGTGTTAGATTTCAATGGAGCACCTTAGTCTTACGCGCATCTCACGACTGCGAAAGCGAGGGTGAAAGCTATCGGAGTCAACACCCTTATTCCAAAGGCGTATTCTATTTGCTGTAAAATAAGTAGACTATCAACAACTAATACACTGTCTAAGCAACAGAAAACAATAGGGAGATTTACATGCATAGCCCAACTCATATCGATTTATGTATCTAACACCTAAACTTTGCTTTTTTACATTTATGCTGCCTTAACCAATTCATATCACATAAAAAATATCATTATTTTAACTTTTAAGAAGTGAAATACTCCTTTTCATGAATACATTAGATTGCATATATGTAAAAAATTGAAGTTTAGGTGATATATATGCAAAAACAAGAGAATTGTGTGGTATGTATGCAAATCTTCCAAAATAATTTTACCAGTAGTCACACTTTCAGCTTCAAGATCCCTGCCAATGGCAGCCGATGGAACGAGTGTAAGATCAGCAGCCCTATGAAGGAACCCTTGTGACAAAAAAAAAAGATAAATTATAGGCTTTAGGGTAAGAAAGTTGGAAACAATACAAAAGACGATAGATTCTTACTGATGATTGACCACATAGGTTTCACCAGCCAACTAAAGGTGTATCTCGGTATATATCTGTTCCAAGGACATTGAAATCAGATATGAATTGGCTAAAGTAGTAGATATAGATTAAGTTATAATTTTTTTGCATAAGAGGCTCGTAATAATGGAAAAACAGTTGTGGGGTTATATGGTTTAAGAAATTGTTACAAAAATGTTCATGTAAATTAATATAATCACTTAAAAATCAGTATAAGGAGAATAAAATGATGATATATTTAAGAACTTATAGGATATATATATTTTTAAATATATTAATGATGTTCCTGCTTTTGATTCAGGAAGGAATCATGGCACTTTTACAATAGAAGAGGCTTGCATTGTGCACAGAGAACTAAAGCTTGTATGCTTATGGATGAAAAATGTATGCAAATAAGGAAACTAAAATATTTTTAAAATAAGAAATGAAAAACACTTATTTTCTTGCACTTGGCAAGGAGACAAAACAGACACAAAGTATTATTACAAATGAAAAAATAGCAGTTACGGCAACATTTGTATTGTCAGAAACTAATAACATTTGCAAATAATTCATAATATGCCAATATGCGACTATTATTGCAGCAACAGAAAACAAAAAATCATGGTTATATCATCATTCAATGCAAAGAAAATAATATGCCTGAGATTAAAGGCATCCAAAGCTAAAAGCCGACAAATTTATTATTCAAAATTAAGGATTTTCTGCTATATATTCTACATATCATAATTAGAAATGTCCACAAGTCTTAACTCACGCACATTTCATTTGTGAAATATGCCACAGGAAAACTAACAAAGGAAAAAACTTTACAAAATAAAACACAAAACAATACTTGCAAACTAACTTTAAGGCTCATTTGGTCGCTTGAAGAAAGTTATCATTTTGTTAGATGCGATTAGAAATTAAATCGATTTTTTACAGCGCAAACACATCAAAAATTCCTCAAATGTGACAATATCATTTCCACAACAAAAACAATAAAGCCTTAATCCCCTAAGTGGGGTCCGCTACATTTATCCTTTTTCTCCATTGCATCTTATCTCTTTCTTAACATAAGTCGAATCTAAAAATATCTACTCTCCTAATCGGATCATCAGATCGTCGACGTACAATATCATTTCCACACATAAAAAAAATTAGTGAAAATAAAATTTTTTTCTTTCTAAAATATGCTGTCATCTATAAGCAACTAAATCTAAGCTATGAAAAGAAAACTAAGACATGGTGCACATAATTAGCAATCCCTAATATTTCTCCAATTGAATGTATAAAAGCCAATTCATCAAGACAAACTCACAATGGAACATGAGTGTGATATGACATTACTATGGGAACAGACAACATTTTAGCAATTGCAAGCGCGCCAAAAACCTGAAAACAAAAGCAAAACATAAATCATTTTCAAAAGACAGTTCAAAAGCAATAATTTAAAGAGAGAATGATAAAAATGGTCCCCCATCTATTTATGATGGACTATTTTAGTCACAGACTACATTAAAAATGTGACTTAGGGCCCGTTTGGGACAGCTTATAAGTGCGGCGGCGTTTTTGAAAAACCTGTCTACCGCGGTTGGGTTTTTCACACTACACGTAGACCGCAGGTCGAACCCTGCGGACGACCCGCGGGCCGCGTTTCAGGATAAACAGCTTTTTCTGAAATACACAAGCTATCCCAAATGGACCCTTAAGCTTTAAACTCCTAAATAGAAGCCAAAATGGTCCGACCGCTAAAAGTAAGAAAAATTAAAATTAAAGTTAATAATTGCTGTTAAAAATGTGAGTAATTTAGGAATTTAAATATTGAAATTTTCACAAATTCTAATATCGAACTTAATTTTCTAGGGATATAATCCACCGACAACGTTTTCAATAATTCTTGCATCATTTTCAGATGCTCTGTGATGAAATTAATTCATATTTAATTTTAAAATTTTAGGAAATACTATAAATAAATTTCCTATAAAATACCACAAACATAAAAAAAAAATCATATAAATACTCTCATTTTTAGCATCTATTACATTTAACTTCAATTTTCACTATTTTGAATGAGGGGCCATTTTGACTCCTACTTTAAGAGTTGAAGTAAATTAGATATTCTAAATAATTAGTGATAATTTTTCTCAAAATTTATAAGAAGAATCAAACTACCATGACTCCAGGTGAGCACGCATGTATAATTTCGGGCCGAAAGTTTGCCACCTCTGAAATTATTCTAGGACTCAGAGCAAGTGAAAGTGGAACCTTTGAATACAGGGGGCACGGGAAAGCTGTAGAAAATGGGAAACATTGGTAAAATGGTCAAAGCACTCCGATTTATAACAAAGAATAATGTCAAGACAAAGTGAAAAAACTCATACATGATTCAGGAAACCTGGAAATTGTAAATAATCTCATGAACAAGAATTGTCAACTGGAACCGAATGTATGTTCTGAATATGAATAGATACTCTAACAAATGAGCTGCATTCAATTACCTGCGAGAGCCTATACATTTTGCTCCATAGAACTCTTGAGGTATTCCTTCTTTGGTTGTGACCACTATGACCTATATAATTATAAGAATAATGCTAAAACTTCTTGAAACAAAACATCTAGGGGAAATACATAGCACACAATTCTTATGCATTTACATGTATCACATGTAAACTTTCATATTTACACACATAGCACTCAAATCTTTGATATCACTATTACCACTTTTTAAAGATATATACACCTTCCCATGCATAGGTTTAAGCCGCAAAGTGCTGTGTTAATATGAAAGGTTAGGTGTGAGATATGCAAATACACAAGAATTGTATGCTAACTATGTAAACTTCCCAAAATTAAAAAAAGAAAAAAATCAAAGCACAAAAACACAAGAAATTTTACATAGATTCACCCAATTAATGGCTATGTCCTGTTGTTGGCATTGCAGAATTAATAATAATTTTATCATAAAGAATTACAACCCTAATTACTTTTATTATTCTCTTTTATATATAAAAAAAAATTAGGGAAACAAAAAATACAATAAAAACTTCAAAACAACCATCTCCCAATCCCTCACATTGACCTAATTGAAATGTTGAGCTTTCATTGAACATGCATAAAACCTTTTCTCTGTAAAGCAAAAATTATGCTCTGCAACTTAGAAAACACCAATCTTACGGAATTTCCAAGCTCAACCTTAATCAACTTCTCTCTAAATGATTTTGGCGTTTTCGGTCTATATTTTCAACAAAAGATAGAATTCCTCCACAACAAATATACAAAATTCATTTTCGAATTGCAGCTAAAGAAACAAAAAGAATTCAAATCTGGAATCAAAAAGTTACCTCATCTCCCATCTCCCGAAGGTATTTGATGAAATTCTGGAAGCGGTTTTTATATCCTGAGACATAACTGCCAAAACACAAGCACATCAAGCATACTTGTATTTTTCAATATTCCTAGAAACCTAAACCCTAAACAAATTAACAAAGAAAAAACGCAATGCAAAATAAAATTATATATCGAAAACAAAAACGGAATATTCAACCTACATATTCACCATTTCTAAACTTAATCAGCATTCATATCACAATTAATGAACAAAATTCCAAGATATTGGACTCGATCACTAATCATTTTCACTTTAAAGAAAAAAAAAACAGCAAAAAGTTAACTGTCGACAGAGAGAGATCAAGGATCCTCACGCGAATGGCGACGGCTCGACGAAGAGTGCGATCCTTCGGGTTCTAGAGGAGCCCTCGGCATCTGCCGAAAGCAGAGGAGCTTCCTCGTCTGGCTTCAAATCCCCAATAGTCATCTGAGTCGTCTGAAGAGCGAGACCAAAGCGAAAGAAGAACGAGAAGGAGAATGGAATGGGAGAAGCGAAAGAGGAGGAATGAAATGAAGAGCTGCTTACGCTTCATAGAGAAGGAAGTTGAAGGTGCATTATAAGCAGTTGGAGTTGCAATATAATTTCGTGAATCAACATCCTCTTCAAACAAACCGAGGTTCCTGCTGAGTATGTACCGTATATTCTCTCTTGAGCGAATAAACTTTGAGGATATGCCGGTGGTCCATAGCGCTGTCAAAAGACCCAAATAAACCAAAAATTATTCTGTCTGGAGTCGCTGGTATCTGGATGCTGCTGCGATCGTAGACGACGATGCGGTGATATAGTTGAGATCGGAGATCACGATCATCATTATATCACGATCGATCTCGAGTTATATCACTAGTCATCGTCCAGAACGCAACTTCACGTCTGAGCTCCGAACGAAATAATTTTTCCAAATAAACACATCACCCAATTAAGTATATATGTTCTTCAATGATTGACTATCCGAACGTGTGATATCCGAACATAATATCTTCTCCAAAAGAGTTAGCTCTTTACAAACAGTCAACGTCCAACTTGTTAATAAGCTTGTGTTCGATTTATTTGCTAACGTAACAAGTTGAACATGAGCATTTTTTTTTTGCTTGATATATAAACGAGCAAAACACGAATAAATATTTGTTAATCTGTGTTTGTCTCATTTTTGACACGAAATAAATTTTATATATATATATATATATATATATATATATATATATATATATATATATATAATTGATGAGTAGTACTTTTAAATAACTTAATTTGACCACAAGGCTATAAAGCATACCACACGCCTTATAATCTTCCTAATAACTGACATGCCACAAGCAGCAACACTGCCATTACACCTGCGGAGTCCTCTACTTTTCTCTTCTTTCAACATTCATCTTTTCCTTTGATTTAACGTGTAAGGAGCATTCCCCTGCTCTTTTAACTAAAAAAAAAACATTCGAACAAGCCACAAGCCGACCCACTCATCATGTTCCCTCTCCTTCCCGAACCCCCCCTACCTCCCTCCCCCTCTACTATATCACTCGAATCTATCGCATAACTTTCCCTTCCACTCCGCTCCCACTCAAAACCACTGAGAAATAATGGAGATGGACCGAGGGCGTAACATAGACATAACGTGTAAAATGTGAGTTTGAGAGCCATGAGATGTAAATAAAAATATCAATTTGCTCGGTCTCATTTTGGGACTCACCCCAAGACAAACCTAACCATAGAGTGAGTGGGCTTCTCCTTAACGGAAAAATATTACATCCGGACTACGCACGTAGAGGTACGTGCGGAGCCCAATCCACGGGAGACACGTGAAATCCCGGTGGAATCCCACAATAACGCGCAATAACACGGGAATAACACGAATGAATATTCCTCGTGTTACTCTGCGGTTAGTGTTGTTTTGGGCGGAATAACACGTGGAATATTCCCCTCGTGTTATTCCGCGTTATTCATGTGTTATTACGGTAGTATTGTAACACGTAGAATATTCCACCGTGTTATTCCGCCTTTATTCTCGTGTTATTTCACGTAGTATTGATGTAGTTATTGTGGTGGTGCTATGATACCACCACTGATAACGCGGAATAACAGGGAATAACACGAAGAATATTCTCCGTGTTATTCCGCGTTATTCCCGATTTATTCGCTCAAAACACCGCTAACCGCTGGAATAACACGAGAAATATTCGCTTCGTGTTATTCCCGTGTTATTGCGTGTTATTGCGGGATTCCACGTGTCTCCCATGGATTGGACTCCGCACGTACCTCTACGTGCGTAGTCCGAACGTAATATTATTCCACCTCCTTGACAGGTATGATATGAAGTTGCAGGACGACTTGGGGGAGGTGTTGTTGAACTTGCCTTCCTTTGGTGTTAGCTCATAAAGAATCGTCCACCAGGCGTTATGTACTATGTGGTTCATGTTTCATTTATTAACTAAATATTTATTAACTCCATTCATGAACTTTGATGTTTAATTGTCATTTAGCCCTCTTAATCTATAATTAATATCATATTTATTTACCATTTTTTTTATTATTATATATCCTATTTTATAATTAGTTAAGATTTTTAACGTCTAAGTATTACTTCTTACATAAATACCACTCAATTCCAATGTATTTACATATTTAACCTCCAAACTTAAATTTTTACATGCATACCACTTTACCTGCTGTATTTGAAAAGGTGTATTTATACATATAAATGCAAATATGTAGATGGAGATATCTAAATACATAGAAATTTTGCGGTTTAATTATTTTTATTTAACTTTGACCGATTGTCTGTAGTTCTGACAAAAGTTTTTATATTTTTAATTATTTTATTTATTCATAGTCTATTTAAAACATTATCTTAGAGGGCCTATCATCAAAGTCCAATTAAATTCCATACCTATCGTGACTTAAAAGTGTGACTAGATTTATCTACACTAAATATACATTTAACAAATCATAACTAGCCTTCAATGTCAAACATTATTAAATTATTGAAATTACTGGAATCCAAATGGAGCTTAATCTTGGGACTTAATTTCTAAGATAATTCTTTTTTATTTTATTTTAAAATGATTATTTTTGAAATGTCTGAAGCAAAATTTTAAATAATCGACATGAATCTGATAACATAGCACGAATTTCAATATAATTTTTAAACAAGAAATATTCAAATTTCAATTCAAGATAACATAGAACTTTGATTCCATCAAACATACAGTCAAATTAATCGGTTTGGTGGGACGATGTCACCGAAGTCGGGTTAATCTGAGTCAAATCAAGCCTGATATAGTCATTAAGTAATTTTTGAAAGCTTCTAGCAATCAATTGGAAAATCAAATGGATTACAAATCTAACAAACTTATAATTGAATCAAACGCTTGACGATATCAATAAAAAGAGCTCAAGATCGCTCAATTCTGATATCATAAGTCACTCAAATGTCCACAAAACGTCATGTGATCGAGGAAACCTCTTTCTCTTAGACTTTATAAATAAAGCTCTACCTTCTTTTTAGAGGGGGTCTAAACCCTGAACTAGAGGAAGATCGGAGCTTGGAAGAGAAGGGATTGAACCCCAGTGCTTTACACGGAGGGTCAAGTGAACGTTGCTTGCTCATATAGCATCCAACCATCATCGACCATTGCTCATGGATTGCCATTAACCACCATTGGTCGCCAGGTGCTCTTTGCGATGAAACCCCTTGTGGATTGCGAAGATTGTTTAACGACATACCCTAAAGACGGTGTAACAACACAATATGAATATGCTGCAACGACACTCTAACAATAGTGTACAACGCACCTCGAATATAGTGTAACGATAAGCCCTGCATACTGTGTAATGACATCTTCTAAAGATGGTTTAATAACAGATCCCATACTAATAGCTTACAACTGACATACTCAAGATTCAGTGACTTTATCCAAACTCCTAAAGCTCTTTCCACACAGCTCACTATTACAACTTATGTGACCCGCATCTCATGCAACTCCCCACTCCAGTCTTTGTCGTCTATGAACATTATCACAAATCAAAAAACTTCCAACACTGGCCTCTGTGTTCTGCAAATATTATTATAGCTTATGTGACTTCCAATTCCGGTCTCTTTCGTCTACGAACAATATCTCAGCTCAATACATCTCCTAACTCCAGCCTGTGCAACCTATAAATGTTAGCTCATTCAGCTCCAAACTCTGGCCTCTGTGGCCTATAAACACTCTCTTAGTTCATTTAACTCCCAACTCCAACCCCTGCGGTATACAGACGTTATCACCATTCATGCAACCCCAAACTTCGACATTTGCATCCTATGCATGTTATCACAGTGCATGCAACCCAAAACTTCAACATCTGCAGCTTATGAATGTTAACACAACTCTCTACTACGATCTACATGACTAACTACGGCTTATATGATCCATAGTTCATGCAACACCCAACACTAGCTTCTGCGGCCTACAGACATTATCATAGCTCATCACTAAGGCCTATGTGACAAACTATGACCTATGCGACTCAAAACTTCTGCAGCTCTCTATTAGGGCCTTTACGACTAACCGACACTTCTGCAGCAACAACCTACGTCTCACATGGCCAACTACTGCCATGATTTTCAACTGCAGTCTCCACGACAAGCTATCGAAATAACCATCATTTATAACATTCACGACAAACTATTATCTCCATAGCATTCAACTACGACTTTCGTAACTAGTCATGGTTATTATCGCTGAAATATAATTGTACATCAACTTTGTAATTTCATCTACCATAACTCAGGAGAAGAGTGAGTCTATGTACTCACAATTATATAATGGATTGCTTCAACTGGGCTAGGCCGAGTTTTGTTTTCTCCTTTAAAAAGGTTTTCACATAAAACATCGATATTTCTTCTCTTGAGTACTCTTTAATTACCTAAGTGTGTGCTAGATTTTTATGAAAAAATTGATTGATGATTTGCATAAATGTCATCAAAATCTTTTTAGTATTTGCATTCATAACAATCACACTCTTTCACTTTCATAGCTAACCATTTTCTTCACTTCAACATAATATTTCAAACGGGCATTATTAACATAAGTTTAGTGTTAATGGGTTATAATAATTAATTATCTTTAAATGCAATTAGCTTAAACTTGCTTAGCATAAATGGGTTTTCCTTGCGGGAAACTGCTATTTATGGGATTTGTTCCTTGGAAGTTACTTCACAAGAGATTGGATACGCATAGAAGAAAGAACTGAAGAAGGATTTTCAACGGAATTAATGGCCAAAAGTCTTATAATAATTAAAACATAGGGATAATTACATAGAGGCCACCCGAAACATTGAAATTTACAAATCAAATCATCAGGTGATTTTTTTTTGAACTGCCGAATTGATGTATTTATGCATGTCACGATCAAACTATTAAGAATTTGATAATAATGAAACTTATTGATTGGAGTTCTACCATGAATTTTTATATTTGAGGGAGAATTTGAAAAATGGATGAAAGAGGGTGGTTAATTTGTAAATATGAAGTTTTGGGTGGTCTGTTTGTAATTATCTCGAGAATTTGTTTTGAAAAATTTTACTTTGGAGAAATATCATATATAATAAAGTATTATCACAAAATATTTTAGTTCATTTACGAGATAATCATGCACATTATCTATATTTCCATTTGGATTATATAAACATGAATAATCAGTGTAAAAAAACATGTATGGAGAGTTATTATGTACATCTTCAGAGGGTGATTTAAAACAGACCTATGACTGCTCATTACTAGCATTAGGAAGCGTCATAACTATATTTTGCATAATGATTAGCACATAAGTGATACCGAAATTAGGTAGAATTGAGCGGAAACATGAATGTAAACTTTTATTAATGTAAAATAGGGTTAAAACATGACAAACATAAAATGAAATGCAATAACAATCCAATCTTCGACGAGGACCGGGAGAGAAGATCCGAGGGTGGTGATGATGTCGGCAAGGTGGCAAGGAGGGAAAGGGAAAAGGTGAAGGCTGTAGGGTAGTTTGGAAGGTTGGGGAAGTGCGGGTGGGAGCGGGAAGGCTGAGTAGCATAAAGGTGGGGTAGCAGGTTTCAGGAGTGTGGACAACACGTTAAGGACACTGGACAGCAGTTTGAACGGCCATGGGGAAGGACGTGGAGGGATGGATAGCCAAAAGAGAGGAAGATGCATGCCACCTGGGAGTAAGATCTTTCTCGGATACAGTCCACAAGTGGGATAATGACTCCACACAAGAATCTGAAACAAACACACAATAAAAACTCTCTCTAAACTCCGAAAACAACAAATAAGTAGACTCTTACGTGAAAAAGAAAAGGAAAAAAAATAAAGAAGAAAACTCCCACACAAAAGAAATGGGTGAGGAGGCATGAAATATCAGAAATAACCATTAAAATATTTTCATACGAGGAAGAAGCAGAAACGGAAGGAGGAGGGGAGTGCGGGAGTCCGCTTGCCCCGCCAGGGCTCTTGCCCGGGATTCCCCTGGACCGGTCCTCAATAGATTGGTCTATTGCCAGTTAGCTGACTAGGGTAGCAGAGTGTCCTATGTCTGTGAATAGCGAGAAACCCCGCGTCAATATGTCTCAACATTCTTTTGGTTTTTGCATCAAATGGATGACATTTAGTTGTATGTTTATGCATCCAATCGATACAATTTGAACTTAATTGGTCTTCTAACAACCCAACAAAGTAATCTAGATATTCTTAAAGCACGTAAAAGTTCGAGTTAATGTTTAACATTCTAATTGCAATATATAACTTTGTGATTACTACAAATATGCTATAATGATTGTTAAGCTAACATCAATGGGCCTCATAGTTAAAAGTTATTTAGCAATTTGATCAAATGAATAGTCGACGACATCAAATATAACAAATGTCTTCATATCCTTCTATTTGGTTGTCATGATTGTGCATAAACAACAGAACTATTAGATGCACCACTGTGAATGCGTTGTCACTAATTCCCTACGTGATATCCAAAGTTAATAATAAAGAAAAAGATTTATATTTTGTACATAGAATGAAAATGACCTAAGTTCCTTATCTAAAATGAAAAACTAAGAAATTCATTTAGCAATCTTTTTCATGTGGGAGGAGCTCTACTATTGATTGTAATGAATTTAGGCACATTGAAGCTAATAGGAGTGTGAATTATAGCAAAATCTAATACATAAACCACCAAACATATGTTAACGCCATTGACATACATACCATTAAGTTTACAGTTATATCCCTCATCACAACAAAAATATTATTATTTGAATTTTTTTAAAAATATAATACACCTTTTTATGCAATGTTAGATACGCAAATACATAAGAATTTATTGGAATGTAAGTAACTCTTAATATATACTATTGTGTTTAATAAAATTTTAAGTTGGATAATAATAATAATAATAATAGTAAGTAACTCCCATGTTGCAGATTTGAAAAATCAATTGTCACGTGCACTGCCCTCCCAACTAACAATGACAAAAGTGAAGCAATGTTGAAGTCACATACCGCGTTGACATTTTTGCGCCGGGGTCTCAAAACGGCCGACGAATGTTATACTCTCATTATTTGAAACACGTGCATCAACATATGTTTCATCAATTACTCCAATGCAATTCTAGAAAGATAATGAAGACTTACGTAATTACGATATTTATATCAAAATTGAATGTAATAAATATGAGAAATTTTCTTAAAGTATGGTGTATACCGTATATCGTGAGAAATCGTTGTGGGAGTCCATTTGAATGTACGATATGTTGGCTTTATGGCTTTGTGAAGAAAAAGTGATAATTGCATTCAACCCTGCTGGGAAATATTTGTAAATCGTTTAGGAAGAGTACTGAAATTGCTGCATAACTCCATGTGTCATGCGAAACATATTGCTAAATCTCGTTGGGTGGCTCGCAAAAAACTACCCGAACCATTTATCGCCAACATATGAGGATGTCACGCAAGGGGAGTGCTCTATGTACGAGTTATATTAATTGTACATCAAGCATATTGTAGCTACAACTCTTCTTCTGCATCTTTCTTTAATTGCATCCATGTATTTCGGTATCGAAGTGGCTAACACGTAAGCATCAATGAATTAGCTACAATTATAAGATTATGAATAAAACCAACATAAACAAATAACATTACGGAAGTAAATATAAAACATAACGATGAATGAAAAACTCTCAAGTAAACTGACATGTCCAAAGCAACATAAATATCCAACGCAGCATGAAAAACTACAAACAAATAAAAATGTCCAAAGTAAATAAACAAAAAACAAAATGTCTCACAATATTCTAATAAAAAATAGACCCTCAAATTTCACTGCTCCCATCAAAATAACGTAGGTAAACCACTCTACGATCAGCAATCATCATGTAAAATTTTTTTCAGGTCAAATCTTCAAGCAACTTCATAGAGAGCAAATACAATGACATGTCCTTGTAAATTTCTGGAGTTGCCTCCAAAATTCGCATAACTTGCTAGACAGAAGTTGCTTATAATGAGTCGGGTTCATTGACGCATAAAGCCACAAACAGTGAGATCTGACTTCTAAGGAAGCAGTTCCCTCCTTTCTTTTCAACCCAAAGACGCTTTGACCAGCTAGTGGACTCAACTTCTTTAAGCTTCGAGCTGAGGCCTTTATTGGAATCGCCCGTTTGATAAGCTCCAAAATTTATGGGGATGCCACCATACCCCACCTCATTGGGGGTCATGCATTGTTGCCCGTTACCACGACACCTCCAAACATACAATCCAAGTTCTCATCCAGCTCAGGATCGATTTCACTGCATTTAAATTTTTTTTTGCAGCATATACTACTTACAAATTCATATAACATGTTTGAATAAAAAATAATTTAAAAATTGACAAAAATATGAGACATTTCAAAAATGCTCGCCGCCGACCACTCTGCCCACCACTCCTCATAAGCATCAATCGTCCGCTTTACCAGATCCTACCTCAAGCCTGTTAATCATTGCTTCAAGTCCTTCTAGATTTTTAAATCATTCTTTACCTAATCTCACTCTTTTTTAACTGCATCCTATCATACTCTTTGTCTATACTTTTCTTGAATTTTCTATAATATTTTATCAGTCTTTCTTATTGAAATATGTTGTCGGCCTATTTCCCAGTTCGACCTCTTTAAGACAAATGTGACAAAATATTAATTTTATCTATTTATTCCAAATTGCAGATGAACCAACATCTTTTGTCTTAACCATTGAATTCTAATATGAAAAAAACTAAACACAAATAGAAATTTCACAATTTCACAAGAAAAATATGAATGTCGCAATATCATCACCAATGCCGCTCCACAGCACACTACACCACCTATCTTCTTTATCCCATAATGTCAAGGGTAACTTCCAGAACTGTTTTCTCCAGCTTCTTCACGAGAGAAGACCGCGAAAGAAAATCTTGGAGGCCCTGCTAAGCAGAATCGGAGATAACTTTCATGATGACTCTCTTGTTTCTCTACGAGAGAAGATCGCAAAAGAAGATCCTAGAGATCCTGTTGGGCAGGGTCCATGATAAATCTCGAAAAGACCTTCTTCTTATAGGAAATTCCAGATCACTTGCTGGGGAGGGATGTGGACTCCACCTCAATCCTGTTCTTCTTAATTTTAATCTTGTTGTTCTTCTTAATTTTAAATCTCGAAAAGACCTTCTTAATTTTAATCTTGTTGTTCGGTCTTCCGGCTTTTGTTTTTCCACCTTCAAAATGCAGAAGAGACGGTTTATTAAAAAGAAAACAGTTTATTATGTAATTAAAAAAATAATAAAAGGGCTAGCAAAAAATGACAACCGTTACTTACACACTCTATTGCATTCCTATTCATCTCTGTATATTTACAACGTCAAAACATCTAGGAATATAATTTTTATATAATACATTTGAATGTAATAGCGAATGAAAGATTAAGTAAACTATATATTCTTATATTAATGATAAACCAGCAAAGCCTTTTACTCCCAAGTCTCAACAGACGCTGTTGATTACGTATCCATATAAATGGTAACATATAATATCCATACATACATACATATATATATATATACATACATATATATATATACATACATATATATATATATATATGTATGCTTACATATACATATACATACACACACACACACATAAAGTGCTTTAAATTTGATATTTGCTGGCAATGAAGTTAGTCCCGCTCGTAAATAGTGAGGCAACTAATATGCAATCAATAAATTTACTATATCCAACACACTTCGAGGCGTGACACAGACCTCGATGCACCTACTTGAGCAAGAAATGTTTAAACTTCTATGTAAAGTGATACTGAGTTCTGATTTCAGTAAACCTACAGTCAAACTAACCAGCTCGATGAGATGGATCCAATGATACCGAAATTGGTCAAGCCATGTCAAATCAAGCTCAAATCAAGCCATTAAATCAATTTTGAAAGTTTTTTGGGCATATTCAGAAGATAAAATAAATGTTGAATCTGATGGCTTATGATCAAATCGAGCTTATCGATAAGACAAATTCAATATGCCCAAGATCATCAATTTTGACATCATTAAGGCACTCAAATATCCATCAAACACTGTCTGATCGAGGGAAGCATTTTGAGCCGTTTGATCATATATTAAATAGAGTCTCATCTTTCTCATGAAGGGGGGAGGAGAGCTTTAACTTTGAAGAAGAGCTCTAAGCTTTAAAAATGAGCTGGAGTCCAACATCACTCTGGCCTTTGTCGACCACCGCCTACCACAGTTGACCACCACCCATCGACCTTCGCCGATCATCATTGTCTTCACTTGTTCTTTACGATGAGATCACAACAAAATTGTAATTCGAAAGTGTTAAACTTGCAATAAAAGTAAAGAAGAAGTGAAAGAGAAGAAAAAGAGAGGAGAAGAGGAAGAAGAAAAGAGTGCAAAGTGGCTAGGGTTGCAAAATGCAACAACTATCCATTACAAGACTAATAGATAAATATATATACAATAGGTAGAAAGACTAAACTACCCTTAAGTAGGGTAAAATAATAAAAAGGTAAACACAATAATATCTAACATCCCCCCTCAAACTCACGATGGTTCAAGCGAAATCATCGAGAGTTTGCAAGTCATAAAATGAAAATGTTGAGTGGAATGTGATTTCGTAAACACATCAGCAAGTTGCATGGAAGAAGAAATATAAGGTAAGGTGATAGTGTCATGTTGAAAATGATGGCGATTGAAATGACAATCAATCTCAATATGTTTGGTGCGCTCATGGAAGACTGAGTTGAGGGCAATTTGTATAGCACTCTTGTTATCACAATACATAGGAGTTGGGCTAGAGAAAGAGACACCCATATCAGCAAGTAACCAGTGCAACCAAACAATTTTTGCAGTGATGGATGCCATGGCACGATATTCAGCTTTGGTAGAAGAGCGAGAGACAACTGATTGCTTCTTAGTCTTCCAAGAAATGAGAGAATCACCTAGGAAAATGCAAAATCCTGTGGTAGACTTACGATTGGTGGAATAAGCACCCCAATCAGCATCTGAGTAGGCACGTAATTCCAAAGAAGAAGATGCGAGAAAAAGACTACGAAATTGAGTACCCGAAGATAACGAAGAATGCGAAGAACAGTACTTGATGAGCTGTCGTAGGAGAGGCAACAAAGCGACTAACAACATGTCTTGCATAAGCAATATCGGGTACTAGTAATGGTAAGGTAGACCAAGGCTGCCAACAAGTGTACGATACAAGGTGGGGTCGAACGAAGGAACACCATGCGAAGAGGTATAGTGAACATTAAGTTCAAGAGGAGTAGTAGTTGTCCGAGTATCAGAGAGACGAGCTTGTTCAAGGATGGTGCCAATATACTTAGATTGGGAGAGAAGATAACCTCTAGGAGAATGAGCTACTTCAATCCCAAAAAGTATCGAAGGGTACCCAAATCTTTCATCTCAAACTGTTGAGCTAATTGTAATTTCAACTCTGCAATCTCATTCACATCATCCCCAGTAATAATCATGTCATCAACATATAAAGAAAGTAAGATACGACCATGGGAGGTACTCTTGAAAAACAAGGCAGTGTCATGTGAGCTAGAATAAAAACCAAAAGATGCAATCACAATAGAGAACTTTTCAAACCAAGCTCGAGGAGCTTGTTTAAGGCTGTAGAGAGCTTTCTTTAATTTACAAACTTCACCAGGATTATGAGATACATCTGGTGGAGGCACCATGTAAACTTCCTCTTGAAGATCATCATTTAAGAATACATTTTTAACATCCACTTGAGAGATATGCCACTGATGAATAGATGTAACTGCAATAAGAGCACGAATAGTAGTCATTTTGGCAACGGAGGCAAATGTTTCTTCATAATCTAAACCATCTTCGTTGAGAAAGACCCTTAGCTACCAAACGAGCTTTATATCGCTCAATAGATCCATCTGACTTTGTTTTGATCTTATATACCCAACGAGAACCAATTGCACGTTTTCCTGGGGGAAGAGAGGTAAGGTCCAAAATATCCGTCTTGTACAAAGCAGAAAGTTCTTCTGCCATAGCTGTCTACCAAAGAGGATCAAGAATAGCCTCTTGATAGGAAGAAGACTCAGACAAATTGTGAATGGAGGTTAAGAATGAAGCAAAAGAAGTTGAATAAGTGGAGTAAACAAAATCTGGCAATTTAGTAGACTTACGATCACGTTGAGGGTAACGAGGAAGAGGAGGATCCACAACCACGGAAGATTCTTGGGGAGCGATAGGGATAGGGGAGCATTACGATGCGCGAACTACCGGTGCCAACCTGCAAAGCTCGATATCAACATTATTTGTATATGTGTGAAAAGGATCAATTGGTATAAGATTAGAATTTTTGAGGCTATGAGAAGAAGAATGGGGAATGGAGTAAAATGGTATATGCTCAAGAAATACAACATGACGTGAGACAAAAAGTTTTTGAGTGACAGGATCATAACAACGATATCCTTTTTGACCATCACCATAACCAAGAAAAACACAGATTGCCTAACGCGAAGACAATTTATTACGTTGTGCATGAGGTAGAAGAGCAAAACAAGTGGAGCCAAAAACTCTCAAGATGGAATAATCAGGAGCATTACCATATAATTTTTCAAAGGGGGACAAATCTGAAGTAACGAGAAGATGGAATGCATGTTAATAATATAGTTGCGAGTAAAAACAGCTTCCCCAAAATTCACTTGGGCCCGAGCCAGACAAAAGAAGGGAACGAGCAGTTTCTACAATGTGACGATGTTTCCTTTCAGCAACTCCATTTTGTTCAGGAGTGTCAGTGCAAGAAGTTTGAAGGAAAGTTCCATCGAGGCAAGTAATTCGGAAAATCTAGTAGAGGTATATTCACCTCCCAGATCACATCGAAAACACTTAATAACAGCATTATGTTGAGTTTTGACAAAAGCACGAAACATATGATAAATACTAAAAAATTCAAAACGATTTTTCATAAGATAAACCCAACAATAACGAGTACAGTCATCAATGAACGAGACATAATATCTTGATCCACCTTTTGTATGATTAGGTGAAAGACCCCATACATCAGAATGAATCAAGTTAAAAGGTGCGACAGAGAGCGATACACTTTTAGAAAAGGGTAAAGCAGAAAATTTAGCAAGTTTACAACCACAACAATCAGAAATATCATGTGTTTGTAACTCGCCCAAATCTCCTTTAGAAACCAAGTATTTTAGAAGAAAAGAAGACACATGTCCAAGACGAGAGTGCCATAGATAAAATTTAGAAGATGATGAACTCAAACGAAATGATGACAGGTCAACACTGGAAGCTGCAACATCTGAAACTTTTAGCTCATCCAGAATATAAAGTCCCCCTTGCCTACGGCCTGTCCCAATTAGCCTCCTGGATTGCGGATCCTGCACATAACAAGAGGTGGAAGAAAGTAAAACTGAGAAACCAGAATCACACAATTGACCAACAGAAACTAAGTTCAAAGTAAGATTAAGAATATAGTAAACATTTGAAAGAGATAAATGTGGTGTGCATATAGACCCAGTGCCTGATAATGGCATAGGAGTCCCATCAGCTGTCATGACTGAGATAGATGATGCAGGATGTAAGGATACAAATGAGGTACGATCAGATGACATATGATGAGAAGCTCCAGAGTCAAGAATCCAAATGGATGAAGATATACCTGATGAGCTAGAGGGATGCAAACCTATGTTTGAGGAGGCAGACATGGCATGTGGTTGTGTGGCAAGAAACTTTTGGAACTGCTCAGCAAGGGTGGATACTGTAGGACCCGAAGAATATGCATGTCCAACACCAAGAGGATCTGTCGGAGGAACAATAGCTGCAACATTTAATGTTGGTGTCTTGAAGCTTCGTGGGTGGCTGTGATTTGTTCAACAACTTTGGACATTGAGCTTTCCAATGTCCCTTTTGCTTACAAAAGCTGCATTCATCAAAACCAACCTTTCCATGAGATTTGCTTTTATTATGAGTAGCTGCAAAAACAGACATATTAGGAGTGGTGAGGATCCCTTTCTCAACATTTCCTTTCTCAGATTGAGACTTGAGACGAATTTCTTCAGCTAACAACTCATTAACTACTGAGTCAACTGTTGGAAGAGGATTACGATGTAAAATTGTTCCACGAAGCCCTTCAAAATCATCTCGAAGAGCCATTAAAAACTGAACCAAACGTTGTTCTTCTCTACGATCAGTGTATGGTTTAAAAGCTCGCAATTCTGCAGATTCAGTAAGAGATAACTGATCCCAAAGGTTAGTCATGGCAGAATAAAATTCTTGAATGCTCATGTTGTTTTGTTGAAGAGCACGAATATCTATCTCTAATTGATATTGTTTTGCAAAATTTGACTGCACATATAATCTTTCTAAATGATTCCAAACTTCTTTAGCGGTTTCATATTTTGCTAATTGAACACCGATTGATTGAGAAACCGAGTTATTGATCCAAGTGATTATTTTCGAATTGTTTGCTTCCCATACTTCCAACATTTCTTCATATTTTTCATCTCTTGCATCTAGGGGCTTAACAGAGGTGCCAGAAACATAACCCCACATTCGTTTGCCTTTCAAAAATTTTTTTAATACGTAACTCTAATAAGTGTGATTTTGTCCATTCAATTGCACACTCATAGACTGAAGAGAGTCATCTTTTTCCCCAGCCATAGCTATTATTATCAATATGAAAAGTGAAGCAAAGAAAAGAAAGATCAAATAACAGTAAAGATTGATCACCCAAAAAACAGTAACTGGATCTATCAGATTTGTCGTTGTAGATTGCAAATGAGGCTGAAAACTTCAAATAGATCTGGATCTATCAGATCTATCACTGTAGTTGGATCCACGAAAGCTATGGATGAATCGAAACTTGCTCTGATACCATGTTAAACTTGCAATAAAAGTAAAGAATAAGTGAAAGAGAAGAAGAAGAGAGTGCAAAGTGGCTAGGGTTGCAAAATGCATCAACTATCCATTACAAGACTAAAAGATAAATATATATACAATAGGTAGAAAGACTAAACTACTCTTAAGTAGGGTAAAATAATAAAAAGGTAAACACAATAATATCTAACAGAAAGAATTTACAACACTTCCTTGTTTGTGGAACAATGAGGTTTTCTTTCATCTATGTGTGTGTTTAATTCTCGTGCAACGCTAAGATGATAATCTATTACTCTACCGCCACAAATATTCTAGCACACATCACTCTTAAAATTGTAGATGAACCAAAATCTTTTGTCTTAACCATTGAATTACTAATATGAAAAAACTAAACACAAATAGAAATTTCACAATTTCACAAGAAAAATAGGAATGTCACAATATCATCACCAATGCTGCTCCACACCACACTACACCGCCTTTCTTCTTTATCCCACAATGTTAGGGATAACTTCCAGATCTGTTTTCTCCAGCTTCTTCACAAGAGAAGACCACGGAAGAAAATTTTAGAGGTCCTGCTAGGCAGGATCGGGGATAACTTTCATGATGACTCTTGTTTCTCTATGAGAGAAGATCGCGAAAAAAGTACCTAGAGATCCTGCTGGACAGGGTCAGGGATAAATCTCGAAAAGACCTCCTTCATATGGGAAATTCCATATCACTTGCTGTGGAGGGATGTGGACTCCACCTCAATCTTGTTCTTCTTAATTTTAATCTTATTGTTCTTCTTAATTTTAAATCTCGAAAAGACCTTCTTCTTAATTTTAATCTTGTTGTTGGATCTTCCGGCTTTTGTTTTTCCGCCTTCCAAATGCAGAAGAGACGGTTTATTAAAAAGAAAACAGTTTATTATGTAATTAAAAATAATAATAAAAGGGTTAGCAAAAAATGACAACCGTTACTTACACACTCTATTGCATTCCTATTTATCTCTGTATATTTACAACGTCAAAACATCTAGGTATATAATTTTTATATAATACATTTGAATGTAAGAGCGAATGAAAGATTAAGTAAACTATATATTCTGATATTAATGATAAACCAGCAAAGCCTTTTACTCCCAAGTCTCAACAGACGCTGTTGATTACGTATCCATATAAATGGTAACATATAGTATCTATACATATATGTACCCCGGGCTTATATACATATATATACATACACACGCACATAAAATGCTTTAAATTTGATATTTGCTAGCAATGAAGTTAGTCCCGCTCGTAAATAGTGAGACAACTAATATGCAATCAATAAATTTACTACATCCAACACAAATTTCGAGGCGTGACACAAACCTCCATGCACCTATTTGAGCAAGAAATGTTTAAACTTCTATGTAAAGTGATACCGAGTTCTGATTTCAGTAAACCTACAGTCAAACTAACCAGCTCGATGAGATGGACCCAATGATATCGAAATTGGTCAAGCCATGTCAAATCAAGCTCAAATCAAGCCATTAAATCAATTTTGAAAGCTTTTTGGGCATATTCAGAAGATAAAACAAATGCTGAATTTGATGGCTTATGATCAAATCGAGCTTATCGATAAGACAAATCCAACATGCCCAAGATCATCAATTCTGACATCATTAAGACACTCAAATATCCATCAAACATTGTCTGATCGAGGGAAGCATTTTGAGCCGTTTGATCATATATTAAATACAGTCTCATCTTTCTCATGAAGGGGGGAGGAGAGCTTGACTTTGAAGAAGAGCTTTAAGACTTTAAAAATGAAGTAGAATCCAGCATCACTCCGGCGCTTTGTCGACCACCGCTACTACGAGTTGACCACCACAGTCGACCTTCGCCGATCATCATTGTCTTCACTTGTTCTTTACGATGAGATCACAACGAAATTGTAATTCGAAAGAATTTACAACACTTTCCAGTTTGTAGAACAAAGAGGTTTTATTTCATTTATGTGTGTGTTTAATTCTCGTGCAACGCTAAGATGATAATCTATTACTCTACCGCCTCAAATACTCTAGCACACATCACTATTAAAATACAAGCTCGAGCCTAATCCCAAGGTCGGGGAATAAAGCTTGGCACGTAGTGATGACATTAGGCTCGCAAGCTCAAGCCTAAAATTAAATTATCATGGGAGCCACTAGAGATGGCATTGATGACTAGAGGAGGAGGAAGAAGAGTATCACAACATCTTGTGAAAGAAAGCATCGACGTGGCCATCAATCGGCTAGTCGAATTAGCTTGTAACCAAAACAAGCCTAATTTTGACAAACTCATACTCGAGCTCATTTAATAAGCTCAACTCATGAGATCGTTAACAAGTAGAGCTCAAACTAGCCCACTTACACCCCTAGCATCTATATAAGTTCAAATTAAACATAAAATCAATCCATACTAAACCAATCCTAATAAAGAAATAAAGAAAGAAGCCACTCTGGCATGAGAGAAGAATCATTGTAAGCCACTAAAGTAAGAGAAAGAGAAAGAGAAGGTCCAAGTCCACCCCCAACATAAAAACACCTCAAAAGCAACGCCTCCCAACGCTTTATTTCTCCCCTCCCCAAAAACAGAGCACAGCCATTAATTCCTCCCTTCTATTCCTTCAACACAGAGTACGTATCTAGAGATCCCTCTGTTGCACGGCCCACACCAAGATTCCAGTCACATGTGCAGCCGAATTAGCATTCCATACCCATCTCCTCTCTTCCTCCTTTAATGCCTCCTTCCACGCTTACCAGAATCATGAAACCTTCAAGTCCCCCCTTTTCTCTCACTTCCCTTCATCCTCTACTCTCTGTATATATTCCCCACCGAAGGCTCATCTCATCTCCATCACTATATGGCTTGGGCTAACCATGTCGAAGGGAAATCACAGAGTGGCCTTCATGAGTACTCCTCGGAGGCCACTCAAGTCATACTTAGATACGAAAGCAAGGGGGGGCGAGTCATCATCGAGCAAGAACAGGAGAAGAATTTCAGACCTCTTCAGCTCGTCGAGGCTGCTGAACTGTATCAAGAACAGGGTGGGGAGAACCTTCGGTGCCCTGCTGTTGAGGAAGAGAGAAAGCCGCTCGGAAACAAGTGCGCCCTCGCACTTTGTCCCGCCCAGAGATTCTCACCATTCTGAAGCTATGGAGGACTGCATTGACTTTATAAACTCTTCTTACAGGAAATCACTGTCGGCTTAGGGTGCATTTGGGGTTGCTTATGCGGGTCGCGGCGTTTTGAAAATGTCGTCTTAACATATAGAAACTGTGTTTGCATAGCTTATCCGAAAATGCAGTTGATTTTTTATACTAAATGTGGAATGTGGATCGAACCCCGCTGTCCACGTTTACAGAAAAGCGACATATCTACATGAGCACAAGCTGCCCCAAACACACTTTTAGTTTGTCTGATAGTTATGATTTACTACTTTTTTTGGTTTATTAATGCTAGTAATAGAGCGGCCAATTAAATGCGTCTAATATATGAGTTTTCTTCTTTTTTATATATTATATTTTTTGCTATTTTATTTGTTTTGTTACTAGTTACCAACTTTTTGTGTAATGCAGTTTGTTTTCAAGTTTGATTATGCAAACTTGGGAGTGATCTTGTGTAACCCATATATTGAGATATTATCCTCTTTGGCGTGCTATACTCGTAGTTTTGTCGTATTGGTGCAACTTCTTAAGTGGCCGCCAATATGATTAGAATCAAGTGCTTCTCCACTAGTATGTTTAAATTTGAAGTTTCTGATGGATTGTAAGTGTTATATCAAAATGAGTCTCGATGTTTAAGAGTTTGGCATTCTACATGGGCATTCTACTTGAGGTTTTTCACATCTTGTTCCTTAAAATGAAGATGACATTTGAGTCACATTTTAGAAGGCCTATCAAATTCCAATATCAATATATGAAATAGATGGCAAAGAAATGATGGTCTAAAGAGTTGAGAAATAGATGAAACATGATTCAATTATGGATGGTAAAAAAAAGAACAGAAAATATAAATGGAGATCAGCACATAAAAAATATACTAAAAAATTTATATAGCTCATATAATTAATAGCTATTTACCATTGTTGTTGTTGTATATTTCACTATTATTTGAATGTGAAATAATTTAAAGATAAAAGAAAAATATGAAATAACCAATGAATATTTAATATCTAATTCTAGTACTCTATAAAGGTTGACTCACGACTAAGAGTCTGTTTGGTGCAGCTGCAGCTTATTAAATAATCTGCTGATAAGCTGATTAAAAATAATATGCTGATAAGTAAGTGCGGTGACTATTACAAATTTTTTTTTTTTTGAAAGCCAAACCGCAGCCATAAAGCTGTCACCACACCTAGATAGGTGCGGTGTGAAAACGCTGCTTTCAGCGTTTTGAAAACGCTGCTTTCAGCGTTTTGAAAACGCATACGCTACCAAAATGCAGTTTACCCAAACATGCCAGGTGGGTTTTTAAAACCTCACCTCACCAAATAAGCTGCCCCAAACGGACCCTAAATCATGTAATGCATATCTGCAACTTTAAGATGATTAACATCAAGAATTCCAATCAAAATGGACCACTATTGGTGAATGAAAAATATGACTTGGTCCAGTACTAAGGATAAATGCATGCTATAATCATGAAGATTTGGAACCAGGAAAAAGAGTATGGCTGTATTATTGCATGGCATCATCATCAAGAAAAAAAGGGAGAGGAATAGCATCAACATGCAAACATCAAATATTGCTATAAGTGCAAATAATATAAAACATTCAAATGAGTTAAAAACAATTCTATGTAATGTTGCTTCATCCAAATTCACTCGACTAAAGATTGCCTAAACCGATTCAACTATGATTCATTATAGATGTTAAACAAATTATATCAAAGATAAATATCTGCTCATTTTTTTCTTTTTTTGAATGGGAGATACTATTTATAGTAAGCTGAAGATAAATTTAATTTTAAGCATTTAAGCACGTTTTTTCCTCACTCTTTAATTATCACAAAAACGTAATTCGAGATGATGAAATATTAATTGTACTCTTCATATAACAACCCCCATTAAGATATTGTCTGCTTTGGCTAAATGACCTTACAGTTTTGTCTTATCGTTGTAACTTCCCAATATATCACGTATCCTGAGTGTGCTCCTGTATGAACACGCTTAACTATGGAGTTCCTGATAAATTTCTAACCCAACCATTACACTAAAAGGCACGTTGATGTTTATGAGTTCAAATTCATTCAACTTTTAAAAGGGTTTCTAATCTATCTCAATTAAGTAACTTATGTTATTGTCAGTTTTCTTAACTTAGAATCATAAAAAAAAGAGAATATATCTGTCCTCAGATTACTGTGATGCTTTGATATCATTTGTAATAGCCCAAACCCTCACCTATGGATTCATTGTCTATATTGGTCTATTGGCCACTCGAATTAGTCCAATTAATATATCTTCCCAAGAAATCATCCATCCTTAGAATACTCCCGTACAAGCACGTTTAACTTTAGAGTTCTTAATAAAATTCCAACCATTTCACCAAACGATGGCCTGATAATTGAGCGTTCAACTTCATTGTTCTTAAGCAGTTTCACACTACAAATAAAACAACACTTAAAAATGGGCCCTAGTCAATTAATATAAATCAATTCTCTAAAAAAGATATTAAATTGTGAATATATATAATATTTTTATCATACCTAAACTTTTGGATCTAAATATTCAATTTTACAGTATATATGATATCTTATTTTAGCATAAGGTGTTTTAATCTTATTTAAATGCTCTTGTCAATACATTATAGCTTTACTAAATATAAGGCGATCACTTAAGTATGTGATGTTTGTATCAGAAATAAAAATTCAAAAAATCACTTATTTAGCGCATCTTTCATGGTGCTAAATAATAAATTCATATTTAGTCGCATATGACAGGTAATGGAACTGCATTTTAAATGTAACTTTATTTGAGTATGGTATTATTCTTGGGAAAATTTTCACGTAGAGTTACGTACAGAGTCCAATAACATCGCGCCACGTGGCACGTGTCAGAAAAAAAAAACAGAATAACACAAGGAATATACCCCCGTGTTATTCATGTGTTATTATAATACCAGGAATATTCTAGAAGCAGAATAACATCTGAATAACACACAATAACACATGAATAACACGGATAAAATATTCCCCGTATTATTCTGGCCGAATGCTATTTTTTTTGTCACGCGCGTCATGTGATGTGATTTTCAGGCCTCCGCACGTAGCTCTACGTACGGAGTCCTGATGTAAAAATTTTTCATTATTCTTGAAATAATGCTACAATCTCCAATAAATTCCACACTCATTATGCCTCATGTGTTGTTATTGGGTTAATGATTCTTTGTTTTTCATTACCGCGCAAGAACAAATGCATGAAAAACAAAGAATCATTAACCTAATAACAAAACATGAGATATTCTGAATACAGGTTACAGCAGAAAAATCAAACTTAATGCAACCCAGATCTTTTATATCACATCTAAAATATAAGTTTTTTAATTTTTTTAAAATTACGATATATCTTTTCATGCATACATAAAATGACATCATATACATATAAAAGGATGTAAGAATTAAGTTATATGAATGTAATTCTTTCTTTTTGTTTGCATTTACATCTCAATATTTATGAATTTACATATCTAACAACTAAATTTTACCTTTTTTTTGCATTTATACTGTTCAAATCTTTCATATCACATAGAAAATATCACTACTTCAACTATTAAAAAGTAAAATATACCTTCTAAAGCATACATAAGGTGGTATGTATGTAAAAATTGAAGTTTATGTGTTGGATATGTAAATACATGAGAATTCAAATTTATTGCTGAAACAATAGACATACAACATACACAATTAAAACATTGCAGTTTTCTTTTCAGAAATAACTGCAGCAGACAAACTGCTATACCATCAACATCTTTCTGACAAAAATTTCCAGCATGCTATACCATCAACAGTTTTCAGACAGCAGTTTCCCCATAAAGCAACTTCAAAACCGCTTCTTCAAAAAGCATCAGCTACCCCAAACACACCCTTAGTAATTTGTCTAACTCAATAGAAAAGAATTCAATGATGCAAAATCACTTTTATAACAATAGAAAGCAAAATAATATAAACGCTGTGCTGCTTTCAACATTACAGCCGGACTTCTATACCTTTCTCTAGCAAATGCTTTTTGACAGATAAAATCGGCACCTGCACGCAGAAACAGAACTGTGCTCATATTTTCTTTTAACAATCAAATTTATATATTTATAAAAAAATGCAATCAAAATGCTTTTTTTTTCATAATAATACCACTAAAATCTTAAAGATTACATACTATCAACCTCCATTCTCTGTTAAATACTTAATTATTTTGTTATATCTCACATAAGTTCACGAACATGGTAGTTCATGTTTAATAATAATAATAATAATAATAATAATAATAATAATAAGAAGAAGAAGAAGGGATATTACATACCACACAATTCTTACATATTTACATTTCAACATCTGAACTTTAATATTTACATATATACCACTCAAATTTTTAATAACATCAAAAATGCCACTATAGATGACTTCTTAAAAATGAAATGCGTAAATAACAAACTTTAGGTGCTAGATGTGTATAAGCACAAGAATTGTGAGCATGCAAGCAAATTTCCCTAACAATAATAAGATTTACAAACAAACCACTCAATTCCTAGGAATTTACGTATCTAACAACTAAACTTCAATTTTTACATACATGCCGCTTGACATACACATGAAAAAGTGTATTTCACCTATCAAAAGTTAAAATGGTGGCATTTTCTGTTTGATACGAAAGAATTCTTGGTATAAATGTAAACCAGCAAAGTTTAGGTGTTAGATATGTAAATGGATATGAATTGGGTGGTATCTATGTAAATGCCCCTAATAATAATTGATTCACAATCAAAGCAAAACTTCAGAAGCTCAATAAAATACTTCAGAGGCAAATTTTCTTTCAAAATATGGAATGAAGATAGATATTACACAACCTGCTCTCATCTTTGCAAGGTAGATTTTGCTTTTCACAAAACTTGAAATTTAAAGCCATAGGAAGGATTGAGTGGCTTACTAAACAGTCTCGTTCTGAGTGCTACTATGATGAATAAGATTTTAGAATGTGAGGCATACCTCTCTGCGATGAAAAATGCCGGCTGCGAGTGCAGCTGAAGCACTCGTCTTCTGAAACACTTCTGAGAAGTGCTGAACAGCACCAGCTCCACTGCTTGCAATTACAGGAATACTAACAGCATCACTTATCAATTTGATCAGCTCTATGTCAAAACCTTCTCCTTGGCCTGTAAAATCAACAGCTTCAAAGCATTATATTCCAATTATATATCAATCAATAATGCAAATAAGTATCTAAAAGCCAATATTCTACTCTAAAATCTACTAAACTTCAAGCTATTATCTATCTATTACTAGATTATAAACCATACGGTGATGTTTCTAAAATCCGAACTGCAAAATCTGGATGCATTTGCAAATTGCATGATCCACATGAGAGGAGTGAAACCGTAAATTTGCTTATTTAAACTCAATATAGGAAAGTACATCTTCCAAACGCATCCTAAGGCTTTGTCTGAATTGAACGATGGTGAAAGAAAAAAAAAAGAAGAGAGAACGAGCACAAGCTATTTGTGAGTTAATTGTGAATAAAAAACTAATGATGTGAGATATTCAACTCTTTATTTAATCTTTAGGACTCAAATTCCCAACAACCAAATAATCCAAAAGCAGTGATGCAAATTAGAATAAAAATTTCATGAAAGCAGAATACCATCACAGTCAATGCAATTGAGTAATATTTCTCCAGCTCCAAGTTCTTCTACAGCTTTTGCAACTTCATATGCTCCAATGGGTCGGCCCTCACGTCCGCCATTAACCTGCATTTTTTTAATAAAAAAAAAAGAATCAAAACTGCAGTGATTCCATGATTCCATCAAGGCTCATTAAAAGCGTCCACCTCCATGACAAACAAAGCTTCATGACAATAGATAGTGATGCATATGCTCCGAAGCTTTCTTCATTACAGAACTAGCTTAAATAAGAGAACAAATATATTTGGAATAAAACTATCAATCAAAAAGGCTCACCGTGCATTGATACCACGCATACTGTTCTCCATCTGGGCCTAAAGTTGACATTAGAAGAAGCCAAACACGTATATTTTCATATCTAGATTTGTAAATTGTAAAGAGAAATGGTAGCCAGATGAATTTCAGATCACTAAGAAAGTTATACCTGGATTCCTAACCTTTACAGTCTTAAATTCAACTTCTTCGGGAGCCCTGACATATATTCTACGAGGATCTATACTTACCACCACAGCCTGAGATTATAAAAAGAAAAAAGATTAGTGATCGTCAATTTTGAACAATATCATTTATTTTCAACAAACAATCTTAAGCTCATGATTATCCGATCTATAATACCATAACAAAGGGAGACGTAATAGGATGATAAACGGGGTAACAATATGATTATTCAAACATTCAAGTAGTTGAGCAAGAATGAGGACAACCTGATTGCCATAAACCGCAGAAATCTGCTCTATACTGCTTTTTCCCGTCTTTACCTGAACAGAAAAGAATACTGACTTTCAGTCTAAAGGCGTGAACAACAAAAAGAGGGTTTAAACAAAAAAACGTACTCCAGTTTTTAAATAGCTCTCTGCAGCATAAACTGCATCACTTCCAATTGAAATTTTATCTGCACCTGATCTGAAGTATTCTGTTGCTACTTCCAAACTAGAATAGTACCTGCAAAAGAAGTAAAATATGATTAAATTTAACGGGATCAAATTTTAATACTAATTATAAAGATTAGAAGTGTGAAAATAAGGGAGAACTTAGCTCACATAAGAGCAACTACACTGTAGATTGAAAAAATCTTAATAGCTTTACCTCACAGAAAAATAAAAAATAAAAAAGATAAAAAAAAGAGATTATGCAACTTTATTGCACCTTTTTTAATGAAAAACAGCAGATACTGAAGAAAGGTGACGCGTGATTTAATCATTTGTTAAGCCGCTTCATGTTACAAAGATAAATTTCTCCCGCCGGATAGCATCACTGCGCACTGATCTGTTTACAAAGCAATGATCAGAAAGTCTAATTCCCACTGCGCTAGTGCATTGCTTCGGCAGCCCTTATTGTTCCATATATGATCCATGAATGAACTGGCATCAAGAACATCGGGTGGAAATGTCACGTGGATCAAAGATGGAATGTGTAAACACCATTTGTTCAAAAAATGGGATGCAACGACCCATCCAGAGCTCCAAAAATTCTTGTAAAATGGACTGCACGAGCTGATACTAGATATGAAAACTACCTAGAGAGGATAGTTGTATTGTCCAGCTTTCTTGCACTCAGACGTCGACACAAAATTTGTGGTGACAGATTGAGACAGTAATGAAAAAATGGAAGAGAAGAAATTAATTCACAAATGCTTTACCTCTCTCAATATACATATATTAGATATAATCCTAATAATATAATTAATAATCTTATTAATATAAAAAAAAATTATCCATGCAGCCGTCCACGGCTCATCTGTCTCACACCTCTGCTATCACCACCCAGTTCTCCAATCAAATGAATATATATATATGAATAAATAAAGGTCCTAGTCTACCCTCAGGCATGCACCATCTGCCAAAATGAACACCTTACCCTATCTCCCGGGACTTAACACAACATTTTTTAGGAAAAGATTTTGAATTGCTAAGATATTTTACATTGAAAACCAGAGCATAATTCTGGAAAATAAGTAAAAAACAATCTATGTGATTAGCTTTTAACTAACACGAGCCAAAAGTAAACAGTGATACTAGCCAGACTAGCTAGAACCAAATAACAAGTGATTCTTATTCAGAGTTTTGTACTTAATATAGAACTAGCATCGACGGTTATTGTCAATTGAACTATAGTTAACATCAAAGATAAGACCCATCACAGCTCGTATCTTTTATGAAGTTCAAAGAAAACGGCGAAGTGATAGGTTGCTATTGAAATCATCTCCATATCTATCAATCTCAGTGAAAGAGGAAGTTCTGCTTTGAGAATCCTTGAAGTGCAGCTTAGAATATCTTCATTTGAATTAATGCATTTTTTGCAATGTTACTACTTTAGTTCGAACCTCAAAATAGTTTCTTGATCATTAAATAATCAGGCATAAAAACATGTCTACAGTAAAGTTTCGAAGATATTAAAAAGTTGACAAAATGTTGTGATAATCTGTGAAAGAAAGAATACCTCAGAAGAATCAATTTCTACTTCAATGAATGTCCGACCACTAAGACATTTCTCTTCCAAGTCATTTGAGAGTGTCTCGGCAATGGAACCCTACGAGTGATAAATTTGAAGTTAGCCCGATGTCACGCTCCGCCATATTCTAGAAATTGGCAAGACATTTATGGGATGGAAGGTTCTAGAAAAGACCAGTGGATGAGAGAAATCCATATAACTCTAGAAGATTCCACCTTATTCTAGAGAATGGTAGAAGGATAAACTCCAAGGGTAACTCAATAATAACCTAGAAGGATCTAGGGTCATGTATGTAAATAAGAGAATAGTGTAGTATTCTCTAGAAACTAGACTATTCTAGAATATTCCCTTGGACTTGGAGGAGACTATAAATAGGAGTTCCTCCCCTCATTTGTAAAATCCAAGCATGCAACCGAGAAAACCTTCCAATCTTCCAAGCATTCAAGTGTTGTAATCATTCTTTCTTAGTGAATTGTTTCTTTCTTCAATACTTCTCCATATTCTTCTTCCAAGGGTATTGTGAGCTTACGAGTCCAGAGTTGTGAGGATTAGGCTGATTTAGTGCCAAGGAAGTGCGCTTAAGCCGCACAGGTGCTTGAGAAAAGTTGAGTCCGTGACAGATGATACAAGAGCTTCGGATTAAAGGTATGACAGAGCTTCATAAAGCACGTAATGAAGTCTAAAGTCACTAATGTAGAATCGCCTCAACAAGAGTGACGTCATCAGGAGTAAGATCCAGCTGCATCCAAACCACATGGGAGGTCCAAGGAGATCATGCACGGCTTTTGATTCACACCTTGCTCCGGATGAGGAGGCAATAAATGGCGTGGAAGCTCAGATAGAGGATCGTGGCCAAAAGATTGTTGGATTTGAGTAGGACATCGCAATCCATGCAACGATCGGAGGTATGATGCTCCAACTGGACGAGTCTTTAAGAGAAAAAATGGCTAAGATGTGAGAGGACTTGATGGGGGAGCTCCAGGAGGTACGAAGAGCCCATGAAAGCGAGATGAACGGCGGACGTGCTAGCTTAGAGATGCATGGAGACATTTCGCTATGCAATAGGGCACTAGCGACATCCACCAACAATCATACTTTCGAAGCCAAACACATTGAAGTTCCAAAAACAAAGAGTTTTGGAGGAGCTCGCAACGCGAAAAAAGTTGACAACTTCTTGTGGGGAATTGAGCAATATTTCAAAGCGATGGGGATTACGGATGAAGAGGCAAGAACACAATTTGCAACTCTATCTCTCAACATCACTATGTTGCGGTGGAAAAGAAGGCAATGAGATATAGATAAAGGTATGAGTTCCATATCCACCATTGATGACTTTAAGAGGGAGTTAAAGAGACAACTCTACCCAGAGTACGCGGAGGATGAGGCTAGGGCCCAATTGCAAAGGCTCAAGCAAGAAGAATCGATTTAGGAATACATTAGGGAGTTCACAAGTTTTCTTCTTGAAATTCCTGACATGTCTGAGAAGGATACTCTTTTCAAATTTATGGATGGACTCCAACAGTTGGCCAAGGCTGAGCTTATGAGGCGCAGAGTGCGAGATCTCATTACTGCCATCGCAGTTGCCGAAAGCTTAATTGATTACTCAAAAGAGTCCACAAAGCCTAAAGAAAAGAAGAGTACCTATGTCAAAGGTGGGAAAAAAAAGATCAACACAAGGAAGAGGCCCACCATGAATCGACTTCATCCAAAGTAAGACAAATGGAAGCCAAAAAAAGACAAAATTAAACCACATAACAAGTGCTTTACTTGTGAGGGACTACATTGGGCAAGGGATTGTCCTTAGAAGAATGCTCTGGGCTATCTCCTTGCAAGCCATCAGGAGGAAGAAAGTGGTGATATGGCAGCATAAGTGGGATCTATACAACTATTGAATGGGATGCAAGCTCCAGCAAAATCCCAAGCAAAGGTGTTCTTATTTGTGGAGATGGTAATAGGCGGGAAAACCATTAGAGCAATGGTAAACGCTGGTGCTTCTCATAACTTCATCTCCATTGAGGAAGCAAAGAGATTGGGTATGCAAATGACTAAAGGAGAAGGCTCCATCAAAGTAGTCAATTCAGCAGAAAGACAATCCATGCAATAGTCGTAGGAGTGAAGACCAGTATTAAGGCATGGACAGGTACCTTGGACTTCCCTATTATTTTCATGGATGATTTTAAACTTGTTTTAAGAATGAACTTCTTGGATCAAGCTAGAGCGTTCTCAATGCCCTTCGACAATAAGGACTAACAATAGCATGTGCATCATGAAAGGGAATCAAGCTTGTTAGTACCGAAAACAAGGACTAACAAGCAAGAAGTCAAAATGCTATTGGTCATCCAATTCAAAGAGAGCATTCCAAAAGACAAGGGGAGTTACTCGGTTTTTATTCACGACTCCGATGAAGAAGAGAAGTCCCAAGAAGGCATGGTAAGGGAAGTGGTGGAGGTACTTAAAGAACTACCACCAATGAGGGAGAAAAAATTATCTGATTAGGCTAGAGAAAAGGACTAAGCCGGCAGACATGACGTCTCACTGCATAGCACCCCCCCCTCCCCCCTCAAATACCACAAAGAAAAACTTAAGTTTTCCAAGTATGTGAGCAAATAAATGAAGCTAATTCAAGCGTCAAGGAGAAGCCACAATGAAGGCATTGTGAGCTTAAGTTGGGGAGGGTTTCACGCTCTGCCATCTTCTAGAAATTGGTAAGACAACTATGAGATGGAAGGTTCTATAGGTAACCAGATGGATGAGAAAAATTCATATAATTCTAAAAGATTCCATCCCATTCTAGAAAATGGTAGAAGGAAAAACTCCAAGAGTAACTCAAAAATAACCTAGAAGGATCTGGGGTCATGTATGTAAATAAGAGAATAGCGTAGAATTCTCTAAAAACTATGTTATTCTAAAATATTTATGTAAATAAGAGAATAGCGTAGAATTCTCTAAAAACTAGGCTATTCTAAAATATTCCCTTAAACTTGGATGGGGTTATAAATAGGAGTCACTCCCCTCATTTGTAACCATCCAAGCATTCATCCAAGAAAACCTTCCAAGCTTCCAAGTACTCAAGTATTGTAATCCTTCTTTCTTAGTGACATGTTTTTTTCAAATACTTCTCCCAATTCCTCTTCCAAGTGTATCGTGTGCTTACAAGTCTAAGAGTTGTGAGGGTTATGTTGATTTAGTGCCAAAGAAGAGCGCTAAAACCGCACAACAAACTTGAGATAAGTTGAGTTCGTGACACCGAGCTCACAATGAACTAATGTCATATTAAGTATACTACTAAATTTACACACAAAATAATCTTTTGCCAGTAAAACGTGAACCTAGTCATCTAGTCGTGTGATTTGTCAAGTAAGCTCCATAAATAAAGTTGTTACAACCAGAACCCTCTACTAGAGTGATTTGGTCAAATAGGCTCAACTATATTACGGTCACAATTATAGCCCGTACGTTCTCCAATAAATTATGCCCTTTGAATTGTGAAGTATAGGTTATGCTTGACAGGACAAAAAGTCTTTTATTAATTAAGGTTGGCTTAATTAATCTCTTTAGACAAAAGCCCATCCCAGGTAAATAGAGACCCCTTGGACGAAGCAACCCAAGTTTGTTGACAAAAAATCTTATGTAAGGTTGGGTCCTCTGCTCCTCAGGCTAAGTAGATCAAAAACCATGACAATCTGGGACAACAAAACCATAGGATCTTAATCGGATTCATGGTCATTCTCTTTAACATCCACCCTTAGCTCACAACGATAAATTTTAACTCAAAATCTAAGGGTTTGTTTGGGGCAGCTGTTGATTATTTATAATCTGCTGATAAGCAAATTATTCAGATAATCTGATAATCTGCAGATTATCAGAATAAGCTGACTTGTTGTTTGGGGGAGCTTATTCAGATAGCTTATTGATAGCTGTTCATTGGATAAATGACATTCATTCCCCTGTTTGGTGAAACTGTTTGCAACAAAACTAAATGGTTTCCTTCTTTAAAATGACCAACACTCTCAAGCCTATCCTACATAAGCTTAAGTTTGAATTTGGTCTAACTATTGTTTAAAACATGCTAGGTTTGGGTTAAATAAATCAATTAGAATATAAGTTGGTTTAATTAATTCTAAGATAACGAATCTTAGGTTTATGTTTTATCAATGACACTTAAGGAATTCAATATGGTTTATCTTAGCAAGCTCTGATTTGGTTTTGAAGTCTCCTTAGGTTTGATTGCATGAAGCCTAACATTGATAGATGTGTACATGATTGAAGTTGCAATTATTATTTACTGTTCCAGCTATGGGTGAGAGTATAATTTTACACCTCTTGATTAGCTAAAATGATCAACAAGCAAAATAGTTGATGAGTTATCAATACCTATGTAGCTTAATTTACAAAAATTTTGAAAGTTATTGCTAAGGTCCAACAATTAAATCTCGCCTACATCAAATTTATGCTAACAACCAACTTTTCATAAATAAAAGAATGTTGATGTTCTTCCTTTATAAAGAGGCAAATAATTATACACTTCAAATCGGGTGAATGGATTCCAGAATTGAGGGCTTTAGAAAAGGTTCTGAATTAGAGCTGTTTGTGGTAGTCTTTTTCATGTCTACAGTCAGACAACTAGGCATCCTCAAGATTTTGCTCGGATCTGAAAGAAGCCTGAAGTATAACACAAACAGAAATAAAAATAGACTTGTGTACATGCAGTGATTATTGTTCGTGAGTTTTTAGGAAAGTTACTGACAGTGAGCATGCAGAAAATGTGATTCTTACAGCTCAATTTTCAAGTGAAGCAGGAATCTGTTTTAGGGAATACAATCATAAATGGAAGCATAATATCATGCTCGCAAGGTTTATTAAACATATTTCTGATGCAGATGGAAATCATGACAGCTTACATTTTCAACAAAAAAATTCAGCCTGATTTGAACCTGTTAGAACTGATCCAAAGGAGGCAGTTCATATGATTAAGAAGAGATTTCATGAAAGAAATTGCTTATGGCAAGCTTGGGAAGTGATTTCTATGCAGATGGAACTGATTCTCCGAGTGACAACCTTCTATTCTCTCAACCTAACTCTTCTCGAGAACGCACCCAGATGCCCTCATAAATTCCTTCTCCGCCAGCTCCAGCTCCAACTCCAGCTCGTCGGCGGGTGTCGTTGAAGAGATTTGGCGAGAGGGGTGTGGTTCGCGAGGGTGACGAAGCAAAACGAAACAGGGAGGGCGAGGGCAAGCGAGGGACTTCCCTACCTAACGCGAGAAGCAGAAGCCGGACGCGGATTCTTCTCCGCTTCGCCTCCTCTTAACAAAAATCGGAAGCGCGTACAAGAGCAGCAAAAATAAGCGGGTCGATCGCCTTTTCCAAACACAACGGTGGCTTTTTCCAAATGCCGCCGCACCCGAATAAGCTGCCCCAAACGGGCCCTAAGTCTATTGCTATTATATGCTGAGCAAATCAGCACTCCAATAAGTAACCTTTATTAAAAGTGCTCTACTATTACTGAGAGGGATCATTAATATATGGGATTGTGCTTATGAGAAACCTCAAACCCTAAATCTTAAAGTTCTTGCAATATAAACATGAAATCTCTGAGTAATACCCTACTATTGTCTCGCCTGGCTTAATGTAAAACTCTCTCCTCTCAGTCATCTTTAAGAGAAAAAACTATTAGGTGCAGAATCCGCATTCACACGGACTTCAGTACAACATGATTGTATTGGTTGTATTTTTGAGTTGTCTCAAAAATACAACTAATACAATCATGTTGTACTGAAGTCTGCATGCATACATTATCCGCATCTAATAATTACTCCTTTAAGAGAGGCCAAGGTGCACATCTTTCGGGAACCACACTCATATAGTTAATTCCAAAGGTATCCAAGGAGTTAAACTATAAAGCGATAATGGGAACGACATGCAAGTCAAGATACCTGGATCCTTAAAAAAAAAGATATAGAAATGCAACATCATGTTTTGCACACAATCATTTGCCTGGAGATATCCATCAGTCCAAGCAGAATAATCACTAGCTGGGAAAACAGTAATTAGTAAGAATTAAAAATATTGGCTGTGCATTTATTTCTTTGAAAAGGCTCAGCTTTATATTCAGAAGGAATCCATTTGGTTAAAACACACTAGATGGGATTCTCCATGTTAATCAAGCAATTCAAGCTTGATCAAGCTTCCATATGGGGTCCTAATAGGATACAATGTCTGTCTTAAAGTAATTTCTATATTCGGCCCATGGTTAACCACTAAACTAATGACAAGTGGGTTCAAATCATTACTCCCCCTCTCACAATGATCTTTGCCATCAAGGCTAATCTACAACCTCTCAATGGTTCCATTTGTGTGCGAAAACAACAAAAATGTCACCAAAGAAAAGCTTGATCGATAAGCACCTAAGAAAATGCTTGGGTACAACCCTTAGTAACCATGAGTGTGGTGCGTGTTTGTCTAGCACAGCCATCTAAACATCTGAATCCTCCATAATCTCTTCATCAATTGAGGGGTTGGCATCCTATTAAGGATGATCTCCAAGAGCATGTTCAGTGGCTTCAAATGGATAATCAATAATCTCAAAAAGAATGCATGCGTGGCGAAGAGGTAAAAGAGAAGACAGGTTCGTGGATCTACAATGGGGGACAATGTGGTTGCAGAGTGCTGGAATCAGGAAAGTTGCACTTATATGAAGAAGAGTTAGGTAGTGAGGCGAGGTGAGGCGAGGCTTGGAATCGCCAATTAGCCAGCGGGATTCTTACGACTAGCGAGGGTTATGAGTTTGTCCACAGAAATAACAAAATTTGCAAGACTTCGCAAATAAAATTTGGATATAATCACAGTGAATATCAGATAAATTGGAATCATGGATTGAGGCATCAACAAGGTATAAGATACAAGAAGGCACAACAAAATTTATTGATGAGAAGAGAATATGATCTCAACGATAGTTCTTGACAAGAAGAAAAGATTTCTTGGTGAGGTTGTAAGTTGCAAATAGAGTGGAGTAAATGGAAGATTATGTCATTTTGCACTCGAAGCAATATTTACTTGAGATATAGGAATAACAGCGACAATGGTGAGCAACAAAATTATGAAATCGCTCTTTTCTGATCTAGCGAAAATAAGGATCCAAACAAATAGAATGATGATATCATCTGATGAAATGATGTGAAACAGAATGATAATCTGTGTTCAAAATCGGTGACTATTGATTAAGAACATACAAAAAAAAACACAATCATTGATCCTAATAGAACAATTTGAGCTCAATCATTGATCCTAATAGAACAATTCAAGCTTATTTAAGCTCCTAAAAGAAAATTATAAATTAGATACAAGTAAAAGTATTTCATTCATTCATTTCATCCCATCATCTTCCCCAAATGACATAATTATAAGATAAAATACTTAACGTAAACTTATTAAAATACTCAATAACCTATTGTTAATTATTAAGCTAATAACAAAAGGGTTCGCATCCCCGCCTCCCTTGAACAAATTCTACAATATTGTAATAGCAACATAGGTTATGTGGGGATTAATTTTCAACTTTGATTTACCATCATAGCATTGGTGAAATGCTCATGATGAATATTTTTGCAGGAATTGTTGATCCTCACATATACCCTATAAGATGAGTCAATCAGATGCGACGAAAGTGAAGAGTAATGAATATGACATCGTACAATCAAATATGAAAAAAAAACACAATCACGCTCAAAACCACCTAAAACATCATCAGATGGTGAGAAATTAATTGCACGAGAGCATCTAGAATACCAAAATTGCCTAACGGGGGATATTCCACGTTTGAAATGACCAAACATGATGAAAAATAATGGAGCACTAAAGCATAATTTGAACCCAAATTACCTCGATCATCGACGAAGTTGATCAAATAAACTTCAATCACAACAAAGATTATGTGAGGGCATCCGGAAGATCTAATTCACCAAGCAAATGCTCCCACCTCCCTCAAAATAAATAAATAAATAAATAAATCGACGAGAGTGAGGGAGTTTACCATGAGGATTCGGGTCAAATGTCTAAAAGGCAAGCGAGCTAACAAATAAGACATTGCCCAAAGATTTTGCACTCCTTTTTGCGAGGACTTTAAGATATGGAGCTCGAGTTTCCCATAGGCGCAAGCCCCTATAATTAATTACCTCTCCTGGTAATAGAACACTTTCAATTAAGGTCATTCATCAGGCACTAAGTATTCATACAACATATAGTAGCAGCAAATTTAACTACCCCAGCCCTGGTGACCGCCCTCTAAAAAGTAATACACATGCTTCTACGTTCAACGCCATCAATTATATCGATTCCAATCAAATGGTCAAAAATATCACCCACTTCTGGTTGATGGATTAATGAAATGATCAACAGCAAAGTAAAGAGAAAATAAGAAAATATGCACCCTTTCTCACTCTAAGGTAGATATTACCTTTGATAACTACATAACAATAACAATAGGGTAGCCTCTCTCCAAAAAGAACGAAGGGTACTCTAAGGAATTAAATGGCCAGCGAACATGAATGTGAAATCTGATACAAATGTAATGATAAAACAGAATGTCTTGTATATCAAGAGAAGCTGATTTCGAAAAAATTTTGAAACCATTGAATATTCTGCTGAGGATCATGGGAGTTAAATAAATTCGTTCTCCCTGAGAGATCAAACTAGTTGTTGGTATAGCATCAAATCTGATGGAGCTCCCTTTCGTATGAATGATAAAAAGGATTAACCATGTGACCAAACATAGCACCAAAAATAAATCCTCCAATAGACGAATACATATACTCAATCTCTATAGAAGGCTCTTCAAATGTTTCTTTCAATTTGTATGCTTGTGATGCCCTAAATCCAAAAAGGGTCGTGTAACATCACATTATGTCCAGTTTAAACTATCCTCACGAAGGAAACCACAAATCCAGATGTCCAATGAGATAGTGGCTTGAGAACACATCAGTAATCTCACCAATATGTAAATCTGATGATAATAAGTTAGAAATTCTAAAAAAGATTGTTGATAGAAACAACTCACCTCGTCTATCCCCGGTAGCAGAATGTTGCCAGTGGAATAACTCTTCGTCGGGGGGAAACACCCCTCATAGCAGCAACCAAACATGGCAGCATTGATATCGTCTTTAGCTCCCACAATGTGATGGTTGCCTACTCTAGATCTATCCAACGGGTGCTTCAGGCAGAATCTCAAAACTCAATTACCCAGTCAATCAGATGTGACAAAAGTGACAAATGATGAATACGTTACCACACGATCAAATAAGAAAAAAAAATCATGGTCACGCTCAAAACCACCCAAAATATCGTCAAATTGTAAATTGATTTCACATGCACATCCAGGATACCAAAATTGCCTAAGGGAGATTCCACAGTTGAAAGAACCAAACATGCAAAAAATGACAAACCGATGAATCGACGTGAATAATTTGAACCCAAATTACCTCAACCGTCAACGAAATTCATCAAACAATCTCCGATCACAAAATGGATTGTGCGAGTCCGTCTAAAATGTCTAATTCAACTTGAATAGAACTCATAATAACAGGCTTTAACATGCGAGTTCGCGATATGAATTTAGAAAGTGCGAGAAAGAAAAAAAAATGGAGGAGAATAATTACATACAGATAACCCATATATATATATATATATATATATATATATATATATATATATATATATATATATATATATTAAAAATAAATCTAATCAATCCTATCCCTACTTGCCTACAGTCATCCGACCTTTATTTTTTAAATTTAAATGACCCAAATCTTTCATATCAAATAAAAAATACAACCCTTATAACTATTAAAATTAGATACAACTTTTTATACATAAGTAAGTTGGTAAATGTTAAAAATGAAGTTTAGGTGTTTGTATGTAAATACATAGGAATTGAAATAGTATGTATGTAAATCTTCCTCAAAAACAAAAAGCAATAAAATTAAGAATCAGGAAAGCTATTGTTATCAATATACAATGATGTGAAAATTCAGAAGCCAGAAAAACATAAACAAACAGAAATATATAGCATTGATGTTGAATAGTAGTAATTTACTGCTGGGAGTATAAAAGAAATAACATAAGAATGCAATCATTTCAAGACACAATCATGACTAAAGATCATTCATAAAAATATGAATAAAAGTAATCATCATGACATAACGCTAAAAAAGATTAACATAATTGCCACACAATTCTTATGCATTTACATATCTCACACTTAAACTTTCATATTTACACACATAGCACTTCCGTGATTTGAATCTTATGCATGACAAGATGTATTTCACTTTTAAAAATGATAATAGTGCTATTTTTTTATGTGATATCAAAGATTTTATTGCAATCTGTGCAAATATGAAAAGATTAGGCATGAAAATGTAAATGCATTAGAATTGTGTGACATGTATGTAAATGCCCCAAAAGAAAAACATAAATTTCTGACCTTCCATTTGCATCTGTGAAGTCCCTTATACCACCACCAACTGCCAATGGTACAAAAACGTTTTCTGATGTGTTGCGCAGGACCTGCATAACATAATATAAATAATATCCATAATAGCAATGTTGATGAAACCTATAATAACAAATGGCGATAAATGAACATAAGAAAAGAAACTCAAACCTGAAGCATTGGCAAATCTCCTAAAGGAAAATCGCGAAATCCTGTTATGTTAAGGAAAGTAACCTGAAATGCAGAGATGTTACATGAGTTCATACAAATATATAGACCAATATCAGCACTATGAATCCAAAATCTACCTCATCGGCTCCATCACTATAGTATTGACTTGCCAGGTCCACTGGTTTACCAAGGTTTCTTACCTGTTATAAGTATTAACTTTTGGTTTAGGAGAAAGAAATCGAAAACGCTGCATTAAAACATATCAGACACCTTTTCCTTTACTACAAGGAGAGCGTTTTCATTGTTTTCGCATTCACTAAAATAAGTGAGAAGCTAGAACAATTATGAGTATGTTTAGAAGATAAAGGGCTTAAGATTAGTAGAAAAAGTGTTCAGCATATAATTTGCAATTTTAGGAGTGCATTATTACCCATTATAAATCAATATTGTTAGAAGATAATATGATACTTCGGTGACAAGTTTATATAGAAAAATGAAGATATAACTTTTAAAATTATAATGAACAATTAAAATGGACAAGTGCCTAAGTGGTATTAACAAAAATAAGGGAATATTATGAAGATTTAAAGGTAAATATTATAAAACCACAATTAGGATGGCAATCTTGTGGGATTTGAGAACTAAATAGTAAAAAATCATTGATATTGAAGTTGAGTGTGACATCAAAAAAATAATAATAATAAAAGATGTATTCGTGAAAAAAAAAAAGGAAAGATAAATCATAGAACGCTTATATTAAAAAATGATAAAAGTGCTATCCATTAATGACAAAGTAATTGAAAACATATATAGTTGATGGGCAGTATAATTAATGATAAAAATATGATATTATTAGACAAGTAGACAAAATTTGAGATTAAATCTCAAAATAGTCCCTCAACTATTGGTGTTTCGTCAATTTAGTCCCAAATATCACATTTCTAAAAAATAGTCCCTCAATTGAATAAAATTATGTTACGTCTATGCATAGTCTTAGGGCAACTTTATATTTTGTATGCCTAAGGGAAATTTAATCATTTATTATTATTATTATTATTATTATTAGGTATAAATAGGCTTATTATGTTAGGGTTAGTATGAATGCATGAGATTGAATTGGGAGTCTTAGGCCTAGAGTTTGGAAGATATTTCTACCTCTCGAATTGTAAGAATTGGAACAATTCTCCTACCTCTGGAATTGTAAGTTCTTATATTTTGTATTTGTTTGAGTTATTTGGATTATTGAAATAAGAAATCTATATTGCCCTTATTTCTACGAAAACTTGTGTCCATTTCTACGCCAATTCGAATAAAATTGGTTTCAAAGCCTTGTCAATCCAGCTGAAATCTGAAATCTTTAAAATCACGGTGATCAAAATTTTTGATACAGGCATCTATCGCCCGACTAGATTACGCCGCCGTGACTAAGACTTGAAATAGACTCGCAATTAGAGTTAGTTGCGAAGAAATGCACGGCTTCACAACGTTCACGAAAGACATCGATGAGATCTGCAGTCGTGAATCACGCGAGCTAGGAAGAAACGGTTTGCGGCATTCTGGGAAGGAGACAATGGGCCCGCGGCTTACAAAAGGCAATGATGTGCTCACGGCTTATGGGAGAAGGCAACGAAGCAGAGCTGGACAGTTGTGATTTTATTGGGAGGATCGATGCGTGAGGAAGAATCACGACATACCTAGACCCGATACTCACCTTCTACTCCGTACCGGCTCGAAGCGAGTATTATTAGGGCTACGGTTACATGGTTCGAGCTTACAGTAATGAGCCACCCAATTTCTCCTCCTTCCGTTCCATCCTCAAGATCTTGCTGCGACCAAGCTAACAGCAAAGTAACTACGCGATTGTGGCATACGAAGAATCAATACTGCCTACATCGCTTCTTCCCGCACCGTCTTAGCTTACGATTGAGACCAGAGCTAAATACGGAAGGCTTCGACGAGATTACAACCTACCGAGGATCCGTAACTCCGGTCCTTCTTTTTCCCTCTGCCTTCGCAACACAACCGAGATTATAGTTAGCTGAGATGGCCACCGGGGAATTGCGGCGTACAGAAACTACAAACTTCCATATTTCTCCTCCTTCGTGATACACTAGCAGAATGACATTGTCCAATCGCGAGACAATTGCTATCTAAGATTTCCAAAATCAGCGACCAGATCAGGCGTGCCCTCGAGATGAAATCTCATGTTATTTGGGAAGCCGACAACGGAATTACGACATTCTTGTTGGGATTCAAGCTAGCTGGGAAGCCAACCACAGGGTCGCGAGTTTCGAAACCCTACAAGAAGTAATGTCAGTAAAGGATACAGATGTTTTGGAAGAGAAATTAGATAAAGATGTGAGTCAAATCAGATCTGAGATGGAAGAAATGTTCATCACCATAGAAAATGAGTTTTCTTCCCTAGAAAGCCGGATGGAGACGGATCGAGAACATAAGGGAAATGCAAGAAATGATGAAGAAAATAATGGAATTTCACACAAAACTGGCTCCACCAGTCACGGGATCGATAGACAATGTCGAGAATGGACTGCAGCAGTAACAAGCAAAAGGTTTTGTGTGAAACTCAAAACCAACTTTGTCTGTTGTTACGGGGTCGAGAGACGATGATGAGAACGGACTCCAACAACAAGAATCCTTATCCAACAACAAGAACCATAAGGATTTGCACGATATGAAGGCGGAGTCACATCTTGAGGCGGATCATGAGCTGTAGTATCGAATGAGGAAAGCCGGAGCAGACTCAAGCCGCGGCACTTTGAAGAAACAATAAGACATTCGGATGGCTTGAACAAAAAAAAGCAAGCAGGATCCAAGTTAACAAAGATAGAGGAGACGTGTGAGACGGAGTTGCCACCACCACCATTACCACCAATTTTAGGTGCTTCTCTTTTGTATTTGCTGAAATAAGAAATCTGTTTTACCCAAATTTCTACAAAAATTTGTGTTGATTTCTACGATGAATTGTATCAAATTAATCCCAAATGGTCCCTCGTGCAGAATTTGTGATAAAAGTTGAGCCCAGTTTAAGCTCTTGATTGTAAGTAGTTGATCCAAATTTATCCCTTGAGGGACCATTTTAGATTATTTTGTATAATCAAGTAACTAAGTTGAAGAAATGTAATACCCTAGGATTAAATTAGCCAATATAAGATTAGTAAAGAGACTATTTTGGAGTTTAAAGTCACGATATTAGGAAAGGTGGAAGGGGTATACTTGAAATGGCATGGATAAAAGTTCAAAATGATTTGCAAAATTTAAGTTTGACAATTCAGATTATAGTTCAAAAAAATTAATGAAAAGTGAATATTCATAAGCCAAATAAGGTTAATGCTGATGATGTCAGTGTTTTAAGACCCAACGAGAAAAACCCATTTTTTTACCATTCATAGTTTCAAATGCCTAAGTGTGAACTGAAGCAACACTTGAACTAAGTAAAGTACTGTCCAAAATTTCACACAATAGTTTTTTCTTTTCTTGTCATTATGTAAAATTACCTAAAACAACAGACTCTTTACCAATCAAAATTAAGTACAAGTACATAAAAATCTACAATATCAAGAGCAATCATATAATTATCACAAATTAAAAAAATCATAATCATAGCAAACATAAGGTAAAATACAATATTTACTTTTTGAAAGTATAAATCAACAACGAGCAAGATCAAAGCTACAACAAAAAAAAATAATCAAGTCGACCATGAATATCCAATACCTATTGAGGATTTCTTAAACCCGGGTTGTTGAAAAGCTTCTTCTGCTATCAATGGTGGAGTTCATGTTCGTGATTCATCAGTGGATCCTGAGGTGGCTGAAAAGATCGTGATTTATCATGTTCTAAATGTGGATCCTTCTGTGGTGGTAATGTAAATTGTGATTTTGTAACTAAGCCTGGTTTGGTGTTGAAAGATATTCCTCATAGTTTGGAACAAGGCCTGGCTTTTGGAGATCATTTGGGTGCTTGTGGAAGTGGGATGGTCAAGGGAATCATGGACTCGGTTGATGAAATGTGTATTATAATGTGAGGAGTGTGTTGATGGCTAACATACCTGCTTTAGTCGTTCCAATTAGTCGTTCCAATTATAATGCAAGTGCTTCCTTCTTATTTGTTTATCATCTAGAAATCCTATTTATGTGCCCTCCATCAAGAAGACCACTAGTTTTCATCCACGTGAGAGGACTAAGAAGGAAAATGGTCAGAGTGGCCGCTTAAACTGGTTGTTTTACTTATATATCCTCCACCCGAAGGTTCTGAGCCAGTTGAAAGTTGTTCTTCTCTACTTGAAAATGACTTTACAGTTGCAAGTTGGGAGATGCTTAAAAGGTCGCTTGTGGCCAGTTCTAGTTTCAGGATGGCCAAGCTCAAGGTTAAAAAGCTAGCAGCTTTGTGCATAGGGCTGCAAATGCACTGAGCCAAGCCGAGCAGGTGCATTTGAGCTCAAGTTCATTTATTAAGAGTTTGTCCAAGCTCTCAATTCAACCTATTAAGACTATGTTCAAGCTCGAGCTCATTTATAAATATCCTCTATGAGCTTGAATTGAACTTGATTCAAGCTCAATTTATATAGATATTATCAAGTTTATTAACGAACAACACATTTAACAAAATAAATGAGCTAAGCCATTATCGAGCTTTAATCAAACCTTATCAAAGCTTTATACGAGCATCTTGTTGAAAAAAATAAATGAGTCATATCAAATAATAGCAATTGAGCCTAAAAATACACATTTAAGCGATACTGTTCACAAACGAGTTGTAATCAAGCCGTAATCAAGTCTTAATTCAGCTTGTTCACAAGCTTTAAATAATATTGTTCATGAACATAAATGAAAAAAGCAATAAATTTTTCAAGCTTGTTAATTTAGTAATTGGATATTTATGAAAGCGTTCAAGCATGTTTATTGATAATTTAATCAAACGATCATGAATGAATGAGTTTTAATTGAGTCAAGCCACGAATAGTTTGTCGAACGCTTGGCTCGTTTGTAGCCTTATTGTGTGGCTTTAAGTATTATTGAAAGGCTCCAAGAGATGCTAGGTTGCACAAGCAATCAAGGATGAGAACTACTACAACACTGGCTTCAGTAAAAAGGATCATGCTTGGGCTTCCTTTATAGAGTGACTTTTTCTTCTCATATTTTATCTTTAAATTTATTTTTATTTGTAGCTTTCCATGGTTTTCTTTCATTAATAAACTAGTAGTCCTAGCCCCCATGCGCAAATCAAAATCAACACAATATGTAACAAACATATCTTATCAGGAGCATCCTAATTTGGTGATCGCAAGTTGATAGAGAGCATTGTAGCAGGTAAGGTACACAACGTGATAGAGAACAGCTAGAAAAACAAAAATGAAAATATAAGCCAATAAAACAAAATTAACATATCAATAAAAAAAATTGAGCTACAATCATCGAAGAAAGAATTTATCATAAAAAGCAAAAAAAATTAGAAATCCCAACATAATGAGAAAGAAGAAGATGCTTACTAACCAACACACTTCAAATATATGTGCTCTAGAAATGCACTTTACACTTGCAGCAGATTTTTGAACACAAATAGAAAAGACCAAGTTCATAGTTTCCTTTTATTAATAGTATTTGATTACAATGCACGACCATTATAGAGAAAAAAAGATTCATGTAGCCGACCCCAATAAGTGGGATAAAGGTTTGTCATTGTTGTTGTCGCACGACCATTATAAAGAGTTGGCATAGTTACTTCAGTGCAAAGATAGAACTTCCAACACTATGGGTCATCATGTTGGATCTTTTGGCATAACCATATTTTAATTTTCTGAAAGATTTCACCTGAACACTCCATAACAAAGGCAAAACTGGAACAAAAAAAAGCACAACCATGGCACTCCAGCAATATTAGCCAGAAAGTTTCTAAGATATTTTTTGTTGCACTGTCATTATCTCAATTCATAATTAGTAATAATTAAATTTTCTCTTTTCTCAATTTATTGCTTAAACTTTTGTTCATATCAGGATGGTATCATCACCAGCCTTTATCTAAACAGATGTAAGGACACAGGTTTATATATTTCAGAAACTTTAGCAGATAACTTGCTATTTATAGCCGTCTAAATGTTCTCATTGTCGGCCGCTGAAAGCTTAAAATTTTGATTTGGTGTATAATATATATGTATATTAGTTTTGAATATAAAATTTTTAAATTTGAAAAACATGAGAAAGAGAATAGACGGATCTCATTCGTTTAGCAGTTTGAATAAACGAGTGTAATATCGCAAGTAACGCATCTATTCCGAAGAATGACACCCTACTTCGACGATATCGCTCGATCAAATAAACTACAAAATTCACGACATTCGTTCTGTCGTCAGAACCTTTATGTGGACCGACAAATTCATCTATTTAATACAAAAGCACTAAATAGGGTTTATATTATCTCGGTCTTTAACGCTCCCTATAGTATGGCACTCTATAGTCAATTACCCTCGAATGACCGAAGTCACCCGAAAGAACTCCTCGATTTAGATCGAGCGTTTATATCTTCACGAATTCAAAATGTAGGGTTTTCAACGAAGTGTGGTAGTAGGAAGTCCAATAGGTGAAATGCGCAATGTGGAACAGTTATTTCCAGAATCAAAGAAAAGAAAGGTAGGGGATGTCACAGATCTCGAGGTCCTCAGATCTCGATGAGGACCTCGATGACTTCCCAGACTATCCTAATGTTGGACTTTAAGTTTTGGAAATGAGTTTATTTAAATTTCAATCCTGTCAATTAATTATAGGAATTACATCCACATAATCGCCTCGATTATGCAAATAACTCGAAAGATATGAGGTTTACGTCGTATCGGACGACGACCTCGAATCCTAGCCGAGCTAGGGCTTATATCGCATAGCAGGGCTATGCAGCGCCTAAAAGAACAGTGAGGATTTATGTCGCACTATGCGAACTATCTCGAAGTCCTGACATTGTTATTAGATTGAGGAATGGTTTCATTGATGTAGACACAGTTGTGCCTTTGAAGATGGTCATCTTGCCGCACCGTGCTCCAAGCTTCATCACGTGAAGAGTAGAAGTTTCAAGTGGCGAGTTATAATATTCAATCGAGTACTTCTATGGTTGAGTTCTTCTAAACATCCTACTGCAAATATGTTTAAAGGTTAGTACAGTACAGAAGAGTAAGATATAACACAAGTAAGTAAAGACGCAAGAGAAAGTATAAGACAACGTACTAAAAAAAAAGGAGCAGTAGCGAGTATGAAAAATAACGCACTGTAAATGTAAACAAACCTGTATAACTGGAAGATCCGCTATTGTAGCAAGCTGAAGTGCAACGTGCAAGCGAAAGCCAAGCAGAAAACAGAAATACCGTCCAGAGAGCTCGAGAAAAGACGGCGAATGACTCACGACAGAAGAGTCGAGAAAATAAGTAACAAAAATAAAGTAAAGTCATCAAAACCTCAGGAAAATCCTAAAAAAAAAAAGGACCACGAATGCTTCATCCAAAAATCATACGAAAATTCCGAAGAAACCGCAAAGACTCGTGCTCGGGCTAGGCTCGAATCAGTAGTAGATCTGCTCGAAGGTCGTCGAAGGCTACTCGGTCACCCGAGTGTATAGAGCCCGTTACTCAGCTAGAAGGGTGTCCTACTAAATCTAACTCAGGAGGGTGTTCCTTAACCCAAAACTGATAACCGACAAGTGGATAACCAAATTTTATAATATGGTTTTAAAATTTATGTTTTTAGCATGCACATGGGTTTCAGGCATACAAAAGAGAGTTTGTATCAATATTTGTTCAGTAGTAGAAACACGTTTTTATTACAAAACGTAATATCATATTCTTATCGATTTTGAAAAATGTGATTGTCCACGTAGTCGATCACTTCGTCGCGTATATGATCACTAACAATCCTAGAAGGATACGTGCTCTCGTCGCTTTATAACGGTGAATGATACCGTCATCCTACGGCTACAGTGGCCCTAGAGCGAGTCCTGGTGTCGTAGGATGGGATATCATTCTACTCTACCACCGGTGTGCCTTTAGCATCATCGCCGTCATTGCCCCAAAACAAAACAAAACAAAACCAACTCCGAGTGAAGCGGGGAAAACATGTCAATCAACGGGAAGTGGAAGGAAAGGAGATTAACTCGCCTCCAAATCCGAACGGGAGGAGGGTAATCTAAAACGCCCCTAAAACAAGTAAGAGTAGAATACTGAAAGCAAAGCCCGAGGTCCTTGAATCAATCTCGAGGATATCATTTTCTTACTTAGACATAACTGGATCGACCCCAAGAAGGGTGTCCTTTGCATTCAGACAAAACCAAACAAAAAGAAAGGAAATCCGAAAATCTTTTAAAACCTCGTAAATCAAACGGAAAAAAAAATGACTCGGGGAAAACCCACTACTAGAATCTCCAAACCCGTAATAAAATCCAGATTTTCCAAATCTCAAATTAATTTTCAATTCCCGAAACACAAATTCCTCAATGGGTCCACCTACAGAGCTCGGGACCAAGACTACAAGAATAAGAAAATCGCAAACTTCCAATACATAAGAAAGTGAATGTACAAGCCTACAAACCTCCAAATTAGCACCAACTCCACCAAATAAAGCATCTAAGGGAAGCCTCAAGTATCGTGCTCAATCTCTTTCCCACAAGCAAAATCAGAAAACACTTCCAAATTCATTCAATCAACTCCATGTACAAGTATAGCAAGAAGCAAGACCACCACCACATCAATCACCCCACTAAGGCCCTCGCCAAGGCTACAAACAGGAGAAGGGCTCACGGCCAGGGCTACAACAAAGGCGTAGCAAGAGGGAAAGTCCCCTAAATTACAAATCACCACTATGAGGCTCACGACCAAGCTCCTACAAACCTCTCACACTAACTCCAATTCCTCACAAGTGCATGAAAATAAGTCCACTAGATAACCACAAAGTTCAACCCGTACAAAGCTTAAACAAAGCATGAACCCGAGCCCAACAAAAGCTGCAAAGAGGGAAGCTATAGGAACAGCAAGAACCAAAACCGAGCCCCAAAGTGCCATGGGGACAGCTGCCAGGCAGCAACAAATAGAAACAAAACAGGCCTCCTAAATCAGATGCAAAGGGGACAACTGCAGGAACCATAAAAGCACAAAACCGAGCCCCTAAAGTGCCATAGGCAACATGCTAGGCAACAGAAAACGTAAACAAACCAAATTCTCAAATCAAATGCCAAAAGGACGTACGCAAGAGCAAGAAAAAACAAAACCGAGCCGCACCAGCCCCAACCCGAGCCACAAAAAGCCAAAACAGCCCACACTAAGCCGACAGCCTCCAACACAAATCCAAAATAGAAGATACCAAAGGAGCAGAAATCGAGTCCACATAAAAACCAAAAAAGAACCCAGCTCTAAATTACAGCAATCCCAACATGAGACTAAAACGAGAGGCAACTCAAGCCCGCATAGAACCAGAACCAAGCCATAGCAAGGCTGAGAACAAGCCCCAATTCAGGTTATAGCAATCCCAACATGGAACCAAAGTAAAAGGGTGCCAAAGAGGGCCAACCCGAGCCCATATAAAATTAAAACCAGGGCCACATTAAAGCTGAAAATGAGTCCAAAGTCGAGCCACAAGCAGGGACACAAGCAGGCTAACGAGAAAAAGAACCGAGCCTCATAGGCTAAAACCAAATCCTAGATAAAGCTAAAACAAAGAGCACAACAGAAACCAATAAAACCGAGCCACATAAAGCCAAAGACAAGCCCAACCATGATTGAACCCAAGCCCGACATAAAGCTAAAGTAAGCTTTTCTTAAAAGCTCAATAAATGAAATAAATATATGTTTAAACATAGCCTTGGCCTGAAACTGAGAAAGATGCCCAAATTTGGACTACAATAATATTTCATGCCTTTTCTACATCAATTTATAAAATTACCACATGCTCGCCAACAAGAAAAAGGCCTAGAAAACCTTCCAAATTCATTCAATCATGCTTTTATAAGGAGCTAAGGTACAAGGAGCTCAAAAGTCCAACTTCCATGTATTCAAAATATAGAGCCATCACATATTTAACATGAGAACATACATGGGGTTCCCCAACTGAATTAAAACTTTCCTCTAACATATAACTTTGATAAAGGAAAACCATAAGGAGCAAGAGGTGAGCCCCTCCACATGCATATTGAAAAGCTAAACAAGTTCCTCCATAACTCATGCTACAAAGAAAGTAAGAAAGGGGCTCCATAATACATACCCCAACATGTTAAAAAGAGATTAATAATCTTGCCTTGACATCACATTTCATGCTTTTAAATTACTCTAAATGGCAAGAGAAAGAGAAGAGAGCCCCTCTCATAGTATACATGTATGTAACAAGTTTAAACTAGTGCTCAAATCTAGCCCTAGAACATGCTTAAATTTCTTTTATCCCTACTCATGCTTTAATCAATAAAGTGCTCCCAACCATCTACATAAGATCATTCTAGCATGCCACTATGTAGAGGAGGTAAGAAACCACCATTTTAAGCAATCAAACAAGCCATTTCATAACACATAAACATCCAAACTGAAGCTCGTAAACAAGTAAAGCCGAACCAAAAGCAGGGCCACGGGCACCCTGGGCCAAACCGAGAAGGAGAAAAGGGGGAGAAGAGAGTACCAGTTAGTGTAGAGTGCACAAGAAGAGCAAAGAAAATCGGGCTCCAATCCAACACCAACTCCTCACCTCCAAGAGAAATCAGCCAACCCTAAATTCATCCTAAAACGGGGCCTTTATAGACAGAGGGAAAGGAAAGCCGCTCCTTACCCGCAGAGACAGACGCAAGTGGGGGAAGGTATGGGAGATGGCGACAAAGTGTCGCAGCTAAGAGCCGAAGCTCGGCAGCAAGGGTAAGAGTCGAGCAGGGGATAAGGCCGCGGGGGGATCACGTGAGGTGACCCTCGCGCAGGGATAACACTCGAGCAGGGATAGGGGAGAACCGCGTGTGGCTCGAGAAGGTAACGGCCGCAAGAAGGTGCCACGCTCGAGCGCGAGAGAAGGCCAGAAGCTCCCTCATACTCAGGCGAGTGTTTAGGGTTGGGGTAGGTTAAATAGGTTTAAAACATATTTATATTATTAATTTTATTAAAAATTAAGCCCAAAATCACAATTTTCGCACCGACAGGCGATCGTCGCAAATTAAATACCAATTTTAGGTGAAAACGACGATCCGGACGCATCGGCGAAGTCCGTTTCGTCATCCGATGTCGTTCGGACAACCTCGTCGACGGTCGCGTCGAAAGTGCGTCAAATCCGGCGTTTTCTGAAATTCTGACTTTGACGTCGATCGTCCTGGCATTCTGACTTCGGTCTGATCCATCGCAGAGTGATTGAAAGCGTCGAGGCCGAGGATCGAGGAATTTGTGCTCGGTGGTGCAAGAAATGTGCACGAGGCTCGTCCTAAGGTCCCGTGGTCCCATGGAGACTCGATTTAGATTTCTAACGTCAACTCCAACCCGCTTGTGAGCTAGAGGTACGGAATTTCGTCCGGGATTCCAAAAGAGTGACGAAGTGGCATGCTAGATTCTAAAACGAGGTAGGCCCATTGCTAGGAATCTAAGATCGTCGGGGAAGCTCATAAAGCTAGAACCCTAAATCCTATGAGGAAAACTAAACCTCGACAAAAGTGAGGTCAACACTCATCAGTATATATTCATTTAGTTTATCATTTAAAGATGAATTTGTGATCATTTGATTGTCATATAACTCTATACCCCACCTCCATCTCTAAAAATGATTCCAATTTTCTTTTGACTATCATTTAATTCTACATTTCATCTTTATGATGATTCCAATTCCAATCACATTTGACAAGTGGTGTACCAAATGTATGAAGCTCCTACTAATACAGGGTCTTCATAGGAGTTAATGTATGCATGCCTAGGCGTATAAGGGATTATTAACAATTCGATCTTGAATCTAAGCCAACTCTAACTAAAGATTAGCGAATAAATTAAAGTTGATCCCGAGAACAACCACATTTGATAATAATTTGGCTCGCTCTAATCTCAATTCACATTAGGCACGACTCAATAGCTTTGATTCGACCTCACTTAAAGCAAAAAATTGACCTAGTTTCGATCTCAAAAGACATTCTTAGTCCAACATACACATTGACAGTGATACATATAATGATATATGCATATAAATTCATACATTCATACATACATTTACTGAAATATAAGTTCATTAAAATAAAGTGTATATGTGATTCATACATGTATAAATATACATTTTTAATCCAATCTCGAGATAGTACAATTTGTTCAATGCTTGACTCGATTCAAGTTCAAATTGAGCATTTGGCTCATTCATAGGCTCATTCGGTTGACCTAGGCCTATAGTCTATCCATTTCTTTAGAGATATTGAATTTACAAAGAGGATGTTTATAAGTATCAAATATCTGACCTCAAGTTTACCGAAGTTAACTAGTGATATACCATTACCCTTTGATTTTGTAACAGAACTCTCGCCTATCGAGATATTGTCCCCTTGGCTTGATTGTCCACACTTTTATCTCGTTGGTATAACTTCCAAAGGGATCACCCATCTTGAGGGTGCCTCAACACGAGCTCACTTAACTTTAGAGTCGTCTTGATGTTTAAGAGTTCGGCTTCATTCTTCCAAAGATGCATCTCAATATCCTCCAATTAAGTAATCGACATCCTCCTCAGCGTTCTAAATCAAAAGTCATCCACCGGGCATATAGGATTCTAGAGGTGAACCCTACATGGTCAAGAGGTGGTTCTCACCATGTAGAACTTTATCTCATTTTGGGTTCAAGAGGTGGCTCACATAGCATAGCACTTAGTTTTGTGTGGCACTTAGCTCCCATCTTCAAACTGATGTAAGCTCTAATACCATTTATAACAGTCGAACTGTTACCCATCAAGATATTGTCCGTTTTGGCCTAGTGCCCTCACAGTTTAAGAGATATTGTTCGTTACACCAAAAGGCGCCTCGATGCTTAAGAGTTCAGCTTCATTCTACTAAAGATGCGTCTCGATCTCCCCCAATTAAGTAATCGCCGTACTCGTCGGTGTTCTAAACCAAAAGTTATCCACCGCGAAAATAGGATTCTAGAGGTGAACCCTACATAGTCAAGAGGTGGCTCTCATCATGTAGGACTTTGTCCCATTTTTGGGTTCAAGAGGTGGCTCAAATAGCGTAGCATTTAGTCTTGTGGGGCACTTAGTTCCCATCTTCAAATTGATATAATGCTCTGATATCATTTGTAACAACCAAACTGTCGTTGATCGAGATATTGTCCATTTTAGTCTAGTGCCCTCACAGTTTTGCCCCTTTTGTGTAACTTCACAGAAGGTCGCCATCCCAAGAGTGCTCCGACACGAACATGCTTAACTTTAGAGTTTCTGACAAAACTCTAACTTTTACACCAAAAGGCGCCTCAATGTTTAAAAGTGCAGCTTCATTCTATTTAAGGAGTTTCATGATATTTGTAATAGCCCAAACACTGCCCATCGAAATATTGTAGCTTTGACCTATTGGCCACACAAGTTTGCCCCGTTAGTGCAACTTCTCAAGAGGTCACCCATCCAAGGAGTGCTCCAACACAAGCACACTTAACATTGAAATTTTTTTACGAAACTACAACAGTTACACGAAAAGGCGCCTCAATGTTTAAGAGCTCAACTTCATTCCACTTAAGGTGTTTCACAATCTCCTTCACGTAAGTAACTTATATCCTCGTTAGTGCTCTATATTTGGCATCGTCCATCAAATAGATGGGATCCTAGGGGTGGTCGTTGCATATTCAAGTGATGGATCCCACCAGCACTTTATCTCATTTTGGGTTCAATATATGACTCGCATGGTGTAGCACTTTATTCAGTAAGACGCTTTGTTTTGTATGGCACTTACTTCCCATCTTTAAGTTGTTGTAATGCTCTGATATCATTAGTAATAACCCAAACTCCAACCCATTGAGAGAGATATTATCCGTTTTGGCCTGATGGCTTCACGGTATTATCTCGTTAGTGTAACTTCTCAGGAGATCACCCCATCTTGAGAGTACTCCAACTCGAGCATGCTTAACTTTGGAGTTTATGATGACATTCCACCGCTGCACCAAAAGCGCCTCAATAGTTAAGTGTTTAGCTTCATTCTACTTGAGAGCTTCAAATATTGATGCTAAAGAATGAGAAAATGTTCTCAAGAAAGAAAGAAGCCCTTACAAATCAATATTTGTCATTCTTTAAGAATACATTATTACAAAAAAACATTCCAACCAAAAAATCCATTCAATATTGACAGAAAAAACCTCAATCAGAAGATGTTAACTAAATGAAAATGAAGTGAACGTTATGTCAAGATGTTTTTCAGAAAGGAAAACATAAAAATATAATAAGTAAAATAAACATTACAACGACAACATCAACAAACAAAACCTTTATCCTACTAAGTGAGGTCGGCTACATGAATCCTTTTCTGTATTGCATCCTATTTAGTGTCATGTTTTCATTTAATTCTAATAAATTAAGATCATTTTTTATACAATATGCCCAAGTCTTCCTAGGCCTACCTCTGCCATTCTTAACATAAGTCGAATCTAAAACATGTACTCTTCTAATCGGATCATCAGATGGTCGACATTTAATGTGACCAAACCATCTAAGACGATTCTCTAATTTTGTTCGTCACTGGAGCTATACCAACCCTATCACGGATATATTCATTTCGTATTTTATCTCTATGTGTATAGCCACTCATCCACCTAATCATTGTCATCTCGGCATCACTTAGACTTAGTTTAATGCTTCATTCAGCGCCATAAAGTGAAAAGCCCATTACAGCACTTACAGAACAACAAGAAAAAAAGAGAAAATACAGAACTGCCTCTTATCGTGCCATCCCGCACATATTCTACAAATTACTAAATCTTTTAGTTTCTGATTGACAGGAAGATACATAACAAGAAACCGAAAACACATAAAAATCTTACGTCAAACCATGAAAAACAAGGAAAACAGACATAACTTCCATTAAGTCAACATTCAATAAGGCAAGCTTCAAAATAGCTGTTCTAACTGAAAGATGAGTATAAAGGCTAATCTCATGCATATACCAGCACAAAATTGCGCAAAAGTGCTTTTTGAAATCTAAAAGTCTGCTTCTGATTCAGAGGTGTAAAACACATAGCTTCTTTTACATGGAAAAAAATGAGAGAGAGAGAGACTATAACAACCTCATTTTCATCCGTATGCTCGCGTACATCATATTGATCACCTTTAGTTACCACAAGATTGCCTTTATCATCTGCCCTGACATCAAGACACGCTATTACCTGAAAAATTATCATAAACGCACCAATAACAATTGGAAGTATCTAGCTTTGTAACTGAACAAAACAAGTAGAAAAGAATATTTACCCTCTTAGCAAGATTAGATGCTTTCCCATTTTCTAGCTTCTGTCACATGAAATATCAAGAATATTATAAGATGTCAAATCTGGCAGACATGAAATTACAAAATCTGCTAAAACTAACCTTCAACTTTGATTTAGTTGATGGAGAAAGAAAGTTCCTCAATAATGCTAATCCAGCCTCTAACATAGGAGGGAAAAAAATATTAATACAATTGTAACGCTATGATAAAGGCAAATAGAAATAAAGAGTACTTGGCATGTTAAAATACATTAATCAATGTACGACTGAAGGAGGAGTATAACAGCAGTAAAATGCAGTTGCCTCCAAACATTTAGTGTACAAGAAAAAAGACATCAATTAACCAAAATAAAGTGCCTTGAAGCCGAGTACCACTAAACAAACTACACCTGCAGCTTAAGCTTCCAAGAAAGAGCTATGCTTAGTGAGATGATTAGAAAGCCTTATGGATCTGTTATCATATTTGAGCAACAGTTTCCAAAAAGTTCAAACAAATAAAACATGCAAAGACTCCTTTTTAAAAATAAAAAAAGCCTGCTTGACCATAGCATTGATATGTATTTCATGTTACAAACAATTAAATGGAGTAAATATTAGAAGAACAAAAAAAGTATAATGAGCGTGTTGAGTTAAATAAATTAACATTATCAAGATGACTGAATCACCAGGAGATGTCATAGAGTGCTGGTCAGAGGAGTCTAATGGAGGATTCAAGGTTTGACTTTCACATATACATTATCATGTGATAATATAAAATCAAATAGTACAAACAAAACAAGGATGGATAGTTTGCACATGTAATGCTGTTTTTCCACTGACATTCCCACCTTAAGACAAGAAACATGTTTGGCAAATAATTATAAAAGAGAAAAAAAAAGACAACATATTTCAAAAACAATTCTATGCAAGCGAAAAAATTTAAATAGATACCACAGAGGCCAAATATACTTTCATCAAAGATTATATCTACATAAGATTTTAAAAAAAAAGCTAGAATTACCTCCACTCTTTTCCGGGTGAAATTGGACAGCATGTATGTTTCCCCTTGATATAGAAGCAATAAAAGTATCGCCATAATTACATGTTGATGATATCCAATCCTTGTTGGCATCTGACTAGAATAAAAAGGAATGAGTAAAACCAAGTATTTAACAGAGTTACTGCAAAATATAATATACAAGTATAAATAACAAAATAACCCAGTGTATAAGCATACAGGCAAAGCACGATAGGAGTGAACAAAGTAAATATGTTGGCCTTCAAGATCATGCAGAATTCCCGACTCCTTAGTTATCTGCACTTCATTCCATCCTATATGTGGTACTCTAAGGCCGTTCGAAGACTCAAAACGTCCAACCACACCAGGTATCAAACCAAGTCCTTTCACTGTAGGCATAAAGCACATGAAAAAAAAAAGAAAAAGAAAAACAAAACAAAACAAAACAAAACAAAGCAAAAAAAAAAAGTTTGTAATATACTCTACCAGCAAGAGGGGTATAACCAAGTCAAAGGGAGAAGGGACTTTATGAAGCGGTTGAGTAATTTTGATCATGGTTTCATGAAGATAGCAACTTCAGTTTAATTAAGTAAAATGAGTTCTTATGATGGCACTGTTTAGATGCTTGCTAGCTCAAGCTTGGCTCTAACAATGTACCCAAAATAAATGGAATAAAAAGGAAAGTACAATTTGATACGATCTAATCTCCAAATCGGCATATTTTCCCCAAAAAAATTAGGGCAAACAAATTTCTTATTTAAATAATTTAAACAACTCAATGAGAATACAATGATAAACACCTACGATTCGAGAGATAGGCGATCTGTCCCAATTCCTACAGTTCGAGAGATAGGAAATTTGTCCCAAAACCTAAACCTAAGGACTCACAACTCATTCTCATGTATCCTCCTAACCCTCCACATAACAAGCCTATTTATACCCAACAACAATAATAATAATAGACTAAATTGTCCTTACGTGTACAAAAGTCAAATTTGCCATTAGACTAGGCATAGATGTAACAATACCCCCCACCCCAAACCTAGTGTATTCTCTTATCAACTTTTCCATTTATTCAAGAATTCATATTGATCCACAGGAGCTAGAAATGTAGTCTTTTGCACATCCTTTGGTTCTATCTGAATCGGTTGGTGGCCTGATTTCCAAACAATCTTAGAGAATATCGCAGCCCAAACAGCTCATCTCGTAGCTTACCGTTCACCAGAATCTGTCAACTCCGTCTCACATGTCTTCCATCTCTATCAACTTCAATCATGCTTGCTTTTGTTTGTCCAATCCATCTGAATGTCTTATGATTTTTTCAAAGTGCTCCAGCTAGAATCCATAGCTCCCGATCCTCCTAAAGCTGTGACGCTGCCTTCATGTCATGCGAATCATTTTGGTTGTTGTTGTTGTTGGAATTTGTTCCCGATATCGACCCTGTGGCAGGGGGAGCCGATTTTGTGTGAAACTTCATGATCTTCTTCATCATTTCTTGCATTTCCCTTATGCTCTCGAATCCACCCTTCATTCGGTTCTCTAAGGAAAAAACCCTATCTTCTATGATAAAGAACCTTTCTTCCATCTCAGATTTGACCTGCCCCACATTTCCCTCTAATTTCTTCCCCAAATCATCTACATTCTTTACTAACAATGCTTCTTGTAGGGTTTTGAAACTTGTGATCCTGCGGTTGCCTTCCCAGCTAGCTTGCAACCCAACAAGAATATCGAAATTCCGTTGTCAGTTACCCAAATAAGGGCATGCCTGATCTATTCGCTGACTTTAGGGATCTTGGATAGCGATCGTCTTGCAACTGAATACCGTCATCCAGCTAGTTTATCGTGAGGAAAAAGTGGAAGCTGGAGAAAGATGGAAGTTTGTGGTCTCTGTATGCCGCAATCTCACGGACATCTCAGCTAGCTCTAAACTCGGTTGTGTTGTGAATACAGAGGGGAAAAAAAAATAAAGGACCGAAGTTATTGATCCCCAGTAGGCTGGTTGTAATCCCGTCAAAGCCTTCACCATTAAGCTCTGATCTCGACCGTCAGCAAAGACGACGCAGGAAGTGAAAGGAGTTTGGGGTCTCAGTAAGCCACCTCCCTGTTTCTAACTTCCCATATAGCTCTGATCGTGACTATATTGCGTTGACAGCGCGTAAGGAAGAGAAAAAAGGGAGTTTCGAGTCTTGGTAATTCACCTCCATGTTTTTACCTTCCCGGATAGCTCTGATCGCGATTATTTCGCATAGAATGCAGAGTAATGAAGAGAAAATGGGAGTTTCGGGTCTCGATAGGCCGCTTCTCCCTTTCTCCTCCTTCCGCTCTGATTCGTCGATTGATCCTTCTCGTTGAAGCCTTCCCAGTGCACCCCGATCCTCGTCGTGTTCTCCATAAGCGTTGATCTTGTATGTATCGTAGTCGGTCACGAAGGCGATCGGCTCCAATCGCACCTTTCCAGCAAGCTCTATACGCAACTCTTTCAAGTAAACGGCGCAGAAGAAAGTGAAAAATGGGAGTTTCATATCTCTTTGTGCCGCTTCCCAGTCGTCGTACTTGATCGCGACTGTATCTGGAGGTGAAAGTCACGAAATCGTTTGGATGTCGTAATTCTTCCCATATAGCGATCTTTGCCCGACTGTTGGAGCAATGTTTCCCAGTAATCTTGCTCGTATACCAATTGATACGATTCGATCTCCAACTCGGCATGCTTTTCTAGAAAAATTATGGCAAACAGATTTCTTATTTGAATAATTAAAACAACAAAATGAGAATACAAAGATAAGCACCTACGATTAGAGAGGTGGACGATCTCTCCCAATTCCTACAATTCAAGAGGGAGGAAATCTCTCCCAAAACCTAAAGCTAAGGACTCACTACTCAATCTCATGCATCCCCCTAACCCTAGACATAACAAACCTATTTATACCCAATAATAATAATAATAAAAGACTAAATTATCCTTAGGCGCACAAAAGACAAATTTGTCCTTAGACTAGGCATAGGTGTAACACAATTATATAATTCCATAAAACAATGAAAAGCAAGCTAATTATAAGTTTCTTAAGAGGAAAGTATTACAAAAAAATATACGGCAATTTAATTCAACCAGCTTCTTTATTTCTTATAATGTTCACTTGTACTCTCAAAAGATTATGGTGCTTAAATTCAAAAGTTATATCACTAGAATGAGAAGGAAATAGCAACAAAAAGGAATCCAAGCTTCACCTGGACCATTCTCCTCACTCGATTCAAAAAGCAGCTGAAGGCCAAGGCATACGCCAAGAAAGGGACGATCTTTCTCTATGTATTTACAGAGTGCTTCAGCAAAACTACAAATATAAATGAGAAACTCAATTGTTTTTGTGCTAAGAATTCAGTAACAATAAGAGCACTCGCATATAATGTACATGCCACGACTTCTAAAGCAGAATATAATAAATGTTAATAGGTAAGTGTCACAAGAATGCTAGCAAATGAGATAAAAAGTTATGCAGATTATGTAATTCCCAACATTTTTTACAAAATAAACATTTCCAGTAAAAATGCATTTAGATAGATCACCAAATAACCATCATATGGCTTTTGTACAGCAACTTTAAAAAAAATAAAAAAAAAATAAATCAAGCGCGAAAACTAAGTCATAGCAGTATTGATGTGTAATTAACGGATTCGACTATACCTATAGTTTATTTTCTCGCCCTGGATTGGATGGATCAAAAAAAAAGCATTCTAACGCAACTAATATTTGTTCAATACCATCTGTTTTGGATGCAACATATTAAAGTATTAAAGAGCTGGACGATGATATAAATAGCCATTTTTTGTGGAACAATAACTTTAACAATATGTAGGATTGGGGAAGAGGGAGCTTAGGGTATAGTGTTGTAGAGAGGTAGGGCAAATAATTAAATGAAATTCAATAAAATTTAAGCCGAAATCTGTTAGCTAGTTACAATTAAGAACAAACCTTTTACTAGCAATAGTTTTGAAGATTAATCCGTAAGTGATGTAAGAAAATATAGTAGAAAGTACATAATATTTTATATAAAATCAATGCAAAAATGACGAATGATACTCGCCCATTGTCATGTAATACATGCATTGCAGTTGCAAAGGCCCCAACCCCAGGAAAAACAAGGCGATTTGCATTAAGAATGTCCTCTGGCTTTTGAACCTGAAATTTTTATAAGTTCCTTTATATGAGAACACTATTAAATTGGTATGAAAATGTATAAAAAATGTCTTAAAATGTAAGAAAATCATATATAATTAAAAGTATGGGGAAGTTACACCTATGCCTGAGGTAATCGACCAACAGAGTAACACATAAGTCCATACTATAAACAAAAGGCTTGTAAGCTTCTGTCCACGTGCCATAAAGAATCCTAAACTTGACCATGTCAGAACGCAATGGGAAACAATAAGAGAAGAGTTCCAACACCAATGAGACAAATCCACTTTCCACAGAAGTGTTACACCACCCAAGTTATAAACTAAAATTTGTAGGAATTAAATGGGAAACAAGAAGACAAGAGTTCCAACACCAATGAGTCAAATCCGCTTTCCACAGAAGTGTTACACCATCAAAGTTATGAACTAAAATTTGTATGGTACCAACTGCATTGATGTAAAATGTCTTCTTCCAATAGCCATTTTTAGTTCAAATTAATATATTTTTGATAGAACTGAGATAAAAGCTCAAAACTGAACCATTATACGACCTTTTAAAAAAAGTTCATGAATATTGCATAATAACTGCATCCATAATCACAATCATTAAGTTTGATGGACTATAGCGCAGCAATTTTTAATGGGAATTCTGGTGTAAAATTGCCCAGATGTAAAAGTATACAAGCAGGGAAATTATCAAACCATAAGGGGAAAAAAAAAAAAAATCGGAAGAGCAAGTTTAAGAGCCAAACCAAGAAGCGCAAACAATAACCCCAATGCCAACCATCTTCAACCTGCTCCACACGGAAAGTGTGATTCACTCAATCACTGCCTCCAACCACACAATATTGCACAAACAGCATTCATTGTCACGTCAAAATTGCGTTTTAATAAGTTCGAAAGCTAGAGCATTTTGCTGCTCCTCATACCTTCCCTCCCCCTATCAAACCTTCTTTGACCAAGTGTTTCAAAATTGTAACCCTTCTCTCTCTCTCTCTCTCTCTCTCTCTCTCTCTCTCTCTCTCTCTCTCTCACTCTCTTCCACCACCACAAACCCACCCCCCCCCCCCTTCCGGCGTCTCCCTTCACACACACACAAGGCGAATGATAGAGAATTTCCTTCCAAGTTATCCCGCTCACCTTCTTCTTCCCCAATCAAAAGCCACCAACAACAAGCCCTTTCCTCTCACCTTGCCCTTTGAATGAGAGATAACAATGACCATCCCTCTCTTCCCATGATTAATCTTTTTCTTCCATGTCTTCTCCTTCCTCTTCGTTATTATTGAAGCACTCCTACTTTGTCTTTTTTGCTCAAATCGTTGAGAGAATATTAACTTTTTAAATTTGTAGCAGATTAGTTATGATATTATTTTGTTGTTTGTTCGATTAAGCTAGAGTAAATTTTATTACATCAATAATAACAACAACAAGCCTTCATCCCACTAAGTGGGGTCGGTTACATGAATTATTTTTCTCCATTGTGTCCTATTGAGTTTCATATTTTCATTTAATTTTAATAGATTAAGATCGTTATTTAGACATATGCCCAAGTCTTTTTAGGCCTACCTCTATCTTTCTTAACATAAGTTGAATCTAAAACATTTACTCTCCTGACCGGATCATCAAATAGTTGACGTTTAATGTGACCAAACCATCTAAGACAACTCTCTCTAATCTTGTCCGCCACTGAAGGTACACCAACCCAATCAAGGATATATTCAATTCGTATTTTGTCTCTAAGTGTCAAGCCATTGATCCAAATAAGCATTATCATCTCAACAATGCTTAACTTTGTTTTATGTTTTTCTTTTAATGGCCAACATTTTATTTCATATAGCATTGTAGGTCTAACTTTGAACAATAAACCAGAGATATCTAAAGCGTTCAAACGTTTTAATGATTTAATCACCCAAAGTTACAAACTCTGTCACTAGAGATATTACTACTAAAATTACATTTCATGTATTTAGTTTTAGATCTACTCAAATGAAGGTCTTTAGACTCCAATGTAGACCTTCATAATTCAAATTTTTCGTGAACTCTTTGTCTAGGCTTATCCACAAGAAAAATATCATCAGCGGAAAACATACACCAAGATACATCCTCGTGTAAATGTCCAGTAAGAGCATCCATAACTAAAGCAAAAAAAATATGGGCTTAAAGTCGATCCCTGATGCAATCCAACTGAAATAGGAACATACTTCGTCAATCTTTCTTCTATTGAACATAAGTAACAGCTCTAATATACATATTTTTAATAACTTGAATGTAAGTAATATCAACAACTTTCTTCGCTAGCACTCTCCAAGGAGTTCTCTTGAAACGTCGCCGTAATCTTTTTCTAAATCAATAAAAATCATTTGTATATCCTGCTCGTTCTTTCTGAATTGCTACATCAAACCTATGTTCAATTACCCGGCATAAATCCAAACTGATTATGAGAAATCATAGTCTCACGTTTTAACCTATGTTCAATTACCCTCTCCAATAATTTTAAAGTATAACATAACAACTTAATTCATCTATAATTTGTCCTCTTGTGCATCCCATTTAAACTTAAAATGGAGACCAAATACTCTTCCTCCACCCCCAAGCATCTTTTTTATTTTTAAAATAATATTAAAGAGAATAGTAAACCAAAAAAGTATCAAACCTTATAAATATTTCCACACTTCAAAAGGAATATCATCAGGTCATACTGATTTTCCACCCTTATTTTTCTTTTAAAGTCTCATTAACTTCTTTCTTACTAATGCAACGGTAAAAATAAAAAGTTTTATTATTATTAATAATATTAAGAATACTAAAGTCGATCGTATTTTCAGAAACTTCATTGAAAAGTTTATCAAAATAGCTCACACACCTATATAGAATATCTGATTTTAATCTTTAATACACTCTGCTTGAATTTTTTTTTTTTCTTTTCTCTTTGTTTAGCTACTTTATGCATATATTTTTCAACCACTTCTGTATATAATCTATTATAAAAATTACAAAAAATAATTTTTTTGCGTCACAAATTATTCACTTAGACTCGTTACGACCCGCCATATATATTTTTCTTCTAACATTATACAGTCAAACTAATTTTTATATCACTACTTATATTTTTTTTTCTTGCACATTATTATTCCATCGCCACTGTTTTAATTGTAAATTCTTTTTTCTTTTGATTCTACGAGTACATATTTTGTCACTAGTTTAATAATATTGGTTATGTTATCTCACATATTATTCGCTTTATCGTGAAAATCTCGAATCGTGAAATCTTGAAGTTTACTCATAAAAATAATTTTATGTATTTTAAGCGTCACATCTAATTCTATGATAATATTTCCTTGTACTTTTTATCAGCACTAATAATCGATGTCGAGTACACAAATTTTCACTTAGAATGTCATTGCAATCTTTACATTCTCAACGATCTTTCTTTCTCACAAAAAATAATCAATTTGTGTTTTATTAGATACATTCTTATAAGTAATAATATGCTTACTTTCTTCTCAAATATTGGAAATAACAAAATTTTAAATTAAAGCAAAAATCTAATATAATTCTACTTTCTTCATTAATCACTCGAATTTATCAATTTATATTTTATCTTTTCTTGCACATTATTATTCCACCACCAACTGTTTTAATTGTAATTTTTTTTTTTCTTTTGATTCTCCAAGTACATCTTTTATCACTGGTTTAACAATATTGGTTATGTTATATTACATATAATTCACTTCATCGTGAATATCTCGAATCATGAAATCTTGAAGTTTACTCATAAAAATAATTGTATTTGTCTTTTATCTGCCCCATTTAATTCTATGACAATATTTTCTTGTACTTTTTATCTTGCAACCTTTCATCCTAAAATTCAACACTAATAATCGATGTTGAGTACATAAATTTTCACTTTGAATGACATTGCAATCTTTACATTCTCAACAATCTTTCTTTCTCAAAAAAAAATAATCAATTTGTGTTTTATTAGATCCATTCTTATAAGTAATAATATGCTTTTTTTTAATAAAGTATTAGAAATAACAAAATTGTACGATAAAGCAAAAATCTAATATAATTCTACTTTCTTCATTAATCACTTTAAAATCGTAACCACCATTAATTTTTCTAAAATCTTCTACCACTATACCAACATGTTCATTTAAATCTCCTCCAATAAAAATTTTTTCTTCAAAATGCATCATTTCTATTAATTCTTTTAAGTAATTTCAGAATTTTTCTTTCGAACATAGAATTAAACCTAATTGAGGAGCATAACATTAAAAATATGAGTATCAACAATAATTTTTAGGTCTACAATTTTATCTCCAATTCTATTAATTTTTACAATATTATCATTCAAACTCTTATATATAATTACACTTACGCAATTTATAGTGCGGCTCCTACCTGAATGTCAAAAGTTTAAAACATAAACTATCAATCTCTTAAGTCTTTTCTCCAACTAATTTAGTCTAATGAATACATAAGATACTTATTTTCCTATAAACCATAATATCAACTAACTTCATTAATTTACCTGTGGGAGTACCTATATATGAGGATTCTATCCTAATATTTGTTTCATAGACAAATTTTTTTAGCAGCATTCGTCCGTAATATGAAAACCTTGCTTATTTGACCAAAAACTCGAGCGCTGGTGTAGTGATCTTTGCACACTTTTCACTGTATTCAGACCATAAAGTTTGTCGCTTCTAAGTAGGGGTGTAAACGAACTGAACACGAACGAACAAAGCTTGTGTTCATGTTCGGTTCGTTTGAAATTTAGTTTGTTTGAAATAAGCTCATGTTCGAAATTGTTCGTGATGTCACTGTTCGTGTTCGTTTCTTAACAAATGAGTCGAACATGAGCCGAACATGAGCCGAACATGAGCTATTCACGAACGACGAGCCAGTTTGACAGCCTTAATATTAATATATATAAATAATATATTATATTAATTATATAACTTATATTATATAAATATATAATATCTATATTAGTATATTACTAATATAGTATATTAATATATTATTATTATTATTATTATTTTATTATATATTATAATTTATAAATTTTAATTTTTTTTAAATATCATAATATATATAATTATTTTAAATTATTTTATGTTTCGAACAACAACGATTCGAACATGAACGAACACATCACTGTTCGTGTTTGGTTCCTTTAAGTAACCGAACGAAAAAAATTGATTGTGTTCGTCTCGTTTACTTATTGAACGAATCGAACACGAACTTCTTGACGAATCGAACACAAACTGTTCGCGAACAACGAGCTTTTTTGACAGCTCTACTTTCAAGGGATGTCCTAACATATACACAATAATTTAAAAGACTAATGTCGTGATTTTTCGACAATGCTTACGTTGATTGTCGACTACTTAACACAACCCTCTTCTTTTCGTATAAGGGACTTGGGACCAGACAATGACAATATTAGCAAATTTATTAAATAATGGTATTAATTAATCTTGATTTATTATAGGGGTAACTTATAACAAAATTATTTTGCACCTACTTTAGTTTGCTATTAATCCTATAACTACTTATGTGATTGATTTATCATTCTTAACGTGAGGACCTTCAAGTTGATTTTTTACTATATTTCATTGGTTGAGTCTCAATTAAATGTGAAGTTTTGTAGTGCTCTCCTTAAGGTAAGAAACTTATATTTATTGAAGAAAAAAATATATTCTTTTTCGTTAAAGTTATTATCCTAGTTTCTTGTATAAGTTCCCAAACATTTTAAACACAGCTAGTCATACTTTTAACATGCAGTTATTGTCATATATGTTTATATAGATTGTATTTAATTTTCATTTTGGAAGATCATATGATGTAAATAGCTTGCTATTTTTAGTTGATACATAAATCCTATATTCTTGGAATAATCCATATAATACCAAGTTATCCCCATGAATATTGATTTAGTTCGATACTAAATTTTCAATCATGAAACTCGTATTTTTATAATGAAGATAGCTCAAATCGTATTGATTATAAAATACTTATTAAATACTGGTTTAGAATCTATATGGATAAACTATGTATGTTCGTTTAAAATGAATGTGCAGGTATGTAGAAGCTTGTGCATATTGGTTAATTAAGTTCACATGTTCACAAAGTGATAACTTTGTGAAAATTACAGAAGCTTTATTGTTAATATACAACTTCTAGTTTTGATTTGTCATAATAAACTGTCTAAAGATATACACAAACATAAAAATAATATGATAAAAATTTGATGAATCATCTTTCCATATATACCAATATGCCAGAAATGTTGCACGCAGATATTATGGTATTGACATATATGGTTTATAATTCTACATAAAAATGATCATGAACTTCAATAAGTAAGAAATACTTATTAATTTTAAAATGTCAAAACATTTTAATAACAAAACCAAATTGTTTAGTGGAACTTTATTACTAGAGTGGGCTTGAAGCAAGTGTTATTGTATGAGATACTTAAGTTTATGTTATAGCTTGTAATTATACTTCTTGTGGATTTGAGTAGTTTTTGTTAATGTAACATTAACATGTTATTATAACATTTATCGGTATATAAAAGTTTTCTCATTGAGAACAGAATGGATTTCATTGATATCAAAATTTGAGATTTATCTCTAAAGTTAGGTTAAACCCTTCAACATGTTTCATGCTGCCAAGATGTACTGCTTTCCGGGCTACGGTGTGGAAAGCAGCGACCAAAGAACACTATATGAATCAGTAAACCCTTTAGCATAAAGCAGCGTTTTAAGCATGCATTACAAAATGGATTTAAAACAGAAGAAAGACTAAGATTATAGAGAAAATTTACGTCTTTGACGTCAAAGCCCAGATGCCGGATGGCGTTCCGCACGCTTCGAACATTTCCCGCGCCGTAGTCGAGAAGAGTGACAGCTATAAGAAAAGCGAAAATATGTGATCAGAAGCGTCTTCCGATGGAGGAAATGGTAACCCATGAGACAATGCGTACTCGAGTCGTCGGAGAGGGCGCGAACAGAGAGAGAACTCCTGCGCTCAGAGTAGGGTTTTCTCGGATACCCAGCGGCACAGCAACGAGTGAGAGGACGACTGAGAAGAACGCGATAACTACTTGCGGCGTAGAATGGCGGCGCCTCCATTTGCAGTCCAGTGGGAAAACAGCGGGGAGGAGAGAATTGACGGCGCACTCGCAATACCAATTGTGTCGTGCGCAAGAAGATAATTTGCAGGTCACGGGGTCGTTATTTCTGTGTTATTAGGTTAATAAATCCAAAAACTTCACAATAATCCTCAATAAATTACAATAAATTTCATGGCTCTATTTTTACAAGTTTTAAGG